>JAGSMZ010000011.1:5410000-7810000 GCA_029286645.1 Papilio protenor
TACAAATAAACACCTATATTTATGTTACATAACCATATGTAAACATTTCCTTATACGACACGTTTTTAAACTATTCATAGGCATTATCGTGAATCGTTTAATAGAATCGGTAATTCTTTAAATCCAATATTAAAGGATTCTCTTCTCTACATTAAAATAAATCAAAGCGTAAATAAAGTTTGTTACAGTATATATCGTAATAGGCACTTATATTGGTTAAAAACTAACCGGGTTCAAGGCAACGAATGTCAGCGTATCTATTATCATATGCCTATATTGTTGGCAGCGATGTTCCTCTTGATAAATATCTTTTTAAAATTTACTTTACTAAATAAGTATGTGTTTTTTAACATCCAAAAATTTTGGTCGAAAAATACAAGCGATTGAAATAGATATTGTCGAAAATTGTACTTCTATTCATTGGAAGTATTAACTCGTTCGTTTATCCGACTGATTCTCCAAGTAATGCCAAACAGCAATTGTGTACACGAATACTTATTACAGTTTAACAATCGCAAATACTGTATTGTTCCGATGTAAACGTAATAAACTTTATGTGATGCCGATAGTTTCGTATGTGAACGTTATATCAAGGACATAAATTTTATCAACTAATAGTTAATTTAAAAACGAATAAGTCCACTATCGCAGGAGAAAATTAAATCTTTTTACAACGATTATACAAATAACTATAAGTGACTTGTCGATTTCATCATCATCACCAGCTCACTATATGTCCCCACTCAGGGGCTCGAAGCCTACTCTAAGTTAGGGTGACTAGGCCTTAGTCAACCACGCTGGCCAAGTGCGGGTTGGTTGACTTTACACATGTCTTTCAATTTCTTCGCCGATACGTACGAGTTAAATTGTCGATTTGTTACTCTATAATTATTATTGTTTTAGTTGTTCATCAACAACGAATGGGTGGACGCAGTTAGTAAGAAAACATTCCCAACTATTAACCCACAGGATGAGACCGTCATCGTTCAAGTTGCTGAGGGTGATAAGGTAATGTGTACATAACAGTAATAATTGCACTGATTTAAAATGCAACACTTTGAAAAGGAACAATAATTTTTAGTGGAGTTTATTCTCAAAGGTTTTTCAAAATTAATGTAACAAAATTGTATGTCAGGCTGATGTAGATTTGGCAGTAGAAGCAGCTAGCAAAGCATTCCACCGATACTCGGAATGGCGTACAATGGACGCCTCTCAAAGAGGCCGGTTACTTCTCAAACTGGCGGACCTGCTCGATAGAGACTTCAAGTACTTGGCTGAGTTGGAAACTTTAGACTGCGGGAAACCGGTCAAGCAAGCCGAAGGAGAGGTGATGTGGTCAGCGAACATCATCAGATATTATGCAGGGAAAGCTGACAAGATCTTAGGAAATACTATCCCTGCCGGTATGTTTACATAAAGATCAAGTATAACTCTGTTTCACTTAACGATTTTTTTTGGTATGTAAGATCTCATAAAAGATGGTATGTTTTAGATGGCGAAGTTGTAACTTTTACACTAAAAGAGCCTGTGGGAGTGTGCGGACAGATTTTACCATGGAACTACCCTATTCCTATGTTCGTATGGAAGATAGCACCAGCACTAGCGGCAGGTTTGTAAACTTATATCTTACCAAATGTTACATTTTAAAAAATAGTCCAGATCATAGTCTGGCGACGCCCATGAGAATGTTCTTTACAGAAGATCCGAACAATAATCCTCATCAAAAAATCTGTAATCATTTTAGCAAACCCAAATTTTATACCTGAACTTTTTTGGTGATTTATTTTTTATCTTTGACATAGGTTGCACGGTGATTGTGAAGCCAGCTGAGCAAACCCCGCTCACTGCTCTGGCCGTCGCGGCTCTCATCAAAGAAGTGGGCTTCCCCCCCGGCGTCGTCAATGTCATCCCTGGGTACGGACCCACCGCAGGCGCGGCTTTGACGAACCATCCTCGTGTTGACAAAATTGCCTTTACAGGGTCTACTGAGGTAATATTCACAGCAAATTTGATTTTTATACCCTATGTTCAGTCGATTTATCTACCTTTATCGTTAGCTCGTAAATCGATTTTCAGTACCAAAAACCTCTAAAAATATATAGTCCCTCTTATCTTCTTTAGAAGAACACATGATAACAGCATGTACTCGTACTCGTATTTCGACAGAGGAATGCCACGGTTAAAGTCTTAACGTGATTTTCAATGTCTTTAAAATGATTCAATCATTCTTTCGCGTTATCGTATTAGTATTTTTTTAGGTGTGGTAATCGTATTTTACACCGTTTTATAATGAGAAAATTCGATAATACTATCATGTACGCGTAACCTGCCACTCAAAACAAACAATAATTCAATGATATGCCAAAATATTGTTGATAACTTTAAAACTTTCGATCATTCTTGAATTTTCGGTCATAATATCAATATCATATATAAATATGTATACAATTTAAGGAGCATGTATATTACATGTTAATTATTTACGTTTTACAGGTCGGACGTATAATAATGAACAATGCTGCAGCAACGAATTTAAAGAGAATAACTCTTGAGCTCGGTGGAAAGAGTCCCTTAGTCGTTTTCAATGACGCTGACGGTTAGTATACTCAAGCATATAAATAAAAAAGTAAATAAAATAGATTAAAACACCTGTTAATTATCAAATCAGTGGACACTGCCGCTCAAATTGCCCATCGCGCTGCTTTCGCTAACGCCGGACAATGCTGTGTTGCGGGCACGAGGACTTATGTGCAGTCTGGCATCTACGATAAGTTCATTGCTAAAGCAGCGGAAATAGCAAAGAAGAGAACTGTCGGTAACCCTTACGAAGACGTACAACAAGGACCACAAGTAACTATACATTTAACTGTTCTAATCCTACAGTATGCCTAAATTTGTATTCAGTATGCGTAATGATGACCAAGCATCTGTCTTCTTCTATCTTACTATTTATTTGATACGTGATGTACTTAGCCTCGCTAGGATATAATATAATCTTTACGTGATACCATTTGCATTAATACGGTCGATTGTTAAAATTAGTTCTACAATTTTTTTAGACTTAACTGGGTTTTCAATATTAATTCTGCAGAAAACTATCGTGTATTGTTTCCAAAAATGTAATTTAAACGGGTTCTTACATTTAGAACTGGGCCCTGTTTCTACCGAGATAGTATGATTTTAAAAGTTTCAACAATGTAAGAAAATGCTACTTAATTATTTTATTTCTGTATTAGATCGACTCAGACATGTTTAACAAAGTGATGGGCTACATAGAAGTGGGCAAGGAGTCCGGTGCGCGCTGCATCGCGGGCGGCAAGCGGCAAGGAAATGTGGGATTCTTTATCGAACCCACTGTTTTCGCCGACGTCAAGGACGACATGAAGATCGCTAGGGAAGAAGTAAGCTCACTCAAAATCTACCAGAGCAAAGATAGATATAATACCAGTATTACATTAATAATTTGTAATGAGAGTCCGTTAATTACGAAAGGGATCCTTTTTATAAAAAAAACTCTTGAAAATCTGCCAATTCCGTTTGGGGGATGTAATGGACTTTTTGAAAAAATGGATTAGTAATATCTGTAATCTAGTTCTACAAAACGTAGAATCGTAATTCATTTGATATCTATCAGATCTTCGGTCCAGTTCAGAGCATCCTGAAGTTCGAGACATTTGAAGAGGTGGTGGACCGCGCAAATGACTCTAACTATGGTCTCGGAGCTGGTGTCGTCACTAAAGACTTCACCACAGCCATGGCGTTCGCTAAACACGTTCGAGCTGGTAGTGTTTGGTATGTTTTGGTTTTGTACTCTTTGATACTTTGATTTCGTAATGTCGAAGTGAACATAGATTAAAGCCACCATTAAAAAAAAACATCAACGCTATCTAGTATTTTTGAATGCGCTAATGTAAATCACTAACGGTGACGTCTAAAGGCAATCGCAACACCTAAGTAACTCCAGAGAATTGTAATTCTAGAGATTATGTAATATAACATTAATTTAAATTTTCCTTTAAGGATAAACACATATGAACATGTGGCGCCGCAGACTCCATTCGGTGGGTTCAGAGAGTCTGGCATTGGCCGTGAACTGTAAGTTTATTTTAAGAACCTGATAAGACAAATTATACAATGTTGCGGACTAATACTAGACAGATCTATCCTTGACTTGTCGAATTATTAAAAATACTGTAATGTTTTCAGGGGTGAGGATGGCATTCTGCAATATTTAGAGAACAAGACTGTTACTATGAACGTACCTAAGAAGCCTTTGCTGTAAAATGACAATATGATGTAAAACTTTATTGATGAAATCTTTTTGTATTGAATAAAATATATTTTACTTTTTTATCCGACAAATACAATAGTGTTTGATTCTCAGTTTCAGCAGTTAATTAAAAATTATTAGTTTTGAGCAGCACCACAGATAAAATAATTTTAAATAATAAGGACTCAAAGATTTTGGTAAATGATGCAAGGGATTAGTCAATTAAACCTTATTTATACTGTGAGAAGTGATTAGCAATTGCGATTATATCCCGATCTGCTATTCGTGTCTAAGCGAGATTACAGGGCAAAAGGAAAATTCACCTAAGTGGAATGATTCTTGTCATACTGCTAATTTGACTAATTGAATTAAATTAGTTATGTTGACAATTTCCTTATATCAATCAGATCATATCTTTCAATCAAAAATTTAATGCTTATCGGTCACCCTTCCCTGGCTATTCCGTATCCGTGCAAGAATAAAATAACATCCAATTCAAGGTCAGTTCAGTTGCCATAAGCAAAGATAAAGATTTCCCAAGGACTACAAAATTATATTTTGTAAGCAGTTTAATATTTAATAAGAATTTTTCGATAAAGTTCTCTGTTATATAATACTCTTTTAAAAATTTCCCCAGACTATCTATTGCTTACATTATACTATTAAATGGATTTTCAAAAACATTCTAGAAGAAACCTACGGAATCGTACGAAGCTAGTTGTAATAATTTATGTAACAAATTAATAAAACTCGTTAACTTTCAGTACACATATGTTAAAAAAATATAAATGAAACTAATGTAACTATATTTGTAAATTGCAAAGAGAAATATAGAAAAAATCCATATTTAACATAGTCTTTATAAGAGAATGAGGCAGAAGAGCAGCGGACAGCATACAGATCAGACGGCAGAAGATCAAGAGAAAAGTGTTTTTAATATACGTTTACTAGACCTTCTAAAGAACAAAGACATGATTAAAAAAACAAGAAACTTAGGTTTGCCATAAATACGGGACATTTCTTTTAATATGGCAACTTGCGCAGCACGATGCGCGATGCGGTTTATAGCAATCTTCATAATGTGTCAGATTTCATTAGTCTACCGGCCGGTGTTATTATATCAGCTGTTACTATAGTTATCGTTTAAAGTTTATAAACCTAGTTAAAAATGGTTAAAGTGGACGTAAAATACACAAAGGTATGAGTATACATTTTTGCTTAAATAAACGGTATATCTCGTTACTGCGCAGATAAAATTCGACAAAGAAATTTCTAATAAGTTTTAGCACAATTTAAGTGTTAAGATGTTTATGAGAGACGAGGATCGAAGTAGGTATTGGAAGATACTTTCTAAATATTAAATTTCTATAATAGTATGTAAAAATAATGCTTGAGAAATATCTCCGTTTACCTACATATGTAGCTGCAAAAAAAATGATTATTATGCGGTAAGTTGAAAGGTTGCCAGACTTGTTATTTTCTGTGATTAATAAAAATAGTTGCTATAAACGACTTTAAAAAAAAACAAATTCTTGTAAGCTGCATATTTCTTTCTTTGATCAAAATCGACCCAGTAGTTTTTACGTGAATACATACAAAAATACATACTTTCCACTATAATATTAGTATATATTAACATTAATACTAAACAAATTTTAAGAACATTACCCAAATATTTTTCTATTTTTTACTTAAATTAAGTCATAAGCATAAACTTATACAGCCTTACAAATAAACGCGGTATAAAGTTAAACTTAGGACTAAACTGGGTATAAGGAAAATTTGTACTAATATTTTAATTTTTATTTTAAATTTGTACTAATAATATTGTTATAATATACCGTATGTGAAGAAATGTTTGATTTTCGTACATTTCTTTAACTTCCAAGGATTAACTTTATTAACATTATAATAGATTTTTACCGTGTTCATGAAGTCCATGTTTTTTTTAATCATCGTATATTAAAGTTAAGTCTAAAAATTTATAATTTATAATTCAACAGTTGTTTATCAACAATGAATGGGTGGACGCAGTAAGTAAGAAGACGTTCCCAACAATCAACCCTCAAAATGAAACTGTCATCGTACAAGTTGCTGAAGCCGACAAGGTAATTATTTTTCAATTATAAATAAAAAATTTTTACCCAGGCACCACTCTATTTCTACCTTTAGCGTTTGTCTGTACATCGATCGACCTTTGTTATACCGATAAGTTTGTCAGTCCTATTAAATTTATTCTTCTAATACACTGATGTGCCGTCATCAGGATCAACTATCATGTTGATACGTACGCATAACATTGAAATTACTGTCGACCGTGTTACCACTTAGATAAATTAAAAATTTCCATCGGCGACCTTGCAGGCTATCACCACAAGAATATCTAAACAATATTGTTCGTCTACTCGTGTACTACTAATGGAATTGTTATTCGATGCCATATTTCGATAGCCCAATCTTTAAACCCATAGATTCAAATATTCTAAATATGTACTGTTTTTTTGGTATCTCTAAAGTTAGCTGATCTTAATCTTATCTTAGAAGGATGTTCTACAATCTGTTTTTTTTTGCTATATGATATTTTAATCAATATTTGTGTTGATGACAATAACATTTATTACATAACGCAGGCTGACGTCGACCTAGCGGTAGCTGCAGCTAAAAAAGCGTTCCACCGATATTCAGAATGGCGGACCATGGACGCGTCTCAACGAGGACTTCTTATGTTAAAACTTGCCGACC
Source organism: Papilio protenor (assembly GCA_029286645.1). Classification (NCBI taxonomy): domain Eukaryota; kingdom Metazoa; phylum Arthropoda; class Insecta; order Lepidoptera; family Papilionidae; genus Papilio; species Papilio protenor. The sequence continues at coordinate 5,417,013 of JAGSMZ010000011.1, forward strand.
TCATGGAGTCACAGGCGAGATACTTGGCGGAGCTTGAAACACTGGACTGTGGGAAGCCCGTCAAGGTAGCGGAAGGGGAAGTCTACTTCTCGGCCAGCGTACTCAGATACTACGCTGGGAAGGCGGATAAGATTTTAGGCAACACAATCCCGGCAGGTAATGATTTTTTTTTATTTTACAAAGTGTACGATAGTTAATTCTCACTGTCAAAACATTCATAATAACATGTTATTTAATTCAATGTATAAAACAACAACGGCTTTGTTATCGCACAATTACATAAGTAATAAGAAATCATGCTATCTCCAGAATAATTTAGCGTGATAATACATATATCTACTATGTATCGTGCAGTATGCAAACACAATGATCACGCTTCGTCATTCTATTGATGGCGTGAAATCATCAATTAGGGTAATGTTGGTTTATTATTATTATTATATACTCAGTATTATGATTATAATAATTAGACATTTGATTGTGACCAATCGAAAACATTGTTTATTTAGAAAACAATAGTGCGTTCGTAGTTACTACTGGCTGTTGCCCGCGACGTCGTTCACGCAATATTAAGATCAAAAAGTAGCCTTATTATATGCCCGTCTATGCAAGCTACCCTTCAGTGAAAGCCCGGTCGAAATCGGCCCAGCCGTTTCGGAGGTTTTAAATGCAATTTTCGGACAAAAAAATTTTAAATGCAATTTTCGTTATCCGCAACGTAAATACATTATCGTCCCGAATTCTGGAATTTTTCTTTTGATATTACAAACATACTCCAATTTTATTATATTTATATAGAAAATAGATATCTCTATATTAATTACTAGCTTTCGCCCGCGACTCCGACCGCGTAGAGTTTTAAAAAAACAAAAGTAAGTAGCCTATGTGTTCTTCCAGACTATGCTCTACATCTATGCCAAATTTCATCCAGATCCTTTCAGCCGTTTAGGCTACAAACTCTAACAAACATCCATCCATCCATCTAAACTTTCGCATTTATAATATTAGTAAGATAGATATAGATCAGAATATGATTAAGCTAGACAAACTTTCTTCTCTAAAAATCGCACAAAAATCATGTTGGACGGATTAAACGGATGGTACAAAAAATGCAATAGATAACTACTTAATAGAATACACGTTTTGTATTACATTACAGACGGTGAAGTGCTATCAATGACCCTCAAGGAACCAGTGGGCGTGTGCGGACAAATCATACCATGGAACTATCCCATTCCTATGATATCGTGGAAAATATCCCCGGCGCTAGCCGCAGGTATCTTCACCATTCACTAATTTTAAAATATCAATATAGGAAATACAAAATAAGCTAGATAAATCACCGGAATAAATATAATACACATCCCATATAATTTACCATCTGTTTTCGGAAGTAAAAATCTTAATTTTTGTCTTTACAGGTTGTACCATAGTGTTAAAGCCAGCGGAACAAACGCCTCTCACCGCTCTAGCAGTGGCAGCTTTGATCAAGGAGGCTGGTTTTCCTCCAGGAGTTGTGAATGTGCTGCCAGGATACGGGCCCACAGCTGGTGCGGCGATAACGCATCATCCAGATGTCGATAAAGTCGCCTTCACTGGCTCTACTGAGGTATTTAGTAATTTGTGATAAGAAACAATTGCCTTCTACTAAAATATTTGGAGATACCTATTATTTAACTTCATTGTATAATCGTAGGTAGGCAGAATGATACTGGGAGCTGCTTCGGTTGCAAACTTGAAGCGAGTTACTTTAGAACTCGGCGGTAAAAGCCCCCTGGTTGTGTTCAACGATGCAGATGGTAAGTATGTAGTAATTACGTGCTTAACATTTATATTATTATTTTGTCATAAAAGGTTGTATACAAAGAATTATTGGGGGTGTTACATCAACGTTCGTTAAATAGAAACATTGATACAATTTTAATTGGCGTTAGTTGAGAAGGCGGCACAGATAGCGCACGCGGCAGCGTTCGAGAATGCGGGGCAGTGCTGCTGCGCCGGCACGCGCACCTTCGTGCAGGCAGGCATCTACGACCAGTTCGTCTCCAAGGCTGCTGACATCGCCAAGAAGAGATCTGTTGGCAACCCCTTCGATGATGTGCAGCAAGGACCACAGGTAAATAAGTGACTAGACTCGGTTTTCCATGACTTTAAAAACATCATCATGTGTGTTTATATGTTATAGATCGATAAGGAAATGTACACAAAGGTACTAGATTACATAAAGGCAGGCAAGGAGAGCGGCGCGCGCTGCGTGGCTGGAGGGGACAAGGCGTCTGAGGTCGGCTATTACGTACAGCCCACGGTATTCGCAGATGTGAAGGACGATATGAAGATTGCGAGGGAAGAGGTAATTGAATTTTTTTCATGATCGTTAATTAGCCAAAAGATATCTACTGCTAGACGAAGCTCAAAGTACTCACTGGTCATCCTTGCTTCATTCAAATACTTATTACAACTTTTGCGCAATAAATAGGCAACTTTAAAATAGATCAACGCTATTTTAAAGTTGCCAATTTAATTTCCTACTATCGTCACTCCTATAATTTCGAAATTTAATTATATTCTAGATATTCGGCCCGGTGCAAAGCATTTTCAAGTTCGAGACATTCGACGAGGCGGTGGACCGCGCCAACGACACCAACTACGGCCTTGGCGCTGGCGTCATCACCAACGACATCACCACCGCCATGACCTTCGCTCGACACGTGCGCGCCGGCTCTGTGTGGTAAGCAACCCTTATAATAACAATTTAACAGATCCTTTTTCCTCATGCATTGGATACTATCAACGGTGGCTAGTTTTAAAAACAATCTCAAAGCAAAAGCGCTTGATGATTTTGTTAACATATCGCATACTTATAGAAACTACGTAACCGATAAAAAACATTTTAACATGACTATGTTCAGCTAGTCTGATGGAAAAAAGTAAGAGTTGTATTCTAAACCGGTATATAAATTGATTCAAGTCTCTTATGACAGTGAAAACGTATTGATAGCAAAATCTTTACTAGCTAAGAAACCAGTTTACGGAATTTGAAAAAATTAGGAACATAAACTTCGATGAAGTTTAGTAAATGTTTGATTTTTATAACCTACTAGCTTTCGCCCGCGACTCCGTCCGCATGGAATTAAAAAAAACCTATGTGTTCTTCCAGTCTATCCTCTACATCTATACCAAATTTCATCGAAATCCGTTCAGCCGTTTAGACTACAAACTCTAACAAACATCCATCCATCTAAACATTCGCATTTATAATATTAGTAAGATTTTTTTTATTAATGTCATTATTTTATTACTATTGATTATTACTTTAAGATCTTTAGACATTTATTATTACCAGTATTTAATTGTTATATCTTTAAGGCTTTCATTGTAACTTGTACAATCTAAACCGTTCTACCGATTTTGAAGAGTGAAGTAACATACGACTCGTATTCTTCCACGATATTTTAAAATGTTTTTTAGAATACATAATTTGTTTTTAGGATAAACATTTACGATCACGTCACCAGCCAAACTCCTTTCGGAGGTTTCAAAGACTCCGGCATGGGCAGAGAATTGTAAGTTTTAAATAATATCTACTTTTATGTAAGTGTCCACTTTGATAACTTTGTTTTAATTTTCTAGGGGAGAAGAAGGCATCAACAACTATTTGGAAGTTAAGACGATTACTATGAGTCTCCCAAAACGACCACTTTTATAAAATTCTATTGCAAACATCGGGATTATAATAATTTCCGTCTTATTTAATGAAGATTACTTGTTAGAAATGTTAAAACCATCATTTTTGTGTTAGTAGTGATGAACCATCGAACTTTGAAATAAACTGTAATAGCCAAAACTTATAAGCAAATAAGCATTGTTATTTAGTATTTTTAGTAACTTACATTTATAATAAAACATATATTTTGCTCACAATTCTTATCTTTTCAATAAATCGTTTATCTACTCATAATTGGTATACTATTAAGTGTCTACATTTGCGTTATAAAAACAACTGAAGAATACTTGCCAACAATTTTGTATTGCTTATGTGTGAGGTGTTCGGACATCATGCCGCAGACGTGTGCACCCAGGGAGTGTCCCACGCACGTCGTCATCTTCGCTAAAGCCCCTGCTTGCGTTAACAACGAGTATAGTTGAGCGGTACACTGAGCTGCCAACCTGTAAACGCAGTACATTGTATCCGTTATAACTTCCACACTGATTATCTTTCCTAAAGTTAGGTGTGAATAGACTTTTTACATCTAGACTTGACAAGTTTAGACGTAAAAAGTGTAAGTAGTTCAGATGAGAAGACTATAATAATGTTACCTCATATTAGAGAGTGCGGACATATAGCATGGAAACCTCGACAGCATTGACCAGTCCACCATAAACACATTGTAGTCCTTGCGGGAAAGATATGCTGAAAGTAAAATTATAACTCTGTAATATAAATAATACTAGAAATTGGTTTCTCTTTCCACCGACATTATTGGTTATTCTATAAAACTATTTGGTATTTTTTTATAAAATGAAAATTGTTTTTATTGAGAAACGAAAACGTCGAGTAGCCTAATATACGGATGCAAAAAAAATAGCAACGGTACACTTATATCGGAAGATATGATTTGCAACACTTTCTAAAGTGTAACAAAATTATAACTTTCAATCTACGTCCGGGTTAGATGACTATAAAGAGGAATAGAGTATTAATCGTTTATTTTACAAAGTTTGAAAAGTTCAATATGAAATGTAATGTTTTGGTATCATTTTAACAATACTTAAATTAGGCACTAAGAGGAAAATTAGCCTTGCACCTTGAGATTGGAACGTTGGAAAGATCTTATAGTGTTTACCGTCTCGTAAGTATGAAATGGGCGTCTTAGCGTGTGTTCCGTTAAATCCGTGGATTATGAAGACGTTGTTCCTAGCCTGCTTCCAGCCGTAGTCCCGGAGGTCTCGGTGGCCGACGTGGATCCACTGCTTGTACGGCCGTTCCCTGACACGGTACACTATTACACACGGTATTTTACATAGTATTCTATATGGATTTTATCAAATTTTCATCTAAACTAGTTAGAACAGTGATTGGTAAGGGTAAGTAAAAAGCAAAATGATGTAAAACTTGACATTATTTGGATAACAATGACTACTCTAACTCCACATTTTCGCAGTTTAAAAATAGCGGTCAAAAATGTCAGTCACTTTTAAAATGATTTACAGAATTTGCAGTTATACTCTAACAAGTAGTCAAAAACTTTGTAAAAGCTTTTATAAAAGACTGTATATTTTAAAACTTACGGTGTATATAGGAAGAAGTTTACTTCGCTATCAGGACATTTCCACTCTCGCTTCATGACGCATCGCCAGTACCTGAAGTCCATCATTGACATCAAACTGCCTTCCACATCCGTACCTGCAGACAAAGTGGGTTTTTGGGCTACCGTACAGTTTTAGCAATTAACTTACATCCAACAGTTAGAAATTAAAAACTGTATATTATCATGTCAGTTGAAACTTGTATCAACTTTCATTTCATAACCTGTTAGGTATTTGATATATGAATATAATCCAATATGACCTAACGTTCAGAACCTAAGATATATGTTGCGATATAAAGAGAATTGCGGAAGACGAAAACAAATACTGATTTACTAAATTATTTCTAATTTTAACCATATTAGATTCCTAAAGAAAATTTAGTCATTTGTTATATTAATTTTTCGGTAAAGTACGTAAATGGCATTCCGTAAGCATGTTACCGTACCAAACTTTACGTTAATATAAGTGTTGTGATGTGGTTATATTTTGTTATAATATAAACTTCAAGGTAGCGAATTACGATAGCCCATAGTCACTTTCTCTGCCAAGGACAGGTGAGATGAGAAACACGGTCAATGACATTAAGTTACCTAACTTATGTTTTTTTATTCATTAACTAGCATTCGCCCGCGACTCCGTCCGCGTGGGTGGAATTTAAAAAAAAAAACAAACAATAAGCCTATGTGTTTTCTCCAGACTATCCTCTACATCTATACCAAATTTTATCGAATTCCGTTCAGCCTTTAATCTACAAACTATAACAAACATCCATCCATCCATCTAAACTTTCACATTTATAATATTAGTATGATTTAATAATTAAGAAAAAAAAAATAATAGCAACAAGTGAAAATCTTCTAAAGAAAAGAGTAGCAACGTTTCAAGATATTACTTTTTGGTATATGGAACAGGTTTCCAATGTCTTATTGTCATTCCTTTTAAATGCCGGCAACGCACCTGCAGTTCCTCTGGTGTTGCGGATGTCCGTGGGCGTAGGATCAATTAATGTTAGGCGATCCGCTGTACGTTTGCCCCCTTTCCTATATAGATGAAATCCTCTCATTTCTTCACAATAAACAGTAATCTGTATGTAATGTTTCAGCTGTATAAACACGCAGTGCGATTTACTTTTGTGCGTAATGTTTTGGGTAAGATGATATACAAAAAATCATGTATATGTATCTTTGATTATAGCGCGAACATTCATAACTGTCTACTTTGATCAGATATATGTAAATATCGTCTGACCTTATAATTCGATTGATTGAATCATTTTAAATTTCATGGAGAGAAGATTCAGAGTTTCACTAATGAAAATCACTAAGTAACTAAAGAAAAATCTTTTTTACGTTTGCGTAGACACAATGAACGTAAGCTTTCATTCCTATCATCAAGTATTGAATAAAAATGTTAATATCAATAAATTCTGACCAGCTACAAATTAAGTTACTTACTAATTTCGGCACAAGTGGCAAGGAATATTAAAACACATAAACTACTTTTAAATAAACACATTTTCACAATTTTTTACCACTCACAAATCCAAACAGTTGTTTTAACTTTTTTTTCTTACTTTCATTCCGAAATATTTAATATCACAGACGATAAATTAATTTTATTTTAACGAACATCGTTGTTTTTCAATAGGAAAGGCATACGGCCACATCTGCAGCGTCGAAATGGTAACTGGTAAAATTCTCACGGAGTCGAAGTAACCCAGAGCAGTTTAGCAGAGAGAGCATTATTACTATCACTTTCTATAGGATAGTTTTTTTTTTATAATGGCAACGTTTTTATACTTTTTTACTCATGGTAAAGTGGCAGACTTTGTAACAAAATTTAAAACAAAACTTTTAACTTGTTCTAATTTACTTATTTATGCATATTTAAGCTATTAGTTATGCTGCATTTTTCTTGACTTTTTTCGTTAAAAACAACAAATGTACAAAATGTCCAAATGAAATATTCATCGTAACTTTCACGTTGAGTATCCTAAAACACGATCACGTTTGTAACCTAGAAGTGGTCGACGATGGCCCGTTGGAGTAGATTTACTTACGAATACCAAATTCATGATACAAGGTTACCGTGTCAATGCACAACAGAGTCGGATGTCGGCGGTCGGCTGGACGACTTGCTTTAGATAATTCTTAATTAAAAGCGTTGCAATTAGCAATAAAATTACGTTGCGACGCAATGCGCATTTTGTTTTTATACTCGTAAAAGTAACCGCCAAAACACCTGATTAATGCTTATTAGTAAATTAGGAATTCACTTGAGTATTTACGTAAAGGTTTTTCTACACATACTCCAATATAATTTACTTAACAAAACATACATTATTGTTTTAGCTTAAATAGTAGTGTACAATAGCCCTACGACTTAAATAGTTAAGTAGTATCTAAACTGTAAGTCCAAGGTTTGAACAAAAAATATTAACATTAATATATAAAATTCATTATCATCATCATCATCATCTCCTTATCCTACTCGGCGCAACAGGTTTTTATCCTCCACATAACTCTATCATACGTCATCCCAGTCATCACTCCCTTTTTGATCATGTCATATAAATTATCATCATTAATATATAAAATTAATTGTACTAAATACGATGATATGTATAAAAATCCTCAAATTCCTGTACTCGAACATATTCCCCGTTATTCGTTCGAAGCTCGTCACAGCTCTTATTATATTAATAACTTCATAAGCGAATAAGATTGAAATATTCAACCTCCTTGGTTTATATTTTGTGTGGCCACTAAGACAAATTAAAAACAATAATAATGAAAGAGTTGTGGACAGCAGTTATGAGATGAAAAATCAACAACAAATTTTATTGTTCTCGTGTAGATTTTTGTAAATGTTGTTACTTATTAATATCAAAATGAAGAAGATTTAGTTATCATCAACGGTAAGTACTGATTTTCAGATATTTATACACGAAAAACATTTAGTTGAAAAAGTATTAACATTAAGCAGGAGTTGAAAAAAAAATCCCATTTCTGCTAAAAAAAAAAAAGTAAATACACAACAGTGACATCTATGTGGGGAAAACTAGAACCAAAATTAACCTAGCCCATAAGTTCATGGCTGAATTTGGTGACAAATAAAGTGGTGTCGCAAATAGGTTATTAAAGTTTTAGTAGTTTATAGTATTAATATAATTGTATTTTAGCTATCAAATAAAAGTAAAGGTTTATTTTCTACAAACATTATTGTAAACATTTTTAACGCAGAAAATATCAAGAAACGACCGCTGGTAAGAGGTTAACTTCTTTAGTCTATAGTCCTATCCTACATCATGTACTTTATTTTTGTAACGCATCGTTCTTAATTGAAGTCGTGTAGTACAGATGACTGCGTAATATACCAAAACCATCTAAATAAACCACTCAATACTAAAAAATTAACATATCCATAGGTTACAATTTACGTCGCTGTGTGTCGCTGTTAACGCGGCCTACAGATAATGAAAATGAAATAACCACAGATTACAAATAGAAAATAGAATCAACGTTATGACTCAAACAATCACGAGTGCGTGAGTATGTACTACTGACTACTGTTTACTCGACTCATTCTAATAAAACACAATCTTGTTGACATTTGACTTATACGAGTCGCGATTTCAAAACATTATGTTGTGTTACACAGTTGTAATCATTGCGAACGAACGTTAATTCATTACGCGTACAGCAGTCTTCCTTATTTTACGTCATTTTCCTAAATATTTTATACGTAAGGTTATTGAAAAACATATTTGAAGTTATAGTAGCCAAAGAAAACATATGCAAGTTGTTTTATCCCGGAGGAAGGTAATCAATTTTTTTGATAATATTTATGTTAAAAATATTATGTGTTAGTAACTATATATTATCTCGATGCCCAATTGCATTTTTACTGGTCGATAGTTACAAAAATATATTTTTATTTTATTTTATTTTACATTTTTAAATTAAGTTTTTTCTATAACAAGTATTAAAGTAAATACATTCTGCCTTTCTCCTTGCATTATTTTTCTTAGAAGTATTTTCCATGAACTTTGCCGCTAAGTTAGACGCTCTATTTCAGCGTTTGTTTAAAAGCTCGATGCTACGCAGGAATTAACGATTGATTTTTCTTATCATTAGTTCTCATTACCGATAATGTTCACACGTTGTTATCGAGAGGGAGCACAATATTTATATAGAAAAATTTCATCATCCACTTGCCCTTATCCCTTACGGAGGGTCGGCACAGTATGTGCTGCTCTTCCATACCTCTCTATCAGCCGTCATATCTGAATCCACTCCTTTCTTAAGCATATCCACTTTCACACAATCCATCTATAATTTCTTCGGTTTTCCTCTACCTTTGTAGCCATCCACATTCTATCTTAACACTTTATAGAAAAATTTGTCAGCGTAAAGCGGTTAATAGTAATGTTTGGATCAAGCTTTGGCGAAAGGAATGCAACGTCTTTTTGATGATTAATGTTAAAGTCTTCTTCAGGGACGTCGACTGAACCATTTTTAAAATTTTCTAATACATGAGAAAATTAGTACTTTAATATAATATTGACGCAAATATTTATAACACAAAATTATAACAGGGTCAAGATTAAGCGTTAATTATTATTTTGAATACGATATTTTTCAGGAAACTCATTAGTATTATTAGATTCACAAATGGAACATAACAATTATCAACGGACAGGTGTGTATTTATAACCGTCCAATCATTGTTAATTGTATTAATTCTGTTGTAAAATAATAATATTTTTATCTATGTCATTAGGTGTCCGTGTTTACACATTTGTTGGTAAATAACTTTTATTGAATCTTATGCATGCGTAACTTACTAAACCTTTGTCCGCGTGTGCAGTTCTAATTCTAACAGTATACAAACAAACCAAAATTGATTGCGCTATTAAGTTCACCTCACTGCCTCTTATTCATTCATACATCTATATAATTATGTACCAGTTTATACTGGATACTTCAAACACACCGATGTAGCCAATTTTGTATTTGATATGAAACAACAAAGGCTTATATCTCACCATAGTTGCTCGTGCCATACTCGCATTATCTGTATTAAGTCTGTTTACCCACGATCTAACAAACAGTCACGATGTTTACATATTACATTTCGTTCATTGTTTACTTCAACTGTTTCTATGTAACACTTGGAAAGTTGTAGGTTTAACTAAAACCTAAAATAGCGCCGCAATTGGTAATCATCTCCGCTTTAGCTTCGCTTTTGCTGCCACACTATCCCTATTTACTAACTAAATGCATTGTGTTTTCGATCTTCAATGTTAACATTTTTAACTATCAAACTGTACCTTGAAGTATGAAAAAAATTGCTTTGGTACTTAACAAAGTTTAGAAATTGAATTGTTTCTTTTTTGGCGCGTAATAGTTGTATTACACACCTACATTTAGTTTTATATGCACAAGGGTTTGGCGAACGTGATTATCATATAATATTTAATTAAAATCAACTTATTTACTTCACAGATGAGACAGAAAAACAAAATTCTAAGTAAGTTTACATTTTATATTATTTTTTTAGGTACAAAAAAGTCATATTTTTGCCGACCTAAACGTAACAAAATGTACTTTTGTTTCGCTTCACATAGCTTTCAAACTAAATTCATTTTTACGAAGTCTTTTGTATATGTTTTATCGTTTAATTATTTACAGCTGGTGGCATAGACTGTGTTTGCGATGCCACCAACCTGACTTGACGCCGTCTTGGCGACCGTCATGGTGGCAAAAGATATTTCCGTTTCCACTTTTCCCTACGTACAGACAGTCGGCGCAACAACTATGTGTTTTACTTTTCTGTAAGTAACATTTAAGTAACGATATCCACGAAACAACCATATTTTTTTTCAAAACAGGGCACAGATTAGAACAGATTGTTTTCTTTCAGTCTTACTAATATGGGGTATTGCGTACGTAGAAATTGGAGGAGCAGTAACTCCAGATGGAGAACTGTTCAGCATGACTGTCCTAGTCATCGTCGCGTACTTAATGGGCTGGCTGTGGCTGAAGGTGACCACGCTGCCAGCGCTCATTGCAATGCTGCTCACAGGAATACTGTTCCAGAATCTCCATTTAGTGCACATGACGGATAAATATAGAAAACTTAATCAAGATCTGAGGTATGCTATTTGACAATATAGTTTTACACTTATCTTGTGTCGTATTGTAGTTTTGACTTGTGAAATTACAAAAGCTCACATATTTTATTATTAAACAAATTAAATGTTTTAATAATGATTCAAATAAATAACAGCTCTTTTCTAAAATTCTTGAACGTAAACCTCAAGAAATAGAAAAAACCAGTAGTAACCAAAGTCATTTTTATTTCGATTTTTTTTATCTAAAATCTTTTTTATTTTAGAAAAGTAGCGTTAGTAATTATACTGATGAGAGCGGGGCTGGGGCTCGACGCAAAAGTTTTAAAGAAGCACTACACCGCGGTTTTACAACTGGGCCTGTTGCCCTGGATAGTAGAATGTTTTGCCATATGCGTGTCCTCGCATTACTTTCTGTCACTACCATGGATATGGGGTAAGGACTTTTACTATTAAGAAACAAATAATTTTATGTGTTAACTTGCTTTAATTCAAATAGTAAAGACAGTCGTTTTTTTATTATAATTTACTAGCTTTCGCCCGTGACTCCGTCCGCGTGGAATTAAAAAAACACAAAAGTGAGTAGCCTATGTGTTCTTCCAGACTATCCTCTACATCTATACCAAATTTCATTAAAATCCGTTCAGCCGTTTAGGCTACAAACTCTAACAAACATCCATCCATCCATCTAATCTTTCGCATTTATAATATTTGTATGATTAGTATGATTTATACTACGGATGTTTTAGTAATGTATTTATATTAATGTAAGTTTTGTTTGCAGGTTTTCTTCTAGGATCTATGATAGCGTCAGTTTCGCCGGCAGTAGTGGTGCCGTGTCTGTTCCGGCTACGCGACTCCGGTTACGGTGTCGCTAAGGGTATACCCACACTGTTGCTCGCCGCAGCTGCGATTGATGATTCAATAAGCGTAGCTGTGTTTGCTATTATTTTAAATGCTATGTTCTCGACGGGCTCGGTTACTTACAATATTGTCGTGGTTTGTATATCGTATTTAAAAATACCTATCTGAACATATCAAAATGCACTTTGAAAGTCTAGTCTTTGAATGTTGAGAACAATAATGAATTATAGCGTATATGTGAAATAAATTAATGTTTTTCAGGGACCTTTATCAATTTTAGCGGGCATAGGATTAGGATCGCTTTGGGGAGCTATAGCTTCCGTTATTCCAGAAAAAGGAGATACGTATGTGGTGCCGTTGCGATTTTTAATTTTATTTTTAGGAGGTCTATTCTCACTGTTTATATCTAGTTTAATTGGATGGAGTGGAGCAGGTATAACTTTTGTTTGTCATTAAATAGAGTATACAAATACAGTGGTAGTCATGACACTGATATTTCTAAATACAGGTCCGTTAGCAATAGTGTCTTCTGGGTTTGTAGCAGCATTTTTTTGGGAAAGGCAAGGATGGATTGTAAATAAGAACCCTGTCAGTAACATCTTCAGAATCTTATGGATATTCTTCGAGCCAATACTCTTTGCATTTACAGGAGCACAAATTACAGTAAATAATTGGTTTAATTCATTTTTCCATGTTTTAATAATTTTTGAATTCATCAGTTTAATAATTTAAACGTTTTACAGATTAGTTCTTTAGATCCCGAAGTTATAAAAATGGGTGCAATTTGTTTAGTGTCATGCTTAATATTGCGTATGATTGCTACCTTTCTGGTTAGCTTTGGATGTGGACTGAACAAAAGAGAGAAGCTGTTTATTGGAGTCACGTGGTTAGCAAAGGCTACAGTACAGGTATACTATCACTTTTCGGTAGTCAAAATCATAAGTTATACCACTTAAATACCGTAGAACTAGACTTTGAAATTAAATATTTATATATAGGATATTCTTTGTCTTTAGGCAGCATTAGGACCAGCAGCTTTGGATTTAGTAAGAAACAGGCAAACGTCTGGACTGCCGCCTATCGAGGAAGAAAAATACGCCAAAACAATTCTGGCCATGAGTGTACTTAGCGTCGTTTTGTCTGCACCATTAGGTGCAATACTTATTGCTATCACAGGACCGAAACTTTTAAGTCGGGAACGTAAGTTGCAGTTGTCTGCTTTCTTTGATTCCATTGATCTCCTAATCCTCAATGAAATGTATATTTTTTATTTTTGTTACAGCCGAATCAAAAGCTCCTGGACACAATGACGGAAATGTGGAAAGGGCAAGAACTCCCGCAATAACGCCATTGTGATATTAATTATTTACTAAAAAAATGAAATGTGCTTACCATGTAAATTGCGCTACGGCAAATAACTTAAGAAAACGTCTTGTAGTACTTAATATTATAAGTAACTAAACATTTTATTTACTTTGATATTGGTATTTATTTTTATTGTATTATTTATTTTAAATGTAATAACAAATCTCACAACAGGGCATTTGTCGATTGTATTGTTGTTATTCCATAGATCTTATATGTTAGTAGTGCATTAAAGAATTATTAATATTATCAAAAAAGCTAAAACTGCATGCGAAATAAAAATAAGAAAGACAGTTTTTTTTGCAAATTATTGGAACCCAGAGCCGAAAACTGATTTGACTTTGACAGTTGTTTTGTCAAAAATTGTAAACAAAGCCAGCGGAGGCCAAAACCTAAACAAAACTTATAATTCAAATCTAGTCAATAACGATATGAAAATAAATACAACACTAAAATAACATTACAGAAGTCGGAAATAAAAAAACTTAAAATGTCTGTAATTGTAATAGGTGTAGCCACGGAAAGTGGCGTGCCAATATTTTCTAGAAAAAGAGGCAACAATGAAAATGTTTGTATAAAATAATGTTTTGGTTTTCAATGTTAATTTCTGAAATTATTAATTAAGTTAATCTCATATAACTTTAAATCCTTTTATTTAGATACAGTTTTCCACCATTGCTTCGCTTCACGGCATAAACATGTTCAGTAAATGCCACAATTTATCTGTAATTAATTCACAAGTTGAAAATGGTAGTATACTTTGGAAGGAATATTATAAAAGGTATGTTTTTCATAGTATTTGTACTTTGAACGCAATAATATTCTCAGTTAAAGCTTGTTTAAACTTTTGTAATAAAACTAACACAAAGGGACTAAAGTTATCTACGATTTATTTACAATTTGTTAATTTCAGTGTAACACTCATAGGTATAGTAACGGGAGGGCTGGAATGTGATTTAGAACTGCTACTTTCTTGTATACATGATGTTATGATATTCTGCGTTGGTAAAAAGGAATTGGAGAATTTAAAGAATATTGACCAATTGAAGAGGGATTTAAGACAATGCTATCCAATATTGGACTATTTATTGGAATCCTTAGACCCAAATACTGTGCCAACAATGACCTTAGTTCTAGACCTTATACAGAGCATATTGTGTCCACAAGCACAGCACCTACAGGTAAAGATATCCTTAATTTCTTTTTGTAGAAACTATTAAAAATAACTTTAAATAAAGAATTTTGTACATTAGACTAATAATATTCAAATATCTATTTTAGCAAGTTTTGGATAACTATGCTGAACGGGTTACTGGTAGATGGGCATGCCTCAGTATACATGGGCACTTGGTAGCAACAAGTACTGACTTTTATGAGTTAGATCCGAGGGAATCAAGATTGCTGCTCCTTTTGGCTGCCGCACAGGATGGTGCACCTTTAAGAGACACTTTGGTGTACCTACCTTATATGAGTCCTGATGTAAGCATTAACAATTGTAATACTGTAATGCATTTATTAATTATGTTGCTAGTTTTGAGTCTTAATATGATTAAATTCTGGTTAAATAGCACTACTTTCAAAATTATATGTCATTGTCTTAATTCTAAATAACCTTTCTCTAATCTCTCTAAACAAACGGGTACATAACAACTTATCTATACTATAAACTATGTATTATTTCAGGTAGCATTCAGAGCTGTGACATGCAAACTTTTAGCTGATGTATATGTACTAGTGGTGTGTGGTGCAACTCCTGCACTGTCACAAATAGATGAGATTGTGCTGCAGTGCTGGGAAGGATATGCACAGATTATAAAGGAAGCTAAGCTTGTTCATCCGAGAAACTTCCCAGGCAGTATTATTTTCGAGCCATGTGTTTTAGGGTATGTATTATAAAGTTCTATAACTAAAAAAACTTAAAGTAGTTCAGACATGTTATTTCTGCAATGGTAATATACTTGCTGGCACTAGATATTTGCATATTATGATTGTAATGTTCTTATTTTAGCATTTTCCTTGTTAACATAAATCGAAGAAGATGTGTATTTTCTCGCCACCTACAGTTATCAAATCAAAAAGGCAGAGGAATGTCGGGGGCCCATCGTATGGACATTTTGCGAACATTTTACGTTACTTCAGCAAGGGACTTGGCGCCGGAGTTGAACTTTAAAGAAATATTAGAGAAAGGTATTGTATGAAAGTTTTGTGAATATAATGATACTTCAAAGTATTCAATTTAATTAAATGCATTTATATTTTTATTATTTAAGCATTTACAAGGAATAAAAAAACATGTATATTGTCATTAAGGTATGGGATGAGAGGTCTTTAAAGAAAATGGATTAAAAAAAACAAATGTGTTTTTAGGTTGTTTGCCAGTGTGAATTCAATTATAGTTCATGTTTTCCAGACAGTGATGAAACTATGGGGAAGGTATCAGAAACCTACTGGTGTTCGGAGTACCATAAATGCCATGCACAAAGATCTGCTAATCTTCTATGTTGTGTACTTTACGCTCCCACTATACCCACTCATACTATGAGGTAAGATAATAATGTTAGAAATGCTTTAAAATGAAATGGTATATGTATTTAAAGTTAAATTTATTCCATGGATAATTAATACTTTCTTATTTCCCTCTAGGTTATTGACCAGTCAAATGCTTCAAGAATTTATTACAAACAAAGATGTACACTGGTAAAATAAATAAGATTGAGAAAGTAATTGATTGTTTATGTCTTATGAAAAGGTGTAAAGTAATTTTGTAATTTGCATTGTATTATCCGTCCATTATATTTTTTTTATAAAATTAAAATAAAAACGAAAGTTTCAAAATTGTTTTATTTGTATGTTCAAACACAAACACAAAATATGCTGGCTTAACCAGGTCGGACATTAGTCCTCTGTAAAGGCCTCATTACCAAAATAAATACAGAACACCCTTATTACTGATTCCTTTCATTATTTTCCATATTCAACATCCATTAATTAATACTATCATTGTGATGCATATTAAATATATTTATTGCATTATAGTCTTGTACAGTTGCTACCTAAACATACTAGTTGTAGGTAGTAATTCATATCTTTGCTTTAGCACTAGGAACAACTCACTTGTTCTCATACCGCCTTTCTCTTTTTTGTCTTTCGCAGAACATTAATATATAGCCAGAAAATCTCCAATAGTCCGTAACAACCTTTATAGTTAAAATCATAGATTTATACCCTATAGATAGTAGATTCAAGTTGGACATCGAATTAAAAGTCTGTTTTCAAAATGTCATTTTGTATAACAATGAGGAAATGTTCCCCTTTTTTCGCCTCTCTATGCTGCGGATTATGTATCTATAGATTATATATCTATGGTTCAAATATTTAAATACATGCATTTAGAATATGTACTAATTTTCAAATAAATTACATGATTTATTTTTACAAATAATGTAAAATATGTCGCAATGATTTGGATTTCACAATAAATTAAATTGATTCTACCAAAGTTAAAAAGTTTTATGCATGTATTTTTTGTAATTCTATTAATTTATCTGTATTATTTTTAAAATGCATCATAATAGTAATCAAATTAAATACTCAAACTCTTAATACTTTACATTTTTATATATAATTCACTGCCAATATACATATGCCAGAACAAATTCATGTGAAAACTTCTAAATACTTTGAAAATTACTAGTACATATAAAAATATTGTATAAAATTTAAGAACTATTATTAAAACACAATCTTATTTCAAGAATCCATAGTTTATCTCTTTAATTTGAAATAATAATACAACATAATCCACACCCGTTTATTACTTTAGTCTTCTTTTCAGATTATTAAAATTACTTGATTGATATATTTGACACCATACAAAAATATACAGCCAATTAAACCATTTTACTATTTAATTAAACTAACACAAAACAGGCAGTACCAATTTACCATTACTATTAGGAAAGCTTACTCTTTGTAAAGGCAATAAGGTGTTCTTAGCAATTTGTCATACATCAATTATTCTAAGATTAATCTACGGCAATACAAATTTAACTCAAATTACAAGACAAAAACTATTTTAAGTGTATCTAAGGCCACATTTGGGTAATCTATTTTTGTCTCTCAGATGGTTTTTACAATGACTTACTCTATGACAAGGTATATTTAATAACTGATACTTAAAACATTTGTTTATTTTGAGCAGCATATTAAGCTTGATTGTTATAATTTATGACTAAAATTCTCTTAATTTAAGAAATGCTTTTACTTGCTATCATTAGAATGAATAACAAATGTTTAGTTTATATACAATTATTAGGTAGCAATATTAATGTCTAATGTACCTAAATATTGTAGACTGACAAGATATCTGACGCGGTGGGCATAAGTGAAACTAAATTATGATGGGTCACTAGCGCCCTCCTTTTATGTCATTTTCTAAATCCAGGTTTTACATATTTTCTGACAGAGTCAACCGATAGCAGCACCTCTCACCTTTCATCTTTGTTTGACTATACACTAATATACATATGTTAAAAGCAACTTTCTTATAAATGTCCAACATGATAAAACATTTTTACGATACTCAAATTGTTAACACAAGCTGGAATTAACAATTCCTAAAAACCTTCGCTATTTAAAACTAGACAATCGGGACTGAGGTTGTTTAATTTTGCACTTCAACTGTTGTATTAAGTCAAATATTTTCAACGATGGACCAACCTTCATCTCCAAAAGTTCTATAATTTCGTCTTTAGACAGCTGCAGCATCATAGCTCCATCGATGTGAGAAAAGTTTACACAGTATGTATGGCAGTCGTTAACTGTGAGGAACTTTGCCACATCCATCTGCGTCCAGTTCACCGGCTCTATTGTATTGAGAACATCCGATGTCATTGTATTGTTGACTAGTCTGGGTATCACTTTCTCTTCCGCCTCATCTGTTGGTGTGTCGTCTGATTGCGTGTTCAGACTCGAGTCCTGAGACACTTCCGTTGGTGGTGTACACTGGAAATAATACTTATTTCATATTTTCAAACTTCACAATATTGTTAAAAAAATGTTATCTATACTCATATTATAAAGAGGGAAAGATTTGTATTTTTTTGATTCTTGTATGTATTAATATCAGTGAGTAAGATAGGATATGTTTTTAATTTTTTTAATGTTATATAAAACATGATCATACCATTATATCCATGGTCGCTTCACTTTGTGCTTCACTGTGGTCTTCTTGTGCGTCCTTCAACTGTTCAGTATCGACGTCCATCTCAGAGACTTCAGTGGTAGCAGCCGCGCGGTGCGGCTCCGGCTCCGCGGACACCTCCGACACACTGGTCGGCGGCGAGACGCTCTTCGTTTCGCACATATCCGAATTTTGGGAACTCTCCTCCGTCGCATTGGGAGGGTGTGGAGTGCCTTTTGTCACTGTATAATCATAATAAAATATATCTTAATTGTAATATAAATGCGAATGTTTGTTTGTTGGATGTTTTTAGAATAAGACAACGGATCTCGATGAAAGGCATAGATATAAAACATAGTCTGGAAGAAAACATAGTCTAATTTAGAGTTCCTTTTTAATCGCGCGGAAGAAGTCGAGGGCAAAAGCTAGCATTAGCTAAAAGTAAGTTTATTCGGACAACCAACAAACTTACACTTACCTCATATACGGTATAAAGCATCACGCGTAGTACATGTACAGTAGAATTTTATTAGAATAGAAATAGAATTTTAGGAATACATAGAATAAATAAATAGTCAGTCGTAATCCGCACGCACCTTGCTTCCGCCGCCGCCTGTGCATCCTGTAGGTGCGGGGCTGGCGCGGGGTGCGCGTGGGGCGTGCGGGGCGGCCCGCGGCCTGCAGCGGCCCCTCCAGCCGGTGCCCCACGGCGCGGCACCACCCCACGGGGTACACGTCCGTGCTGTGCGCCCACAGCCACTGGTCGTACTCCGACCCCCATCCGTCAAAGTGTACCTGGTGTATGATGCAACATTTCAACCCTAATCTAATACACCTTCATATTTTTACAAATTCTGCTTAAATTAATTAAAAAAGAACCTCAGTATTGGCAGAGGTAAAATTCAGAAAATTTACTGCGGTCGAGAAATCCACATATGTATGATAACAATTTGTATAAAAATGTGTGGTCATGATAAAAAAGACCTTAGACAGAATATCCTGTCGGACACCGCGATACTTTGACGAGAAAGCGGGAATTGGTCACAACTTTAAACCCGTGAAGCGTGAAATCGCGGGTAACGCAATTTTCAGTAAAGAGATTCAACTTTACATACAACAAAAATAAAATAAATACACAAAAAAGTGACTTTTGAAAATGCAACAATATGTTACCTTGAGTAGATCAGCGACGACCCTGGCGACGGTGGCGACGCAGACGAGGCGCGGGTCCATGAGGTCGGCGCACTCGAGGCGCATGCCGGCCACGAAGCCGTGCGACACCACGTGGCCGCGCGCCGCGAACGCCGCGCGCCCCGCCGCCACCGCGCACCCCTCGCGCAAGTACGACTCCCAGCTGAACTCCTCCATGCCGAAACTGTACACGAACCACACGTCACATGGAAACTTTACAATCATACGTCATTAATAGTTAGTGTTTTTCAAGAACATTTATTATACATGTTCTATATTAATTACTACATTTTGCTTGCAACTCCATCAGCGTGTTATTAAAAAAATGATTAAAGGGTCTGTGTTCTTCTAGAACATATCCTACATGTGTCATTTTAATCAAAATCCTTTAAGCCGTATTAAAGATACGCAGTAACAAACAACCATCCCACCAAACTTTAATTATTGACAATGTTACAAGAATCTATAAACTTACCCTGCTGGGGGCACAAGAGGAATATTGTTTGCCATTGCAAACCCAACTGGAAATATACAGGTTGACCTTTGATGATAGCAGAACCAGTCGGACCCCGTAGCATCCGCTGGGTAGTAGTCGATCCTAATCATCATGTAGCCTTCATTTAATATCTGCATAACTGTAGCGGCACATATAGCTGACAAATTCAATGGATCTATCGCTTCTAACTTCATCCCTTCAGAGAACAAAGGAGGTTCATTGGTTGGGAACTTGTAAAACATGTCCGGTGTGGTATCGTTAGGCAACAGTCGTCCGCCTGCTACCCTCTGACAGTATCCCTGAGGCGCGTCTAGAGAATGCCCGACTTGAAACGCCCAACCCACCGGATGAATCAACGAAGAGTCCTCGTGACACCAAAAACCATTATCCTCTGGTGAACTATCATAATACTTTACATGTAACCTTTTACCTACTATCTCAGATACACTAGCAACCTGTAATTTTAAAACAATATATAAAGTTATTATCATATGTTTAATATTCAATTTTATACCTCAAAACTGACATTTATTGACTAAGTAAAACTTACCTTAACTTGAGAAATTCTATTTTTGTCTACCACTTCCATAATGGAACCAATAGAAAACCTTGATACAAGACTATCATTTAGTTTACTATAGAAATTAGCGGGTAAAGTACGAGCACCTGTCAACTGTTTAACTAGAAACCTGAAAAAGGCAAATTATTAGTAAGTATGATCCTACACCATTCAAATTTGTTCTTAAATATATGTTATGCTCATCTAAGTTTTATATTGTACACTTTAAAATCACATACTACTTGAAGGAATAAACTACACTGCAGAAATTGCACTAAAAAAGAAAGAATGAAAAAAAGAAATCATACTTTTTCCAGTCAGTATATTTGTCTTCTATACTCCTTGGTGGAATAAGTGGCTTTCCTCTTGTTGCACACCATCCTACCGGATGTACTTCAGAACAACACAAATTCACCCAGAAGTCTTTCGAATCATCACTACCAAATCCTTCATACCGTAGAAGCCCCATATAACCTTTGACCTATAAACAATACCAATTTTATTATCATTCACTAAATTAAATATTCCTTATGGCTATATATTTCATTAAATATTGTATTTACCTTTAAGACAGAAGCTACCCAAAAGAAGTCATTATTTTTCTCAGAACAATTATCACAGTCAGTATTTTTAACTTCAACCTTCATGCCTTCAAAGGTGTTATCCCACATTTCATGTAAGGGGGCATGTTTAAATAGACTCACTGGCGCTGCAAGGAAATCACAACCAAACAACTCGTCTTTCCATTCATAGGTATTTGCTATCAATGCCGCAGACTGCTTTATTGGTCCTGCCTAAAAAATATTGTAAAGGTATACATGTTTAGAATATCATAAATTGTGATAAAAGTGACTAAAAGAGGCTCAATCTCATTATTCTTTAATAATCAATTGTACTGAAAATTAGGTAATTTAAAACCTAATTGGTCCATTTTTAGTACTTTAAAAAATCTTTTAGTATTAAAGTGGTTAAAATCTCTTTTCTAATTAATAGGTTATATGCTAAATATACCTGTAAATCAGTAAATGCAGCCTGCCAATGTTGCAGTTGAGGGAGAGGTTCTAATGGTATTAAGCCTGCCATGTGATCAGCTCCGTCCATCAGCTCAAATTTCCAGTTACAGTCTCGCTTTCTCTTTTTACTTCTGTGGCATCTCAATGAGCAAAACTGATTATTGCGGTGATAAAAATGACTGCGACGTCCCACTCTTCCACATAACTCACATAGTGCTGTAACATTGATTCTTCAATTTGTTTCTATATTTGAAGCACCAACATCAAACTAACTATGCAATAATAAAACCTATTTTTTTAATTGTCACAAGTTAAACTTTTGGTATAGACATAATTTATACAAAACTTCTTGGATTTCAATTTAAAATGTGAGACTTTATTATAAAGATTTGAGAATCAAGAAAGGGGATAGGGATTTAACTTTTCGATTTTTCATTTGCTATTGTGACTGACCAAAATTATGAAAGGGATCTTGGTTAAATTATCTATCAAAAGTTAAATAAAATGTGATTTCATGTATATAAAAATTAATTAATAATGATGATAATGTTCGCTGAAGTATCCGTCAATAGCGAACCTTGCTGCATTCGATAGTGCAATTGGAGATAGCTAATACTCTACCTTTACATAAATAATACTAACAACAAGCTATAAAAGTTATGTAAAATTGATCTTTTACGATGACAATGATGGGAACATTTTGTTCAGTAATAATTACTTACTAAAAGTATCTTTATCAAAGGGTACTATGGACAATTCATCTGCAACATCAGTATCTTCAATTATGTCCGCTGAATTATTCGTATTTACATTGGAGCCGGCTTTGAGATAAGCCATATTTATAAAGCCATAAACAAATATTCACCACCGTGGTTGTAAACACGGCAAAATACATGACTTAAATATTCTTTTGACAGGTGTTGAAACACCATCTTTACCTTTAAAATGTAAAGGAAAAATTAAGGAATACGTTCCACGAATTTTTTTTTCACTATTACTTATTGTAATACAATTTTCTATAAAAGTAAATTAAAACTTAATTAACTTTAACATTCAATTTCAATATCACAAGCACCATAACCAATATAGCACGATTAGCACTATAGATAATATAGAATTGAATCATAATCACAGATTATCACACGAAAAACCACAGACTATAAAACTAAATCGATGCCCAAAACAGAGTATAAAACAAGTGTAGTAAATGCCGATAGTGCGATCGTCAGTTTTCAATAAGAAAATCACAAGCCATACAAGTTATTTCTACAATCTACATATACCGGCAAACTCTCATGTCCATTTTGCTTAAAACTTTTAATTCGTCTATATCGTCGTCATACATACCGTGCCGTAAGTCAAGCTCATCTCACGTAACTTGTATACATTGTATAATGAGGATTACATTACAATATTTATTTCATCAATTCTCTTGGCAACATTTAAGATAATCTAAAAGAAAGTTTGAATTTTTCCCTATCTTTAAAGTTTTTTTTTGGGAAACTAGGTTTTAAAATTTAATGTACATACACATAATGAATAAATACAAATAAGAAAATAATTGATCTCAATAAGTTATAGTTTTTACTTTGAATTAATAAAGATTTAACTTGTTTCCTTTGGTGAACTTCACAAGCACATTTTTTTGTAATTTAAATATTACTAAGCTACAAACTAGTTAAACTTTATTCTTCAAGGCTGTCTTGTTCTTCTGGAAGTGCTTTTTCTTTCAGTTTTAGTTCAAAAAATTGTTTTCTATGTATCAATGCTATATGCGGCTGTCTTATACCATAATTTTCATTACCCATTTTAGTGTATTTCCACTCTCCCTCATTTCCCATTAACTCTCTTAGTGCTTGGTTACGCTGTAAAAGTTTCTCATAGAATATAACACCATTTTCCACAAATTCAGGACCAAGTTCGCATAATTTTTTGTCAACATCTGTCTCATAATGTACTTCTGTAAGATCCTTCATGAGGAAATAGGTTCCAACACCAAATAAACCTACAATAGTATACATGGTAGATCTGACCACTGGGTGGGCTGCATACAAATTAAGTTTCTTATTCAAATACTGGCAAAGATTGTACACAAAAAATATAGACATAAATGGGTAGCATGATTCAAACACCACTTTGTTATTATTGGCCATTAGAATTTCTCTGCAAATAGCAAATTCTTGCACCTTATCTGGAAGAATAAGTGCATTAGCCAGTTTTTTTCCAACTTCAGACTCCCAGTTTATGTTTTTTTGATTTACCTGAAATTAAAAATATTTTTCTACATTTAGAAGAAAAAATACATATTTTCATAAATGTGACAAAAAATATTTATCAACCTGAATACTGTCTTTTTTAATATCATCCACAGAATTGTAAGCAAAGTTGACAGGGATTCCAATTGCTACTCCAAATTTTGAACTTGTACTGCCTGGAAATTATGAAAATAATTATGAATATATCTTGTACATAGAAGATGGTTACACTATAGTGATGACAAAAAACAGTTAACAATCTTAATTTTCACAATAAATAGTGCCAACATATACCTGCATGGAATAAATCAAAACCAAAAACACTAAATGGTTGGATAAGTTTCCTGTGTGTATCTGTCAACTTTAAAATTTCGAGGCATTTATCATAGCGTGATGATAGTTCCCTTGGAATTCCAACACGCTCACCATCTCTGAAACATTGTGATGAGTTAGACATTGCGAAAGTTTTATAAAAGTACATGTAAATTTTATTATTTCAACTTACTTGTAATAATGCACAAAATCTTTATATTTTTCTAGGAAAAAGGTTTGTGGCATAAACCTAGCACAACTTAGTGCAATCCCAGTACCGGTAACAATAGCAAACGAAAACTTACGACCTTTTTCTGTTATAAACCAAGAAATGGGCTTTCGCGTAGTCATTTTATACGCTTACAAACAAATTACAACTGTGTTTAATTAGCCAGCTTTAAATTGAAGTAGAAATGTTACGTAAATAAATTTTATTAAAATCAAAAATAATCACAGTCCCCCTAACCTAACCTTGTCATTTGTCAATTGTCATTGTCATGTCAATGTCATTGTTAACGTCAAAGATCCAAGATGTTATAGATAACATCAAAAAACCGTTTGAAAATAAATTAGTTTGCTTACTCCTAAGTTTTATACAAATCGGAAATTGAGTACCAATACTTTTTGATCCGATCTACAGTGATTGTGTTACGAATAACGATCCACTATATAGTAGTTTGAATAGCGTGGTATCGATACAAAAATAGACTTGATAGTATGCTGTTGTATCGATCCACCAAATTATCGGTTCGGATCGTGCATCCCTAATCCTGAATGTAATGTCAAAATTGACAAATGTTGTTGAGGTAAAATTGTAAACAAATGTAGTAATCAATAATGAATTGATTAATATTGATCTAAAATTATTTTTTCTGTTCTAAAAATATTACATTTTTTAAGACATTACAATGTACGAAATCCTGAATAAAATCGAACTATTACAATTGTATAACCTAAGTGAGGACTGGGTAAAAGCAATATTTGATTCAGAATTCCTTGAATTTGAAGAATTACCTGAAGAATATGAAAATGCATGTCAAGATTCCGAATTACAAAATATTTGTCTCGAGATAATGCTATCTATAGATTCTTGGGTGAACTCGGAGCCAACTAATAACGAGGAAAAGTCGTGGGCTAAACTGTCCCACGAAATACAACATGAGAAGCTTTTAGCAATCTTGGCGTACTATATTGACTATGGGAATAAAAACTTGATAAACAATGAGTCTCGTTATAATGCCTTGTTGGCCTCACGTTTATATTATAAATTACTTACTATTCCTGGATATAAAGCCTATCACATATATCATTCCCAACTGTTTGTTAATTCATTGGTTTGTTTATGTTTTCCAAAAACATTATGTGAAAATGAAGAAAGCTATTTGAATATTCGCGAATTGACCCGTGAAGTCAACGATACATTAAGAGCCTTACAAGAATTTGCTAGAGATTTGAGTATGGTCATACAAACATTACAATTAAAACCAAATGATATGAATTTCGAAGATATTTTGAGTAATTTAGTTGACATTACTGGTGGAGCTATTGTTAAAAAATTGCATGTAGGTAAGTAGGAAGTATCAAATACTTTTAGTTTAAAGATAAGTAAAATAAATACATTGTGGCAATCAAATAGTTAAGACACATATTTAAGTAAATATCGTTTTTGTGGTAATACTTCTCTCAATAACTTTTTTTTAAATATCATTAGCATTGATCAGTAGAGCAAGAGAATTACACTTTTAATACAATACAATTATTCATGTATTATTTAACTATATGTTTTTAGATAAAGTTCAAGTGGGAAATTTATCTGCAAGTATTTACAACATGATAGACATCTTAGTATGTGATTCAAAAGGAAGTGCTAATCCAGAAGCTATCCAGGTTCTCTTTAAATGTCTTTTGCCGAAGCTTGTGGCAGCGTCTACTGATTCTCGGAACAGTAATGTAAGTAAAACAAATAACTTAGTATATTCATTTTAGCAGTTACTTGTCACCAATTATTAAATTGTAATCCTCATAATAAATTATTTATTTAGCAAGATTATTACTTTTATTTCAGAATGTTGTCAGAGCATCATATGTAACATACTCAGCACTACTTCTAAGTAAATTTGGTAAAGCTGCATTGTCAGGTTACACAATTTTACTGCAACATCTTTGCTACACATTAGAGGGACTGGTATGTAACATAGAATATAAAATATTCTGTGCATAATGGTACAAATGCTCATAACCACCAATATTATAAATGTGAAAGTGTAGATGGATAGATAAATGGATGTTTGTTAGAGTCTGTAGCCTAAATGGCTAAACCGATTTCGATGTAATTTGGTACAGCTGTAGAGGATAGTCTGGAAGAACACATAGGCTACTCACTTTGTTTTTTTTTTTAATTCATATCATGTAAGATATGAATTAATTATTCGCATTGGGCCAGTGTGGTTGACTATGGCCTAGTCACCCATTATTAGGGTAGGCTCCGAGCTCCTCGGTGGGGACGTATAGTGAGTTGGTGATGATGATGATGATGATGTAAGATAACAACATAAATTTAAAATAACTTGTAGGAGCGTGCCGAGGTCCGTACCGCTCGTATGTCTCTCGTCCTTGGTTTGATGAGTCTTCTGCCCAAAAGGTCTTATAAGGATTTTATAAAATGGATTCTGAAATTGTCAACAACATCAAAAGTGTCCCACAGGCAAATAGCTGTGGTAAGTTAGGAGTTCTTTTAACATTCAAAACAAGTAAATATTGTTTATTTTATGTAACCACCAGTGGCCATAATAAGGTCTGTCATTATTTAATTTATGAATCGGACTTGAATTTTGTTTTTTCGCAAGAATAAAGTAATCTTTGGTGTCAATAATGGTTGATAGTACTAATCTCTTTACCTTACATTTATACTAGTTCTTAAGATATCTTCATTTATTTTCAGGAAATATTGAGCAAACTTCTAAATAATGATCCAGAGGAATCAGTTGGAAATGAAAATATGATGGAAAATCAAAACCGAAGTGATGCTGGTAGTTTTTTTAATAATGATTAGAAAAAAAGGATTCATATGGTTTAACAACTAAACTGGAATAATGTAACTTATAAATTTTCAGATTCTGGTATTCAGGATTCTAGTTTATTAACAACCAATGTAGAAGAGGTCTCCACTCTCAGTGCAAACACAGTCCAAAATGTTACTAATGGTGGAATAAATAATGAAGATGTCAATACATCTGTATGTGAACTAACACTGTTATTTTAAAAAAAATATGATAATAAATCAGTTATGTCTTAATAAATAAAATTCAAGTCTTAAATCAATAAATGAGTCAAATAAAAAAACAAATAAAAAAAAATCTATTAAAGATGGATATTACTGTAACCTTTTAACTTCTTACATAAATTTAATCAGGTCACTTAGTCATTTTAGCGATTATATGTATGATTTATGTATGGTTATAAAGAGGCAGCAGGAACAAGACACGGTGCTGGAGGAGGAGGATCTGAGCGAGGTGCTGCAAGCGCGCACGCACGCCGCGCCGCACGCCGCCATCGTGCGCGCGCTGTACGACCGCGCGCACGACGTGTCCAGCACGCTGCGCATGCGCGCGCTCGCCGTGCTCACTGACTGCGTCGACAGCACGCACCCGCCAGTGCAGGACGCTATAAAGGTTACCTCATATTTCATTCAACATCATAAAGTCACCATCTTCACATCTTACTAATATTATAAATGCCAAAGTTTAGATAGATGGATGGATGTTTGTTAGAGTTTGTAGCCTAAACTGCTGAACGGATCTCGATGAAATTTGGCATGGATGTAGAGGACAGTCTGGAAGAACACATAGGCTACTAACTTAACAGTGGTAGAGCCAGCTTAACATCTTCGCACGAATGGGCCGGCTCGCCCGGTGTAATACCACGACCGCACAAAAAACAGGCGTGAAGTGGAAGCAATTCCGCGTTTCGTCTAATGAGTGTGGTGCCGGAGGCCTAATTTTAGTCCCTTTCCCTTTCTACCCTTTTCTTAAGAGGTAAGGATGGGAAGGAAAAGTGGATTTGACGGTGGAGGAGACGCATAGGAAGAGGAAATGTTCTCTTTATGTGCATCTCCTCCTCCGTCAATTAAGGGTAGGCAACGCATCTGCAATTGCGGATGTTTATGGGCAGCGGTCGCTTTCCATTTCGGTGGATTCAGGTGGCCGCTTGCTCGTTTGCCACCTTATATTATAAAAAAAAAAAACTTTTGTTTTTTTTAACGCGGACGGAGTAGCGGGCGAAAGCTAGTCAAACTATAAAATCGATCGCTTGTTAGTGCTCGACTCTAGTCGAACTCTCTAGTGTTCCTTTGCCTTTTTATCTTTAAATGAAATTTACCACTTAAATTATGGATTAGTCAATAAAATAACAGAAGCTTAATTGTGTTTTGTGTGGTATGTACGCGGTGTAATCAGAATCTGAACGGCGCGTGCGGGGTGTCTGCCGTGTCGCGTCTGGCGGCGCTGGCGGGGCGCTGCGTGTGCGACGAGCGCGCCGTGGTGCGCCGTGCCGCCGCCGCGCTCGCGCACCGCCTGCTCGCCGCACAGCGCGCGCACACGCCCAACGACCTAGCCGTAATCTCACTATACAGTACACTAATCTATTTAAACTTTAGATAACACTGACGAAATATTTTACATGACCGAATAACGGAGGAATTAACTTTGGTTTTATAGAACCTTATTAATCGTACTAATATTATAAAGAGGAAAGATTTGTATTTTTGGATTTTTGTATGTATTGAAATAACTCAAAAACTACTGGGCTGATTTCACAAATTCTTTCACCATTAAAAAGCTACGTTGTCAGTGAGTATCATAGGATGTTTTTTTTTAAATTCACGCCGACGAAGTCGCGAGCAACAGCTAGTATTATATTTAACTTTATATAATATATAAACCTTATATATAACCGTGACTTTAATAGTTATATGGGACAAAGGTGACGCGACTTGTAGCGAATATATACTCGTATATATATATGCCAATAATCTAGTGTTGCGCCAATCCTCCGACGCAGTATTGATTTTCTTCTTAACAATACGTAAACTGGTCAATATCCCGATTAATTTAAATATTCCAGTTTTAAAATATTGATCCAAATCGAACAACGCCAGCGGATGATCTAGGCTAGGTGTAGGGATGGGCATATTATATTTCCGATACATTGTAACAAAAATTACCAGGTTCTCATAAGCTTATGCCGCGACGCGAGTATAATAGTGCGGTCGACTGCCATCACGGCATTGGGCGAGCTGGTGACGCAGATGCCCAGCGATGAGCTGCTTGATGCCTTCCTCTCCGGACCTATGCACCAGCTCTCGGACCCAGAAGCTAAGGTAAGAAATTAATCACATTCGTACACTCGCGGACTCGCGGACTCGCATGCAAGCACACCTAGACATGCAAACATATGTGCAATATTGGAAATCTATGCTAATACTAGCTTTTGCCCGCGTATCTGTTCGCGAATGGAATAGAAATGATATTAAAAAGCAAAAGTAAGTAGCCTATGTTTTCTTGCAGACTATCCTCTCTACATCCATGCCAATTTTAGTCGAAATACGTTCACTGATTTAGGCTACAAACTCTAACAAAAATCCATCAACTTTCACATTTATATTTTTAGTAAGATTGTGAAGAGGACATATTTGTATGTATTTGAATTTAAAAAATCTTTCTCCATTACAAAGGTACTTTATCCCAGACAGACTATATTATTTTTCCATTTTTTTCAATCGCTAGTTAAGTATATAGTCCAAAGACATTAAAAAAACATATCTTTTTCTGTGTGTCCTATACTAAAAATTACAAATAAACAAATAATTGAAACTCTGAGAAGCGTCTTGGCGTGTCTATACATTGAGATTGTACCGTACAGAGAAAGTACCGGTAAAAATGTTGTTCCCAATTCTAGTCTATATAACTCTTTAATGTCTTTAATATAGTTATATATGTGTAATTCATAATATATTTATGTTTTTTTTTAAATAAAGGTGCAAGATCAAGTGGTGACGCAAATCCAGCAAATCCTGTTCGACCGTTTGCACACGCACAGCGGCGTGGCGGCGGAGGACGCGCTGCCCTGGATGTTCCTGGCGGCCGTCGTGCGGAACAACATGCGCAGGCACTTGCAGAAAGCCTGCACCTTACTGCACAACACATCGAAACATATTAGGTAATTGCTTTTTTTTTATTTTGGTATACTTTACCCCGCGACTCTGGTCGTATTAAAAAGAAATTAGTAAGTAGCCTAGTGTTCTTCCATGTTTTCCATCTGTCCAATTTCTAGTTCCGTGGCGCCATTTCAGAGATACTTTCTAACAAACATCCATCCATACGTACTTTCGCAATTACAATATTAGTAAGATAGAATATTGAAATGATTTGAAACATTTCCTAAATTATTGTATTTTGTTTTTGTGTAGCAGTTGCTTTTTTTAGTTTTTTTTCCGATTCTTGTGTAGCCTCAGTATTATTATTAAAATGAAATCTGTTCTTTTATTAACAGTTTATTGTTTTCAGCAACCGTTTAGTAGAGATAATAAAATCTCATTTGGGCAAGGTGAGCGCCGCGCGCGACCTGCAGTGCTTGGCGCTGCTCACCTGCGCCGCCAGGCAGCTGCAGTGCGAGCAACTGCACTTCCTTCTCGAATACTTCTATAAACTAGAGGATGATGCACAGGTAACACTGCATTGAACTTATACTTGACGTATCTTATTATCGACTAGATTGTAAATACTTTATTGTATTGTTTACATTTGTAAAACGAAGCACTTTTGACTAACAATTACCGTTACCATGGTAACCTTGCTTCTTTATTTCTATTGTCTTGTAGTTTTTGTCCCTTTCTTGTATGGCTTTTTTTTTTAATTTCTTCACTCCCTAAATTAGATAGCCTGATAATGTATAGCCTATAACGAGCTGTAACTGTAGTGCTTTTAATCAAAGAAAGAATTTACATACTGTGATTGCTCACATCCTATATAAAAAAGAATAATGTTTATTATATTCAGTATATAAGTAATTTTTGAATTAATTTGGAATTGAATAAATAACGTATTTGTATTGAAAAATGTATTTACTGTATAACAGAAGCCTGACGTCCGCATCGTGGCGATGACATTGGAGATGCTGACGCTGTGGTCGCGCTGGCTGAGCGCGGAGCAGCGCGAGGCGCTCCGCCAGCACCTGCTGCAGAAGCTGGCCGCCGCCTCCACACACGACGATGGTAATTAATACTGACAAACACCAAGCCTACAGCCACCTAAATAAATTAGAAATCTAAAGCGATTTTTTTTTACTTTACTGTCACTGATGCTGGTTTGCTGAAGTTTCTATTTATTTTGACAGTATATAATGATTGATTAGTTGACGTAAGTTCGGAAACGCATTTCATGAAGTTATCGAACCAAAAACACTAACGAATGTTTAAATATGGCTGGGAACCCCGCCACGAGTAATTTAACTTTGATAAGCTATTATAAAATTAGTCTTGTAATTCCGTTTAAAGGTTGCAGACCCGATCGCGTCACTCTAGCGGCTCACTTGGACCCAAATAATTTGGAATGGGCGTCGCATCTTATGAAAATCGGTAAGTTAGACACACATTTTTGTTGACTTATTTTCACTAATATATTTTATTGTAAAATCATAACAATAAATATACTGGATACTTGTTGTTTATAGCAACAATGTATAATGATTATGTATTTCCCACACACAGGCAAACATACACTCTCTCTCTCTCACACACACACACACATACAAACACACACTCAAACAACGCTCCTGCGCACAAAAATGTATATAATTTTTCATTTTTTCTGATAATTTAATAACAACCTAATTGTCATGTTTTTCTTTTTGTTTAATGCATTGATTTTCACAAATGGGGAAGGGATTCGCTCCTGTAGCACAGGGGAACTTAGTGCAGAAGCCAAGGCTCCCATGAAATGTATTTTTTTTATTTAGAGTGAAATAATAAAGCATTTATTTATTAATTGTCCGTACGTACAGCGGAGTACCGCGCGGCGGGCGGGGGCGGGGGCGGGGGCGGGGGCGGGGCTGCAGAAGGCGCGTGCGCGGTGGCGGAGCGCGTGCGTGCGGCGGACCTGTCGCTGGTGGCGCCAGTGCCGCCCTCGCCGGAGCTGCTGCACTCGCTGCTGCAGCGCATACAACACCCCACATCAAGTAACACTCATTGCACTAACTATTGTATTGCGCTTTTTATGTTTCATCCTACTCTGTGAAACTAAATGAACTTCAATCATTGTCAACGAGCAAGCTTCATTTTGCAATCGTGTATTCTTACATGAAGGCTCACTTCATTTGATTTTGACAGTTTTAGAGCCCGCTTTAACATCTTCGCATTGTAGGGCCGGCTCGTCCGGTGCAATACTACGACCTCACACGAGACAGACGCGAAGTGGGAGCAATTTGGCGTACAGTCTGATAAGTGTGGTGCCGGAGTTCTAATTTTAGTCCCTTATCCTTTCCACCCTTTTCTTAAGAGGAAAGGATGGGAAGGAAAAGTGGATTTGTCAGCGGAGGAGACGCATGGGAAAGGGTAATATCCTGTATATGTGCTCACCTCTGTCGATTAAGGGTAGGCAATGCATCTGCAATTGCGAATTCGCCATTTCGGCGGATTCAGGTGGCCGCTGGCTTCATTGCCATCTTATAATATTGTCTATGTGTACTTAATCACATCGAGAAGATTGTGTAAGGCATTAGATCTTTTTTTG
Source organism: Papilio protenor (assembly GCA_029286645.1). Taxonomy (NCBI): domain Eukaryota; kingdom Metazoa; phylum Arthropoda; class Insecta; order Lepidoptera; family Papilionidae; genus Papilio; species Papilio protenor. Next base: position 5,450,479 of record JAGSMZ010000011.1, read on the forward strand.
GGCGGCCTTTTGCCGCCACGTCGTTATCCTCTTGGCATGGTGAATCCAAGGACTTTGTTTTCTTTATTTTAAAATCAATTAAAATATTGAAGTTATAGCTGGTTAAAATTTAAAATACGATTATTAATACATTTTAAAATACATACCTATATACATATAAAGGTCATTATATTCACTTCGTAGTATTGAGGTGAGTGTAACTTGTGTAGGCGAGGGCGAGGGCGAGGGCGAGGGCGAGGGCGAGGTAAGCGCGTGCGTGGTGGGCGCGGGGCGCGTGTGCGTGCGGTCGCGCGCCGCCGCCGCCGCCGCCGCGCCGCCGCTGGCCGCGCTGCTGCAGGACGCGCGCGCGCCGCTGCCCGCGCGGCTCAACGCGCTGCTCGCACTCACAGACATATGCATCAGGCGAGTCTGATACACACATATACATAACGGCTTTAGCTACCGCCATATCAGAATTACTACTACTCGAGATCATGGGTAAAGTCGGATTCAAGGAATACACTCACACTTCTCAGTCAGCATATCATCGATTTATAAAGCTCATATACTTCTAACAATGTTTTCGCAAGGATCTCTATTTTCAGAATGATTCAAGTTCTCTAGTAAGTCGCTTGGCGGCACTTGTGTTTAATTATGGACTTAAATTCAAATTAATTTCTTCTTCCGATTGCGACATACATATCTAAATATATATACATACATGGTATTTTATGAATAAGCAGCATGTGCTAGCTTAGTATGTATAAGCAGGTACGCGTGCATCGTGGAGCCGCTGCTGGGCTCGATCAGCCAGTGCGTGGAGGTGGGCACGGCGCCCGCGCTGCGCCGCGCCGCCGCGCGCGCGCTCACCCGCCTGCTGCTCGCCGGCTACCTGCGTCTGCGCACGCCGCTCTACTACCGGTACCCCACTGCACTGCATTATACTCGAACTCATTTAGCATATAGACTAGACATAGGGAATAACATTTTTTCACCGGTAACTTATTTGAAAGGTACTATGTTAGTTGTCAGTTGTCACAAAATAAAATATAAATATTGGCAATTAATTATATTGACATGTGGTTTTGAGGACTTATTAATAGATAGCGTTAGTGGATCATGTGAAAAAGTCTTTATTGAAGTGTCAACTATGCTTTCTTTATATATTTTCTGAGTCAAATGCAAGAAAGACGAAAAGTTTGTGTATGTGTGTGCAGCTACTGCGCGCTGCTGGCGGACGAGGAGCGCGAGGTGCGCGAGCCCGCAGAGTACTACGTGAGCAGCTGCCTCACCGCCGACCACATCTACCACCACTTCGTCGACTGCCTGCTCTACTACAACAGCGATGAAGGTTACTCGACACACATAACCAAATAAAAATTAAACTCTTTCGGAAATAATATCATCTTGAAAGCGGCAAGTGCACGGGAGAATGTCGGTATTCTTGTAATTTCCAAATATGATCAAGCAAAAATTAGCATATCGTATGGTTTCATTTTCAATACGAGCTGTTCTCGTTCGGCTTCATCCGCATTGAAATTATGAAAAAAAAATTGTTCATATTGGAAAGATGTTCAATTGCACAAATAAACGAAGACCTTTGACAATGTATAACAATCACCATTACCATGGCAATCTTGCTTCCTTGATATGGTCCCTTTCCCACATGAAAGTTTTTTCCAATTTATTTACCCCTTAAATTTAGTAGCTTAAAGCGTGTCGTATATGCAGGGGTTTTGAACAAAAAGTGATTATTTAAAAACATCCTACGTAACTAAGAACGCAATTATATTGTCACTTTGCCGTTGCTACACACATAAGAGTGAGCTAGCAGCAGCTGTCGCTGCGGGCTGTCGCTGCGGAGTCTGAAGGCGGTCGTGTGCAGGCGGCGGCGTGTCGTTCGACGCGCGGCAGCTGGTGTACGACGTGATGCTGCAGCGGCTGTCGGCGGTGCAGAAGCTGAGCGTGCAGGGGCGCGTGGCGCGCGAGGTGGTGCAGCACGCGGCGGCGCTGTGCGAGCAGGGCGCGCTGCCCGACACGCTGCACGCCGCGCTGCTCGACGCCATCACGCTGCTCTGCGGGCCCCGCATGAAGCTGCCCAGTAATTATACCTTGTCTTGTCACTTATGCCCGGTTTACATTTCCTACATACGGTCGACATAAATATGTATACACTAGCGTGAAAGTCACACACGGCGCACAGTACCTGCCTGAAGAGTTATATTATCACCAAAAACTTTTTATTGTTTATTTTTCGTAAGAGGTTCACACAAATGACAACGAAGGATTTTGCCTTACAATCACCAATACCATGCCAATCTTGCTTCTTTGCTGCTATTGCCTTGTAGTTTTTGTCTCTTTCTCGCATGACAGTTTTATCTATCTTATTCATCCCCTAAATTAAATAGCTTGACAATATATAGAGTGTCATAAGTGTAGGGCTTTTAATAAAAAAGTTGTTTTTTGTTAACAAAAAAAAAGACTATAATTAAAAAATATACAGTGATTGTTGACATCCTACATGATACATACAAACTGCTACTCAATAAAACTGGACAAAATTCTGCACACACTTTTTAGAAATTAGCATTTATTTAAATTACACGATTCAGATGTTTTATTACACATTAAAAAACCGCTTTTTTTGTTATTACCATTCCAAATTGTTTCGAGGCTTGTGCTTGGGTATCGTATTGGAAGAGGCTATGTATTATGACAGAATAACAAATAGTTGTAATTTACATTAATTCTTGTTTTTTTATTATTTTAGTATGTTGTGTGTCTTATGCGTTTATGGTCGGTATAACAAACAAATGAGTCCATTAAAGTCGTGTTCATGTTATATGTTTGTTTATACTTTGTAATACAAATATACTTTTATTTTTCAGAAAAACCACAGACTACAGGTGATACGGCGGACATAGACGACCTCACGGAGAGAGTTACCAGCAACATAGTCTCATATGTAAGTATCAGATCTTTAATACAAAATAACATATATATGCTAAGTTTGTTAGCTAAATACTTAGTAGGTAAAGACTTGTACTCATAACTCGTGATAAATTAAATTTCATGTCATTTAAAATCATAATAATTTTACATTTAAATGTTAAGATGCCCGAGGACCCCAGAGTAAAAGTAAGTTATTTCAAAAACCAACATACCTTTTTGTTTTTGATAAATGTTTTCAGCAATTTTGTTTTTATAATTAGATTGGACATCTTCTTTGTTATTTTTCACCAGCTTTTGTAAGTTCTAAATGCCGAATATTTCTTTAATTATCGATATATAACAGGAATTATTACATTTTGATTTATATAAATGTCGCTTAATAGTTTTATTATGTTTATTAGCTTGTTAATAGATTCATTTTATTATATAGCAGTAGTCTTTTTTTTTCAGTAATAGTTACGCACCCAAAATATGTTTTTATTTAAATTTTGTAAATATGTAGTAGTTAGTATTTTGAGTTTAAGTATTTAGAACTAAGCATGTATGCGTAGATATATAAATGTAATATGTGACACTAGACGTATTATGAATCCATCACAACGTTGTGCTCTAGAGCACTAGGTCTAGGCCACCTAGGACTTCACTTACGACTAGCTTTCGACCGCGACTTCCTCCGTGTGAAATAAAAAAAAAAGTAAATGTCGCTGTGTCCTTCACACTATGCTCTATGCCAAATTTGATCGATATTCGTTCAGCAGTTTAGGCTACAAACCCTAACAAACATCCATCCATCCATCCAAAATTTCACATTTATAACCATATAGCGAAGAGCTTCGGCCAACATCTTAGCGAAGAGCTTCGACTGACGTCTCAAGAAGCTCTTGCTAAACAGTTGGTGTAAGGGCCCGATTCAAAAGGCAGTTTTGTCCAAACTTTCGCAATAATATTATTAAGATTCGTATGTATGTGTGTGTCAGAAAATGAAGCGCACTGTGGCGGAGGTGCTGGTGCCGGGCGTGCTGCGGCTGTACGCGCAGCTGCGGCCGCGCGGCGGACAGCTCGCCGCCTACCTCGTGCGCCTCGCCACCGACCTGCTCGCCGACTACCGCCACGAGGTTCTATACACCACTGGCCGTTCTCTAATAACAGCTTAAAATATTCTTTGTCAAAAAAGTTGTTTCGACATCTATAATAATATTTTAAAGAGAAAAGATTTGTATTTTAAAATTTTTGTATGTTCTGAAATAATTAAAAAAATAGGCCGATTTCAAAAATTCTTTCACCGTTAAAAAGCAACGTTGTTATTAAGTATCATAGACTATATGTTTTAATTTGACGTAAACGAAGTCGCGAGCAACAGCTAGTTGAAAATATATTTCAGTGAAAAATTAACCGGTCAATGCGATCAAACGCTGATTCGTTATAAACTACACATTTCCTTTAATATCTATAAGCTGTCAACTTTGTTAATTGTAATAAAAATGTGATACACAGATCGAGGAGTTGATCCAGCTGGACGAGGAGCTGGTGCAGCGTATCCGACAGTTCCAGGAGACGATAGGGCTGGAGCCGTCGTTCGGCAACGCGCGCAACCTCGTCACCGCGTCCGCGCCGCCCGACCCCGACACGCCGCGCGCGCCGCGCCGCCGCCCCGCGCCCCGCCACGGCAGCCACGCGCACCACGCGCACTACGCGCCCAAGCGCGCGCTCCGGATTTAAACTATGCCTCGTATTATATGGACATAATGAAACTCCGGCTCTTAGCTTGATGTTGTATAATAAGTATTCGTATCATTTTGGTTGTATTAACAATCAATTGATTAGCGCGAGATACGATGCATGGCCGCGCAGAGAGACAGACGAAGAGCAAGAGAGAGAATGAATGTCCGTAGTCGATCATTAGGGATCCATATAAAGGTGACATAGGCGCCAACATAGACAACTATACTATTAGGGTTGTAATGGGGACCATTTCAACGAAGCGGATGCAGAGGTTAACGGGCGACATTGGTGAATAATAAAATATTAATTGTGATATATTAAAGAAATAAATAGTGAAACACAGTTCAATAATGGAATAAAAATAAATCCACTAATAACAATCGAATCTCAAAGGTAAACACGCGCGTACGAATCCAAAATATGTAACTGCTATCACACTACTGCCATGCTCCTCTCGCGTTACGCCGTTAATCAACCTCCGTTATAACTCCGCATTAGAAATAACGGAGGCGGAGAGTTATCATTTCTTGCGGAAGCGGAGGCAGAGTTCCGTTACAACCCTACTATTTATTTAACTATGAGTTAGTTAGTTATGAGTGTGGTAGGGTACATCGGTAAAGATAGACCTAAAGAGAGATGGATGGATTGCGTGAAAGGTGACACGATCAAGAAGAGAGTAATGACCGAGATGATGGATGATAGATTTATTTGGAAGACGATAAGCCGGTGTGCCGACCCTACGGGAGTAGTATAAAGTAGGGAGCAGCTATCTTTAAGTTCCTAGCCCACGGTGTATTTTATACGCGCAGAAAACTTATTTCAAGAACGAGCGAACGCGTTTCATAACTCCTTTGAAATTCTTACGACGGCGCACGCGTACGCCGTCGCGTCGCATCTTTGTCGTTGCTAGGACATTCGATACTGCCACAGATCGTAGGAGTGATGTAAAACGGTACTTTTGCGTTTACGGACTCTGATAGTCTGAATATACTTATTCAAGTTTAAATATGTAGCGGCATTTGTATATTAAAAATATTATTAAACTATGCTTGTAATCGTTAGTTTTTAAATATTATGCTAGAAATACTTGTAAGCTATAAATAATATCTAATCTGTAATCATAAATATTTTCAACTATACACAATATTTTGTTAAAATGTTCCTTAATAAATTTAAGTTATAATTATTGTATAAAATACATTTCTGAAAAATTAATATTTTTATTTGGAATCTCTATAGTTAAACTAATTTTGTTAATTTCAAATATCTTATTGAAATATGGCACAGATAAAAAAAACAAAGTCAGGGGAAACACATGGGATACGTATTATCCCCAAAAAAGGTTTTTTGTTTTTCATAATTAGCATGTTTTTATTTAAATACTGTGCATACGAAGCCGAGGGCAACAGCTTTAGTCTATATTTCTGTATCTCGTTTATGGTCTATACTAGCTGTTCGCGTGCGGATTCATCCGCGTGAAATTATAAAAACTTTATTCTATTGTTTACATTTGTCAAATTATCAATAGCAAATGTCAAAATGACAAACCTTAGCAATCTTTCTTTCTTGATGTTGGCACCAATTTATGGTCTCTTTCCCACATTAGGGTTTTTATCCAAAATATTTACCCCCTAAGTTTAATGGCGTGAAAATATATAGCCTAAAGCATGACGTAAGTGTAGGGCTTTTTATTAAACAAAAAATTATACAAAAATATGCTGTAATTGCTGACATCTTAGGCAACAAAGAAGTGTGTGTTTACGCTTTATTATAATAGTATAGAAGTATAGATAAAGGATCGAGAACGAGGTAGTATAAAATGGTAAGTCAAATAAACGTCTATTGAAAATAACATTTAATCGAACAAGAATCTATAAAATATGATTAAACTACACCATATTAATTACAACATTAGAGTCAAAGTACACTTAGTAAATAAATAGGCAATAGTAAAAATAAAATCTTATCAACATCTTATCCTATATTATTTTACTTAGATCTATCTGCACTGGTAAGTCACTTTCCTTTTCTATTTTCACTTCCTTTGAGAAAGTCTTCTTTAATAACATATTGATGGCGGCTTCCTCTGAAAAAAAAATATATCAAAACCACAATAAAACAAATTATAAAAGGTATATAGAAGAATAAGAATGAGGTTTCACCTGTGACTTGTATAGCCAACAGCTGGTGCACTATGTGCCGCGCTGTTATCTTAAACAAGTCTCTACTACTAATTTTCTTTTTCTTATAATAAGGCATAAGTAGTTTAACCACCAGACCGGCTACGTCCACTTTTTCTGCTTTCTTAGGTTCTTTTACATGTGTTGATATTTTTTCTGGATGTTTTTCACTATCTTTTTTATCTTTTTCATTTTTGTTCTCTACTTTTTTTGGTTTTTCCGTATGCTTTTCTTTGTGTTCTTTGTTAGAACTTGATTTATGTCTGTGCCTGTGTTTGTCTTTATGTTTATCTGCATTTTTATCCTTTAATTTATCTTTAATTGGTGGTGATTTAGGTTCATTGTCTTTAGTTGGTTGTATAACTTCAGGAACAATGCTTTCAACAGGTGGCGGTTCTGGTGGCATTTCAGAAAATTGTTTTAGTTCCATTAAAACTTTATCCGCTTCAATGCTAAGTTTATGTGCTTTGAAAAGCTTTGTGTCGTCCGTTTTAGCTGATGAAGGATCTGCTATTTTCGGTTCTTTATCTGGTTTGACCGGACTTTCTTCATCTCCGTTGCTCGTATTGACGGAATCATCATTAATCGTTCCGTTATCGGGTTCATTTTGTGGTGAAATATTATTTTTATAATATACATTGTCATTAGATTTCGTCATTTCATTACTATTATCTTGAGATTCCATCTGATCATCAATAACTAGCTCTTTTTCAGAACCACTATTAGATAAGTCTCCAAATACATCAGAATCTTTTAAAACCGATTTCTTTTCTGTTTTGATAACTTTATCTACCGACGCCTCACTTAACTTACGTTTTTTCTCCTTAGATGATTTATGATGTTTATGTTTTACATTAGTTTTGTATTTCTCGCTTTTTTTCTCCTCCACTTCACTGTCGGAAGATTCTCCAAATAATGCTTTTATTTTTCGTTTTGCTGTAGGTTTGATCTTACTTGGTGATTTTGATTCCTTAACCGCATCTTTGTTCTCGTTTTGAATGCCTTTCTTCTTTTCTTTTTGATTACCATTGCTATCTTTTGGAGAGTTTTTACTCGACACACCTTCCAAAGTTATATTTATAACAAAAGTTTTTGATATACTTTTTGTTGGTTTATTGTCGTTTTTACATTTAATGTCCTCTGTACTGTCGTCAATGGCTGTTTCGTTATTCGTTTCATCTATCTTCATGGTTGTATCGTTGTGGTTATTTTTAGGATTCTCGTCTATTATTAAAGTATTTTCATCTTCGCTTTCATCAGAGGCAGGTGTTGATACATCGTTTGAAGCAATTTGTGTGAAAAAATTTTGCAGTTTAGTTTGAGTCAATGGATCTTTTTTGAAAGAATTGGCTTTTCGTTTACTTTCTCTGTCGGCTTTAGATAAATGTCTGCTACCGCTTTTTTCACCCATATTTGCTACAAAAATTAGTATAAAAGGAAATTAGAATAAATCTTTGAATATTCTATTGAGAGAATTTTAGATATGTCTTTACAGTCGTAGTATAAGTTTGTCTTACCACTTTCTAGCTGACTTGCAGTCATAAAACCGTATTGAGCTTGTTTCTTCGCTTCGAAGTCTCGAACGAAATCCCCGAGCGTCTCTCCCATGCGGGGCTCGAATTTCTTTAACCGAGGAAATAAGTGCTCCGTACAACCTTTCACTGATGAAATCTAAAATTAAATAATATGAAACAAAATACATATCGTTTTAGCTTCAATAATTTTTTTTATCGGTGTTTTGGCAGTAGGAACAAGTTCATAGTAACTGTCTTACCAGTTTGACCATGGCCCTCCTGTAAAGACTTATGACGGTACTGTTAGAGAAGGCCTCGTACTCCAGGTCTATGGCGCATTGCTCCACATCTTTACGTTTCAAAGGCTTCTCAGGTTCGTCGACATCCTTCATGCTGGCCAAGTTGTTGTTTAGAGCTTCTAGCAAGAGGGAGAGGTAGCTGTCTCGACTCGCTACCGTCAGTCCATTCACCTACAAATATATGGAAATAAAAAATCAATTCGACTCGACTGATGCGTTTTCCAGCATTAACTAACGTACTAGATATTTATGTAATGTAGTAATACATGTAAGCAATTAGGTTGTAAGTACCGCAGTTTATTGTATATCAGATTCAGTCGGATTCTACATCTTGGGCTTACGCACGTCTTTTATTTCGTACACAACAATTTATGTGTTTAAGGGAGACTTTAGTTTCTTTAAAGTTTTCGTAAACTAAATAAACACAAATAAGGTCCACTTAATGAAACTTTAATATCGTACTAAGAGTGTAAGCAATGTAAAAATTGATTTACTTTTGTGGCGGTATTCTCAGCCGCCCTGCACTTAGAGTTGACGGCGCCGACGGCGTCGCTGGCCTGCCGGTCTACTTCGGTAATGCGCTTCTTCCTCTCCGCGAACTCCTTGAGTATGAGCGACTTCGTCTCCTCGCCCACGCGCCGACTGTCCCCGTCGGAGCCCTCGCTCTCCCCGCCGTCGTAGTACGACTCCATGTCTCTGTAGACAAATATTATTTTCATCCCAAATATGAACTACCTACACATAGTTCATGAAAAAGTATTAGAACACCATATAAACTATTTAAAGGACTAGCTGGAAAGCGAAAAACATCAGAACAATTATTGACACAAACACAATGAAATATTAAATAACACTCATATTGCTTAAAGAATACAACAACTTGAAAGTATTTGATAGATTTTGCGTAAGCGATATTTGGAACTGTATTACCAGGCTAGCGAAACTTCGAACAAAAAATATTTTGTATGGCTTAACGGACTTTTTGATGGCAAACTTGACAAAATTTAATGTCATGACATTAAATTTTGTCAAGTTGTCATAATGAGCATGCTTTCTCACTCTATCGTCAAGAGTTCCTTTTCTACCACAAGTGTCATTTCAGTTGAAGGTTTTTGTCAAAGTCCGTCAAAATCTATCTTACGGACAAACTAATTATATAAAACTAATTATGTACAATTTTTAGTTGAATTTGTGAATAGTTCGTTTAACTGTTAAGTTTTTTAAATTTTATATACAAAGTCGATCAGGAAACGATTTATAAAATGTGAAATTTGTAGTGTACGGTCCTTTAATAAAATAGGACAAAAAAGAGATTTTACGGCGCAATTCCCATTGGATGAGAACCGGTAATCATTTATTAATGATTTAATTATTAAAAAACGTAAATGTAAAGCTATCATGGTACTTTTAATTAGTTGTATAAAGTTAAATTTGAAAAATTTATTTTGTGCTAGTGATGTATCTAGTTTACAGTTGTCATTGTAATTTTATTATCGATATTTTTTGTTTCTCAATGTAATGGGGAGTTTCCACTGTCGATATGCTTGTATAAAACATTAATATCCCTCACATTTTCAAAAACGAATTACACTCTCTATAAAAAAAATGAGACATGTATGTATATACCGTTAATTGAATTCTTCACATTTTACAGAAACGCACGTGTAAACATAATTCTAAGGTACTTTTAGCAGTCCCACAAATTTGAAATTTTGAATATAAATACAGGTCAACGTATAATTAAAAGGAAAAAAATGTAAAATACCGGAATCTGGGTGGATGGATAGAAATTGTTACCTGAAAATTTTTGAAGGAAGGAAAAGGTTTTATCGTAAATTCTAATGTGTCTATTAGGAATGAAGCCAGGTATACAAATTTATTATTAGACAGTTACCCTAGACAATTATTATTTCACAAAAATTTCTCTTTGTTTTCATTATACTTAAAATATTACTTGGCGATGCCTTGTAAATAAAACAAATAAAAGTAATTTTGGTGATTATTTTATTTATTTGCTTCCCTTTGGGTAATTTAGGTTCAATGTCAGTAAATGAAAAATTACATTACGAATAATTTTACATTGAGCCTAAATGCAAAGTTATTTGAAATATGAGATTGTATTAAGAAGGGCCACCCAATCACCCCACATTTAATCGATATCGATATCGAGGTATCGATTATAAGAGCCCTTCACTAATGATTTTTGTTAGGTTGGTGCACATGTTTTTTCATTGTGTCGGAAAAATTGAAATTAAATATTTTTATCCTGGTAACTTTTTGCCACGAGAAGTGAGTTTGGCAGGTGTCAGACCGAATTCATTATTTGTTCTAAGTCCCGACTCTTACTTATATGCTCTTTGCTGTATTACTGAAAAAATAGTGTATATGCAAATATAGGTAGAAAAATTGTTTGTGGCAATGTTCTTCTGCGATACATAATACATTTTTTCCCCTACCTGGATGAAAATATTGTCCCCATATTTTTCAGTGCATCTTCTTGTCATAAACGCGTTAATAAAAATCGGTTGCTAGGTTACCGGGAGATAAAGTGACAGAGATGTATTCGTCTTATCGAGAGAGAATTGAACTACTTTTGCCATTACTGCCAGGGTTTAAAAGCAAACTTATATTCAGTTGGGAAAAAACTAACATTTAAAAAATATTTACATTTAACATTTAATACTACGGAGTTTTTTGTAACAAAAAAAATATTTACATTTAACCTTTAATACTACGGAGTTTTTTGTAACAAAAAAAATATTTTGGATATGAAATAGGTACAGGAAAAATGCTATTTTTTTAATTAGTTGTTCATCACACTGGACACTATCGATTTAGGGCAGGGATGGCAAACATTTAGGCATCATAGTGCCATTTTTTTAAAGAAATGTGTTTTTTTTTAAGAAAGGTCTTAGACGTGCCATAGAATAATTTTGACTGCGATTATTACGTCAATTTCATGATGCACCTATTTCATAATTTTTCGTATTGTTTTTACGATTTTCGACGTGCCCAAAATATTATGTCGTGTGCCATTTATGGTATGCGTGCCAGTGGTTGGCTACCCCTGATTTAGGGTTTAAAGATTATATGGTTATCCTGTGTTATATTATACTGCGTATAGTAGTGTGTATGTGTGTGTTTGTACCTTCAAAAGAAGAGTAAACAGCTATCTATTAAGCTAGCGCGTACCATCTTTCGACTGCATCATCACTCTCTTCAGGTGGCATCGTGGTCAAGCGCTAGCTTAAAAAAACATAAGAAAAAACTGTGTGTAAGAATGATAGCGACCTGAGTCCCAGACGTCCGTTGCCGTAGAGGTCCTGCGCGTCCTGCGCGTCCTGCGCGTCGTGCGCGATGAAGCCGGCGCGCTGCAGGCGGGCGCTCATGGCGCGGCGCTGGTGCTGGTCGAGCGCGCGGCGCACGGCGCGCTCGTCGCGGCACACGTCGCAGCGCGCCTCGCAGCGCGGCGCCTCCTCGCCGAAGTACTCCGCGAACCGCTTGTGGCGACATCTAACACGATCATCACAACACGTTTCATGTCTCCTACCTATCTATACTAATACTAAGCAAAGATTTGTTTTTTTTATTGATATAACTAAAAAACTACTGGACCGATTTCAAAAATTCTTACACCATTACAAAGCTACGTTATTGGCGAAAAACATTTTTTTATTATTTTTTTGATTTTACGTGGATAAAGTTGAGAGAAACAGCTAGTCTTATATATTATGTAGACTTTTGGAAAACTATTTTGTTTCGCAAATGTGTGTTATGGATTTAAAAATAGCATAAGAAATTACCATAACAATTTTGTATATAAGATAACAAATCAAGGTTAGAGAACTGAATGTGTGACAATAAACTAAACATTTGATAAACAACTTACTTAACTTCCTCGCAATATTTCACCATAATTTCAAAGCTCTTGTAGGCATTTTTGCAGCGTTGTTTTTGTTCGGGAGTGCGAGCGCGCGCCATCTCCGCTTTAAGAAGAAAGTCGACTGCGTTTCTTTCCCTTCCGCAATAATAAATTCGACAAAACGCTGGTTTACCATCGCGGCCTGCCCGACCTGATTCCTAGAATTATTCCAATAGAACTGTAATTATAAAGTTAATAGTATTTATATAATACTTTAACGATGTTATAACATAAATGCATGTAATAAGAAGGACGTTAGTAATGAGTGTGGGGGTAGACCGGTATAGGCAGACCTAGAAAGAGATAGATGGATTGCGTGAAAGGTGACATGATCAAGAAGGAAGTGGTGACAGATGACGGATGATATGAGTTATTTGGAGGACGATAATCCGGTGTGCAGACCCTACGGGAGTAATATAGGGATAAGGTTGGGGAGGTGATAATGGTAATAATTTAGTGAATATGATGCATACCTGGTAGTAAGCAGCGACGTTTTGCGCGAGGCCCCAGTGTGCGACGGCGCGCACGGTGGCCTTGTCCACGCCCATACCGAACGAGAGCGTCGCGCACACGCAGGGACACTCGCCGCCGGACCACCGCTCTTGTACCGATATGCGCTCTGATGCTTTCATACCTGTCATACATTGTCACTTCTAAATAAATAAATGTTATATTGCCATCAAGACAAAAGTACAATACATAGTGATAGATAGACTAGTATATTTTATTAGCTTTTATTACACATTCATTTATGAACTTTAAAGTCAATCATACAATTTAAATTTAATCCTTAGATGTTGTGGTATGTGTATGTGTGTGTTTGTGAAGTTTTAGAAAAAAAATTGTAGTCAGTTATTTTTAGTAAAACCATAGAATGAAGAGTAAAGTTTTGAATATGCAATACCTCCATGATATGCCAGTGAGTTAAGACCCCTTTTATTCAACATATGAGCTAATTCCTCAGTTTGTTCGCGAGTTCTACAGTAGACTATAACTGCACTTTTGTCTTTCTGTAAGTAAAAAATTTGTTAAGCAATACAGAAAAACAGAGGCAATGAGTACAATAAAAATTACTTACCGGCTTAACATTGTCATCTTCCTTTAAACTTTTCTTTAGAAATTCACATAAGTCACCAATTTCATCTTCAATGCAATTTTGATATATCACATCATAGTATAAATTTTTCCGGAAACTTGGTGTTTTGTATTGTGCGACAGGTTGCAATAATTTCAGATTGGAGAGGATATCTTTAGCAACCTCGGCACTAGCAGTTGCAGTAAGAGCTACCCATGGTATACTCCTATACATTTCTCTTAAATCACCCAATTTTAAATAATCGGGTCGAAAATCATGTCCCCACTCACTGACACAGTGAGCCTCATCAACAACTATATAAGAAACTTTTTTATACTTGACTAGATGTTCTATAAGGCTTTTAAATGTGCCTGTAGCAGCTTGTTCAGGGGTTACATACAGAAATCTAGTATTAGGTCTCATGCTTCTAAGATCATTGATAACCCTCTCTCTATCTTTTGTGCTCATTTTTGAGTTTATTGATTCAGCCTGTATTTTAATTTTTGTCAAGTGATCAATCTGATCTTTGATGAGTGCCAGTAATGGTGAGAATACAATAGCCACCTTATTATCTTGCAGCATTGCAGGCAACTGGAAGCACAGCGACTTCCCAGAGCCCGTTGGCATTGAAACGTAAACATCATGGACACCTTAAAATAAATTTATTAATTAATCTGTAGCTATATATTACAAAAAAACTTTTATATTTGAGACTGATTAGAACTTATTTCTTTGTATATTTAACATTAATGTTTAAAACAGAATACAAATATGGAGCAGTTAAATAAAATGTAAAACGTAAATATAAATTATACGTTTGAAAAACATCAACATTATTAGATTTTCAAATTATTGAATTTAAAAAATAAACTTGTGTCTCAAAATAGTGTTTACAAAATTGAAGCAAATAATTTTGTAATTGTGGTAGCACTATTATTATACTGCCAAATTAAATGTGTCACATCGTTTGTCAAATTCGTGCATTTTTACCGTTCAATTCAATTTGGTTCTTTACATCTTGAACTTAAATGAAATTTGCGTTATATTGTACAATTACCTCTTGCTATAGCTCGAACGGCACGTTCCTGAAGTTCACTTTTGAATTTTCGGTGACCAAAACATTCCAATAGCTTTTCAGTTACGTTATCCATCACGAAACTTGTTACTGTGGCATTACAGGTATTCTCTCTTTTTTAAAGTCCTTTAACCTACATATAACATTCATATCGTAGCACATACTGTTCAATTCACTAAATTACCACTTTTATATTTTGCGACAATAACATTAAAACAACCTCAAAACAGACTTTTCTATTATTATAAAATTTTGTCTTTGACATTTCGTGAACCTAAACCTAATTTTGTTAGAAATGTCAAGTGTGAACATTCTACCAACATTAAATACCCAAAAAATGTTTCATTCATTTTTCAATAAAGAGCACATTCATTTTTAAAAATACTAGGTGGTTTCGCCCACTTAACAAGTAACGTTAAAACCATTGCAGAAGCCTTGCACGACTGCAATATGAGTAAACGTAAAAATCCATGCGAATCTAGAAATCCAAATGCACAATTTTGTGATTTTTTAATGGAATTGGCGGAGTATGAGAAAAATGTTAGCCGCAACATACATAAATATAATGCTTACAAGAAAGCGGCGGGTGTTTTGGCTGCGCAGTCTAAAAAGATTCAGTCTGGTGAAGAAGCAAAAAAACTTGATGGCATAGGAGATAAAATTTCTAAAAAAATCGATGAGTACATTCAGACAGGAAAGTTGAGAAAAATTGAGAATATACATCATGATGAAAAGGCTCAGGCAATTAGTATGCTTACACGAGTATCTGGAGTGGGTCCTGTCAAGGCTGCAAAGTTGGTAAAAGGCGGTATTATTACAGTTGAAGATCTAAAGAGAAGTAAACATTTGTTAAATCATCATCAGCTGCTCGGATTAAAGTTAGTATATATTGTAAGGTTCAAACTTTATATTGGCTCCGTTATTTGCGTAGGTGGGCCCACTGCGGGTACAGTAAACGGATGTACCCCACTCCGCAATCCCTTTACCATCATCACCTGCAACGTCTTGTAAGGCCGAGCCACTATAAAATTTGGATAGAGCTGTATTTTAATTGTTAAATTGCTTGTATCGAAGCTTTGTTTTATCGTTTTCAGATACTTCGAAGATTTTGAAAAGAAAATTCCGCGCACTGAAATAGAAGCCATAGAAAATAAGTTAAAAGCACTCGTCTTTGACGTAGATAGTAATTTTACAATAACAATATGCGGGAGTTTCAGGTAAAATAATTTGCAAATATTGTGAATCAAAAAATAAATTGTAATACACTATTACCGCTGATCTTGGATATGATTGTCGGTCGAGTGAATTTTGCAATGCTTACCAAGGGTCTACTAAAGTTGTACGCTGCGCAGAATTTTTAGTAATTTCATATTGGTTTATCGTTGCAGACGAGGAAAACCAGAAAGCGGTGATATTGATGTTCTAGCGACTCATCCGTCTTTAAAACTTGGAGAAGCAAAGAAAAAGCACGGCGAAACAATGTTAAAAAGATTAGTTGATTACTTGAAAGGTCTTGTTATCGACGTGATATCTATGGGAGATACAAAATTTATGGTAAACAGTCTTCGGATACTTAAGGTAGAGATGTATTTGATTAAAGAATTAATACAACGAAATCTTTGTATATCCTGACCAGGGCGTCTGCCGCCTTTCTGAAGACTTACCGGCCCGACGTCTGGATATACGGCTTATTCCGTGCGATCAGTACCACTGTGCCATCCTATACTTCACAGGCAGCGATGTCTTTAACAAGACGATGCGAACACACGCATTGGAAAAGGGTTTCACCCTCAATGAATATTATTTGAGGGCTATCGGTTCAACTGGTGAGATGTCCAACGTTTTTATTTACAAGTTTTCTGACTATGGACACTCACAATCACATTTATCTGCATTAACAGGAGTTCCCGGCGAACCTGTACCGATCACATGTGAGGAAGATATCTTCGACTACATCGAATACCCGTATAAGAAACCAGAAGAACGTAATTTGTAGGGATTATAAACAAAAAACAACATTGCCGTCGTCATATTTATTCTTAGAATCGACATACAATAGGGCTTACAATATCACAAGACTTAAAATTCTCAAGATATGCTAATAATATTTATTATAATAAAACTTTATAAAATTGACAACAGGTGCTTAGTTCAAAAACAACATTAATACAAATTCTTTTTACACTTTCACTATAACATCATGCGGGTTGTTAAATTGAATATAGGAATTCTAGTTAAAAGAATAAAGAAAATGAATCGATAAATAAATGAAATACACAAGTAAATGAAGAAATTGATTCATATTTAAAAATCGAGGCAATTCACCCGCATGATGTTATGATGATATATTTAAATTATATAGGAAAACATAGGAAACTAGTATATAGGGAAATTGCATGAATTGCTGTTAAGCTATAAATGAATCTAGCGAACTGCTTTCGTTAAATAAGCAAGAAATGATAAAATGGTAACTTAAAATGCTAATTTAATTAATGGAAATGTAATCTTTAATTACGAAGTTAATAGTGACTAGCACTTAACTGTATTAAAATAAATCACTCACTCGACAATTTATATAAAATCAATGTCCAATTTGGTTCTTAATCTTGTCAGATTATTTTTTTTAATCATCGTTTTCTATCTCTTACAAAAAAAAAGTAACAGCACAGCCTTGTTATATTTTCTTGTCACAATATATTACCATATTACGATTATTTACAATCATTCTTTGGAATATTTAATACAAACTGAAACATAAAAAAGGTGAATGTGAATGAACTATCATTGTATTACGTCTACTGTTTAATTATTTATGAATGTCGAAAGTCACAAACAAATAAAAACTACAAATAAACGAAGAATAATGCAATTAAACTTGTTTCTAGATTATTCAATTCCTTGGCTTTGTAAAATAATAATACTCGCTAAATAATAGAATCATTTATAATCAGCATAAGTTTGGTTTTTGGTGTAAAACTCGACAATTTATATTAATCTCTTTGATAAGAATATTGTTCTGATAAGTAACAGTTCTAATTATTGCATTAAAAACCTTGCTTTGTTTAAAAAACTAAACAAGCTTCAAGTTATGGCAAGTATTAATTTTTCCAAATGAAATATAGCTATGCGTGCGCAATAACACGTTAATTGCATTGATGGCAACACAACCGGATAAAGTGTCTCCTCGTAAGTTGTTAGTTCGAAAAATAAATAATTTATTGCTATAAGCTCTTTAAAACTTATACATGTTGTAAACAGAGTAGGGTGTCATGTTATTGTGCTCAAGTAGTATTTAGTATCAAATGTCTCGTAATTTTTTCACAAATAATAATTATATAAAACCGAACATTGCTAAACATATTTAACTATTGAAAAAAAAGTGAAGCATCTTCGCCTTATTAGAAAATAATATTCTTTTGAGCAAATATTGTTTTATTTCAAAACTTGCAAACTAAACTATGATGACTTTAATTCTTGCGTTAAAAAAATATTATCTAACTAAATTTGAGATCTTACAAAATCAATTACAATAATATTGAAATTAAATATAAATGTGCATTCCGTTCTGAAATGTAATCATTACAGTCAGTCTCTCTAGAACACACACGTTCATTTCACGTTTCGTATCATTTCGCCTCAATATTCCAAATTTTGGAGATAGTAACCTCCAAAGGCTACATTTGATTCACTTTTAGTCAAAACTGTTAAAATCGTCAACATTTTTAAACTTTTAAATTATGCTTATTAAAGAAACTGCTGAAAGACAACACCAATACTGACTTACAAGCTCTGCTTTTTAAGTTAAGTTGATTGTAGAGACCTACAAGGATCTTATGGCAGTTTTTTGAAATTGATAGAGGGGCTGCTACTGGTTTTTAGAGTTACCAGTAAGCAGTAATTCCCAACTTTTCTCGACATTCTCCTATGGTAGAAACAAAACCAAACTATACGCAATTTTTCTTAGAAATTATCAAAATTGCAACATTCTCTCGTGACGCACCCTCATTGGTAACAATATGGCGTGTTCAAGTTGACATTGTTAGTTCACAAAATTGCTGCCATATGATGTTTGTAGGTGTATAGTTAACCCATAAATGCATGATTTTTTTTCTTTTTAAATACCCTATATTGAAACGGGTAGTAAATTGAAAATAGATCAAGGGAAAAATAAAGATTTTTTTTTAAATAGTCTATTGGGTATAGAAGAGAAGACTGATGTATAAATGCATCATCATGCATTTAAGGGTTAATTTGTTTCGTGTTGTGGGTTAAGTAGCCTGTAGAGGTGCGAGGTGGGGTCCGCGAGCGCGTCGTTGGGCTCTCGCAGCTCGAGCGCGCGGCCGGCCGCCATGACGAGCGCGCGCTCGCACTGCAGCACGCCGGCCGCGCGGTGCGCCACGTACACCACCGTGCTGCCCGCGAAGGAGCACCTCAGCGTCTGCAGTATCACGCGCTCCGCCTCCTGGTCCAGGTTGGCCGTCGCCTCGTCTACCAGCAACACCTGCATACACATATGAAAAATCCTGTAGACGTTACTGTAACAATATTCACATATGATATCTGTTTAGTCTAATTCAAGTAACAAGGATTGAAAAATTAAATTTGAAACTAGACTTTTCCCAATCTATACAATGATTTAGCAATATTAGTGGTTGTTTTAAATTAATCCCTATCGTGTCAAGATTGCTTTTTTGAATAAAAGCAAATATATAAGTAGCTTATTTGTGCTACAAAAAAAAATTATACTTACATACAACATGTATGGTATACGATACAAAATGAATACAAGTGTTAAAGGACATTGTTACCTTAGAGCGCTGCAGCAGCGCGCGCGCGAGGCAGAGCAGCTGCGCGTGCCCGCGTGCGAGGTGTGCTGCGGGCGCGTGCAGTCCGCCGCGCGCCTCCACGGCGTCGCGCGCGCCGCACGCCGCCAGCGCGCGCGCCACTTCCGCCTCGCCGTGCTGCCGCAGCGGGTCCACGTTCTCCAGCACGCTGCCGGAGAAGATGAACGGCTCCTGCGGGATCACGCCCAGCCGCGACCTGAACGCACAACACAGTATTCATCAATCATAATTGCAAGGTCGTTATCACATACGGTAATACAGGTAGTGTAGGTACAGACACTTTCATGTATTTTCAAAATTGTTTACGTCTTCGGTTTCAAAAAATGCAGCACATATTCGACTACATGAATACATATTTTCAACGAATACGCACTTATTCCTGAAACCAAAATGGTATACAAGTTTCAAAAGTGTTGTATATGTATGTGTGTGTACCTGAGCGCGTGCAGATGCAGCGTGGCGACGTCGACGCCGTCGAGCAGCACGCGGCCGGCGGCGGGCGCGGCGAGGCGCAGCAGCGCGCGCAGCAGCGAGCTCTTGCCGGCGCCCGTGCGGCCCACCACCGCCAGCCGCTCGCCCGGCCGGCTGGCGAACCGCAGCCCGCACAGCGCCGCGCACCGCTGCCCGCTAACACACACCACTTACACCACCCTGCCTCTCATCACTTACACCACTTACCCTTTATAAATCTCATCTGGGTTCTTGAAACATTGTAGCACTAGTTTTTTGACTTACTTGTAATTAAGATAGACATCTTCGAAGCTGATAACACCGTGCGAGGGCCAGCCGTACGGCGGAGGATCTCCATCTATCTTCTCACTCTCCACCTAAATGCAATTTATTACTGTTGTAAACTTATCATATCTATAATCTATACTAATGTTATGAAGAAGAAAGATTTGTATTTTTTGTATGTATTAAAATAACTCAAAAACTACTGTGCCGTTTACAAAAATTCTTTCACCATTAAAAAGCTACGTTATCAATGATTAACATAGGCTATATTTTGAGTTATTATTATTTTCACGGGGGCGAAGTCGCGAGCAACAGCTAGTTTACAATAAATAGGTCAATGGTAAGATCACCATGAATTTGTACCTGCGTGATGTACTCGCCCACGCGCTCCACGGAGATCATCTCGCGCTCGGTCTCTGTGAATGAGTTGAGCACGCTGCTCAGCACCGAGGTCAGCGACAGCGCGTACGATATCGCTAGACCGACGAGACCTGCACACAGTGTTAAATTTAAAAAAAAATGTCATATCTATGACCACGTTTGGTTAACGGTTGACATTCCGACCAGCCTCCCTAGACAAAGTAATTGGATTAGCGATAACGTTAGAACAATCAAAAACTTATAGAATTGACAATTACTTTCGATAAGTCACAAGCGGCAATATCGCTAATTGAAATAATCTAGGGGGGAATATATTCTTTGGCAATGATGTACTAATTGTACGAGGTGGTATGGGTGACAGAGTGTAGTACCGGGGTCCGCGGCGTGCGTGGCGCGCTGCAGCACTGCGACGAGCGCGGCGGCGGCGGCGGCGGCGGCGGCGGCCGCCTGCAGCCGCAGCGCCAGCCACTGCGCCGCCGCCGCGCCGCACAGCGCCGCGCGCTGCCACCCCTCGCACACCGCCTCGCCGCGCTCGCCCCAGCGCGCGCCCGCGCCCAGCGCGCGCAGCACTGTCACACCTGCTCAACACATACTACTAAAGTAATAAATCAACAAACAAATTAAACACGAAATATTGACATACTCTATCGACCTTCCTTTGGGAAAAAAGCAAGATGATAAGATGCAAAACAAATTTACACACCACTAGAAAAAAATATCATGCACAAGATTGCTATATTCTCCAAGAATCGGTTTTTAATTTCATACAAATCAAGATGGTGAATAGTCAGTATTCTAAATGGGAGTTTCGGTTCACTATAAGAATATGGTCATTTTGCCCATATGTTCTAATCACAAAATACGTAAACATATTCGTTAAGACACGTACCTTCCAGCGTGTCATTAAAGTGTACGTATACAGGCGAGAGCGCAACGCTCTGCAGCCGCTTGAGCTGGCGGGAGGTGGCGCGGTAGCGGCGCTGCAGGCGGTGGTACACCAGCGCCAGCGGCAGCAGCGCCGCCGCCAGCCACGGCAGACCGTACACCGTCACCGCCACGCCCCCTGCACATACCGCCACACATTATTGCTATCAAATACATATATTTATAGGTATATCGAAAATATTGTGTACATATTATGTCTGCTGACTACAGCCACAATAAAAAAACTTAGTTTTTAACCAAGTTAAAATTCGCAAATCGTTTGTATTTTTCTTCATAAATATATTTTATTAGTATGGAATATTAATTTATATTTATTTCTAAAGGCAAACGAGTCTCACCGATCAAAGCGAACACCTGAGCTAGTAGAATGTTGAGTATGAACGGCAACGAGTCGTCGATCGTGTATGTGTCGGAAGAGAACCTGTTCATAATCCTGCCCGTCGGTGTTACATCGAAAAACTTCACTTTGGCCTAAAAATTGTTATGTAAATTAGATTTAAAATTTCCTTTAAAACATTAACTTACACAGTATTATATTTTTTTAGTTTAGACAGTCAATATACTTGACAGGCGATTATTTTCTCTATGATTATGTCTTAGAAAAAGGTTATAAAAAAGAGCAACTTACTTGCATAATAACATTCACAAGTATCCTATGTATCCTTCCGGCTGCCTTGACGCCTCCGTACGCGAAGAGAAACGCTCGCATCACAGTGAACAACAAATTGAGACCAGCCAACACAAAATACATCTCCAAATAAAAATTATCATCATATCTTACTGTTAGTTGCAAATCTGGGATGTTGGGCGATTTAGTAACTAATTCAGTACTATGAAGAACTGGTAAAGATCCATTTAGTATGCGATGTATAACATTATCCATAATATTGAATCCGTGGTCCATTACGGATTGAGTTTCGTGCGGACTCTCGAGTAATGTGTTTGAGTTGAGAGTGGTCGAGTTTGTAGCTCTGTTTTTAATCCAGAATGTTAGCCAGAGGAAGGTGTAGTTCTGTGAGAGTTGCATCAATATGAGCGATATGACAATGGCCACTGAGAGGAACAGACCAACTGATCGTAAATATAGACATATCACCCACCAACCGACTGAGCCTGTCGACATCGTTTCCTGTAAATAAATTGGTAAATGATTATTTTAAAATAACAGCAAAGCCATTTAACAACTAAACATAGTCATTTAAAAAGTTAGGAATTTCACGATGTATTTACCTCATTGTCCAAACTTTGTCTGCTAACGTTGTCCAAAGACTCTTCGACGGTGTTATTCTCCCGTTCCGTGATGGGTTCCTCTCCCAATGAATCAGTATCGCTGGGAAGAAATTCCTCTATTTCATTTAAAACTAGTTCTGGAGGACCTGCAAAGCGTTTTCAATTTAAAGAACGTCTGCAGAATTTGTGGGTTACTTTTTTTACACAAAAGATGGATAACCAGAAATGCAGAATTTAGTTAAAATATCTTTGTGCCACTGACATATTTTTTTATCTTTTGTTTCATTTAAATATAATAGATAGGATTAATAAGAGACGAAGCACCGAAAGTGACATCAAATTCATCATACGAAATCCACACAATCCATTTATCCATTTGAGTTAACAAAACCGTTCAGTGTATTGTACTCTATGTTACTCAAAGTAAGGCATTCGTAGCGTACCGTGCGCGATCAGCTTGCCGTCGTGCAGCAGTATGATGCGGTGCGCGCGCGCCAGGTGGCGCGGCGAGTGCGCGACCAGCAGCCGCGTGCGGTGCCGCAGCGCGCCCAGCACGCAGCGCTGCATCAGCTGCGCCGCCACGCGCGCGTCCACGCCCGACAGCACGTCGTCCAGCAGGTACACTGCGCGACACACGTTACAGTGGTAGAGCCCGCTTTAACATCTTCGCATGAATGGGCCGGCTCGCCCCCAGCAATACCACGACCGCACAGAAGACAAGCGTGAAGTGGAAGCAATTCCGCGTTTCGTCCGATGATCGGCACCACAGCCGAAGGTCCGATTTTAGTTCTTTTCCCGTTCCACCCTTTTCTTAAAAAGAGAGGTTTGGACGAGAAAGTGGATTTGACAGTTGAGGAGACGCATAGGAAGGGGAAATATCCTCTTTTAGTGCGTCTCCTCCTCCGTCGATTTAGGGTAGGTAACGCATCTGCAATTGCGATGTCTATGGGCAGCGGTTGCTTCGCCATTTTGGCGGATTTAGGTGGCCGCTATCTCGTTTGCTACCTTATTGTATTTAAAAAAACGACACACGACCACCCGATATACTATTACATATTTTATCTATCTTTTCTAGGAGAGATATATGACAATGGTTTTATTCGACGCATTTGACATTTAATTTGCAGGTTCCACAAGTACACTGCAAAAAAGGTCTTCCTAAATGTCAAGATAAAGAACATTCTCTCCCCGATAAACTGCCAAAATCATGACTAACTCTTATTCTACCAAGCAATTGGCTTAACATCGAATTATAAAATCTCTAATATAAAGAAACGACGCCGTATTTTCAACTTTGTATTCTAAAACTCATTTAAATATAAACATACCTTCTTTGTCCTGATAAACGGCTCGAGCTAAGGCGATGCGAGTGCGCTGTCCGCCGCTCAGTGTGCACCCTCCCTCCCCCACGTAGGCATTCCACCCCAGAATATTCAGATCCTCTGACAAATTAAAACAGTTTTGATGCATTTGAAGTTCATAACATCAAAATAGTAATAACAAATGGCCTGATTGATTTACCTGTTAGTGCACAAGCGTCAACAACAGAACGAAACTTGGCCTCGTCGTATGGTTTGCCAAATAGTATATTATCTCGTATGGTGCCGCGAACTAACCACGACTCTTGGGATACATATCCGAAACCTATTAGAACATAATAATGCTTTAAACCACGCCTTAGGCACTGTTTAAATAACCATGGAACAAAGCAACAGCACTTCAGCAGTTAGTGTAGTATAGTTTTTACTTACTATTTAAATTTTCAGGTATCTGCAGATCACCATTAAGTTTGATCATTTCCCCGAGCACGGCGTGCAGCAGGGACGTCTTGCCGCTGCCCACGTTGCCGGCGATGCCCACCAGCTCGCCGCGACCTATCTCCAATGATATATCTCTCAACACAAAGGGAACTTGCACTTGTGTATCCGACGATGAAGTTGAATCTTGTTGTATGTTCCGTTTCGATAACCTCTTGGTTGATTTGCCTTTATTTTTTTTGCATTTCATCTGTGGCTTCGGATGAACTGCGGGTTTCGCCCACGTGAATGTTGCGTTCTTAAATATCAGAATTTTATCTTCGTCATGATTTGTGTTAACGCGATCGTAGTAACGATCCGAGTCCATATCTGGAAGCTAAAAGAATACATTTCAGAAGTTGTTTGAAATGTTTAAAACGATATATGAAAATTTGCTTACATCTAAGAATTTTTGTATCCGTTTTATGGACACCCATGCTTCAGTTAGTCCATTGAGCACCCAAGGGAACGCGTTCAATGGAGCTATAAGCATGTTGATCAATGCCACAGTAGTGAATACCTGAAATAAATTTAAAATAAATCATCATCTTTATTTTAATCAATAACACTAGAGGCAATCACCCATTAGATAACCTGACAAACTTTCAAATTTAAATTTCTCATACCTTATGATGAGTGACATAAAAAAAGGAAACAATAGATTAAACTATAATTTAGAATTAAGACCACAAAAAACCTTTATGCATACAACATCTTAAACAAAGACCGTAGTTTTCAGTAGAAACGCTTTAATTATAACAAATGTGAATACCGTGGGTGCATCTAGCGGCTGCGAGCGCAGCGCGTGCGTGCCGAGCGTGAACGCCGCCACCAGCACGGGCGTGGTGGCCCACAGCACCACGCACACCGCGTCCAGGTACTTGCGCCCGCGCAGGTAGCGCAGCTCCATGCCTCTCACCTCTGAACGATTAAAAATTATATTTGTATGTGCAACAATTAAAAAACCAATTAAACTATTGCACTAAAAACAGTTAATATTTTATAATTAAAATTTCTTCACATTTTCACAATGAATAAGGTATATATTTAATTGGGCTGGAGGTATTCATGTCCTACCTACCCCACGCAATATACGCGCCAGTCGAGAATTTGCAGAAGCTATAGCCCATAATATTAGTGCCATTTCGAATTATTTAGAAGAAAAATGATTAATGGCGGCAAATGATATTACATGATAACACAATAATTAACTGTATCTATTATCTTTTCCATTAATCATACAATTGATAAATAAATTAACATTAAAACTAACTTACCTGCAACTCTATTTATAAAATAATCCTCCCAAACATGAATCTTTATTGTCCTGATACCTCTCAGTATGTCACTGATCAAACTAACTCGAGAGTCCTTATGCCTCATTAGCTCTGTGCTGAGTTGTCCTATTTTGTTGGCAATGATTTTGTTGACAGGTATAAGAAGAACAGAAAAAGCAACTCCGGCCAGAAATGAAACACCCACTTGTTGGTACAATAAAAACAGAGTTATAACCAACTGCAGAAAAAAAACATAATAAATACCTATTAAAAATACTTAATTTTAAATAGTTTGATGATAAACAAAACAAACCTGTAAAGGTATACTCCAGAGTGCATGAAAACTTGGACATGAATTAACAATTCTGTCTGTGTCAGTTGACATGAAGTTTGTTATTTCTCCAACAGAAAATGACTTTGTAAGTTCAGTAGAAGTCACACTTAGTGTTTTTCTTAAAATTATGGAAACCATAGCACCACGCATTTTTATTCCTATTAATGACATGAGCCAATTAAAATGAACATTGAACACTGCACTCACTACAGTAGCAATAAGGAGCCCACCAGCGTATGCATATCTTAAAAAAAAAATACTATTAAATTATTTATATCATGATATACAAATTTTAAAAAAAACTTCAATTCTAACCTACCCTAAATGTTGATCAATACTTTCATCTTCAACAAACGTAACTAATTTATTTAACAACAAAGGCCCGGCAAAGCTGGCCATATCTGAGATAAGCTTTAATATTCCTATGCTGTAAAATTGTACAGCATAGCATGTGTGTAAAGCTCTAAGTAAAGATACATTCTGACGACGTTGTGGCCTCAATAACACTCTGGAAGTGGGAGTGACTGGAGTTGATACTTGAGGTTGACTCTCACTTAATGAGCCATATCCTGAAAAAAAAAAAATATATTCAAATAATTCAAATAAAAGTGACATGTACAGGAAAAAGACCAGAATATGAAGTTATTTTTGTTTTATTTATAACTACACTGTTGTATATCTACTTTATATCTATACTAATATTATAAAGAGGAATAAATATAACATTTTTATATTTATTGAAATAACTGAAAAACTACTGGACCAATTTCAAAAATGCCTTTACCATTAAAAGCCATGTTATCAGTAACATAGGCAATTTTTTTTTTAATATAATTTCACGAGGACATAGTCGCGAGCAACAGCTAGTCTTCCATATACCTTCTATAAAAAAACAAGACTAAAAAGAAGATGTGGAGTGATTTTGAAGAACTTGGTACTCAACCAACTCCTAAATTCAAAGCTCCAAGATCAGCAGTAGTAGCAAAATTAAACAAATAACTAGCGTAAAAATAAAAAAAAACATGTACATTTCTTAGTGATATGAATAAGGATTCCCCTTTACTGAGTCATGAGGAGTTTTAGATACAAACTTAATACTTTGCAATGACATCATTGCTTAACATTTGTAATACATATCTATTATTACAATTACTGTGTAATATTATAAATTATATTCATACATATTGAAATCTTATTATTATACTTCTTACTAATCTTACTAATATTATAAATGCGAAAGTTTAGATGGATGAATGGATAGATGTTTGTTTGACTTTGTATCCTAAACTGCAGAATGAATCTCAACAAAAATTTGGCATAGATGTAAAGCATTCTCGTCTGGCTATTTACTTTTGTTTTTTTAAATCCATGTGGACGGATTTGTGGGGGAAAGCTAGTTCTTAATAAAATATGAAACTACTTTTGTTGCATGGCTTGATATGTGAATGATTCTTACCAGATCCTATGAATGGTTCATGAGGTATCTCAGCATACTGCTGATACTGGTCTACATTGCCTATCAATGCCTTATCCAATTTAGCACCAACATATGAACATCTATACTCTGTAGGTATGTCATATAATTCTTCTGAATCAGTTAATTTATTTTCAAAGCCTGTAATATCATCAGTTTAATTAGTTTATTTTATTCAGAACAATACAATACAGATTTTTAATCATTACCTTTATCAAGTAGTGGATTTACCCACAGGAAAGTTAATTTAGAGAACCAACTTGTGCCTTGCATTGCTGTGCCTAAAATACCTTCATCCATATGTGGCAGTAAGGGGGTGTACTCACTCTAAAATAAACATATTATTCCTCAGATGCATTTTTTAAAAATATTATGAATTCTACACAATACTATATTTACACTTACACTTGAATGTTGGGATCCAACAAGATGAGGTGAATAAAAGGTTGGTCTAGACTCACTCGATGGTAGAAGTGTGATAAAATACAATACATGGCAGCAAAGTGTTGCAATATCAAATCCCACAATGGATCCAGTGATAATACTTGTGCGAAGTGAAATAAAATTAAACACCACAATCAATACCCATAGAAGGATCAAGCTCAGTGGCCCTCGACTGCTCGGACCTAGTCTATGTTTGAGTGCCAGGATATATCCAAAGTGCACTAACCATGACAGACAGGATGCACCAGCAGTAAAGTAATCAACAGGAAACAGATTAAACTTATTGCTTGATATAAAAATGTATAATTCTATAATTGGGATGAATGTAAGACCTAAAACAGCAAAACTTCGCAAGATAATGGCACGCTCTTGTGTTTTTTCACGAATAACCCATTCCCTTCTATAGCCAACATAATATCCAGATATAATTGCTGTGATAAATAATACGGGTATCTGTAAACAAAGTTCCTGGAAGCACTTCCCAAAATCTTTCTTTTCGTCGATCCACGGCTGAAAACCCAGCGGTCCACACATATCTTTCCAGTTCCATTGTAATTTTGTAACGAGCTCCATTGCAATGTTGTAAGTCAACTGTTAACACATATCAATAGTTTCCTAAAATTGCACTCCAATCGTCTATAAGGAAACTCATAACATAACATAAAGAAGTCAATTTAAAAAAACAAAATTAATATCACTGTTAACACAATGTACACAATGTTTGACAAATACAAATGACATGACTCAAAACATGTCAGTCAAAATCAGAGATAAAATGTCAAAAACGCCGAGTTTGATAACAAAGACAAGATTTATAAAAAGCATCGATTTTTTACAATTCTTGAGTACTTTTTCTGTAAGTTATTATAATTAGAAAATATAGAAGCATTCTCCAGTATTGGAATCAATAACATAACTCATGTCAATAAGGCCACTTCAATTTGATCCTGGTATTTTACTCTTTTTCCACATTCATTGGTTTGTGGATTATTTACATTTACGCGTATATATATGTAGGTTTCTAGTGCTATTGGTGAAGTCAACAAATACATTTACAAAATTCTAGTTCTTCCCGCCTTGTTATTTTGGCCTACGCAAATAACTATTCACTCTTATCAGTGAACATTTTTATTCCCATAGTCTGTGGAACTGATATAATGTCAAAACCTAAAAACGTCAAAGTCAGACCGATTTTCATTGTCAACAAGTTCATATTTTTATTTACCAAGTTAAAGAAGTGAGAAATTACGATTCAATTACTACTATTATAAATTACTAGCTATAGCTACAATTCTATAGATGTAAATGTACTTATTCCTTAGTTCCTTACTGTCAAAACATACAAGGAATATAAAGTGAAAATAATAAGATTATGGAACAAGATATTCAAAGTACAATTTCTTCGGTTGAGGAGGATGAAGATCTAAACGACCCAATTCATGATATCATTGATTACTTGGTCAGGTGCGCAAATATATCATTTAAAAATTCGCATGTAGATGAAAGTGAGGTTAAAACATCTGAAAAGATTAAAACAGCCTACAACATATTCCTTAAATCTCCTACAGAATTTTTAACTCAATTTGGCAAATATTTGTCCCCAAACCATTTACCATACTTTGAGAACATGCTAAATGACATAAGTTTTAACAATGCAGCTTTTAATAATTGCATCAAACATTTACGTATCTACCATTCTGAGCGAAGTAGACATAAAAGGATAAGGAACCGTCGATTCCGAGCCTTACAAAAAATGCAAGAGGAAGGTGATTATTTTAGTGAGAAACAAATGATGTTTCGCAATCCTCTTCTATATGAACAACTTGTTGGCCAGTATTTAGATGATGCTGAAATACTCCAACGAGATGCTGGGGATATTAAGGATATGTCATTTTTAAATATAATTCTACGCACCGTAGAAATGAATGAAATGAATGAAACAAAACATCAGCAAATGTTGGAAGAAGACAGAGTTTCAATAGAAGCAAAAGAAACCGTTGAAAAAAAACAGAAGCCTAAAAAGAAGATGTGGGGTGATTTTGATGAACCTGATACTCAACCAACTCCCAAATTCAAAGCCCCAAGAGCAGATGCCCCAATAACTACCAATGAAAGAGCATTACTGAAAGAGGAATTTTACCAAGAAATGTACAGCAGTTTTCTTGAAGGCAGAGATGAAGACATTGATTACAGTACAATAGATAATAATGAACAGTATGATGATTTGAAACAAATGTCTCAGGATGCTGAAGATCAATATTTTGATTCAGAACAAAATGAAGTTAATAATCTGGAAGAGCATATGAAACTTGTTGAAGAGTATGGTAGAAAAATGTCTCTGGATCATACAAGTGATCCATTAGATGTGTTTATGAAACATATTGAAAATAAAATAAAACAGTAATATGACATTATGTAATTTATTTTTACATCATTGCTATTATTGGCTAGAAATATAGTTTGCAGAAGAGACTTAAAGTTTAAAAAATTTTAATGGCAGATATTGGCAATTGCAGGGCCAAATTAAGATTATTCAACACATAATTCAAACACCTTTATGCACTCCCTGTCTTTATACTATGAGAAGCTATCGCTTCACTATTTCGGCGCATTCAGGTGGCCGCTTGCTTGTTTTCCAACCTATAACATCAATGTAAAAAATGATTGTATGACAAAGTAATATGCACGATTGTCGCCTTCTGCCATAAAAAGTGTTGCGTCATTTTAATGCGTCGTACGCATACATGTCTCAGCTGTAGCCCTAAGTTTCATAGTCCTTGCATAACCGCCATTCATATTCTAAAACACTAATACGTTTTTATCATTCCTATTTACTTAGCAGAAAAGTCAAACAAAACAATTGTGCGTGAAAGCTCTTAAAAAAGTTTATCTTATAGTTTCAATGTGCGGATTCGAACACACTATTTCGCAATGACTTCAAACTTAACCATTGCGCTATTGGACAGTCTTTTTTTTTATTTAATTATCGTGTTCGGTCGGGTCAGTACTATTTTCAGTGGTCAAAGGACATTATTATTATCATGTTCTTTGATCATTTTCGTAGGGCTTTCCCTACTTAAACTTAAATCTTACTTACCGTTCTAAAAAGGTATCTTTCGATCATTTAAAATCAGAATCGGGAGGGTTATGGCCGTCAAAATTAACATTTTTACTAATGTAATTTGCTTGTTAGTATTTTTTGAATTACTTTCTTTTACCTTTGGTTTGCTATGTTACAATGGCACCTTGTCTAATATACAATTTGGCGAAGACCCTTTATCGCGTAAGAATTTTATAAGTGATCGAAAGTCTGAAGCAAGAATTCGGTGTGCTCTAAGTGTCCGATGTCCCGGTATATATTTTAGTTACCTTACACATCTTTTCGTGATCATTTTTGTACGTGTTCTATTTTTACGAAGCGTTTTAATTTTAAGTTATAATTATACGATTATACGTGGGCTTTTGTAGGCCGATAGGATAATATACTTCAATTCAAATATCTAGTTAAACATATATGCTAATTTATATTCATATTTAGATTAAACCTATCTCGTTATATTAGTTAGGATCGTAGCCCCAACTTCGCTTTTAATATTAGCTAAATTATTTCACACTTTGTTTCCCCTATTCCAAAAGCTAAAGAATTTAACCATTGTTCTGAGAAACTCGTTCAGAAAGAATTATGAACCGTTTAATTCTATGAGATAGAAGAAATAAAAAAAAATAGACTCATAGAGTAAATTGCACAATTGACAATATTGTCATGTCATCGCTAATCTTTTTGAAGTAAAACTGTATTTTTAAATGTTTATATTAGTTAACAAGTTCTTATTCATTTGCATATTAATTAATGTTAACGTAACCATTGTTAATGGAGTGATGTGTTTGAATTGTTCGTGTACCCACCGCAGTTGGACGCGCTGCGGGGACACGGTTGACAATGCCCTCGACTCTACTAAGACGATGTATAAAGATGTAGTAAATTGTACTGAAGGTTTATCAACTTTTTATTGAAAGTCACGACGAGCTATTAGCTTTAAATATAGGTGTTTATGTAATGAAACATCTCAGTTTTAGAATTAAAGGCGTAAATCTTAAAAAGTGATAATGTTTTAGAGAACGCATTGTGTTTCATTCGTTCGTGGAGAGCGCGAGCAAAACATGCATGGATCGTACAACGAGGCTGTTACGAGCTTACTGCGCAAGATACGCCGCCCGTAAGTTTGACTGAGGCAAGAAAAATGTCGTGCAAACGACAAAGGTAAATAGTATTTATCTACATCAATGTCTGACGATAAAATTTATATTATCAGGTCTCACTCTCTTTATATTCCTCAAATCTTTTGAAAGGAAGTATAAAAAAGTTTATGATTATTATTGCAGACTTCCTGATGCGGAGTACAAGTTATGTTTCTGCCAAGGAGATCAATGTAATCGAAGCTATGAACTTCGTTACGATCAAGCGCAGCTTTTTGTGCTGTTTATAATTTCTTTATTTTTAAACTTCGATGTGTAAACTGTAATTAAAATGTCCAATCGTTGTATTTGTTCTTGTCGCGTCAATTGTTGGATTCGTTTGGACGGTGTGGTTAGCAATAAACATTGACTTTATCGGTTTATAAGCAGCTTTCACTTTATCCGAGCTGCCTGTCTATTTCTACGAAAAGGACGGTAAGAAAAGTGTGTGTTAGTGGGCCGCGTCCGTTGACTTGCACACATACTTTTTGTAGACACGCATCAATGTAACTAAACCTACATAATTAGAAAAATACACAATTTTCTTTTCTTGTAATTCAATTACATTGGTAAAATAGGCAAATAAAAGATCTCAAAAGGTATGAATTGTAAATAAATTATTTTATTTTATTAAATCATATTTATACAAAACAATTTGATAAAATACTTTTAAGAAAATATTATTAACTACAAAAATTACATACAAGATTAAAATATGTTCACTTTTGAGTTCCTACACTATATTTAGACTACAAATAGCATTTCTAAGGCACCTGGTTTATCCTTTTTTTTCTGCATATGTATGTAAGTTTGAATCAATTTAAAACTTTTTCCAAGTAATCCAGGTAATATTTAAGTATAGGTATGTACTTGACCAGGTTAATAAATTAACATG
This sequence comes from Papilio protenor, assembly GCA_029286645.1. NCBI lineage: Eukaryota > Metazoa > Arthropoda > Insecta > Lepidoptera > Papilionidae > Papilio > Papilio protenor. The sequence continues at coordinate 5,483,788 of JAGSMZ010000011.1, forward strand.
CCAAAAACCTAATTTAATCTTTCGGAAACTTTTATTTTGTACACGTTTTAGTACACTATGAATATATGTAATATATCATCATCATCAACTCACTATACGTCCCCACCGAGGGGCTCGGAGCCTACCCTAAGGGTGATGTAATATATGCAGTATCCAATATTATTTTGTTTCGAATTTAGTTTCATCTTTTGAATTGTATTGGATCAAACTTTTTTAAAATCTCAATTGAAAGTTAATATTTTACAAACTTGTAAAAGCGCCTACAATTTTGATATCTATAAAATGTACAAAACTCACCGTTAACAATTTATCAGTCTTTTAAAAATCCACAAAATCAACCAGTTAGCATTGATATTCATATCATTATTATTTTTGCAATGAAAATAAGAGCTTTTATCTCAATTAAAGTAAACTGAGATATTATAAATCGCTGAGACAAAAAACTAGGCCTTAAAAAAATTTTTTTTTACAAATTTTTGTAACGTTTTAAACCGAAAAGCAAAATCATATGTAATCCATTCTTGCATAAGACTTAAAAAGAAATACAAAAAAAACTTCGCAGAGAAGACTCGTTTCACAAATATAAGTGGTGTTTATTAATGAAAAGAGCCTTAAAATCCATATAGGTAATTGTGTCAACGAATTATCGACATTTTTTATGTACTATTATGAGTGCAAATTTAGTCAGTTGTTTAGCACCTGTTACCGGTTCTGTTAATCTGAACTCCGCGATTAAGGAAGTGTCGTGTAAAATAAATGCAAATGGGGTAACTAAAAATTTTGTAAAGGTCTTTTGGTTTTGTGCTATGATTACCATTTAGCCCGTATCGTTATTTACCTATCTTCGCCGTCTTCTTCGTCAGAATCCTCGTCTTCGTCGTCTGTATCATTTTGTGCACTTAGATTCTCATTCTTTTGTTTATTTAAAAAGTCTTCAAAGTACTCTTCGATGGAATCGTTAGTGAAATTTAATATATCTTGAAATTGGATTTGACGCTTTTCTCTCTTAGTTTTATTTTTTAATCCGTAGTCATTTTCATCGCTGTCTACAATTCCTTTTTTGTATAATTCAACGGGTACCTTGCTTCCGTCACTTACATCATATTTTATACCTACATCGGTCTCTTGAATTTCTATAGATCCCAAACCGTTATCAATTAAAGATTTTAAATCCTGTGCTTTACCAGTTCGTGTCGCGTTATATTTGTCTAATTTTTTTGGACGTTTTTCTTTTAATGGATGCAAGTGTTTAACTTCATTGGTTTCTCTGTGTTTACTAATGTCATTTTGTGATGTATCGTGCAAGTTGTTTTTTGCCTTGGAACTGTATGTTTTGACTTTCGAATGTCCTTGTATAATTAAATACATGGGTACTGTTGGGACTTCTGTAGAATACTTAGTTTCTTGCGAGGCGGTAGCTTGTGTTGTAGAAGTAGTCATAGGTGTAGTGAAACGCATATGTAAATAGGGATCGTGCGTGTGGATTTTTTGTGGATGGGACGGTTTTGCATGGAGCAAATTGTTCAGGACGTGAGGATTAACGTGGTAAGGATGTTGTTTATCTGTTACCTTAGTACTGTCCGAATGTTTAGCAGGCGCAGGCGGCTGCATACTCTGCATTAAATCTAATTTTGCGCTATCTTCTGTTGTATGTTCTTTAAAAACATGAATATTTTCTGAAGCATGAGCATATAAGTTGTCTTCTGCTCTATCTGGATCTGTTGCTAGTGGCATTGACATCATTGGGGATAGCATATCAAAAAGTGTTGGTTGTGGTTTTGGTGGTATAGTTACTGTAGTGGGTAATTCGTTTGTTGTTTTGTATTCCGTAGAAGCTTCTTCATATATATTTTGACTTTCTGTGCTAACTTCATATGTGGTATCGGTGGACGGCCATGCGACTTGTGTACTGCTCGGTGTGGATTCTACGGGCGGTAGAGCAGTAGGTATAAATGTTGTTATAAGATTTTGATGAGGTACCGGCTGAGGTTTGGGTGACACAGATAATGATGGTTTATAAAACAAGTATGGTTTCGATGCCTCTATGTTATGATCAATTGAAATAAAATTATGTGTGTCGTTAATAATATCGTTATCGTCGAATGGTGTGGTCGGTCCCCATCCGGCGTAGTCGCTAGTCACAGGGGTGTTCGGTAGAGCTTTAGTTTGATTTAAATCCACAAACCAATTCTGACTCGTAGTCGAAGATTGATATATTAAATTAGCTTCTTGTACGGCGAATGATGACAAATGGTCTGGGGTTACCGTGGAGGGTCTTTTAATTATCATCGGTCTATCAGGTTGTTTGGGCGACGCAACGAGACCGGACAAATTTTCCTCGTGAATTACGTACATCGAAGGCTGATGCACGGGCGGGGGCGGAGGCGGAGGTACAAGTATTGTCATAGGATAATATTCACTATACTTGTACGTGTAATCCTCAAATTTGGGAGGAGGAGGAGGTGGGGGAGGTCGATGTGTCCTCTTCGGAGGCGGGGGAGGCTGGTGGGGGGCTACACTCGGTTTACGCGAAGACACACCCAGCACCAAAACTTCAGATTTCCTTTCAGGAATCCGTTCACGTTCCACGCGAGGTTCATCGGCCCAATAGTGAACTCGCTCTAGAACAGGAGGTTCGTAGTCGTATGTAGGATCGTTTCGGAGAGGATCACCGCGTCCAGTTAGAGGTTTCCATTGAGCAAAGTCCATTCGGGGTGAAAAATTTGTACCGAACCCACTAGGGTTGGAACTGCCTATTATATCTGAAAAATAAAAGAAACGAATAAACGAAAAAATATTTACTACACATATATATTTTAAAGGACATGTAAGAAAATTTACAAGATACATACGTGTTAAGTTGGTAACATGTTGCAATCCGGCTACGGGACCATGGTTTGCCTTCGCTCTATTGAATAACGCTACAAAAATCAAACCGATGCGTACCTGTAAATGAATTTCGTACATTTAATAACAGTCGAGAATGAAAAGTAAATAATGACATTTTTTTCCATTACAAGTAAATCATATTTGTAACTACCACTTAAGTAATTAACCATGCTAAAGTTAAGTTACTTATAACTCATTATTAATAAATAATCAAGTTTGTAGTTAAGGTTTGGGTACGGGCGGTGGATTTTGTGCAATTAGTGCGGTCCGGGGCCAGGACGGTCACTGTGGTGAGATGTCACAATTTTTTTGGGCAAGTAAAGCGCTCGTTAAAATACCACGCGGCCTGGCGACGCGGCGCGGCGCGGCGGTGCCGGGATGAAAGACGAGCTCATTTGATATTGTAACCATCCTCCTTATTTACGTATACGAAATACAATGACCCTTTTTGCTCGTTATGGCAAGGTGTAGATTTTAATGGTTGAAAATCTGTGTTAACGAGCGAAGGACTTTCCGCGAAACTTAATTCGATTCTTTGTTTCTTGCAATTTATCTTGAAAGTAATTTTAATAATCTCTTTGTAATTAACGGTTACTTTTTTTTACAAAATTGTATTCCTTTCACCGTTAATTTCCGTGGAGGTTTAAAAATGGACTATGGGTATTTTTAAATATCTGGATTGTTTGTGTCAATAATTGCAAAAGCCTAGGGTAAAGCATCAGGATATGGCGAGGCGCGGGGCAGTGAAAGCGGTGCGTGCGCGTGCTGTGAATCACAATTCAGGCGCTACCTGATAAGAATGAATCAATTGCGTTTTGCATCTAATTTGCCCTCTTGGTGTCGTCCTTTCACTCTTATATCATTCACATTACATGAAGTTTTCAAAAGTAAACTTTACATTCTCAGGCCTTTTTAATATTCCACTAAATACAGAGCATAGGAATGCGATTCATGAACTACAAAGGACGTAACATTTTATTTTTGAATAAACAAGCACGATTCCAAAGTTTCGAGTAATTTGACTTTGTAGACAAAAAAATAGAAATCGAAGTAATACTAGTAAATTGACGAAGACAAGAAAAAAATAGATTGTTTTTACTCTACTTCGTTTTAAATTTGAAAATTTGTAGTGCAATTGCGAGGATTTATACTCCTTTTTCGATGTAGAATATCTATGTATATGTGCAAAGCAATTCAAAATTAACATGTCACTAGAAGTGACAAAATTTGTGGGAGCATCAACGCGTTAAATGTAGCATTTTGAACCAATCGTTTAATGTAGCATAAACATGTGGATAGTTAAACCACAGGTGAATGTAACGAGTTTGAACGAGGCCTTTTTTATTTAAAAGGTAATCTCTATTTATAGATTTTTATACATCAATATAAAAAGCATGCGACCTTGACGACGCGATCTTCAATTTCACATTTGGCAAACATTTGTACGCAGCCACAACGACTTTCCTTTTCTATGTTTATAAGCTGTTGTGGTTAACCCGTCCTCTAGTTTTACTTGCTTATTGAAAATTATATGCTGACCATGAGATGTGTGCGCTTGCTAGTGAAAATAACACAAGAATGCAGCGCTCTGTTTTGATGCCAGACGGTGCTTTGGGTTACGATGGTCAGTAGGTGCGTACTTAGTATTCTTACCAAACTACTGCTCGAAGAAACAATACTATTTAAAACAAAGTTATGTACCATTGTTCAGCCTGCTACAATAGTGTTTCTCTTTAATAAATAAACTCGATAAGTTAGCTGTTAAGTATTACTTAGCGTTAGTTACCTTACTAATATCATAATGTTTTATACATATTAACTCCAGGTATATCTAGTCATAGACCTTGCAAATTGAGTTTAAAATGTTTATACTGACTTTAACAATATCGCAAATTAAGACATTAACAATAATGAAAACAACACTTTAAGCTTTAACAGCCATTCAGACTGTTGTTTTTTTTTATAAATATAGTCGCTAATCATTAGGACCCAAATTGTTTATTGATTTACTACCTCTTAATTATTTTAGCAACCTATTTCTTTGCATATTTAAGAAAAAAATAAATCAAAGCCATAAATAATTATTTACGTACTCCCAGAAGAAGGCTTGTAGACAAATGCCTTATTACTTAAGTGAAAGTTTCTATAGCGTTTATTTGTGAATGATCAAATTAATAAACTGAAGGGGCAACGGCGCGTGGGAACCGAAATGACGTATAAAATCAAAAGATTGTTACTCTATGGTTTTACACGAATTTAATGCGCTGTGTATGCGGACACCGGTCGCGCCCAGACTGATTGGCGCCACAGGCTATTTAACGCCCACGAATGGCTCAGCGGCGGAAAAATATCAATACAGTGTCATTTCGCATAAAAGTTATGTTGGACTGTATATTTAAAATATGCAACGCCGTACCTTATCGAAAACTTTCATTTCTTATTATGATCAAAAGCTTGCCGAAAGGAAATCAATTTCTAACGAGCTCATTTAACATGATAAATTCATTAGTTATTTAATAGGTTAAAATTGACGTATAGTGATTGAATTATTTCCCTGCTCTAGATCATCTAGGTAAAACATTGAAACTGTGTTCCCCAGCTTATAATATCTTCGATTCCGATTATATCCCAGAAGATCATAATATTGTCATGAAGTTACTTAATTGTAATATTTTCAGTCACTATTAATATGGGAATATCTACAATAGACAATATAAATTATTTTAAATCTTAAATTAAACGTGCGTTAAACGTGCTAAAAATGTCTTTATAGGTGCCATTTAATACATTCATATTGTAGACAAAATATTTGAAAAACATAAATGTAACTACCGTGAACGTGTTATGTTAATTACGAAATAATAATAATTTTATGGTAAACATAATTTATTATTTAATTACTATGTTATAAATTGCAATGTAAACATGAAATATAAACATCTTTCTCTAATACAATAATATTTTACTTTAACAACAATAGCTGATTGTATTCATTGAGTAGATGACCTAATAAAACCAAATCCAATCGGTTAATCCGAATTAAAAACGAGGATACAATTCGTCTGATATGTTGTCTGGTTAAAAAATTAGACACTTCCAGTAGAATAGTCGTGTGGGTGCGCAAGGAAAGAAATATTAACACTTTCACAAGTTTTATGTGTCGATGACCAGTCGGCAATCGGCACCACGGTAAAGACGAGCCCACGCAAACTGCTTCGGAATCGCCATTATTTGTTACAGCGATTTCCATAGATTTTTGAGACAAATTAATGTCTATGCCCGCTAATTCAACAATGCAATCTATCTTTCTGCTGTAACATGTACAATATGGTCAACATATTTGGAAAAATAATGAATATCATTGTCTCCATGTTACCAACTGCTATGACTAGGTATACTTAAAAGCTCCCACGTTAAATCTTTGATTAATTTTATTCCGCTAAGCAAACATTGTTCATTTTTAAGTTTTCAATTTAGTTTTAAGAGGAATTACAGTTTATTAGATTTTCGATGCAAATAAGCCATAAAGGATAAAATCATTAGCATACTCCCAAATAATCTATTTAGTTTTTAGCCCGCATAACCAAATATGGCTTGTTTGATTCTTCGACGAAGATTTAATTTATAAATTATGAATGAGTATTATGAATCTGTATTTATACTAACTGTATAAATTATTTCTTTTGAGAATACTATTAAAACATATTAAACAATAAGTTATTTAGTCTTATAACTTCAATTACGGTACAGTTGCCATTGTTACAAGCCACATTAAATTTTAATACCGAAAAAATTAATTAATAACATATTAATTGTATTTTTTTATGATCAAATGAATCAACCATAATATACTATTACGTATTTTACTGTAACGATACCAAAATTTCACTGCCTTTTAAAAATTACTAACCAAAACTAATCGATAACATGTTTCCGGAATGTAAAACCATGCGAGTAAAACTCACCGAGGTAAATAGTCTAGATGCGGTATATATTCTTTCGTAAGATATAAACACAGTTAAAAGAAAAGTAGTGACTGAGGTGTAACTGCAGTTCAAAAAACTGGGTATAGAGTCAGAGACTTGAAAACTCATGCAAAGAGATTAACTAAAAAAACATTTATTTACATTTATCGTCTAAAAACTAGGGATTAAGAGTTTTAATTTAGAATTATTTTCCTGTAAGAAAGTTATATTATTAATAACCTAATTTGAGTCTGAAAACACATCCTCCGCGTAGACGAAGTCGCGCTCGTCAGTTAATCGAATTTAAAAGACGACACGGAATATAAAAGGAAATATCAGTAAATGTTTGCAAATGATCTTTAGATGCGTTTTCCACATATAGTCTTAATTAAAATTGTACGTTACTAATTTTCCTAAAATATTTCAATTCATAGATAGATTTAGGGCGGTGCATTATTAAAACTTACATATCTATATGACTGCGAAGTAGCGACAAAGTAATTAAAATAACGTTTTATTTATTTGCAGAATTATGAAAGAATAACAAATTATTATTAGCGCATGTAAAAATTCGCCGCACCGCGCCATTCAACGTGTCGTCATACATATACTTTGAATAGTCTCCCCTATTGTGAGTCTATAATAACAAGCGGTTTTGCTCACGTCATTTGTATTGGCATCGATCGCAAATTGTAAACAATAATATAAACGGTCTCCCTACAGATTGGACAATGACGTAGGGATTTTCTCCATTGATATCTAATATTGTATAACCGGCACTCATTTACAATTGTATAAAATCCGCAAAACAATGTTTTTCATGTTTAATTTTTTGCTTAATAAATGTCTACGAAATTTGTGATAACGCGTTGATGTCTTTTTAACGTAAACATATGGACGTCAAAATTATAACTTAAGTTACATTTATTAATAACTGGTATTTTTGCTAGTTAATGTACTGATATCGTTAAATTTTACTTTATTGATCTTTTAAACGGTTTCGTTTTATTACCAAAACAATAAATAAATACACATATAACAATGAATACAACTAAAAAAAATCCTACATTTTTTTTTCTTAACAAAAATAACTTATGATCAAATTGTGAAAAAAAAAATTAAAATACTTACCCAGAACATTTTTAATTCAGTTGTTTAATTCGCAACAATTCCATACGCACATTGGGACGCAGAGTATGCGGAGTTATCGCGTCGCCCGCACGTCGTCTACTGCACGTCTATCACTATAGTAACAGGCTGACTGGCTGACTCCCATAAAGCACGCACCAGCCGGCCACAGCCACCCAACTCGTTTGTTCACCATGCGTCGACGCAAGTCGAGTGGCCCGACTGCCGGTTTTAACTTGAACGTATTCGATTCAAATTCACGTCACACAAAGTGTTACGTACGAGTCCCTAACTTTCCGACTAAAGAAAATCTCTTCAAAATTTGGAAATTAAAAAATCAGTAACTTTAAATGCTAATAAATGTGGAAATGTAGATGATAAACCGGTTAAAAGTAAATAAAACACGCGTTTCAAAATTATAATGATACAGTTATTTTGAAATCCCTATAAACTGTATGTATGGTTATAAAATATTTTTAATTCGACAGTTTCTATTACATTGTATATTGTGTTATTATTGTTCTTGCATATGATTATTTGTAAACATTCTCGAAATCACAATCCTTTTACGATTCAACGTAAACTCCCTGTTATATTGTCAGTAGTATACATCCAGTTCTTTGGTTAGTTTCTAAGTTTTAAAAAAGACCATTATGCTATAAGATTAATACAATCGTCTGACAGGAAATAACTAAAGATATCGCAATGACTTACCATTGTTAATTAAATTTACATGTAAGATAGAGGTCAACTTTCCGAATTTCTTTTCTTTAGATATGTAATGTTTATGACTATAACTTCACCGCTACATTACTCGGTATTGTATGTAAATACGAGTCGAAGTTCACTTGTACATATGTCATAATTATCAACTGCGCGAACAAACCAGTTGCAGTACATATGGGTTAATTTTATAAGGAAAACTATAACTAGCATCCTGCAATTTTTTAATTTTTGCAAACTGTACAAACAGACCGCATTAATATTATCAAAATGTGGGTCTTCTTAGTGTGCATATGTATTAATAACTTACTCCAAATATTACACATTTGGAATGCAAACCTTTTTAAAAATAAATCGGAGACCGTGATACGTGCGCTTAATTGCCCAATTGACTGCCACTTAAGGATTGATAATAATTAAGTAACAATACCTTAATAGTTTTCAATTGATTATATTCGTATTTGTTGTTATATAATGCATAAGTTACGTACTTATACCAGAAATAACATCCGGCACAACTTAAACTAATCGATTCAATTTTATAAAAGAAATTTCATTATTTTTATCACACATCTGCATTCTCAATATCTCCGATATCTTTTCAATTACTGACGATGTTAACTGCGCACGACATATTGTAATAAAAAGTCGGTCTTGCAAAAATATATTTATAATTGTGATCTACGTGTTATGCGTTGAAAATTACATTATGCTTAGCAAAAACTGAAGAGTCCTAACATTATAACAATTAAAACCTAAATATTTTGATAAATCCCTTAACTTGTCGCCACACGATTGCATATGGTTACGAAATGCTCACAAGAGATTGACAATGGGTTCAAGCATGTTTGCAGAAACTAAATATCTTTTCCACAAATTACACTACCCATTAGCAAAACCATAACTTTGTTTACGATGTAAGTTTAACACTTAAGTTGAAGTATACTTACCTACGGCAAATATTTCGTAATTTCAGGTGTCCGAAAATAATTTAACAACTTAGCAAAATTGTAATCATTCACCAAATGGATTCTCATTAGGGAAAAGCCCTAGTGACGCAACTTCCGGACAATTTCTCCGACACAATGACACATTTCCGATCGTCATTCTCGGACCCGTAAGCCTTAGATCGCATTACGCTTTTTTACAATACGATTTCATGTCGCCTACCACATAACGAGGTTAGTAAGGCAACACCAATTTGAAAAACTACAAAAATAAAACATAAACACGTATCACACATAGAAAAATACTGATGAAAAGATAACCTTCTTTTTGGATGTCGGTCAAGAAAGGATGTAGTAAATATTTCATAGAATTCAAATATATGAAGTGTTAAAGTTTGTAGCGTGAGATTACTAAAATCTTGTGTGTCCTGGCGATTGGTTTCAGGTCTTTGTTTTAATGTACACTAATGTGTAGCGACGCAAGTCGATTTCCGCCGCAATATGCACCATGAAACCAGGAGATGGACGCACAGTTTTATATGGAAATAATATAATAGGGCTGTAGACGCAGCTAAGTTACAGCCCTTACTTTTTTATAATTTAATAGGTTTTTATTGAATTGCAGTTTCATTCCTGGCTTACGCAGTTATCTAATAGCAATAGTACTTGAGAGCAACGCGTTGACCACATCTGAACTTAAACATATGTATAAGGCGCTGTCGTACTATTTACTAATGTGCATATCGCGTTTAACAGATATATCTCAATTTTGAACTATTTATAATGTACAACTGTCCTAGGATCGAGCTGTACACCTTTTTTTTAGAATTGCAAGCAATATAGACAAGAAAAGAATCCTAAAAAAACTATCTTTTTGAAATTCATCATAGTCCCTCTATAGGTTTTCATGAGAAATGTATATTTCCTAGTATAGTATTGTATTATCTGTGATTTACATGTATGTTTTCCAATAATTGCTCAACGTATTCGTCGGATCATCATCATACAATGTAGTTACGTAATGTGTTCATGGATTTTGTAAGTTTTTCGGTGTTTTATTTTATCATATCACCAGCTACGACCCCACTGGAGGGCCTCGGAGTCTACCCTAAATTAAGGGACATGATCTAGATGACAGTTTCATAGAAAACAGTAGACAATAAATAAAATAACAAACAATAATAAAAGGGACCGTTTTGTAAACTAGCTAATTACTACATAGTCAAGTGAATACATAGATAATAATTATTGTCACAAAAACTTTTTTTATATTTACGGTGCCTAATGCCAAGTATCTTTTTTACTGCGATTTTAAAAGGTAAAAATTAAAAATCTATAACTGTGTAACCGGTATTGTTTATTCACAAGTCCTCTACCGTACCACAAATAATTACTACAACTATTACAACATACTACTTTAAGCTAAACAACCGAAACAGTGTACGATGATCCATTTATTACTTAAATATCGGGAATATATAATATATACATAAATTATTATCTACATATATTTATATACTTTGCACAATGTACAATTTTCCACCTACGAGACAATTCGTTCAGAAGTACATACACTAACTACACAGAAACACAATTATTATCAAAATTTAAAATAAACTCATACATCCAATACAATAAAATGATTTTAAATGCAAATGTGCCAACTCACGGATGAAATATCCGTGCACTTGATACTACTAGATACTTTAAAATATTGTGAGCGTGTTATTGGCAGCTTGATGTCATATGTATAATAAAATAAATGTTTGAGCTCATATTTGTATTGAAAACATACATTCGATGCACAATGAGTAATTCGTTAATTTTTCTGGACATTTATACCTCACGGGAATAATTCAACAATTCAAACTCTTCTATAATTATATGGAACACATTTTACTCAATAACATTAAATATTTTTTACTGGGAACGGAAACTCTAATATTTCGTTAAATTTTGGTATGTTTGTCAATTCGTTGACATTAAACATTTATCATGAAGCATTTCTGGAATAATCAAAGCTATTCAAGTATGAATAAATTGTAGTTTCGATAACTGTAATAAAGAAATAAATTGCATCAGTACTAACATGTAAATCTTTATTTTATCACCAAGCTTTTTTTCTGCTCACACAAATTAAAACAATTAACCAATAAGTAAACAGCTCACATAGAATGTTAAGTTCAATTATCAAATTTACGCAAAAATAGTACTTTTTTCGCATTCACATAACTTTTACTACCAAAAAAAAATTAAAAAATTAAATTGCAGCCCTAACTGCTTAGGAATATTTTAATCAATATTAAAATTATTATGTACCATATGTCATAGAAATTGAATTTAAATGAAATGTTTAGTTACTTGTACACAAAATTCAAGTACAAAGATTAAAATTTAGGCACTTTATAAAAAAATGTAATTGTGTTATTAATAAAAAACAAAACGTCGGAGTCGGATAATGTACCAATAAGTCAATTTTTTAAGATAATTTGTTCAGGTGTTTGCATATTGTGCTTCTATGTTTATACATTCTAAGAAAAAACAGGTACAATTCTAATAGTCGAATCGTCATACTACAATCACATATTTATGACACAAATAAATTGCAAAGACGGCGAGTTTGCGGCGCTAAACAACATGTCAAGAGAATAGCATTATTTTTTAGTCAATTTTATTCTGTCGCAATGAAATTAAATGTATGAGACATTAACAATGACATCTTAACAAATTGTAGTCACACAACATGAGTCTTAGAAGGCTATTGAATTAATAAAATTTGAATAATGAACGATAATTTTTTTTACTTCTATCATCTTTTTTAACTAACATCTATACTTTTAATTTACTAAGAAGCTTGATATGAAGTTTCAAATTAGATTAAAATTGGTAAACTTGGCAAAAAGTTGCTACCAAACACTAATACTTTATTTCCTTCAATCAAAATGATCATTTATTGTGTCTTTCTAGATATAAAAGAATTTAGAAAATGCATTATCTTAACTACAATTTGTACCACAATTGAATTTTAATTCAATATAATTGTCTATGCGCTAATATTTAATTTATACTGGAAATAGAATAGAATTATTTGATTAACAAGGTAAAATTTTACATTACAAACATCAACAGGAATTTAAAATTTCTCTTTCTAAATGGTCAAAATCATTAAATTAAAAAGTAATGTTATTCTCGTTACATTTTGTTTGTATGTATGATAGGTCTAGCTCACAGTCCAATCGAGACCCCAACGTTCAGACACTTTAAGTTGTGCAGCCGCAGCATCCTTTAGGGAGAATAAGTGTGTCATTTCCAATTCTGTTTTGGCCAGTGCAATTGCTTTCTCAAATAGTTCCAAAGATCTCCTCAGGTTGCCTCTGGAAAATATATATATTTTTTTAAGTGGGCAACATTAACCATTCCAACAATTTACAATAACACCACTCAATATAGATAACATATGAAAGATAATAACACAGTTGAGTAAAGTACAGATAACTGTTATCAATGTAATAATCTCACAAATTTCAGAGCAATTCAAAGAATTTTACTTAAGTATAAAAAAAAATTGAAATCATTATATAACCATTGCGTTTTCTTACATTTTATAACATTATCAACCGAAATAAATTGTAACCCACAAAGAATTTCATGAATTAAAAAGATAAATCTTGTTACAATCTTAATTCTTTTAATATTAGTCAATTCCCTTTATGGAAACTGTTCAGTTTGTGTCAAAGTACTATCATTTCTACAAAGGATGTCTACTTTGCAACATATTCTAATTAGACAAAATAGTTTTAAAAACATTCACATTATGTTCCCCTTTTCCCATTTATCAAAATAATAAAGCATACTCAAACTTGTATTATATAAAATTCAATTGTTTCTTATAAACTCAAGATATTTATTTTATCTCTAAGTTAAAAATAGAATATTGTCTTACCGTTGTACTTCTATTGTTCCTAGAGTTTCATACGCGAAGTCACATTTCTCATCCATTTCAATAGCTTTGTTAATTAACTTGACAGCTTTATCAAAATCTGTATTCTTTTGCAACTGGACCAATCCCTTGTGAACATACAATGCAGCATTATCCGGGTCTACGGAAAGAGCGGAGTCAAATAATGATTCTGCTCTGCCCCATTCTTGCTGGTCTGACAATACTTGGGCGTAGAGGATATAAGCTTCTGCACATCTCGGGAACTTCTCTAAAGCCCTCTCGAAATCTGTGCGTACTTGATTAAGAGCACCAACATTTTTGTGTAATTGAGCAAGTCTGTAATCCGCATAACATTTCTGAATGTATGCTATAGAAAAGTTAGGGTTAAGTTCGACTGCCTTGGCAAATTCAGCTGTAGCTTCATCCATTCGTTCCAAGAGCAAGTATACTTGACCACGGTGATGGTATATGTCAGAATTACTAGAGTCCAGTTTGGCAGCCTGTGCAAAGTCTTCCAGGCAACGCTCAGTATTCTCCAACTGAGTAAAGAGGGAGGCACGTTTAATTAAAGCATTAACTTTAACCTTCAAAGATGCATTACTGTCAACCACTTTAGCAAGATCAGCCTGCGCTTCATCGTGTCTGCCAAGAAGCAAATAAAATGTTGCACGTAGCAACAAGGCCTCATATTTGTACTTTCCATCCGCTTCCAATTCTTCAGTACAAGCATCAACAACTGATTCATAATCTTGAGTTTCTAGAGCCTGTTTAGCTTTTGCAAAACCACCAGTAGCATTATCTTCTAATTGAAGTTTCGTAATAGGCTCCTCAGAGAAAGCAGAGAAATAAGTCTTTATAAAATGCTTTGATGGCATTACAGGCTGTCGTTTAGCAAGCGCCTCTCTAGCATGTTGTCTGCCTAATGCCTTTAAAATGCGATCTGCATTGACCAAAGAACTTTGTACTTGAAATCTTTCAAGGATACAAGCAGATGTTACATCTTCGAGTGCAAGAACTAAATCGCCACTTTTCTCAGCAGCACGAGAACGACGTAAAAATGCTTTAACATACTTTTCATTCAGTTTCAGGGCAAAAGTACAATCTTCCTTCACCTGTTCCCACATTTCGCGCTTCTCATAGCACGCAGAACGATTCTGGTAGAATGTTGCCAAGTCAACTGTATGGTCCGGAGGGCAAGCTTCGATTGCTTCGTTGTAAAGAGCGATAGCTTTATCAAAATCTGTATTCTTTTGCAACTGGACCAATCCCTTGTGAACATACAATGCAGCATTATCCGGGTCTACGGACAGAGCGGAGTCAAATAATGATTCTGCTCTGCCCCATTCTTGCTGGTCTGACAATACTTGGGCGTAGAGGATATAAGCTTCTGCACATCTCGGGAACTTCTCTAAAGCCCTCTCGAAATCTGTGCGTACTTGATTAAGAGCACCAACATTTTTGTGTAATTGAGCAAGTCTGTAATCCGCATAACATTTCTGAATGTATGCTATAGAAAAGTTAGGGTTAAGTTCGACTGCCTTGGCAAATTCAGCTGTAGCTTCATCCATTCGTTCCAAGAGCAAGTATACTTGACCACGGTGATGGTATATGTCAGAATTACTAGAGTCCAGTTTGGCAGCCTGTGCAAAGTCTTCCAGGCAACGCTCAGTATTCTCCAACTGAGTAAAGAGGGAGGCACGTTTAATTAAAGCATTAACTTTAACCTTCAAAGATGCATTACTGTCAACCACTTTAGCAAGATCAGCCTGCGCTTCATCGTGTCTGCCAAGAAGCAAATAAAATGTTGCACGTAGCAACAAGGCCTCATATTTGTACTTTCCATCCGCTTCCAATTCTTCAGTACAAGCATCAACAACTGATTCATAATCTTGAGTTTCTAGAGCCTGTTTAGCTTTTGCAAAACCACCAGTAGCATTATCTTCTAATTGAAGTTTCGTAATAGGCTCCTCAGAGAAAGCAGAGAAATAAGTCTTTATAAAATGCTTTGATGGCATTACAGGCTGTCGTTTAGCAAGCGCCTCTCTAGCATGTTGTCTGCCTAATGCCTTTAAAATGCGATCTGCATTGACCAAAGAACTTTGTACTTGAAATCTTTCAAGGATACAAGCAGATGTTACATCTTCGAGTGCAAGAACTAAATCGCCACTTTTCTCAGCAGCACGAGAACGACGTAAAAATGCTTTAACATACTTTTCATTCAGTTTCAGGGCAAAAGTACAATCTTCCTTCACCTGTTCCCACATTTCGCGCTTCTCATAGCACGCAGAACGATTCTGGTAGAATGTTGCCAAGTCAACTGTATGGTCCGGAGGGCAAGCTTCGATTGCTTCGTTGTAAAGAGCGATAGCTTTATCAAATTCTCCTGCGTGGAAAGCTCGGTTCCCGGCACCCTTTAATTTCATTGCACGGTCTATAGCACTTTCTGCGGCTTTTGCATTATTCTCTTCATTATCCAAAGATATTGTAGTTTTCGCCTTTAAGTCAGCCACTTTTTTCTTCTCCGGATCTTCTAGTCTGTTTCTTAGATACAAATAACCTAGGCCGATAGCCAAAGGCGCACCAAGAAGGATAGCCAACTGCCATTTAGGAAACGGGGTACTGCCGGTTGACGCCATATCCTCAGAAGAAATTGAAACGATTAATGATTCACCATTTATTTTGACAATGCAGAATAAAAGAGATGTAAAACCTAAAATACAGTGCTTTTACAAAGGTATTAAAATACCTATTACACTTCCCATCATCTGACAATATGGGGAAGAATGTTGCCATTCTTAAAAACCAAAGAATGCACTATATTCCTTAATATTTATGAATTATGGTTATTTCAAGACTTTTTTTAATATTGATAAAGGCTTTATTATTTTTTGGTACCATTCATTAGATTTGAATATCACCAAAAACTGCTGATATCGCTGCTGGCTCTGCTATCTGCACGCTATCTGCTGTTCCTCTAAACCTGCTGTTTGACGAATGGCAACTTCGTCAAATGTCATTAAGATAAGGTTTTGTTTTTTTTTATTCGCGACAAATACAAAAGTAACCTATAATTGTGTTTTAATTAGGTTTAAATCGCGATATAAATATATAAACAAAATGTTTTCCTCAAGAGTTTCATCTCTAGTATGTGTATAATCGCCTATTCTAATTTAAGGATTGCAAATTCTATTAGATATTTATTTTTGTGACTAACATTTCTATTTTTTGTTACAGTGTAAAATGAACCATATATTGAAAACAAATAAGATTATTAGATCAACAGCAGTTATACAAAATCATCAAAAACGCTTCAAAACCGATTTGTATGAACCTGATTATCTAATAGTAAGTGTGGAGAATATAGACTAAGATATCAATTACTACGACTAAAACGTTTTATTGTGTAGCTTTTCATGCCCAATATGTATTAAATGTAATAAAAAAAACAATTTTGATTATTTCAGAGCATGGAACCAGATGAACCTGTGTATGACTGTTTGAATTTACAGTTAAAAGGCTATGATTTTGCAGTGCTAGAAGCTTGCCAAGCTGAAATACATCGCGTAGCCGATATAATGGGTGTACAAGTTGATGAATGGTATAAAGACTTTCTATTTCTCAGACATATTTTTTTAGCAAATCCAAAACATGAAAATAATTTTACAAAATGTTTTAAAAAACACACATAAGTCTACCAGTTAAGGAATTTTCAAAAACTCAATTTTTCAAAGGTATAAAATTGATGTCATTCATTAAAAAGCCAATCGGTGACATACAAAATAATATTTTCTCTTTTCACCTGCAGTTGGGCGACACCTGCACAACAGTTGAAAGTGCAGCGATATAAACCTAAAGGCACTGTTGTAGACGCTGAGTACAACCTTAATGTCTATGAAAGAAATGTCCAGGTAATGTAATTGATATCTTTAGGAATAAAGGAACAAAAAGTAGAAGCAAACAGTCAAATCATAGTCCTTTTTCTACTTAATAATACACTGGTCTGATTCACCAATACTAATATTAAAAATAGGAGTGTTTGGATAGATGGGTGTTTGTTTCTATATATCTCTAAAATACACAGGCTTCTTACTAAGTATTTTTTTAATACTGTATGGACTTAATCACATGCCAAAGGAACATGGAAATACAAAAACAAATGCCTTGTTACACATTGTGTATTATGTTGAGTAGAAACTAGATGGCGCTGTTAACAAACAAAATAAAAAACCATACTAATCCCAATTAGGACTAACTTTAGGGTTCAGGAAAAAATTAAGTTAAAAATGGTTGCTAGGCCTATCAACCCTTTAAAAGGATTCTGTTTTATTCTAAAGGTAAGATATGTGTCCAAGAGATTTTGGCTTGTGTATGTAATTTATCATTTACTTTAAAGTTTACATGTAATTCCTCATTTGTTTACAGGTAGTAGACGTACCCGCGTGGGCGCTGGGCACTTTACTCCGGATATCAAGGGCATATTTGCCAGAAGGCTGCACTTTAAATGTCCTTGAACATACAGTAGATCACGAAGAAATTCGCTACGTACCAGACAATGAATTATTAGAACTTAAACAACAACTGGATGATATGGGCGGTAGCCGTCAAGACAATAAAAAGAAGAAATAAATTAGTTGCCATTATGTATAATTATAAGTAGTAAATAATACTAATAGTTTACATCTTTTATTATTCTGAAATGATAAGAATTAGCTGCTTCCTTAGGTCTTCGTGCCCACCCCCTGTCTTTAGTTGACTCCATTCTTACCTCTCCAAACGATTGGTAGCTAAATGATCTCTCAGGATTATGCTTTAATGAAATTATTAAAATGAGCTTTTACAAATACGGGGGAAAAAAATATGATCAAAATGAAGATTAAAAACACTGTAATCTAAAAATTCTTTTTCGCAAATCTTGTAGTTTACGGTCATAAATATATAGTGTACAAGGCTTACACACAAAAACCATTAGTCTAAGATTAAAGCATTGTGCAAAATGATAATAACAAAGTAGCAGCAGCACTGGCGAACTTTAGAATGAATGTGTATCAACTGTGTACAGATTTCATCATTTTTAACGCGAGGCGAAACAAGATTTGAGCAACGATATCATATTCATGTAATAGTCTGTCTGTACACCTTTCCCGCCAACGAACGCCTGCACTTTTGCTTGCAACACAAAGTAAACGCGTAAAGCTAAAATTACTCGAAATTGATTGCACTTTATAAAACAAGTGTAACGATACTTTGGTGCTTTCTGTATTCGAATACCAGACCAGAAAAGAGAAGCTGATCTATGCCCTTTGTTTTCTGTATCTTTTGTTTGTAATTTTATTACAAGCTATTTCTTTGACTATACATAAATTACGTAGTGATAGTAGAAATACTCGTACATATCGAGCACAACCTATGTCACAGATGCATTAGTCCTCATGGCTACAACCAAACGTACCTGTTATGTGTGTGGTTGTTCGCATACGTTAATTACATATTTTGTATGCGAATCATTCCATACTAAATGGTCTTCCAAGAACATAAGGGCGATTACGGTTCATCGACGTTCACAAAAGACTTGCCGATTTCGCAATATAGAATTCAAGAATCAACCTTATCTAACGATGTTATAGTTTTATTGCACAATTAGGCAATATTTCTTAAAATAAAATATCGGAGTCGAATATTATCAATAATCAATTACTTTAACGATTTAAATTGCCTCAAGTTTTCTCAATAACAAACATTTAATCATTAGTGATGCGTCACCGCCCGTGACCCGCCAATCGGCGATGTATAATGTTTAGAGATATTTTGAAACAGGTATCTTGATGCTATAAGTATTCAGGGCGCACACCTGTCTCATTGTCGATAGGCACACCCTAGTGCTACTCGGCGAAATATCTATTGAAGCTAAGTAAGGACAAAGATAATGAAAACCACGCGTTGTACATTTTAGTAAACTGTATACATTTATTTTAAAGTGTACATGCAGTATCCAAAGATTGTGTACTCCTCAGGAGCTGGGGATCTCGGTCTAGACCCTGAATATGAAATAAAAATCATAATATTGTAATTAAAAGAATACCGATAATTTGGGTAGTCCGGAACCCTCTTGCCTGACAACTTATTTTATTAACGTTTTGTAGTCAATTCGATAAAATATATATATATTTATTTAAAAAAGCTATTTGTATTAACCTTCTATATTGACAATATAGAAAAAATAAATGATAGTCCGAGAAATCTCAATATATCGGATGTTTCTATCTTTGATGTCAGTTAGCGCGTTTCGTAATACCTACACATTACATGCACATCTTGACTAATTGTAGGTAATTGCTACTGCGTATGGACCTTAGTGCGTACTGTCCGGCGTAATCTATAGAGTTTTATTATAAGGAGGAAGTGACAAATACTTCACTTAAAACTTGCACCCATATTTCTTCAACTACTGTCTGGGGATAAAATTTTGATAAGTTCGGTTTCAGCCGTATTATCAGGTACGTAGCTACTTGTTAAAAATTCTTAAAAGATAAGAGATGCTTTAAACTCCAAACCACAACCGTAAAAATAGTAAAGTTATAGTAAACGTATTCATTGTCTTGAACTAAATTTATGCTAATTATAAACATCGTTACACAATGCGTCTTTGAATATTTTTATGCGTTTTGCATATTTTATACCGAGTTAATTACAATTTACGTTTATTTTAATCAAAATCATTTTAATAATTCTTTTAAAAATAAATGTTTCGTAGACAATTATGACACTATTTCGTTGGAAGCCATTTAAACAGAGGATTTTTGACTAGAATTTCCTAAAGGAAACATAAAAGTAAACTTTTTGGTAGCTTTAGGCAGTCAGAATATATAATCAGGTCTTATATAATTCTAACAGGAATTATATTGAAAGTACATAATATTCGAATGCATAGAACTGTACCTACAGATAATATCCTACTGATCAATTCCCGCGTCTTCCGGCAACTTACGATACTTTCACTCGCGCCTCTAAACAAAGCGACGGATAATTACAATTATAACTGATTCACAAACTTTATTAAATCACAATAAATCAAATAAAATACAAACTATACGAAATATTAATTTATCCGTGATTTCCAACTGCCAAAAGATCATCGCTCTTTTTCTCTTTGTAAGATTGAGTTAGCAATGTTTGAATGTTTAGTAAATGCAAAAAATATTTTATTAAACTGAAAAATATTCGCCTTTTGATTTTATTCTTCATCGGTTTTGATTCCAAATGTTAAGTTAGTTGATCGTTGTACATTGTTCAAATCGAATTGATAAAGAAGCAACCACTTCACCGTTGTGGTGTAATCACCTCTCACCAAGGTTCGGTGACGATGCACCGACAATTCACCTGCGGAAATTTATTGACCCACAATATAGCACTAAATGTGCGGTCTAGCCAGAACGGAAGTATATCGTAATCTAAGCAGAAAATACGTGTTTAATTGCATAAAAAAGTAGTTATTCAAATTTTTACAAATCTTCGTAAAACTTATATCTGAAACTTTAAATTTTGATTATTAATGCTGTACGGAAACTTGTCATTTAAATAGCTTATCGGTTTTCGGTCTGCGTTCAGGAAATTCAGAACTAACACGAGTTTTTAGTTCGTCGTTTTTAGAATTGGACAACTCAAATAATAAATAATGAATACGCTTTTGCTTTCATTGCGGATGTTAATGCGCGTCGGATCACTTAACCTCTATTAACCCTAAACCGGTCGCCCCTTCTGTCATAAAAAAGATTAACAAAAAGCACTTTGTCGGTAGTCATACGGTGACATAATATTAACTCTACAATATATCACAGCTTTAAAGCTTGTCATTTAACGGTCAAGCTGTCAACTGAGCGCTAAATCTGCCACGATTACGAAGACGATGGTCTAATGATGACAACCCTGTCTGTACAACGAGCTAGTGTCGTAATAGTTCCGTGTGTTGTTGATATTTCTATAAATATTGCCGTGCGAAATTGCCTAATGTGCAAATGTTACATTTTAAATGACATAACTACAGTAAAAAGTGGTGAATGTCTACCGTTCTTACACATCATTTATTGTTTACGGCTAACAGTTACTCATCATCTAGATTTTTAACACGCTTACAATGTAAAGTCGTTGATATCGAGTTTATCATTTATTTCTTTTCATGTCCGTATGACCTTTCGATTGAGAGCCTGTAGCTCATATTTTACAGTAGAATTGGGTTCATTAGGTTTTGACTATTTGCTAAGTTTAAATAATTAGGCTCAACCCTATTAATAGCCATTAATCGTATCGTAAAATTAAGTCGAACAATGCAAAGGTATTGGTATAGATTTTTACATTAAAGCTGGATAACAACGTATTGTGTTGTGCAGACATACGTACCATGTGAACATCCTGCAGGTTTCGTCACGTTAACATTAAAAAATAATTATAGGCGATGTAAGTTGCTGTAAACGAGTAAATGTGGTGTTTTGTGAATGGTCAAGGCTCGGTCGTTGCCCTGACCCCTTGTGATACAGCTAGTATTCAATTATACTATGGTATTTTAAATTTAGAATGTTCAAGCTAATAAATGTTCGTAAAGTAAGACAAAGCAGATCTGTAACAAACAACTACGATCATCATAGAATAATAATACTTACGAGTACCGGCTACTTTGACATAAATTATCGACCATTGCCATTGCATTGTCAAAACATTCGTAAAACCAGATACTGAAATGATAATATGTTGATGATAGCAATATTATAATGTACATATAACCGTACTCGTTAACCACACTAATGTTATAAATGCAAAAGTTTAGATGCATGGATGGATGTTTGTTAGAGTTTGTAGCCTAAACGGCTGAACGGATCTGGATGAAATTTGGCATAAACATAATACTTTTTTTTTAATTCCACGCGGGCAAAAGCTATTTAATACATATTAAGTAATTACAATAAAGTTTTGATTGAAATTGTTTATGTGAAGCAAAGTAAAGAGTTACTAAGATAATATGTTCAGGGATTCGGAGGTAATTCATATAAGGTTTTTATTTATTTATTCGTTAGGTATATAAGTACTTATCAGAATTAATTACTTCTTAATTTGTTACCAATGAACAAGTTAAGATTAAAGCATGCGTTGAAATCTTTTATATAGAGTAAAGTAAACTCTTAAGAACCCCAAGTTGATCTAAATCCGAAATCATTCAATTCATCCAAATATTCGATGAAGGTTATGATATCATTCCATTATTCCAGCATATTTTTTACTAATTTATATTTATGAGTAATATACGTAACATTTATAAAATTAACTATAACATTTAAGTTTCCACACAGTTCTATGTTTTGTAATAAATAAAAACAAAGAAAAACGATTGACTTATCCAGGGAATATGCATTGAATTACACCTCGCACTCTGTCAATGAAGACATTAAGGCTACAAGCGATCACAATTAAACATATTTGAAAGAAGATTTCAAATGCAAACAGCCTTTTTGTTAAAAAAAAAAACTACAACGAAACGTACACCAGAAAGGTATTACCTAAACATCATATCTTGCATTCTCATTACAGCACAGAAATGATTTGGAAGAAACCATCTCAAGCATGTTTACTTAAAAACCGGATTCATGCTGTGGAATTACTATGTAATCAAAGTGGGTTCTTTTTCTGATATATTAACGTTACAACCACCAGTAATCAAAGTCATCGTGGTTTTCCAGTCACGTAAATTTATTACATTTTAATTAAAATCATTGAGAGGCTTTAGAAATAACTTGGTGCAAAGATAGAGAAAGATAGGTGACTTCCTTTATATTAAGATTAACAACACAAAGGGCTTGTCCCACCACTGGATGATAGAGGCTCAGATCATTTAAAAATGACGTCACTGTCAGATAAGGGAACAAAATCGGATATTTCCATCACTTATTTTATACGTTGGATTGTTATCAGACAATTTACAATTTGGTGGGACAGGTACTCATATGTATCGATATATTTAATGCTACGTCAACAACTCAAGTCATACTATATTGGCGTGTCGACGGTAAATCACCGTCACTGAGAATTAAAGCTTCTTATGCCGCTCGCAATTACTCCACAACACTCGGCGAATTGCAATCTTTCGCAGTAGAGCACAACATTCACAATTCACACGAAGATGAAACACTTAATTACACGTGAAAAGCATTAAGCCTTTATTTGACTGACTTACGCAATACCTACTTAAAATTCATTTAGATTTATTTTCGTTGACAGATGTAATTTATCTTCGCATTATCTTTAGCATTAAATAATTAATTAAATGATCTAACTTATGTACTAAATCGATAATTGTTTTTTGCTTCTTCATCTATGGATAACTTTTTGTTGAGTATATTTTTTGACTGTGAATTAGCAACAATAGCAGAATTACTCTTTATAGACAAAAAAAATACACTTTACGATTCTCTAGGGCCTCCTGAATCGAACTTTACTATGTTAATTTATTGACTTCGTGTTTTAGGGTGAACACTCTTTGCGATAGATATCTTTGGGCCGTTCGGGTTTATGAGATTTTATTCATAAAAACGATAACGGTTAAAACTTCAGGTTCAGAAACAAACACTGGAACGTAATTGAGTCTATCTTAGAACTATCGATAGTAAAGCGAAAACTCTAAGTTACAGATTGTTTAAAACAGAACTGAAGAATTGTTTAAAACAGAACTGAAAGAACTGTCAAGAATGTAACAGAAGCCGGGCTATCAGCATTTCTTCGAATATGATTACAAGTCACACGTCTGAGATCAATCTTAGCAATTGCTTATTCTGCAACGTAATTTTACCTTATTAAGTGAAAGGTGGGTTAACTCTATATAGGGCAACACAGGCACACAAAGTAACTTAAGAGAGGACAAATATAATAATCTACAATATTTAGTAAATAATTTTATTTTTATAAATACTGTTGATATTCTCAAAGGTCCTACAGATTAATTTAGATCCAAAAGACAACAAGACATTTTTAAATAAAGCTTTAATTTTTTTCAAGATTTTTTTATAAACACCAATCATTAATTTTTTTACTGTTATACTTAAGGCCAACTACCTCCGGGTGTAAATATCACGATTCCCGCGGTATATCTGAGCTGCTGACGTCATTGTGTGTATACTGGAGCTGTCTGTAAAGTAATTATTAATATATGAAGTCACTTTCCTGCTTCTCAATAAAAAAAATAAAATTCATAAGTACTCAAAAGCTAGAACTGTTTCAAGGTTAAAGCTACAAATGCTAATGAATAAAATATGTTAAACGTTACAATAACTGTAATGATTCAAACATAATCGTATTTCTTGAATATCTTCAAATGCAAAATGAGCAATTCAAACGAAATAAATAGTTGGAGTTAATTTGATTATTTAAAATTTACACAATAACGCCGACGAAATAATGAGTTTCCATTGTACGCCAAAATAATATGTAGTATTAGGAAAATAATAAAACAGTATTGCATTTACATAATATGTAATAAAAAAAGCTTTATTTGTAGTGACCATTGATGTGCAACATTACCTCTAGGACAATGCAGGCGACCGCAGTTACTTGACACTACGCGAGCATTACCAAACATTACAATATGAAATTCCATAACATTGTGCATTATGGGAAGCAAGACATTTCACCATCGGCAATAGAAGATTGACTTGTCCATATGAACGATAGTTAAGTATTTACCTAATATTCGAATATATTCTTATCTCATGTTACAACACTTGTGAATGAAAATTTGTTGGATTTCGGATCACTATGGAAGACTACGTAAGGTAATTGTTACGATGTTGTCGCTCTTCGACACTTTGATTTTGTATTATAGTAAAAAAATATAATTGCAGATTGTAAAATTATTAAAAAAAAAATTTGTAACCTTTCTGAAAAAGCTTAAACAGGGGAAACTAACTCACGAGCGCTCGATCTGTACGCAGTTTCTTTTACTATTAGGCTATTGAGACTCTAAGATTTTTATAGCTACAAATATATAATGTTACTCCGAGCGTAAATGAAGGCGAGAGTTTTTATCGTTCTTAATAGTGTTCGAATTTAGCATCATCAGACCATACTTCAAAATTTTGTATATGTCTTTAATTTTTATTTAACTATATTCTGATGCTAAATTAACAAATAATATTAATAACAACGGAGAACGACAAGTCAAACATTTTACTCATAAATTTTTATTTCGAAATGTATGCATGAATATATCGTTTATACAATTTTAACATATTGCGAAACGAAAACAATTCGTTTAACGTATTGTAAGATTTTGTATCGTTCACTAAACCGTTATTTCATAATTTGAATTAAAAACAAAAATGACTGTGAAATACACAGGTAATGGATCACAAACAACAGAGGCCAACAGCTACTAACTTATTATTTATTCAAAGTTACACGATAGTGGAATGGTTTGTTTATAGAATTTCGAAGATCACGGTTCAAAGACATTTATGTGCAAATATTGTTTTTATTGTTTTAAAAGCAATACAAGGTAGGTATATCATTTGACGACTTGACAGTGAAACTGTTAAGAAATTATATTTTCTGGAAAATTGAATCAAAATATTCGTTCATTTGGCTGTATAATATGCCTTGTTCTATTTAAACTAACGAAATTCTTCGACGAACCAGGTACCAGTACATAAACATATTCGTGTTTTAAACGAGAATATGAGCGAGTACCTACAGTTTTACACAAATAGATTGAAAACCCACGGTCAAAGCAATCATGCAATATGATTCATGCAGTGAAGAAACATCACTTCTGTGCACAAACATTTGTACTAATTGCACAGATGCTCATTTTTTATTTTATGATACAACGCTGGCGTAAACCTAAAGCAGGGGTTAAAATTGCAATTTAAGTTAGCCTAGTTTTTAGAGAACATGTGCAAATGTGGTAAGTATTTATAAGCTTGGTAATTACACCATAGTACTATCCCATGATATGCGTCATATACTAGTTGGAGGTAAATACAAAGAAGTTGGTACTAAGTTAAGACCCTTGTTGCACCGGACATTCTAAGAATCTTCGCCAAATAGTTGTACGCAAATATTACAACGTTTTTGTTTGAGCAGAGGTGTGTTTTGTTTCATTAATGGGTTGACAAGACCATCGCGTCTCAAGGTGAAGTACACGTGTTGATTATTCTATAGAAATTCTTTGTACCATCTTACTATAATGGATATCCGCATCTAAGACCACACTCAGTTCTTTAATGTTTACTTAAACAGTACTTTATGTAGGTGTGCAATACTAAAAGTACAACGAGGGACTGTGACGTCTCCGAGTATGTCAGTAAAAGTGAATTGAATAGTGGAATAAAAAAGGGATAACAGACTAAGTAGAATTGGGCCATTGGCAACCATAACTATTGCCTTTAAATATCAATCTGTAACAATCAGATACGCCATTAACGCGTTATGTTACTTTCGTAAAGAAAACGTGAAAACGGGAAGAAAGGGTAAAGGACGGCACAGTAGTCTCAGCGCCAGTAAGTTTATAGAAGAACCTTAATAATTATAGTTTCTTATAATTGTTAAGTGAAAAAAAGTTGTCTCCGTATGGCGGTGTAAATTGCTTGACGCCAAATTCCTATAATCGCAAAGTTTCCCCTGTTCCTATTTTCGTAATTACGAGTGTGATTTTTTTAATCGCAGTGCAGGGACAATGGCTTGCGTCAGCTACGGTCGAGGAACAGCTTCCGTTCGCTTCTTCATGGCCCTCGCAGCTTGGCTAGCGAGTGGGAGATGCGGACTACGTATATAACACGCCGCCGCCGACCCATCCACAAGCAGTTACCGATCAGCTTCACCATGAAGGTAACACTATAACACGACTAATATTTACAATACATAAAAGAATTCTCAACACAATACTCGTGTTTGTCTCGAGATAACTCCCAGAACAATCGGTTAACTAATTCCCACTTGCATAATCGTGTTTTACAAAATCATTATCATTATCTTTGTTAATTTTCTCACGATACAGTTATTTTCATATCAAAACTTAAAATCTCGTGTGTTAACTTCATATTTCACAATAACTTTCTTAAATAATAAAAATATATATATTACAAGAGTAATTCGACAAATAAGCCTATTTGAACATGCCTAAAAAAACAATATCGTAATTATGCGAGTAAATCCACATATTAAACATCGTTGATATTTCTTCAAATTATAACTTGCAGAAATACTCTGACCTATCACCAATGACATCAAAAATTGTTAAAAAAACACCATGTTTCACAATTTCTAGGGCAAAGTTTGTCAGAAAAACCCATGGACTTTTTATTTTTCCAGGTATTCGTGTGCTTGTTGGCGTTGGCAGTGGTCGCGAAGGCCGGGTACATCGGCGGCGGCGGTGGCGGCTTCGGCGGCGGCGGTGGCGGCGGCTACGGAGGTGGCGGCGGCTACGGCGGAGGTAGCAGCGGCTGGTCCGGCGGCAGCAGCGGCTGGTCCGGCGGCAGCAGCGGCTGGTCCGGCGGCAGCAGCGGCTGGTCCGGCGGCAGCAGCGGCTGGTCCGGCGGCAGCAGCGGCTGGTCCGGCGGCAGCAGCGGCTGGTCCGGCGGCAGCAGCGGCTGGTCCGGCGGCAGCAGCGGCTGGTCCGGCGGCAGCAGCGGCTGGTCCGGCGGCAGCAGCGGCTGGTCCGGCGGCAGCAGCGGCTGGTCCGGCGGCAGCAGCGGCTGGTCCGGCGGCAGCAGCGGCTGGTCCGGCGGCAGCAGCGGCTGGTCCGGCG
Organism: Papilio protenor; assembly: GCA_029286645.1. NCBI lineage: Eukaryota > Metazoa > Arthropoda > Insecta > Lepidoptera > Papilionidae > Papilio > Papilio protenor. The sequence continues at coordinate 5,512,162 of JAGSMZ010000011.1, forward strand.
GCAGCAGCGGCTGGTCCGGCGGCAGCAGCGGCTGGTCCGGCGGCAGCAGCGGCTGGTCCGGCGGCAGCAGCGGCTGGTCCGGCGGCAGCAGCGGCTGGTCCGGCGGCAGCAGCGGCTGGTCCGGCGGCAGCAGCGGCTGGTCCGGCGGCAGCAGCGGCTGGTCCGGCGGCAGCAGCGGCTGGTCCGGCGGCAGCAGCGGCTGGTCCGGCGGCAGCAGCGGCTGGTCCGGCGGCAGCAGCGGCTGGTCCGGCGGCAGCAGCGGCTGGTCCGGCGGCAGCAGCGGCTGGTCCGGCGGCAGCAGCGGCTGGTCCGGCGGCAGCAGCGGCTGGTCCGGCGGCAGCAGCGGCTGGTCCGGCGGCAGCAGCGGCTGGTCCGGCGGCAGCAGCGGCTGGTCCGGCGGCAGCAGCGGCTGGTCCGGCGGCAGCAGCGGCTGGTCCGGCGGCAGCAGCGGCTGGTCCGGCGGCAGCAGCGGCTGGTCCGGCGGCAGCAGCGGCTGGTCCGGCGGCAGCAGCGGCTGGTCCGGCGGCAGCAGCGGCTGGTCCGGCGGCAGCAGCGGCTGGTCCGGCGGCAGCAGCGGCTGGTCCGGCGGCAGCAGCGGCTGGTCCGGCGGCAGCAGCGGCTGGTCCGGCGGCAGCAGCGGCTGGTCCGGCGGCAGCAGCGGCTGGTCCGGCGGCAGCAGCGGCTGGTCCGGCGGCAGCAGCGGCTGGTCCGGCGGCAGCAGCGGCTGGTCCGGCGGCAGCAGCGGCTGGTCCGGCGGCAGCAGCGGCTGGTCCGGCGGCAGCAGCGGCTGGTCCAGTGGCGGCGGTGGCGGCTTCGGCGGCGGCGGACACGGCGGTGGTGGACGTAAGAAAAACAATTCTTTTCAACCCTCAATTGACATTCACGCATTTGGACCTTAATTCTGATAATTGAATAGTGTTATAATGATGGTTTGATCATGGTGTAATGGTAACTCACTGTTCTATTTCAACCAGTACAGTAGGTTAATTGTCAACAATTTGGGTATTATTATTGCTTTGTAACTCTATTTTTATTTTATCTTGCAAGTCTTAATACAAACATCAACCTATTATTCATTGTAAACTTTTAATTTCGAAACGTATTACAATTTTTTGTGTATCCACAGAGGTGAAAATCATCAAAATCATCACCACCGGCGGAAGTGGAGGTGGCGGCGGCTGGAAACTCGGCGGAGGTGGAGGCGGAGGCGGCTGGAAACTCGGCGGTGGTAGCGGAGGCTGGTCCAGCGGAGGCGGAGGCGGCTGGAAACTCGGCGGAGGTGGAGGCGGAGGCGGCTGGAAACTCGGCGGAGGTGGAGGCGGAGGCGGCTGGAAACTCGGCGGTGGTAGCGGAGGCTGGTCCAGCGGAGGCGGAGGCGGCTGGAAACTCGGCGGTGGTAGCGGAGGCTGGTCCAGCGGAGGCGGAGGCGGCTGGAAACTCGGCGGAGGTGGCGGCGGATTCGGTAAGAAACATTATTAAGCTATTTTTTTATCATTATACAATATTTTAAAACTTTTTACCTTTTATAAGGTTCTCAAAAGGAAGTCGGGTCTCTAATCGAGAGAAATTATCGTTAAATCACCATATAAATTTGCTATAAAACGTGTTTATACGTAAAGCGATCTATAAATATGTATGGATGTTACCTAACGGAGCACACTGTACAAGTACTGGCGATCTATCTTCAGAAAGCTTAGGTTGCTGTAATACAGGAAACAGTCACAACTATGATCTAGGTCATGTCGGTGGAGCTTAAACGCCCGACATTTTGCAAATCATACCGTAAGTTTTCACTGCCTTAATAATGATACAAGAACATAATGTTATCTCTCTCATTTTCATTCGAAAAACAGAGATAATAGAGTTAAGACAGTGGAAACTCGCAGTTGGAAATATCGATTAAAATAACATACATAAAGTAAACATGCTTATTAGTAGAATACTTCGAAAATAATTATTTTGATCACGGATAAAATTGTTAGTACACAAGAGAGGTCAAAAGATCGCGGTAGACTGGGGTCATCCGTTCACTCATCAGTACAGATTATGCAATGCCCGTTATTATGCGCCAAAATCGACCATATTTTTTCTCATATTTGTAAAGTAATCACTGCTGGGTTCAAGGTTTAACGTAATATCCTTTTGTATGATTGCTTAATGTACTCAGTGTTCTAATGTTAGAAACACAATATGCTTGGTTAACGAAAAAATAATACGAAGTATTGAACTCGAACGCCTGTTATTAGTAAAAAAAGATGTGTAGGTTTTCTTAATATTTTCTTAGTGAAGATTGCAACAGAGTAGCAGTTTCATGTTTGGTTACATTATAGGCGGCGGCTACGGCGGTGGATACGGCGGCGGTCACGGAGGCTGGTCCAGCGGAGGCGGAGGCGGCGGCTGGAAGCTCGGCGGAGGTAGCAGCGGCTGGTCAAGCGGTGGAGGTGGAGGTGGCTGGAAACTCGGCGGAGGTGGAGGCGGAGGCGGCTGGAAACTCGGCGGTGGTAGCGGAGGCTGGTCCGGCGGTGGTAGCGGCTGGAAGAGCGGTGGCGGTGGCGGAGGCTGGTCTAGCGGCGGCAGCTCTTCGGGCTGGTGGTGATCTTCTCTATAGTACAAATTCGACTTAATATATTTTAACATATCAACAACATATTACTGTCTTTTATATTGACCCTCTCTTCCCAACGCAACCCTGACTAAAGAGTTAATCGATCCCGCATAATCAATATTTTGTTAAACAGGTAACAAAAATGTTGATACCGTCAATATTGCGTGAAACATCTTATAGCTGTTTCTTATTGTCTATTGAACATCATAACACCTACATATTTAGTGACTGAATTGTCCGCGACGATTATTTTAACAAAAGCAAATTGATTATTTATCAACTAGAAAAGGTATTTGTGTAAATAAACGACAGATTTATTAAAAAAATATATATTTCAACATATTTGTTCAACTTAACAGTACAACTTACAGCTAAAAAGTAAAGCACGATGATCTTGCTTTTTGGTTTATTTTATGCCTCTGTAGTATAAATAAATAAAAATAATAATTTGTCAAAGCTGAAAAGCATCAACGGAAGAGCAAAAATTAAAATTATTGAGATGTTTAAACCTAAATTTGGTCCATAAAAACTAAGTTGACAAGTGATTCTATCACCATTTTATTGGTCAATCATATTTGATAACTGGGATTTCATCCCAGCTTTCTACTGGTTGTACAGACCATACAACTATATGCATTATTTTAATTTAAAACATAAAGTTTGTAAAGATAATTGAAAACATAACTTAGTACATATAGCTGTACCATGCAATTTAGGTAAATGGAACAATTTCATCAGAAACATGTATAAAATAATACATAAAAGTATGTAATTTAAAATGTTTACAAACGTTATATTTTGGATTAGAATAAGCAGTACAAATCAATAATAAATTAAAAGTGTATCTTAAAACATTAATTACTGGTATTAACTTATCACAAATAAATACATATACTTACTAAAATTATAATTATCGATTTAAAGTATAGTCGAAAAAAAAAACAAAACATTCACTTTACAAAATAAATTTCGCTATTTGAATGAAATCGCTGAATACTCTAACTTATTTTTTTTTTTTAATTTCACGAGAATTTAACCACTGACGAAAGCTAGTAATGTCATAAAAGTAGTAAATTCTAAATATTTCATAAATTTATAAGTCATCATTCGTTCAAACTCCAACCCTATTGACAAGAAGTATATTTCTAAGATTACTGCAATTCATTTACTTAGAAATATAGTTGTACAATAAAATACAGGGAAAATGTAAGAGGATTATTCTGTACAGCTTCCTTGAACAAGCCTGCGACACAGAGGGTGAGGTAGGGAACAATGGTACATGTACACATTTCATTTGACCATTAAAGAACAAGATACCTTGAAATCAAAACATCAACTGTCATAATGATTCTGATTTTCAGCATGATGCAATCACATTATTTTCGTTTTTAAATTATGTTCAAGTTTATTTGATAAAATCTGCAAATTATTTATATTAATCAGTAATAAAACATACTTGCTATTCTTTCATACTCAATAATAGAACTACATATGTACAATTTAACAAGCCTTCGACTCACCGACGAAAAGAGTTACATATTTTAAGAGATCTTAAATATGTAACTTTTCTCATCAAATGGGTCCACTTATTATTGCCCAAAGAAATATCAGCAATGTAACAGATAATTTTATAAGATAATAGAATAATCCATCATTTCTTAAGTCCATGTTTCTTGCCTAGTCTTCGTCGTTTAATCCTGTTTGGTTCCAGATTTTCCTTTTCCGAGGAATTGTTGCTGTCGACTGTGGGCCGACGCGCCGACCGCCTCACTCGGGAATGGTAATCCGCAGACTCTAATGTAGATAGAATACCCTCCCTACGAAAATTGTGAAAAACACAAATAAATACTAACGACTTTATCTTGTTATTGCCTCTTGCAGACTATGTTCTACATTTATGAGAAATTCCAATGAGATCCGTTGTGCCGTTCTAGAGTTATGTAGTCACAAACATCCATCTAAACTTTGACAATTATAATATTAGTAACATTATTTTATGTGAAAGTTTAGAATAAATGATGATAACTAAAATATTTATAGCACAGGGTTGAGACTTTAATATGCTCTGCAATTGCTTGGCACTGCGATTTTTTCATGTAAAAATGCACTTGTGCTTACAGCATTGGTATCATAAAGTTTTCAAAAGTCAAGATGTTTTGACTAAATGTAATGATTGAACAGAAATATTTCATTGCAAATGTCTATAAGTACTGGTCTATAAGTATAAACATCAGGTGACTGCTTGTTTGCTACCTATATTATATAAAAAACTTACATGTCATTAGATCTGTGAACATCCACTGACACTTTAATAGGACCACTACATTCCATATCATCACTATCGGAATCATTTACATTATGAGAAATGGAATTATCAATTATTCCAATGTCTTTATCATTAAAGTGTTCTTTATGAATGTCTTCTAGTTTTTTTACATCATCTAAAAATAAATCTGGACTAGAAATATTCTCATATGAAGGGGATATCTGATTAAAATCCTCTGTTTGAGTTTCTATTGAGTGTTTGATTACTTTATCATTAAAATTTTCATTTTCTCTTAGAACTTTAATGGTACTTGAAATACTGTTTGTATTAATAGTAATTGATACATTAGAATTTAGCCTCTGATTTTCTGCACTAATACTCTCAACATCATTTCTTAAACATGAATGACATGATTTAAAAAGATAAGCCTTTTTATAATAATTAACATTTTTTTCATTAATGTTACTGTGTGGTATTAATTCAGCTTGAGTTTCAGATAATGGTATTTGTTCTGAACTTTTTAGTTTGTCCTTAATAGTATTTGATTCTTTATTATGTTCTTCAATAACTTTTAGCCATGCATTTCTGTCTTTGTCAACAACTTGTGATTGCGTGTCCTCTATTATAATAGTGTCAATATGTTCAACATCAATATTGTGTTCAAACTTATTATCAGTAACTACTTTTGATGATTTATCATATTTTTTGTCAAAATTTAGTATATTCTCTGGCTTGCCTTTATATTTTATTGCTTCATTCTTATAATAGTTTAGCAAGGAGGGACTTGACACATTCTTTGATTTTTTTTTATTTTTAGAAATGTTTTTATCTTTGTTTACTTTCTTTGATTTCTTATTCAAATTGTTTTCTTGATTATGGTCTTTAAGACCTTTTTTGATCTTATTTTCTGTATTGCTCCTAATTGAATTATTTACATTCACATTTGAAAATGGCTTTCTTATAGGTCTTTCCACTTTTTCATTTTTTTCAAGCCATTTTTGTACTAAATTTATTCTGGTGTTCATTGTTGTAGAATGGGACTTATTTAATTCTTCACCAGCATAAAATGATGATATTAAATTTTCTTTATCATCACTTGTTCTAATGTTAGAACTCCTTCTTTTGTTATAATATTTAGCCGAAGCTTGAATACATTCCGGGAATAATTGATTTTCAATTCTCAATTTCTCCGAAAGTCTGTATCTCCTGTATACTGCAAATAAGAATATTGTATTGTTAAACGTCTAATATATCTAATTTAACCAATGTTATTTAATATATCAATACTAGTAATATCTAAAGATATTTACCATCTATTTTAAAGGCTTCTTGAAATGTAGTTAGAAGATTTGAAACATTTTGTACAAGTTGCCCCTGAACCAGGTCGAGCGCAGGCTGTGTTTTCGAAGATGTAGTACAAGTTAAACACTCATCAGCTACTAACACGCATTCGCCACATATTGTGTGTCCGCAAGGGTATCGCCGTCTATCACCAGATAATTTATCGCTAGAAATGTAAAACAGACGTGAATTCAAAACGTAGTTTATGCAAACTATTTGCGAAATTGAAACAAATCTTACCAAACTCCACAGCGATTATTATCAGCAATAGTTTTTATGTGTTTAACAACTTCGTCTAAATTAAAATGCGCTGTCATATCCTTATGTAATTTTTTTAATGCTAACTATATCCATTGCCACCATTATTTACAACGCAATTTTCAAAATCTAGACATTTCAGAAACAAAACATACACGTCACAAAACTTTTTATAACTTTAATGAGGGGGAATGTGGGGAGGGAGGAACACACACACTCTAGCTCTATGGGTCAACAACATAGAATATAATATTTTCTGTATCTATGGTAATGCAAAGTATTTTGTTCGTTCGAAAATGTTAAATCTGTTTCAACTACAACCACTGTTATTTTAGAAGATAGCAAAAACAATGCACCTGTGGTTGCTCGGTGTTATGGATTACCACATAACAAAACACAACTAATTTCCCCCATCCCATAAAATTGGCAAAGGAGCAAGCGATTCCGCAATTTTTAAGTCCTGAGTCAGTCCGTCTATAAAGCCTATAAAGCCACTAGTCAGGAGTCCTTATAGTAATAGACACTAGTCAGAACTAAACTAGTAAGTTTTATGGCTATTGGTACAATAATTTTACAGTGGATAAAAGAAAAACTTTATATTGATGCAAAAAATTATATCACACGCTCGTACGACTTTGTACGGACTATGAACACTTTAGCAACATCAACAGTGTATCTTTGCAGTTGTAGACAATCAGTTGTTATTAACACCGTAGAACAACGCAGGTCGTGGACAAGGAACTACAAGGAAGGTGATAGAAGGAAATTAAAATACACCAAATTATTTTATTAAATTTATTAAAATATTACATTTTTGAACCAGCTTCATACCGGTAAATTTACGCAAGTGTTAAACACTAACAAACAATGCATTATTATTAAATCATCAATTATTTGTACATATAAGGGACATATCCGTAACAGAATATACGGAAAATAATACAATGATGGTTGAAACGTTAACAATATTAAAATTTCGATTCTTCAAATAATATTGTTGATAAAATATCGATTGTATGCTCATAAATATTAGTAATTTGTAATCATATTACACATGTGTTAAAGTAAGTCATAAATGCAAACATAATTTAAAATAATCACTACACAACTAACTTATCACAAAAATTATTAAAATGCATGAAATCTAATAATCTTACACCCATCATGTCACACACAGTTATATCAGAATAATTTCATGATTGATTTTAAGGGTATTACTTTTATTTAATATTTTTTTTACTTCTTTGGGATATTGAAACTTCTAACAATTGCGGAAAAAATATTTAATCTTAATACTTAGTTTCACAATGAAATGCGCTAGTGGGATCACACCACACCTATAGTTAAGTACTTTCACTTGTCTCTAAGACCTAAGAAGTTCATAGAGTAAAAATATTTAAAGGTATCTAATAAGAACAATAATTTTCTATATTTATTTGAACGAATTTTGTACATTACAACCAAATTGAACGAATGTTAATTTACCATTCGTCAGTCTTTTGCAACCCCTTTGAAAGTACATTAACAATATTTACACGCGACACGAATCTATGATTTTTTATGAGCCCAAATGCTTATGCATTACAGTCAGCCAAAATGGAAAACAGTTTTTTTTTTCTTCTCACTACAATGCAGTTGTGAACATGTTCTCATACAAACATAGACTTGTCGCGTATATTATAATAATTAACATCACAGAAATTTACAAATATAAGTTTAGAGTGTGGAAAATGTGCGGAATGTCAGCACTATCACCATTTAAGAAGTCAATAAAAATATGACTTTAACAACCATGTAGGTGATACCAAGTTAATGGAATTAACAACAAAGTTTTAACTGGAACAAGTTATAACAAGTGCAAAAACAAGTTACATAAATGAATTCAATTTTCAGGAAAAAATTTAAAAAAAATCAGTAAAGATCACTCATATCTACTTATGCTACTATAATATCTTTTCAGTTTGAATAACAAAAAAAAGGTTTTGGCCAAAAAAAAACATGCAAATTAATTGATAGGCGGCACTTATAGCTTGACTAGGAATATAAAAACTATTGTAAATATAGGGTGATTAAAGCCTGCTACAAATGGTCAGTTCTGACAGTTTTAACTTTAACTGTGTGTTAAAACCCTAATTTAGAACTAAGTGTCTGTAGTGGGCTTAAGGATCCCCAAGGCCTAATTTTTTATATTCTTAATCAAACATGGGCATGATGGAATTAATTTAAGTAACAAATTCATTGTCAATTTTGTATATATGGCAATAAAGTAGACTTGCGATTTTTAATTCTAACTTTTTAAATACTAATATATGTCATGCTTCTACTACTAAGTAAATTGTTAAATATTAATAAATATAATAGGTACTAATTATTAAAAAAATTACTTCATCTATATAAATTGTTCATGGAAATAGGGGAGGTAAATTTTCAGCAACATAAGGCACTGTTGCCATGTAATTAGTTTAAAAAACGTTTTTATCTTATAATAAAATAAAATAAAAACCAAACACGTTATTATTTATCACAGTGGGGAAATTACGCAACTACTAAGTAAAACGTTGGGAGATATAATGTTGCAATAATTTTATAAAAAATAATGTTTTAAAAAGTTTACTTTTACACTCTAAATTTTATATTAAGCTGGAGATGGCCAGTAGCACCCACTGGTTTGCTTGCGAGACTAACTATGTTTAGCAATACAATATAGTCACACTCTAAGGCCATTGACTAATCCTAAAGCCTAAAATAGGAAAGCCTGTGTCCAGCACTGGCCTACACTAAGGTTTTATTGAACTCTGAAGTTAATATTTATACAGATTAAATAGTTTCATATGAATTCTTTCAAAGGAAACACCATCAATGGAAATCGCCAACCTATGTCCATTTATTATAACAATATAGAAAACATTTTGTCATATTTGTCCCTTTATTTTCTTGCCACTACTACCTTAGTATGTCACATTAAAACCTCATTTCAACCATTGACCAGTCAGTTTTAATCCTAGTCATTATCACAAAAAACCATAAAACTTGTTAAATAATTAGCAAAATTTTGGTTTTTTAATTTTTGCTAACCATTGTTTAGATGATATCTAAACAATGGTTAGCAAAAATTACAAAAATAACATTAAGGCAAACACCTTATTTTAACCGAAAATTAATTGTGCTCATTTTTACCTGCATTAAATTATATTAGCGTTCTCGACGTGCGCGTTTGGCTCTCGCAGTTGGCGCAGGAGTATGATCATCATCATCTCTTCTCTTAGTTGGTGCAGGGGGCCTCTGCAGCTGACTTTGGGCAGTTAATTGAAGCTGTAAGGCATGTGTATTTAATCTCTCTGCTAGCAATAAAGGCTTTAGTGCCGCCATTTTGTGACTGTACAATGTTACACGTGGTCTACTGTTTACAGCGGCCGTTAGCTGTTCACGTACACTCATTTCTATGTTATCCGAGTTATTATTCCATTGATCGTTATTTTTCTGCACATGTGTGTCTTCAGTATCAGTGTTTTTTCTTGCTTCAGGTGTTTCTGGCTCCTCACTGTCTGGGCTGCATATGATTTGCACCTGTGCCCTCACTTCAGCATCAAATTTAGATATAGTGCTAACAAGAGGCTTTGCCCATCCTATATGCAGAATGGGAGTTTGACTGCCCTCTTCCCACTTGCATATGCCATCATAGAATCTTAAATTAAGATATATAAATTAGTTTCAAATTGAGTTTAAAAGAAATTCATAAATTCTCAACTTGTGAGTAACAAGGAAAATGGAACACATGGCTAATTTATAATGACAAACCTTAGTAAAGATGAAAAACATTCTGGATCTTTTAAAATGGACCTCGCTGAATGTCCTGAACTTTCAGCTTTCATTAGTTGTGGAATTAGTTCATTTGCAATTTCTGCAAACTCCTTGTATATTTCTTCATCATCACGTGAATAGTTGTAACTGAAAAAAAAACATTATTCCATTCAAAAAATTAGGTATTTAAAAAGATGTAAAGATACAAAGGAACACCAAAAAGTTAAAAAAAAACTGTACATCTATACTATTATAATTGTTGATATTAACAATATTATTGTTGTTGAATAAAATGACTTACTGTCTTATAACATCACCAGCACATGCCCATGCATTAAAAGCTTCCTTGTACATCTTATGCCGGTGATAATAGCCCCCTTGAAATGTGTATGGATATACATGTCTGTCATCATAATATGTTCTTGCCGATCTGATAGCTTGAATATATAAAGTTGCTGAGTCTGGCCTTAAAGGTCTACTACCATTTTCTTCCAATATCAATGTATCTTCTGTACTTTCAGAGCAATTTGATATCCGCATATATTCATCCAAGTCTCCCAGATTTCCCAAAGCCATGGGATATGCATCTAAATGACCTGAAACATTCCATCAGTTCAATATTTTCTTGTTTTTAAAATTGGTTCCATATATTAACTTGTCATGAATAATTTCAGTAATATACAAATAATTAAATGTAGATAATTAACATACCACTATCATATAGGAGCCAGAGAAGCCGGTGTTGCATTTGAGCAACTTCATGAACATCAATTGTTGGTGTCAAAGTTGGATTGATAGATGATACTAATGCAGCCAGTTCCATCATGCGGGTGCACACAACAGGTTTCCCAGCCACATACAACCATGACCGAGCTGAAACACCATCTCCCACTGAACGGCCTCTTTTGTCCTCATTGCCTTTACCATGCCATGTAACCTGTAAACAAAGTTTTGCAAAAAATTAACAGTTGCCCAATTACTACATTTTTATTTACATTAGATATTCTATGAACATTATTTTTCAAGCAACGCAGGTACACAATTTTCCAATGATCGCCAAGAAGACCGATTCCATCCACCCACTATTTTACTACAAATTTAAATTTAAACATAATTACCTCCGCTGTATCTGTGCCATCTTTTCCAAACACAACCCAAGCGTGATCTTCTGATAGTGCGAGATGAACATCCATTTTACTTAAAACTTGACATCCCGCTGTAACTGCAAAAGCAACACCAAAGCAGTCGAGTTTGTTTCCAGTTAAAAAACTGTAAACTGATTGAAGATGGGCCCGGTCCTTATAATAACTTCGAGTCAAAGAATTCCATACAACATCTGCTACTCGCTTAACTAAATCACGAGTAGCAAATTCCCCATTAAGTAACTTGGCGTCAACACCTGCTCTCATCAAAGATACAAAACGATCATATAGAGATTTCACTTCCTCCCATTCTATTGAAGGGAATTTCATTTTAACAAACTTATTAGTCGCCAAATTAACATCTTTATCGCTGTTTTTCACATTTGTTAAGTTGTTTTCCACCGCTCCAACTATTATGGAAAACAAGGCAAGGTCCGGTTCTTTTTCACTGCGCAATTGTTCCTCAAAAATAGTACAAACTTTTTTAATGCTGTCTATAGGAAAAAAATGTTTATATTCTGAAATGTTTGACATTATTTATATTACATTATTTATAATAATTACAGAAATAAATTTATTTAGCATACACAAAACACAACAATATTTCAGTACGCCGGCTGCCACAGACGAAATATAAAATTGAAAAACATAAAAGCAAAACCAAAGACGTAAGCTTCTTATCGACGTTAAGAAATGTTTTAAAAATTATCTCAATAGGTAATTACTTAGTTAATGTTGATTTCTAATAAGATTATTGATTTTATTTGTTTATACTACTCTGGTCTTTTTAACCAACTGGCGAAATGAAATCATTGTTTTTAACTTTTTTAATCTTTATTTAGGTTCTACAAGTCATGGTTCTCTGTCAATGTCAAAATTTGACAGACAAGTGCCAGTTCGCGTAAAAGTTTGAACTGGCTTGCTATTTTTGACACAAATTGTTTACATTTAAAAATTGTATTTTTCCACATAAATATTTTCATGGACTACTATTGAAAAGGTTTTAATAATTGATCACATGAACAGTACCAACGAGAATCGTATTATACGTTATCATAAGAAATATAAACAAATGAAAAAAAGAATTAAAAGCCTAATTATAGTAAGTTTCATCAAGGTCTTGTTTTTATGATAAGTAAAATAATTTACCTTCTTTTAAGTATATGAATAGACATTGAGAAATTTGCTGCTATAATTAGGAATTTGAGTAACTTATTATTTATTTATAAAATTATAAAACAGCAGCAAAATCAAATAACCGTTAAGGTTATTATGATGGTATAAGTAAGATTGTGTAGAACCTCAACCCTTACCCAAAGGAATTATGTTTAATATTGGATAAAGTATAGGCTATTTCTTTACTTAGTATTCAAAAACCTTTTTTTAGGAAAACGCAGCATTATGTGATGAAGTGGCAAAAATCCAAGAAAACATACTAATTGTAAAAGATGAACGAAAGTTTTTGTTGCGCAAGTTACTAGAATTGGAAAATGAATCTGAGACACAACAAAGTAGATTTGAAACAATTACACATAATGGTTCAAAAGCCAAACCTAAGAAAAGACGAAGTCTTGAAGATGGCGGAAAAAACATACCTAGTGCTTTAAGTTAATTCAATCCTAAAGTATCATATGTACTTTCTTCAATATTAAGACATAAAACATTGTTTAATTTTATTCACAAAATACATTAAGATAGACTGTTTTTTTCCTATTGCAATACAGCAATGACAGATTAAAAATCAGCCTAATTTTTTAAACCTCCACTGTGACACTTTGCTTTGGATTGGTCTATATATCCCATTCTTGCATCTTTAAATCCAGCCCTACATTATTTTTGGATGGTCCATTCTCTGAGAGTGGCTAACTTCAGGTTTTACCTGAGAACATGATTGGCATTTGGCTAGCATCAGCATTATAGGGTATACAGATAAGACCTGGTGACAATTGTTGATTGTGATTATCTCTATTAACCTTGAATGATCACAATAGTTTAACTGCTACTGTTTAACACATTAATCAATTACAGTTTCATTGGTCAAAATGTTTTTGGTAAAATGGAAACCAAATAATAACCAAAAATTATTCATACATTTTTATAAAGTACATATTTTAAAGATAATATAATCTTACATTATGAATCAGAAAAACTGCTTATTTAGACTGAATTGAAACAATGTGTTATCAATATTTTTGTTTGCAATAATTGAAGTATTATATAATATACATGTTTTGAAACTACACACAACACTGACAATGGTAATTATAGCTATGATTACATATTAGAATTCAAAATTGATTACATATTTTGCTGCAATAAGTGCAAGGTTGGGGCAAAAAATTGAGATACACCAAGAATATGCTTCATTATCTTTTTCATATTCATTCACCCACATCTTCTTCACCCGCAAATGACAAAAGTTGACTACTGGGCTTTTGTCTCACTCTATTTTTTCTTTTTTGGCTCTTACTATCAGGCAACATTGTGGGTTTTAATTTAGCTTGAAAAATAACCTTTTGACTGAGATCAGCTTTAGTTTCATTTTTTTCTTTCTCTAATCTTGTAGTCTCAACTTCTGCCTCTTCTGCAGTAAGATCTCCATCTTTTAAAACAACAACCTGAGGTTTTTCACTTTCTTCATCATCAACGAAATCCTCATCTTTATTTTCCAATTTATCGAACTTATGATTTGTATCATCATATCCTGCTTCTTTCTTTAGCATTTTCAGGAAATGAGGATCCTCTGGTTTGATGTAGCTAACATTTCTTTTTCGATTCATTTTTTTGTGTCCGAACGCGAAACTCCGCTTATTCTAAAAAGTTTTATTGTTTTGATTACTACTAATAACAATACAAAAAAGATAAGGTACTGGACTAAGATCATCATTTATCAAAAGTGCGAAAATATAACATAAACACTTGAAGATTTCTACTCTTACATTTCGTACTTACATTTAAAATATGAACAATATCGTGAGTTGTTTAAATTATTGACATATATCTGTTAAACCTTTATATTTTAGTTGTTAAATTTACAGGTAAAATCTAGTATTTATGTTAAAAATGACGAATGATTAAAGACAATGCAAGGAACTATAAAATTATCAATAACACTCGAAGTTCGTACATATAGAATCAAAGAGTAGATAGTTTTACATTACACTAACACAGTAAGCCAGTTGCACTCGAAATCAACACAGCAACTGGCATAATTTATAAACACATGTGACAATGAGCATGCTAGATGCTAGCCGGATAACTGGCGTAATATTTTACTTTTGAGACAAATTCGGCCATTACTCCGCAAGTGTGCTTATAGGAAATTTTTATCTGGGTTGCAAATTGGGAAAAAAGGTGGTGCCAGCGACCACTACTTCACCTATGTTTGTGGTTTTTAATTTGTAAAAGTTTATAGTTGTCGATATCGCTGGTCCCTACTTAATTTGAATAAAAATGCAGTCTGTAATGACTCTGCCATAATTATGAATATACCTCTGGAGCCGGAATCCATCTACAGCTGGATATATAGGTATAGGTAATGAGAGAATAGTAATCCAAAATAGGTTTTGGGGGTTTTAAAGTTAGTGTATTTTAATAGTGTCCGACCGCAACTGTTTTTTTTAGCCGAAACCAAAACAGAAACCGAACTTTCGGCCATCATTTCTGTTTCAGCCGAAACCAAAACCGAAAGTGACATTTCCGAAAACATAAGATTACGTTTATGTAGTGAATTTTAGGGTGTTTTTAACAATTCATGTATATACTGGGTTCGTAATCGACGGATCAAAAGCGTTGTAATTTCTGTTCCACAATTTTTAACAGATACAAAGTTATTTTGTTTCTTAAAAATAAAATTTTCGATTAAAATTGACCCGTGACTACTCATGAAAAGATCACTCGAGTTTCTGCTACATTTTGGCTTAAACCGAAACTAAGGCCGAAACTACATTTTTGGTAGCAACTGTGCCAAAACCAAAAGTTCGCTTAGTCACTGAATTATATAAAGGGACTTCAATTGTTTTTTTTTAAATATTGTCACAGTAACGTACAGTCTAGACGATTAGACAGTTTATATTGGATTGGCCTCAAGTAAATTGTCAATACAGTCCAGTCCAGTTCACCTCCACTGTTTTACTAACTGGCTTAATGTTAGCCAGGGATAAAGACATTTTTGTACTAATTTTACACAGTATCTTTAGTTTACATTATATTAGCAAATAGGTAATATGGATTTACCCTTTAAGCGTACCATTCTAACGAATCGCTTTTTATTTAATGCGATTATTTTTAGGTTTCTGAAGCTTTTACTAAACATTTAAAAACAAAGGATATATTCTAATATCTTAATAGTAACTAAATATTAGTTAAAGTATAAGAGTAAAGCATTTAAAGTATCATTCATTTAAGTAATTTTAGTATTTTACACAGTCATTATATAAATACAGAAAAGATAAAACCATTGTTGTCTGTCGAGCCGTGTACTGACAGAGTATATCAATTATCTATGTTTTGTGCATAGACTTAACGACGACATGTATGTTAGCTTTTCAAGCTTCACGAAAACAACGGATTAGTGTGAATGGAAGTGCAGTTGATTTATTACGCCGCAAAATAGATTTGATGGTGAGTTATATCATGTATATTCAATAAAATAAGTTATATGGTTATGTGGCATTAAATATTTTCGAACCGTTTCAAAACACAAATCTACATTTCGACAAAAACGTCATTGATAATCGTACGGGGTGTGTGCTTGATTTAATAATGCATTTTATTTAAATAAGTATTTGTTTTTGTCGCTAAACGGTACAACTCATACATGTAAAAGAGTTTTCCATGTTGAATATTGTCAATGTTATTTTGGAGTCACCTAAGGACCATTTATAGGTTATAGCTTGTTTTTTCCCTTTCTAATTGTACGTTTATTTCTTTCAGTATGTCATGGTATATGGAATGAATGTGAATAATTCAGTAAGTTTTTGATTTTACATAAGGGTTTTAAATTAAAACAAAATTTAATACAAACATAAAAATGTCAGCACTGGAGCAGCAAGCCACCAAGCTATTGGACTTTAATCAAAAATTAGATATCAATTTGCTGGATACTATTGTTGGCTGCTTATATTCGTCTGTTGGGGAACAACAGCGTATTGCACAAGACATTCTTACAGCACATAAGGAGCATCCCGATGCTTGGACTAGAGTTGACACAATACTGGAATTTTCCCAGAATCAAGAAACTAAATACTATGCTTTACAAATTTTGGAGCAGGTGATACAAACACGATGGAAGGTTTTGCCAAGAAATCAGTGTGAAGGTATCAAAAAATACATTGTCGGATTGATTATTAAAAACTCATCAGACCCAGCAACCATGGAAAATAATAAAGTGTATTTAAAAAAACTTAACATGATTTTAATACAAGTATTGAAGAGGGAATGGCCACACAACTGGGAGACTTTTGTAAGTGATATAGTTGGAGCATCCAAGACAAATGAGAGTCTGTGTCAAAACAACATGGTGATATTGAAGCTGCTTAGTGAAGAAGTATTTGTTTTCAGTACCGGTCAACTAACTCAAACAAAAGCTAAGCATCTGAAAGACACCATGTGTTCCGAGTTTAGCCAAATTTTTCAACTTTGTCAGTTTGTTCTTGAAAATTCACAAAATGCACCATTGGTTGATGCCACTCTGCATACCTTGCTAAGATTTTTGAATTGGATTCCTCTTGGTTACATATTTGAAATGAAATTGATAAGCACTTTAATCTTTAAGTTTTTAAATGTTCCAATGTTCCGTAATGTGACATTAAGTTGTTTGACTGAGATAGCTGGTGTGACTGTCAGCAACTATGAGGATCAATTTGTAGCCCTATTGGTGCAAACAATGGAGCAACTGGAAGTGATGCTGCCTCGTAATACCAACATTAGAGAAGCCTATGCTAATGGTAGAGATCAGGAACAAATATTTATACAAAACTTGGCCCTCTTCCTATGTACTTACCTAAAAGAGCATGGACAACTTATAGAGCGAAGAGGTTTAACCAATACCCTTATGGATGCTCTTCGCTACCTTGTATTGATTTCAGAAGTAGAGGAGGTAGAGATCTTTAAAATTTGCTTAGAGTTTTGGAATGCATTGGCTACTGATTTGTACAAGATTGCACCATGTTCTCATTCAGGTGGATTATATAGCCTTGGGAAAAGCATGGGCCGGAAAGCACTATATGCCGATGTGCTGAGCAGTGTTCGTTATATAATGATATCTCGAATGGCAAGACCAGAAGAAGTTCTTGTTGTGGAAAATGAAAATGGTGAAGTTGTCAGAGAATTTATGAAGGACACTGATTCAATAAATTTATATAAAAATATGAGAGAAACACTTGTTTACCTTACCCATTTAGATTACCAAGATACTGAACGTATTATGACAGAGAAACTACAAAATCAAGTGAATGGAGCTGAATGGTCATGGAAAAACCTTAATACACTTTGCTGGGCTATTGGATCAATATCTGGAGCTATGATGGAAGAAGATGAAAAACGGTTCTTAGTTGTTGTGATTAAAGATCTTTTGGGGTTATGTGAACAGAAGAAAGGTAAAGATAACAAAGCCATTATTGCCAGTAACATTATGTATGTTGTTGGGCAATATCCACGTTTCTTAAGAGCCCATTGGAAATTTTTGAAAACAGTTGTAAACAAACTGTTTGAGTTTATGCATGAAACTCATGATGGTGTTCAAGACATGGCTTGTGATACTTTCATAAAAATAGCATTAAAATGTCGTCGTCATTTTGTCACCACCCAAGTAGGGGAAGCATGTCCATTCATTGAAGAAATATTAAGTACAATCAGCTCTATAATTTGTGATTTGCAACCATTGCAAGTGCAGACAGTGTATGAAGCCGTTGGGTACATGATAAGTGCACAGGTGGACCAGGTTGCACAAGAACAGCTCATTGAAAGGTACATGGTTCTTCCTAATCAAGTTTGGGATGATATAATATCTCAAGCATCACATAATGTTGATGTTTTAAAAGATGCCGAGGCTGTCAAACAGCTAGTGAGTATTCTAAAGACAAATGTGCGTGCTTGTCGTGCATTGGGACATCCCTATGTTGTACAACTTGGAAGAATATATTTAGACATGCTTAATGTTTACAAGGTTATGTCTGAAAATATCAGTCAAGCTATCACTTTAAATGGAGTAGCAGTAACTAAGCAGCCCCTTATTAAGAACATGAGAATAATAAAGAAAGAGACTCTGAAATTGATAGCAAGTTGGGTTTCCCGGTCTACTGACAACAGTATGGTGTTGGAAAACTTCATTCCACCTCTTCTTGATGCTGTTCTTTTAGATTATCAGAGGACAGCTGTACCTGATGCGAGAGAACCCGAAGTACTCTCTTGTATGGCTGCTATAGTGTATAAACTTGGAGGGCATATCACTTCTGAGGTACCAAAAATTTTTGATGCTGTTTTTGAATGTACACTGGAGATGATTAACAAAGACTTTGAAGAGTATCCAGAGCACAGAACAGAATTCTTCTTGCTGCTGCAAGCAGTTAATACTCATTGTTTCAAAGCATTCCTGAGTATACCACCAGCGCAGTTTAAATTAGTTTTGGATTCCATAATTTGGGCATTTAAACATACAATGAGAAATGTGGCTGATACTGGTCTTCAAATATTATTCCGATTGCTCCAAAATGTTGAGCAACATCCTCAAGCTGCGCAGAGCTTCTACCAGACATACTTGTGTGATATTTTAGAACATGTGTTCAGTGTGGTAACAGACACATCACATGGTGCCGGCCTGACAATGCATGCCACTATTTTGGCGTATATTTTCTCCTTAGTGGAGGCTGGCCGGGTCACAGTTCCTCTGGGACCTACTCCAGATAATGTTCTGTACATACAGGTAAATACATTTGATACTTTTTTTAGTTCTTTCCTTCCACAGCCACATTTTGGACTACTCTGTCCCAGCAGAATATCCAAGCACTTACGACTTGGGGGCCTTCAAGAAAATAGAGTATTCCTCCCTTAAAGCCGGCAACGCATCTGCGATTCCCTTGGCTTTGCGGATGTCCATGGACATCACATCAATTAATATAATCGATCCACTGCTCGTTTTCCCCCTCTTCTATAAAAAAATAAATAAAATAAATGCATTTTAGATAAAATAAAATGTATTTACTTATATTTCACTTTGGTCTTATGTATGTTTTACTTATGAAAGTGATTTGGATTACATTTATGGAATAATCTTTTTTTAATCAAACTTTTTGTCTAGAGTTAATTTATGCGTAAGGTTTATGGTAGATTAAAAAACTATTTATTTTTTCTAGGAATATGTGGCAAATCTACTGAAAACTGCATTCCCTCATCTGTCTGATAATCAGATAAAAATAACAGTGGAAGGACTGTTTAATTTGGACCAAGATATTCCAGCATTCAAAGACCATCTAAGAGATTTCCTAGTTCAGATTCGTGTAAGTATTAATCAATTTTCACTTAATTCAATACAACTAGCACAACTAGTGAAATTTTGTGTTTTACTCATTGACATATAAAACTATATTGTGTAATATGTATTTAATAACAATAATATATTGGGAGTAATGGTTACTATAGATGCAAAGTTAATTGGCATCATCAACCAGTAAAGAAAAACAATCAAACATTAGTAAATTTATGATAATAGAGGGTAGATTTTATTGCAGATAATAAAAAAAAGATTACTACATTTATGTAATAAGATGTTATGGGGCCATACAATATTTTAGGTAAAGATACTCACACAAACCTCTTATCTTACAAGGAGTAAAGTAGTGTATAGATGTAGCAACAATGTCAATTTACGATCACTACTGACTAATATGTACATGTGTGTGTGTAAAAGTAGATAATAAAATCTTTATTGTTTATGGGGCTTTTGAAAATATGCTTATAATAAATAAGAAATTGTACATTTCAGGAATATACTGGTGAAGATGACAGTGACCTGTATTTAGAAGAGCGGCTGTTTGCTCTGCGTCAAGCACAAGAAGAGAAGAGGAGGGTGCAACTGTCTGTTCCGGGCATCCTCAATCCTCACGAATTGCCCGAAGAGATGCAAGATTAATCAAGTAGTCTTAGTGTTGAGGTCTGATAAGCTAATAATAACAGTACATTTAGCATAAATATTGTAGTAAAATGAAATAAGAACAATTGCACATTTTATTCATATGATTAATAATAATTTTGTGTTAAAATTATTGCGCCAAATTTTATTTTTAACTAATTGGAAAAAAATAAAGATTTGTTTATTCTGCTGGAAATACATTTCCGAATTATGTGTTAAGTGGACTGTTGTCATTAAATTGATCTGTTTCTTGTGCAGTTTCAACAATACCTTGTTATGCCAGTTGTACAAAGGTCGCTTGGAACAATGCTAGATGATGAATGCAAGTGAAAAGATTATAGCACAAATCTTTTCAAATAAGGTGCGTTGAACTAGCACAAGGCAAATCATATGGCCTTTATTAAACATAGATATACAGAAACTCGCATCAGTCTACATTTATTGCCTGATGATAAATGTGAAAATTAACATTTTTTGTTGTCAAATATTCTAGAATTAATAGAAGATGATGACTGTGATGGTAACCAGTGTGGAATTTTCAACATAATCGCTACAGAATCTGAGTATTATCGAGTAGGTTCTAGGAAAAACTTTGTATGTGAATCGCTGTTAGTAACATTTTTTCTTATGATTTATTATTAAATGTTATCTGAACTAACTTTCATAATGGTTTAGTAACATAACCATTTTTGGTGGGTTTCCGAATGCGTTTTGGGTCCGCTTAACTGTCTTTCAATTTGTGTTTTCAATAAACAGTTAAATAAGAAATTGTGTTTCAATGACTGTTATATATTATGTATTTAATTGGTACTACAAGTTGAGGTGTTTATGCATAGTCTACTTAATTTTTTATATCAGGTATATATTCCATACTTTCAAATACCTATAGAATTGGTATTTGAATACGAATTTTTCGCGTCATGTTTCAAATTTCCTATACGAAAAATAATAAGAGATGGTACGGTGAAAAAGGAAATGTCCACTTTTTTCGGTCTTCCAGTTGTAGATTGGCAATCATGCAGTAAGGGTAATATCTGTTTGTGTTTCGTCCTATATAAATTGTAAAAACTTTAATTTGCAAAATAAGCTCATGATAATAGCCTAGCCAAGCTTGATTTAATGATTGATCGTGATATCGATATGTAAACATCATGAAACAGCTATTGCACATCACTAATGGGCCAACTACAACTATATATTTACTATAGCAACACTGGTTCCAGTGTGACCAGATTTAACAAAATTCTACTATTTTAGCAGGATAATCGCCTTATTTTGCCCGAATTTATGCTATATCTGAAACACAATATATTAATATTCTGTGGGGTGGCAACTCACATGGTGACGTTTACCGTTTCTTTGTTGTTTTCTCGTTTATTAAGCAAAATATGTTGAGTTTTATAGAAAAAAGGGTAGAATATAGTCCATTATATAGGAACAAAATATTTCATTATTAGATAATTATCTGGGAACATGGTAACACTGTTGGCATTTGGATGCTCGTAGAGATGGGCAAAGTGTGTCACTTTGAAGAAAAGAGAGAAGAGAAAGTACATATTATCTTTTCATCTTAGTGCTTTATATCACTCTTTTACATTAGTAGCTCAAATAAATTTTAAACTGAACTAATCAAGTTAAGAGTAATTAGGATTAAACAGATAAATCATATCGTTTGCAATTAAAGGTCCCAATAACTACATTATAGATATCTTTTTTCATTAATACTATTTTTTGAAACATAAACTTTTAGGAAATTTGGCAATATAATAATATTTAGCAACATTGTGTCTCATAAGCTATTTGTTAAATATGCTCTCCATGTTTTTCTCTAGCTAAGCGAGTAAGCACTGAGCGACAAGTTCGAAGTTGATCACTCGCCATTTCATATTGTACGAATAAAATAACTTTATTTAACTTTACTTTCAAAAAACTTTATTTTAAAAAAAGTACTGTATTCCTAAAGATTTATTTTGAAATGAAGTGAGCTAAATATATTAGCTCTTGTTAAAAGATATACATCTTTTTATCACTCACTCACTCGTTACATTACATCACTAGTTGCTTGCCAATTGCCAATTCTTCCAATATGAAGGCATGGAGTAAAAATTGATTTTATTTTCAATTATAATACAGTTGTATGTACTGAGGTTTCAGTTGTGATTATCCTTATTTTATAAAGTTAAATTAAAAGAAAAAATGGCTAACGTGGACGAAGAAGTATCTGCAAGTGATACAGGTGAAAATAGGTTGGTTTCTAGTGATAACAGAAACAACGAATCAAGTAGACCGAATTCTGAAGAGGTCGATGTAAGTAATTTTAGTCAAATTAAAAAAAACTTACGTGGAAGAAGAAAATACTTGTGTTATTTGAAATCTTATGTGACTCAAGTTGTTGTACCATTGTTATTTTAACAATTTTATCTCTATTGGACAAATCTTTAGTAGTAAATCGTAATTACGACAAATTTGTTTTACCTAAATTGTTTAATTATGCCTAAGTGATTACCTTACATTTGCGTATTTGCGAAAAAAATGCTATCATCATTTTATGACGTATTTAGTATTGCAAAGATGATGTTAGGTAAAATTATAGAATAAATTAATCGTTCTAAGCCATGATTTGGAAAATATGTCTGGCAGTATTTTAACTTCAAGAATTGTATATCCCCAAATGATATGAAAATTGGTTATTTTATTAATTAAGTTACTTCAAAATTGTTAATTTTGCATCTCTATTTACTTTATGTATATAAAAGTATCTATTTTAGGTCACATAACATTTCGTCAATGGTGCTATACACTAAATTACCATGTTACCTTGTAATGTTTATCAGATTGTAAATAATTTGTTCTGAGCATATAATCTATAGGGCAAACTTAAACAAGAGTGATTTACATTATTTGCTAGTTGCTTGACTTTGTTGTCTTAGGTGATTAACCTGCCAAAACTGTGGCTGCTATTGTTTTCAATTTGCTAATTATCCAAGTACACAAATCTAAATTAACAAAATAGCCCTCAAATATGAAGGTTTCTTCCCACATAATAAAAATAAACAATACTAAACTTCTATTGCATTGTGACATTGTTAATTTAAACAGTAACCATTGGGTAGGAAGGTCAATCAGTGTATTCCTTGCGAAATTTAATTTAATGCAGTCATTATTACATATTCAGGGATGCAGATAGCAATCAAACATTTATTTTTTTCCAGTTTAATGCACAAGTGGATGAGCAACGGCGTCGCATGCAGCCAACAAAACTGGAATCTTTCTTTGCAATCACTAAATCACTTATTATGAGAGCTCTGGTTGTTTATTTCATTACATCATTGTTCCATTATTCTTTTGCACCAAAAACTGATGTCAAGAGTCCTGCTGGAACTGGAACGTCTCGTGTGCCAGCTGTAAATATATTTTCCAATGGGACAGTCTTAGATATGTATTGTTATATATCTGAGAAAGAATTTCTGAACAACATTAATGAGTTGCAATTTGTTTGGAAGCAAACAGATATTGTGTATGGTGACTGGTATGGCGGTCCTAATGGTGATGGCACATACACATTTTCAACGGAAATAACACCTTCAAAAGCACTCATAAATAATGGATCTATTTACCTTCATACTTATATAGTACATTCGGGCAAATCACCAAATCCAAAAGATAAAAACAATTATGCAGGTGCCTTTATCACATATAGCAAGAAAATGTTGAACAAGTTCAAAAAATTAAGATACTTAAAAACTCATAATTTATTAACTGGACAAACAGAAAAATCAGAAGAAGAAATAATAAAGGCAGAGACAATGAAGGAAGAGATTGTATCACATTGGCATCCTAACTTGACGATCAATCTAGTTACTGACCAGACTAACTGGGTGCAGGGCAGTGTGCCACCTCCACTTGATGAATTCATTTACTTTACACCTGATGGTAAATCTTACAAACCTGCTGTACTTTTAAATGATTATTGGAATATGATGCGTGATTATGTACCTATAAATAAAACAACAACAAAACTTACATTGGAACTGACTTACCAACCATTGAGTCTTTTCAAATGGCAATTGTACACCGCCCAAGCGATGAGAGATAAACTGAGTGTGTTCTCTGCATTGGGTGCTGAGGAACAGGATGAGGAACAAGACACTGTAAAAGAATTGCTTCTAGAAACATCTCCATATTTACTTGGATTGACCATATTTGTGTCTGTACTTCACTCAATATTTGAATTATTAGCATTCAAAAATGATATTCAATTCTGGAACAATAGACAATCTTTGGAAGGTTTGTCAGTTAGATCGGTGTTCTTTAATGTATTTCAATCAACAGTGGTTCTTCTGTATGTGTTGGACAATGAGACTAATGTGATGGTCAGAATTTCTTGCTTCATTGGCTTGATGATTGAAATTTGGAAGATCAATAAAGTTATGGATGTTAAATTGAATAGAGAGAAACTTATATTTGGAATACCCACTTTGACATTTAAAGACAAAGGTTCCTATATTGAATCAAGTACCAAAGAATATGATATGTTAGCCTTTAGATATCTAAGTTGGGCTTGTTTCCCTCTGCTCATTGGTTATGGAGTATATTCACTGTTGTATCAAGAACACAAGGGATGGTACTCGTTTGTTCTTAACATGATGTATGGATATCTGTTGACATTTGGTTTTATTATGATGACACCACAGCTGTTCATCAACTACAAGTTAAAGTCTGTGGCACATTTGCCATGGCGCATGATGACATACAAATTCCTGAATACATTCATTGATGATATATTTGCATTTGTTATCAAAATGCCAACTATGTACCGTTTGGGCTGCTTCAGAGATGGTAAGTGTATTTTTATAAAAAAGAGAAATGAAAACTGTTCACTTGTTAGTATAGTGCATACCAAAATCCTCTGTTCCATGGTTTACTTAGTAATAGTGTGGTCATAAGTACTTTACGGTACAGTAGTTGTTATTCGCGACTTCGTCCACGTGAAATTAAAAAATAATAATAAAAATATAGCCTGTCACTCATTGATATCATAGCTTTTTAGTGGTGAAAGAATTATTAAAATCGGCCCAGTAGTTTTTGAGTTATTACAACACAAACCAAAATACAAATCTTTCCTCTTTATAATATTAGTAAGTATAGATTAAAATATCTTGACTGTCAAACATAAGTCAGAGTCTCACATTATTACAACTAAGGGTGTTTTGTTGAATGCGCAGATTTGAGCAAAATTGCATGAATTTAGTTGCACAGCTAGGCTAGAGTTTGTTACATGTTAAATTATATGATTTATTTTTATTTTCAGATATTGTCTTCTTCATTTTCTTATACCAGCGTTGGATTTACAAGGTCGACCACAAGAGAGTCAATGAATTTGGCTTTTCTGGAGAAATGGAGCAGCAAAAGAATGAATCTGGAAATGGTAATTTGGCAATTTCCGAAGGTGAAACTCAACAACCCGGTGACAAGAAGAATGATTAAATAGTGCTTGTTTCTGATAGTTAGTTATAAATTATAAAAACATGTAACTACTTATTAGAAGTAGAATATTTTGTCTTTTAAATTATATTGTTGTAATGCCATGTGCATCAGGTACATGCAATGTTGGTTGTTGCAACTGACCTCCACATAATCTGCATTAAACCTTAATAAAATGTTGTGTAATTTAATTTTAATGTAATGCTGTTTTGATTTTGTAATAATATATTTAAAGGTATCAAAAAGTTGACGATTTATAGGCATTTGAGCAATCTTTTTGACCTACATATTTAAAGTACAGACATGTGACTAATTCAAACTAAATAAAATGATCCAAAGACGCATTATTTACTATTTATTTAAGCTTTATTCACAGAATCAGGGCTGATTTTTAAAGTATTATTAAAATACCAATTCATCACTTTGGTTATATCTATAATTACATACTTCTACTTTTTCACAGGTTGTATACAACTTTTGTTAGCACACATAAACTCTGTAAATAATAAAAATACATATTATGAATTTGGTACCAGTACAAATATTGTTTTTTTAATTATAGACATGCTAGCCACTATTAACGGAAACAGTTTAAACGTCTTTAACAGAATGATCTATTAAAATCTTTGAATTTTAACAGCTCATCATAATTGTTCTGGTTGTTTTCCATTTATTTCCTTCTCATTGCTCAATATTGAATATTTTATTATTTTTATTATTTAAATTTAGCTCATAAAATTAGTACGTAGTTACTATTGGGGGATTTATGGGGAAGGGACAGACTAAGGGCTCGAAATTTTCTCCAAAGAAATATCAGATTTCTTTAGAAAAATAAAATAATTGAGCATATGATAAATAATTACATAGACTATTTTCCGCGTCCTAAGATAATTGTGATTTTTATGAAGGTTTCATCTTGATCGATGTGTAGTCGCCCTTAACAGTCTCGTACCACCTAAAATACAAACTTTTGTCGTATACCGAACGCCGTTTCACTTTTCTTAACAATATTTTAATTTTAATAGTAAAATTTACAGTTACCATTACCGTGAGTTTCTACTTTCAATGTACAAAAACATATTAAAACCAGCGTAAATAAAATAATGCTTATATTTCTTTCAAATCATCGTGGATATTTGGTATCCTCATATCTTTATTTTCTATTTAACACTCATTGCAGTTACAGCATTGTACCGGTTATAAATATTTATTATACTAAGCATGGTGGAAAGTATTATTACTTATGTAATTTTAAATATTTTGAGATAGTAACATTTTATTTATTTATGTATGTTAAAAGGTAGTTAAATAATGCCGTTAAGTATACCTTGAAAAATGGTCATGGTCATGTGATTTATGTATGCTTCGAATTGACTTTCATTATTTAATTACCATATGTTAGCTGAATAAATAATTAAAGTATAGTTAAACTTCATTTTATTGAATAAATAGCTAAATCATCTATCTTATTCTTGAATAATGGCGATTTGTAGTCTTGTTTTGCAGCTTTTTAAGAATAAATAACTTACTTGTTATTAGTAACTATTAAAGACAAAATTGTTTTATTTATATTAAGAAGTATATTATCTGTTTTCATATTGTTGTATATTTTAATATTATTCGATCTACTCCTGTGTATTTAGTGTTTGTGATTTTGTCGTATGTCTGAAATGTTATTTACTTTGTTATACTGCACAATGAATGTCATGCGAGTACATATTTAACGTTTAACTATAGCTTAATCAAAGTAGTGTGTTTAAATTAAATGTAATATCAATAAAATGTTGTGTCTGTACATACACTTTTTCATTCCAGATGTATGCTATGTGAGTTTTGGAGTTACTAAACATATATCAATTGGTACATTTTAGAAGAGGGGTAATTGGTTATTTCATAAACCTTGTAATCACACAATTTCAGTTTTTATGGGTACAAAGTATTGAGCAATGAAACAATAATATATTTACAGTCGTTTATTTAATATGCACAGTGCATTCTACAGCATTTTGCAGTGAACAATAAATAAACAAATGTTCTATGACACACTTTATACGTGCATTTACGCCATTACGTTATAATCTATGGTCATTTTATATGGTATTTTATTTTAATAACTAATTGATATTATAATCGATCAAATCACATGTATTCATTTATTGTAGAATTTTAATTGTATATTAAATGCAATTAAAACTATGGTACTTAGTATAACAGAATGATTTTTTTGTAGGTGAATCGTTATAGAATAAAATTTAAAAAAAAACAAACCAAACACGAAATACGTTATATTCAGTCTATCTCAAAATTTGTGATCACCTATACTATTGCATTATTAATATAGTTGGGCCAGAGTGTTAACATATTAACAAAGATATAACAATAGATCTGGTTCTATGAACCACAATAATTACTTGCAAACAAGAAAACTCAAATTGTATTGCGATATGTACAGGCGGTCACAGTTACAAAATATTAGTAAATTTTATAATGAATTTACAAATATTTCTCAACTATTCCGACGAGATTAAGCTCTGGGTAGAAGATAGTTTACGCTAAAAAGCGACAGAGGAATTTGAACCTCACTATTGAATCTTTATATGTCTCAGACAATAACATCACGCACGTCATCTAGGGGAGCAGACAGAGATGTTCGTTTTATCTTAATAACATAATATAATGAATATTAATGCAATATTTTACAAAGTTACATCAAATCATGAATAAAAGAATGAAGAAGTGAGTCCGCGATTTCAGCATCGCCCGACGACATTCCGAACTGTGTCGGCGCCCTCCGAGCTTCTTCGTCCTGGTGAAATCAAATTCGCAAATACAATGTCTTAAAACTACGCTAAGGGGTAGACAAGAATAATAGGCTGGTGGAATATTTTATGTAATAACTAGCTTTCGCTCGTGACTCCGTCCACTTGGAATTAAAAAGAAAAAAAAAGTGAGTAGCCTATGTGTTCTTCCAGACTATCTTCTACATCTATGCTAAATTTCAACAAGATCCGTTAAGCCGTTTAGCCTACAAATTCTAACAAAGATCCATCGATCCAAACTTGTGCATTTACATAATTATAAAAAAAAGAAGTAAGATAGTATATTATATGTGATGTTATGTCGATACACGAAGTGTTTGTTGTGTACCTGTGCGAGCACGTCGCGGTCCAGCTGCACGACGATGACGGAGCTATCCCCGGCTATCACTGGAGGAGGTACTGGTAGTCGAGAAGGAATCAAAGGAGTCGAAGTCAGATCCACTATAGGAAAGAGTGCTGCGTGCGGCCCCGCCCCCCGCGCCGCCCCCGCCCCCGCCTCCGCGGCCGCCCCCGCCCGCCCGTCGCCGGCCAGAAGTAGTCGTGCTCAAAGCTGGATCACAATTGACAATTTTTTAAGACATTCTCTTTTAAGTATCTGAAATTTTCTAACAATATTTTTTCAAAGCTAACGTTATTTGATGTATAATCATTAAGGTGTGTCCCGCGGTGCTGCTCGCCACACATGTGATCTTGAGCTTTTAATAATTTAAGTTTTAAAAGAAAAAATATTTTTATAACCTCGCTGTAAATCACCTAGCTTTCATCCGCGAGGAATTAAAAACACTTACAAGCGTATTTGTTCTCCCAGAGTGTGTTTTCTATCTGTGCTAAATTTGATCGAGATCTGTTAATCCATTTTGGTAATATGAAGTAACAATCATGCATTAAGACTAACTTTCGCATTTATAGTAGGATGAATAGTAATTCCTGATATTAGTGTATCCTAACAATCACTATATATAATATTATACTAGCTGTTCCAGTGCGATTTCATCAGCATAAAATTATTTTATTGTTTACATGTGTCAAATTGTCAATTGCAAATGTGAAAATGACATGACATAACATAACTTGGCAATCTTGCTTCCTTGATGTTGGCAGCAACTTATGGTCTCTTTCCCACAGTAGGGTTTTTATCCAAAATATTTACCCCCTAAATTCAATTGCGTGTAAATATATAGCCTAAAGAGTGACGTAAGTTTAGGGCTTTTTATTAAAAAAAGAACTATTCAAAAATATGCTGTAATTGACTGACATCTTAGGCAACAAAGAAGCGTGTGTTTATGCTTTATTATAATAGAATAGAAGTATAGATAGATAGTATAGATTAGCTGTTGCTGGCGACTTCGTCCACGTGGAATAAAAAAAAACAGAAGAAAGCCTATGCTACTCAGCGATAACGTAGCTTTCTAATGGTAAAAGAATTTTTGATATCGGCCCAGTAATTTTTGAGTTATTTCAATACATCCACAAATACAAATCTTTCCTCTTTATAATATTAGATTAGACTTACAACTCCTCGTACTCCTCCTCCTCCCCCTCGTCAAACAACGAGTTGAAGTCCGACTCGTCATGGCTGTTACTTCCTCTGCAACAAACCTCCACATTAATGTTACACTTGATGACGCCTTCAAAGCACTACGTAACAAGATAATCGTGTACATTAGGGCGCAGTTTCATGGTCGTTAGCGCCCGCATGCGAGAACCGTTTTAGCAGTCGTTAGGGCCCGCAAGTGTTTGACGATATTTATTACTTTACCTTACTGACTGTTCTGAGCCTTCCCATAACACTTGTGTAGACCGATGATTTTATTAGTCGTTAGCCCGCATGCTGTATTACGACCGTGTTATCGACTAATGAAACTACGTTCTTATATCAATATCACTCTGTAGAAATATACAGTTTTGTCTTTTACCTTTGCCTAAAAAAATGTTATGTTAATATTATGCAATCTTACGGTTAGTATACTAATTGGAGCCCCAACTTTAGTCCCTTTTCCTTCCCACCCTTTTTCTTATAAGAGAAGGATGCGAAGGGAACGTGAATTTGAAGGAGGAGACGCATAAGAGGAAACATCCACTTATGTGCGTCTACTCCTTCGCTTAAGGGTAGGCAACGCATCTGCAATTGCGAATGTCTATGGGCAGCGGTCGCTTTTTTTATATTATAAGATAGCAAAGGAGCAAGCGGCCACCTGAAATCGCCGAAAGGGTGAAGCGACCGCTGCCCATAGACATCCGAAATTGCAGATGCCTACCCTTAATCGACGGAGGACGAGACGCACATAAAGAGGATATTTCCCCTTCCTATGCTTCTCCTCCACCGTCGCTTCGCCAGTTCTGCGGATTCAGGTGGCCGATTGCTCGTTTGCCACCTTATAAGAAAAAAAAACTAAATAACAAAATTACGTATAAAATAAAGTGTTTACGAAATACCGGTTTGTAAATAATGTGCTACGAAAAAAATAAAAAAATGTAAGAAAAGCATACCGGTCATTATCGGAGTTAGGATGATGTGCTTGTGCCGCCTCGTCTTCTGTAAACAATACAGCTTCATATTACTTGGTCTTTTCACGTAAATAAAGATAATGAATATTACTGATGAAGTATACAGTAGATACTAAGTTCTGTTATGAGTAAATGTTTAGTCGAGCTAAGATAATTGTATTTATGAAGCTGTATTATTCACTATAACTACAGACATGTTGCCAACAGATACCTTCTCTTGACTTGAGCAGGTCCAATCTTTTCTTCTTCATCTCCACGCTCAGGTTCTCCACCATCTTCTCTATGAACGAGTCCAGCACTAAACTCTTGCACTCCGATGTTATTGGTTTCCTGGAAATGTTACATTTGTTATGCCGAAAACAACTAAAAGTACAGTAGGAGAATCTGGTCATCACGCCAATGCGTGTGGTAGTACATTCTCAAATATAATGTTTAATTTAATCCCCATTGCTTTTTTCTTAATAATCCACGTTTCGTAACTAACCTACAAATGGGGCACTCCCATTTCTTCTTCTTCCACATAGTGATGCAATATTTGCAGAAGGTGTGCGCGCAGTTGAGCGTGGTCGCGCTCACGAACAGCTCGGCACAGATGCTGCACTGCAGCTCATTCTCCATTATGTCCGCGAACTCCGCCACCGCGCTCTCTTTTGCTGTACTCTCACCACTTTCGTTCTCCGCTTTCAGCATCTCCTTTTCATTCTCCACTGATCTTAGTTGACTCTTAACCTAAAAATTGTACATATAAAGTTATTTACAATAATCTTAACGATAAAATATCTTACAAAAGTACAAAATTTACAAACTCATGTGTTTCTTTTATTGTTTATACAAAATGTTATTACTAAACACTTATAAAAATACATTAACATCACCCTCATTTGACTTGAAAACAGAAAAGAAATCATACAGTATTACTTTAATTCTAAGATACATTTTACTGCAACGATAAAAATTAGCATAATAATTAAAAATATTAATATTTTAAAAGTTAACCTTATCTAATTGTTCAAGAAGAGAATTGATAACTTCAGTGGACTGTTCGGAATGTTTCTGTATCCTCTCCGCAGCCAGTGCGGCCAGTTCTGTCTCTCTATCTTCCACCCGGGTCTGAAAATATATAAAAAAACATTAATAAGATAGTTAATGCCTATCTTAGTCACAAAACATATATCGTATGACCACCGTGTTTAGAAACATTAAGATGTATGTGACACATAATAAAATGTACCTTTAATTCTACAATAGATTTGTTTGCATTGACTTTGGCTTCAGCTAACTTCTTTTGTAATTCTTCTCTTTCATGTATCTGAAACAGAGCAGTATTATAATACTGTATACTCCTACTGTATAATCCTATAGGATTATTTCTTAAAAAATATCAGATTTTCGTTAATCAGAAAAATAATCTTACAAGTTTTTCCATTTTAACTTTTTCTTCTTGACTGACTTTTTTCAATTCCTCAACTTTTTTAGTTAACTCTTTCTCAACTTCACATTTGTGTTGTTCTGTCTCCTTTTCTTTTGATTCCAGTTTACTTTTTAAAACCTTCAAATCATGTAACAATTCAGTTTCCCTCAAATTCTTTTGCTCTTCCAGTGCCTTTATTTCCTAAAAAAATCATAGAATAAATGTAATTAACCATAGAAAAGACTTTCTAGCGTACAAGCTATACATGAAAACCAAGTAATTGTAAACAAACAGTACAGGTCACATTTAATGCTTAAATTCATAAACATTTGCAGAAATCAAACATTTTCCCCACAGAAATATTAAATATTTCATGATTTCTGTACATCACATTTCTAATGAAAAGTGTAAACCGAACATGATAAAACTGGATACATTGAAATTACCTTTTCGTTAGCTAATTTCAGCATTTCCGTTTCATTTCTTAACATTTCTTCGAGTTTTCTTTTCTCAATTTTACGAATTTCTTCTTGCTCCCACATTGTAGTTTCGAGTTTGCTCAATAAATCTTGTTTAGAAGTACTTTCTCTATTTATTTCACTCAGAAATTCTTCTCTTTCTTTTAAAAGTTTCTGTTTTAGGGAGACATTTTCTAAAATAAGTTCCGCTTCTATTGCATTGTGTTTCTCAATTTCTTCCTGTCAAAAATGATAACATAATATGTTAAAATAATTCTCAATGCATTGAGCAATATTTAAGCAATACATAATGTTAAATCTTACTTAATGCTAAAGTTTAGAAGGAAGGATGGATGGATGGATGGATGTTTGTTAAGAGTTTGTAGCCTAAGCTGCTGAATGGATCTGGATGAAATTTAGCATAGGTGTAGAGGATAGTCTGGAAGAACACATACACTTAGCTTTGTTTTTTTTAAATTCCATGCAGACGGAGTCGTGGGCAAAGCTAGTATAAAAAAACACAAAGTTATGGTTTTTTAAACCTACCTTTAAGCTAGAAATTTTTCCTTCCATTTCCTGTTTCAGGGAAGCAAGTTCTCCATCTCTTTCTTGTATAAGAAGGGCTCTTTGTTCTTCAATAGTAGTTTTGCCATCTTCTAAGCAATCCATTCTTGTAGTATAAAGCTTATTTAAAATTTGCATTTTTTGCATCATTTCTGTTTGTAAGCGATCCTTTAACAATTGAGTGTTCTTTTGGATGTCCTGTGCATTTTGAATTTTTTCAGCAATGTGTTGCATTTCTGAACTTTGAGAGTTTTCAAATTTTATTTTCACATTATTTATAATGTCAGTGGAGTCAACATCATTTTCAAGTTTTATACGTTTATTGGAAGGTTCACTTTCTATGTTATCATCTTTGATGCTCTTTTCTGGCTTTATAAATGAAAAAACAAATTCCTTTGCTGGGTCCAAAATAATAACGTCAAGATTATTAAGCTTCCTGTACTTGCCATTGCCTAACTTTATACCATTAAGCTCTATTCCAAAACTACTGTGGTCCTCAATAAACCATTCATCAAACGTTTTTCTAATGATGCAGTGATTTCTGGATATTGCTATAACTGGTATAACGACGGAGTTCTTTAATCCACGTCCTATGGTTAACTAAAAACGAAACATAAAATAAATATTTTTGAAATAAAAAAACAAAACCTATCAGCTAAAGTAAGACGTAGTTAAGAAACAATACTCACTACGGTTGAAGTTACTTTAATTTTTTCCAAGGTTTCGTACTCAGGTTTTAACTTTTTGGTAGAAATTAAATATGGTACGTCGTTATCCTGCATGTTTATATCATTTATCTTGTTAATCGATTAACATATTATTTACAGCAAAATAAAAGGTTCCAATATTTCTTTAAAAACATAACATTGTTCAATTATTATTGGGTTACAGAAGCAACACAAATTATTCACAGTATTCTAAATTATATTGCTAACAAAAACTCTCAGACTAAGAATATACTAGGTCGTAGTAAAAACTGGATTGTCCGAAACGAAATCGAAATGGCTGAAATTTGACAGATATACACAGAATCACAGAAAATATATCACTGATATATGGTGATTTTAGCACAGAATATAAATTGTTGTCTTCTACGAAATAGGAATGGATCATGGAAGTACTACAAGAACAGGAAAGACAGGAATGAGCTTTTGTCGCAAATTGAAGCCGAGCGAGACCTCAATATTTGTACCTTTTATCCTTCTCTGGCGATGGTGACTATGTTGAAATGTGATTTGAGGACAGCGATTATAAAAAATCTCGTTTTTGTTGTCTGGCGTCAGCTAATTATTATTTCAGATGGATTTTAACGTATTAGTTATCATTAATGTATTTACTAAAAACAGTACAAAATACATAATTATCAATCAGACATTGCTAAATAAAAGTCTTGTGAAGTTTATGACGCAAACCTAGCTTATTCCTTATATCTTAAATCTGAAATTAAAACAAAGTTATTTTAATAGAGAAAGGAATAAATAAATGCATAAGTGTTTAAGTTATTCGAACTTGAACTAGGTTTGGATAGTCATGCATGGTTACCGTAATTCTTTACCAACAAATTATGTTTAAAACTATTACCTGTGAAAAATAACCCACAATCAGGATAATACTCGCTTCCGCAAGCCTCCACGACACAAGTTCTCTCCATTTTAACAGTGGAATTTTCAAAATATTACCGATTAAAAACGCTGCCATTGAAGTCCGATTCGGCGATGTCAGTTCAGGTGTTCGAATTTCAATCAAATAAAAGAAAACCTGTGCGCCAATCGCAATTTTTTTGCGTTAATAAAATTTTACATGTAGCAACAAATAATATTGCTTTAATTTTTTTTTTAATTATGAAGAGGCAAACGAGCAAGCGGCCACCTGAATCCGCCAAAATGGCGAAGCGACCGCTGCCCATAGACATTCGCAATAGCGGATGCGTTGCCTACCCTTAATCGACGGAGAAGGAGACGCACATAAAGAGGATATTTCCTCTTCCTATGCGTCTCCGCCACCGTCAAATCCACGTTCCCTTCCCATCCCATTCTAATGAGAAAAAGAGTGGGAAGGAAAAGGGACTTAAGTTGGTCCTCTGGCACCACACTCATCAGACGAAACGCGGGATTGCTCCCACTTCACGCCTGTCTTCTGTGTGGTCGTGGTATTGCACCGGGCGAGCCGACGCATTCGTGCGAAGATGTTAAAGCGGGCTTTACCACTGTTAAATGTCGGTAATAAATTATTATTAATATTTAGAAACATTTTGATAGTAAATATTTTTACTGCATTACATTACATCAATTGCTTACTTTTCTACAAACAACGAAAAGATTAATATCTGGCAAGTCACTGTTAGAAAGGGAAATATTGGACACTTGTAGCCCTCTCACTCGGGTTCAATTTTATTTTGCGTGCAATAAGACTCTTACGCCCTTAGCATAAGGTTTTATTTTCTTTATTTTAACTGCAAGATGTACAGATAGAACACACTCCTGTTGTACGTAGTATTTAGTGTAAGAGACAAATGTGACGATTGATTTTTATTTGTATAACTTAGAAAATCCTTGTATAATAATCAGACAAATCAGACATATAGCAATAGCTATATGTCTGATTTTTCAGAAGGAATAAAAGGGGTGACAATATGTTTTTACACAAGTGATTTGACGTTGGAAACACTCCCAGGTTTTTTCAGTAAACTTACTTATCTCGAGAAAATCTCAAAGGATCTCTCTGTTTGGTCTTGTCAGGTTTTCTGTAACACACAGGTTGTCTTTAATTCCGCAGTGACGGAGATGCGGGCGCAGCAAGTATGATGAGATAATCAAGATTGGTGGAGAAAGTATGCAATATTGAAAGAATATATTACGTAGGTTTTTACCAATGGAGACAAAGAGATAAATGTAATTTCAATGCGAAAAATAGAAGTGATTTGTTTTTACTCCTTCCTGGTGATTATTGGACTGCTTTATTAAAATTTGTATAGTATAGGGTTTTTATCTTCGTTAAGTATAAAATAAGCCAGAAAAAAACAATATATGACTTAAAAACAAAATTTAATACAGTTTACTTCATAAAACTCTCCAACGAAAAACTTATTAAGTAAGAAAAGTTAAAATTCAGCTAAACATCATTTTAAAAGCTGTTGTGAAAGAGGGTACGTAAGGAGGATAAAGGGATACCGAAGTGAAAGCATATTTCTTGCCGGATAAAACGAATAGATAGAGGTCTTTAATATAAACGAAGCAGACTTTAGTACTCTCGAAAAATGTAAGGCAGCGGTTAAGTACATAATGAATTTTTAACGCTATGGGTTTTGATGTTTTGGCATGAGACGTCTCTAAAGTTGTTCGACAATTTGCAACTCATTTTTCATTATGAAATGATTCGTTTCTGTGCAGTTGTGCCATTTTGTGGCTACTATCGAATGGGCCTCTTACTAAGTACGATTTTTAAACGCCTTATTTTAGTTTCAGTTTGCTTCTGATCTACAAAAAATATGTTTATCTCGTAGTATGTACACAAAACTTAAATACACAAACCCTTTAACAATTAAAAAGCTGGTGCCACATAAAGTTACATTTGGATGATGGAAGAATAATAATCAAATAGTTTTCCCCATTTTTCAGTAAATAAAATGTTTATTTATATGCCATTTACTAAGAAATAAAGCATTTCTGTGGCATCAAATCTTATTAAAGTGAAACAAAATTAAGTATTTGTTTTGGTATAAGAACAATTATTTGGTGTGAACCACTTTGGCATGAAAGTCGTAAATTCATTTTGGGAGTCCTTTGAGATTTTGATGACAACATTTGTATCTTCTTAAATTATGACCGCCGCGGGCATTCTTTTATCCGAATCTTTCTAAATTAATTGTTTCTCTAAGCGTTCATTTCGTTACCAGTGACTATGTAAATTTTATATTTGCTATTTCGTTTATACTTCGTAATCAACGGAAAAAGTTGACAAAATGTGATTGCTTAAATACATAATATTAAAGTATACATAATTTTAAAATGAACAACGTTTTTAGTGAGATCATGGACCACGGGCGTCGCCAGGGGGGCAAAAGGGGCAGCTGCCCACTACGATTTTGACAATTTGCAATTTGCATTGCATCAGTAAATAACAGGATACAGTTTTCAGACAAAGGCAGCTCGCGATGAAGAAACAATAGAACTCGACTGAGTGATATAATTTCCCGTAAAATCTTTTTCATTAAACTGATTAAGTGTCGGGGCCGCGATGGGTTTATTGCAAAAGTTGGTCATTCGCTGAGGCCAGTGGCTAAAGCTCCCTCCCTTAACTCGAATAATTGTCTACGTGATCGGAATAAAAGCGCCTGAGATTTATCTGATTTTATTAAAAGGATTTAATAAATTGGATAAATATCTTGAATATCTGTTTGTATTTACTACAGTAACATCAATACTATTTATAACAATTCATTGGGCGTTGTTATTTCTGTATAGTATTGTAATTTTTTATTGTATTGCAAATTATCTGCTTACGTAACAAAGAAAGTTAGCTCTCGTATATCTTATTTATATCACAATGCCTTGACATTAATTTTTCTGGGAGTTGTTGATTTTATTTGTGTGTTTGTATCACTTAAGGTTTTTTTTTTTTTTTTTTTTTTTTTTTTTAATTATCTTTATTTCCTGCTGCTGTAGTTCTTGCAGCAACCTTGTTGTCTTTGCTTATTTTTTTTTTTTCTTGTTATATAGGGGAGATCAGATAGTTACGGTCCACTTTGCAGATTGAGTCATTAAATTCTTTGTAATTATCTTTATTGAAGAGTAAAATAGATGAAAGCATGTTTTTATTAAACGTAAATATTTTGTTTACACGAATATAAACTTTTTAGACTGAGTATTTTATCAAATATAAAAATATTAGTCAATTAAAATTAAACCCCTAAAAGCACAGTTTCGGTCCACCGGAGATAGTTATGGACCACCTCTCGGGTACAGTTACGGTCCACCTTTATATGACTATAATAGTTATAAAATAATTATTATTTGTCATTTGTCTTGCCTTTTTGAACAGGAAAAATTTATTTATATAAAATCAGAAACTAATTAAAATCATTTGAATTACCATTTTAATATAAAGAACACAAAAAAAAGTCCTATTAGTATTCACAAGGATATTAATTTTACGGGTCTCTAGAATATAATGCAAATCGAAATATTCGTGTCAATTGCTGAAATTTTATTGTTTCAATCATACACCTATTTCAATAATAATTTGGATAGCTGTTTTATATATATTTAACTTTCAGGAAATAGCATTTTTTCTGCGTCCTTTTAAACGTAAAGTGAGATCACGTAGAAAAAGTAAACTGACTGTTAGATGCTTTTGTTTTTTTTTTTTTATATTTTGATTATGTCTGTAGTATCACTAACTATAAGACTATCTTACTAAAAACACGTTTTATTTTCCTTCCTTCTAGTCTACATAAAACTTTTACAATATTAAGTAACAAAGTAATGAAAGTTCAATAAACAATCTATTTAGGATTTGTTTCGATATTTTTGTTTCGGAAATTTCATAAAATAAATTACTCATCCCATTAAGAAACAGGAAACAATATGAAGTTTGGGTGGACCGAAACTGTATCTCGGCCTCGGACCATAACTGTAAAGTGCTATGGCCATAATTGTACGTCCATATAAGCTTTGAGACAGTAGTAGTCCACCATATTTTAAGCCTTACGAAATAATAATCGTTGTAATATCCATATAAATAAATACTAGAACATCTCTTCTATAAGACACAATGATAAGAAAGCACATCAAAATTGAATAAGTAAACAAATTCCAAGATTTAAAAAAAGCTGTCCTAAACAAAAGTGATAAGAAATTAACAATTTTTATCAGATTCGCGCCTGATATATTTAGATCACCCGTGACTTTAAAAATTTATATTTTCTATTAGTAATTTAGATGTCAAATGTTAGCATATTAGTTGTAACATATGTTTATTGTGGTTTACTTTCAATTAATTTCCATAATAGCTCCAAAACATGCGTTTTTGTCTTAAGTGGACCGTAACTCCCCCCTGGTCGGAAACTGTCTAATCTACCCTATATCTAATGATAAATATTTATGTTTCTACTTAATACTAGTTTTTTTTTTTTATTTTTTTTTTTTTTTTTTGCTCGTTTATTAGAATTTAGGGATTCTATGAGCTCATGCAGCCGTGGAGCCATTAGCTTTGGCTGCCAAGCGCATTATAGCTAACCCGTACTCTAGAAACATAATTCTTAGTTTATCATTTTCCATAATTGTGACTATGTTGTTTTTTGTTATAGCGTGATCCATCATTCTTTCATAGTCATATCGTTGTTTGGCATATCTGGGACAGCTTAGTATAATGTGTTCTATTGTTTCAGCAGTAATGTTGTCACATACACAAGCTGGATCAGTTGCCAGCTTAAACCTATATAAGTATGACCTTATGCCACCATGGCCTGTGAGAAGCTGAGTACGTATGTTGGCATGATTGTCATTTTTGAAAATTCGATAAGCTACTTGAACATCGTTGAAAAACATTTTTAGGGAACTATTGGGATTATATTCCTCGTAACGTTTCTGCCATACTCGCGTGGTGGAATCCCTTATTGCGCGCTTTGCATATGAGATGGGGAATTTATCGTATGCTGGCGACTTTTTAGATGTTAATGCAGCGTTTTTAGCTAACTCATCTGCTCGCTCATTACCGTTCATCACTTAAGGTTGCTAACGCTTCGTTTGTGCTTTTGTTAAAATTTTAAGAATACAATTGTTTCTTTAAGTGTGCAAATAAAATTCTGTGTAACTTCTGAATGAATAAGTAGAGTAATGTCTATCTTGAAGCTTAAAAGTTTTACGACTTATTATAAAAGGGCTTCAATTAAATAAGATTATGAAATATCAGTGCTTAAAATATAAAAGGTTCTCTGATACTCTAATAACTGTAAACTTAGTGCAAAAATAACCCAAGGTTGCCTTTTTGTCATGTGTTTGCGAGACTTTGAGGCTATCAATTACTTAAAACTTAAAAGGAATGAAAAAAAAACTATATAAAGTATGATACAAAGAATTACTGGTATGAATGGAACTCAACAGGAATTGTGTCACATTGACCCAATAATGTGAAGGACACGATGAAAATTGGACGGAATCCTCGGTAATGTGCCACACCACATTTCGATTTCTTATACTTGTTTGTGTTCGTGATAAAAAAAAGTTCAAAACTAATTTTAATCATTTTAGATATTTTCGAGTTAACGAAAGAAACTTGTAACCTAGAGGTGATATTTCTTTAAACCTGACAATGAAATACATTCTTACGTAAAATTTTCTAATGATGTTTACAAGTAAAATATCAAACACATTTTAACCTAATTGGAAGGATGTAAATTTGAGTGTTTTAACATTCATTGTAAGCTTTTATCAGCAGGCAATTTTTTTTTCGAAACGGAGGTAGACGTTTTAATATTGCCGCAGCTTTAATCTACTCTTTATCGCGTCTGCTTTTGTGCTTAGGCTATTTCGAATCCCTTTCAGAATTATTAAACCTTTTAGCTTTTGTGTAGGCGTCGCTAATGACTATAGATAGTCTGACACATTTTAAAAGTTCTTGATTGAGCTCTAAAAGATGATTATCATCATGTTTATTTAGAAACATAACGGGAAAAGTAATACTTAACGTTATTAGAAGTAATATACAATATCCTAGCACGTTTGGACCCATACTAATCGATCTTGTGGAATGTATACACTCGTTTTTTAGAAATAAATAACTGTAAAAAGATAACATATCTGGTAACTAGCGTAAATCGTTAATATTGCAGTGATTTTCAAGATCACATCAATTTATCACGTAATCGACTGTCGGTGAGTGAGAAATCGATGGTCCGACCGAGGTTAAAGCTGGTCCGGAGCCTTCTCTACGCAGTTCATTTCAATTAACAAGTGTAATTTGTTTTCGAAGTCCTTTGAGATTTTCCACTTGAAATTTATACGTCTGTAACAATTCTAATTTTTGATATTTTCTTTTCTGCTTTATATTGAATGTTTATCCTTATGGATAATTTAATAATTCTACCAAGGATGCCTTATAATGATACCGTATTTTTCGTTTTACACAATATTTTTTGTTTAAATCGTGTTCAGGCTACACAGTAAAAAGTTACAGACCACTCCATTAGGTAAAACGGTCGTGAGAGTTTGGGCGTTGTTTGCTACATCTTTTGTTGGAGTGTTTGTTTTTTTGTTTTGTTTCGGTAGCTACATTATTGTGCGGAGCTGGTAAATTCACTATTGTGATGTTAAAGGTTCAAAACGTTTTCAAATTACCGAAACAAAAGAGCGGCGGGCTCTAAGAGGTCGTGATGGGAATAATTAGTCTATTCAATTCATTTCATCGTTATCAGACTGAGTGAATGGGTTCCTCGAGGAGTAGTAATGGTGCCCGCTCAGAGAAATTGCTTTTAGGAAGGAGTGCACTAACTTACGTCAAGATTATTCGAAAACTGCTTGGTCTTTTGGGAAAATTAATTAGTTTCAACGATTGTTACACAGAACGAGCTTAGCAAGTTTCAAACTGATGAAAGTGGAAGCCGAAGTAATATTACGTTTGTAGCTAGAAGAAAGGTATATATACAAAAACAAAACCATGGGGAGTCAATATTTGTTAATATTCATAAAATTAGATATTCACTGTGTCAGTGTCCGCTTACTTTTAGATGTTTTAGAACTCACCCGTAATTTCCTCTTAAATTAAGCGGATTTTAACTCGATATACTTTAATGTAAAATCTAATTATTTACAGTAACAGTAAAGTTATTACGTAAGTAAGCTCTAAGGTCAGAGTATCATATTATTTTTTATGTTTCGCTGTAAAAAAGCTAAAGCATCTATAATGGAGTGGCAGGCAGCGCGCGAACAAAGTTAGTGCCGTGATTGTAGCCCACTCGGCCGTGAGATGATTTAGCCGTGCGTAACAGTTTTTTTAACGTTCACAAATAACTTTTAGTGGCTGTGACATAGCAGCGGATGTACTTTCTTTTTATTTTATTTTCTCACAATATTGTTCGTTAGTAGCTTTTGTTTTACTGACTGCCACAGGGTAGTTAAGTAACCTTTAAATAATTCTTGATGGGGCAGTTAAACTGGTAAAGGTTAGGTTAGTATTACTAAGTATTACTCAAAGAGCAATAGTTTAAAAAAAGAATGGTCAACATAGAGCAAATACTGGTTTCGAAAGTACGACGTTCGAACGAAATTAAGTGATAATAGCGAAAGTAACTAATGAAGTAAGAAAAAGAATTATAAAAATCATGTTAATAATCAGTTTATGATAATTCCAAAAAAAACTGTAGATTCAGCATTGCTTGTTGCCTTACTCTCGTATTCTAATCACGTTTGTTGTAATTTATGCAATACGTTTTCATGTTGGAGCAGAGTGAAAAGGCTGCTACCCTGGGGGATAAGTAAAACGGCCAGAGAGAGATACACTTGTATAATAATCTGTATAAACCCGAATATTTTTAATATAATTAGTTATTCCAAACAAAACAAAAATCAACAGACAATTTTATTTTCTCTTTATGTTAATTGGTCAATAACTTATTGGCGCGATAAAATAATAAACACTGTTGTACATCTTATTTATTAGGGTAAAGTTGTTTTTTGAAATTGAATTAAAAAATATATAGCTACGTTACATCTTTCTCTCTCCACTTTCTGTATCATATGTAATGCTTCCGTTCTAAACCGCTGCGAATACTGCTCAGTTGGACAGTTTTTGCGGCGGATCTTCGTTTGAATTTACATTCAGTTGCGCGACGTTCTGCCACCCTCGCCCCTGCACATAGCGACGGCTTTTTGTAGAAGCGCGTCACAGATTATGTGTTTTAATTCAACGCGTTTCGGATAGGATACCACTGTTACCATTTGTGTCACTATCATTGAACGCATGAAGTGGTGACATTCACGATTTGATACAGTGTAAACCAAACTATTTCTCTTACTGGTCCCTACGTACATAATCTAGATCTAGTATAGAGTAACATTTGGGGTTTTATAAGTTCGGTGACGAGACATTTTTGTGTAACGTGGTTTTGAATTTCCTTCTTTTTACACAATTGAATGATGATTTGATGAAATAGTTTGTAGTTAACATTAACGTTCATAATATAGCAAAATGATCTAATTGATTTTACATATATTATTTCATTTTCGTAAAAAAGTTCACAACAGTTTCTTGTCTATTTAACGTCTCTTGAATGTTTTGTGACAGAACTGATTAAAGCGAGGATTTATTGTAAAAGTTGGACGAATGCCAAGACATGTAGAAGTATGTAAAGTTGACTCATACAACTGTGCGAGTGATTAAGTACCATGATTATGTTTGCAAATACACTGTT
Organism: Papilio protenor; assembly: GCA_029286645.1. Classification (NCBI taxonomy): domain Eukaryota; kingdom Metazoa; phylum Arthropoda; class Insecta; order Lepidoptera; family Papilionidae; genus Papilio; species Papilio protenor. Next base: position 5,556,357 of record JAGSMZ010000011.1, read on the forward strand.
AACGTATTAATATATTTTTTAAATTATTTAACCCAGAAAAATTGTGTGCTCACTTTACCAACTGCTTATTTTGTTTAATAGATGGCGCTAGTAGTCTGCTGGAACTATTGCATTTTGCATTTAGTTTTATTACATTATCTTACAAATAAAACCAGTATTTTTTTAATGATTTACGTCAGTGCTCAATGTTATCCTTTATTTATTCAAATATTGCTCTTAATAGATTAATTCGATTGCAATTATTGTTGCTGGCTATCTGGACAAAGCTGCTTAATATATATATATTCTCCTTTGATATCGTTATCTGGCTATTCTTGTATTGTTTATAATTAGCCTGTACGTTAGTGCGTATTTGCAATGCTCGCTTTGTCTTATTATTGTACCAATCCTGCAGTTCATTTTATAAGTATCGTGCTCGTGTTTGGGATCCAAATCAAAATCAGGGTGCAGTTATCTTCAGTTTACGTGTGTAAATTATTGTATTTATGAACATTGTTTTTAATAAATGCTTGCATTAAAAACTTCTTTATCATTTTTATTATTTATGGGGCTCATTGTTTTTCTTTATAACTGTTAATACGTGCTTCAAATTCATTTAAGATTAATAACGCTATAACTATTTTATTCAAGATATTTATGTTTTTTTTATAAGCATTGGTTCTACAAACGACATAATTTTCTGATATCAAAAGGTCTTAAAATACATCGGAATGTCCACGAGTCCAAACAAAACATTAACACGGGTCCAGTCCAATTTTCATCCTGTCGTCATTGATATATTTGGGTCGAAGTGACGTCGTTCCGCCTCGTTCCCAACGATGATACAGACAGTTTGTTTTTTTCTTAGAAATGTTTTTAAGGAAAGGGAAAATTTTGACTTTTCTGCACCGATAATATATTTTTATTTCAGTAATAATTTCACTTTTGCATACCAACAATAATAATGTTCTGTCCGATTATATTATACTAGCTGTTGCTCACGACTTCGCGCGCGTGAATTTAAAAAAATAATAAAAAATGTAGCCTATGTTACTCGCTGATAACGTAGCTTTTTAATGGTGAAAGAATTTTTGAAATCGGTCCAGTAGTTTTTATGTGAATGATATACATACAAATATCCAAATCTTTCCTCGTTATAATATTAGTAAAGATGTAGTAAAAGGTAAGAAAAACAAATGACAATATACTTATAAAATGTTTACTCAAAAGTTATTAGTAAACATGCAAATTTTACGTTTTTTTTCTTTAACACTTGAATGCAATTTGTAGTTGAATACGAGGCATGCCGTTAAATAATTAGGAAGCTCGTAAAACATAAACGCGCAAGTTAGCCGCAGAAAGTTTGAAAGTTACGCACGCCGCGAAACCGCGATACAAATCCCTTGCAATTTTAATAGCTATTCAAACCTGTAAACCAGCGAAAAACTGAAACTGTTTTTTTATGTATTTTTCTAGCTGATATTATTAATTTCTGATGATGAAATGAGAGGAACAGTATCTACTGGTTTTAGCTCTGCTAGCGGCCTGGGCGAAAATTAACTTCGAATGCGCCCCCTTTTTACCATGCTTTGAGTTGGCCGGAAGTTAAACAGGCTAATTTACATAAGCCATCGCCATACTGGCGTATAGTCTACGAATATTACACTCGTAAAATTGGATGGATGGAGCGTGTGCGCTTATTACTGTCCAGCGCCCTGGGCGGTCGCTCAACCTCGCCCTACCCTAATTGCAATTGGTCGGCTATACGATTTAAAAAAGAAAGAAATAAAATTAATTAGTGGAGTAAAACTTACTGGCTCCAAATTGGTTTTGTAAGCTTAACGCTGCGCCGCCCATCAATTCCTACTCCGCAGACATTCATTAGTCTCTGAATTGGTTTCTTCGTATACTTACTTGTTTACGTTCTACGAAACAGTTCTATGGACATTTTTAAGTCTGCAATTTTTTTTAATTATTAGGACATTTTACCTCCATGTCAATTTTTTCAAATATAGAATCCGTCCCTCGTAATAATATAAATTTTATTTATTAGGTGAGTATGTAAATTTACAAGCAAAATGTGGTGCTTTATGAGATATAAATTGAAATTACTGTGTCAAAGCCCAAATCTGACAGAATAAAGTATTTCTTAGTTAAGTGTACCACAAAACTATAAACATTGTGGGATAGTATAGGACATAGGACACACTTCGCTAGCTTTGATAAAAGTAAAAACATAAATGGTTTTATCAACTTTGAATATTGCATGTAAATTCTGTTTACTGTTAAAGTTCTACATTAAGACATTGGCTAGTGATTCAGTGTCGTACATTTAACTCGAATAATTTTGTACGTGATACGAATAAAGATCTCCTTACAGTGGATAGAGTCCTCGATCTACCTTTACCTCTCATTTAGGCAAGCCTAATTATTTAGTAGTCCTGTTTATCTTCTTTCTATTAGAATATTTCGTTTGCACAACGGTTTATTTCTTCATCACTATGAACATCATACTAATCATACTAATATAATATTATAAATGCGAAAGTTTAGATGGATGTTTGTTAGAGTTTGTAGCCTAAACGGCTGAATGGATCTGGATGAAATTTAGCATAACATAGTCTGGAAGAGCACATAGGCTACTTAGATTTTTTTTTAATTCCACGCGGACGGAGTCGCGAGCGAAAGCTAGTTAAATAATAAACCGATACTTTTCGCAGATGAACCGTTAAAATAAGAGAGTTTTAAATCTCTATGAATAGGTTATATAATGCTAGCTAGTGACAAAAAGTAGTACTGACATGACTTCGTAATAAAACATTCGGGTCAAAGGAAAGAAATCTCGGAGACCTACAGCGATTATATGATCCGTGAGGGTAATATTCGACGTGACGAATGCGATATTAGACGTCGAAATCGAATGTCACTGAGGGAAATTGCAAAGGAAATTTTACAGACTTGAATCTGTCGGAACATTAAAACTTATTGCTTCGTCAATTCATTTATTTTATAGCTTTATATCTAGCCTTGAAGGATAATAAATAATCTTGTATTTGTTTATTTTTGAATTATATTGCACGGAAGCGAAAGATGTGTGTGTAAATCTGACAAATTGTTAAGCCCTACAATAACGAGTCCGTAAGAGAATTTTATCCGAGGATTAAGAGAACGGCGGTAGGAAAACTTTAAGCCGCCTTTTCCTTATATCGTCCTCCTCATTGTGTACAGGGATATAGTATTACAATTTATTTTTGTATTCATTAAGTAGTTTTAGGCATGAACGTAAAAATTATTCCTTAATTTTCATTAGCAGCATCAGGCACAGAAATCATTATTGTTATTCCAAAAAATAATAAAACCGCTATTTGAAGTATGTTTGAAATTTAAATTTAACAGCATATACCCTTTAAAATGTTCCTGCAAAATATAAAATACGGGACGTGTCAAGTGAAAATGGAACACTATTTATTTCGACGAAGTTGACGGACAGTGTTTTTCCGCAAAGCATTGTTTTGTGCGCGAACAGTTCAAGATTAATATTCCCAGCTGTAATGTTCTCGCAATTTGGCTAAAATTGAAAGTTCTGTACCAGAAGTATATCATTGTCTGGTGTTACTACGTCGTGGCCTTTAGCTTGCTGGCTCTTTGGTCGTTTATAAAACAAATGAAAACTGATGTGTGGATTTAGCGGTTGTCCTTTCAGATAATTGGACAGTGAACTTATGTCATTGTATGTCTATGCCGAGTTATATAAATTGAAAGAATTAAATGATATTTAAGTAGACATTTCCCGAAACACAGGTTACCGAAATCGAGATTAGGTAAGCCGTTTTTTAACAGTTGTATGTTGTACATATCTAAGATATTTTTCGTAGCTACAGAAGACTTAATCGCTTTTTTTAAATTTTATTTGATGTCCCTAAGATTAAGACTAGTTTTGGAGAATGTAAACTGCTTTACATTACAACTACACTCAGCGTAAAATATTTTCTTTAACTCATCCATTTAGACATGCTCAGAAATAACAAATAATGAATTCGTGTATATTATTTTCCTAGTATATGTTCGGACGACGTTTACAAGTGGCGCTGTCCGTCGCTCGTTTTTGCGCCGGAAGATCGCATGAGTTACCGCGGGCGCGCATCCGGTTCGTACCCCCTACCCCCTGCCCCCTGCACCCTGCACCCCTTCACACCCCGCCCACACTTGACACTACGCAGTGCCGCATTTAAAAGGTTTGATTTCGAATGCAGTATCTAGTATCATGTTTGTTTAAATTAAATTTTATATTAAAACTTCTTCCAAGCTTCAGTTTATATTGATAATTGAAACAAATTACTATCATGAACTAAATTACTTATCTCATTCAATACCTAAGTATCTGTAATTTTTTAAGAATTAATTAAAAGTTAATAAATAGATAAGAACAGAAAGTGAATGGAGTTACTAACCACTAATAATTTAATATATTATTTTAACTGTATTAAAGAAAACTTATGTAAGTAATCAACGTTATGGTAAATCAAAAAAATATATAATATGTAGATAACGCTCTGTAGTATTTTCCACGTCTCGCTAATTTCTACAGGCAGTTAACTTTACATACGGATGAGTTTTAACGAGCGTACATTTAGTTCTAAACGCTTTACTCGTATGTTGGAAATTAAGAATCAGATACGTTTACCTTCTATCGTTGCTTTTTTGTAAATATTTCCAAATGGTCTAGACGTCAGTTTTATTATTTATATCGTAAAGTTGTTTTGTCACGTTTATACCAAAGGCTCAAAAAGTCCCTTCGTTGTATAAATTAAATAGGAATAGGTACATACTATTTTTATTTATTCTGCGTGGTTCCAACGATTTTTCCGTTGAATAGATTTATCATGAAATGGCAGAAGTAGTTTAAATATTCACAACAGTACAGAATTGAAATTAATTTAATTTTACTTTTTTCATACCTTATACTGTGGAATACTATCTTTTTGCATGGTGCGTCTTCGGGCGACGGTATTACATCAATATCAAGTGTCTAGTCGTTGATTTTTTGTCGCCAATGTTCAGTTCTTCGGTTATTAGTACTTGGCAGACCTATTCAAACGGTACCTAAAAAGCTAATATGTGAAAATTAAAGCGAGGAAAGCGTGAATTTAGCGCTCGCATTGAGGGATGTAAAAGTGTCTCTTTAGCGCGCGATTTTCGCATACTGCACCGTCGGTGTCGGACAGTTTTTGCGCCGGATCTTCGTTTGAATAACACAGACTCCACATTCGGCTGCCGCATTCTGCCACCCACGCTTTATACTTATCTTCGTTTTTAAAATTTTACGAATATGGGTATAAATACATACTCGCATATTTTAATATTCCAAGGAACTGAATGAAATACTTTTAAAAGATCTACGATTACTTTTAATTTGTATTAGTATTGAGTTTCGTACTTTTATGTATTTTGATTAAATTGTGCTTGATATTCTTTCTAGAATCGTGTACGAAAACTGATTAACAATATTTGTAATTCGTAACAGTGATAAATGCTATGTAGGGTTTGAAGAAGTATCTTTAGACCCAAGCATACTATTAACCACTGTTCTATTGGGGCTCATAAGCAAGAAACAGATTCACGATTGGATTGCGAAAATGGTTCGTTTTACAATTTACGACTTGCAATTTAATTCGGTTTCAGTTTACATCGCAGGCGGGGCTTGCTCCTATATTCTTGCCATTTAAATAAAAGCTAACAAAGGAATTTTCATCTAAATTGAGTCGCTTTTATGTTTTATATTAGTATAACATGGTTAGTTACTCATAAAATAAAATATTTGGTAATGAATCATACCTTTTTCTTGTGATTAATTAATGAATATAGAGAGTAAATGGATTACTTAGTTATTTCGATAGAATTCGGTTCGTATTCATAGTCTAGTTAACTGTATGATCATTACTAAAAATTGTAAATATATTTTAATATAAAAAATCAACAATCCATCATATATTTGAGAACGCTTTTAACACATGATTTGTCCTGTGGCTTCACTATTGTCAGGTAAAATTGCTCCCTTTTGCGCTGTTTGCCGGCAAATAATGCAGGCAATCGACAACGACAACGAGTTCACTCTGAACGGGAAATACAAATGCAAATAAAATATTATACAAACATTTTGTGAATTTCTTTCAATAGTTATCTTATGAGTGTATTACATAAATTTTATTGAAATAAAATAGAAATGTATAATTCAGTGATGATCACAATATCAACCACTAATTTGTAGTTGTTACGATAGTTTTTGACATAAAGTCAAAATAAAGAGCATTTAGAAGAACCATTGGAGTTATGCGTCAAGTTTTGCTTCTGGTAGTAAGTAAAGTTATAACTTAAAAGCCAAAAAGCGCCAATGGCGGCGTTACACTTAAACATGACAACTTACATACAGTAAAACTAGCGAGTTCAAGTAGGGATGTCGTTCTTAGTTTGGAATCATTCCTAAGAGAGCAACTTAACGCCAAAACTCTTCTTTATTTAAATATCTTCGAACGAATTCGACATAAAAAATTAAATTAATTGGTTGGGTTGAATTAACTGTTCAAAATCGGTGTTGGAGGCTTAGCGTGGCTCAGCCCATCAATTTCTCGCCCGCAGACATTCATTACTCTTTGAATTTTTTTTTCTCTGAGTAAAAGCTTGTTTTCGCTGACGTGAAATGTTGGACAAGTTTTCTGTTGAATAATGTTTAATTTTGATGAGCTAACTAAACTTCCGCTAGCTTAGATCACAAGAAATACGCCCTTCAAAATGTTACATTTCATAAAAGATAACATTTATATATATATAAAGTGCATAAAACAGATTGATTTTTTGCAGTTAACCATTGACAATAAATAAAGCCGTAATTGTTCAATTTGCCTTAATTTGGTAGCTAGATAAGCTTAATCGTGATACCAAACCGAACGAGAAACATAATTTACGTTGGGATTATAATCCGATTAAAGCTATTAACAGTTTATTTTACATATTGTCATGTTACATTTTTAAAACCATAGTTTCAACTTTCTATACTTTTCCAAAGAATTGTGTGCATCAAGTAGTTTTTACTAGTTATTAAAAACTAGTTTCATTATAGAGAGAGCCTTTCATTATAGAGAAACTAATTCTAAACCAAAAAAGGAACTGGTTTCCTTAATCTATATCTATACTAATATTATAAAGAGGAAAGATTTGTATTTTTGTATTTTTGTATGTATTGAAATAACTCAAAAACTACTGGGCCGATTTCAAAAATTCTTTTCCCACTAAAAAGCTACGTTATGAGGGAGTAACATAGGCTGTATTTTTTAACTTCACACGGGCGAAGTCGCGAGCAACAGCTAGTATTTATTAAAAGTTGTTTCTACATATTACGTATAGAACAAAACAGGTCTAAATTATTATTACATAGGTACTAGTTAGTTAACTTTTACTTAAAAGCGAATACACTGTTTATGTTATATCTTATTGTGATCTACTCGTAATATACAATACGAATATTGTTGGTAAAAGCTATTATGTATCCCGTATTTCTTCTATTAGGCCAACTTGTTTGTGTAATACACGAAAACGAATTATTATAAGACAAAATCCAATGTATTCCTTAGATTACAGAACTCTTTCTAGGTAATGGATGTTTACCGATTTTATTACAATGTTTTTATATCGCGAAGTGTACACATATTTGCAAACGAGCTCGTACAGAGAGGAGATGAGACGTGTGATTCAATTTACATAACATGATGAATGGATTACTCCAAGTAAGCTGTCGTACATTTATTCAGGGATATAGCTTTAAAGCCCCGCTTTTAGATAATTTTGAAAATGGAATCTATTTTATAGCTATGTTCTACGAAGCTTTTAAATATAAAACTGGAACTTGTAAAACATTTTTTAATCAAATGTTTTCGTTGACAAATTTAGAACAAAGTCACGTTATTTAACTAACATTTGTAAGTTAGCATTGAAAATTAGTACAGTTACTAAAACTATTGAGGGCAAAACCTCAACGTCCTAGTCCTAGGTAGCAAAAGTCCAGAACTAATAACAAATCAACTGTGAAAAGAAATTTTGTTTTTTTACATTCTATTAAAGTCAAGGTTGTTTAATGTTTTAAAATGTAAATTATATGTATGTTCAACGTAACTAAAGATGCTTTACTAATATAATATTATATAAAAAATATCCCGTCAATTATATATTCCAAAACGTATGGTCTTTTACATGTAATTTCTATGACTCACGAAAAAGTTCAAGATTTATTCCTGACGTGCACCATTGCCTTACTCGTCTTCACAAACATTTGCGAATATTTGTCATAATTTATCAAGCACTGTCATGTTACAAAAGAAGTTTAAAACTTACAGATTTCCGTTTCAGTCTTTAAAAATAAAATGCTATTTCCTTTATGTTATACGATTTTAACATGAAATATTGTTAGGGGAGTAAAAATATATCATGCTATACATCATCCAATAGGATATACATACATAGCTATTGTATACTCGTAATTATGTAACATTGTGTTAAAAGTGTTGTAATTTGTCTCCTTTCTTGGTAACTCTCGTGTTTAATATCCCAATATCTCTTTTCCATAAGAATATCGCTGAACCTCACAAATTACTACAACCTTTGTGATGTTTTCGTAAAAGTGGAATCAGTTTTATTGTAAGGATTAAAGGGTACGGGTTTAGGGAAACTGTAATCCGATTTTGTCGTAAACCTGCCCATATAATGATTTAAGTGTGCGATTGTTTGTTACGAATGACAAGGAAAAGCAAACTTAATTATTATTCTTTCAAATAGTTTTATGATGTTTGTTTCTTAATTATCAAACAGTACTAAAAATAAATAAATTATGAACCAACTATTATAATAAACCTCGTCGTTGATTAGACATAAGTTTATAATTTTGGTTATTCGTGTTGTCCTTTATATCTCAATATTTAATCTGTTAGTACCTTTCTTGTTCACTGACAAGAATTTATTATATTACAATGTTCATATAAATGCTTTTGTTGTGTTAAAAATCTAATTTGGTTTGTTTTTAATACAAGTATCTCGGTATCATTTTGATCAAATAGTGATTTTGCACACGTTTTCAAAAGTAACAGTGTCCAAGAAGTAAGTTTTCTTTGCTACTGAAGTTACGCTAACTTTGAAGAGCGGTAGAATTCCAAACAAACTGCAAAAGTACGTGTTTGGACTATGACCGCACGTCGCGATACAAATATTTTGCAGCGGGAAATTAGTATCCTTACTCCTCCTTTGTTTTGTTCATTTAATTGTAGTTTTCCGAATTTGGTACGTTCCGATATCAGGGTAGTTAATTGTTATACACACCATGAAGTTCTTTTTTACTTTAAATATGGTAGATATCAACAGATTCTTTATTTTGTTATAGCGAAAATCTTTGATATTACCATTTGCTACAAATCTTTTATCTAATATTTTTCTCTCCATCTCGAATATTTGATATTAAAACGTGGAAAGCTTCAAAGCAACAAAGAAAGAAAACCCTGCCTGAGGGCAAAAAGTGAATCTTAATTCCTCCGCTTGTTAGCAACGCTGTCCAAAACAAACAACTAGTAACAAAGGTAAATTTTTTTTGCAGTAGATACGAGAGAACACATGGTAATTTAACTATATACAAATATACAAAAACAGAGTAATGTGTTTTAAACGCACAAAATTTTACTTACGGCATAAACTAGTCATTTAGTAATTGCGTGTTAAAATTTAAAAGGATAAATAAAGATTTCGATGAAAGCAACGTTCTCACAGAGGGCTTCGAGGTACTCAAATAAATCAGATAAATGTTTCTAACGATAATGTTGTCATAATTTAGTGAGATTGAATTGAATTTGAACGAAGTACTTACTTAGTTTTCAAAATCAAATTAAGGTAGCTACCAGAATTTACAAAGCGAATTAAAAGTAAATTCTTCGAGAAGTTTGCTGCCATGTCTCTGAAAAAAGTCCCTATCACTTAACCATTTATTAGCTTCACATACGGACTGAGAAATAATTTTACGTTTTACCTTTAACTAGTTATTTGTTTTATCTCTAATACCATAAATATCAAACACACCGACAAATATTTGTCAATTGCTATGTTAAATCTGCAACATTAGTAGAAATGACGTTGCTTTGAAAATTCACTTAAGCGTTGAAACCACTTAATACATCGACACTGTCAAAACTTCGTCGAGAAATTGCTAGTAACTACTAACTAGTAAGTAGTTTAAATAGATTTACTTGCATATTTATTGAATTCAAATACGTTGTATCAATGAATTTCTTTGCTAATTAATTTCCAGAATTGGCTAATAAATCTATGCATGGCGAAATTGAAATCTGCTCAGTATTTTATGAGTTATTTCAGTACATACAAAAATACAAATCTTTCCTCTTTAAAATATAAGTGTAGATAAACTTTACTAAAGGGCTATTATACCATCCACACCTTAGATGCTAACGGTACTTATCTTGAGTTAAAGTCATTATAAAAATAAATAAATAAATAAAAGTGACAGAATAAAATAAATTAACAATATTTCATTTAAAGAGACGAGTTAAATCTTGATTTCGCAAGAAATGACTGAGGCACAAATCCTTTCATCTTTTTAGTAACAGTAAAGTTATTTGAATAAAGCACTATTAGATTATAAACTAATTATACATTTGGCAGGCCTAAATTAAGAGTCAAGGGCAGATAAAGCTAGTATGACGGTATCTGATCGCACTAAAGTAGGCCGGCGAGCTTTATTCCGATCACGTAGATTATTCGAGTTAAATTTTCAAGCTTGATTCATCAGCCTTGGCTTCATCGGATAACTTAATCAGTCCCTTTTGAATACAACACTTAATATATTGATTAACATTTCCAGAAAAAATGACCAGATAAACAAAATTAATTTCTGATTTAGTGCAATTTATCTCCAAAGCACGCAGATCTTACTCTGGGGTACTGGACTTGATCATTTGTAATACTTGATCGAGTAGGTAAAAAAAAGTTCGAAAGGATTTCACTGAGCTACATTAATTTACAAATATTTCTATTTATATTGACATTTTAATAAATATGTATTTATACCCTTTTTCATGCTTACATCATAATTACATTTAAACTGTAAATAGAATAGAGGCTTAAGTTCTGAGTTAAATATTTTCTTAGTTTAAAATGTTTATTGGCAAATGCACACTCATTAAAGCTCGTCTACATGCGAACTTTATTACAAGTAAGAGTTCGCGAAACTTGCAAATTGCATACACATTTTAAAGCACGTGGCTGCTTGTGTAGTTCACAAGCTGCGCGCGACTTTGTTAGCTTCTACTTAAAATCACTTATATTCAAAATATAATCCTTCGACGCAAACAACTAACTTTCAATGCTGGTGATAACATTAAAATGACAAGAATAACTTAATTTATAAGTGAATCTATCTTCTAGACATCAAATGAGTATCGATATTTTGTTAATCATACAAAAAATGTTCACATGCTTAAAAATCCAAGAATCACGTAAGTATCATTATTATTACAGAGTTTACGTACTCTTATCGCATTTATAAATCCACATTTACGTAGCGAAACATTAACAATGTCGTTTGCAGTTTAATTCATTATACATTCAAACAGAGACATCTTACGAATGCAACGCGCTTTGTTATGTCCCGGCGGAGCTAAACGCAGCCGGAAGTGTGACCGCTGTAACTCATACGGGCTTCCGGCGCAAAAACTACCGCCGCCGGCAGCGTCGGACAGCGCCACTTGGAGCCTCGTCCTAACATATACCAGCAAACATACATACAAGTAGCACATATATTACCGTAGTAATGTTAATAAAAGTAGCAAGTATGTACACTACTGTGTATTGGTTCATTTCAGTGTAGTATAAATATTTATACAATCTAAATATTGGTCTTAAAAACTATTTACTATGTAAAGTACTACTACTACTTTACTCTCTGGAATATGAAAATTTTAAACAGTTATAACTAATTTAATAAAAAAAAAACTAAACGAGTTATTCTGCCACTATGTCAACGTAAGTGAAAATTTTTGAAAAAAGAATCTTACGTTTATCCCACGCTCGGGTAACCTAAAACTGCGACAACGTTAATGTAGTTGCGCCCAACTAAATGCACTGTAAGTTTTTGCGGCAACTGCAAAAAACGTGATACTTCATTCGCCTAATTGTAATATAAAAAATATATATATGCAGAAATGAAGAGCGTAGATAATTTTTATTTTAGCGACCTGATGGCGCTACTTTTATGAAATGCTTTTCTGACTTTACCTCTTTTATTTCACGCTTTACAGTTTACCCCACTTACGTGAAAAATCATAGAAGTCGTATTTATCTGTTTTAACTAATTTTTTATTTTAGCGACCTGATGGCGCTACTTTTATGAAATGCTTTTCTGACTTTACCTCTTTTATTTCACGCTTTACAGTTTACCCCACTTACGTGAAAAATCATAGAAGTCGTATTTATCTGTTTTAACTAATTTTGTATTTAACTATTCCGATTACTTTGTGGACATATGGTTTTATAAAAAGAAATATTTAACTAAAGTGGCAACACAAAAAGTCACTTGAATTTAAATGATTGTTCAAAGATACCTTTCCAAAGGTAATATATGATCGTGGTTTCAGTACGGAGCTGCGAGAAACTCGTATAAGTCCCCGATTAAAGCTTTTATCACAGAATTGATTAAATGTCAATCCGAGACGGATTTATGGCGAAAGTTGGTTCCCCTCTGACGTTATTGATTCAGGCTCGCACTTAACGCAAATAATTACATTAGATGATATCGTATTAACTTTTTAAATTGCTATTGCTAAAGCTTCTTATTATTCAGTTTATATAAAAATCCAAGTTAGTTTTTAATAGTACTCCTAGAATAATATTAGCGATTAGTGCAATTAATGACATAGGTTATAAATTAAAAACACATCTTTTTTTAGTCGTCGCTTTCATACAAAACAGTAAGTAATTTTCAATTTTTTATTGTCTAAGTTAACGACATTTACTGGATATCTTTAAGGAGATTTTGGTTTTGAATTCCAACAGTTCCATGGTGTGCAGTTGCGTCACCCTATGCTCACCCTCAATATGAACCAACAGAATTCACCCATCTACTTCGACCTAATAATGACACGGAAAAACGTTTTCCCCCGTCCTACAGAGGGGCGGCCAGATAACGCTGTCGTACATTTTACACGAGCCTGACACTCCCCTTGTTTCATAATCACATCATTAATTTAATATATCATCGAATGCATTTCCATAATATTTTTTACATACGAGTATATCTTATCGTTACCTTTTCACTGAATCCTCTTTTATCTATACTAATATTATAAAGAGGAAAGATTTGTATCTTTGGACTTTTGTATGTATTGAAATAAGCCAAAAACTACTTGGCTGATTTCAAACATTCATTAAACAGTGAGTAACATAGGCTATTATTATTTTTTTCGTGGACGATGTCGCGAGCAACAGTTAGTTTTTACTAAATCAAAGTACATAAATGTAATACGATTCATAAGTAGCAAACCCTGTGTTGCAGTAACCTATCGAACTTTTAAGGACGTATAAAGAATATTTTTGAGACACATTTTATTACCCATAGGAGTTATGGTGAGACTACGCCTATTTATTCAGTACGGCCCTATATTTATCTCGACATTAAGGTATTTCACTACTTATAGGATTTACAGAAAAACAACTGACTGTGTAGTTTTAATTAAAACAAGCAAATAATATCTCCATTAAGAGAAAAGCTTAGAAGAGGTGTTATAATAATTATCAGAGGCCATGCAAAAATTCAAGTGTAATTTAATTACACGGTGAGCCGGCCGGGGCAAATTGTAGGAGCGCGCGGCATAAGTTAATTATACTAATGAACGAGAGAAGAAACTTGGCCGAAAAATCCCCTCCAAGATCACTTCAAAATCTTTACTGCAATGTTCATGGTGCGGTTCATTAACGTCTGGCATTAAGGAGGGCTTACGTGGAATAACGTTGTTTCTCTAATTTACTTTCATTTTTATTTTAATGCTCAAATTATTTTCTTTAATTTTAGTTCTTACTTCTAAATAGAATGTCTAGACTAAGAGATAATGTGCACTGTTTGTAACAATCTTATATTAATTAAGAATTAAATAAATACTGTCGATATAGTTGTTTTATTCATCGTTAAAATCCACGAACAAACCATCCGATCTGTTTCTATTGTAAGAAGTTAAGGTTAATATTCTATCCTATTTTTTTGAAAAATAGTAATACTTTGTTCGTTACATTTTATCGAAAAACAAAATGAATAAAGACATTTATTTTTATTTTTAGGACCTTAAGTTTGTGCTAGAAGATAGTTCGAACCTGAGATCAAATGTTGGACGGCCGAACTTAAAAGTGCAGTGTCTTGATAAGGCCACGCTCAAACACTAATTCCCATTAATATTTTCACGTCTGGCAGATTGCTAGTGACGTTTACGAAGCGAAGTGTTTAACATCCTCTTTAGTATTAGGCCGGTAATCTCACGACCCTTTCTTTTACTGTCTAGTGTTTCATTATCGACTGGTCGTTTTCACTAACATTCCTTGGTTTTAGCAAACAAATTTGAATAATTAAATAATATTTAATTGTTCCAAATGCAAACAATAGAATTGAAATTAAGCAGGAATACAAACAGCTAGAATTACAAGCAGCTTGAAAGTTAACGTTATATAATACTGTGCAGCTCTCGCCGTTCACATTCAAACAAAAGCGATTATTCTGTTTCGAAGCTAAATTCAAGACTTAAAGGATTTCATTTACTCCTTAGAAATTGCGAGAAGTGATTCAATTCTGAAAGTCTTATTATTTACATTATACGCATCGATGGTCGCTTGGTTCACTGGATAAGCCATGCTGTTTCATGAATCAAGAAGGATCAAAACAGTCGGAACTCCGTACTAATTTTATTTATGATGCTCTAAAAACCAGTACCATTTTCTCCATATATAAAATACCTGTTTATTGTATTTATCACACTGCATGTATTTAATAAATGCTAAAGAACTTAAATTGAGGACCTAAAAAAATTGAGATTACTGTTTTAATCGTAATTTTGAAGTTCAAATTTTCAAATCAAAGTACTGATTAAGAAACGAAGCCAATATAGATTTATTGTAAAAGTTGGCCGTCAGCCAGGCCCTGTGATTCAAGCTTGTACAGTTAACTCGAAATATTGTCTACGTGATTGGAATCAAGCATTTTGCCTTTAAAGGATGAAAAGTACACTCAAGCTCTGTACTTATGCGTTATTCAAATTTGCTTAGTAATGAATTATTCCAAATCAAATCTTACAATATGGTTGTTCTTTTAACCTGTTGGAATAAGTGACAGAGACTTTGTTATACTGTTAGACACATCAAGATAATGAACTGAGGGTTAGTCTGCGCTTTGTCCAGTGTATTCTCTACATTGGACTATTTTAGGGTTTTGTTTCTACTCATCGACGGTGACATTTTTTACCTCAGTCCTTCGGACTACCCTGAAAGTCATTTGCATACAGCCGATTTTGAATTATGCTATTATCAAATATTCATCAGGAAAGAATGTTCCTTTAAATAAAATTGTTTATTTGCAGTATTTAGATTAAGGACGTTTTGAAGATCAAAAGGTCCTCGCTGTGTAGTCGAGTCAAAAACGGGAAGCACAAACAAAAAATTGAGCAGTGAATATAGTTGGTAAAGTGCTCTGAACCAGTAGAACAAAGATTTTATTACTACAGGTGAAAGTTTTTTTTTTCATACCCGCCGCCTGTATCCCTTTGTTGTGAAAAATGTAATATACAACATGGTTTTTGCGATTAAAATACCAGTTAAAATTATTTTGAGTGTTGATGAACTTCAACCGCGTAAAAAACTTCATTTTGATATTATTAAGAACATACAATTTTATCAAAATCTTATACACTTTATTAAATTTATTTATGAATCTACTAGCTTGTAGCTAATTTTTTACCAACATGATCATGCTTAAAATAATTAATTTGATATTATGTTCACTTCACACTTCAAAAATTATACAGAACAAAGGTTTTCAGTATTTGGTTTAGATTGCGTTGAAGATGGTCTGGTACTCAAGGGAGTACTAACAACATGGTATAAAATATCCGGCAGGAACTTCTATACATCTTTTTGTGTCCAAAGTTATTTAGATGGTTTTGTTATTTGGTGATTTTTGTTTTTTACGTTTTTTTTAAAGCAATTAAAGAAGGAGAAATCTCGTTTCATTTCATTTTTTGATTTTTCTCTCTTCTGGCTTTTTCTTTCGTTATAAACATTGAACTTTCTTTTAATTCAGTTCAACTAATTAACTACATGAGATTCTTCATTTATACACATACAAATCAAGCAAATTCGTTTTTCAGTTTATATTAAAAAGTAAAATGTTAGAGCAGACAGTTGCGGCGAGGGTATACACCAACTGGGTTTGAATTAGTTTACCAGCAAAGCTTTATCCGCAGTTGAAAATAAAATTCTACTCAAGTGCAACGGAGAGAGGTCGTTGTCGGCTTCAATGAGATTCAATTCAAAATATAGCAGTCTTTAGATTTTTTAATTTACAAACATCAATTAAATACGAAGTTGGTATAACGTTCTCTATGTCAACTTATACAAAAATAGTTTTGCTGTTCCAATTTTTCACTATCAATCCTAAGTTAATATGATATTTATTATTTTCAGAACATTAATTAACAAGAAAAGAATCCATGTTGTAGAATAATTTCAAGAGTTATAAATTTTATCGACAAATCTGCAGACCGATAACAAATTATTGAGGTTAAGTGATACTAACTGCGTGAATTCGGTTTTAAAAGCATTTTATCGTCGGCGAGACCATCAATTTGTCATCTGCTGATATTTGATTTCACAATAAATTTGGATATTCGTTGAAAACGATATGTCCCTCTTCAGTTACCAATTGTCGTTTCCACAAAAAAATTGTGAAAAACTCTCATCTAGATTATTTTTTTCGTTGAATACGAGACATCTATACTATTATAATAATGCGTAAACACACACTTCTTTGTTGCCTAAGATGTCAGCAATTACAGCATATTTTTGAATAATCCTTTTTCTATTAAAAAGCCCTACACTTACGTCATGCTTTAGGCTATATATTTTCACATAAATATTTTGGATAAAAATAAAAACTCTAATGTGGGAAAGAGACCATAAGTTGCTGCCAACATCAAGAAAGAAAGATTGCTAAGGTTTGTCATGTCATGTCATGTCATTTTGACATTTGCTTTTGATAATTTGACAAATGTAAACAATAAAATAAAGTTTTTATAATTTCACGCGGATGAATCCGCACGCGAACAGCTAGTCTTTAATACATCTTGTCTATGAATGGTAAGGCACAATATAATATTCAAAAATGTTTATAAACAAATATAAGCAAACATTTATTTTAAAACTTGCAGTCATTGATTTCTAAATAATTCGGTTCATTCGGTGGCAGTTTAAATTTCGCGGCCCAGGTTAATGCGGGTAACCGGGCACATTTTTATTCTCCCGTACTAGTGGGTAGATTCGAATCCCTCTCCGGTACGATCGGGCGCGGGGCTTGCGGAGAGGTGTGCGGGAGAATGAGTCATGTGCAAGCAGCCAAGCGGGTCGGTCGGTTAAAAAGTGCGAGTTCATAGATCATCGGAAGTGGTTGCTTGTCCGATAACGCGAAAACACAACGGGCGTGTCTATTTTATTAGCGAACAAGGTCGTATATGTACGTAGGTTACATGTTTGGTGCATCTTGACAGAAATAGACTCGACTCGAATGACACCGACAGAGACTAAGCACCTGCAGGCAAGGTAAGTACCGATATCCTCCATAATTCCAAATTTTTACAATATCGTGCCCTCCGGTGCAAACGTAGTCTAAGAGTAGGTTGAGCCGCGGGACTCGAACCCGTCGTGTTCGGCACAAAGAGTTATTTACAAATCAATGACTGCAAGTTGCGTTACTTCATAATAGCTAATTATAGTGACAAAATAATTTTATAATTGTGATGAAGAAAGTAGGTCATCATAATTGCAACCACTATATGCCAGTAATGTGATAGGGCTAAAAAACATTATTTTTAAAAAGAAAAAAGAATTTTGTTAAATAATTTCATCTGGCGTTATTGTTAACCGTACCAGTTAATTAAAATGTCACCGAGGTCCTTTTTCCCTGTACACCCTTCATTTGTTTTGTCGGTCCTTTCTCTAGCGAAACCGGAAAACAATAAATAAATTATCCTGCTATTTAAAAAAATCCTGGCATAATAAATCGGGAACAGGGGTAGAGGCGCTTAAGTGCGGAACGTTAACAAGGGTCATGTCCAATTTTCGTTATGTTTAGGTTGATATATTAAAGGGCAATATGCCGGTGGTGTTCGGAGCCTCGGGTAAGTTAAGATTTTATTTTGCATGTTGATGTTCCGTTAAGTAAAATTATTCTACCAGAAAACAATTAATACGGAGGATACCTAATTCCACCACAAACTACTTCTACTGAGGTTATCTGAAGTGGTAACTCTTTAATGGAAATTCGGAGACTTAGGTTATGTTAAAATTCGAGCCCCATAAAGGAGAGCGTTGATGGAAAGAACAAAGGGAGGTTTGTTCCACAAGATAAGGCGAGGGAAAACTTACCCTACGCAGGTTGTGTTTAGTGTGCGCCGAACATAGCGCGAGGGTCTATATTGTATACAAGGTACTCATTGTGTGCACATATAAAGTGTATGTCTATCCATATAACAAGCTTTTAAGCTTTTAAAAATGTTCTCTTCGGGCAGCATAAATATTTTTATACGCGTGTTTGAATCATGTTTATATGTGATTTCGAATATAAATTAAGTTGTATTAACTGTTTAATAAATATTAACTCAAAATTAATTAACGGTCAAACAGAAATTAATTTTAGTGTTGATTAATTTATCATCAGAATCGAGCCAGTAATGAAATGTTTTTCATGTTGTTTTTCGTTGCCCAAGTATTAATAAACAATAATATTTTAATTGTCAGTAGATTTAAACTGTTATTATTAATAATAAAAGTTCCCATCGCTTAAGTAAGTGATACGAGAACGGACAGTCTACTTAGTTTAATGTTGTAAAACGTTTGTTCCTTTTCTTGTAACTTTTGATACCGGAAGGTGGGGTAAGAGATTTATTTCCCTACTTCCACTCTTACTTCACGTCCGTGTAACCATTTACGAACGTTTGTCTTAGAATGTTGGGCTATTATAATGCTCTCGGTAAATTTATGAGAAATGAAATAAGTGGAAAAAATATTGTTACTTAGGAGCGTCATGTTGAAATTGTTACATAAAATTTATTACAAATACATAATTATGAATCAGCGGAATATATTTTCAAACTTGACTAGTTTATAATCTATAAAATATATGTGAATAGTTTTTAAACTGCTACGTTAACAAAAGCAAGGGTGAAAAGCATTAACATTCTTTGTTTCTTCAACTATACACGATGTTGAAACCTGGTTATTATTTGTACTTATTATTACCGTATTAATATAAGAAGTGTTCTTTTCTAAAGTATAATATAAAAAAGCGATGCACTTTGCAAAGTGTTGCTTAAAAATAGGGCGAACGTGAAAGCAATTTTCTCATTCACAAATGCGATCAACATCGTGTCAAAGCGACGTTCAGTTAAAACGTGCAGCGAACTTTTAGTTAGAGTAAGAAAAATCGATTCTATTGCTCGTGCAAATACGACACCGGAAATTTTTATATTTGAAATTTGTCATTTTCAATTGTAACCAGTATAAAGATTGGATGTAATGTATATTAAATACATAACAAAATTTACGTTAAAAAAAGTCGCGGCGGTCAGTTCAACCGCTAGGTTGATGGTCTGAAGTAAAAGTTCACAGCTGCACATTTAAAATATTGTGCCCTAACGCAGTAAGAGAAGAGTATATAACAGGCATTTATATTTTGCAATATTAACTACATAGAGTTAACACTTTTTTACCTTCTAAAATTAGCGGACCTTAATGACATATGTTGCTCTATATTCTGATTCACGTTTAATTAGAGATATTTTGAGTAAATTGAAATTTGATGAACAAATCGCTTTCTCAGCCATCTTTAGCTTGAATGTGTTGATTTATGATTTCAATGAAACGCACATAATTCATGTAAGCATAACCAGAGAACAAGATTGATGATACCCTCGAATATATCTCAGAACATTAGTTCCCCTACTAGAAACTTTTGAAAAAGGAAGGGTCGAGGATTGATTTATTTCTCTCCGTTCGCCCTTACCGTACTGTCGATATTGCCGAGTGTGAGCATTTGTCTTATGTGATGTTTTAACATCATATTTGCAAGAATAATATTCAAGATACTGAAGATTATAAACTGAATGAAAATAATTTATAAAATAACGCCCCGTGATCGTATCTTCTACCGTTCAAGAGACGAGAATTCTTTATCGTTAGCAAAATATTTGTGTTTTTTTTCCTTATTTGGAACACAATCTCCTTGTTGACTCAGCCAGTATTGATGTCGACTCAGGCATTGACAATTTATTCTATCTCGATTATTTAAAAACTGACCGTAGAATTGATTATGGCATATTAATATAAAACATAGGATTAGCTGATCTAAAACTGCTGTGTTTTTGATTCTGCACTTCTTTTAAAGCTTTATTTCAACAAGATATGGACATAACATGCGGTGAGGTGATGATCAGATAAAGAAGAAAATATAAAGATTGTATATGGTTGGCTACAAAGGTAGAGGAAGACGGAAGAAAGTATGAATGAATTTTGTAGGAAGGGAATGAATTCAGACATGACTGCTGATAGAGATGTATGGAAGAGCAGTTAATACTACCCCGACCCTCCGTAGGGACAAGGACAGGTTGTTAATGATCATGCGTTATTTTGATTCCATTTAATTTTGCTTGGTTGAATTAATACTTCTCAAGATATTCAAAGCTTGTAGGTAGTTGGTTGCGAGCCAATCAGTTTGTGCAACGTAGACGAAAATGTCAAGAAAGTTTTAGTATCGTCTTAAGTAGTCTCTGTGCAACTAAATTAAAATATAAATTAACTTTTAAATTATAACTTAAAACATTTTTACTCTTGAAATAAAGTAACTTACAATGTCTGAAGCAGATACTAAATTACACAGCTGAAATTTTAAATTACTAACATGAATTTATATCATAATTTTACCAAACTCATATTTTAGATTTAATACAAACTTATGAAATAAGTTAATACCATTTTTCACATGTTAGTTTCATTTTTGAATAGCAATTAAAAAATGTAGTTTAAAATCCCATGTGACAAATATTATTTATAACTCTTTATCATAACAACACATCTAAGGATCTAAATAAATGAATAGAAAAAGAACAAAGACAGTTACAATTCCGAGATTTCTGTTTAATTTGGGACGTCCTCGTCGCCACATCAGGGAGAGATGTGGCTGGGCCCCTACGCAACCTTCCCTCTCGCTACACATCTCATTTACTTTTTTGGAATATTGATTGGATGGTTTCCCTTAATACATTTCACTAATGTTTATATATCTCCTTTATATACACTACTATATACAAGTGAACATTACATTAATAACGATAGATGTTTCCGTGTTAACTAACACTAACTGACACTCTCTGAGTCGGTCTAATAGTCAAAAGACTCCCTTGTCTCTTAGTGTAGTTTTTGAGAGAAAACACTAAGGAGCTGCTTAAGTAACCATCAAAAACGCTCACTGACAATCATACAGTGTATTTATTAGAATATTAGCTTACATTTTTTAGAAATGGATCACAGAAAACTTGAAATTTACATGACTTGACCTCTTTCACAGTAGGTAAATATCCATAAATACGAGTACTTCAATAAAAACCCGTCGTTTACTGGTTTTTTTATGAGCTATAACATCGATGTTCTATGAATTATCTACACTGTATCCCTAAATTATACATATGTACATATAGCTGTATAACAACCATGATCTCTCAGGTGACAAATGAACAATATATTGTAAAATTTAATGTGTCAGAATCAATTTATTTCAATTTCAATTACCTTATTAAAAATAAAAAGATATTTAAAGCTGCATCTTTTTCAATCAAAAGATCCATTAGTCGATCGCAAATTTTTCTTAAAATCGATTTTGAAAGTAGACTGTTCCTAAATATCGTCAACTATGAAAATATGATATATGAGACGAAGATTTATGTTATTGGCAATGAATAATTCACGTCTAAAATATACATAAAGTTGCTCATCTCGTGTGTTACAGCCATTTCCACTTCGGCTTTGCTCTACTTCGCAAAGAACTTTACATAGGGACGAGTTTTAATTAACGAACATTTAGTTGAAAACGTTTATATGACTTTAAATGTAATTCTAGTGAAGTGGATCTTACGTTTAGTAGGAAGTTTACGACCTACATTTTTCTTGGTAATGATAATTTTTACCAAATACATTATAATTAATAAGTATTACGTATATAATTATAGTTTACTCTGTTACCTTTTGAAATTCTGAAACACACAAAAAGCTTGTATTTTTGGGATATGAGCGTCAGTAAGCTCCTTTAAATTTCGATTTTTTTATGACTAAGACTAGATCATGTAAAATAGTTAGAATCTGAAACAGAACACTTTATTTTCATAATTATTTAAATAATTTTGTTTTTGTTTTTATCGAGTAAAAGTCGTAATGTAAAAAGCTTTATAACTTTAAAGCTTTATCAATCATTACAAAAGGTACGACACATTTAATAATACTACTTGTTATAGAAACATTTCGTTCCATTGTGCCTCAATTTAACACTTTAATTTAAAAAAAAGCAGATTTTTACCGCCCTTCTTACCGATCTGTCCCGTATCCTTAACCATTAGGCGGTTAAACTATTTAAAAATTACTGCAAGTCCAGCTATTTGTGTGTGAGGAGGTATTCTAGCTCGATAGCACGAATAGCGAGGTTTTTATTATAAACGAAGCGGTCTTGAGTACCCTTGATAAAACCAAACCTCCGTTCGCCTCTCTTCAAACTTTATGAGCAATACTTTTTTAGTTGCATTGGTTTATTCCTTTTTTTTCGAAAGGTAGATATGTAAGTTTTGTTGTAATAATTTCTTATTAGTATTCATTTGTAGATAAGTCCCAAAAGTACTACCATCTAAGTGTTTATGGCCATTGATCTAAAGGTCTAGTCAAATATTTTTTTCCAAGGATGTTAGCTTGAAGAATAAAATATTGCAAAGTTAATACGATTGAGAAACCTTTTCATATTTCCATTGCTTTCTTCGTTCCTACACCCTTTGCAAACTTATACAGAACTTTATTATCAAAGTCTTCGGACTTCGGTCTTCCTGCGAGATGCCGCAAACACCACAAATGACGTCATCCCCTGGGATTCCTCTCCGGACTCTCAGATCCGCAAATACTAATATCGAAATTTCCTACGGGAATGCCATCTCTAACTATCATGTCCACGAAGAGCTGGTCATTTCTGCAAGACGATTTCCAAAATAATATTTTTTTTATTATTTGACTTTTAAGGAAAATAATTTACGTTAACTTGAAATGTAAAAAGCCTATAATAACACCTAATACACTACGAGTACATTAAGTGAGACCTGAATTAAAATGTAATTTAAACGTTGAATATTTTTAACGTGTACTTAAAAAACACTTATTTGTGTTGTGATCGTTATACTAACGAAGTTTGTTTTCATTATTTGCGCCTGTAACGCTTTTTATCTGTAATAATTACCACTATAAACTTGTCCTGTTTTAAGTATTAGTAATATAAATTAGCTATTATTTTTAAGAAAGGGCTTATTAACCTATTTATCTATTTCTTTTGCCATATTAGACTACGAGTCGATTAGTTACATCTCTAATGATTCAGGAATTTATTTTTTTACTAAAAAATATCACATCGATCATTCTGTTGTCTTAAATTCTATTATCTATTGAAATATTAACTGTGCAGCTTACAAACTTTTATTTACCCCGAATAATTCCTCCCAGTAGTATTTTAACTTAAGGTGCTAAAAGTAATGATGCAAAAGTAATTTAGGCAAAGGACGTGGCGCTTTTCAAAGGAACTTTGTGTTGTTTAGGCTTCGTTTCTGAGTCATTCCTCTCCTCGGAGAGCATTAAGTATTTGCGCTCGAGTAACTCATTAGCCCCGTCCGATAGCGATGAAATGAATTGAACGTGCTAATTACACCAACTCTACTCGTAGTTCTACTCCGTTGGACAATTTTGTGATTTAATTTGACAATGATTCTAATTATAGTTTACTCTGTTACCTTTAGAAATTCTGAAACACACAAAAAGCTTGTATTTTTGGGATATGAGCGTTAGTAAGCTCCTTTTCGATTTTTTTTTATTATTTGACTTTTAAGGAAAATAATTTACGTTAACTTGAAATGTAAAAAGCCTATAATAACACCTAATACCAGGGTGAATCAAAAAGTTCTTAGAAGTGCATATATATGAAACCTTTTTGGATCAAATTCGATATTCAAATTAAAGAGTGTCTATCACACTATATTTATGCACACTGTCACTTGTTTTTGTCAGTTCGTTCGCATGTAATAAATTTTTTTGTGCAACGAGTTGCTAAAAAGTCAAAATTATGGATAAAAGTGAGTTACGTGCGGTGATAAAATATCTCAGTTTGAAAAAAATGTCTACGAAGGAAATTTTTTTGGATATTCAGCAGACATTAGGGGGTGATGCTGTACCCTATTCTACGGATGTGTACTGGGTGGCTGAATTTAAAAGAGGTAGATCAAGCTGTAAAGATGACCCGCGTTCTGGGCGGCCTTCAACCTCCGTTACAGAAGAAAATGTCAAAAAGGTTGAGAATCTGGTTTTGGAAGACAGAAGAATGACTATAAAACATATAGCTGAGATCCTAAAGATATCTTTTGGTAGCGTTCAATCCATTTTAATTGATTCACTGGGGTTCAAAAAAGTGTCTGCAAGATGGGTGCCACGAATGTTAACCGACGAAAACAAAAAGCGACGTTTGGAAATTTCCAAGCGTAATCTCGAAATGTTCCAGCGTGATTCGGATAATTTTTGCCGTCGTCTTGTCACCATGGATGAAACGTGGGTCCACCATTTTGATCCTGAAACTAAAAGACAAAGCATGTCTTGGAAACGGCCATCCTCTCCATCCATCAAGAAATTTCGAGTTGCTCCTACCGCTGGCAAAGTTATGGCCTCTGTGTTCTGGGATAGTGAAGGAATCCTTTTTATTGATTACATGCCAAAAGGCCAGACGATTACTGGACCCTATTATGCAAATTTAATCCCGAAAGTGCGTGAAGCGATTAAAGAAAAACGTCGTGGAAAACTGTCGTTGGGCGTGATGTTCCTTCAAGATAACGCTCCTGCTCATCGATCGGAAGTTGCGCTCAACGCAATCCGCTGTGCTGGCTTCAATCTCCTTGACCACCCACCATATTCTCCGGACTTAGCCCCAAGTGATTTTCACTCATTTCCAAAATTAAAAGAGGAAATTCGTGGAACAAAATTTCACGATAATGACGCGGTTATAGCTGCCGTAGAGGACTTTTTCGAGAGTCAAGAAAATAATTTTTTTTCACAAGGAATAAGGAAGTTAGAAACGCGTTATTCTAAATGCATTGCATTGGAGGGAGATTATGTAGAAAAATAAAATATTATTATTTAAATCTTTGCATTTTTTAATATTGATTCCAAGAATTTTTTGATTCACCCTCGTACACTACGAGTACATTAAGTGAGACCTGAATTAAAATGTAATTTAAACGTTGAATATTTTTAACGTGTACTTAAAAAACATTATTTGTGTTGTGATCGTTATACTCAAGAAGTTTGTTTTCATTATTTGCGCCTGTAACGCTTTTTATCTGTAATAATTACCACTATAAACTTGTCCTGTTTTAAGTATTAGTAATATAAATTAGCTATTATTTTTAAGAAAGGGATTATTAACTTATTTATTTAATTTTTTCCCCCATATTAGACTACGAGTCGATTAGTTAGATCTCTAATGATCTAGGAATTTATTTTTTTACTAAAAAATATCACATCGATCGTTTTGTTGTCTTAAATTCTATTATCTATAGAAATATTAAATGTGCAGCTTACAAACTTTTATTTACCCCGAATAATTCCTCCCAGTAGTATTTTAACTTAAGGTGCTAAAAGTAATGATGCAAAAGTAATTTAGGCAAAGGACGTGGCGCTTTTCAAAGGAACTTTGTGTTGTTTAGGCTTCGTTTCTGAGTCATTCCTCTCCTCGGAGAGCATTAAGTATTTGCGCTCGAGTAACTCATTAGCCCCGTCCGATAGCGATGAAATGAATTGAACGTGCTAATTACACCAACTCTACTTGTAGTTCTACTCCGTTGGACAATTTTGTGATTTAATTTGACAATGATTCTAATTATAGTTAAATATTCACACTAGCAATATAACTTGGCTTAATAAATCAATATAAAGTTGTAACATATTTTTTTACATATAAAAAAAACTATTATTCAAAGCATTACTAAAATCTTTTTGGCTTTATTAAAATCTTATGTGTGTACAATATCAGTATATATAAACTTGGGAACATTTAAGCTTAAAAAAAACTATTATTCAAAGCATTACTAAAATCTTTTTGGCTTTATTAAAATCTTATGTGTGTACAATATCAGTATATATAAACTTGGGAAAATTTAAGCTTAAAAAAAACTACAAAATGTACTTACTATTGTTTTTACATATAAAAAAAACTATTATTCAAAGCATTACTAAAATCTTTTTGGCATTTATTAAAATCTTATCTGTGTACAATATCAGTATATATAAACTTGGGAACATTTAAGCTTAAAAAAAACTACAAAATGTACTTACTAATGTTTATAATGTAAGGACATGGTGCAGTTAATATCTAATTAAACTTTGTCAACTAAATAGTACATACTTCAAAATAGAATGGATATACTTTAGTCATTTGGATTATGCATTACGTAAGTAAATCGGTCTACATTTCCTCGAATGTTGGTACTAATGGAAAACAGTGAAATAATCCGAGCTGCGGACGGGCGGGAGGCGGGAAAGCTCTTTGACTGTTTGTGACACGTCATGAGAACTGAACAAAGCTTTGACTACTTAGTTTATAGTGGTACAATAACGAATAACACTTACAAGCGCGTCAAATAAGCTATGCTCTTTATATCTGTAATACATTATTTGGATTCAATAGTTTAAAATAATGTTTTATTAAATATCGTTGTTTTTAGGTTTAGTTACTTTATTTCTCGACAGCAAATTTAGGCCAACAGTTTCTGTTTGTATCATTATCACTATATTTTCTCAAAATTTCCAAGTATGGACAATTCTTTAACATAGTGCTATTTTCTACGATTGCAAAACAGAACAATTTTAGTTCGTACTTAGAGTTTTTGGTAAAGTACTTTATGCATCGTGTTTCAAATTCCTAAGCCATGTAGAACGTGTTTGCAAAAGTTGGATTAGTTTGAGTTGGCAGGGTTTGGAAGCTACGAATGGTTCGAAAGCTCTCATATTAATGTCTGGATATGAATATCAAATAACAGTTTTGTTAATGGATATTTTATTAGTTCCCAATAAAACTATTATCAAATTCTGTTATGTATTTTGATGTTAAACAAGTTTACTAAGCCATGAATTCCTGAAACCTGCATTAGTTGAGTAGTGAGGCTATTTTTTTGTTCACATTCTTTTGGCTAAGGATGGTATGGTAAATACAAAAATGAAGAACAGAAATTTAAAATTGAAATTGGAACATGAGGTCCGATTACGATCGATTTTTTTAATGTCATGTGTTACTTTGAAGATAAGTAGAAATTTAGGACTCAAGTATAAAATTAACACCGCGTGAGATAAAATAGGGAATACGTTATATTTTTCCTCTGCATTTAAAATGTACTGATTAAATAGTAATTTTGCACACGTTTTCGTCGGCAGTTTCCAAAAGTTCCGCCTTCTTCGCTACCTAACTTCAGCCAACTCTGAAGGGCATGAGAATTCTAAACAAACTGTTAAAGTACTTACATGTTTCAGTATATACTGTTTTTATCTTGGTTATTATTTAGCGCTAAATTGTATTTATTTAGTTATCTTAACAGTTATTGAACAAGAGCTAAATTTGATGCTGGCTAGTTATCTTCTACAGTAAGAAATGATTACAAAAAATACAAAAAGATAACATTGTATATATTAACGTTCATTTTAATTAACTATATTATTCTTTTCGTTACATTACCAATGTATCCTGTTAAAAATTCATTAAAGGGGGGTTTAGATATCCCATTCCGTATATCCCCGAATAAATGGAGGAGTGTTCACTTGGCGTAATCCGTTCATCATGTTATGTAAATTGAATCACGTCTCACATCTGCTTACTGCAGCGTGCGCCGCGGCGCGGTCCGCCGCCGAAGGCCAAAACGCGAACACTCGTGAGAATTCATTAAATAATACCCAGTTTTAAAATACGTTGTTAGATAATTGCCTTTAATTATTTCAATGTATAAACAAAAAGGAAGTTAAATATAAAATCGCCTATAGACTTGACAGACCTTGACTTGACGGACATCGACAGAGACCAGACACCTGCAGGCGGTGAGGTGGGCTTCGAGCTGGTAAGTGTCAATTTATCCTCTCTTCTCCCAATTCGGTAAAGAAGTGTGAATATATAATATGTATGCCATTAAAATATATGTTAATTTCGAATCTACAGTGTTTTTAAGTGCAATAAAACGATAAGGAATTAATTTCATGAACAAGTAAACAAGTGGTCTGGATTCGCTTCCACGTTTTAATATTTATTTCATTTACATTTTTCTTACTTATTGTGACCGGAAACTAGGTCACGATTTAAATTAATTGAACAAATGAAAGGTGAAACGACGTTGAAAATACTGTGAGAGCTACGTAAATATTACTATGACGTGTGTATATTTATCGATTCATTTATGCTGTACTTATCAAAAAGTTCACAGTTTGGTTAGATTAATCTCGGGGCCTTTTAATCGTGTTCAAAAAAATATTTTGCATTTGGTAGCCTAATTAGTTAGGAAAATTGTTATAGGCGATTCATTGTGTTCTGCGGATTATATGTTATGTACAGTTTTGAAGCTTTGTCGACAGCTAGCTCGGATGGGATAAGCTTTTGTTTACAAAAGCGTTACTGCATGTTACAGGCAGAGGTAGTAACACAGGGACATCTGCACTGGAATAGTGTCCGGGGAATATTTGTATACAAATATGCAATGCTCCAATATTAGTGAGCAGATAACAAGAGATTACATCCGCACGGACCGCATTGCTAAGGCACATGCAATTTAAATTATGTAAAGGTTCAGTGCAAAGGCTTGTGCAGTAGATAGCTTAGCTTCAACTATCTAAACTATCCATTAGCAAAGCGTTTTGCTTTCAGATGCTTGTAATACTAAAACATAGCTCAGCTACGTACTGAGGAGACAGGAAATTAACATTTTGTTTGACTTGTATGCAATCTTAGCTTGCAGCCGCGGCAATTATAGTGTACATGACATGCATTTATTTGTACGTCAGTATACTTCTCGTATGTTTTTAGTAAAGTTATATCGACTGAACAATTAATTTTTTTTTTTGATAACAATATAGTAACTATTCTCATCATCAACCTTCCCTTATCCCTTATGGAGGGTCGGCACAGTATGTGCTGCTCTTTCATACATTTCTATCAGCCGTCATATCTGAATCCACTTCCTTCTTAAGCATATCTTCTTTCACACAATCCATCCATTCTTTCTTTGGTCTTCCTCTTCCTTTGTAGCCATCTACAGTGACTATTCTATAATTATTTATTCTGTTTCGGTTACATTATTTCTGCCACAAAATGTAAAAAAAATCCTACGCACTTACGTAAATAAGGAAATGTACCAAAATAAATCATGATATAAATTTGTAAGCCATCGAGGACGTGTTTCCGAAACTTGAATTAGTTTGGTTCGAAGACTTTGACAGGATTACGAGTCTTGCGGACGCTTTATTTGTACACATTTATCTAATGAATATTGAAGTATTTTCATATTAAGTTAATTATAAAACAGATTGTATATTTGGGTAATAATTCACAATGTGTAGTTTTCTCAAAATAGTAGGTACTACGTTTCATCTAGTATCAAAAATCGTAACCGTGGTATTTCACTGCCGAAACAAGTCATTAACGAATCATTATCTTTTTCTATAACCTTATCTAAAAATACAGAGTTAAGAATTGATATTTGTAAGCAAAGGACGTGATACTTTAAGTTATTCCTTTAGATTTCCACTGTTACTTCTGTACCGCTGTGCAACCTAAAATTGTGTATTTTATATCGGAAACCGTACAGATTATCAAGGCAACAAAAGTTAAGGTTGGCGGCGCAAAAATTATTTTTTAAATCAAGAGATTATGAATGAATGAATGGATGAATGGATGAATGGATGAA
Source organism: Papilio protenor (assembly GCA_029286645.1). Taxonomy (NCBI): domain Eukaryota; kingdom Metazoa; phylum Arthropoda; class Insecta; order Lepidoptera; family Papilionidae; genus Papilio; species Papilio protenor. The sequence goes on from JAGSMZ010000011.1 coordinate 5,586,908, forward strand.
TGGATGAATGGATGAATGGATGAATGGATGAATGGATGAATGGATGAATGGATGAATGGATGAATGGATGAATGGATGAATGGATGAATGGATGAATGGATGAATGGATGAATGGATGAATGGATGAATGGATGAATGGATGAATGGATGAATGGATGAATGGATGAATGGATGAATGGATGAATGGATGAATGGATGAATGGATGAATGGATGAATGGATGAATGGATGAATGGATGAATGGATGAATGGATGAATGGATGAATGGATGAATGGATGAATGGATGAATGGATGAATGGATGAATGGATGAATGGATGAATGGATGAATGGATGAATGGATGAATGGATGAATGGATGAATGGATGAATGGATGAATGGATGAATGGATGAATGGATGAATGGATGAATGGATGAATGGATGAATGGATGAATGGATGAATGGATGAATGGATGAATGGATGAATGGATGAATGGATGAATGGATGAATGGATGAATGGATGAATGGATGAATGGATGAATGGATGAATGGATGAATGGATGAATGGATGAATGGATGAATGGATGAATGGATGAATGGATGAATGGATGAATGGATGAATGGATGAATGGATGAATGGATGAATGGATGAATGGATGAATGGATGAATGGATGAATGGATGAATGGATGAATGGATGAATGGATGAATGGATGAATGGATGAATGGATGAATGGATGAATGGATGAATGGATGAATGGATGAATGGATGAATGGATGAATGGATGAATGGATGAATGGATGAATGGATGAATGGATGAATGGATGAATGGATGAATGGATGAATGGATGAATGGATGAATGGATGAATGGATGAATGGATGAATGGATGAATGGATGAATGGATGAATGGATGAATGGATGAATGGATGAATGGATGAATGGATGAATGGATGAATGGATGAATGGATGAATGGATGAATGGATGAATGGATGAATGGATGAATGGATGAATGGATGAATGGATGAATGGATGAATGGATGAATGGATGAATGGATGAATGGATGAATGGATGAATGGATGAATGGATGAATGGATGAATGGATGAATGGATGAATGGATGAATGGATGAATGGATGAATGGATGAATGGATGAATGGATGAATGGATGAATGGATGAATGGATGAATGGATGAATGGATGAATGGATGAATGGATGAATGGATGAATGGATGAATGGATGAATGGATGAATGGATGAATGGATGAATGGATGAATGGATGAATGGATGAATGGATGAATGGATGAATGGATGAATGGATGAATGGATGAATGGATGAATGGATGAATGGATGAATGGATGAATGGATGAATGGATGAATGGATGAATGGATGAATGGATGAATGGATGAATGGATGAATGGATGAATGGATGAATGGATGAATGGATGAATGGATGAATGGATGAATGGATGAATGGATGAATGGATGAATGGATGAATGGATGAATGGATGAATGGATGAATGGATGAATGGATGAATGGATGAATGGATGAATGGATGAATGGATGAATGGATGAATGGATGAATGGATGAATGGATGAATGGATGAATGGATGAATGGATGAATGGATGAATGGATGAATGGATGAATGGATGAATGGATGAATGGATGAATGGATGAATGGATGAATGGATGAATGGATGAATGGATGAATGGATGAATGGATGAATGGATGAATGGATGAATGGATGAATGGATGAATGGATGAATGGATGAATGGATGAATGGATGAATGGATGAATGGATGAATGGATGAATGGATGAATGGATGAATGGATGAATGGATGAATGGATGAATGGATGAATGGATGAATGGATGAATGGATGAATGGATGAATGGATGAATGGATGAATGGATGAATGGATGAATGGATGAATGGATGAATGGATGAATGTCTCAATCGCGAACACGTTTTCTATCCATAATACTAAATGATTACACTCGTAAAATTATTTTAAATAACATGTAGTAATAATAAAAAGAAGGAAAAAGTTTACGGTATTTTAAAGACGATTAAAAAGTTTCATGTAAAATAACGTTAGGTTACTGGTTCTATTTAATTAATGCCATGTCACGAGCTGCGGTGCCTTTTGTCTAATAAATGAGAAAGTTGCTAGTTGACATAGAAAACTCGGTAACAAAACAAATTTCTCGACCATTTTTATATTGAATCGTTTAATTTTTTTTAATACGTTTCCAACGTAGTATATAGAAAAGCGAATCTGGTAACACATGGAGCTATAAATCATTTTTAGATTAAGGACGGCTGACAAGAGTCTCGATAAATAAGAAACGAAGGGTGTTAGAAAAACAGTATATCAAAGTTTTTAATATCTCATTTAATTTTACAGCTACAACTACCAAGTACATTATTTAACAAACATATAACAATACAGTTATCAAGTTTTAGTTCGTGTTTAGGTATTCAAAAGGACGATAGAAGTTAAGATTTAGAAGCTTTCAAGTTGTACACAATTACGGCTATGGAAATTTTCTGTATTCTGGAAAGCTTCTTGGAAACGACGATGACGACGAATAGTACTTTACACGCAGTTATTACGGAGATTGAATATTAAAGTGAATATCTTATCTTCATAAATGTATGACCTACGACCGTCTTTGAACGTTGAAGATAGTAGAAGTTGAAGCTATGTATATCTATACTTCTATACTATAATTAATATAATAAAGCGTAAACACACACTACTTTGTGGCGTAGGATATCAGCAATCACAGCATATTTTTGAATAATTCTTTCTTGAATAAAAAGCCCTACTCTTACGACATGCTTGGACATATTTTCACGCTATTAAACTTAGGGGGTAAATAAATTGTAAAAAAACTTTCATGTGGGAAGGGGACCACAAACTAGAAGCTGCCAACATTAAGGAAGAAATTATTATGGTAACGGTTTTGACATTTTCAATTGCGAATTTGACAAATGTAAACAATAAAATAAAGTATATATATGTCAATGTCATGTCATATTGAAAAGCTGTGATTTTATTTTGCATAAATACAAATATTTATTGCTTATTATACCTTTTGTGTAGATAAAGTGTTAACACTTAAAATAACATTATGAAGTGCGCGGGTTGTTTAAAAAGTACCAAAGAAGCTAATATAACAAAATGTACTTCGCTAACTTGCGATAAATGCTTTTGCATTTTGTGTGTTCCGTTAGCTAATTCGACTGAGAAGAAAAAGACTTGGAAATGCCCCGATTGCAGTGCATACCCAAATTCCGGCTCCGAGTTAACGGGGTTTACTAATGAGCTTCGTAATCTGACAAAGGAAATATCCTCTCTCAAATATCAATTAGAAGATGTTACCAAGTCTCTTTGTTTTTGCCACTCTCGCCTTGACGATATCGTCGCCTCTCTTAAAGACACGGACAAAAGGTTAAAGGTATTAGAAGAGCGGGACAACGAGTTAATAAGTCTTAAGGCCACGGTTGTACGTTTGGAAGACGAATTACACATGCAAAGGCAGAATGACATGAAAAACGAAATCGAAATTATCGGAATTCCCGAGGGGCTGAATGCAACTTTACAGCATTCCGTAAATATCGTAGCGCAAAACTCGGCGTGGAGCTCAAGGTAGATGACGTAGACTATATAACGCGCACAGGGCCCCGTCGCCCAGGAACCGTCACCGAGCGACCTGATGAAGCTCAGATGACGTCGCGGCCCGTAGTTGTACGCCTTCTGCGTCGATCTAAGCGTGATGAATTAGTGCAGGCCTCGAAGTCACGTCGTAACCTATCAACTTCCGACCTACAGGTTCCTGGTGTCGCGCGAAAAATATATCTTAATGAAAGGCTCACCAAAGAAAATCGCCAGTTATTTCGTGACGCCAGGATTCGGTCCAAAAATGTGGGCTACGCATTCTGTTGGTGTATCAACGGCGCAATTTATGTTAGGGAAAAAGAAAAGAAACCTGCTGTGCGTATACGGTGTTCTAAGGACCTGGACAGAATTTTTCCGCTTTCTCCGTCGACCACGCAGTAAAATAAAATTATATTTCATGGTTTCTATTCTGTTCAACGCTGCTACAACTATAAGTGTTTATTCATCTCGCTTTTCTTCGTTTTTTCTAAATATCAAAAATTTTGTAATAAAAACAAACGGTATAAAAAAATTATATATAACTGTAATATGTCATAAATGCGACTTAACCCAATTTACATGTGACGATGTCATTTCTAAAAACTCTAGCATAATACTTAAATTTGTAATAATGCATTTATATATAACGTATAATACTCCATATCATTTCATTAAATTCAAGTTTATTGTAATGTATAAAAATACATGGGTTCATCTAGTATCATCCTTAATCTCCATTTGTAAGTGCCGCTGGGCTGTTTTGCCCCATGTTGAAATATTACATTATTGTATGCTTTATTTTGTACGTCATAACAAAATTATATATCTATCTGTCAATTTCGCCTCTAAACAATTGGTACACTCTTTATTTATCACATATATTAGGCCTCTAGGAGTTACAATTTTTACTATTGCATTTTGTGATACATATGTCATATGGCAGTCATACCTATATTTTTCCTGTATACACGACATAACTAAATCCCTTAACATTAGAACACACTGTAATCACCAAAACCTAAACTATATCTCGTTTTATAGGCAATTATGGATAATTTTATTTTTAATTTCAATCAAATTATAGAAGATTTGGTAAGTAACCTTGACTCGTTTAAAGTTGACTGCCGTGTTGTTAATGAAATTGAATCTTGTAAAGGATGCTTCGCGTTAAACCACAATTTCAAACTTCTTACCCTTAACATAAGAAGCATACAAAAGAATTTCGACACGTTTCTCTTAGCACTCACTCGTTTGGATTTAACTCTCGATGTACTCATTTTGACAGAATGTTGGCTAAATGATACTGTGATTATTCCGCAAATACCAGGCTACGATTCGTTTAAAACAGAACGTAATATTAATCAAAACAGTGGAGTCGTGGTCTACGTAAGAGATGTCTGGAATTCACTAATCTCTGAGCCCGTTTTCGACGATGCTAATTGTTTGTCTGTTAACATACAAAACGTAGCCAACATTTACGCTATTTACCGCTCACCGTCGTACAATAACATAGATAATTTTCTATCTTCTATTGGAAGTTGTCTCCAAAATTCCAACGGAGTACCTATGATATTGGCTGGAGATATTAACATTAATTTATTGGATTTATCTAGTTCTAGAACCCTAGAATACCAATGCTTCCTGGCTGAACATGGATTTGTTCCGGCCATCACTCAACCTACCAGAGGGGCGTCGTGCCTTGACCACATATTCATCACTGACTCACATCGCAACCCGACTCCAATAGGTATTGTGTGCAAATCCGACATTACTGATCACTTTCCTGTTATGCTTGGATTAAGCCTTCATAAAGCCAAGACAAGTCGACCACCCCGGACAATACTTAAAATAGACTTTACTGGTATAAGAAAAGACCTCGTTGAAAGGGACTGGAGTGACATCACTACTAGCACTAATGTCAATGAGGCAACAAAATTATTCTCTGACGTTTTGGTCACAAGTTTAAAAATGCATAAGCGTGAAGTCCGTGTGAGTAGAACAAAATACAACCTTAAACCCTGGGTCACGCCAGGACTCATGCGCTGTATGAGGCACCGTGACCGTCTTCATCATCGTACAAAACTGGATCCACATAATGACATTTTACAAATCTCTTATAGAAGGTATCACAACTTTCTTGTTAGTCTCTTGCGTAAAATCCGATTACAACATGAACAGATCGAAATTAACGAAAACAAAAAGAACCCGAAGAAACTTTGGCGCTCCATTAAAGAAATGTGCGGCTTAAGTAACAAGCGGCAAGAACCCATAGAACTTCTAGATGAAAACAATATTGCTCGGATGCCACTTGACCTTTATAATGTCTACTTCTCAACTCTTGGGCAATGTCACGCAAACAAGATCCTAGCAGAAACTTTTACAACAGAAGCTGACCTTGCTAAAACAGTCCAGGCTAAAATAACACCACCGAATTCATTCTATATGTATCCCACTGATTGTGAAGAAGTATATAGCTTAATAATGTCCCTACAAAATGGCAAAGCTACCGGTGCTGATGGCTGGTCTAACTCCTTAATTAAACACGTTAAAGATACTATCTTAATCCCATTAACTTATATATTTAATCTTAGCATGTCTAGTGGAATTTTCCCCTCTATTTGGAAATTAGCTGCCGTAATTCCTGTTTATAAAAATGGCCCTAAAACACATATTGAGAATTATAGGCCCATATCCTTGTTGAGCTCCTTCTCAAAAATGCTCGAAAAACTTGTTCACAACCGTCTGATTAATTACATGAATTCCCATAATGTTATTTCTGAGAGGCAATTTGGATTTCAAAGAGGTAGGGGTACTGAAGATGCAGTCTCCCTTTTAACTTCAATTGTCTCTTCAAAATTAGCTGATAAAATCTGTTGTGTGGCTGTCTTTTTAGACTTAGCCAAAGCCTTCGATACTGTTTCCGTGCCTATCCTTTCACAGAAATTATTTAACATCGGTGTAAGAGGCATTGCCCTTGACTGGTTTAAGAGCTACCTCACGGATCGGATGCAGTGTGTGAGGCTTGGAGGAGTTATGAGCAGCCCAGAGTCTATTAACTTCGGGGTTCCGCAAGGCAGTATATTGGGTCCTTCGCTGTTCACAGTTTACATAAATGATATTCATGATATACCCATCGATAATTCTGAAGTTCTCTGCTATGCGGATGATACTGCAATAGTTTTCAGTGGCTTGACTTGGCACGAAGCTTTGCTGAATGCTCAGGTGGGCTTGTCCAAGATTCGAGTTTGGCTCCAATATAACCTCTTAACGCTCAATGTAAAGAAGACCAATTACGTTTGCTTTCATAAAACAGCAGCGTCGGCTCCTGAATTGACATTGGATTTAAAACTCCATAACTCCTCTTGTGACACCGATGATTGCGACTGTGAGTCTCTGACTAGAGTTAGTGTTGTAAGATATCTAGGCATCCTCATAGATGAAAAACTAACCTTTAAAGTCCACGTTGAATCGCTAACATCCCGGGTGAGGAAGGTTATCGGCATCATGAGAAAACTGCGAGATGTGACCAGCTTGAACATTTTGAAAAGCATATACTTTGCGCTATGTCAATCTCTTGTGACGTATTGCATATCTTGCTGGGGCGCTGCGAATGCCACTACTATGATCCGAATTGAAAGAGCTCAACGCTCTGTCTTAAAAGTCATGATGAAGAAACCATTTCGGTACCCCACTTCAGATCTATATAGAGATTCCGGCATGCTGACCGTAAGGCAATTGTATATTTGTAAAACTTTTATTATTGTTCATAAATCATTGTTCGGATCTGCCGAACACAAAGCTATGTTAGCTCGCAGAATCCACCGGTTACCTACGCCTTCAGTTAAAACTCTCTTTGCGCAACGCACGGGTACTTTTATTCAAAAACATATCTACAATTCTGTATTAAAACACTGTGACTTACTAGAAAAACCTCTGCCACAAGCCAAGTCCTGCTTACTGAAATGGTTGCTAACTTTAAATTATAATGACACTGAGAACCTTCTGAAAATTTCTACCTAACACTCCTCATCTCTAAGTTATCTTATTCATTAGGACGTTTATAATTATTTATTACATACATACATATATATAACATAGATATTCATACATATATAACATATATTATATATTCTCATTTAAGTATTTAGTTTTATTGTTACATCTTATTTTATTTATTTTATATAACATTTATCATCTTGCATATTTATTTTTCATTTAGTATATATATATAATTCATAAATTATACCGAAACGCCGTAAGCGTAGGTTTTTATGATTTTATGTATAATAGATTTTTTCCTTCTATTTTCGATGCCCACGATACAGGCATTGCCTAGTGTGGGCATCACCAGATTAATCGTACACTAACCACAATTGTATTTATCTTTTAATTGGTATAAGTTTTATAATTGTTAATCTGTTATTTTTCAATAAAATTATTTCAATTATTTCAATAAATAAGTTTTTATTATTACATGCGGATGAAGCCGCACGGAAACATAGCAAATATAAAATTAAAAAACAATAAATAAATATTTGGTCTTCTTTAATTTTGCTGATCCTGTTGTCGTGTACTAAAAACCTTCCACGATGAAAACATTTGTGGTATTCCAAATGTATCCTTTCAATTTTTTTAACCTGGCATTGTTCCTCTCAATCCAAATTAAAAAGTACCGAATCATGACTTTAAAATAGGACTCTTTAAAAAAATGAAGCTTCGGAACAATACTTCATTTTCGAAAAACTACGTCGTATTGTTAGCTCCATGCAAATTGTAGGTTTTAAAATTTTGCTATTATAAAACAAAAGAGAATTAAAAACTACAGTGAACGATTTTACCGTAATTTTGGAAATAACAATCAATTTGCGATTTGCATTATAAAATTAATGTTTATCTCCCTAATCAATAAGATAGATTTATTAAATATTATATGGAATAATATTCTCAATATCAATATTGTCTAAAACATAAAAATATTCTGTAAGGTAAAATTTCGCAGCAGCATTTTAGGGTCGCAGAGTAACATTTTTGTTCCGTATGACGGAAAGAATTTTATGACGTCATCGTTTATTATTTATCGACATTCTAGTCGGATGCGCCTAATCTGAAAGTGATTTATGGTCCCATCTGCTCCGAGCTTGTTGCCCTGCTTTACTATTTTACTTCATAAATAAACAAGTGAAAAACTTTCACGTATGTTAACTTTCACGGTTTTGCACGGAGAGGACGCTTTAGTCTTCATTAGTGTTAAAATAGGTTTCTTATAATAAAGTGCATATTATCGTTATTTAGTTTGAAATAATTACTAGTTACTCATAGGTAACAGGAAATGTTATGCATTATTTCATCATTTGTAGATAAGAAAATTTAAACTGGTATTAAATGTCATCGAAGGTTTATGAAAAATCTGCGCCATATGGTCCTAAGTCTCTGCCTACCCCTCTGGCTTACCGACGTGAGTTATGTTATTGTTGTTGCATCAATGAAAAAAATATGAATTTCATAATCATTCTTAAAAAAGCTGACATATTTTAATTAACCATGTGTGGTTCTATTGTTAACTAAAATCTCGATCGAAGCTGTGTGGTTTTCTAATCCATACAAGCTTACTTAAATGACGTTTTACGTGGATTACACGTTTGTGTCGTAGTATGTAGCAGGCGTGGGTTTAGTGCATTTTAATCCAGCTAACCAATTAAAATAGTATTATATTTTAATCTAAACATTATAGAGTTATTACAAATGTACCCTTGCCAATACTGAACAACAGTGTTGTCACAATTTGATGTCTATAACAGACATCAAAAACCTCTGGTATTCAATTTTTATAACAATTGTTCGGAAATTATATAGCTATTTATAGAACCCTTAATCACAGAATATCGTTTCAATCAAAAATTCAAACGACTTTGCGAGGTCAACCAATTGGAAGTAAACAAAAGCACGGGGAATTCAAAAAGTTTTCGAAAATATTTAGGTGACTCGGTTAAAAGGAGAGGGTCTTTAACAAAATATTTTGCAAAACAAAATAAATACTCAAGATAAAGAGCATTTATAGATCTTTGGCCTAATTTATTTCGTTGTTTTTAAAGAAATTTGCGTGGGTTGCGATGGTGTTTTGATTACTTTTTTCTATTTAGTTCAATGATTGACACAAATAATATAATAGTTAAATAGCTAATAAATAGCAGTAAAGTTAAGCTTGGATTTGGATTTTGACTATGTGAAAGACAGTACTTAGTCAAATTAAAGGAAGTTTGACAATAGTTCATTTAAATTTCTGTTTCCCAAACGGTTCGATTACCATTTAGCATCTAAAAACAGACGAAACTGCTGCTTATTTATAGCTTGTTAAGTTGAATTACAAAGTGTTTTTCCCATTTTAATCATGGGGAAGCATTGAGTCCAACGCGTTTCTCGTGTACCGTCAAAACGAACGGGGCCGCAAAGTCCGTCGTCGGCTCGGGAAGCCGACAGTCGGCAGTCGGCAGGCAGCGTCTCGCCCTCACTCCAGCGCCCGCGACGCCACCTGCCCACCCACTTCCCAGACTCCGGTTCATTATGCAGCCGCCCACACCACGCGCCAATCACATACCAACGCTGCGATATTGCTTACTTACTAGGGAATGCAGCCGTTATTATCGATAGGAAATAATACATCATAAATCGCAAGATATGTGTAGAAAAGAGGGAAATTAGTAATCGGCACAATATCTTCCATAAAAATGTCTACTCTAACTGGCACATTAACGACACTTTCAATAATAACTGAAAACACACATACAACATATTAACAATCTAGGTACATATGTGACACTAAGTTACAAACATTTTCTAAGCTATTCTGACAGGCTGTACTTACACTACACTATGCAGAAGAATTCAAATCGAATTACATGTTAATCGCCAGAATCTATATGGCATTTAGGCTTCTATAAACCTAGATATCACCACATAATACTAAACTCATACTAACCCACGTATTTGAACATACAACACCCTGAAACATACTATTCTCCGAGTGGGAATAATTTCTGAATAGCTGTTATAAGTACTTCAATTTTCGATGTCAAACATAACACTGCAATGTAACCAATCACTAGCATCTGAATTATAAAATGAAACCATCGTAATATCGATAGAGAATTGTCGAGAGACAACCCTACGAATATTACCTGTTCCGAGCATAAAGAATAATCCGGGCTCGCCGGCGAGTCGGCGTTATTGTGACACGGCCGCATGGTTGACTGGATGTCTCATAGCTCGTACAAAGCCCCTTCGCTGTTGCTGCGCGGCTGCCCGAGTCAGCTGGAAACGTTTTTATAATCCAAGACCGGCTCAGAGCTTATAAATAACAATGGAACACCATATGTGCGTCATCGCATATCTGATAAGCAACTTCCGCCGCTTTGTGGTAACCGCTCAGACATTCGCTAATACAAATAGAAATGTTTACTATTGTTAAAAAAACTTATCACTCTCTTTTATAAATATTGTACAACGAATGTCCGTATGTGGGTAAAAACGAAGCTAAGGATCTTAAAATACTTTATCAATATTTAACTTAGTGTAAATTTTAAATATCACACGGTTTTATTAACTTTAGGAAACTACAATATACAGTACAAAAACTAAAGATAATCATAAATCTAATTGCAAAAATGTATTTATATACTTGACACGTATATTGATACAAATATTGAAGTATTCTAATAAGATCTTTATTAGACAGCGCAGCGTTTATGATAACATGACTATGATGCTTCACTTCACTTAAGCATATGATGTTCTATAGACAGATATTTTAACGATTAAATTCCACAGGGGTAACCGACAGATCCTCCTATAATGGGGGCCACATTCCATAAAGTAGGGTGCCCGCCTTCAAGCTCGGGACATAACTATAAAGTGCTTTGTCTCTATAGAAATCGATCGTTAGACTGATTCTCATTTAAACAAATCATTATTGTCTTTCGTTTACTTTTAAATAAACCTCCTAAGTATACAATTTCAGCCTAATTTATTTTACGTTTTAAAATAATTTTACGCATGGCATGGTATGGCATATGCCAGTGTTTTTATGAGTCATAGAAGCATTGTCAGTGGCATTCTGAAGATGGATCCGTTGATTTAATATTCGAAAGACGAAGAAATATGATTTTTTTAAAAACATTTCAGTATAGCAAGATTTATAATCTTTCTATGGAAAAAATATGTATGGAATCTGTCAATGATTGAGGTCAATAAATAAGGACTATGTATGAAATGTATAGTTTTAAAGATATGTTATCGCTTCTGAAGTTCAACAGCAATTCTCGCGATGATATAAGAAAAACGTGTTCTACAAGAGGTTGGTACGGTTCCCGGTTGAGTGGAGATAGCTAATATAGATAAAAATATATACCATACGCTATGCGCAACAGGTGTGCTTGAAGGTTCTTAAATAACGTAATTTCACTAGTCATACGAAAGTGGTTATAACTACAACCATTGTTTAAATATTAGTAGACTGTTTTGTCATTTAACATTTTATAACATAAATTCATATATGGTTATTAAGTCAGTCCGCTCGGCGCGGACGTAGGAGACGAGTTACGTGCATTGTGTTCAAGTATGTGAGCGTCAAGGTGACACAGCCGTCCAAGTCGGGTTCTAACATGTATTAACTTGTCGATTCAACCACACTCATTGTTGTGACGTTTATCACAAGGCACAAGCTGCGGCACATATTATATGTCCATACAATGACGTGATATCGAATTATATTGTGAAATCTGTATTTTGAATAGTTCTTAAGTTTCGTGCCCCTTCAAATATTTCGTAAGAACTTTTAATCTATCTATACTATCTATCTATACTATCTATCTATACTATCTATCTATACTATCTATCTATACTATCTATCTATACTATATATCTATACTATCTATCTATACTATTATAATAAAGCGTAAACACACACTTCTTTGTTGCCTAAGATGTCAGCAATTACAGCATATTTTTGAATAATTCTTTTTTTAATAAAAAGCCCTACATTTACGTCATGCTTTAGGCTATATATTTTCACGCCATTAAACTTAGGGGGTAAATATTTTGGATAAAAACCCTAATGTGGGAAAGAGACCATAAGTTGCTGCCAACATCAAGAAAGAAAGATTGCTAAGGTTTGTCATGTTATGTCATGTCATTTTGACATTTGCTATTGATAATTTGACAAATGTAAACAATAAAATAAAGTTTTTATAATTTCACGCGGATGAATCCGCACGCGAACAGCTAGTGACATTTATAAAAAAATCTACAGCTAGTTATTTTAAGAATCAATTTGAAAATAATTGCGTAACAAACAATAGGTTATATTAGAATAAATATGTACGCATCACCGTTATATCAGATACCTACGTCGCCCGTTTATAATTGCTCCGGCAAATCGCTTGCAACGTCCGCTCTATAACTACTAGTATTTCAGTTGTAATTTATTTAAGTCTCTTTGTTCGATATTTTGTAAAGGTGACACTTCACAAAGTACATGATATGACGGTGATACACTTAACATATACGATACAGAAATATCAGAAATTGAATTTCAATGAACCAGTAAAATTTGATAGCCATAAGGCAAGAGCGTCCTGTCTGCGGTCAAATCTACATACATATGCCCGTTGTTATATATCCGGTACACTGCTGTTGCGTAGTTCGGAGGAAGTCACGTATACCTTGGTAAAAAGATGAAGAAATATGACGAAACATTGTCTTTGGATAATATTAAGTAGAAATGACGGAAGCTCATGAATTAATGAAGATAAACTCGTAGTTAGTTTTTATGTGGTACTTAAAATCGTCATCTAGGTTGATTTATATTTAATGTGTTCAATAATTAAAACTCTTTGAACTTAAAGTAGACGATTTCCTTCAATTTTATGGGTTAGGTTATCCCAATAACCTAACAAATTTAATATTACAAGTTTATAATGTTGAAATAGATAAGTTTATTATAACGATGTTTTTGTTAACATTGTCTTTCTATATAGGAGCAGTTTGTTGTATTCATTACAGTCAATGTTTGGCTTCAATGCGTAAAGTATTTCAAATTGATACCTGTAATTGTAACAGATAACACCCTAAGTCGAGGGCGAGTCGAGTCGTGGTCTTGGAACCCTCAATTTTCAAATGTAGTTCAGGCGTCGAACGTGGTACGATATCATAGTTGATTAGTAATTGTTTGATGTTATCACGGTACAGGCAAAATCTTTTTAAATCGTAAGAAATCTACGCGTAAATAAAGTTAGACACAGTGAATGACTACTTTTATATCGCTCTACGTAGTCCCACGAGACGCGTGCGCTAAAGAAACAAATGCGTACTTAATCTCTATTTACGCCTGCGATAAGTCTACTTCGGTGTTATACAAATATCACCTGGGGGTAGCAATCTGAAAACGTTTTGATGTTGTAAAAACGACTTTACACCTTACATCGTCTACTTTATGGTTGCTTTTTGGAGCTAATAATAAAATACCTCGGAGAGCACTTGAGTCTTATGGCGTTACGATATCGTTTAGGTTGAAACTTGCACCGCCAGCCAATTCATGGGAAGGATGGCACTTGCCGGCAAAATAAACTCGCTGACTTTCATATTATGAAGTTTGTTTTGGAGGTGATTGACTTAAAATAAAGTGAGATTGGAAATTCATTTAGACAAAATATTTCTAGCAACTTAATATAATCGACAAACAAGACTGTATAAAGTCTAAGTAATAAATTTCATTTGGCGGTTCTATTTAATGATTAGAATGTTGAGTAAAACTAAATTTTGGGATTTTGTTCCGCTTAATTTAACTTTTTAACTTTGGACGTTTCGTGGACTTTACAGCAGCCTCGCACCTACGTCACTGTCACGACAGATTTAGTTTAATAGAATGTGAATTATCGTGTATTTATTAGAAATCGTTATCAGTGTGTTAAATAAAAACTAATTCAAATACAAGTTTATAATGTTGAAATAGATAAGTTTATTATAACGATGTTTTTGTTAACATTGTCTTTCTATATAGGAGCAGTTTGTTGTATTCATTACAGTCAATGTTTGGCTTCAATGCGTAAAGTATTTCAAATTGATACCTGTAATTGTAACAGATAACACCCTAAGTCGAGGGCGAGTCGAGTCGTGGTCTTGGAACACTCAATTTTTAAATGTACTCGTAGTTCAGGCGTCGAATACCACGATATCATAGTTGATTAGTAATTGTTTGATGTTATCACGGTACAAGCAAAATCTTTTTAAATCGTAAGAAATCTACGCGTAAATAAAGTTAGTCACAGTGAATGACTACTTTTATATCGCTCTACGTAGTCCCACGAGACGCGTGCGCTAAAGAAACAAATGCGTACTTAATCTCTATTTACGCCTGCGATAAGTCTACTTCGGTGTTATACAAATATCACCTGGGGGTAGCAATCTGAAAACGTTTTGATGTTGTAAAAACGACTTTACACCTTACATCGTCTACTTTATGGTTGCTTTTTGGAGCTAATAATAAAATACCTCGGAGAGCACTTGAGTCTTATGGCGTTACGATATCGTTTAGGTTGAAACTTGCACCGCCAGCCAATTCATGGGAAGGATGGCACTTGCCGGCAAAATAAACTCGCTGACTTTCATATTATGAAGTTTGTTTTGGAGGTGATTGACTTAAAATAAAGTGAGATTGGAAATTCATTTCGAGAAAAGATTTCCAACAACTTAATAATAGAATCGACAAACAAGACTGTATAAAGTCTAAGTAATAAATTTCATTTGGCGGTTCTATTTAATGATTAGAATGTTGAGTAAAACTAAATTCTGGGATTTTGTTCCGTTTAATTTAACTTTTTAACTTTAGACGTTTCGTGGACTTTACAGCAGCCTCGCACCCACGTCACTGTCACGACAGATTTAGTTTAATAGAATGTGAATTATCGTGTATTTATCAGAAATCCTTATCAGTTTGTTTAATAAAAAACTAATTCAAATACAAGTTTATACAATAGTTATAAGAAGTGTCGACAGAAAGAAAGAAAAGGCCAGATTTCATACCTACTGCTAGATATTTTAGATTTCTCAATAAATAATCAATTTTACTGATTTATTTTATTTTTATATTTCAACTTACGATGGTCACTTTAAAAAGCTTAATTCGTTTTATAAACTCTGGAAACGAAAAGTTAGAAAAAACAGGAAGCGAACGTGGGATTATAAATACGTGAGCCGGGTAGGGATGTTGATTTTGTTCCTTGCAAACAGTTATACGTTAAAACCGCTTTTGTTCACTCTAAAAATTCAACAGAATACAGAATATTATTTGGATAAAAGTAACTTTGTGTCATCCCAAGAGTGTAACGGAGTTTTATTTCTGACTTACTTTATAGGAACAAGTCTAGATATAGATGTTACTAGATATACCAGATACACTGCTATTTGTATCTGAAGCTATCTATTTTGACACTTAATTATTAGGAATTGTGGCAAAAGTGTTTCAGTTGTTTTGTTTTTCAGATTTCCGGTTTGTCGTATGAGATGAAATAAAGGAATTAAATCATCGATGCATAATAATTTACTTGACAATTAACAATTTAATCACTGATAAAGTAAAAATTTATTAAAAAGTTTTAGGTTACCAATTTAAATTTTCTTTAAATTGTTGTTGTTTTCTAAAAATCTGTTATCGTCGTGTGAATATATGCTAAAGGTCGTATGTGGTGTTAAAGGTTAACCCATTAAGCCGCTTAAATCACGCGCACCAGCCATACCAAACAAATGGACCTATCCTCGCAATACGCAGCTGGGATTAAAAATTCCTCTTTAAATTACATTAAGTTCAAACTTTCGAATGAGTACCTTTTTGTTATGTCGTTTATTCTATTGAATAAATGAAAATTACCACAATCGCTCTCAATATTCTCGCGCTATGTTTTTTTTTTTTTTATAACATAAGATGGCAAACGAGCAAGCGGCCACCTGAATCCGCCAAAATGGCGAAGCGACCGCTGCCCATAGACATCCGCAATTGCAGATGCGTTGCCTACCCTTATTCGACGGAGGAGGAGACGCATATAAAGAGGATATTTCCCCTTCCTATGCATCTCCTCCACCGTCAAATCCACTTCCCCTTCCCATCCTCTCCTTATAAGAAAAGTGTGGTAAAGAGAAAGGGACTTAAATTAGGCCTCCGGCACCACACTCATCAGACGAAACACGGAATTGCTTCCATTTCACGCCTGTCTTCTGTGTGGTCGTGGTATTACACCGGGCGTGCCAGCCCATTCGTGCTAAGATGTTAAAGCGGGCACTACCACTGTTAATGTAGAGATATAAAGTCAAAAAGATGTTTGCTAGATAACAAAGACTTCATGGATTGTTATTTTCGGCATACCATCACCAGCTCACTATACGTCAGTACCAAGGGGCTCGTAGCCTCCCCCAGTAAAGGGTGACTAGGCCATAGTCAACCACGCTGGCCCACTGCGGGTTGGTTGACTTCACACATATCTTTGAATTTCTTCGCCGATATGTGCAGGTTGCATCATATTATTTATTAATTATGCGTAGTCTTTCAATTACGTTACGACTAAAAATTTCACCTTACATGTTTGGTATTCAGGATTTAGAATATCCTTTAGTGGTACTCATATAACGAATATATATTTGTTATATAAAGTGGTATAGCCAAAATCTCCAACTTTGCTGCAACGCCAGTTGTGTTGTACCACGTAGAGTCTTATAATCTTATTCCTAGAGGAAACACTGATATAACTTCACAGAGTTCTGCAATTTTAAACACCTGTCGTATAAGTCTTGTAGATGTAACTATGAATATGAAAAAGTTTTTCCTAATTTATTTTTTCTTCGTAAACTTGAAGACTTGTATACCAACTACCGCTATAGTTAAATAATAAAAAAAAAGGTCAACAGTACTCAACACAACAAAACTCAGAATATTTCTTAGTTACTAGAAAAATTGGCGAACAGACTATATTGAAAATAACAGGTATTTGGCGTCAGTAATAATCAATTATCGGAAAATCTGTTTGTAAGAAAGCTTTAATGAATTAAGACGGTTTATTTGCGTTTTCTCAGAAAGGCCTACGCTGAATGACAAGAAAGGTGAGCGTTGACTCAGATACGCCCATACTGCTTGATTTGTAAACTAAATCCAATTTCTTACACATTTAATGGAATGTTACTCGATACATGAATTCTATGAAATTGATAAATAATTAGATTTTCAGCGATTGCGACTTGTAGCAATTTCTTTCGTTTTCTTATTGTTTTCTGAAGACGCAAGGAACCCTACGCTTAAGCTTAACGTTTGTTGACTTTGAATGTTTGTTTTAATTGCCGTAATTTTTTTGGTCACTTATTGTAAAATTGTACAATACTTTGTAATTTGAAATTGTAAAGAATTACGGATTTTATTATGTAAATAAATACTATATACATTTTTTTTTAAATAAAGAATTCTTCCATCATTTAAAAATTAAGATAACGTTATTCTCTTTTACTTTTTTTGAGCCGGTATTGTGAGCAGTTACTTATGATAAGTAATCCTTTAAGTTCCAGCGGCAAACCAATAGATTCCTGGTGCTTGGCCGTGTGAGATAGGCGTAAAGTTGGGTCTGACAACAGCTTAATGCCGCAGTTATTAATTGCCGTCCCTTGTCTTTAATTACAATTATATCACAGAAACATTTTCCTTAATTAGGAGGAAATAAGGGCATTAATGTCATTTACAAATGTCGTATAGATGTAAACATGCCTTATTAAGGTTATACCGGGATGTAAAATTTGCTGGAAAACTTCGCACATTCTTTACATTTTCTCATTAACATAAGATTATAGTCATGTAGATTGCAGGTCCGGCTCTGTCTGTGAAATACCACGACTATATAGAATAAAAAAATGCAATCGTCTTTTGAATGAAGTTCCGGAACCACAATTCCAATTCTCAACACTTTCTCATCCTTCTTCTAATTTTCTTTTCTTATTGACCTGCACGCCTGTAAAAATTAAAGGTTACTTTACATCCGGTGAAATGTTGGCGTGTTTGTCACATTGTCTAAAAAACCCTTTTATCTTTAAAACCTTTACCGTTTTAATCGATTACATTGATGAGCATTCCAGACGGAATAACGACAAACCTAGTGATGCGTTAAATTGTAGCGAGTCGTCACGACTCATTTACTTGTTTATTACTAATCACGCAAAGTGTTCGTTTCACTAGTCCTTGGACACCAAATGACTAATTATGAGTAAGATATGAGGCAGACAACCGGAACTAGCTCATATTCAACAAATTGGACCGCTCGTTCGTTAATTGCCGCTGATGTTAGCCAGTTAAACGCTTGAGAAACGTAAATATAAACTGTGAAGAAAATTCAGGGTATTTTCATAATTTTAAAGTGGCTTAAAAAGGCAGTAAAACCGCGCTGAAACAAACGAGTGTCATTAAGCACTTCGCTTACTTCTGATTCTCGTTTTATTTGCACGAACATTTTGTGGGAATTAAAAATAAACTTTATATACCTTCATGTGTATTTACTAGTACACATAATATGAGTATATTGTTTTCGAATAGTTGGATTTATTTAATTTTAGACCTTTTATATGAGATCACCAAAATATTAACAAGTAAATTAGTACAAAGTAAGTCTTGCTGTCTGTACTGTTTAGAAATCAAAGTAATTGATAGCCTCGACTGATTTATCGTTGCCGATAATTTATTTTTAATAACTGGAAGCAGAATTAATTCATTTCCGAACAATAACCATTGTCGGGATATAAATTTCCGCTTGTTAAACTAACATTAAGTTTCTCCATTTGTTTTCATTACGTGCAATTCGTGATTTCCTCTTAAATCAACTGCGAAAGTACCGGCAACCGGCAGCCGGCAACCGGCGCGGCGTGCAGATTGTTGACCCGTTTCTGCATACGCTGTGTGGATGTTCAACTCACTAAAAGCAAACCTTGAATTGTTCTACAGACCATCTTACTAATTTGATAGATAAAATAACATTTCATTTACTTCTATCTTACAACTCTTTTATTCTCTTTGTTCAGGTGATTTAAAGTACTTACGAGGCGTTCATCGTCTCAATATGAGTACATATAAGCAATAGTTTCTTTCCTCTGTTTTTACGAGATAAACATTCTGTTTACAATATTTATCGTGAAGACATATTGCTTATTATCAATTTATGTTTATGTTCTGGTGATATTGGAGATGGCTTTAGCAAGATAGGGTTCTTTGCTATCTATAGAAAGTATAGCGGATACTTTGCTATGGCTGCAGTACGACGTACGTAAGCCTTATGCAAGAATTGCTATTCTTAAATTGGTGATTCATTGCGAGTCTGTGTAAGTATTATGGAATAACTTGTTTATGAATTTATAATTTTCTTAAATCGAATTCAAAGTGATTCACTCATGTAAAATGAATGATTTGAATTAAAACTAAAAACTAATGGAAGTAATTTGTGTATATGATGTTGTATGAAATACTTAATTTTAATATTTTATTAATATTAAACAAGACTGAAAAACTGCAGAATTAAAATTGATAATGCCATTAAAACTGTTATTGCAATGTGTGGCAATTCAAAACATTCTAGATAAGTTTGTTTGTATTAAACGTTCGATTCTTTTTGATCTCAATGTAAATATTTAGGAATAATCTACGAATCGATATTGCTTATTTAACGAGGCTGGGATGTGAAACAAATAAAGCAAAACGTAATATTTATTTTCGTCCTAAATTAATAATCGTAGCTTCAAAGCTTGTTTATGTATGACCAATTGGTTTGCGTGTGCGATCGAAGATGTGGGGTAATAGAAAAAGTTTGTTTTTTGTTTGGATGTGTTGTGGAATACTTATGAGTGCAGCATGTGGCCGTCAGCCGCCGTTGGCCACGCGTGCGGGCCGAGGTGGCCAGGTGTGGTTGCAGCTGACGCCCCCATCTTGTTTGGACGTGTCGCCGCGTGCCAACTTTTACACATACAGTTTCATCTGCCGTTTGTCATAATATTATTACCAAATGATTCACTTAACTGTTCAAATTTTAACTTAAAATTGTCTGCTATTTATGGACTGTAAGTTACGAAATATTAATAACATTCTGAATTAAAATAAAAACGTAGGTACATTTTTGAAATGAGGACGTGAATTTAGAATATTTGTCCGTTTAGGGATAAAAACAACAATAACACAAAGTCTTGCCGGCAAATTGTATAAAGCAAAACTCGACCACAGTGCAATTATAAAAGAAATCGTAAGTTCTGTTAAACGTGACATTTTTGCTCAGTACAGAATAAGAATTCTATACAATTATGAATGAAAGAAGCTTAGCTTTTGTGTGACACATCCTGTGCCATTGTTATCGTTACCTGCCGTCCTTTTTGCTCCTTTGTAGTAAAATTAGTTTTCTACCTGACGTTCCTCACGGACGTGATGCTGACAAAAAGTGACTATGTGCTATAACAATCGTAGAGGTTTCAAGCGGCTCGACGACTTAACCGTTCGATCCCGAGCATTGAGCATTGTTAAATTGTCGTCCGGTATCGATACCACCGCCCCCCGCGCCTCTGCCCCACCACCGCGCCGGTTCAGGTATTTATGAATGAACGCGACCGACTGGTGCACCGCGGTCACCGCCAGGTAGAAAATTACACTTTTGGAATTCTTTCAACACGCCGAGTAGTGCTACTCAGCTCGGCGGCAGAGGATAAGCCGCAGCGCGGGGTGCGGGGTGCGGCGCGGGCGCGGGGGAGCGGAGGCGCCCACCACGCGCATGCGTTGAGCTCTTTTCACTGAGACGATCCCTCCCTCTCAGTTTATTCACGACCGTCGCGCGCGGACACCGTGTCGTCATGAGTCGTACGCCAACTTTCTCGAGTAGTGATGTGATACGGTATCGCTACGTACAGATGAGACGTCGCTAAATGTACTCGATTGTTAAAACTGTGCGAATAATGTGTTAAAAAATTAAAGATTTTTTGTGAAAGTTTAATACGGAACAAACTTGTGTAAATACCAAAATGAAGTGGCTAATAGTTGTGGTGAACATTATGGTTTGGGGAACAATTTTGGCCGGATTCGCTCCGCCTGGATCGTGCCCTCCGGTGTGTGCGTGTAAATGGAAGGGTGGCAAACAAACAGTGGAATGTGTCGACAGGGCCCTCATTACGGTGCCGGAGCCCGTCGACCCCGCTACTCAAGTGCTGGATCTTTCAGGAAATAATTTGCAAATCCTCCCCCAGGAAGCATTCGCTAGAACGGGACTTGTTAATTTACAGCGAGTATATTTACGTAGTTGCAATATTGGCCAAATAAACGATCGGGCTTTTAAAGGCCTTACTAATTTGGTGGAATTAGACCTGTCCCACAATTTACTTACTCAAGTACCATCAAGCAGCTTCAAAGACGCTCCTTTTCTCCGAGATTTAACTTTAAGTCATAACCCAATAATAAAAATTCATGCAGAGGCATTGAGCAGTCTCGGGAGTATCGTGAAGCTCGATTTATCTAAATGCGATATTAGAGATATCGCTTCCGACGCATTCAGAAATTCACGGTCCCTAGAATCTTTGAAGTTAAACCACAACAATCTCCGGGACTTACCGTTAAGTTCTCTCGAGAAATTGGAAAAACTTCGCGTTATAGATTTATCTGACAATCCTTGGACTTGTGATTGTCGTTTAAGAGATTTAAAGATGTGGCTCGCGAAACATAAACTGCTTTCAACTCCGACATGTTCGTCTCCTGCGAGGTTGACTAATAAGCTTTTTTCGGAATTAACAATAGAGGAGTTTGCGTGTAAACCAGAAATTTTACCCAACACTAGAAACGCTGTTGCGAGAATTGGAGAAAATGCGACTGTTGTTTGTAAGACGGAAGGCGTGCCGAGCGCGAACGTTAATTGGTATTGGAATGGCCGTTTATTACAAAATGGAAGTAGCTTTAATAACCACCAAAAAATTATTATACTAGAAGAGGGAGAATTAAAAAAGAAATCATCGCTAATTCTTACAAATGTGCAGGATTCGGATCCGATCGAGTTTTACTGTGTAGCAGAAAACAAAGGTGGCAACGCGGAAGCCAACTTCACGGTCCATGTTTCCCAGATAGCAGGAATGGCGTCATTAGACAGCGCACAAATTGCGAGTCTGGGAGCCGCATTGTTCTTGCTTATTGTTGTAATTTCCCTCGGTTTACTTATAACATTTGTAAGGTTTCGTCCTTCTCCATCTTGTGAAAGTAAAACTCCGAACACGTTAGATAGAGTGGTGTCAGGAAATGAAGTACATCCCACAACAAACGACAGGCCGCATGTAGCCGTATTAGCCAACAGACAGGAATCACCAAATTATAATGACGCAAAATGCAATCCAGTGGTGAAGCCTCCGCGCGTCGGTGACATGCCGTACACTACCAATCACTACGAAGGGAGAGGCAGTATCGTAACGGCCGGAGGACCTGTAATGGTTTCACCAACGATCTCCGCCGGCATCGATCCCGACTTAATCAACGACACTCGGCCGGACAGTGTTGCTAGACCTGGGAGCGGCGAATATGCTCGGGAAACTTCAGACTCATTATATCCGTCGGGTCTCTGGGAGCAAATAAAAATGAATCAGGCGAGCAGTTTAGCAAGAGCAGTGAGTACTGCGCTTCCTAGTTATTACACAGATAGAACTCCTATTATAGAAAACTCCAGCGTTAACGGTTCGCAAGAGGAATTGGGATACATGAGTCGGACTTTTCCGCGATCACATGCAATGACAGGTGTGACGACAGCTCCGATAGATTCGTCGTATCCTCCAGACTACGGCCCGCCGGCTGCGGCAGGCGCGCCAGGCGCGACGGGAGCGCGCACACTGCGCGTGTGGCAGCGTGCCCCGCCAGTGCTCCCCCCGGTGTCAGCGTTAAAACGTGTACTAACCATAACCAGACCTGCGACAGAAGATGGCTTTCACGATGGCTGTGCTACTGATGTTTGAATATTATATAAAAATTGTATAAAATTCAATCATACCTTGTTCAAATGTAAATATTAATTGTATACAGAATATTGTGGCGCGTGTAATCTATACGTACCTACTAAGCTGATTAGTTACTGTTAGCGTAATAGTTTTTGTATTATATAAATTATTATTTAGATGGTTAGTGGAAAGTTTCATTGGGTCCTAATGTTTGAGGAATCCGCGACTGATTAGATGATGGAAGAATAAGTGTAAATTTATCGTTATACGGAACGGTATTATCTTTGATCGCCAAATAAATAAATTATAAATATACAAATTAAAATTATATCCTGAATGTTGAACCTATGTATAATGACTTTAAGAGAATAAATAAATGGAAGCAAGTTATCCAAAGACAATTTTCAGTGAGGTTAAGTAACCTGTAATAATTGTTGTAATGCACGATGAATGTTGTTCGATGTATGATGATGTATGTCAAACTGTGTTGAAAAAAGAGTATTAGCAAAATGAGAAATAAACATGGCGATTAAACTGTATTTTTTGTTTAAATGATTATATCCTTCAAACTTTTCAATTTAGGTGATTTCGTAGTTTTTAACTCATCAAATCAAACAATTACATAAGTCGGTTTGTTAAATAGTAAACTAAACATAAATAAGCAAATTTTCAATGGCTAGTTGTGACATTATTTTATTCATACTGAGAGTTAAATAAAAAATGAAGTCAAAAGACTTTTAACTTTTTGGACAGTAAAACAAACAAAATTATGAAGACTATTGAATCTATAATCGATTTTGCTACTTAATATTACAATTTAACATTTAATATGTGCATTTTAATGCACGTATTAATTTTTATAGAGTCATTTAAGGTAACGAAGTAAATATCACAATGGCATCATTTTATTTTGTAATAAAAGTTAACGCAAGGTGTTTTCACAGGTTTGCGCGCTATAAAAATGAAATTTCTTTTTTTATGATGCATAAAGATATTAACAATAACCTCGTTAAATATTTAACTACGGAAATAAGATAAAGTAGGTTAGCTTAGTTTAGTTTCAATAGAAGACAAACAGCCATAAAACAAGTTAAACACGTAAATAAGAATAAAATCAAATTAATTCAAGTGTCTAGTGTATGTAAGTTCATAAACACATAATACATCATAAACAACTATTATGATTACAGTTACCATTTACATACGAGTAAGGGGATTTAAAAAAATGCTGTAATTATTTGACTAGGTTCGTCTATACGATCAGTAGTCGTCAAATACAAATGGATGTCCAACATAGACTATGTCTACTATGTTACATAGTAGACATATAAATTAGTAATCGACTGTTTTGCTAACTTAAACAAGACCCTCAGTTGATGGAGTTTATATCAACTATTTTTAAATACTAATTGCATATATTTACTTTACATATCTCCATTACGTAATCTGCTTAAATATCTTTATGATTACGCATTAGGTAGAACTAGAGAGGTTAAAATAAATTCCGTCTGAAGACAATGAGTCATTAGGGTCGTTTTTATTGCTCAATATTTTTAGAAATTACGACATCGAGTGATGCGAAAGCTCGAAGCGATAGCAATTGTCCCTAATAAAAACCGTCTAAAATCACAAATTTTAAACAGCGGCCATAACTCGGTGTAATGAATGGAATTGTATCGCCGCTTCATTGAAGTCATCAAGCTGGTCGCATTCGCGGTAAAAAATATAGGGTCGTTTTGTCGGTCCCGAGTCCCGAGCGCCGAAGAAACCGGTTAGCGCTATTTCATTTCCGCTCAATTCAGTCTTTTTTATTACGAAAAAAAAAACGAAACCCTAAGCGAGTTCAATGGAATCGAGTTTGAAGCGTGAAGTTGGTGGTCAAATAAAATAAAACAAGTTTTAAAAAGAAGATGGTTTATGAAAGGGCGGAAGTAAGCTTTCGTAATACTTTGTTGTACCTTCAAATGGAATTAGATGTCGATAATGTATAATTTGTAGAGAGAAAACGAAATTTTCCAGAGCATATTCGTATTTTAATATTGAATTAATCTATGAAATGTGACTGCGTGTGTCTATAAGCATCATGTAATCATTTTTAACGTCGAAGCTTGTTATAAACATCATCCAACGATATAAGAGATCTGTTATATATTCATTCATCTATAAAATGTAATGAAATAATCTAATAGGATCTAGAAAGGCGACATACAAGACGAAGCATGGGTAGACCAGACCTCCCGTAAGATGGATGGATCAGGTCAAGGTTGCAGTAGTCCACTGTACGTGGGCCGCTAGTGATCGATCTTTGTGATAAGAAGGGTAAGGTGTACGTCCAGTTGTGTTGTTTGTAAATTAATAAAAAATAATAAAACTAATAATTATTTTTATAAAACTTAAAACTCTCATCAATAACGTGATAGTAAACACGTTGACGATTCTAGTTACATATGTTACATAATGTATAAAAGCTCTTTACTGAGTGCATTTGTTTACGAACAAACAGAAGTACTGTGAGAACTCAGTATACGAAATAATGAGTCCAAGGAAATATTGTGTTACCTCGCTTCCAACTTCGCATTCAGTACAAAAATAAACGTTATTGTTATTGTTAGAACTCTCAACGTTAACAAGGCAAAGTTTTATAATACGTGATTTTACCATTTCTTCCTAAGTTTCGTATAAGTACGGAATTTGAGTAGTATATGATAAACAATAAACTATCCTAATAGGGGGTTTATAAGACTCCATCGAAGAATACGAACAGAAAAACAATTATATTTTCAAAATCGCTAGTACTGGGGACCTAGCACAAACATTTGTGACAAAGAATTCGTAACGTCATCGACAAAATTTGAATGAGATTTGTCGGTGTAGTGTATGCCCGATTTCTATCGGCTGCACAAATGTCATATACATTTTGTCGACGACGCTAATTCGTAAATTTATCCCCCATTTTCATGCTAGAACCCCTATAGATTCCTTCCACGTTAGAATGTCTGAAATAAACTTTAAAATTTATTAATTATTTAATATGATGAAATAGCGTATAAAATGAATCTACCATTAAGAAAACACATGATCTCGCTTTTCCTTTTATAAAGTGACTCATTAACTTTCACTAAAACAATAAAACGAGCCAAATAATAGTTTTGCGTAAGCTGTTATCTTGTTTGTTCTGTGCTTATAATAAATTAGCGATGCACTTTAAATTGAAGCAATGTCCGCAATATAATTATTTTTAATTACTCATTTACTAAAATTATCACTTGAAAGTGTTTTTTTGGGTAGTTACCATTTAAATATGTTACACATTTTTTTAATAAAAACCAACTGGCAAACAAAAAAGTATGGAAATAACGAAATGTATAATTAAATACAAGGCTATTTTCGATGGTATTTCATAAAGGCGTGGTTGTGACCAAAAGTGGATATCGACATAATGTAAAATGTACAATTGCAAATTAAGATTCTAGCTTTAAGCTAAATTAAAACATTTATTATTAGATAGGCAAAATATCTATGGTAATGTCATTAAAAAGGATCGAAAGAACTGTTCATAGAGTATTATGTTGGGTGACATGTAAAGGTCATTGACCGATACTTGACGCACATCAAGGGCGATAACATTACATCGGATATGTATATCATTTAAGATGAGCAGTAAAAAGGTAAGCGCTACATGATGGACGCCATTTCCTGTCGTCGTTACACTTTAATGTTATGTCGATGTGATGCGGCCGGAAAAGCAACGTTCGTAATTTAATGACAACTTTTTATATCCCAGGACTTTTCTCTTTTATCTCCTTTATTTCCGTTACATTCGGACTCTCATTTCTACTTTTGAGATAACTCATTTCATTTAGCCAAAATTATTCGTGCGCTTACCTATACAAACTAAATTACTAGAGGCGTAAATGTTTGTTAAATTTTACTCAAACATTTTAATCTTAAATTCTTGATTAATCTTAGACGTCTCAAATATCTTGACGCTTGTTATAGTAATTAATATTTTCAATTATGTTTGTGGAATCTAAATTATATTATCTTTAGATTATCCTTATTTATTCTTTGAGTTAAGGGAAACAAATTATTTTATTAACTCTCTATTTCTCAGTAAAAGCGTTGATTTAAGTATATAAGTTAATTTTATCCATCGATATGTATGGTTGAATTTACATAGTCCTATCAATATTACATAACACCTGTTCACTGGGTTCGTAAACTGAATTAAAACATATTTTAACTTCACTTATTAATTCTTGGAACAAACACATGTATGTGACCACCGCGCGGTTAAACGTTGTTTTACATAATTTATTAAAATTCTATCAAAATAAAGTTAACATTAATTATAAACAAGTTAATATCATGTAGTTAAATTAAACAGAAATTGATATTATACGAGTACACCTTAAAAAGAAGGAAGTAAATCATTTCTGCGTACACGGAGATGATTACCCATTTTTATTTGAGAGTAGAGCTTTTTGTTAGAAAGGATTAATAAAAGCTTGTTTTTCTTAAGATTTTAAGAACTAAAACATAAATATAGTCTATGTACGTGTAGGTCAATAAATTCTACCTGCAGGTAATATAAGTTTTCATTTAGCTATCAAGTTTTGCATATTACTGAAGTTGCTTAGGAACTACTAAACTTAGCTTTAAAACTATGAATTCAAAAACTAATCAGAATCTAAGTATAGCTTAATAATTAAAACTACGCTTAAAATGTCTTAATATTTTCTGAGTTTTAGCGAGTTTTTGTGAGCGGAGTTGCGATTACCTCTAGTGATACCGCTAATGTTTAAAAGTGACTGTAATCAGGTTAATGTCTGCCGTCGGCTCACTTTTTGTTTTATAAAAGTAAAAACTTCATACAAAACGCTCAGATTTTTAGGCGACCGTTTAGGGAGTGCTTGCTGGGACTATTTTTAATTTAGTTACATCTTCTTTACATTTTTTAGAATAGTAACACTCTGACGGAGTTTTTTTTTATTTTTACATTTCAAATAGAGTTCCTATTTTAATTCGCATATAAAAATCTTAAAATTTTGCGACATCTTAGTATTATTGCAAGACATGAGTAAAGGTTGGTCAATCGATGATTTTGGCTCCCAGTTAGAAAAGTGTCAGGATTTTCTGCATTTAATTCACATTATTTAAGTCACAAAATTAGTGATCTTTGCTTTTTTAGTCTTAACGGCTGAATAGATTTCGCTTAAATTTGTTATAGATGTAGAGGATAGTCTGGAAGAACACATAGGCTACTCACTTTTTGTTTTTTTTTATTCCATGCGGACGGAGTCGCGGCCGAAAGCTAGTTTTAAATAAATTATAGCGGGTAAAAAGTAAGTACATATTTCAAAAACTATGATAAAAAAACAATATGAAATGAAGTTGTAATAAGTGCACATTTGAGACTTAAAAACATTGAACAGTGTCTTGATAAGTGAAAAGAAATAACATTATCAGTATGTTACAGCTGCTTTTAAAAATATAAAAATATTTCGTGCAGTTTGAATATTTTAAGTTGGTGGTAAAACAATTTTTGAGATCCCCGCGGTGCACCTAAATGGCTGAGAAGTTTATAGTAGCACATCAACCTTTGAACTAACAGCTTATTCATTTTACAAACATATTTTCGTTGTTTATTTTTACGACTATTTTATGTTTATAAAAATGCTTTTTATAATTTTATTCGTATAGTACTCAAAATATTTTTTTTTGGCATAATAATTAAGTGATCTCCAATACACAAAATTTTAAGACAAGAAAATTATGTTATTAAAAATAAATATTAAGAAATAACGCTAATAATGAAATAATATTTTTTCGTTCATATCTTTTATCTCACTTTCTGCAATCAAAACATAAACCACGCTTCAAGTGAAGCTTAACCGCACACTTGAAAAGCTCGCACGGATTTTTCCCGTACACTGAGTCTGTGTAATTTACAAAGCATTATTTTATCGGAAGTTTAATTAAAATGAATGAATAGTCTCGTTAATGTAGTGTATGATTACATTAACACTGACTTTTTTTTAATCAATTCGATTTATCTTGGATTGTACGTGGCAGATTTTATAATAATACATTTTTATTGTTAAATATTTTTTGTACTGCAAACTATAGAATTTTTGCTTCCTAAATGATCCATCATGAGTAAGATAAGGCTATGAGCTCTCTAATTATATTATGTGGTGTATTATATTATAGTATGCTTAAACCTTTAATTAAAAGATTAAGGGCCTGTCCTACTACTGGCTGATAGAGGCTTAGATAGTTTAAAAATGACGTCACTGTAAGAGCAGGTAATAAAATCCGGCATTTTCATATTTTACACGTTGGATTGTTATCAGACAATTTACAATTTGGTGGGACACGCCCTAAATTGTAGATTTTAATTTAGATGGAACTAATAATTTCAATTATTTACCTTTGCGGAAGGAAGGAAGGCATGCTAACGACGCGGTGCGCGGTGCGCGGTCAGCTATCTGCATATCTTACAAATTAAATACATAGCGTTGTCCTCTGGCTATTCTAACGAATTTACACGTTGCATGTAAATTCTTGGGTTTACATCAGCACAAATGTTAATTTACAAATTCCATAGTTACCGTAACCTTTTGTCTGTTTGTTAGTTTAAGGTCATGCGTATTAAGTTTTTTTCGTTACATAGACATTTGAAACGAATCGCCAGTTCAATCTCAAACTTCAATGGGATATTTTTCAGCCAATACTGAAAAGGCATACTGCCTTTTACAAAAGAAAATGACGTATACGACGCTTTATGAGAATTCTTGAGTCGTGCTGTTACAGATTATGAATCTGCAGACCGACGCTGATGGCCAACAAGTACAACCAGCCAAGTAATGAACGTCAATCCTTCAACTTAATTTGACAACGTTACTCGCGGATGATGAGCACTATGCACTGTGGAAGGACAAGTTTGTGTCTTGACTTTGCCGTTACAAGAAGTCATGGATTATTTGAAAAGCTTGGAACGTAAAGGCCGATGCTAACCTAGCAAGGTTACATAGTCTAGTAATATAGTAAAAACTATTCAAACCTCATAAAATTCACCTGGCACTGTGTTATTGTTACGTAATTGTATATGAAACTTGATTTTCCACAATGATGTTCATATCGATTATTCGAATGTTTGCAGGTAGGGAAAAAGAGGTTAGCGTGAGTAACGTAATTTTAATGAGATCAAAGGCGGCGCCCGTCGCGGCGAGTTGTTGTGTTGTGCCGCCGGCATGTGACGTGTAAACAACACAAATACATCGCGCAGTTAACTAGGTCTTTGTTAATTGTTATGAAAATCATATTTACCTATGCATGGTTTTACTAACTACGGAAAAGAGAACTCATGTTCCTACACTATAATTATTACAGATTATAGTATTAGTAAGATTACGTGTAGATGTAAATGAAGCGAAAGGAGAGCCAGAAGTGTGTCAAATAGAAATTACCAACTTTGTCTTCCCCATCGTGATAGGCATTATGTAAGGTCATTTTCATAATTTGTAAAACTACTAAATGCTTAGCCGTCTTTGTACTTTTAAGTGAAGAAGTTATTAAAATATAAGTATTATGTAAGGTTATTTTCATAGTCGTTTACGGTTTTAATAAATTTAAACATTGTGAATACTATGTAATCACAGAGATACGTAATTCAAATAATATTAATATAGTATTCACGCAATATGATGTCTTTATTTGAATATCAAATAATATTAAAGGTTCTACTGTCGTGAAATGTAAATAAACGTGAACAAAGATGATACAATGATTGGAATAAAATGGCGAATATCGTGTAGTTATTTGATACATAGAAACTCAGCAAAAATGAAGAGGATTTGCGTGACTAAGTAGCTAGTAGTGGAAAGGTTGAGGGCTTCACTCTATAAGAATGTTGGATTTTCTTCGCATAAAAGTGTTTCGTAAACTTGGCAAAAATGGAATATTTTATTATTAAACTAATCGGTACCATTTCTCCTTAAGTGTACTAATACATTTTGACCAACGTCTTAGTTATGGGTAATCAGAGCATATTATTAAATTCTTTTCAATTATATTAAAATATTTAATTAAATAAGTATTAACTACATAATATGTATGCTCAGAGAAAGCACAAGTTAGTACACAAAGTTGTAGAAATAACTTAATAACATTCACTGACAAAGCCATGTATCGAATAATCTAGTTTTAAAATAAAAAGAATATACTCAAGAGAGTCTGCACACGTAATACGATTATTTTTTACATTAACCTATTAGCTTATCTAAACTGTCTAGGCCACTCCGTAGCGTAAACACTGTTAGCAATTCTTTCAATAATAAAAATATCAAATAAAGCCGAGAGTAGCTAGAAATTTATAAAGAATTTATATAATGTCTAACGTAATTCCCATTGTACCAAAATTTATAGTCGGCGCTATTCGACAGTACAATAAAATAACGAAACAAAAACAAAGCCGTCGATTTTCGCCGCTATTTCTGGTTCCTTACACCAGAATATCTTAATCCCCAGTCCGTGGTCAGCTCTCTTATCTTAAATCTTCCAGTCTTAACGTCAATTAGCATTGTTTTATTTCTAGTTTTGTCTTACTTTATTACTGTTATTTAAGCATTAAATGTATTTACACTAAGCTTGTTTCTTCTTATGATAACATTTTTACATTTAATGCAAATAAACTTTGTGCTAGAACTATACTTAGAAGTTAATAAATATTTTGACATTCGAACTCATTTACAGAATATTTGGTATATTTATCATTTGCATTTATATTCCGATCTAAATGAGGCAAATAATTTTCTTTAATTTATTATTTTGTCAAATAGTATTGATCATAGTGTCGTACATGTCCTTCGTTTAGGAATGTATAAACTAAAATACGAAGGTTAAAGTAATAAAGATGTTAAAGTTATTGGGGCGAGATGTAAGAGTGTGATCGGACGGTCAGATGGCCGTCATAATTCTTTCAGGCGATCTATCTAAAGAAATTCGTGCACAGAACAGGTAGGACCTTGTGCGTGTGTGAGTGGGTCAAAAGTTACATTCAAATATCGACACCGGCTTTAGTAATGAGCAAAGAGGACCTTTTTAAAATTACTAAAGCAATTTTACATGTTATCGGCTTTTCACACGCCAACTGAAGAGCCTTTAATATTTGCCGAGGTCGAACCAATATTACTTTATAATAGCGCTAGCTCTCCGTAAGCGTTTCGGAGAAAATTTCTTTCTGTTTCTCGTACTAACATAATTTTATTTTTTCATTATTACCTTCAGTCTGATTTAGGTTTGTTTTCAGATTCCGAGAATTAACGTATTGCTTTTGGGTTTTAATTGACTTAGAAATATTATCTAGTGTTTTAACAGACTGGAAAATATTTTTATTATGTTTAGTAGCTTTTTATTGTACTAAGTTATTTAGTTATTAATTCATTTTTAACTTAATAACTTCAATATCAACATTTTATCAAAGTTTGTATAAATATTTCATTTCATCAAAGTTTGTATAAATATTAAGTCAAATATAGAACATATTTGTATTATTGATTTTCGCTCGACTGAAATTGGCATTTAAGAGAAATACTCTTATAAGTAATATGAATTCACGTACGTATTCATTAACAGCAAACTAGATACGCAGAACGCTTTTTTGTACAATATATCGCTACCTTGACCTTTAATTCGGTGTGAAATGTTGTGGGAAAATGTGTAGTTTCTTCACTGTGTTGTACGGTTTCATAACTAGTCCCTCCATATATTTGATTTCGATAACCAATCTCGACTTTATTTCACACCACAAGTATTCCGCATTATTAAAATTATATCGATATCCACATATTCCAGGTTTTATCTGGTTTGTCTAACAACGGGATATTTGATAGAAGAAATTCCTATAACGGCTTAAATAACAGATTATTTGCCGCTGATTAGCAGATCCAATGCTAAAGTAGCGTTAAAGATACTGTAGGTAGGCCTGTAGAAGTTAATATAACAGTTTAAAGTAGCTTCGTGTGGTCTGTCGGATAGCCGGAGACTAGATTACTAATAACGTGAAATTTCATTCGCAGGGTAACAACGAATTTGCATCTCATTTCCTCACCACTCAAATTACTCCGAGCTCCCTTGTTACTTTAATTTAAATAAGTACAATTTGTTGTTTGGTGTCGTAACTTTTGTTATCTACATTTCGAGTAAAGCTTCTTAAAGTCGATACTGAGATTTCGCCACGATTCCCAAAGTCTACGATCTAGTTTACTGCAATAAATAAAAGGACCTCGATAGTAAGTATACCTATTTGTTCAATCCCTCTCCAAATTCCTTTAAGAAGGGTCGGTACAAGAAATTGTTCCATTTGATTTGTATATTTCCCTGTCTCAGGAACATGGGTCTATTCTCATAGGAGGTTACAAAAATTCTTAGGTGAATAATGTTTCTTTTTTTAAATATTTTGAGCTTGGATGTATTAAAATAAGTTAATATTATCATATTAATGGCTCTAAATGCCTAGCAAAATTCGTAGATATTTATTTGTGAAAGGCGAAATATCAGTTTATTTTTTGTATTTGAGCGTTTGAGCCAATTAAAACATTTTCATCTGTTATTTATTTAACTCGATATATTTGTTGGATAACGTTTTGCATTTGGTTTGTTTTAGAATTAGTGGTATTTGATTTATGTAAGCAATTAACTGTTACTGCTTGCTATAATAATACTTGTTTTATATTATGTTTTTTCAAACTTTTTACTCAAATTCGATTGTGACTCGAAGTTAATGACACAACAATATAAGTAAATTCAAACTTTAGTTGTAAAATTAATGTACAATAGAAAATATTGTTTTGGTTGTTGAATGAAGTTGTCACTTGTAATTTGTTCCTAGTAAGGGCTCGAAATATATTGATTTTATAACAAAAACGAGGGCTGGTTGCACGCGGGGTGAATGACCTTGTCACTGCAGATTCGCCCCGCCGCGCCATATTGGTTGGGGTTCCCGCCTCGCTAATGGAGTAGCGACGGCTAAAATATGAGCCCATTCTCTTCTCCATACGTTGAAAAACAGCCGGAACTCCTGAAATCATTCCCCAAGTTAAATCTACCGTAAGTCGTAACCCTTTTGTAAATGTCATTGAGACCTCGGTTACTATTTCTCATTCTATTATTTTTTTTTGAAGATTTTATAATGGTACTTACTACCGTACTTACTACTGTACCATAGCGTTCTAAATAAACTTTACTATGTAATTTTTCAAATTAAAACATTACATAATATTCCAATGTTCCATACAGTTGTTTATTCCATTGAAATTTGCAGTTTTAATTTACTTATACAAAATTTGCCTCAGTGCAATCTAAATCTAGCATTCTATTCCTGTCTAAATATGCTTCCTACTTTTTAGTACACGTAAAAAAGTAAAAGTAAAAGCTTCAGTGCGATTTCGATGTAATCAATAGAAGTTTCTAGAAGTTTCATTTTCAAGCGTCTATGTACTAGACAAAATAATTGCCGTTAAAACGTTTATAAGTCTCAATATGAAACTCATTTCAGAAAATAACCCGTAACCCGTATTTTGGAAATTCAAACAATATTTGAAATGAGGGGCATAGAACTCTAAAAATACTAAAAATAAGACCTATTTCACATTGAATTTAACTATTAAACTAAATGTTAACCATTAAGTTACATAAAAGTGCGGTAAATCTTTTGAAATGAAGTCAATAAAGAAAATAAATGCTCATAAATAAACATACAAGTACGGCTAAAGTACAATAAAGCCGAAAGGAAATTCCAATGTCAAGAAACAAGTGATATATAAAATCCTCCCAAGACTGAATAGACTTTTAAGTGGATAAAATCGTTGAACATAAGACGAATATACGAGAATAAGTAGGATATTGGCACAGTTGGATAAAAGTACAAGCGGAATGCAGGCGTTCAGTGAAACGTTTCATATGTAAATGGCCCCGTAATCTGTAGGAGCTTTCCGGCGCGCGATCGATCCGCCATGGATCGCGGCGAGAACTTTCCTTCATAATGTTAATACTCTGTTCTCTAAATAACTCGACGAGAAGTTATATTTAGTATTTATTTGAAGGATTATATTTATATACTACAACTTATTTATAAAATACTAATTTGAAAATAAAAAAGACCAAGCCCAACTGACTGTGTCTCTCCAACACACCACGGAATCCAAAACAAATAAAAACTAGAATCATACAATTATCTTATTTTTCAAAATTTCACTCGTTTGATCTGTTTTTGTTTTTTTAAAACAGTAAGCTTACAAAAGTATAGATGAATCAAAATTAGTTCTACTTAAAAAGTACAAGGGATTTGTTATTAGTACGATGTTAAGCCAAAAAATGAACAAAACGAAAATTACTTTTCTTTAGTACCGCCGCCGCGTCGCATAACGAAAGGAGTGTTTGACAAATGTATGTTGGAGAATGTAAATTCGGAACGTCCTCCATTTGGTTACTTATGTGGGGCACGCGCCCGCGATACTAAGTTATGTTCGCTATGTATGTGTCCAAGCCACGCTCTTATACAATACCACCTACAATGATATTACATTAAAAAAATTATATACAATAAAAAATTGTAGAGATATTAGTCCAACAGTAAGACAAGATGTGTGGATATATTGTTCAGTGCAAAATACAACCTCTTTGACTGACAAGAACTATGAAGACAGCCAAAGAGGTTGCATACTGGCCACCAAGACTTTTGCAAATTTAGTGATTAAAAAGATGTTGTTAAAAATAGAGAAGAAAAGGACGCGTATAATAGACAAGATGGGATCGATATATTATAGTTTTCAGTTATTTAGTGTAAATATGTAAATAAGTTAAAATAAATGTTGTATTGGTTTGTAGAAAAAATTGTATTTTTGGCTGCCGCGTAGTCGGTAGTCCTTTAGCACACTTGGACTACTATTCTTATACATTAAAGAAATAAATGCTATTATGAAAATCTGGATTCAGGTTGCTGGAAATACTTGTAAAACTACAATACTCGTTTCAAACTTGCATTAACTTAATGTAAAACGCTTAACATTGCTTCCTAAGATTTGTTTAGATTCGATGCGGATTTGAATAACGGCCAACGGATACCAAAAGCGAAATAACATGTTCGTATTTCGCATAAATTGAGTCAGACGAAATACGGTTTCCGTTCTTACGCCGACGAGACGCCGGCCGCTTTGTCGTTCAATGTTGAATGTTGCTCCTCTGAGATGAGGCGCATTTTCGGTGAGAGTTCGATATATGTAATGAGTATTTCAACGGATATTCTCGGAGATAATTCCTCTCGGATTTCCACCTCGCTTCCGCCGTTAAACAGATTTGATAAATCAACTAAAAGCGGAGGTGTTGATTTGAAAACTGTTAACGCGTTTTACGGATGTACCCACCAATCTAATATTGAGTAAATAAGTAATTAAACCATGACATTTACAGTTAACACAATTAATTTTAAATGAACAGTGTAATATTATAATGTATAAACTTATTTTTAAAAACCATAAAATTAGGTCGGATATGGACATTCAAGTCAGAGACGTCGGTTAAAAAGAATGATTTCGTTAAAGTACTTTGACTGCACCATTAACTAAACTATTTAATTTAATATTAGAAAGAGAAAAATATTGTTGTTTTAAGATGCCCTTTTTCTTTTGGCTTGCAAACGAGACGAGATAACACAACAAATACAAAATATTTAAAAAAATGCACATAAGCATATTAATATTGTAGTAATTATCTGAATAGGACAATTTACAAAAAAGGAATCCTTCATTCTCGGGATTCGCGAGTTAGCTGATATAAGGATATGTGTAATTAAGCAACGCGGTCACTCACGTGGAACGTAATGTGACGGTGAAAATGGAAGAGCGATTATGTATGAGAAATTCCCAAAGTGGTTTCATTTTGTTATGAATGCGAAAATGTTGTATATAGTTACTTATTTAAATTTACTTATTTTATAATAAAAAATAGATAAAACAATGCGATGTATTTTAAGACATCTAAATGAAAATTAAAATAATCTCTTTAGATTTTGGATGCATTAGAACTAGCCACTGGTATTGTTGCTGAAGTATACGTATAGTAAAGGATAAAATGAAAGATGCCTTCCTAACGTTAGTAAGAAGCTTAAGACTTATACCGACAATAGGAAAAGAACTGAATAGAGTGAATGTGGCAAAAAAAGAACTTAAAAGCAATAGATACATCATACAAAAATATAAAATTAAAAAACCGACGGATTCTAAAGACGTTTAAATAGATAGAATTAATAAAGTTAGAGGTAGAGTAAAAGCTATTCCTAGAAATTCTGTGAAGTTATTAGTGAAGATTGAAAGCAAAGTGGAATTACTCTAAGTAGTTCAATAAGACAAGTATAGTGGAGTCTTAGTTGAATGTCTTTTGAAGTAATGGACGGATTTTAAGCGTCTATAAATACATTCTAAAAAGACCAAAGATATTTTAATATTTGAGTAACAATGTAATAACTTATAAATAAAACGCCGTAACAATCGGTGCCATTGCACAGTTTTGTACATAGCGGATAACACAGCTGACTTCACGGCGTCGGTTCCCACCAAAGGTAAGTAAACTTAGATAAGGGCGGAAGCGAGGCCAATGTTCCCGCTGGCACTGATAATACACCTGTCTTTCTACACGCACCGTGTTCTCAACATCGCAAACAACATTGTTTCTTGTTCCTCATTGTTATTTCTCATCGTAAAAATCTTGTACATCTCAATTGTATCTAAGAAAATGAGGAAAACCATTTCGTGTCGTCTGTTTAACGTTTTTAATTTCATCACATTTCCCTTAAAAATAAATGATCCCTTAAACTTAAATTGAAAATGCTTTATTTTTTTTATTACAACTATTTCATTAATAACAGGATTACTTGTGCGTGGTGACACTTTAATTAAATACCCGAAGCTAAACTACATAGTAGACTATTTCCTTTTGATTACGCTCCATAATTGTTAAATTTCTTAGAAATATGAGTAAGTAAAGCTACTTAAAATATTTAACTGATGTCACCGCCAAGTACATGTGGGTCGGTTTTTATGTATAGAGAACATCCGGTGCAATGGACAGTGTACTCAAGCACCTATCACGCTTATGCAAACAAAAAGGATATTTTTCATTTTTGTCTCATGAGTCTCATCAGTTGTATGAAACATGAAGTAGTAGGCTAACATAACAAATTTTTAAGCTTAATTGCCATTATAGCGACATGGGAGTATGTAAATGTAAAGAACATGTAACGAAAATAGAAGAACAAAAACTATCACTGCTGCGTAAATAAGACAACACATCTTGTAACGTTTGCATGTTGCTTGATTGTATATTTATAAATCCAAAACAAAACGTTAGTATATAGTAATAGGTACGCGAACATTAGGTTAATATATTTGTGGTAATTTGCCTGAAAGAAGCCGGTACACGATGAATAAATAAGGTCCCATTACATGATTATACAATGGCGAGGACATTCCGTGACCGACATAAGTGGCTGCATGATATTGACTATATTACAGGTATATAAGAGTAATAACTTTACATGTTATTAAATGGATAAAACCTACTTTATCATTTTAGATGAAACCATATAATACTTCGTGTAAGTTATTCTTTGTCGTCAATATAGCACAACACACCTCGAAAAAAGAACACGATACGACACGTTAGGACATGCTTAACTTTACCATTTGTGAACAGGCAAGTCTTATCGACCGAGAGCAAATATTTTGCTTCCGCTGGGAACCAACTTAAAATGTAGGACATAACCAGTCCAAGTACTCGTAAATAACGAAAATAGATCATGTTTTTTAAAACGAACAAAAAAATTGTTATAAACAAATCATTCGCTAGTGTGTATAGAAATCATCCGTCGATATAATCTTTTATTGCCTATAGAATTCATTGTTATTATTATTTGACCACGTTATTGAGCCGAAGCAAAGATTAAATAATTGAGTCAATATTATTCGAGCTGGGAACATAAACAGACGGTTCATAATAGAATTGGCAAAACTGTATTCCTTCTATGCGAATAAGACAATCATCATGGAAATACTTTTTGGATATTGTTGTAGGACATTTTTCAAATTAATGCTAAATATTATGAGTCTCTGGTTGTCTTTTGCTGGTTAAGATGATAAAAGCGGAAACGGAAACGACGTCAGGACGCCCTAGGACAATTTATGCAATGTCAACAAAAAAATCTACATTCGGAACATTTTATACCCATAAAATTATCGAAAATCTATGCTGCTACAAGTCCTTATTCTGATTTGATTGATTTCAAACTTAGATTGTTAGTAATTAAGTGGAATAATCAAAGCGTGTAATTAGCATAGTTATCGGGAGTTGCAGCGGAGTTGGTGACCGCAGTATGGCGGCTGCCTGCAGGATGCTTGTGGGATACTAGTGGTGGATAATTTCCCATAGTACATTCCTAATTTGCTATTACAAACTTTTTAATTAAAATTTACCTCTGCCTTATCATTTTCTCCATTTACTCGTACATACCAAAAAATATCACCTGGTGATCACTAAGTTAAAAGAAAATGTATATAGGTGCCTACATATATTTCCTTTATGCTACATCTCTAACAATCGATAATATTATTAGTTAATTTAGGTTGAGTCCCTCCACTCATACCGACCGTGATAGGTACTTGTGTTTATTCAGTATTAGAAACGGCAATCGCCAATTCAATTGAAATGGAGCTCTCGTAGCCCTGGGAAATTAATGTTGTCTCGAGACTCGGTCATCGGATAGACGAAATTAATTTGCAGAAAGTAGGAGCTCGCAAAAATAATACGTGATTAATATTTATTCAGATGTTAGACTCTGTTTTGCGAATTAGATCCCTTGTTTATTAGACGTTGGAAAATTGAGTTGTTTATTTACTTACGCATTTTGTTTTTTAGAATTAAGTTTGTTGCTTTCTAATTTATAATGAGATTGAATATGTTTTACAAATTTAATAACACCAATTCATCTTGTAGTATTAATGGGACATGATTCTTCACTTATTCGAGTAATTTGTTTCAGATAATATTAATTTCTTTATTCTCGGATATAAAAACTTGTATCGTCATGTACAAAATTCTGCTAGAAACGGAATAAAAGCATTTTTCTTCGAAGATTTACGGGATGAGAAATGAATAATGACCACAGCAGGTATTGCGGCTATTCGTAATGTTAGAAATACGAGTGAAATTTATCTACCAAATGATGTATGGAGATTATAAAAAGTATAACATAATTTTTATAATAAAAATTTTCAGGATTATAATACTAGCCATTATGTTAACAGTACCTAGCAAATAAAAAAGTCCTAATCATGAAACAGGATGTTGAGGAATATGGATAAATGGTTGAAGAGTCATTCGTTTGATAAACTTTACTCTTAAAAATAGACGAATCTAATTTGAATAGAGTCGTCATTACAGTACGAGGAGAAATAAGACGCATATAAAGTAGCATCCAGTTTGTTGATAGAACTGTGAGTTGGGAACGCGCCTCGGGCTGAGCTCGTTGCAAATCGGTTATGGTCTTCCGAGCGGTTTGTTGATTTTTTTTTAGGGAAAACGTCTCAGCGAGCGAGAGGGTCTACTTTACATATAAACTGTTCTCGTTACAGTCGCTTGGACTAGTCGGGCGTGAACCAATTTTCAATGAGATTTTTCTATCCTTTCGAGCTTTCCTCACGATGTTTATTATTTGTATGTAAATATTATGGGGTGTTTTCGGGACATTTATTTTTGTTATTGATAGTTTCGTTCGCAATGCCGAAAATCGGTGTCGTAAATAATATCAAGTTTTGCCAATATCCCTTTATAGGTTTTATCGAATTTGTTTACGCTTTTATCGTAAAAAAAATAAGTAGCTTAAACTATGGAATCAATGTATGACTTCGTGATGAGCTTTAGGAATTAATCTATTTTCATGTCTGTAAATTTAAGAATATATTATAATATATCTAAGATGTAAATAATATGAGACTGCGTCCTATTATGTCTTTACTTATTTATTGTAAGGAAATTGTTATCGATATTATTCACCTCATGTAATTCTTTCTTTTTTGTTTACTTTTCTAAACTAAAATGACA
Source organism: Papilio protenor (assembly GCA_029286645.1). NCBI lineage: Eukaryota > Metazoa > Arthropoda > Insecta > Lepidoptera > Papilionidae > Papilio > Papilio protenor. The sequence goes on from JAGSMZ010000011.1 coordinate 5,628,729, forward strand.
ATAACATAATCTATTTAACAAGGTTAACACACAATGAAAACATTTCTCAGTCGATTTCAAATTCGGTGACAAAGTTGTGAATACAATTGGAGTACCTAATTGGCATTGTACAATATATTTTAGAGCTAAAATTCCAAACGCGTACAAAGGTGTTTAACCTATTTTATGGGATGCTAATTTTGAATTGACTGACAAATTTTCACAGCATTTGAGTTAAAAAATGTAATTAATATGAATCTAAAAGGATGTGGTATTTCAATTTTAACACATTGGTGTATCACATCGCACAAGAATTTGTTTGATGACCAAAATTTTCTCCGTTTTCAACATTCAACAATTGAGTAATTAAACATATATACTTTTTAAATAAAACGATGTTGATAAAAACGTTGTTGATAAAAAAAAGTAATTTCAAATTAATGAAATGAACTTGACATGGAATGAAACTGCTTTTGTTGCTGCTGCCGACTCTATGTAATGTTCTCTAAGTAGCCTTAAGCTTTATGTTATGTTTATTTGTTGTTAGAAGTAATTGTTAATAGTAATAGTTTATAGCAATTGTTTGTCATTAACAGTTCATAACGAATTAGCTTAATATGTAAAAATAACCTAATTAAAATGTCCAAGCGGCTACGTAAGACCCAGCCTTACGACTTGTTTTAACCACTGCTCCTGCAACTGGGTCACTGTGTCAAGTAATCAACTGATTCCGATGTATTTGCAATACTCTATGGTTATAACAAAATAGGACATATGATATATGACTTCTCTAAAAATTTGTTAGCTACATACATGTTTTTCATAGACAATGTAACGTCATCCTACGCGTAGAACAAGAATATCGCTCAGCTACGGCGTAGCTAACTGCTATCTGCACTTTTTGTGCCATATTGGAAACATTTTATAAATTCTTCAACAGAAGGTTATTTATTTCATATAAAATTATGTAAGTAACATTAGCAGCCAAGGAGGGAGAGTTAAATCTTTGCGCCTTTACACTAAGTACTTTTAAGTTCTAAAACATCAGAGCCCCATATCGGCTGACACAACATTGACGATGCGATATAACGAAAAAAAAAAATAACTCAACCTCATTCTTGTCTAAACTAAATTTTCACCTATAATCATTCGATATCATGAAATCATCGTGGCATCGACACCGGTACGGGCGTACAGCGCTTGCCGGGATTCTTACGATTTATGGGGCAATATGTTTAACGTCTACTGCGAGAACCCTCTCCGGGCATAACGGGCCTGTTACGTAAACAGATTGCTCGCGGGTGGCGGACGGCGCGCTGGATATCGCCCTCCAAACAAACCCTCAATCTAAGCTCACGACTTTCTTACGAAATAGAGCGATCCGACACGTTGATTCGCTTACATGTCACACCAATCACCTATTGGGAATATCTCGAGTAAACCTTTACAGCCTGACTAGAGAAACTTTTTTAAAGCAAAAGCTGTATCAAGCAAATTTACTTTCGTAATCAAGGAAACGTTTGAAAACGAAGGCGCAAGCAAAAGAACTCCTTTAACCTGGATTCCTATCCTACTTAATTTTGGTATAGGTACATTTTTCAATTGTGATTTCATAACATTAGCTATTAAGTTTCTTGAAATGATGGTGCCATTCTATTTTCACTTGAACATATAGCCTAATAATACTACATTTATCCACGTTATATATAAATGTCTCAGTATTAGATCAAAGTATTATTGCCCATTTCTGTAAACAACTACACTATAACTCTTTAAGGGCGGAAATATTTTATGAGGGTACTTATATTCGGGACCATTCCGCGGATGCTCTTTTATTTGGTAAGAACTAGAATTTGTCCTCTTGTCGTAAGTCTTTTTATGTGAGTCTCTGTTCGCATTTAAATTATTAAATTCGCATTAGAATTTTTAAACGAGCTTTACAATTTGACCAGAAATAACCTAGTACGACTTTGTAACGTCGAGCTTTTATTACGTGTTGGAAAGCATTCTAGTAAACAAGAAATCACTGTCCATCGAAAGCTTTACTACATTACTTTAGTACATATACCATGGAGATATAAGGCTTAAGACGACGTAGTCACAGGACGTCGAACTTCCTCCACCTAATAGCATTATAGAGATCGAGTTATGAATATGTGTGAAGGAGTGCAATTTCTTTATTCAATTACAGTTCAAGCAACTTGCGCCGGTCCCTTGGTCTGAGCACGGCCTGGTATGTATACGTAAATCATTATCGATCTGGAAACCTTTCGTGGACCTCGTAAGAAACGACGGCGCCGCTAACCACGGTAAGAAGTTGCCTATTGCTCGTTGAAAACTGCGATCGCGTGACCGTTCGCCTTATTTCGATTATAGCTCTACGTCTACGACCCCATTTACTGTTTATACAATAACTATTTATGTAATAATAAACTTGATTTATTCTAACCGTTCATTCATATTGTGAAAAAAACCTAGCCAGCTGTTGCCTACGACAAAGGTCGCATGAAATAAATACTTGAGTTCATTTGTATTAAGTAGCTAATAGGTATATTTATTTATATTAGGTAAATCTATTATTTTTTTGTGAAAGATATGTATTTATTCCACCGCATTGTTAAATAAGTAAATAAGCAGTTGTGAAAATAAACTTAAATACTAAAACATAAGAAATTATTTTATTTCCTATTTCATATTCACTACTGAATTTAATATAGTTTTTGTATATAGTTAGTATTAACCAAAACAGAAATCTGTAATAAAACGATACTATTTTAAACGTACGTACTTATGTACCCCACTCAGTTACTATATAAGCGTTTTTTACGTTTCGTTTATATCGTATAATGACAAAATACGAACTGTTCGTAATTCACAAAGCGAAACCTACCTTTTCCGTAACGACATTTAAAACGCTAAGAACCTCTATAACGTGCAGCCGCCGAATGGAAAAAATAAAGGGCGTAGTTGTATAAATAGATTGCTAGACATGAAGGCCGCGCGCTCCTAAACTACGTTTTAATATTGAAAAATGTTCTCAAGAATCAACACTTACTTTAAATGGCTCATGCCTACTTCTGTATACGTTCTTATTCTAACTAGAAATATTTCTTTAATTCCATTTGTTCAATAAAATCAAACAAAAGCTTAACATTTTTACCATTATTTACTTAGTTATGCTGGCATTTTTATAACAGAAACAAGTTAATTTCAATATGTGACAGCTAATTCGAACTTAGGATAACAGCTAGTTAGATCTCTTCATGTTCTTTATGACCGAGGGTTTATCACGAATATTCTTAAGAACGTTTTCGTAACGTCATCGTTGTTTTTGTTTTGTTTTGTATTAGTAACATGTTCTCGTAACTGTAACGCAAATCTTAGTGATAGATACTCTGTGCACTATTTTTAAAGAACTATGCGTGTTATCGTAATATTATTATTTTCAATCATACGAAATATATGCCACAAAGGCTTGAATATTTTATCAAATTGTTTTCCACGACCTTTCGTAATGATAGGTGAATAGATGGTATTTAAATTCGAAGGTACGTATTTTGATTTCTAAGAACAAAACGTACGAACGTTTGTTTATTTCTTGTAGGAATCATAACATACCATCAATGTTTACATGAATAAATTCTCGTAAATTTCTATTACGAGAATACGTAGTCTATTATAATAAAATAGTTTTAGTAAAATTAAGACAATGTACCCATACAGAACATCATAGTTTTACTGGAGTATTTAGGAACAAGCGAAACAATAAAAAAAAAACATACAGACGAATTGAGTACCTCCTTCTTTTGGGAAGTCGGTCAAAAAAATAATCAAATAAAACCGATCTATATACAAGATCTTATAATTAATAACTTTCTCTCATGATTTTTTTAGTGTTTTAGCATGTACATAATTACCAGATATCTATACTAATATTATAAAGAGGAAAACTTTGTATTTTTGTATTTTTGTATTTTTGTATTTTTGTATGTATTGAAATAACTCAAAAACCACTGGGTCGATTGTAAAAATTCTTTCACCATCAGAAAGGTAATTTATCTGTGAGTAACATAGGCTATATTTTATTATTACTAATGTTTAGGAACTATTAATAAACAGCGTGTTTCTGGACGCCGGCGTTAAAAAATTACTAAACTTTAACTTTTCTCGGCTTACGCTACCTAAACCGTTAGAGGTATATAAAAATGATGTATGAAAGAAATGTAGATCTCAAAAAGTTCTACAGAAAAGTCCGCGATAGCATATATCTATCTTTAACGATTTTCTTACAATAACCACTTTTTTGTTTACAAAATGAATTAAAAATCGCATGCTATTTGCGTCGTTGTTTTATTGGTTTCAGTATTAATCCTTATCCAAATAAATGCCTTTGTTGTCAAGAGAATTTAATGTAGAACAAAATTGTCCTTAACAGTATTTAAATTGGACAAATAGTTTAGAAGATATCGCGAACACAAACAATAAGGGTAACCGAAAAATCAGCTCACAAACTACCGGGCTTAGAAATTTGGAATCTTTCATCAATAGATTTCTGTTATTACGTAGATTCATCATCATCATCATCACCAGCTCACTATACGTCCCCACTGAGGGGCTCGGAGCCTACCCTAAGTTAGGGTGACTAGGACATAGTCAACCACACTGGCCCACTGCGGGTTGGTTGACTTCACACATATGTACATATCTTTAAATTTCTTCTCCGATATGTGCAGGTTGCATCACGATGTTTTCCTTCACCGTAGTAGTCCATTACGTAGCTTACTACTAAGATAATACTTTAGGTAATAGGATGAAAAAAAGGGCGAACGTAAGTTTTGAACTTTAAACTCCACGCGGACGAAGTCGTGGGTCGTGGCAATCATAATTCATACTTAAATACTATAAATTTTAAACTTTTTTAAAAAGTTTAGATCTATGGATGGGTGTTTGTTAGAGTTTGTAGCCTAAACGGTTTAACGGATCACCAGGGAATTCGGCACTGATGTAGAGCATAGTCTGGAAGAACACATAGGCTACTTTTTATCCTGGAAATATTTACGGTTCCCGTGGGATACATTAATTTTGTTTTTAATGTTTACTCGATAATTCTGCAACGGTTCAACTTATGTTATTGAAATATGGCACAGATATTTAACAAAGTCTGGACCACAATGGGATAAGGTTCATCCCAGAAAAATGTCAGGTTCCCGAGGGATATGTAGTTTTTTGTTATTTACACGATTAGTCCTTAGTGGCTAAACAACTTATTGTGATTTTGTATAGATACAGACCATAGTATGGTATAACACGTGGAATCCTTTTCTACCCCGAAAATGTTAGGTTTCCGAGTATATGTGTTTTTTTCTTATTTACATGCGCTTTTTTTTTCTTATTTACGCAGCGGCTAAAAATATTTTACTGAAATTTAGTACAGATATAGAACATAGTCTGTAATAACATGTGTGATACTTTTCATCGGCGATAAATGTCGGGTTACGGAGGGATGTGTAGTTATTTGTTATTAACATATTTACTCGATAATTCCGCAATGGCTTGACTTATCTAATTGAGATTTTGAATAGTAATAAAATATAGTCTGGAGTAACACATGGACTATGTGGTTGTGAGTGGTTGCAGAAAAAAAAGGTTACATGTCACTACAAGAGAATGCAGATGGTGTCAGGCGTTTGCAGTTAGATTCTGGTGGATTAAGGGAGTTGCAAATGTTAGTCGGTGCTTGAAGGTAGTAACAGGTGGATCACCTCAGGTTTTTTTTTAATATACAAAAAGGTGTCAAACAAGCAAGCGGCCACCTAAATCCGCCAAAATGGCGAAGCGACCGCTGCCCATAGACATCCGCAATTGCAAATGCGTTGCCTACCCTAAATCGACGGAGGAGGAGACGCACATAAAGAGGATATTTCCCCTTCCTATGCGTCTCCTCCACCGTCAAATCCACTTTCCCATCCAATCCTTCTCTTATAAGAAAAGGGTGGGACGGGAAAGGGACTAAAAATTGGGCCTCCGGCACCACACTCACAAACGAAACGCGGAAAAGCTTCCACTTCACGCCCGTCTTCTTTGTGGTCGTGGTATTACACCGGGCGAGCCGACCCATTCGTGCGAAGATGTTAAAGCTGGCTCTACCAATGTTGCTCGCTTAAGTTAGTTTTTGATGGTTTTGGATGATTTATAGCTGAAGACTGTTGGCAACCGGTGAAGCAGGCGGTTATCTTTTTATTCAAATTTTGCCAATTTAATTATGTACTTCGTGTCTTTTTTTTTCTTTTAATGCTGCGCTGACGAAGTCGCGTGGAACAGCTATTGTACATATAGCACGAATCACGCCAAATGAAATTATATATGTACATATAATTAAATTGAGTGTCTGTTTGTAATATCAAAAGAAAAATTCCAGATTTCGGGAGATGATGTATTTGCGTTGCTGATAACGAAAATCGCATTCAAATTTTTTTTGTCTGTCTGTCTGTCTGTCTGTCCGCAAGCCGCGTTTGTTCCGGGTAATCTCTGAAACGGTTGGGTCGCTTCGACCAGACTTTCCCTGAAGGGTAGCTGACATAGACGGGCTACTTTTTTATCTTAATATTGCGCGGACGAAGTCGCGGGCAACAGCTAGTTAATTATATAACCGGAAAACTCATAATACATACAATGTACCAATCATTTTATTTAATTTGTGTTAAATTTTAGTCAAATATTGGGATTAGTGAAACGACATGTTTCTATTTTAACATTTTTATAAAACTGTACGGATCAAAATCGACCGCAACACTATAGCGATAAAAGCAAAAATGAATTCAACAGATTTCCTAAACGAAAGAAATCAAATTATACGATATTGGCCCTCGAAAATCCTTAGAGATAGGCTTCGTGTGATGGCATATCAAGTATCGGCTGTCATTACATAAGAGGACTTTAGGATTATGTAAAGAAAAAAGCTACTGTGTCTCAAGTATTTCTTTTTACTTGTATCAATTTATCGTAAAAGAACACGGATTTATGTTACTTTAGTTACTTATTCTGTAGATATTCGAATCTTATAAATGCAAAAGTATGTATGTTTGAATTTTGTTACCACATAAGTCCAAAACGACTGAATGGATCAGAATTAAATTTAAATAAGACAGTCACCAATAGCGTAAAGGCTTTTAAGTCAATATTTTTGTCTAGCGGATGAAGTTCCGAGCAAAATAAAATTGCTAGAAGGATATTTAACGAAGGTGGTCACAGACTGTTTTCGTTGTTATTGCAAGAACTTGCACCGTAGGGTACTGGAGTCGTGAGAGCTTGTTTTTTCCAGCACTGCTACGCCTAGCCCGCTCATTATCCCGGGCTGAGGCGAGACGGGCGCGCTCATTCGTGACACCATTACAATCGAATTCTCCTTGAAGACTCGTGATTCACGGTCCAAATAAACTGGCGCCCGTTTTAATTTCTTCGCGTCGGCTCTTTCAATTTCTCTTTTAAGAAAGGCTCAACTTTTTTAATTTACGATGCATTTTACTTAACAATCATTTTCTTGGCAAGATAGCAAGTTCACTTCTCTTCGAAATTTGACATCCAAGTTTAATTGTTTGAACAATTCGTAAAACATGACATGGGGGAATTATATTCTGACCAGCTTTCGACCGCAATTCCGTCCGCGTAGAATTAATTAAAAAAAACAAAAACGACTATTCTCCACGTCACGCTACAAACTCTAACAAACATCCATCCATCTAAACTTTCGCATTTATGATATTAGTAAGATTATTAGCATGAACCTTTATTTCCAATTTATTGTCACATTGCTAGTATAAAATAATTGCAACGCATAAATAAATTAGCAGTTTATTAATATATGTGATTAATGTAAGTATATTGGGTAGAGTTATAACGCAAAGCGCGGCCGTGCAAAGCTTAAATGTTCGTACACGATTATACAGCGCTTAGTTAACGGCATTATTATATTAACATAGAGGACACGTGTCGTAAAGCAAATGCGCCGCTACGTACTCTAGTTAACACACGTTACTATTTACTAATCTACTTAATATTACATTCGAGTCAATTAGCTTTTAAAAGTTTATTATAATAATTTGTTTTAAGTACAATTATTTCTATAATCTAATGGATGAATAAGACAAAGTTACGTAATGTTACACAGATAACATAATGTAAGATGTAGTTGATATACCGTTAGATGACGCACTGTCGTACTGTCAAGTCGATTGTGTGTCGATGAAAGTTAAAGTAAAAGCATAGCCGTGAGAAACCGCGGTGATGCGCCGCTCGACGTCGCCGGCGACACCCACATCCGAGACTCGATTAATCTTGTATTTAGTTTTTGTATTATAAAATTTCGAATAAGTAGAAAAAATCAGTAGAGCATTTTTTTCCTATTAAAGTAGGTCACATGAAAAAACAAGGAAACAACAAAAGTAAAGGCTTTAGCAAAAATGGAATCAATTTGAGAAAACAATTCAAATGGGCCAATACTTTACGAGTAGTGTCCTAATTAAAAACTAGGTACATAGTTCACTGATCATTAATGTTATTTAGCGCCATACAAAATTGCCATATGTTTTATTCATGAATTTGATACATTTCAATATGACAGGTGGGTGAAAACCTTCCTGTTACTTTGCATACGTCTCAGAATTTCGGGGTGTCGGTAAACACATTCGGCATAAAGGCCGCTGCCCATAATTAAGCGTCAGCTAGCCGGGTTTGGGCCGCAACGTCAATATGTGGTTGTTACCTTACATATATACGAATATAATAAGCCAGGGGTCTCGATTGAGCTTTGTTGCTTACGTTTTGTTAGTGTTAGCTGGCACGTTAGTAATGAACGTTGTTATACTAATATTTGCGGAGGCACGCACGGTATGAGAAATGAAACAGACATCGCTACGAATTACATTTCACATAATGATTCGTGAGATATTTGATGTATGTTTGAAGATTTACGATGAAGGTTTGTGCAACCAGTATAACGGTATCTATGTCACCTAAATATTAACATTGAAATCTTTTAAATTAAACATTACCTTTTTGATACTTGTTACAAATTAGTTTGTTGCGAGAAAACTTTACGTAGAAATGAAACAAAGCTAATAAGTTTTAGACTGTAAAATTGCCAAAGACTCTTTGTGTAATGAAGACTAAATGTATATTTAAGATTGTTGCTGGAATATGGGACGTAAAAAGGCATTAGTAAGTGTGTGAGTGGGCGAGGCAAGGCGAGGCGCGGTGCGGTGGCGACGGCGAGGGCAGTGCTCCGGCGCGGTGCCATTGTCGCTGCCCAGCGGCCTGTGGCGGCCACCCGACCACGAAATCGTTCCGAGCCCCGCTCTGCGACAACCTACACTACAGTTTTTTTTTTACTAAAAACTATACCGAAAGGATATCGGATATTGCTTTTGATTCACGTAGTTCTTTAACTTAGCATGATTTTTAATCGATACAATACTTTGTTTCTTTTATTAAATTGTGCTAAGTACGAAATCATCCGAGTATCAGTAGTATTAATCGTGACTTTCTAATGATTTTTTTTAACTTAGATTATTGTCACAATTTATGATAATCAAATTGTTATAAATTGTTTCGACAAATGATGCAAGAAGCTTGTAAAATGTTTATCAGAAATTTGGAAGCAACTTCAGCAAATCTTATTAGTAACTCAATTTAATTGTTACAGCGCCAAATACGTACAAAAGCCAATTTTATGAAAGCTCTCCGAGTTGCCAATAGCAATTTCATAGATATCAACTTGTCAAAGCCTCGTTTGAAAGAATAATGCACGGCTTGTTGCTGGCGAATTAATGTGCTGAAAAGACAAGTATTAAGCAACGATTGCACAAAATAGAGTATTGGAAATTATGTTGTTTAATTTTCTATTTTATAAATAGAAATTCTATAGACAATTAGAGTATTTTATAATTGAAATTGTTTGCTTGTAATCTAGCGTAGTTAATCAAAATCTTATAGAAGCGTTGAGAAAATGTTACCGTTAGAAGAAGATATTACTGTACGTGAGCAATACGGCTACTTCCTGTTGTAACAATATCAAATAAATTGCTACTCACACTAGTATCGATAAATTCACCTTAATACACATACGAAGAATGATCTTAATCGCGTCATAAAATTTCCTTTAAGCCCAAGAACCGGCTTTACTTCACAGTGAGTAGATATGTGATAAATGTTCGTCCTCTAAAATAATTTTCTAAGACCCTCGTCTTGCTTCCCGATCATTATATATTTGGCCTACAAGCTATAAACTTAGCTCAATATTCTTTAGATATACATATAAAATAAATTCCGATAAAATCCTTATTCAGCGGAGAACTTTCGCCAGCAACAATGGATCGGTCGGAGAATGGACGAGTCCAATAAGTCGCTCTTTCTCCGTTTTGAAAACATTTTTCTCCTTCTTTGATGTAACGTTACTTGCTTTTATTTACTTATATATATAACGTTATAATTTCAAGGTTTACTGCTGGTCCATTAAATACAAGTTAGCAAAACGATACCCAACATTCGATATTTAAAAGCGACTAAAATCAGTAAAAACAGTTTAAAAAGTTCTAAGTTATAACTTGTAGCCTTATAACTATTTAATTTGGAATTTAAGGCCGTAATGAAATAGTTGCTTATTTTTAAACAAATAAAAAGATATAGCTATTAGTATGAATGTCGAAAATGCATGCATTTTCATACAATTGATTGATACAGAGATAAATTTCAAGCAAACCGCCTACTATGTCGGTCGCTCAATATTAATTTTACAAAATACCAAAACGTGTGTACAACATGTTTGAAATGGTAGAGCCTAAGCGCAAAGCTTTGAAATTGTTAAATTTATATCGAGTGTCAGATCAAAACATTTTCAAATACATCACGTTCGATTAAACTGTAATTAAATAGACCATTACGGCGGTTTGTTTATGTGGACGTGCGACCTGCAAAATTGTTCTCTGTTACACCCGACCAATAATAGAGTGATTAATGGGTTAGGCGATACACGGCGCACGCTCTTTGTTGAGCGGCAAATATTTGATTTGGTGCCGACAGCGATGGCGCAGTCTTTGCTTTTGCCCTGCTGTAATTTTACCTTAATTTCGTGGCCCTGGAATCTAAAGCTGTAGAAAATTACGTGGCAAAAGAGCTTTTTATAAATTTCTTCATTTTTCATTACCAGCCTTCCTATTTTATCTTTCAGTGCGAAGGCGAGGTAGGTCGCTAGTCAATGAATAAAAAGTTACAAAAGCAATGGAATTGATTTCCAAAAAGATATCATAAAAACAGGTAAGTCTGTTTCACCGAAAACCGTTAAAGGCGAATAAAATTCTATTGGCAAATTCACGGTGGCATAGAAGTGGCGCAAAAAGATTTGGATGGAGCCGAACATAGTTTTTAAGCTCGAAGTTTCCCCGTTTGCATAACTTAGGAACTCTGAAGTTTTTAAGTGATGCCGTGAGAATCTGTTTTGTGCGAAGAGGCAGGTTGATTTATATTCATACAACACAAAGTATTTTGGGCCAACCTTTTCGGTTATCGATAGTAACCTATTTTATAAATAAGTTGCTTTAAGTGAATACTAAAATATATCCGCATGGTTTCGTTCTGTTCAATTTTATAATACTAGGAATAAAATAGGAACTGAATTTGCAACTAAACTAGGAATTGTGTCGAAATAACTTATTTATAGATTTTGAAGTGTGATTATAATAGTTTTTTTTTGTAACGAATCGAGGTTCAAAAACAAAACTCAATGAACCCCTAATATTATTTTATTAAGTTTGTTTTAAATGTATTTTTGATTTCAAAGAGTAAATAATGAAATTACAAACCAAGCAATTTTAATTGTCTCGTCTTCGGAGCGTGTCTAATTTAATCAGATGGTTTCTCTTTCAATTTCGCGAATATAAATGGCATGCTTTTTGTTTTGTAGCTACTTTCGAGAGTTTAAAATATATTTATTAACTTAATATGTGAAAATGTATAGTTCATTGTTAATATACATGTTAATTAAATTTCGAATGAAATAAAACACTAGTTGTTGCGGGACTTAACTAATTAAATATATTGGACATGTTACAAAATTGAACGCAATTTAGTAGCAATCTGATAAAGATGTAAATATCTACATATTAATTACACCGCTCGTGTGTGTGGTTTTTGTTGAACGATCGCGCCTTTCAGTTATTTTGACAATCGGAATGTTGACACGCCAGCGCAGCGCCGCGGTCCGGATACCGAATAATTCGATACGTACTGAAATAGCTTTTGATTGAAATACGAGGCAGTTGTGGCGCAAAAATATTTTTTTTTATAAAATTTTAAAAGGATGAAACCTACAGCGTGAACGATCAAGGCATTTTATAGAGTCATCAATTTACGTATAGTGGAAAAGAGTAAACGATTCACGTAGAACATAATAGAAAATGAAACAAAAAATTAGAATCAATAAAATGAATGCAGAGTTTGTATAGAAAAAGAACATTACTCATAGAGACTTTGGTTGACATCGTTGTCTCTTATTGTCACTAATCTAAGACGAATTTTAAGCTAATTACAACTCATTAGTCACGGAAAAAACTGTATATTCAGTACATAACATTTCAAATCCTCAGAATACTCAATTTCTGTACGAACAAAATAATGAGCAAATAACAAATGATCGGTACATTTTATTTTGAATCTCCACCTTAAACAACATTGGATATAACTATAGGTGTAGGGATAAGTTGCAGTTGTTACGTAATAAGAAATCAGAACCTTTCTATTCGATCGAGTAAAAATATAAAGTTACAGCGCCGTGGCGATAGAAAATAGAAGTGAGAATTCTACAGATGTTTTATTAAATGTTACTAAGGCAATTACTTTACGTGATTTCTGATTTAAAGTAAAACATCTTCTTTACCTAAACTTTCTATATAAGCAATCGTTAGAAAAACTGTTATGTAAAAGGGTTGTATGTAAAGAGGTTGTACTAAAAACTTAAATTTATTTTTTATGAATGATAAACTAAATTCAAATGAAACTACTTGATCGAAGGTTTAAAGTTAGTTAACGCTCGAGGCTGCGTAAGGGATTCTAAAAGAAAAGGAACGTAATTGAGGGATCGGTAGTACTTTGAACAACAATGACGACCAACTCTCCTGACAGTATTTTACGCAAAGCGGTTTTGGACGGTTTATTCGGTTTTATCGTCTGTATAACAATCTACTTAAATGTCACTTCGTTTGGAATGAATTAAACTCGTAATTTAATACCGCTATTGACTTGAATAAGATAATGTTTATTAAATAAATTCTAAATGTTTTACAATACAGATATACTGTACCATCATGAAAATGTTAAATTTATTGTTATCTACATGTTTTTTTGTAAAAACAAGATACGTTTGTTTTGACGTAAAAGCACTTACGTTTATCTTTCGGATTTGGCTGATTCAATTAATTTTACTTATCCGAAGCCTATTCTTCACAACTAAAGTAGATATTGTTTATACAAAGTCCGTCATGTCGTTTTTCTTTAGTGTTATTGGACGTAAAGAAATGTCAGTATATTATCATTTTCTTTAACATAAAATGCTGTAACAGCGCAAGACGCTCCGTCATCCATCATACACATCGTGGCCCCGATGTGCCCTACTCGCCAACTAAATCTAGTTTTTTTTATTACCCTTATCAACTTCTTTACTTTGCAAGTTTTTTTATAACATTTTTTTTTCACCCATTATTATTTTGAAAACAAAAACTGAGCAATGAAGCGTAGAATTACACACATCTTTCACATAAATTAAAAAGCCCTTGATAAATCCGCATAAAACAGCAATAGGACTTAGTTAGATTTAATTATTTTATTTATAGGCATGTAAAGTATTCGTGGTTATATGCTGATGTAACATTTTAGTATGAACCTTTACTACGCTTCAATCTGCATAAATAAATATTCCCTACACCTATCTACCCCCGAAAGCCGTAAAACTGGACTGCGGGATCTTAAGTATGAGGTGTTTATAGCTTAGCTGACAGGTAAAAGCCGCTCAAATATGTATGCACAGTTCTTTCGTGACCTCACCCTATTTATCGGAAGTATTGATAAATTTTTTAATAAAATTATTTGAAAATTTCCGAGTCTCTGTTTTAATAAGCATAGTAGTAATACCTCAACTTTATATCGGAATATTGCAATGTGGTAAATTTTTATTGTATAATCTCTATTTTAATTCTAACAAACAATACTTATTTCTTGGTTGTAATTTATTTGAAAAGGCGAAACAAATGCAATTCAAACTGATAAAATATATGACTAACACGCGAACATTCTGTCATTCACAAAACGTAGTACAATACAACATTTTGTATGAGTCAGTCTCTGATTTCAGCGTGGGTGTCTCAGAGAAGAGTGAGTAAGCATTTTAACGTTATTCTAAGCTAATGTGAAAGTTTTTTTAGTCATTAAGGGATACGGCGCCCGGGACGTTCATGTTAAATACGCCTTTGCAATGTACCCATCTTTTACGATAACTTATCTCTAAGTCAAGTTTATTCAAGAGTAGAGCAATGTTTTTAGTTGTTAGTTTTAGATAGATTTTTTAGCATGTTTTAGTATATTTTAACAATATTAAACACACTTACTTTCTTTTATTCTTACAATATATTCTAATGCCAACCAACCTATTGTTTATTTCATACGAAGTGAAACGAATCTTTGGGTTTTAGACATATTTTGTCTGTCGTAAGAAAAATATCGGCAGATTTATTATTAACTAGTTGTTGCTCGCGGCTTCATCCGCATGAAATTATAAAAACTTTACTTTATTGTTTACAGTTGTCAAATTCTCAATTACAAATGTCAAAATTACCGTTACTATAATATAATAACCTTGCTTCCTTAATGTTGGCAGCTTGTAGTTTATGGTCCCTTTTTCCAATTTATATACCCCCTAAGTTTAATAGGGTGAAAATATATAGCCTAAAGCGTATCCTAAGTGTAGGGCTTTTTATTAAAGAAATAATTATTCAAAAATATGCTGTGATTGCTTACATCCTACGCAACAAAGTATTGTGTGTTTACGCTTTATTATATTAGTATAGAAAACATAATAACTACATTATATTAAAATGGCAAAGAATAAATTTATTCTGTACCATAATTTAATGTTGACTCTACATAAAATGATGTTGTTTGTTTCAAGTTATAATAGTTGTTGGAGAGGAAGGAAATTCAACTACCGGTCCTGTCGTTTAGTTGTAGAGTTTGATGTCGGACATTATAGTTATTACAGCGTTAAAATTGAATAGTTTTGTCAATAAATAAACATTTTCTCACAATTAAAATTTCTAATATGTAAGTTATCGGTAATTGAATAAAATTTTTGTTATACCGATTCATTTTTTTTACAACTGTAAATTAATTGTAATACAGATTTTAAACACTTTATTGAATACTTTGACGCGTAATAAATAAAAACCAGCAAACTACGGTTTAGGTTCGTAAGCTCTTCAGTATTTTAGTGGCAATTTCACGGTCTGAGCCGCATAGCAATAAAATGAGTTGAATCGCTGCAGTCGAATCTCGGTGAAAGTTATTTAGTACTTCATTCCGACCTCCAAATGTAGTCCTTTATTTTAAATCGTCGCTAGAATTCTTTTTGATCCAACTAAACTGGAAATAATAAGTTTCTTAGGGCCTGTCCCACCAATTGTATATTGACTCATAACAATCCAACGTGTATAATATAATATGTGATGGAAATATCGGATTTTGTTCCCTTATCTGACAGTGACGTCATTTTTAAGCTATCTGAGCCTCTATCAGCCAGTGGTGGGACAGGCCCTTAGTGTTGTCTCTGTTAATGTTGCAATACAAGTATCACTACAGTCAAAACCGACACTGATACAAGTAATCACTTTATTTCGTTGATTATTTTAACGATTTCAAAATTGTGTTTATATTGTTTTAATTAAATAGTCTTGTGACTTAAATATTGCACGTTGTACGATCAAAGAATAATAGTACAGTAGTAAGTATCCATGTTAAAGGACGTTTAAACGTTTACTACAACCAAACGTTTATCATAAAAATCAAAATAAAAAGTTAAGAAAGGATTATTCCCAACCGTCAGCCCGATCTGTCCCCACGTGAAAATTAAAAGTTTCATCCATCCCACCTTTTAGGCCCGCTATCACCAATAAGGTGAAAGATGGAATTGTTATGAAATTAAATAAGTTCCAACCGTCCCCTCGTCGCAAAAGGTGGGACGGATGAATCTTTTTATTCTCACCTGTTCCCACGTAGGGACTGCGCAAAGTGACAGTTGGGGATAATCCGAAAGAAAACAATAATATCGATATTGACTTGCATGCTATTTAATTTAATTAATTAATACGGCCTAATAGACACACAACCAATCTGATCGCGCATTCTAACAGTAATTAATATGCTACATTCATTGATGCTAGAAAATAAAGCCTGCGTAATTTCGTAATAATTAAATTTAAACCAGGGTAACCATATTAAAATTCGATTATATGATCATTGTGGAACAAAAAGCATTAGCAAATATATGACTAGTTAAATAAAAAAGAAAAGTAAATAGCTTTACTTATTAATATGAAGGAAAAGTCTGCATGAAGCTCGTTAAAATTTTCCAGAACCATCTTTAGAATAATATCGTACGAAGATACATTCATAAACTTTCTAACCTAAGAGAACTAAAGCTGCGGGAAGTACATAATTAAAAAAACACTAAAGAGGAGCATTTTTATGTTTATGTTATTTCTATTTATAATCCTTTCTGTATAGTTCACATTTTGTTAATAAACTAAGGAAACAACTTAATTTATATACAACGTTGTGTTTTCAGAGAAATTAAATATTGAAATTAATACTTAACTTTTACAAGTTCATTAACTTAGATATTAAATAGAAATGTTAAGTATAATTGTATTTTTGTTGGATTATTCTAATATTTACAGTCACACATTTTAATACAAATATTTAAATTATTATGTTGTAAAAGACGCGGGCGTAGATTAGTAAATAATAAAATGTATGTTTAAGTAATTTAGAAAAATATAACTCGAATAATGTATATAGACCATTAAAATTAAAAGATAAATCTCGTACAGTCGGAGTTTTCTTAAATCAATTAATTAACAGATCTTATATTATTTCCGTGAATCTTGGTTCGAAGAGATTTATACGTTCACGGAATCGTTTCTAAGAGATCTAGGAAAGATTGCAAGTCGAACTTGACGTAAGTTACTTGTAAATACTACAAAACTTTTTAATTTACAGTATAAATATACATTTAGTCAACACTGTAATTACATTTTGAAAACATATTATTTGTATTTAAAATAGTAAAATAGCAAAATAATAAAAAATGAGTATTTTTAATCAAATTTATGAAAAAAAACGTTTTTCTAGCCGTTTACGTTAAAGGATGCCATATAGGGCTTCTGTGACAACTTTTTATTAGCTGCCAGTTATGTTTTATAACCTTTAGCTAGCTTTAAGAATAAAATTAAATAAAAAAAATGATTTAAGAAAATGTGTAATGCATAAAACATAACCTTCCTTCTGATTTATTCAATAAATGATTAAATTAATAAAATAGCTGCTGCAATATTCTCTTACTGACTGATCAAAGATTAGCTGGTTACAATTGACGACTATGTATTCGGTAGTCAATCGAAACAATGTTGAAACACCTGTGTGTCTGTGTGTCTATTGCTTGGGAACAAAACACATGTCTTGGTTCCTACATAAATGTTTGTTACGTTCGTAGCTAAGAGGTATTGCTTTTAGAGATTGGATCGTACTGGAGTTTAATTAGCACTGTTTAGATTGCAACAGTCTGTTGCGTTTATTCTTTTAATGAAAAAAACATAGTATACTACTCATGCAAAACGCTAGATGTAAAGCTATTATCCTGCCTGCCTTTTGCCTACGGAGTATCGACAAAGTATATGTACTGCTCTTACATACATCTCTATCAACCGTCATATCTGAAATCATATCCATCTTATACATATTTAATTAACTAAATAATTGACGTTCAGAAACATCAACATCTATAAATCTTAGTTCTATATGCATTGTTCAATTTCCCACAAAAATGCCGACTCTGTTTTTTTTACTAAGAAAGTAGTTAAAAGCCACTCTGATTTTGTCCCACCAAGTTTGTGTCGTCTATTTAACACCTCTTACAGAATCAGTTATCCACAGAACTTTGTAAGCCTATGAAACTGTTAATGACCGCTGAACTACTCCTGCATTTACCTTACTAGCTACACTTACAGAATAGCGGTATTGCGGTAAGTATTTAATTAGGAGATAGTTATTTTATTTGTTAAGCAATAAATCTCTTTTATAATGCCTATTTGAAACAAAAGACAAAATACAGTTTGCAGAAGCCGCGTGTTATTCACACAGACCAAACTGTGCGGTGTCTGCCGACAATGCGGCGCGTCTACTTTGTTCCAAATTTTGGCAATACAGCCAAATGAGCGCGGTACGAACTTTTGCCAAATTTTATTTTACCCATAATACTCGCTAACAAAGGGAAAATTCCAACCTCTCAACTCTTACTGGATTTACTTGTTTGCAAGCAGATTATGTGAGCTGAAATATTGTAGAATAATCATAAGATTAAAATTATGTTTACTACATTTAGTAAATTATTCACAAATATAAATAAAAAACATCGTGTCTTAGATACTAATTATTTTTAAAGTCAGTAATTCTAGATTTGTGAAAGAGGCATTTCTTGTGAACAGTAAATGATATGGTTGATAATTACTCCGCTTTCAACTTAAAATACTCGTTCTAAAGTTGTCTTGATTTATTCAATTTACCAAAGCTACAACACATTTGAGTCGTCAAATCAATGACATACTTTAATATTTTACACACCCACCAGACTGAATATTTTGCCAAAATAAATACCAAATTAAAATACATAGCTGAAGAAAAAGTTAACAATTTTAAGAGCGCGCGCACACCTTTGACTAAACTATCGCTGAACTGTTTAGTCGCACTTAGATTCCTATAAGCTTATATGGAGGTGCGCGTACTGGATTTTTAGTTGTGCAACTAAACAGTTGAATGGGCTGCGAAACAATCAACAGTTGAGAATCGCACAACAATTGTGTGATAGTTTAGTCAAAAGTGTGCAGCCGCTCTAAAGATTAAAATAATAACGAAAACAATCTGTTATCAGTAACAATGCATACACATTTACTTAACTGAATTTACTTTATTCAATGACAGCCATTTCTCCCTATCTTGTTATGAGACTGCGAAACGCTCTAAGTCTTATTTTAAAATGCAAATGTAAGCGCAGCGTGAATTCATTAATAAATTACTGTTCCTCAATACATCCTACGGCAACTCTGAAGCATTAAAAAGCCATTACAGTCTGAAGGAGAGTGAAAAATGCAAACTTAAATGAATATTTAATAATAAACAAGTACAGACAAAGTTACTTTGAACTTTGTCGCTTAATCAAATCATACTGTTGATATTTAAAAAAGGAATTATCTGAAATGTCTAATATGAGAGAAATAACAATGTGTATTTCTATACATTTTTCAGCAGTGGAAACCGAAGCTTATTCTGTACGTTATAAGCTAAATAATTTTCATTACATTACCTAACAAACTCTACTAGCAAATAATTTCGTCTTCGTCTGTATTTTAGTATTTATTTCTCCTTAATTTTTTCAACTACTTCACTAATCAGTGAATCAAATTTATTTAAAGTTGTTAAAACAACTGACGGACGAAGTGAGATCTACTAAAAATACCAAAAGAGTATTTTTATTATATCTCAATCCTCTTTTTATTAGAATAGATATTTAAATCAATGTCACATAACTAGCAAGTCAATTGCTGTAACATAATGACATCTCATTCCGAAGTGTCTAGTGTACTCCTCCTGGGATGTCATCCGCAGTCACCAAAATTGAAGGCAAATTCCTACTGACTAGTAAGTTAAGTGATCAATTTGTCTATCGAATTTCTAGTATAAAAATTACTGGCATTCTTCGTCCTTGATACCCATTTCTGCAAAACTTTAACTAGTTTAATTTATACTAATATTATAAAGAAGAAATATTTGTAATTTTGGATTTTTTATGTATTAAAATAATTTAAAAACTACTCGGCCGATTTCAAAAATTATTTCACCATTAAAAAGCTACGTTATCAGTGAGTAACATGGGCTATATTTTTTATTACTTTTTAATTTTACGCGGGCGAAGTCGCGAGCAACAACTAGTGAAATTATAAAACGGATAATTCATATAGTTTTTTTTATTATAATACCGTGTTCAAAGTAATTTAATGATATTCTCTATTATATATTTAATTATATGACTTATGCCTTCTATTGCATTCATTTTAAAAAGGTTTAAAAGCTTTCTGCTATGAAGCATCAATCATATTGGATTTTTATTGGCGTTTTAATGAAAGCAGTACGCTAATTTAATGAAATTAGCGAACTGCTTTATAAAGATATAGATATAGACTAATGTGTTAAATGCATTCATTTATATGCACATACGTTGGTTGCAGTTGGTTTTTAAATTAATACATTTTTAGCTTTGTCCAATGTCTAAATATATATTATTTTGTGACATCTGCCTTAATTTAAACAGCTACGTATTCTTATCTGTGTTTGTGTTGTTAATATTTTATTAACCGTAATGTCGCAAACATGTTGTGTTAAAGTTTCTTAAATTGGCAAATTTGTCAATTAGTATCGCGAACACTTAACTGTGAACATTTCTTAATCCTTATTTCGGAAAAACTTTTAAAAACGTAATCTAAATGTTTTAGTTTGCTATTATGCGACAAACAATAGCAGCAAGACAAGAAAGAAGACAGTCGTTTTGTACTAAATCTAGACAACTGGTTTTTAAATAAACTGTTCAGCACGTATAAAGTGGTTTACATTTTTAATGCAAGTATAAGATATGGAAAATAAGTCTTTTAAATGCTAGACTTAGTTTATATATTTTAGCAACCTTGAAGAAAAATATGAATGGGAATTTCTCGCTTGTTTTATTATAATATACATCAGAGTTTAGATTAAATGATAATAGATATTACCTCATGTTATTGAAAGACGAGAATTTATATGAAGTCGAGAAGGCTGTAATCGCATGCCTTTTGCCTACGCAATTCGGGAAGCCGTGACGTACAAGAAAATCTTCACTTATTACTAAAGTCTTAACATTAAAGCGTATACGCCTGGTGCGTATTGAGATTGTTTTTTTTATAATTGAACCATTAAATTAGGTATTCAACTTACGTGGATTAATTTATTGCCAACTCTTTTATGAAAATTTCGGTAGAACTGTAGAAGAAGCGCAGTATTTTATACGATAAATTACCCAAGAGACTAATTTTGAGATTGTGCTTACTGTTGTTCAATTTACTTTCCTGTTCTGTTCAACCGTAAGAGAAAATTAAACATTTTTTATGCAAAAAAACCCTGTCTGATAATTTTGCGTATTTTCGACATTACTAAATTTGTTAAATGTTTATATTGTAGCACAAATATAATTTCTACTATAAAACAAAGATAAATAATTGAAATTTTAACAGTGCTAGAGCCCGCTTTAACATCTTCGCACGAATGGGCCGGCTCGCCCGGTACAATACCACGACCACACAGAAGACAAGCGTGAAGTGGGAATAAATTCCGCGTTTCGTCTGATGAGTGTGGTGCCGGAGGCCTAATTTAAGTCCCTTTTCCTTCCTACCCTTTTCTCAAGAGCGAAGGTTGGTAGGAAAAAGTGGATTTGACGGCAGAGGAGACGCATAGGAAGGGTAAATATCCTGTTTATGTGCGTCTTCTCTTCGGTCGATTAATTGCGGATGTCTATGTGTAGCGGTCGCTTCGCCATGCCATCTCGGCGTATTCAGGTGGCCGCTTGTTCGCTTCCCACCTAATACTCGTAATATGTAAAAAAAATACAGCCAATGCATAACAACGGTTCTATATTGTTTACTTCTTAATTCCCTTTCTTTCAAAGCGGAAATCTCTTGGTCCGCCAAATGTTGAATATTAAAGGATTAACCCTCGCGGAGATAGCGTTAATAAAAGGAGTTTCAGTATTCAGCTCGAGCTTCAAACTTTATAAAGTAAAGCCTCGCCCAGAACTTTTGAGATCAAAATTACATTGTTGCGTAAACAAGTCTGGTGACTGCGAGAAAAATAAAATTGCAAGAACAATAAGAAACTTAGATACATAGAACTTAACACAAAGTGTTTTATAACTTGTTGGCGTTTAGATGATTATTTAAGTACCTCTTAAAATAAATCATATTTTCTACTTCCTTTAAAAATATTTATGAAATATATTTTTTTTATTCCTGTGAGAGTTGAGTAATCTGCATTTTTTTTCAATAAAGTGACAAACGAACAAGCGGCCACCGGAATCCGCCAAAAGTGGCGAAGCAACTGCCCATAGACATCCGCAATTACATAGTTATTAATGTTTGTTACTTGATAATTTAATTAGTAGCCTACTTATCTGGGACGTTTACACTTTGTTTTACTTAGATACTTCTCTTGTGTATTTGGTTAAATGTTAAAACTAACTTAAATGCTTGAATAAAAAACTAACAGTTTCCATTGTCAAACCGCTTGCTTGAGCTCTATTTTTATTTATTTTTATTAACAGAATGACTTTACTGTGGAAACAACTTGTGTTAATTGTAGCACAGAGCACGTTCGAGTGTTGATTTGTGACAGCGTCATTAGGTCGCCGTTGACATTGGAAATCCAACGTTAACAGCTGCAGCTGCTAAGCTGTCTATTGAACGTTGAATTAAATTTGTGGTACCTTTGATACTTCATCATTAGTCCAGAATACAATCAAAGTAAATAGTTAGCAATAGATATATTTCAAATTAAAGTTTGCTTAAAAGAGATTATTGGATTTTCTTTTATTGTTTGTGACATTAAAATTAATGTTCTTTGCATTATAAAACCAAGTCGGTATTGAGTCTGTAGGATCATTTCTTCAATAATTATTTACTTTCACCAATTAGAAAAAAGACGAATATAGTATATTTTAAGCATTCAATTAATGTAGATACGAAGTTTGTATAGTTATTTACGTATTAGTCGATTTTAAATACAAAATAGCGTACACATTATGTACATTCAGTAAAAGAGTGTGTTGATACGCGGTGGCACATTGTGCTTTGAGCCGCTAAAAAAACAATGGAATGGTTAACGTTGCATGTAATACACAGCTTCTGTGTTTTGAAACACAGACACATTAGGCGGGGAGAATAATTAAAAAAACAAAAACTTTGTACAAAGCTTCCCTACTCTTACAAAGCAACAGCAATTTATATTTCAGAATTACGTATTTAAAATGTAGTAGCGGGGAATTTTTCCAACATGCATTCGAGGAAATAGATTTTAGAATTACTCGACTTGTTTATAGAAAGTAATATGTTTTTATTTATTCTATTAAGGGTGTAACGTTGACTATTATTTCATAATGTATACATATAATAAAATTGGAGTGTCTGTTTGTAATATCAAAAGAAAAAATCGAATTTTGGTAAGATGATGTATTTGCGTTGCTGATAACGAAAATCGCATTAAAAATTTTTTTGCCTATCTGTCTGTCTGTCCGCAATCCGCGTTTGTTCCGGGTAATCTCCGAAACGGCTGGACCGTTTTCGACCGGACTTTCACCGAAGGGTAGCTGACATGGACGGGCATATTATTTGCTACTTTTTATCGTAATATTGTGTAGACGAAATCGCGGGCAACAGCTCGTAAGAAATAAAAATAATCGATTTTGTCGTCTTATTTATTGTCAGTTAAAGTATAGAAATTGTTTGTTAAGCGTTACTATAACAATTTAAGCCCAAAGTTATTATAGATTAGAAGGGGAGGGTGGTGGCATGGAAATGGAGCCGTTACCCTAATTGCATCGCTACCCCAATGGAAGGAGTTTGTATAGATGTGCTACTCTCCCTTAACAGGTTTCTGGTTTTACTTGGCTTGGAAGTTAAGCCATCATACTGTATTGCCCATGTTAATAACATTTTAAAGGTTTATGTCACATAGCCCTGACGATCGTGTTTGGAAATTTTTGACTTTTAGTCTTTTATAAACTGTTGAAAATGTCTGACTTGACATGACGGAGATAAAAGGATGAACAGCTCACAATATATGAAAGTTACGAATTAGGTGACACACTTTCACATGTTAATCCTAGAATGTGTCGCAACACGAGGCGGCACGAATTTGTGTGAACCTAGAAACTGTCATCGCATTTCGCAAGCGCCGCAGCTTCCCGACTCTAATTAACTTCATGTCGTTTTAATCGCATTCGTACAGCTTTCTCACACGAGATACGTCTGTGTATGAAGCCAAATTCGGATTTATTACATTAAAACAACAATTTAATAATATGAATTACTCGTTTTTTTTTACTTACCTTATTATTAAGAACTGTATATCGTTTAAAGTTATGTGAAGTACAAACATACAGAACAAACAACAGAAGGCAGCCAATATTTTGAGGTTTTTTCGCGTATCTTAACAGGAGTAAATGCCAGAGGCCCAATTCTAGTTCACTCCCTACATTATAACATACTACAACAATAACTACAAACAAATGATTAATAGAAAAGACAACGATCAACAAAACGATTTCGGTTTATTTGCAGATTATTTTTATATTAAATAACTATATAAATAAACTTTAAATTAACCCGCATTTTGTACGGAGATAAAAGGCAAAGAATGTGAGCGTTTAAATTGTTCCTCCCACATTTACCATGGTTTTAGAAAATATTTCATATAATACTTTAGCGTAAATTACTCGAATGGTTTCGTTATTAAATTCTATGAAAAGTGTTCAACGAATAGTTCCGTAAATATATACCATGTATTGTTGATTCCTCGACTTTGTAAACTTTACAACGCGTTGAGGTGATAATATCATGGTAAACATATGAAAAGAAACATTTTTTTCTTCTATATGTTCTAATGCAATCAAATTAATTCTTTGGACCCAAATTTAATAACAAGATATGTTTTCCATCAAACAAATGTTAACATAAAATATAACCAAAAAAAACTTCTTGCATCCGGGCTTGCTATATTTGGGGTCAATATTTGCAGTAAAGTGAAGCGTCAAGTGACACGTGAAATTTTAATCACTTTATTATTTGTCCGCTATTTAAAAATGCAACATTGGATTTTTCAGCTCTTTCATTTTACGCAGATAAAAGTTAAAATGAATATGGACTATGTAAAATGTGAACCATGTTAATATTACGATATTTTAAGTACTTAATACTAACGAATCCTTGTAGTATAATACATGAAAGTTAATTTGATTTACGAATAACACGAATTTAATCGTAAATTACGCTTATTTTAAAAATTCCCTTATTCGCTTCACCCTAACCAACATTCGAGCTTGCGTGCGCGCTACAAACCAAAATAGACTCCTTTTTTCTTACAAAATTAATTTCGTTGGACAACTTAAATTACATTTGTATAGCAACAGACTATGAGGGAAATAGTTTAGTATTATTTAACCACCATTAACCCATTCTTTCACACTGGGACTGGAAGGCCTATTCTAACACTGGTAACGCAAATTGGTTAACTTCACACATATCTTTGAATTTCTTCGCAGATATATGCAGGTTACATGATTTTTATTTGTTTTGTTCCTATTTTTTTAATTAGATATTAAAAAAATCTAGTATCGTTTAATTGTTAATGTCGTGTGAATATTGTTAAAAAGAACTGTTGTAAAGTTGCCAGTTTTGTTCAAGAATTACAAGCGAAGATAGTTCAGTTCAACTTTGAAGACATACATTTTCCGCGCTAAGTTTTATAGTTTATTAGCACAACTTGTTTAGAATTTTTAAAATCGGTTCTGTAGTTGTTACTAGAAGCAGACAATGTAAAGCTATCTCTATAAAATGAGTGTAGAGAAGACCACACTACTTCTAGGAGCATAAAACTACTTGCGAATACCTATTAAGAGTGGAGGATTGTGTCAATCATTTCCTAGAACATGTTGTAAATGAACTTCAGTACTAATATTCCAAGTCAAAGATTTAACCATTGTTTTATTAATATTATCCTGTTTCATTATTCCTCCGAAAAATGTTGAAGTTTAAACACCTTCCAACTTCTGCTTCTGTGATGCAGACATTAAATACTGGTATTTTCAATCACGGTGAAGGAATTTTTGAAATTGAAAATGCCGTTCTGAAACTTTTTGTACAAAGTTTTCGCTCGATGACGCTTTATTGTTTTTATGAAATAACTTTATTATTTATTTTGTGTTATACAAAATGTTATGATTCCTTTGCTCCTGATGATTCCTTTCCAGAAGTAAAAAAAAAGTTTTCCGTTTTTTAAGGAATGCTAATTACATGTTCCCGAAATACTCGTAGAAGTCCCTAGAGTTTTCCCTGTTTACAGTGGACTTGTAAACCTGTACAGATCATCGTTCCATGTTCTAAAATGCTACTATCAATACGTTCATAATATATTCATCATGTATTCAAGAGTCATCTTTTTCATTATTAACACATTACTAAATAACTATTTAATATCAGAAAGATGAAACTACAATTTCTATTCAAACAGCAAATGACTAAAGTCCGCCGTTTAGTCGACGTAATGAAGCAAGTACTTAGTAAAAGCTGAGTAGACTGCTAGTTTAATTTTCATTTTCAATGACAAAACCAACAGGGTATAAATTTTGCTGTAGCCGTGTTTTGTGAAGAAGTTTTAATGGCCCATTACTCTTCCCATGCTTTAGTTAACCAGTCAACTGTTATAATTCACTTTGCTTTGAATGGATATATTTTGTATTTGATCTTGTAAGATTTACACGTCGCTGATTTCCGGATATATTTAATTTTGCCACATTGTACCGACCGAAGTCAACCGAATTTGGAAAGCAGAATTATAAGTAAATTTTTCAAAGATATTATAGTAATAATTTTCCTGGTGATTTATTTAAATATTTCATGTTGATGTTTATTCTATTGCTATACTTCTTATCTCTAGATAATTTGCTCAATTAGGTATAGTTACAATTATTCTCTATAATAAAACAAGACATAGATTTATTGTTATTCGTCGGGATTAAGATGGAGCACTTCGTTGATGGAAATATGAACGCCTGTCATTTTTACTTGAGCAAAAATTAACATCAGTGGTATACAATATTTTTTCGATCTTTCAAATAGTTTCAATCATAATTAAAAATCCATTGTAACAACAAAATATGTAATATACAGCATTCCTTATGTTCCGCTTTATTTTGCTTAGACCTTAATCTTATGTATGTTATGAAAAATGACGCTACTGTTGATAAATAACAACAATAATGAAACAAGACGAAGCGCACAAACACGCAGAAGTATACGATGAAAAGAAGCAGTAAACAATTTAAAGGCTTACAGTAATGACGTTTATTTCGTTTTGTTACATAAAGCGAGTGCAAAAATCTTAAAAAAGAGAAGAGTTTGAAATAACGACATTCACCTTTTACGTAACTAAAGTTTTGTAATCTTCAAATAGAACTCGTTTTCATTAATGTAATATGTTTATATATCTCACATTCCATACTACTATATGTGTTATTTTATTTTTATATTGACGCTGAAAATACACTTATCTCATTACAAAATGCATATCCGCTGTATTTTTAACTTGATCCGAAGTTCAGTCTGAAATGTCCCAACTTTAGAATAAAAGCAATGAATTTATAGGTAACCATTAACAATTGTAATGATTTTGAATTTAGAATTGAATCTTTAAAACTGCAATAAATCTTGCTCTATACGTATATTGATGTAATCATAGAAAAAAGAAAAGTAAACAAAAAATGCAAATGTGCTTCTGGTTGTAGAAGTTTATGCGAAGTTGCGAAATTTTTAACTGCCATATCACGTTTGCATTCGTTGTAAAAGGAATTCCTATTTCCGTACTTTGTTAAGTTTGTGTACATTTTTATAGCTCGTATCGGTTTCTTTGAATGTGTTGTAACAATAAAGTGCGGTATCGGAACTTTTTCGACGCCACAAATGCACAGTTTTCATTATTACTAGCTTTTAAAATTTTCCGGTGTTGCGAATTTTTGAGTGGATAAAAAATTATAATTTCTACATTTCATTTATAAAGGTCTTTTCTTTCGTTAATTTATAAAGATTTGTTTACTATTCTTGGAAACCTAATTAACTCAAGGACAAATATTTAGATCAGTCAAGGAGGCAAAATACTGTTAAAGGGTTGGCAAATAGTTCTGTGTTCTATAATTAAATCTTTGTCTTTTAACAAATCCATATCTTTCATCAATTTGGCAAGACCTTGATATTGTCAAGAAGCTGGGCTCTTGTTGATATTTGAATTCAAGTGCAGTGACTTGTATCTTTATTTAACATTTTATCGTAAAGCTGGAATTTTCCAGCAAACATTAACTGTAAAAGCAAGCGCAAAACAAAGAGCCACTTGAATTTGGTCCGGACAGTTATTTGAATCTAGGGAGGGCTTGAAACTTTCATCAAAATGCACATAAATGTTTCCAAACATTTTATACTATGCTATTAAATTATGAAATTAACATAGAATAATGGTAAAATTGGTACGTGTTATATAGGACGTGACAAAAAAAAGTTAAATCAGATGGTGGAGTCTCATAGTTTTTTTCATTACCTGAAATTTTTTCCCTCAATACAGAGAAAGCTAATTTACCTAAATAGTAATTTATCTAGTTAAGTACTCAGGTTTCAGTAATTAGTTCTAAGGATTTTCGTATTCTGTGTTTGATCAAATGCAAATTTCTTAACATTACTGAAAATAAACTGCTATGTTTATGAATTGCAACAACTTGTAATGCACAATTTACACTGTAACTATACAAATAAAAAAATAGTACTGGCTGGAAGGCGAAGTATCTAAAGCGAAATTAACAAAATGCTTTATAATAAGTAATACCAACGAAAAAACATTCGTTTGATAAATTTTTTGTAAAACTTTAAGAGAGTGGAAAAGTTCTGAATAGTCTGGCACCACTGGAAATTAAAATTTAAAAATTTAGTAGTTACTCCTTTTTCAACTGGGAGTGCGCACTTGTGGCCGCTCTACATTTAAGCATATTTTTACTCTACAATAAGCAGCAAAGTCTGTATATTGCTTCAATCCGTGCACTGCACGTTACAAAATTGTTTTCTCATGTGTAAATATGGAATGTATGAAGTTTATTTATAATTAAAACTGGAAAGTCGAGACTTTCTATTTGAAATCAATTTTACGTTTTATGAAAATGCAAATAATTTGTAATAATTTTATTTGACAAACGTACAAATGAACATGGAGACTATTTGAATCTTGAATTGAAGTCATCCAACACTTACACGGAAATGTTTATACCACTAAGTTATGTTATGCATGTATTTAGGGTAAGATATAGGTGTAGAGTTTTTCATATGAAAACTAAGAGTGGTCACTAAATCATCGCCTGATGATGTCAGAAGAATGCCTATTTTTCCTTACTGTATTGCTGATTACATAAGTTTTTATGTATGTATTTATCATGGCATACTAAATAAAAAGATGTGCAGAATATTTTTATTCTGCTATCACTCTTTACAGTATGGAGATTTTCCAATTCTCCTTGACCTCGGTCAATGCAGTAAGCCAGTAAATTTTAATTGCAATTAATAATTTCGATGAATTCCCACTCGAATATATCGCAATTGATTACGATCGGGGAACGCAAGTAGTACCAATACGAAAAAGCATAAATGAATTAAGTTCATAAACACAGGGAAGTAAGGTTATGTCAATTCGAAGAAACAGGAGGCGTAAACTAGAGGACTTAATGGTTATGAAAGAGTCGGCCGTTCTACGTGAAAATGAAAGTGATATTCGAGAGTCCATTATCGGACCAAAATTATGACCGGTATCCCTTTTCGCGTTGTGTAATGGCTTCCTGTTTTACTTCCCAAGCGAGTATTGTAACATTTTTAAGATATTAGTGAAAAAAGATAAGAAATAATCATCTTGTCTCTAAAATTTTATTGCTTACAGAAAATGGGCCGGAGTATTGTAGATAATTTCGCATTCAAAGATTAAAGGTTTTAGTCCGGTTTTGTCGCATGATGTGACTAATTATACGAAGTATCAATTGAAAAACTAAGAAAAATGTAATGAGTTTTAAGTCTGCCAAGCTCACATTCATAGTTCAGTTACACTACAAGTACTTTAGACCCAAGTCTACAGTACCTCGCTACAAAAGCTTTAGTGGTAAAGATGCGACATCCCTGTTATAGATAACTAGCTCTAGCCAGCACTATGAATGCGAACGCCTACCCGGCTCTTGAGCGTGAGATGACTGAGCCGTGCGTAATTGTCTTTTGACGCCCACAGAGCAGGGCTCCTTTCTCGCACGTTACACTCTCAATGATTTTCTGAAACGCTATTTTCGTTTATACCATTATTGTTAAACACTATAAAAATATGCAATAATGTTATCAAGAGTTTTACTACAAAACAGACACATAAACCACTGCAAAACGAAACTTTTGTAAAAAAAATCTTGGGCCGCGAGCCAGACAGGCATAGGTCACAAAAACCGATATTGAAATAAACGTAGTGCCCATTTTAACTATTGCCAGCTGTTCGTTACCGGTTACAATTGCTTTACGAGTTTTTATTCCTGCTATTGTAATTTATAGGTACGCTAGGATAGAACTAGGTTATATCACGACAATATCTATTAACAAAGTACTAATACGAAAAGAAAACCACAGAATTAGTAACGTACGGCATACGTGTGATTGCTTAAGTTAGGCATCTTATAGATGAAATATCGTTTAGCGATAAACGTTCGTGTTGTACTCGTGAACTATAAATTGACCACCCACCTTATTTGCTTTTCTATGAGTATATCTAACAATGGAAGCTCAATAGCTGATAAGGATTCTTATGTATGTTGAATTTATATATATCTTTCCAGATTAATAAGGTTATTTTGTATTTGACCGTATACAAAACACTTTTATTTACATATTCAACTTTGCTAATATCAAAACTGCGAAAGTCAGCATTAAGTGAGATCTGTTCTGATAAAGTTTAATTTAACCGTTTTAAATAAGGTATTGCAGTGATTTAGAGCGGAGCAGTTAAAGCGCCGACTACATTCGAGCGGCAATATTACGGTCTGGCCAGTGAAGTAATAAAAGAGGCAGTAATAGCGCAGCCAACTCAGGGCGGAAGCTATTTGGCGCTCGCTGCCGTCGACCAAATCCTTAGATAGATTTCACTTTCAACGTGGATACTTTCCTTGTTGGGACTATTATGTAATAACCCTAACATTTTTATGTGGGTTAATGAAGTATGTTGAGAATTTATTACACAATTACGTTATTTACTGCTTAGTAATTTGATAATTGCCGTTTAAAAGTCCGTAATGAAACAGAATGTAGTTAATCATTATTTCTGCTTATTTTACATCCATTCATCGATGATGAAAGCAATTGTAGATATTCCATAAAATATCTCCACTGTTTAATACCAGAATAAAAAAACTGTACAAAAGCAGAGTAAACAATATATCTCGCACAATCGCTGTCACGGAACATGGTTTGTAACAAAAAAAGCTATCACAAAGATTAGCAAGTGAAGGAGTTAAAACGTCGACTGCATTCGAGCGACAATATTGCGGTCTGAGCGCTGGAATAATAAAAGAGCTAGTAATGGTACAGGAGATTCATGGCGGAAGTTATTTAGCTCTCGGCGACGACTATTCACTACAATGCTTTAAATTTCACTAAAAGCGAGGATAAAATCAGGTCTTGATATTGATGACGTATTCGGAAATATCGCTTTATATTCTTAAAAAAATATTATGAAATGTCGTGAGTATTATCTATCATGTAACAACGGATAACAAAGAAAGGTTTAGGGAACATATCAAGAAACAATGTAACAGCGTTAATTACGAATAGAAATGTAGGTCATCCAAAATAATGATAAGTATAGATAATGGATTTGTCGATTAATTAATTTGCCATTAGCCTTGTTGAATGATTAATATAAAAATAATCCGTAATTTATTGGAGATGTTGAAGAGAAGTGGATAGCTGTGATATAATTTAAGGGTGCGTCTACATCTTGCCAATTACGTGCAGACGAGTTTATTAATGCGACTGTTTGATGATCGCATCTCGATGCGTCTGTTCATCGCGACTGGTGGTCATGAAACCCTCTGTACGCAAATTCTATCAAAAACAGAAATAATCCCTATTCAGGAGACTAAGACGTTCGTCGCTGTTAAATTATGATTTTTTTATGTTTTTCTCTTGGTCGTTGCGTGGTTTACATGATAAATAAATGCTTAATTTCATATTTTGTTTGTCTGTTCTTTCATGCCTTAACAGAAAGATGAAACTTATGAATATTTATGAGGAACCTTTCAATTGTAAATTACGTTTCAGTAATTACATGTATGTTATGTGAGTTTGTTTTTTGTAATACAAGTAGATGTGTGTACAAATTAAAATTCGTTTTGGTCCTAGGGAAAGACCAACACGTGTAATATTTCCCATTGTGTAACAATATATATTTGTTAATTTAAATTAAACTTTTGTGTTTTACGGTTGTTAGTGTTTCATTTTTAACCTAGAATTTTCACGGATACTTTAAGATGAAATAAGTAGCATAAAGTTCGAATATTTTATACACGTCGTTAATGAATTATGTTTATGGGTTTATGGTTTATGTTTTCATATTGGCAGCACAAAAGATATAAACTCTGGCTTATTCTATAAAGGTGTGTCGTAGATTTGTGAAGATGGTTTTATCTAAAAATGTTAACGTTAATAAAAATAGTAGATATTCTATTCCTCCAGAGAATTCTTTGATTCTGTTTATTAGTAAACGCTTTTCCGTTTTCCTTATTCTTCAGTCTGTAATGGCTTTTTAATGCTTTAGACTTGCTGTAGAATTTATCGGAAAGCTGTAATTTTTAATAAATTCTGACAATGTTTCTAATTCCATTAAAACACGATAAACCCTGTTTCAAAAGAAAATGTTAGGAGAGTAAAAATAATGGTATCACATCACTTATACTTGGCTTGATGCAATTTAATGAACTCAACTTTTAACATTTCAAGTTATGCATGTATAAATATTTACTTTGTATAAACTAAGACGAGGTTATACGCAGTGAGATATAGCGAGCATAAGAAGGATTAGTATTAAAGTAATATCACTGTGCTTTTCTTAAGACTTTCTGCACTGCGAGTACTGAAATGGGAAAAGTTAAACTTGTAAGAAACGTTTACTTGCAGTCTTCATTGCACTACTATTTTTTATTTAGATGTTAGATGTTGAAAATTCTGGTTAAATAAAATACTACCTATATATATTTACGTTATCTACTTTGATTGTTTTTAATGACCACATATCTTTCCATCTTATCCATTTATATCTAAGTTATCCTACGTCGGCTTGCTATAAACGAAACACTTGAGAAATTGTCGGCTTTTTTCTTAATATTTACGATAACTGGCAAAATACCAATTATCTTTTCATTTTTTTTAGATCAGTAGCGTTTACTTGCTATTTCATATTTGGTGTACACACTTGCGTAATAATATAAGTTAGTTTAAATATTCTAATAATATACTACGGTAATAAGTTAATATATTCAATATCGCAGTCAATATATTTCCTCCCATCAATCACCGTATAACAAGATACAAATATTGAGCGAGAAATCCCCGGCGTGACGTGACTGGCGTTTCAAAAAGTTAAAGTAAGATAAAACTATCTCTGAATAATAATCAGCTAAACTCTAAAATTCCTTTTACCTCGTAAATCTAGAATATTAGGATGTTTTATGAAGTAGTAAGGAATATAAAAGATTTAAATTACAAATAACAAAATCATTCGTATCGACTAAAACCGGAAGAGTTGAATAGACTGTTGAAGAATTGATCTAAAAGCTATTTCGAATGAGACCAAGTGATTGGTAGGTGCCCCCCTCCCCGGACCCCAAACTTAGAGAAAAAGAAAATATCTATAAAAAACAAAACGTGGAAACCTAAATCGCTGTAACATAAGGAACGGAGCACAGCTGGATAAACATCGCCCTAACAACGTCAAATTCGTTTGTGAGCCTTCCTGTAAACTTTGATAAGCCCTCTCTGACGCGTCATTATATTACAAATACATCTAAAAAGCGTATATTTTTTGCAACATTCTTGATAATACCAGAACTTATATCTTCCATTGTAAGTTTTTAACTAGGATTTTGGTACAAAATAGGAAATGCTAGAGTAAATACTAAAACAATTACAATACTGTCTTTCAAGTTTACTGTGTCTTGAAACTTATATGAGTTACGACAAAAAAATTACAGATAAAACATTTAAATATTGAAATACGCGATGTATTTGACACAATGTACGACAAAAATTAAACAACTTTGTAAGATGAAAACTTGATGAATTTTGAAATACACCCTATTCGAGTAAATTCAAAGTTTCTGTTTTAACGCAAACTATGGATGTTTGCAAAGAGCGTTCTAGAAAGTGACTAATTAGAATAAAAATTAAGCCTAAAATTTTAATTGCACATTCGTCGAAATAGATAAAACATAACAAGGCAGGTAATTCGAGAGCAAGTTGTATTAACGACACCGTTAAACGAGCCCTTATACTTAAATTAATGGTAATGGCAAAAGTTAGTGGTCTCAAATGATCTTACCCCCGCCAACCAGTTCACTTCATAAACATTAATTTACTTAACATTTCGTACATTTTTATTTACGTCGCAACATTATGTTAGCGTACATTTCCACTGCCCTAACACCAACATAAAATATAAAACATAAAGAACATATTTTAAACTTAGAAATCTCAAATATAAGAGCGTAATAATATTGACATTCTTTAGTTCTTATTACTTTGGTATTTTCGTACTACAATGAAATTTATAGACCTTGTTTCTTATGAAAAAGACAGTTTTAAACTGTAAACCAAAAGGAAGACGGTAGGTATTAGCTCTTTGAACATAACATAACCTAGCTAAGTAGCTAAGGCGATATGGATGCTGTAATAATTTACTTTTCAATAAAAAAACATTCAAAAGGTATCCAACATCAGCTCAATATACGTCCCACTTGGGGGCTCGGAGCCTACCTTAAGTAAGAAGTGACTAGGCCACATTCAACCACGTTGGCCAGTTGCGGGTTGGTTGACTTCACTCATATCTTTGAATTTCTTCGCCTATATGTGCAGGTTGCGTCACGATGTTTTCCTTCGCCGTAAGAACGTCGGGTAAATTATGTACATATGAAATTCGAAAATCAAATTGGTACATGGTGGGATTCGAACCCAAGACCAAGTTTAAAAGTCAAGTGCTTAAACCTCTGAGCCACCGACGCTGCTCAAAGGTATGTATCGTTAATAATAATAATTATGTCATTTATCGAATAATCATGCGTTAACGACACACACATAGGTTGAGATTATTGATTTATCGGTGACAGAATAGTACTTCAATGCGATACGCCTGCACAGTACATTTGGACAGAGACATCGCTGACATAATTGTACGATACGGCCTCTACACTGCTACTCAATGTATACCTGAACAACGGTGCGTAGATTTAGTTTATATTGCTGTCAGTATTGTACTTTGTATCACGTTTATGCCATACAATACTATCAGTTTACACAAAACACATAAGTTACTAAATCTGTAAATAAGAATTTTTTTAGAGAAGTTGGTAATTCTACATTCTCAAATTTTAGTTTTTCCAAAACAGCAAGTATTAAGATTGGAATAATTCGACTTTGGCTTTCAACCAAAACGTTCAGTTTGCAATTATTTGTCTTGCACACCACAAGTTCTCTAATTTGTCAATTAATTTAGAATTTGCTAAGTACTTGCGTTCCATATTTGAATATATTACTAACAGAAGTTGTAAAGTATAAATTGCTTTCAGGCTAACGTATTCAAGTTAATACTTGTATAGAATATTAAATGTGTCCAGCTCTGCGAGCCGCGCCGCTTGACGAAGGTCACCGGGCAAATATAACATGACACGCCGAGAGCTTTCTCTGCGAAATATAAACAAGTTTTATTTGATTTATTTTGTTCATTACAAATATCTCTAGTCTAGTATTGAGTGTATGGATTTACATTTTTAGTGTTTTTGATTTTGAAAGCATAATAAAACTTAAACAACCTTTTATTTTGTTTAAATTGTAGACGTTTACGGCCAGGGGTTTTTCGCTACACGGTAAAGAATGTAGCGAAGGGTAATCACTAATTTTAAGGTGCACAAATTGCTACAAATCGCCGTAGCTTGTCTGCGAGCGGTTAATGATATCTTCGTAGCATGCTTTGTAGTATATAATTTATTATTTTAGATTTAAAGATGACTTATTAATTTATTCACAGTATTTATTGTGTTTTTTTACCTAGCTGGTTTACGCAACACCTTGTTATAGTTTATAAATGATGTTACTTCGCGCACAGCAATTAAAAGCTTATTGACATTCCCGTATTCAATTATGGAAAGCTCCCGTGTAAGTGGATCGCTGGAGCTTTAATTAAAACAGACGCAGTCCGACTCGAGTGGGCGTCATACGACTGACAGCCGTTGACACAACGCTTATCAACATTCCAATCTACTATCAACGAATGACATTTATTGGCTACGCTACCCAATGTTGTGATTTAATTTCATACCGACCGTATTTTGATATTTTGTACGAGTTGTTGATATGATCGCATCGTCCGTGTGTTAGCAAATGTGTTTGTTTCTGAAATTATTTGGACTTTGAATTTCACATAAGGGTAAAAATAAAAAAAAAGTAACAAATAACAACTTCAAAATCTAATCATAAATTTATCTTTTAGCGATCGAAAAAGATCGTAAAGAAAAATTATAGGTTCTATTAAATCGACTTAAAGAATTGAATAGAACTTAAGAATTTATGATAGTTAAAGCTTTTTAACAATATAAGAAGTTTCAAGTATTTATAGTACCTTGATTTTTCTTAGATTTACTCTCGGTAACTAATAACAAAGCATATTTTCAAAGTTTGAGCAATTTCGCTCTAAACGGTTTTGTTTAAAATCCTTTCAACGAAATGAAATTTCACAACTTTGAAAATTCCTATCAGAAGACTCGTCAGTTTACGAGTAAAAATACAATGATAAAAGCTCGTAACTTCGGATAGAAAGTTATTTTACACTGTGAAAATGCAATTTTTTACGCTCAATCATCTGCCACAAACTTTTCATTGAGGTCCGCTGCCGTGGGTGTTATGAAAAGTAAACAGATTTTATAATTTAGATATTTTTGCGCTACGTGTTTTAAATATTTCATATGACAAACATACCATTGACGCTACAATATGTACTAGTTTATCTATTCTAATACAATAAAGAGAAACGATTTGTATTTTTGTATGTTTTCAAATAACTCAAAATCTATTGGGCCCATTTTAAAAATTCTTTCACCGTTAGAAAGGTAATTTATCTGTGAGTAACATAGGCTATATATTTAAATCATGCGGGCGAAGTCGCGAGCAACAGCTAGTATATAGGAAAAAGAATGCGTTTAAGTTGATACCGTTATTTGAAAATTGTTCAGGATGATAAACTTTAAACACTAAGTAAGTGTTAAACGACCAGTATTAGGGTCGCTTCTATTGCAATACGTATAACCGTATTCGCAGAAGTAAAAGAAAATTCTCTTTTATAAACGTTTGTGAAATGTTCTTAACATTTTAAAAGGCAACGAGACACTGAATACTGTATGTAAGTTAGAAAAAATACCGCTATACATTTTAAATATGGGATAACATTTTGGGAGGTTTGTCGTGTAGAAAGTGTTTTTCCTTTATATTATACTTTGCGAAAGTATTAACATTTGACCAGGGAAATGATAATAAAAATTTTAATGTTTATACTCCTTCACAATTTTCTGTCAACCTGTTATTAATACATCACTTTTATTGTAATTTTCGACATAATTAGTTATTCGTAATTTGTAAATCAGTGTACAATTACACATATATATTGATGATCCGATTGGTGTTCTGATTACAATGTGAACTGAACTACATTGGTTTAGCGGATTACAATGTCCAATATTATGTGAAATCTCTCTATTGTGTAAATTTATAATCGCATAACTGTTTTCCGGATAAACAGATATTTCGTGCATAAAACAGAAAAATCAATAGATATATTGAAATGTAAAGTGATACATGACATAATCTTGTTCTACACTTTTAAAACTTCAATGTCTCCTATGGATACAATTTTTAGAGTTTAGAGTATACAGTTTTTACCTAGAATAAAGATAAAATATTAATTTAAAAAATATACGTAGTTTTCGCCTGCGACTCCGATCACGCGGAATTAAAAAAAAACTCAGTAAGCGTTCAATGTCAACTAGACTGAGTTATGTGTTCTTCCAAACTATGTTCTACATCTGGGCCAAATTTCATCGAGATCCGTTCAGCAGTTTAAGCTACAAGCTCTTACAAATCCATCCGTCCATCCAAACTTTCGCGTTTAACATTATTTACTCAAATAATAATTACATTCAATCCTGTATTACAAAAGATTTAAATAGGTTTACATAAGATGGATAGAAGTAATGTAATCGTAATGTAATGAAGCTTTAATGTAATAGAGCTCAGTAAACCTTTGCCGATGTCTCATGGGGGAGAGCTGTATGAGTATAGCGATTAAAATGACATGAAGTTAATTAACGGCGTAAAGCTGCGTCGCTCACAAACTGTGTCGACACTTCCGACACGTGGTTACACTCGTATGCAACATGTACATATCGAGATTGCCCTGTTTGGTGTTTGATTATTTACGAGATGATACTATGATTCACTTTTCTCTTATTTCTGCACGATTCTACTGATTCAAAGGTTACGTTGGCTATCGGAAATTTTTCATGCCTGGTACCAAGATCATTTACTGAGTTATAAACAAAAAAAAACAAAGGTATTAAAAAAATGTTTCGATAGTTCCTAAGTATATAAATATGTGACGAAAAAAATACTTCCAAAGGAAGTATTTTAGAATGCGTTAATGACACCCATCTGTAATGACCATGGCCAGTAAAATCTCATGATGTTATTTTAGTAAGTAGAAAAATACAAAATTGTTTTGCTTAAAAAAAACAATCTCTGATGTTATTCGTAAAACGGGTCGATTTTCCAGGAAACATTATAAAGTACGAGTATTATTACCATAATATACCTTCATATATCGTCGTTCAATATAACGTAAAGAAGGATTTTGTTGTAAGAACGTCAAATATTTGATGAACAACAAAGGCGAGCATCGTATATTGCTTCCAACATTAATCACTCTATTATTGTGTGATACGGCGGCGATATTACCGCACGGGGTCCGACGTTCGCGTACACCGCGCCGCTTTACACACCGACTTATTGCAAAAGCGATACATTTTTATACTACACTAAATGAAAATCGATTCCTGTATTGCAGTATTCAATACATTTTAAGCAAATTGTTATGATCCTTTATACTTTAGCTTTATTTTAAATCATATTATAAATGTGAAAGTTTAGATGGATGGATGGATGAATGTTTGTTAGAGTTTGTAGCCTAAACAGCTGAACGGATTTCGCTGAAACTTGGTATAGATGTAGGGGATAGTCTGGAAGAACACATAGGCTACTCACTTTCGTTTTTATTTAATTCCACGCGGACGGAGTCGCGGGCGAAAGCTAGTTAACTAATAATTTCTTCTTACTGCAACATTTTGTTTACATTTATTACTCAATCGTGCACCCACGATCAAATGGTACTGTCCATGAAGTATTGGGTTTGTGAGGATTTTTCGTTTTCAGTTTTACAACCTACCAGGTAAAAGTACCCGATCCTGACGTATGACCAAACTTTACCACCTGTCACATAAACGTAATAGAGCATAGTAAAACGGAACGGTAAAGTCAGTTTTATAACACGATCATACCATTTCATATAACCGAAGTACAAGATCTGAATTTAGAAGTAATGTATAGTTTATTATTGATTTACTGTATTTTAAAGGAAAATAAATTCGATCACATATCATCATCATACAATCATCACCATTACCATCATCATCATCAGCCTATGACACGCTGTATACGTTGAGCTGCTAGGCTGCTACTGTTTGACATAAGCCATCCCCACTTTTTATTTTACTTTTGTAAAATTTAAGTACTTCAAATGTTTTATATGTACATAGATCTACGATACTGGAGATTGTCACATCTGAATTTTCCATTACATAAAGCACAAGGATTAATTTTCCAGTTGAATGAAGTCGAAGTATATTACCTTCGGATTCACTTCCTTGTAATAATTCTTCTAGCATTTGTCGAAGCTATTAGATTTTATTGATACTTTTTAACTTTACTTTTATATACTAATATTAAATAGATGAAAGATTTGTATTTTTGTGTTTATACAAATAACTCAAAAACTACTGGGCCGATTTGAAAAATTCTTTCGCCATTAA
Source organism: Papilio protenor (assembly GCA_029286645.1). NCBI lineage: Eukaryota > Metazoa > Arthropoda > Insecta > Lepidoptera > Papilionidae > Papilio > Papilio protenor. The sequence goes on from JAGSMZ010000011.1 coordinate 5,669,326, forward strand.
AAAGATACGTTATCAGTGAGTAACATAGGCTTTATTATTTTTTAATTTCAGGCGGGCGAAGTCGCGAGCAACAGCTAGTAAATAATAAATATAACTCGATATGACACGTTACATATTGCAAGTAATTGCGACTTAAGCGCTCATCATACCCAAGTTATAGTGATGGGACATAGTTTGTGGTTTACGGGATGTCGGACATTAAGTTAATTTTTTTTTGGTTTCAATAAATAAATTTTATTCTTTCAGAAAAATGATTTTTTGTTATAGTAATATTAATGTATTACTGTTCGCATTATAGCTATCAAATAGTATCATAAAATGTTCCACGGGGATTACACAAAAATCGCTTATTTACAGAACATTATTTAATAGACATTTAGAAAAATAAACGTTAACCATCCCTAGTGAAAAGTAATTCTAGCAGAGCCGTTAGTTTCGCTTTATTTCACGCCTGTAATATCCTTTTCAATGCAATTCAAATAAAGCTGTATAAAATTACGAGGCCGCTTTAATTGTTATTGTGTTGCAGTGAATGTTATTGTTACTGGATATTCGTTTGTTGTTGAGTTGCGTAACATTGTATAATTGTTGTTCGACTGAAGTGACAACAGAAATTTCAATCTTTGCAGACAACTTTACACGAACTTTCTGGTTCTCGTTTAATAAATTAGAGTAATCGAAAAGTAAATGCAACATCTCTATACTATATCTAACAAGTTTCTCTCAAATACTTCTTATCTTACTATCTTACAGTAAATACAAAAATTTAGATGGATGGATGGATGTTTGTTAGAGTTTGCCGCCTAAACAGCTGAACGAATCTCGATGAAATTTTGTATAGATGTAGAGTATAGTCTGAAAGAACACAAAGGCCACTGGATCCCAAGAATATCCAACCAAAATTTTCGTTTAGTAGTGCAATAACGTGCAAACACACAAACCTAGATTTTTTTTTATATATCGAAGATATAACAGGAATATAAGAAGGTTTATTATACGTAATATATAGGTATACAAATCCTATGTAATCAATTGAATAGACTTTACGAACAATTAACGTTTCAATTAGTACGGCGTCTTATTTCTAATGAGAATCTATTGATGATTTCGGAACGCAATCTATTAATAATACAGGAATTAAGCTTTGCTGATAATTTTAAACAATAATAGTTTGATTAAAAATATAATACATTTTTATATGATTTTTAACCGACAAGTAATATTTATTACATTAATAACTTCAAAACGAAATAAGTAGGAAAAAATAAAAATGTATTATATGTGAAGAAAATTATTGCAGAAATTTACATTTATGAAAGGTTAACACTTGGCATAGTGATTACCGCACTTTCAATTTATCGAGCATTGCAATCATCGCTTGCCAGCCGCACCGTGCCAGTAATACGACGGCCTGGTTTATCATTACATGCAGCGAAATTTACTGTAAAATTACACTTTAAGTTCCTAAAATTAATTATTTTGCTAAACACCTTTTCAACTCGTACTTTGGTAATAGATTAAACAATTGCAACTATACATTTTTTTTTTATTTTATCACTACCTCTAGAGTTTGTGAGCCAAAAATCAGACGTACTTTATAACTTGTTCATATATAATCTCCTCTGTAAAAACAAGACCGTCTGAAAAGATAAACTTAAAATAGGAAACAGGGTTTAAAAATTGGAATGATTGTGAAAATATCCTAAAAGTTTACCTTCGCTATTCGAGTCACGTCCGGATAACAAAGGCAACGACCCGACATCACAAATACTTGAACCCACTGGACGGTACTGATTTTTCTCAACTAAGCTGGGATACATTTATACTTTCCTCAAACTGTCACTACACTTTTGGATAAAAGTAACAAAACATTTCGGTTAAATCGTATATCGTTATATTATAAAATAAATGTTATGAAATTTAAAACATAATATACTACCTGTTGCTTGCGAGTTTGGCCGCGTGAAATAAAAAAAATAGCCAATGTTACTCACTGATAACGTAGCTTTTTAATGGCAAAAGAATTTTTGAAATCGTCCCAGTAGTTTTTGAGTAGTGAGAGTGAGTCAATACATACACAAATACAAATCTTTTCTCTTTATAATATTAGTAAAGATTGACCTCTATAAAATTGCAACTATACTTCGTGCAAAACAATAAAAGTTATTACAGTTTAGAGAATTATAAAGGACCCAGGGAAATCTATAAACCGAATGTCGCCCTACTCATCTCAATTGAAACGATTATTGTGTGGTTACAGGAGGAGGCCTAATTTTAGTCCCTTTTCCTTTCCACTCTTTTTTAAGAATGAAGGATGGGAAGGAAAAGTGGATTTGACAGCGGAGGAGACGCATATGAATAGGAAATATCTTGTTTATGTGCGTCTCCTCTTCCGTAGATTTAGGGTAGGCATCGCATCTGCAATTGCGGATGTCTATTTCGGCGGATTCAGGTGGGCACTTGCTTGTTTGCCACCGTCTAATATAAAAATAACATATTTATATGTACTTATTTACATAAATAGAACAGTATCATCCTGCCAGTGTTTCAAATTTGAAGGATACTTAAATGTGCTAAAAACGCTCCTGTTTTTCGTTTTTACACGTATGTGTGAGTTCAAATGAAACTGTGTACGGTGTATATCGCTGTAAGTCTTTCAGCCATATAAGCCGCCTAACAACGTGTCCGGTAAGTTAACGAGCATCGCAACGTCCGATCGGATAAAAGAGAAAAAAATAACGTTTACGGAACATTGCGAAAGGTGATTGCCAATTTCGCTTCAAACTAACTCAACCTTCAAATTAACTGCTACGTACCTAGTGCTTATAGTGAATAACATACACTCGCAATATATTTTTTGTTTGATTAATACGTCAATCTATCTTTATCAATACAAATAGCTATTAAATAATACAACATTTTAAATTATTATTTCGTAGTTTTCGAGGTTATTCTAATTGTTTTAGGTAATTTCATACAGTCACCAATAGAAAGTTCTCCTATCAGCTAGGTAAACGGGGCTATATGCCTTTGTCAATTGAACGAAGCTGGTGAAGGTTTCTTGATAATTATTTATTTTAGTGTGTTAACATTCAAAATGTCAAGTTTTCTTTATTCTAAATAGCACTTGTAATTATTATAATTATTCTGTATAGCTTTTACCTGCGCAGAATTGAAAAAAAGATAGTAAATAGCTTATGTCTTCTTCCAGACTATGTTTTACATCTGCGACATATTATAATTAAATCCGTTTAACGTCATCAATCGGTTCAATCTTTAGTATTTAAATTAGTATGATAGTTAGAGTGACAAAATAGAGAAGTTCGTTGCATAATCACTAAAGTCACGTGTAAATTGATGACGTAGCTTTAATTAAAACTAACGTCATTCGACACGTGTTGGCGTCAAATGCAGGCCGGCTTTGGCACGGCGCTTATCCACGTCACAATCTGGTATGCCAATAAATGACACTTTATTGCTAAATTCACATTGAATGTTTCGAAGAATTAATTTCATTACTATTACCTACTATTTTTATGGAATTTTTTTTTTCCGGAAAAGGTTTTTAGTTATGTTGTGCTATGCCACCACAAACATCTTCAAATGACTTGTATCATGAAACCTTAATCGCCTTTAGTATTCAGATTGAGGTTTCCTAAAAATAAAAAGATTGTTCTTCATATTTATGTCTAATTAAGCCAGTCATCAGATTAAAGTTAAGATATTGACATTAATTTTTAAGAGGTACAATTTAAAACAATAATTTAGCTGTTCAAGATAATTAGCTGTGAATTGGTTAGTAATTTTTCATTAATCTGATTTCGCTAATAGTAATTGAAATTAATGAAATATTAACTGTTAATTCACTGTACCCTTTAATATTTAATCCCTTAAAAAACGTTAACAGTTTTAGTAAAATACGAAGTGCATTTTAATACTAAAATGATTAAATTTAGAGCTAGGTGGAGATCAAATGTAATCAGTGCGGATTATAACCGCTTCAATCCTCGACGCCCTCAATCAGCTAAATTAGAAAACTTTCTAATTGAAAATTCAAACGGCTCTTTGTTTTAATAGACGACAAATGTTCACTATTTAACGTCGATCTGACTTAGATTAAACCGATAACAAAATAAATATGCGATGTTTCCACAACTTCACATAAAACTTAATTTCTTTTTTATGTTAATGACATGTATTGTAAGAAAACATTGTCAATGCTACTTATTAAATAACTTTACAAATTAGGTAACTGTTTTTCGAGATATTTTGTACTTAAACTTAACCAATAACCTTTTTTTATTTCAATGTGTTTTTTTAACTTACAGCTCATATTTTATTTTACTTATATACGAGTTTATCAATCTATTAAATTTCTTTTGAATACAAGCTTAACCCTTAATTCGACGGAGTTTTTCGTAGCAAAAAATAAATGTTACCAACACACTAAAATCAAAATCTCGGCTATTTTTTTCAACTAGTTCGTTACATTTTTAAATTAGTTATTCGTCATACGTCACTATCGAATTAAGGGTTAACGAGAAATAATCCATTTTATTATAAAGTGGCGACATGATCTAATGATAACATCCACTAGCCTGATTTTAAATAGCATGTCCACTCCCCGCTTGGAAGCACTAACATCATTATCGGGTGGAAACATGGACAACTAAGATATAGGACATTTTAATTTGTGGCGTAAATTCGAAAGTTTATCCAACATTTCGTAGGGACATTCATACGCTTGTTAATATACTCGTATATTATAATTTTTTTAAGGATTCGAACATGTCTTAACCACTTTTAACCAATAAGATTCGTACGAGATTTTGAATTCCATCACCATTTTTTTGACAGACTATTCTATAACAGCTATGGGGGTCTCTAAAAATAATAAATATGGTAGTGTTTCAATATTTTCAATTTATATTTAAGGATTTTAAAGTGTTCAAAATCGATAATAGCTTATTGTTAAATCTCTGATAAAATCAATATTAATTTGTCTGTGGAAACAAGGCCAGCTAAGCCGTGCTCCGACATGGCCGCGTATGGTTTACATGGTCTGCTGGCTTAGCAAATTAATGAGTGCCTCGGCTTTGCTGCTGCGAAAAATTCACATTTTGTACCGAAAGAACTGATCGAACAATTTTAATTAACCCTGTTATATAGAGTGTATTTCTAAAAGATAACATTCAATACTTTTCTTCTCAAGAAGGGTTTAGGGAATTAGTCAATCGTATATTTCGAGTTCTCCGGCATATCACGACTAGATGTAGGATTTTGACCAAAATGTTGTAAAATGGGGCAAATTTGGACCTCACCAAAATTAAGAAAATAACATCACTTAAGTTACCTGAAACGATGACTAATCACTGGAATATTTGTCTTTGAACCCTCCGCGCCCCAATCAAGTAAATGAGAAAACTTCCTAATTGGAATTTCAAGCATGCTTCCGCTTGTCTAGATTCTAACAAATTGTCGGCGCTGCCTGTTACAATTGTATATGTTACTTGTTATTCCTTCATATAAATAAATCCGTACGTTCTAGTATACTTCTATATAGTATCTTTGTGACCGCTAAGATGATGCAACTATTTCTGCAACTAGACACCAATTAAAAAATCTGTACATCATATGAAACAAAATCTCTAACTGAAAATAACAAAATTGATAGCCAGATGCAACCAGATATTATTTCAAATTAAATAGAATGTGTAGAAAAGTGTAAAGTACTAACGAAAGATTTAATTAAAGAAATAATGTTCGGTCTACAAGCGTTGCTGCCACTAAACATAAAGAAATGAAATTGGACAAACACGTCGCCGGTCTGCGATTTCAATTATGTCCCTTCGACAGCGGAACAAAGGACTGCGACACGATCTTATCTCGCCTCTCCCGGTAATTACGACGCCGCGACAAAAGTTTTCATTTAAATTAATACTCTTTTTAAAATAGATTTCTGTTTGCTACTAATGATGAAATAACACGTAAAAGATTAAGTATCGTTTGTAATGTAGTATTTATGTAATAATTACGTTTAATAATTAAAAAGAATAGGAAAATGAGAAAATGAGTGGAAATTATGCCCATGAGTAGGAATAACATAGTTTTTTCGATACTCTCCTGTCTCGTTATTTTTGTCCAATTTTTGTATTTTCTCAATTAATAATTTACACAGGCAAACCTACAGACAGAATAGGCAGGTGGAATTTTGATTGTATTCTTATATTGTATTTCCAAGCTAAAAATTATATCAAAATCTTAGACCTAATCATTTCTGTTAGTTGTTAAAATATAGCGCGTTTTCTTTTCGCCATCTTGTTACTAGCTATATATTATATGTCAACTTTCACATAAGCGCAAGTTACACGAGATTTATTAAGGTTTAGTGATCGCAAGCAGCTGCCGCCACGTGTGCGTGGTTCCGAGTAAAAATATAGCCTAGGAACGACCTTTTCCCACTTCAAATAACACTTCTGTTTCGAACAGATTGTAAGTGAAAAAGAAATGTCACATTCTATGATTACTTCGATTTATTTTTAACTAGATTTTACCCGCGACTCTGTCCGCGTGGAATTAAATAAAAACAAAAGTGAATAGCCTATGTGTTCTTCCAGACTATCCTCTACATCTATACCAAATTTTATCGAAATCCGTTCAGCCGTTAAGGCTACAAACTAACAAACATCCATCCATCCATCTAAACTTTCGCATTTATAATATTAGTTAGTATGATTTCTTTCTTTTCCTTTTCCAATCAAGTTCTCTTATTAATATCATGAAATGGTAACTGACATTTATTACCAAATCATAACAAGTCAATTTTAAAGTAATTCAGCGCTGCATAACATTCTAAATTAAGTCCTTTTCTAAAACATACCATTCCTTTAGAATTTCATTTTTAACCCATTCATTCAGAGTCACGCTCGGCATACTTTTCAAAGACCCTTCACTGTGTTAGTTTTACTAACATGTCTGTCCTGGCAAAGCCACGGTGTAATTACTTTAAATGAGAACCAAATGCTCTACAACACTTGTCACTATCAATAAAATTAACAATGGATCTTCTAGATTTATTTTGTAAACTAACGATTCGACGATCAAACCAACTATTTAAAATTAATAAACTTCATCTTAATCATTATCATAAAGTTATTTTATTTAACCAAAAATATATGAATAAACGTTTCAGGGTGTGGTAAAAATAACATCCCTTTATTTTAAAATAACGCACAATATTTTGTTGAAAACACAGTAACCCGCTAAATGACGTGCTCGGTGACTCAACAAATATCCTTTTATAAGTTGGCCCGAAAACGGAAAACCATTTTACGGTCCATTGTGAAAAGGGATTCGTGATTTTATTTAAACTTCTTGACCATCCAATGATAATTATTTTATACAAAGCATCAAAAGAAAAAGGGACTACATTGTACGTATAAAATAGAAAGAAACCTTTGTCAGTTTACGATAATATATAAAATTCCTACATTTTTAAACAGCAATGCTAATAATTGCGATACGTGGCCAAAGATAAAAACTATTTTGTTTATTTTAGCAAATATGATATTTATGATCCTCTAATTCTTTAATTAACCGTTAAACCGCGTATATTTAATATGAAGCTTTTAGAAAATACGTCTCTATCTGTTAACTTTTCGTTGCAGAAATTTTTATATTAAGCCTGAAGACTATTTGGTACAATACGAGTACTTTAACATGCGGCTACTGTTCATCTGTCACAGTTTATTAGTCCCCTTTTACGGCACGTAAGAAAACCGGGAATGTTGCATTTCTGCGAAATGAAAATTTCTGTCACATGCACAGATAACCCGTTTCATAGAAAACGTACAATATGCTTTTATGAATCCACAAAGTATGGAAATTATCCTTTACTAAATAGGTAACTTTGTTTTAATCAGCGTAATACATCGTATTGTTAACATAGTGGAGTATTAACTCTCCAAATTGCATTTAATATTCGCAGAACACACAGAGTTGCGAGAGCGTCAGTTTGCAAAACCATCGACCTCCGTCTTTAAACATTCATGTTTAATTATTACACACCATGTGTTACTAGTAGCTTAGCACCAAACGCAGTCAATCTAAAACAGTGGTTTTGGAACTAGAATGTTATAACAGAATACATTTATACCATAACTCGTGGTGACAAATATTTCGCCTTCTGTTTTATACAATGTGGCTCTATTTTCACAATTCAGATTTGGAACTGAAACGTAAATAGACTTGGAAGCTTGAAACGGCTCAAGCAGCGTGGGAAAAATAACGATTTTGATTAATAAAATAAATCCTTTCAAGTCTGCTTACACAACATCGATAAATACTCGTTTGTAATAATCTCACTTTTCAGTGTAAGAACTTCAGATTCAGCATTATAAGTAACTAGGCATTTATTTAATATACAGTAAATGTTAATTTATTACATACTTATATAAAATGATTACATGAAATTTGCAATCTAAACAAACATGATTTCCGTGAGCTAAAATAAGCAAATTACCTAATAAATCATAATACTGAGTCACTTAAAGTTGACACATGAAAGTCATATATCAAAGCAAAAACATTACACAGCATATTTTGACAAGCACAGGCTTATATTAAATAGGAGCAGGAACTAATGATGAATTTAAAAAGCTCTACCTAAAATATACGCCAAGTGTTTCAGCTTTTCTTATTTTATAATGCGGTGTCATGTCTCCAACTTTGTTATAAATTATCATAATCTTGTCTGTTCGGCCGAAATAAACCGATGCGCCGCAGAAAAAACATACTTAGGTTGAAATCAAAATAATCGTATTGATTTTAACTTACTGTCTCAGAATGTTGGAATTACAAGCTTTAAAGATTTCGTATCTAAGAGCGAATAAAATAGAAATAAAACATGCAAACTTCTTGAAACCCTTAGAATTATTCAGTTGAAAAATATATTCGTCATAAAATAAATTTATTATAAAGTCAAAATCAAATCAATTCACGGGCGTAACTTTATACTAAGTTCAATATCAGATTTCAATAAAAAGCATAAGAGTGAGTAAAAGATATGTTAGTTTTACAACTTTAAATCTCGTACGTCTAAGAACGTACAGCTGCTGCAATAACAAGATTCAGAAAGTTAGAAAGCACTAGAACTATAAATCAGGGTGCAAAATAAAACAGATGGCGTCTTTTGAACAAATATGTCGGATGAGAAATTCATGATAAATGATATAGATATAGATGGATAGACGGGGATAAATACGAGTACATCGTATGTATATAAATTTACTACACGACATTTATTAAAAGAAATACTTTTAAAGTTAATAATAAAAATTAAATAATGATGATGAGAAACCTTTAACTTACCTCGACTACTTCTATTACTAAATTACTCTTTCGTTTCATTGTTCACTATTATTTTATGGTACTATTATAGTAAAAAAGCTTTATCAAAATACAAGAATACAAGCGCATATGTTAGGCTGTTTGTGGAGGCATATTTTAGCGAGTTTTGTCGGGAAGCTAATAAGCGTAATCGACGTAGTTGCCATGCTGTTTATACAGCTGCGACCGTTTTCCTTAAAGCGGCAACCTTGAAGTTATTTCACTTATATAGTTAAAGCTTTATTCACATATGCTTTAGGAATATTTAGATATCCTACAAACTAATACAAAGACAAGGAATTAAATTGTATCGTACTCGTCTGTACTTATTCAAATATTTTTTTGGTAAATACTTGAGGTAGAACTGCTAAAACTAAAACTTAGTTGTATTATGTCTTGCATCCGTTATATGGAACAATAACATACGAAATTTTGGTGCTGTTAGGCAACTTTTATTTAAATTAAGGGGTGACTACCGTGTGTTTGTTTGCTCAGTAATATAGTCATCTGGTGTAACACGTGGTAAAGGGAGTTATCAATCCTCACACGTAGCAAACATTAAAAGCTGACACGCAAAGACAAGACGAGACAACGATAATCGCGAGCTTTACGAGCTTCCAAGTCTTTGTCTCATTGTTTTCACAGATAATATTACGTATCGTTGCCAGAACGGTATTGTTCTCTGAAGTTATGATCGTCCCCTTGGTTACCGAGCGCCATTACTAATGTTACGTCCTTGTGTAATGTCCATTGTGTGTACGCTCACATTTCACGTTTGAGTTAAGCTCTGTTATAATCTTACCAACTAATTCCTATAGTCCGTGTTCATACGTTCCTTAACTAAAACCGTATTAGGTCAGTTTACTTCCACAGCGATAAATTCCAATGCCGGTTTTGAAATTTGACAAAAGTAAGCGTGTCGCTATTAAATTGAATTCGTCGTAATTATATGATAGTAAAATGTATTTGAATTTAATAGGTATTACTTAGATTCTATGATAGCCTTTCTATTAGCAATTACTTAACGTTTACAGTAACGAACTAAGAGAGTAAAGGGGTTAAAAATAAATATGGACATTTTCTATATTTTACAATCGTACAAGATCAGGTTTTTTTTCCTTACTTGAATTGTTTGAATTTTGGTACGTTTAAAGGAAGACAGGCAGCGCGAAGCCAAATATTTAGCGAGCATTTAACGGCTCACATCGTGCTTTGCTTCCGCCATTAATCATTCATTATTCCCTGACGGCAGGAACGTAGTATTACCGCTGAACGTTCACGGAGCTTCTCACATGATCGCGCCCTAATAATTCTCCATTCCTAGCCGCGTTAAATGAAAACCAATGTTGATATTGCATTATTTATTACCTATCAAAATTTTGTTTAATTTTCATATCGTTCACCTTCGAAAGAAATGTTTATTCTATTGGTGATCTTTAAAGACTAACAGCCTTACTTACTTTAAATATTAACATATACCGTTGGCTCACTACTTATTTTTTTTTATATACATGCTATAGAATTTTCTTAAAAATTTCAAAGTGTTATTAATTTGTGTTGTTACGAGATTACTTTTAACATACTCGTTTGTACATTTGCTGCTGAAGTATGCGCAGGCGCATAGAATCTCCACAAACATTGAAATTGGATATATAAACCTTACCTTTGTTGCTGAAGTAATGAAATACATTTCTAATTTGAAACAAAAATTGTTTTGGTCTAGTTAGATGTATAAGTTAAAATTGTATAAAATAGTCTATAACTTCGATTACTATAGAGTAACAAGACAACTTTCTAATAACATATAAGCTAAACTATATAAGTTTTTAAATCTCCTCGTTTCGTAACAGGGCAAGAAAAGCAAATTGCTTAGCGCCACAAATGTTTGGTCTGAGATGCGGAAGTTAAATTAAGTTCAGTGAAATTGCTTTCAAAGAGGCTTAACTAAGCTCATTTAGGGTGACATCCAGCGCCGCAAGTGTTTTAACTCGCAATCTAATACAAAGCCTAGATTAAGAAGAAATATTGCTTACGAATTCGTGTCTTTTGTTTCAAAATTAATAACGAAAGTATTCTTAAGATAAAATAAAATTAAATCATGGTATATTATTCGATCCTTTAATAATAAGAGTCTTTAACAAATATAAATATAGCCAAGCAAGTTAACATAATTAAACTGGGTTAAGCTTCGAGAACAAAGCAGTGGCTACGTGCAATCTGCATGACATATGTAGGTTTCTACTGATTGTTCTGAGCTGCAGTCTGCAGTGCACGTGTCATATTTACTTGTACGACAAATAACAAAATAATAGAGTATAAGAAACCTAACTAAGATATACGAGAATTTAGAACAAGAACGATGCATATACTATTAAATATGCAATATGTAAAGTATGCAATATTTAACTATGTAGGTTTTAGGTCGAAAGAAAGAATTTATGTTTATGTACTTAGTACACCTAGTTATGTTAGTTATGAAAGACTAATAAAAATGTATTTCAATCATCAAATTATGACGTGACGAAATTCAAGAGGTGAATCTAGTATTCTCCTTTGAACACATCGTCATTTGATACCAGTTATGTATTAATTGCGTTAGAGCAATTATTTAGTAATTAAACTATAATAGTTAAGGTACCTAATCACTGTTATATCTCAAATGGAGCCTAATGAATTTCCAAGTGTCAGAGGCATTCCGCCAATAGATGTCATACGCTCAATGTGTTAATTGTGGTTTTCATAAACACTCAACGAAAACCGGAGCTGCGCATAACACGTGCTTGAGTCTGATTGCGTCCGTTTTAATTAAATCTGAATAGAATTGAGGTCCATTAACGAGACAATTCCACGCTTACAAGTACCTGTAAATACACTTAAATTTAAATCCATATAATAACACGGTACCAGTTGTTATCATAGGTAAAGTAAAATTTTCGGTGTGTTTCGGATATTTGTATCAAAAATTTTGTAACGCAATAATTGCCTAATAACAATGTTAACTTGATACACTAATGTAAATGGTACAACATTATCATTAACAACATAATTATTAAATTAACACGTAACTTCGTGAATCATTACGTTATCATTAAGATTAATTAAAACCAATTAATTTATTACACGGTGTTTTAACTGATGTTAACACTGTTTTAAAATATTTATTTAACATTTTTTTATCTATTCTAATATTATAAAGAGGAAAACTTTGTTCGATTGTAATGAATAAACTACTGGGCCGATTTTAAAAATTCTTTCACCGTTAGAAAGGTAATTTATCTGTGAGTAACATAGGCTATATTTTTTCCTTTCTTTATTATTATTTTTAAATTTCACGCGGACGGAAGCGGGCAAAAGCTAGTGTTTAATAAGCAAGCGCTTGACCACTATCCCTGATGATGATAAGTAATGATGTGGCCATAAGATGGTACGCGCCAGTTACATTTTGATAAACTTACGTTTAGATTTCGTGATATTACTTTTTTCATCTTGTAATGTCAGTAAAGGCTCGTACAGAAGGTTGTCGAATATTAAGATTCCTTACACGTTTGCTTTTATATCGTATCAATTTTATTACAGGAGCTTTGTTCCTCTACAATGTAATAAAAAGCCTCTTTGACGATTTTTAGAATACTGTAATAAAAATAGCGGAGCTATTAACAAGGCCTATTATTATATCACAATCGTCACGGTAGATTGATAGATAAATCAACTAATCATTTGACAAAAAATCAATTCATTAGATCGTTTTATACGTACAGGTTTCAGTCAAAATACAATTGTCATGATTAAACAATAATAAAAGTATGACGTTTATAAAATGTATTGTTGCTGTTGTGTCTCTATAACAAAATCATGTACTTTGTGCCTATCTGGTGTCTTATATAACAGTTATATAATACTAGCAATATTCAATGAATAGTTTATACTAGATTTGAACACATATAGAGTAGGAATCAACGCAGTATTATTCAACTGCGTATACAAATTAATTGGTTAACTGAGTCAATAAGTAATATCGTAATAACTGGTGGCGTATTCGCCTGACCCTAAAGCTCAGGTAGACCGGAATAACTAGTGCTCCGCCGGGATACCAAACGGATTTAATCCAACTCAAATGCAAAGTCAATGAAACCGAAGCTCCCTAAACGAGCCATATTCGAATTTCCCCAAATAGCGTTACTTTAGTAAATGATCCTAGCCGTTACATATACACTATCTCAATAACTAAACAAATTATAATATACACAATAATGTCTTATCACCGCATACGATATTAAGTACTTTTAAATGTATACTAGCTTTCGCCCGCCACTCCGTACGCGTGGAAGTAGGAAAAACAAAAGTGAGTAGCCTATGTGTTCTTCCAGACTATTCTCTACATCTATGTCAAATTTCATCGTTATCCGTTCAGCCGTTTAGGCTACAAACATCCATCCATCCATCCATCTAAACTTTCACATTTATAATATTAGTAAGATTTATATCTACATAACTTCGTGGTAAGTTGTACATGAAATATAAGGCCAACATTTGAGTATAGCGCTACCGAACAAAAGTGCAGAGTTCGTTGGAAATTTTTCAGTCTGGTGATTTTTCATTACAATACGAGCCGCGCGAAACACCGTCCACGTGTAAATCAGAAAACATGAAACGAATACGAAAATAATATGTTCGAGAGTGAGGGATCCTTATTGCCAGGGTGTTCTGTATGCATTTAATTTGTAAACATGTTCACAACTCTATTACTGTTGAACCACTTGTTACTGTAGCACCATTGTACATTGTTAAAATTTCACATTTTAACCTTTTATTTTTGGTAATTATCATGCTTCAAAATGTTAATATTTGTTTGAAATAACCACATAAACTCCTTAAAATTTAAGCGAACAAAGCTAAAGCATGTTTTACTTTTCATTTAAATATATCCTTGAATGTAAACAGGGTCTTATATATATTTTTAAGTAAAATTATTGTAGACTAGCTTTCACCCGCGACTCCGTCCGCGTGGAATTACAAATAACAAAAGTCAGTAAGTCTCTATGTTCTTCCAGACTATCCTCTACGTCTATGCCAAATTTAATCGAGATCCGTTCAGCCGTTTAGGCTACAAACACAAACAAACATCCATCCATCCATCTAACCTTTCGTATTTATGATATTAGTAAGATTGTCTCGCTCGGAGTGATTTAGATGTAACTTAAGCCCTTAGTGTTGAATCTTCATACTAAATTTACGCTAAGAGGCTACTATAGTGAGTCTTGACATCGCTTCCTTCCGCTTAATGAATGTTAAGCGGATGCTGTACATTGCCGCGGCTTAGTCGATCAAAGCTATTCAGCCGAACAGCTCGGAATAATAGCACAAGCAATGTGAGCGGATTAGGCTTGTCAATAGCTTGAGGTATAACACGGATAAACTAACATAATAACCATTCTAAGCAAGTGATAACAATTTACTAATTAAATTCATGTATTCGTAAAAACCGGCGATAGCAATGTCGAAGATAACTTATTTTAAGAACGAATAAAATCTTAGAGAAAATTTATATGATTTCAAAAACAGATTTTTAAGATAAGTACGTCATTTTTTAAACATTCTAGTTTTTTTATCATCACAAAGTTTTAAATCAAACTTCCTCAAACTATTTTAGTATTATCCTGTACTTAATAGCGTGAATATAGTTAATGCTATTGTTTATTCTCACCTTGGTTGTATGTAATTAAAATGGCAAACGTAGCGCAGTGATTCATTGGTAGGTAGATGATCTCAACAATGACCTACTCGCAGTTTCCTGTTGTCGCTTATATTGCTAAGATCGCTCTAAATACGACGGCGATATTGTTCTCGAACATGCTAAACAAGTCCATATACGTAACAAAAATTTTAATATGAAATATAAATTACCTTTTAGTGTAACAATGTTGTTAATAATTTCAACCAGCTACGTTGTCTTTCGTGACTTCTGTTACGTTAAATTCGACGAAACTTATTTAAATAACACCGCAATAAAGATATTTTTTGTAGATAATTCATATATTCAGTAGGTGATAATTCAGATAAATAAAGATTATAATTCGGAACTTCCTATAAATTTGCTTTTTAAATGAAACATGTTATTATTAAAGTAAATCAAATTTATTAACACATATATTTATGTTTAACAATTACATTTGGATATGATTTAATAATTACACGTAAACTTCTACTTGGTAGTTAAGGCCAGAGCCTCGGTCGCTCTTTAATCTAATATTCGCGTACGAGAATCCAACACCCCCGGCTGTAATGGTGGCATAGCCGTCGGTGTGGTCCAAATCCCTCGCTATGATGCCCTGCAATTGATATTAAAAACAAGCTTAGATTATGTAATACGTCTGTTTTATAAATAAATCAAAAGCTTTTTTTATATAGTAGTAGTTAATTCTTAATTTAAAAAAATGAGTACATTACATTTCAAGGACAAAACCAGTCAATACATGCTATATTGTCAAAAACAAAACAAGTGTAACATTGATCACAAGTTTGTATTATTGCAAAAATTACCATGCATTAAGTTGTGTCAAAAAGCGTGTTCTATGTATACTACATTGTAAGACAAACAATATATGAACACATAATAAAGTGTATTATTAATCTAAGAACGGGTTATCGAGATCACTACATGTTTGGTACATGTAAAAAACACACATAAAGACTTAAAAAAAATCACAACAGTACTCGTACATATGTACTAATGATATCATTAGTACATATGTACTAATGATATATTCTCAAAAGCATGTAAATTTAAAAAGCTACAAAGTAAGAACGACCGACGCGACGTATACAGACATCGTAATAGATTCAAGGAAAACAGCAATTACAATTTAGATTCATCAAACTGTTCATGGAAACCTTCAGAATAAAAATGTCAAATTGTAATAAGACACATAGTACAGTAACTAATTTGGTTATATTAGCAGGAGTACATAAAAACTAGTAAAAAACTAGTAACATCAGAAATACGTTATGTCAACTGTTTTGTAACAAATTTAAACATACAGATACCATCTTCAGAATACATGTTTTGAAGAGAAAATAAATTAGACGGGTAAACTGAACCAGAGATTAAACAAGAAACTTTCAACAAATATTATAAAAGTGATAGCGATTGCATTATTGTTGTTATAGGCAGTAATGAATATTATAATACGTTGCATAACTTTAACAACGATATTTGACCCCAGACGCTATACGTTTTAGATAAACCACGCACTAAATGTGACAAGTTTTTTGCATTTTTAAACTATCTATTTTTACATACCTTAATAAGTTGCTGTCCTGGATCCGAGAAGAAAACTTCCTTGACTCTCTTCTTTAGTGGAATAGCATTGTATTCGACTTTTTCTTGCCAAATTAATCTGCCATTAAAACTAGTTCCCGTAATCAAATCTTTTCCATATGTCACGCTGATACACGCGAGAAATACGATAAACAGAATAGCTGTAGTCTTCATTTTAATTTGATAGCGTCTTGTGCTCGTGTGACCTCACCAACGGATGGCAGCGTACTGGACACCGACGACAGTTAATGTTGACCTTAGTATAACTTGTTTACCTTTTAACGCGAGTGAATAAGAGGAAAAAACTTATTAAACAATCTAGAGCTGATATGTTTGATACGTTCGGTCGGCTCGGGGGTTTTTTGATACTAGTAGGTACAAACCAGATGAGATTGAGTCTGATCGATTATCACATATTACTTCTTTTATATGTTTCATGTAATTTATTATTAGATTATATGATGTATAATAACATTAACGCGTAACAATAATATAATTAAAATACAATTGATTTATTTTATAAATTACGTTGCCTGACAATTATGTAATCATTTTGTTTTAATTGTTTTTTTATGAAATGAATATTCTTTAAATAAGGAATTCAATTTAAACTACAATTTTAGATTAGGGCTATCATAGATTTTTGTTGTCAACAACGATTAAATGAATTATTTTGTAACAAATAATGATTTTACTCGCTCTACTCTCTACATTCAAATCTATACTAATAATACAAAGAGGAAAGATTTGTATTTTTGTATGTATTGAAATAACTCAAAAACTACTGAGCAGAATTTAGAAACTTAGGCTTTATTATTCATTATTTTTTAACACGGGCGAAGTCGTGAAAAACATCTTGTCTTATTAAAATGTCATCACGTTTTAATTAATTTTGTATGATAAATCGACGCTAAGGAGCCATTTGTGTAGCTTTTAAACCACTTAGTACAGCAGTTAGAACTTGAATGTTGTTGGAAATTCGCTTTCTCCTCGTACACTACTGATGAATATGAATTTGTAAGGATGAATGTCTGAAATGGTTTCCGTATTACGTTCATAATATACTGCGAAGCTAAAACTGAGTTCGCTTACGTCTTTCGTAAGCGATTTTTCATGAGGGGCGTAGCGTTAATGTGTACAAACGCCTTTGCCTTCAGCGGCATACTTTGCTCGTTTACTGAAAATAAATTATGTTTCATTTTGTTTTAATTGTTTTTTTATGAAATGAATATTGTTTAACTAGGTATTCAATTTAAACTACAATTTTAGATTATGGCTATCATAGATTTTTGTTGTCAACAACGATTAAATGAATTATTTTGTAACAAATAATGATTTTACTCGCTCTACTCTCTACATTCAAATCTATACTAATAATACAAAGAGGAAAGATTTGTATTTTTGTATGTATTGAAATAACTCAAAAACTACTGAGCAGAATTTAGAAACTTAGGCTTTATTATCCATTATTTTTTAACACGGGCGAAGTCGTGAACAACATCTTGTCTTATTAAAATGTCATCACGTTTTAATTAATTTTGTATGATAAATCGACGCTAAGGAGCCATTTGTGTAGCTTTTAAACCACTTAGTACAGCAGTTAGAACTTGAATGTTGTTGGAAATTCGCTTTCTCCTCGTACACTACTGATGAATATGAATTTGTAAGGATGAATTGTAGGTCATTCAATTAGCTGAATTAAAGTCTGCGATAGCATATATCTATCTCTTAAGGTTGTCGCACAATAACCGTTTGTTTCGAGAAAACCGTCAAATAAGTGCAATCGACTTTATTTAAAACGCTTTTATTCTTATTTGGTATGAATCCTTATCCAAATAAATATGTTTTCACGATAGAGTATTATATTTAGATCGTAATTGCCTTTTACAGTACCTAATTCTGTGCAAGATTCTAGAAGTTATCAAAATATTAAAACTCACGGGCAACAGCGGCGCGCGGCCGCACCGATTATGAGTGAATGATCGCAACAATGTATTAGTTGTTTACTTAATTTCTTAGATAATCGATTTAGATAACTCATTATTTGTTTGAAAGCTAGTGATTATCATACTGCGATGTCTAGATTCACTAAAAATCGAGAAATAAATAAACTTTTTAATAAAAAACAAAACCGACTTCCAAACAAAATACACTAAAAACAAAATTTTCTCAAAATACAGTACACTAAAAAGTAACGAAATAATTTCTTGAAAATAGTAAACCTCCCTTATTGTAGCTGTTATGTCTATATTGTACAATTATTATTACTTTGAAGTCGGTGTCAGTCATTACTAAAAACGTTACTATACTTTCAATTGTCAATTGTTATGGTAAAAATGTAGAAAACCATACGTAGAAATATCACTGCATATACCTCGGCTGACACCGACATCAAAGTAATAATAATTGTACAATATAGACATAACAGCTACAATAAGGGAGGTTTACTATTTTCAAGAAATTATTTCGTTACTTTTTAGTGTACTGTATTTTGAGAAAATTTTGTTTTTAGTGTATTTTTGTATGTATTGAAATAACTCAAAAACTACTGAGCAGAATTTAGAAACTTAGGCTTTATTATTCATTATTTTTTAACACGGGCGAAGTCGTGAACAACATCTTGTCTTATTAAAATGTCATCACGTTTTAATTAATTTTGTATGATAAATCGACGCTAAGGAGCCATTTGTGTAGCTTTTAAACCACTTAGTACAGCAGTTAGAACTTGAATGTTGTTGGAAATTCGCTTTCTCCTCGTACACTACTGATGAATATGAATTTGTAAGGATGAATGTCTGAAATGGTTTCCGTATTACGTTCATAATATACTGCGAAGCTAAAACTGAGTTCGCTTACGTCTTTCGTAAGCGATTTTTCATGAGGGGCGTAGCGTTAATGTGTACAAACGCCTTTGCCTTCAGCGGCATACTTTGCTCGTTTACTGAAAATAAATTATGTTCAAAGCTGCTAGCTGGAATAGACTATGAAGAATTCCGAGCCAGATAACAAAATTCTTGTTATATTTTTCTTAACCGCTTTTTTATAAAA
Source organism: Papilio protenor (assembly GCA_029286645.1). Classification (NCBI taxonomy): domain Eukaryota; kingdom Metazoa; phylum Arthropoda; class Insecta; order Lepidoptera; family Papilionidae; genus Papilio; species Papilio protenor. Next base: position 5,689,079 of record JAGSMZ010000011.1, read on the forward strand.
ATGTAAAGCACTTTAAAAATTATACTTGTATTAAACACTAAACATTAACATGAATTTTCTTAAAAACACTAGAAAAGGGTGTAGATGTTCAATATTATTTACGTGATATGTTATTGATTTGGTATTTTAAATTGTCGAGTTAGTTATTTATTATTCAAGTGGATTTACAGTCAGTGACCTAGATGAATGCCGTTTAACAAAGGCGGTCAACGATGAGTTTCCTGATTTCATTACTATGACGCATTCTTATGCATTTAAATTGCAGACAGTAATTGAAATAGAACGACTGAATCAATAGAAATATAAACATTTTATGACACTGTTCTTACTACTATTTAAAAGAATCATCAAATTTCTATAATCTTGTTTCCTATATATACATTTTGAAATTAAATTTGTACTATAGGAATACCGAAAGAAATACATTTTATGTGTTCGGTTTCATCCTATTTCAGTTCATTCTTGATGTAACATACACACCTAGTGTAAGGTACAGAAAGGCTACAAAAGATCCAGCATAATTTTCATTCCATTAACAACATAGTTTAGGAGCTAGTGCGTTTAGTAGAATTCTATTTGTACTTCTATACTTTAATGACAAAATAGCACTTTGTACAATAATCCTATACGCATTGTTGTACAAACAACATTATATATTATGTAAATATGCTATCATGTATTCCGTTCGTTGTATGGTTAATATAAACTATATGCTGTATAGAGATTAGAAATCTTACAATTGTTAACTATTGAACAATAGACATACGCCTTCATTGTTTATTACTACTGGCGATATAACTCGATGTCTATTAAATATTGCACTAAATCGCCTTTAAACTATTGTTAGCTTAAAAAAAAAATAGCTTTTAATTAAATTAGGATAAATAAGGAAATGTTATGACGGGAATATTTTCAGAATTAAACTTAGAAAATGCATGTGCATTTTGTTACTTTGTTCGAATGCAATCCAGGATTTGTTCATAAAACGGTAGATCACAAGAAAGTTTTTTTGTATAAAGGTAAGTAAGTAAGTAAAGGTAAGTATGTATCACATTGCATCATTTTGTAAATAAGCACATATTAATGTTATATTCAATCTAAATATTTTCGTCCGTGTTCAAAGAAGTTCTATTCATTTTTTGCGCTCAGATCTAAAGCAGGTAAAATCTTCCGGAAGGCTGCCCGGATTACCGTAACATAAAGAATAATGCCGGAATTTATGTCCAAAGGCGTGACTTACATTTACTTTCGCCTTTATATATTCTTCCACAGTTTAAAATAAATTTATAAATTACTTATAATATTTACAAGAACTTTGAAAATAAACACTTTCATAAATTTTGCAAAATTTCCATGTAATTAACTAAAAAAAATCATGTTTCTTTCGACGAAAGAAATAAATTAACTACAGACAAAGAATTAATTTCCTGTGTAATCATAAAATGTTCTTTTAAAAAATCACTCCGACCTCTGTTTTTCTACGAAATTGAAACGATAATTATATTTATAAATAAACTATAATAGCTTTCGCCCGCGACTCCGTCCGCATGGAATTAAAAAAAACAAATGTGAGTAGTCTATGTGTTCTTCCACACTATCCTCTACATCTATACCAAATTTCATCGAAATCCGTTCAGCTGTTTAGGCTACAAACTCTAACAAACACATCCATCCATCCATCTATCTAAATTTTCGCATTTATAATATTAGTATACATTGCCGTAGTATATACGTCATTTATTTATCAAAGCTAAAATAATTACATTAACGCTTCTGTTTTACGATATTTCATAAAAGATTTTTGATACTATTCCATATTCCATATTTCAGAGAGTTTTAAATTTAGTTGTACACGTAGCGTGGTTTTTTTTTAATTCCCATGTTTAAAAAAAGGGAAAATGTTAAAAGTAAAGAAACTGTAGGTGATCCAGAAACGGGACGTCTTTTGCAGGTGTTTTCTAGGACAGAATTCCCAGCGGCTCGCACCAAAGATTTCTGTATTTCCAATATCCACAGACAGTTCAGTAAAAACTACTTGCTAAGATATTTTTCTACCCATAAAAATGATTAAAAACCAACTTGTAAAAGAACATTATGTTCTTGATAAAAAATGTATAGTAAACATTTTTTTAAGAATTACGTTCAGGTGCATAAAAGAGTTTTCCCCGTGAGAAATGTTCAACCGCAAATAAAATTTCGTCTCTCCTTTCGTCAGACGTCTATTTCTTCTAACAAAATGGCATCAATTTAAACCGAATGAATGAATGAGATTCTGTAACATGAAAGAGGCGGCACTGGGAAGGTGATGAGTTTAAACAGTACCATACGCTAGAGTACCTTTGAACGGACAAATTGGTTTACTGAGCGTTTCCGAGACTCTTTCGCTCACTTGAATGTACACTAAACAAAATAATTTTTACTTAAAATATTTTATGTAAAATAAAATAACTCTGAGTTTGGTCGTCATTTAAGCAGACCCTTAATGTAGAATTCTGATAGTAAATTGACAATAAAGAAACTCTCATATAAGGGAGTTACCCGAGTCCATTCTTTGACCTGTAAACCTGATAAGACCATAAATAGAGTAGCAAATTATTGTCCAATATAACTTCTTGGAATGATATAATTTTTAGCAAGAAAATGATTTTAAAGCTAATGGCCACATTAACATAATTCAAGACCACCGTAACTAATGTCCTGTGAAATAGTTAACATTAAAGTACCTCGTAACTATTTATCTGGGTAATGAATGTGAACACTTTTGTGTAATTTTAAATACACTTGGAAATTGTTATTACTTTTTTTACGTTATAAAATATGGATTACGAACTTTAAGTTGTCTGACCATCTTAAAGCTCCAGTTGGCCTTAGTGCTAACGGAGCCCCATCAGCTCTTTCTTTATTTACAGCGAGCCTTTTTTAGCATTAAAGATATCAATGCGTTTCATCTTTTTGGCTTCATCATCTGACCGCCAGTTGCATACTAGTATAAGCGTGGCATGGACTGTATGGGCTCAATGGCGACAGTTAGTGTTTAAATTATGCCAGTGATATGATGCTGCTGATTTTCAACGGTACTACCAGTCATTAGGCTTTTTTTTACTTTCTTCATTCTCCGACAAAACCGGGACTACAATATGTATCAATACAAGTGTTACTGCACTCGAAACCCACTGATAGAAAAATCTTAACATGCTATATGAGGTAGTTTATTTCTTATTTTAAAATGCACTGTGGCAGTGTAAAAGTAAAAGTCCATTTGGTATCTGTAGTCTTTTGTCACGCTCGTCGCGACATAATTGCGGCCATTAGCAATGAAGCCGCTATCAACCTTCTCTTCACTATAAAACTTTCAAGAGAAGTGTTAATTATTGTATTTAACTAAAGATTGCAGAAAAGGCAGATACTTTGATGTTTTCCTGTGCAACTAAATTCATACCTTACATATCAGACAAGAAAGCGTTGAACCGATTTTTGATTGTAATACATGTATTTGATATGATAGTTTCCATTTTACATTTTCGTAGCTACAAGATGTAACGTAGTTTACACTCAGTGTCAAAGTTGGACAGTTTGGGGCGATAAATTAAGTTGTGGCGACAGCAGTCCACATTTCGGGTATTGTTTTCATTGTCAACAAACGCGCATGATTTGCGAGAATATTCAATAGGCGCCAACTGCTTTACTTAACTGGCTGATTTATAGTCACAGTCCCACCTACACTATTGTATCATGACCAGTTCTAGATTTAGATAATAATTATTATTATAAACCTATAAAAGAACTACTATTTTAGACGTAGCTTCATACTGAGTAAATCATCAATCAACGGTTCTCAATACGGTGTTAGTGAATTAAACAAAACGCCAGCATTTAAATCATACCTACTATTTTATTATAAAAAGCATTTATTTATCATATTACTTGTATTTGTATGACTTCAATAATGTTACAGTTCCCAGAACCCGCAAAATGTAAATGTAGATAAATATTCTCAGCATAATTTTTGTTTCATATTAGAAAATAGAAATTAATTTCGTGTATTTACCGATTGTTAAAAATTATGTTAATATAGCATTAAGTATTGATATCGTAGGTTAACAGCATTTTATGCAAACCGCAAGTGTAAACGATGGTGAGTGTTGTTTGTGCGGTGCTGCCCACAATGCATTGCTGCAGTTTTGGTCACCGTGTTTGTAATTACACGTTAAGTTGTATTTTACTGTGAAAAATCTGCTAGCAATGTTATATAGGAATAAACTAACTCATTGATACTCATTTGATAAACTAAAAGAAAAAATATTATAACTTTGTGTCTTCGATTCTCCTTTTTTTTAGATTACGGTTTTTCTTTAGTTTCACCGTATTGTTTAACTTTCAATCTGGAGTGAAGTGATTATGGTTAGACTGCACAAGGTTTAAGAACACATTTTGAATTTTATCTTAAATCCATTCTGTAATGTACTAGCCTAGTTTAAATCTCCCTAGGTTCCATGTCGGAAATTTATTGTTACTGTAACAGAAAATGGTGTCCTAATTTTGTAGAACGTGAGTGATTTAGTGTTGTTCGCGTCACGAACGATTTAGAAGCCCATCGTCGCGTCGCTTTGTAGTCTAATTGCGTCCATCACTCGATCGAGGATATTTGTCACGGCCACGATCTATCGCAGCCTTCGTGACAAACTATCAGGACACTAATTGTTATTGACGAATATATTTCTTTAATTCAACCTATAATTTTTTAAATTGAACACTACTGTGAGCAAGCATTGACAATTTTACTTTAAATATCTGATCATGAATTCATTTTATCAGATCTTTGTAAGCAATTGGTTCAAAGCGCTTCTTGTCTCGCAGTTTTGTTGTCTTTTCCTAAAAAGCATTTCTCTAACATCACTTTTAAATCAACTTGTATCAGTCTACTTCTGGACATTCTCCCTATCTCCTGCAGTTTATAATAGTGGGATGGTGACATAAGTCACTAAAAACTAATTATTACAGTTAGATTACCAGCACTGTAAACTAGAAGCTGATGAATGCGTAAGTCATTGATTGTGACGTACATAAAGATATCGATTGGCATCCTGGCTCCCTGTTAGATATTCAACACGTCACTCCCCGGGCAGAGGCTTTGATGCTTTGATTTATGAGATAGCGTCAACTTTGAGGATCTAGTTATTATGAACTATGTACCTTACAAGAAAAATCCGATGGTAATTACTATGTGCAGAGTTTCTTATTGCTATTTACAAATTTTATGTTAGAATTTACGAATAAAAAGTGTAAACATTGTCAACACAGATGTTTGGAAAACATAACAAACCCATATGATATCATTACCGATACAAAGTATATTTACAAAGCGGATACATTATCACAAATAGGGGAATATAAAAGTGAGCAGGTGTTAAAGGATATAACCGGCGAGGTAGTCCTACTGAAGCGAAAATTACATTACATTCGTGTAACGAGCACATAAATGTAATAAAACGAAACAAAGCAGCCGCCAACAATCGAAATTGATGGCTTAATTTTTATTAAATTTGAATATTCGAGGAAACCAACATAGGTATTTGAAGTCGCTGAGATACAGGACTTTGCAATCCTATTTCGGTAATATAGTAAAAAATTCAATTACTCTTCAACTAACACTGGTAGAGCCCGCTATAACATCTTCACGAATGGGTCGGCTCACCCGGTGCAATACCATAATCACACAGAAGACAGGCGTGAAGTGGGAGCAATTCCGCGTTCCGTGTGATGAGTGTGGTTCCGGATGCCCAACTTTAGTCCCTTTTCCTTCCCACCCTTTTTCTCATAAGAATAGGATGGAGAGGGAACGTGGACTTGACGGTGGAGGAGACGCATAGGAAGAGGAAATATCCTCTTTATGTACGTCTCCTCCTCCGCCGATTAAGGGTAGGCAACGCATCCGCTATTGCGAATGTTTATGGGCAGCGGTCGCTTCGCCATTTTGGCGAATTCAGGTGGCCGCTTGCTCATTTGCCACCTTATAATATAAAAAAAAACTTTCGTTCAGGACCTTCTTTTTTGTAGGCTATTATACAACACCTGGCAAAATAGGTGTCTCATAAGGGAATCGGTTCATGTTGTGTTTGACTCTATATCATTTGTACCTCGGGCCAACTCGCCAGTTCAGAACATAGTGATATTTATCGTAATGGGCATGACCAACTATATTTATTTACAGAAAGCGGTGCCTGATCAGCATTTACTCCTTTACATTTCAAGTGTAGACTCTAGAAATTTTAATAAAAATATACTTCGTTTGATTCATTTGTACTCTTCAGAAGAATTCTATGATCCGCACGAGCAGAGCGCCGGAGCGCCAGAGCGACACATTACGCCTGTCTGATCTGTTTAAACAACACCAGCTGTTTTATTTCACACCCTCATTTATTTCCCCTATGCTTTTAGCGTTCAAAATATCTTTGAATGAGAAAGAACCTTATATCAAATCTGTTTCAAATGCTTACGATTAGAAAACATAATCATTAGAGTATTCATTTTATTGTACTGAAAAAACATTTTATTTAATCTAAAAACAGTGCGGTAGGAAATTGTTGAAAAGGACTTAATTCAAAATGTAATATAGAAATGTAAAGTAAAATTATTAGTTGATTGCTAAATCTCTTTCCACGAAATAGACAATGCCAGAGTAAGAATTATTTCTGTTTAAAATGATCAGTTAACTGGAATTAAGCTTAGAAATTACTCTGTTCCGAAAATAGATAGTAATTTATACCAACGTTTTATTCCTATAACATACTATGCAAACAATGCTGTAAAGATTATTAAGTTTTCAGTAAACAGTTATAAAACCGCTTTGATTCCTTTACAAATTAATAGATTCAGTTACGAATTCTCTCTAGCTTGCCATAATTTCTGTCCATCTTGAATGAGGGTCCTAAGTGATTGTTAATTGGTACTGGTATGGACAGTCGCAAATTACTTTACAGATTCCGAACAGTCGGCCAAATTAATTTACTATCCCTTTGATTGTTTCAAAAACTTATTATGCAAACTAATTGATATTGTAAGTTGTACTTAATACATACTTTTAGGTATTCTAACGGTTTAGACCATTCCATTGGCATTTGGTGTAGTTTCACTTGTTTTATGACGACGTATTTTATGTCATTTGAGCGTACATATACTGAAATATGATAAATATATCATATACAAAAGAAATTCTTGAAACCTGGTTAATTGGCTAAAGTAATCATTAATTAACGTTGCTATTGATGATAAATATCCTATAGTAGCAAAGTAATGGTATAGCGCCTAGTTCTTTTTCTATTCAAAAATGTGTGAATAACAAATTGCTCAGCATAATCCTATAGTGTCCAAATCACGGTACATACTTCTTGAATGAGAAATTGTTTAATGATCTTGTTCATTCCCTAAGACGCTATTTTTTAATTGGAATTATACTGAAATTGCTGTTACACACTTTTTATGTAAATTATGAATAAACACAAAAATTGAACTTAAAAATTATGAACTTGATTTCAGTATCGATAGACGTATCATCATATTATGATACGCTGTAGTTCGTAAAACTAGACCAATCGGCGGTGGAGTAAGTCAGAAGCGAAATTGCCAATCCCTTTTCACAATGGACCGTAAAATGCTTTTCCGTTTTTGTCCGGCCGAGCGAAACGACGCTCGTTGAGTCACAGGACACGTTGTAAGACGGACTTGCGCAGCTCCCACGAACTATTTCAAACTCCTGTTACAAGCATTCTTATGCAAAATATTTTTTATACTAATTAACAAAACACATTGATTTTGCAAGAATTAATGTTAATTGCTAATAGTTATTCACTAAAATTTATGTTGTAATACTCAATTCTTTTTATATCTTTAAATCCATGTCTTCTCTAAGATGGATTCAATAATATCATCAAACAAAAACATATAATAAATATGAAAAAATGATTTGTGTTACACTCGCTCTCTTGTGGACTCTCTCGGCAGTCCATAAAAATAAATATATCTCATAAAAGTAAATAATATTAATATATTCTACCAGAACAGAGGACGTAAAATAAGTTCTTTGTGGACGACAGAATTCCATACTTTATCTGGTAGAAGCATTACAGCTTCTGGCATAAAAGGAGCCACGCAAACAAGTTCTATGTGAAGAGAAACATTGTTGCAAGATTAAGACCGGTGCAACAATCTTATCCTTCACTAACTTAACTACCTTAAAACTTGCTCGCCGTATACAAGTAACGTTGTCACTTATTGTTCTACTTGGTTTAGCAGCCTCATCCAAGAATATTTTAAAGTACAAAATAGTGCTGCACTGAGAAACATGCTTAGGTACTTAAACAGCCCCTTAGAGTAAATACCTCATGGCGTTTCCTGTGGGGCCAATCGGACTACCGATTGATTCTATGAAATGGGTATTTTTTCCCACTGGACCTATTGACTTTTAGGACGTTTAACCGAACTTGAACACCCTAACTGACTCCCTAACCAACCATTTAACGTCTCTCAGCGCCCTAATTATAACCTACTATCGTTGCGTGTACCAGAACAATGGTTTCAATCGTAGTTCATTTTGCCAAAAAAAAATCACTGTTTTGCACACGTCGCTCGACACAAAAGATACCAAACTATTGTTAACTAGTTCTTTCAATAGTGGGTTGCTGGTGTTCTGTCACAGACTGGCCATCAAAATATGTAGGAAGTAAATCATCTGCTAACATATGGCAGATAGGAATATTCATAGAAAACTATGAACATTACTATAAAACCTATGGACTTTATTTTAATATATCTATTTCAAGATCAATTCCAAAAACGTCAACGTTACGAGCACATGTTATAAATAAACATGACCTCAATATAATTTTTCTCTAACAAGCTTTAAATATCAAGTAACAAAAAGGTCAACTTCTTCTTATATCATTGTAAATAATAAATAGTTAATAATTTAAAATACACTTTTAACTAAGTGTCTTTGAACACAAATTTAAAAAACGTATTTTAACGAACGAATCGGAATGAATAAAATAATATTCCTCTATAATTTTTTTTAACAATATACAGAGAAAGTGTGAAGTACCAGAAGGAATTTAAACAATCATATTAGACTTGTATCCAGGTATTGGGTATATTTTCAAAGACGGTTATGTTTTTCGTGCGCGGTCTCACGTGCAGCGCATGCAATTTTGCACTACTTTTTCGGGACAAAACTCTCATTTTGCCTCACCCAGTGCTAATCATTTCCTTGTATCGAGGCACGTTCACCGTACGGTGGAATTCACGTTGGAAACGCCGCAAACGTGAACTAATATACAGAGAGAATTTCTCAACGTTGAATTAAAAACTCGGGTCGGAAAATGTTTGTGCATTTTTAAAAATGATATTATACCCGGAGAAAAATAAATTAACTACTTCATTATTTTTCTATCGTTAATTAATAGAGTCCGTTGAAGAAGACGCTACTCACCATCTAACACATAAGAATGTAGTAAACTTAAAGCGTGTTTTGTTTCAATTTTCTATTTTGATGTACTCGTATTGTAAGGGCCATGTTTATTTTTGGGAGCAGTTTTGGAAGCATTTATTAAGTAGATTTAGATTATGAGGGCAACACATCAAAGAATACTTTTTATATTTGTATTTACTTACATTATGCAAATCTTTGTTTCTATGCGTCAAAATGTTTTTTCTATTTGTTTAGAAAAATATTGCGTCCTTATCATAAGTAATACACAGTTTTACGTTAAACGGTATCGCATCTTGGGATCTTAATCTGATGTATGCGAGCAATAAAGGGGTCAAAATATAAATTTTTATCTGTATAGTGAACATTTGGTTAGGAAAAGGGCGCAGTTTGTAACGGAAATACTTCAGAAGTATCCCCCAACATGGATCGTTAGTATTCGGGTCACGTAGGCGCAACAACGGCAACGAGTCGGGGACCTCGGTGTTTATTGTGATATCGATACCGTTCAAAATATTTGACCTCAATACCCAAGATATCCCTTGGCATAACACCTCACTCTGACTATTAGAAGACTTAATGCACATTATGTTTTAAACTGATTTTTCTGTAATTGTATGTAATGTTTCTCGGAACAATTGTTACCTTCGTATATTGGTACTGGCAAATAATTCGTTCATTTCAATTTAGTTAAATAAAAAAAAAACATAGATTACGAATGGGGGCCCAAACGCCGTTTCCCTAATATTTATGTTACACATAAAAGTCTGTAACACTGTTGTTACATATATTTTGATAGTAAAATTAATTCAAATATCCAAAAGTCCGATTGTTATTTCAGTATTAATTTTGACTTCTGTCGGCGGTCCATCATATCTTTTTTTCATTTTTCGGACGTGGAACGAAATTGAGGTCAACCTCAAATTATATACCAATATGAAATCATATTGTATTGTTTTTAAATATAATCGAAATTTGAACATATTCATGTCACGATGTTAGAAATGGACTGTGGATAATTTAATACATAGCATTGAAGCGAATACTAATGAACTATTAATATACGTACTCCGAATCATCAGCAATTTAGATGTTATTCAAAAATTACCAAATATAGTAAGATCAATGTATTTTGATTTTGACGATTGTTAAACATTGATATTAGCCTGAAGAAATAGAAAATAATGAAAGGAAGGAAATGCTAATCCGCACTTATTGAGCTAGCGCGCTCTATCCTTCGGCAGCGTCTTCACTTAACTTAGGTGGAGTCGAGGTCAAGCGCTGGTTTATTTACGTTAACTATAACGGACTGTTATAAGCAGTTGATATCCACAGTTCCAAGTAATCGGTGTTGGATGACGTTCGGCATGGATGGAACATAATTTAAATCGACTCTAAAAATGCTGCGGACTGTACACAAAACATTAGACCTGCCGATACAACTGCATGGACTAACTTAGTTAAAAATAGTTATAAAAATGTGTTATATGCATTTATAGACAAGACAAATTTCATTCCATCCCATTAATAAATTAAATGTTATCCAGTTACGTCTAGATTTGTAATAAACGAGCATACACGTGCACTATAAAGGCGTGATACATAGAGGTAAATGCATAACCATCATAGAACGTTGCTTATCTAACCAGCAGTGATTCATTATGGCCAAGAGATAAATAGCATCCGTTTAACACCCATTAGGGCGGCGGGGGGAAGTGCTTTATGCAACAATGTCATACATATAGCGAACGTGTACGTATGTAAAATAATATATCAAAGACAAATAGATCTTATATGAAAACCAGTGTATATTTGATGAAATAAAATTATCCTTTGAACTAAGTTACTGTACAATATTGTAAAAATTATATTAAACACGATAAAAAATATTTTCATTTTCTAAGCGCATGTGTAGCAAGTACCTATTTCATATCGTTTCTTCTCGGACCCGGATGGGTCAGAGTAATTTATAGCCTATTGTGCAGATGTTTCATTTATCACGCGGGATTCAATTTGCAGTACATTTCAAACAATTTATAAAGTAATTTTCGCTTGATATCTTTTTTAAAATTCGTGGCATGTGTTTAGTAACTTAAAATATGGCAAAACTTACTTAACTGAAGTCTTTAAACGTAAAATACACTTTGTTTTATGTTAATGAAAATATGTTTTTCTTTTTACTTTTTCTTCTTGAGTTTGTTAGAACCATTGATTTAGTATTCTAAGGTAATAGAGTTATCTAAACTTAGTTTTTATAATTCCTATTAGATATTTTGGTAATACGTCATTACGTTAAATGTAAATGTGATTTATATAATATCATTCATTAAGATAATATTAAAGTGGAAGACTTTTTGCTGATTTATTACATTCACCAGACAAATGAAGTCTTATTAAAATCCTCATAATTTTAGATCATTAATTTAAAAGTACAATAATGACAACAATTTATTACTATAATAAAGGTATCCTTAACTTTCTACTTAATTTACTGCCACTTTGCTACTCGATCATTCTCCAAATTGTTATTATTTAATATTATTCCGTTTATATTTTCAAATTGACTTTATACGTATTAATTTATACAATACCTGTACGATATAGTACTGTCTAAAATTAGTAGTATGCTGCTAATATTTATATCATATTTAAATCACATGTAATAATGGAAACGAAGTAAAATAATTCTATCTTAACACTTGTGTTAAATATTAACTTAAACCAAAAATAAATGTTCCTTTTCCTTGACTTATCCTAAAGATCAAAGAATTCGTTTACATTATCACAGGGGAAAATAAATTTGCTAACTTTGTTACATTCACTTTAACTTAATCTTACTAATATTTATGAGGAAGTCGTAACTTAAAAGCTGCTGCGGTCAGCTCTGATTAACTACACTTGGAATTTAAAGTATCTGAGAAGCCGTGACTTGAAAAAGTTTTAATAGCTACAGTTTTAAAGAATTATAAATCAAGCACTCGAGACACCATAAAGCTACTTATTTTTATACTTTCTTCGTGTTGTTTGTTTTATTAAAGGAATATTTAAAAAAAATCAGTTGCAAAAACATCTCAACTAATTTAAAGCCATTGTGTATCCTCACGTCTTAAAATTTATATTTTTTCAGTTTCAGTAGTTCGCACCTACTCTACTAAAGTGCACTCAAATACCTAGCGTAAAATGTGAGACAATATTTCGAAATATGGACATGCCCTTCAGACATTTTATTCTGTACATTTCATATCCACAATAAATTTGAACTTTAATAAGTTGTGACGCGAGCTGAGGTTTTACATAAATCTGAAAATATTGTGTTTATAAAATTCTACAAAGTTTCATAAAGATGTAAATCGTTTATGCACATACAATACTTCATATCTCAGACTTTCATATTCTAAGTATTCTGTTGAATTTCAAGCATATTGTATTGTAAATATGAATATGATGAACTTTTATGAAAAATATAAAACTAGTCGAACTTTAATTTTTTTTTATTACAGACCATACTAGAAAATATAATTTACGCGTCAAATTAATAATTAATCGCGAAATCATTTTCATTTTCCTATAGAAAATCATTAGCTAGCTTTTCCGAAGAAAAAAAATGTTTAGATCTTGTATCGCTTGGCTAGAATACTGTAGACATCAGTGCAATGTTTCTTCGTAACCACAAAAACTGTGAAATAGATCCCAACGTTTGTTTCTAAACGTGTTCCACCTTGATTACGTCGGGATGAGATTTTGCATATAGAGTACTTGTTAGTACAAACCGCACACTCGAGCATTATGAAATAGGTACAAGACAACCTCATGTTTTTGTTATGTAATTGTGTAAGTCGAATATTATCGGTTTACTAATTTTAGTGAAAACATGATCTCATATTCTGACACAAACATTATTGTAGTAAAGCTATTTCTTTAAACTAGTCACAAAGTAAGCTTTTACTTCATTATCCTCTGTATTAAGATTTTAGATCCTCGCCAAAAATGATAAGGGAATAAAAATTGAATGGTAAAATGTCTACAAAAATAAAGTTTTTAATCATAAATGAGACGGTCATTCTCTTCTGCTACACAAGTACTCAATTATGTTACATAAAATTAAGAAAGGCCTTCACCGGGGACTTGGGAACAATCGCGGAAGTTGAAGTGGTTTTTTCACAAGAACTTTACAGGGAAGGGAAAGAAATTACGCGTCTTTGTTGCCGAGTACCGCTTCAAACATAATCTGTTTACAGTTATAATGATTTACTTGAAATTTCTTGAAAATACGCTGCTGCTTTTTTTTTCGATTTTATCATTAATACAGTCAATGCAAATTAAACATCTATGGATTATGGTGGTAAGATATTTGTCACTTTAAAGGCATCCCACAAAAAAGTTTTCAAGTTCACGAACGCCCGGAGAAGCGTTATCATTACTTTTCAACAATGCAAATTTTTTCCACAATCTGGAAACTAAATTATTTACGCTCGTGGAATAAAACAAACTATAAATACTTACTAGTCTTAAATAGATAAAATAGGCTGTTATATCCTTTCGTACTTGCCAGTATTGTTTAAATGTATAGATATAAAACACATGTGGCACAAATGAAGATTACGTAAAGTTACATTTTGAGAACGCCATCGAAACTCAATTTGGGTTAGTAAGACAGGTAGTTTAATTGCAGGTTCAATTAGGATTTGCCGAGCGATGCGGTTTCACATCAAAACTTAATTAACCCTCAAGTTTAAGTACTTTGACAAAGGAGAACTAAGTTAGACTAAGCATCATTGTTTTCTTACTTTGTGTATAACATAATTATAATGGTATTTGTTTCAGCTTAGTCTCTTTTAACGTATGTACAAGAACAAGGTAAAGAGCGGGTTGAATCTTTAATGCCGTTAGCAAACACTCCGAAAGTAAATTAATAAATAAAGATACAAAACTTTTTTCACTCTATCCACTTTTCAACCATTTGATAAACAAGAAAATTCTATGATCTAGGTCTAGATTTAGGTTCTCTCTGGATTCCATGCCTTATTCCGAGACATTGATCACATATATTTAGCCCTGCTATTCAAACCAAGATATTTTCATAAGCTCAAAATGTTGTTTTTTTTTACTACTAGATTGTTATTTATATCTTTTTAAAGTTGGTTTCAATTTCGTTAATATTCTTTTAGAAAATTGAACGTGCAACTTTATCTTCGAACGAAAATTAATTTTGTCACACTTTTTCATTTTAACGTCTTTCGCAAACTTGGTCGGAGGAAATCTAAAGCATTTCAGAATTTAACACTTTGAATGTGGAAGTTAGATGGAAATGGAGCACAGCTTCTCAGCGCTGACGAATGTTCATAATCAAAACTTTGCTCAAATTTTCGCTGCCATATTTTTTTCAGAAAATGTTAAATGTTCTATACGAAGGAAAGATTTATTTCCAAAGAACATTCAATCATGTGACCTGGAAACATAGGCAATGATTATGGATTAATATTAAGATAACACAAGATGTTAAATGTGGTCGAATATCAGTTATATCTTAACTGACATATTAACGGCCGACTAATGAAACGACATTTAAATTTTTATCATCGTCTTAAATTGTATGGCCACGCTTAAACTCCAATACCATTAAAACTTTGACATCTCGACATTTGAAAGGAAGTGTTTAAGATTCGATTCAGTACTCGGCCGTAAGGGTGGTTTGGTTAGTAAAGGAGACACTTGCAGTGCATTTGTCTCTTGTTTATGCTCAATCTGTACAACCCGTGACCAATGTATTTTATCCTGGTTCAGTATATTGGAAAAGAAAACAAGGCTTGTTCAGATGACTACATTTTATATTTACTATGAAAACTTCTTACAAGACGTAAAAATCTTACAGATGTTAGGTCTAAAATATGATATAAGAAGCTGGAAGAAAAACAATAAGTTTGTTGTTAGACTAATACGTGAACATGAACAATAACAAATGGACGTAGAAGTTAGGAAAAGTCCCATTACATCGACTATTTGTTACGAGGAAAATATGAGTTAAGTTTCAAAGTAACAGTATTGCCTCACAAAAGTATCAACAGAAATCCTGTTCTACAACTTTTACTAACTCACATTAAAATATAATTTATTTTTATATAAATTTTCCTTTACGAACATTTAAGAAGTTTCATATTTATGAAGAGAAAACAATTTAAAAAATATATAATTTTGAAGCAATTTATGAAATTCAGAACTGTAATAATTGTACTTTAAACCACATGTCAAATATTTTAAACAACTTTAAAGCTTATTTAGTAAATATTTTCAAATAAATAATATAGTTATACAAAACACATCAAAGAAGCAAACATTACGAGTGAATAAACGCACGAAGAGGCACTTCTCGAAAACGTCTCAGTTTATTGAGCTGGATACCATGGTTATTGATTTCAACAAAGCATTTGTATGAGTTTTCAAGTCAAATATTGTAAGCTTTTTGTCTAACTCCATTTTTTTTATTCATGTACATAGATTTAAAAAATCATTAAGTTCATATCTTGAAGGGTTAAGAAATTCGAAACTATTACAAAAGAAATAAGTAAACATTCAAAAACTTTTGAAACCACTATCAACCAATTAAACATTAAATTAAAATTATTAAACTGTATTAAATACTTTTAATTTAACTATATTATATGATTGTATGTATGATATATGATTGTATGATTGTATGATATGTATTGATAAAACTATAATAGAATACTTTTTACAATAAAGCACTTTTCGTACAACATTTGCAATTAATTTCTATATTATTTAATGTAAATTATACGTAAACGAATTCTTAAATCATTCATGTGAGGAACAAAATTCATCGATTTCACACACAGGAATAGGTAATACGATTGTAGGGGCGTCGCTCGTCGCAAATTTTTCAGCAAACTGAACTGGAAATTACGCGGTAATTTATTTGCTGATATTTCAAGTGTACATCGCATATTTTTTTAATCACTAATTGTGTGTTGTACAAATATGAAGTAATTTCACATACACGTAGTACACGATTAGTTAATCGCAAATCGTAAAAACATTACAAACATTTTCATTTGTTTAAAAAAATAGTATCAATAGGGTGCTTTTATTTAAATGGAAGGTGAAAAGAAAGGTTAAGCAAAGCAAATTTTAAAAAGTGAACATTTTGTTAAAATCATTACACTAACAGAATTAAAAACTAACCTAGTTTCTTGACGAGTGGACTTTACTTTAAAGTGTAACACTTCAAAACTTTCGTTACAAAGTTTATGAAAGTTTTAATTGCTACAATTTAAATTTCCCAGCGCCGTGTTTTCATTTTGAATTGGTCGAAATATTTCTATCAACAACATTTTTTAAACAATAAATGATCTTGTTTTTGATGATTCGATCTCGAACGAAATACGTAGTAACTATTATAATAAATCACTAGCATAAAACTAGAGTAGACTATAGAGAAAGTAAAATCGACAATTAACCAAAATAAGTTCTGCCAACGGCTCGTTTATTATTCTACTAACGTTCGCATGCTATTAAAAAAAACTTTGTTGTCTCATATGCACTATTTTAGTTCCTAATCTATTTCTATTCTTAATTTCAACCAACAAAATCCGTCCAAACTTTCGCATCAACACACCATGTAGCAAACAGTAGTGTTTTTTCTTTTTGTATTTTATATTCTACGTTTTGAAATGTTACACGATAAAGGATATTAAGGGATATTAGAAATGGATATTTATATAATAAAGCGAGGGGAAACGACGCCAGAAAACGAGTCCGCTTATATTGAATTGCTGGCACTTGTCCGTGAATTGAAAACATTTACTGAACTTCCCGGCCCTACGTTGCGTACAAACTATTGCCATAAAGTAACCTGGATATTAAATAAAACCCAGGCTCCATGATATACTTACTCTACACAATATTTATTTACACTTTCGAGATCCTCCCTATAAAACAATGTTCTTGAATACAATTCATCGTAATTTTATGGGCATTAATTTATCGCCAGTCAATTTGCAACTTTCGATACCATTTATGTTCTATTATATTAACCACGTCTGAATGCAACATAAGATGATTTTACTTCAATTTTAAGAGTTAAAACATAAAAATGTCATAAGAAACATGACCTCTAGAATTATCGGCGTACCTTTGTACTTCTACCGTTATTTAACACCAAACTCGATCCTCGATTACAAAAGGGTCGCCTTTTTAAATTGTTGCATCAGTAGATCCTTCCTGGCTTTTGTTCAAATAACATTAGTCTACTTACTTTAAGGTTATTTTGAAATAAACCCCAAAATTATTGTTAACTGTGTAAATTCGTATACCTGTTAAAAGAGTGAAAGCTCTCACAAACATATAAATATACTAAGTACATAGTGAATAAACTGCAAAACATACAAACCAAAGTGAAACTAAGTAGATCAATTTAGAACTGAAGCTTAAAATAAGAATGAGACGACTGCGCATAATATGCAAAGCTTAAAAGAGATTAAAGCTTCCATACTATTGTAATCTCTTCTCTGTTTAAAACTAGTCTAACTTTGAAGCTCAGTAGGATTTGTAATGGAAAGTTTAATGAACGTTAACGGAAACACTTACGACCAAAATCAATATTCAATCTGGAATAATTTGTATTATATGTTTTATTTTTAATAACCACCATATTTAACCAGTTTATTTATTTCAACTGATGTATAAATCGCAATAGAAGTCGTTAAACAAGATCTATTGTTGAGGTCGAACGTATAACTTTTATACAATGTATGACATAAAGTAATTCTAATCATTTTGGTCGATTTAAAGGTTAATATGCCAATCCTTTAATGTATGTAAAATCTAAAAATATCCTTGTATATTCTGAAACTGTATATCACGTTAAATTGCTACACAGATTATCACTTAACAGCGTCAATAAGAGTTTAAATATTAAATGGCGTTGGATCGTTTAACGCGATCAACGCGCGAGGTGTGATGCTTGCTGTTAATTGCATTAGTATTTGTGGCCTTAAACGTTTATTTATCTCTACCTCTATCATCGTTACACTTGTATTGAAATATATTTCGATACACGATATATCGTTGTATTTATTTTCTCATAGATAATGAAAGACTTATAAGATGTTTTAATACAAGTATTTTAATACAAGTGTTTTGATAGTGGAAATCCATTGTCACGCAATTGAATTTAATATCATTGAATTGTACGTCTTTTCGGGCATTAAAATTTTTCAGTATTCGGTATTAAGAAATAGATTCTAAAATAAATGTTTGTGCTATTTCATTGTGCTCTATTCAATTTCATCAAAAACTTTTTAGTTCGCTGAACTAGAAGTTATATAATTGGTTTCTACGATTCTTTTACGCAATTCGTGTCGAAATTTTGTTTTAGTCGATTATTTTTTATCATGTTTTCGTGAACAGATGAAAACGATAATTGTTATGTTTTTCGGACCATTTAAATAGAACCAATGAAGAAATACAGAAGCCCTGACTTACTGCATTCGTTATTATAATAAGGCATTGTAAGTCAAAACATCGGAGTAAGTAAATGAAACTTCACTCCCATGAGTATCTTTAAAGTCTATGGGAAACGTGGATTAACATCTTGCAACAGTTTAAAACGCCCCTTCCAACTTTTATTGTGTTACTCAAGTAACTTGAATAAATCTTGCTTCTTTAGGGAGGCCAATTTTCTTCTTAGAGGCATATTAATTAAGAAAACTTGTTATTAATAATTTATTTTCGTTAGAATAAATCCTAAAGAAATACGTAAGAAAATATGTATGTTTTTAAAAACTGTATACCTGTCGCGAACATAATCTTTTCAGAAGAACCTTTATGTGTACAAATCAAGGTACAGCTAAGCCGACTCTTCTCTTTAGAGCGTACACACGCCTGAAACTAAACTATCGCACAACTGTTTAATCTCGCTTTGATTCCTATAAGCTTATATGGAGGTGCGCACACTACTCGATTTTAGTTGTGCAACTAAACAGTTGAATTGGCAGCGAAACAATCGACAACCGCACAACAGCTGTGCGATAGTTTAGTCAAAGATGTGCGCCCGCTCTTAATCAATACCATGGCCGATATCTACGGGATTTAATTAATTAGAAATACACAGTTACACACTTATCGAACCTCTTTCAAACATTTTCAATTCGATTCTTTTAACTATGTTTCTAAAAGAGCTTCTCAGTCTGTAGGAATTTGATTAAAAAATCAAAAAGGGTTTTCGTTAAACAATGAAAATATAGCCTTACAACTTTTACACCTTTAATAAATATTATAGAAATAACTTTCTCTTAATAAAATTCTTGTACTTAAAGGTTTTTACTCAATTTTTTCCACAATCTTTTCTTTGAAATAGCGAAACGAATCTATACACTTCAAAATCTGTCTTAGGAGATCACAATAACATACATAAGTAAGTATTACCTGGAAATAATATTACATTCCTGTCAGTTGGCCAATGAAAACTACACAAGTTTGGATTTAGAATTAGGTAGATAACTATACCATTGGTCACTTGCCGGCTAGATCTACTGGCCGATAGACTCACATCGATCTTCGTAGACGGACTAAGATTAAAGTGTCGTACCATCTCTGATGTTAAATCTCTTGGGGTTTACGTATTTGTATTTCCGCCTTATTCCGTTAAATCACAAAACAATGACAATCGCAAATCTGTAATCATTAAAATTGAACAACACTGAATTTTAATTATCTATATCTATGTATACTAATATTATAAAGAGGAAAGATTTGTATTTTTGTATGTATTGAAATAACTCAAATACTACTGGGCCGATTTTAAAAATTCTTTCACCGTTAGAAAGGTAATTTATCAGCGAGTAACATAGGCTACATTTTAAATATCACGTGGGGAATGTCGCGAGAAACAGCTAGTAAGAAATTCATTCATTCAGTCATTCCATAATTTTAAAAACAAACTTGAATATTGTGTGCTTAGGCCGGACAACAAGAAAATATCATTATCGTATCCCAAAAAATAAATGACTTCTACATTGGTTTGAGAAGTTAATAGAACAAAATTAAAAGCAGAAACCATTCGAAAGCCGTAATTACTTTCCAATTTAATTTCGAGTTTTACATGTTCGTTCGCGACGCAGAAAACCCGAGTGGCGTAACTATAAGTTCTTGTTTAGATAATTAACTTGTAAAGTTCATAAACAAGCGTAAAATATTAATTTTTATATGGTTTTTTACATATGTATTTAGTATGAGTAATGTTATTCGAATTTCTTACAGTTGTTTTGTAAGTTGGCCGAAGTCGTACTATTAAAAAAAGTAATACACTTTATGAAAACGACAAAAAATTTAAAAAAAGTAATACACTTAATGAAAAAGACAAAAAATTAAAAAAAAGTAATACACTTTATGAAAACGACAAAAAATTTAAAAAAGAGTAGGTAAAATGACAGGTTGAAAGCTACTTATTTGTATTTGTTTTTTTTTTTACATATGTATTTAGTATGAGTAATGTTATTCGAATTTCTTACAGTTGTTTTGTAAGTTGGCCGAAGTCGTACTATTAAAAAAAGTAATACACTTTATGAAAACGACAAAAAATTTAAAAAAGAGTAGGTAAAATGACAGGTTGAAAGCTACTTATTTGTATTTGTTTTTTATTCTGCTAATGTTAAAAATGTTGTCAAGATGCTCGCATAGACTTTAATAATGACAGATTGTTTTGATGTTGATTTATTCAGAAGTAAGTGTAGACTATAAAAATAATTAAACCAATATTTCTTAATAATGTTGTAATATGATTTTAATACAAAACTTGAGCGTTAAATCATAGTTGCATATTGCACAATAAACCAGTCTAGCTAACGTCTCCCGGGATAAATTTATACCCAGCCAGTGCAACAAACACAGATTATGCAAATCGGATCTTCTTTCTTCTATGTTATTTTGATGTTTAAATTATATAACAGCCCACTATTTTCGCGACTAGAATCATTCTTGCAATTCTTTTGTAATAGTAAAACTTTCAAGTAAAAATGTCGAAGTTACTAATCGATCGTAGGCATAAGACTAGAATATAATCTTACTATCTTACTAATATTTTAAATGCGAAAGTTTAGATGGATGGAGGGATGTTAGAGTTTGTAGCCTAAACGGCTGAACGGATCTCGTCGAAATTTGGCATAGTCATAGAGGATAGTCTGGAAGAAAACACAGGCTACTCACTTTTGTTTTTTTTTTAATTCCACGCGGACGGAGTCGTGGGCAAAAGCTAGTCGAATATAATATTATGATGGATGTGAAACGTTTAAACTACATGCAACCAGAAAATGAGGTAATTCAAAATATAGTTTCAGAATTGTTATAATCCTAATACATAGGTAATTATAATTTTCTGAGAAATACTTTCATATACAACCTTTACAACGTTGTTAAAAATAGTAGAAAAGTATTTAAATAACCCGTAAAAAATAACTTTTTATCTCACAAAATGGGAGAAACACAAGGTAGGTATAAATTTGAATAAAGGATTAAATAATTTGTATTCACAGTCCACAATTTCGGAATCCGCAATTTAACTTTCGCCGTAGCCGCCATGGGCGCAACAAATTATTCGATATTGTTGTAAATATCTACCTACCTAAATTGTTTAGGCCCAGCCAATTCCAAGCAGGCACTCGAAATAATGGGCCGAAACTTTTCCTCGGCCGTTTGTCAAAAATAAAATATCGCTCAAGTTATGTTTGTTATAACGAGCCTAGAACTCTATAAGATAAAGTTTTGTTAGACATGTAGGGACGAAATTATTATAAACTAGCTGTTCCCTTGCGGATTATAAAAAAAAAATATTGTTTACATTTGTCAAATTCTCAATTGCAAATGTGAAAATACCAATTACCTTATGGCAATCTTGCTTCCTTGATGTTGGCAGCAACTTATAGTCTCTTTCCCACATTAGGGTTTTTGTCCAAAATGTTTACCCCCTAAGTTTAATGACGTGAAAATATATAGCCTAAAGCGTGACGTAAGTGTAGGGCTTTTTATTAAAAAAAGAATTATTCAAAAATATGTTGTAATTGCTAAGATCTTAGGCAACAAAGAAGTGTGTGTTTACGCTTTATTATATTAGTATAGATATTTTGCGCAAAATAAGTAATTTCAGTAAAAAACATAAGCTAAATAGACAAAAAAATACTTTAATTTGCATGTTCTATAAAATATGTAACATAAAAATAATTTAAAAACATGTTTATAAGTAAATCCATTTGATGTTCTTCAATTCGTTTGAATTGTAGATTAAATAAACAGATTTACATTTATCTGAATACATATTCAACTTCTGATCAAATTTTCTCTTATCGAATCATCGCATGTTTACGTATTTTCTAAAGAAATTAATAATTCTGGCATTAAATTCATATGTCTAATAAATTATTCAGTATTTATTACACAGTCTTAAAAGCAATAAGCCCGTCAAAAGTCAAATTTAAATTGTAACTAATTAAATTTGCAAATATTTAGTCTTGGGTAAATCAGCATGTCAGATTTCCCATAGATAAGGATTAACTAGAAAAAAAAAGTAATTTAAAGTCCAAATGGTTGAGTCACTAATAATTATAAAAATGGTTTCAATATAGTAGTGCATTGTAGTTCCTTTGGTATTGTGGATGTCCATGGACGTCGTTAATATCCTCGGTTTTCCACAGTCTCGTTTGCCCCTTCTATTACAAAAAAATAGAGTTTACAGAAAGACGCATTTAAAGTCCATGACTTTAGAACAATATTTATCATAATTTTCCCCTATATCCTACTCCCGTAGGGTCGGCGCAACAGGTTTTCGTCCTCCACATAACTCTATCATACGTCATCTCAGACATCACTACCTTTTTGAGCATGTCACCTTTCACGCAATCCATCCATCTTTTTCTAGGTCTACCTCTATAGAAAAATATTTATCAATTCATTAATATTTTAAAGTAAGAACAATAATAAAGCAAGCAATATAAAAGTAGATCCATAATTGAGTCTACTTACTTTAGCAGTGACGTCGCATAGGCAACACGATCCGAGCACTTTACGGCACTTACGCTTCAAGGACCCTTTGCCTAAAAAGGTCCGCCTATAATTTAATTTTAAGATAACTGAAATTAACAATTTCAATTATTTACTGTTTTGTTAGACTTTTGTTTTAAACACATATAAATTAATTACCTAATGTAATATATATGTACATATATGTGCATGAGGTCAATACCAAACGTGAGGCTTGACCGATACTTTATTTGTCGTTTATTATTTAACGTGGATTTATGCCGCGCCGAATTCACCAACAATTACAGCTCCACTTGATTCACACTCAGTATTTAAATATTAATCACGTATTTTCCGTGTCTATGAATAAGTTAATAAACTATATGAAATTTAATTTATGTATAAATAAATGATATGTACCACAGTCCAGTAAATATACTGTACGTCTCCTAATGTAAAGAACAGGGGTTTTTTCTTGAATTCTGACACAATAAAAATCTCAGTATTAAAGTGACATGTTAGAATCACGGACAGATACTTTCTCTATAGGTATAAAGGGGTCGGCGCTTACCTTGGTAGGTTATCGATCCATTCCTCAGCAGGACGGATGTGTGAGCTCAAGTCGATCCTACAACATATCTAAAGTGTTATATCGCAGGAACGCTGATGTCGGTTCATTGTACGAAGTTTTTGGTATAGATAATAAAGATACGCTTAGCGTTAAATACCTACAATAAAGGTAATATATACTGTTTTTAAAACTGAAACTTCCAAGACAACCTAACTTAATGGAGTAACAGGTGATAGTTATCAAACTAAATACATAGTTCTAGTTTGGATTGGCAGCTTGCAGCTTTTGAAATGGAAGTCAGCAAAAAGGATTTGACAGAATGAACAGGCAAACGTCACAACAGTGGGGTGAAATAGTATTGGTGCAATACGTTCTCGTGCAATGCAATTGAACAATGAATAGATTTATAACATCTTTTAACTGTATACAATCTGTCCTCGAAGTTATAGAATATTTAATTTGGTAATAAGCTTTGATTTAACACAATCATTCCTCATTTCTCTTACCTTTGAAGATAGCTAAATAAATGTTATTGGTACACAACATTCGCAACTCCATACACCAAATATGTACAGTAAACAAATAAGTATAATATTGCTCGATCAAGTAGGTTGAAGTTGGAGAACTACTAGATAGTGCTTCACGCGGAGCCATTTGAACGGAGTGCTCCAGTTTGCGAACTTTACGTCTACCAAATCAACATGTAATAGTAACAAAGCATATCATTTAGACTTAAGTGACGGTTAAGTAATTGTTAGTTAAGTACTTGCATGAAGATAATTATAAATTAAATCAAAGATTTACTTACTTCTTTGATTAAATATTATCATTATTGTTTTCCCTGTTATTTTGACCCAAAAATCCATAAAAGAGACCAATATAACTTCAAAAAAATATATTTCCTTTTCTTTTGCTTACGTAAGATTCGTTAATAATTCTGAATTATTAACAAAGTAGGTAACAGACAACGTGACAGCGGATAAACGGTGAAACTGTTTGTATAACAATCACGTTTCCAAAACAAAATGGTCAACTTGATAATTATTATTAATATTAATATTACATCAAAGCTTTATACGGATAGCTAAAAACGAGAGTTAAATAAAATCAAAAAATAAGGGTGTAAAGAAAAATAAGATATCATATTAGTTCCATAAAAAGTGACTTAATAAAATCTTTCTATAGTTATCATTTCGTATCCAAACAATATGAGCAATCTTTCTAAGTTATAAATATATGACAAATATCAATATCTCGAGCTCCGAGAGGTCAATAAATACTACGAGCATCTGTCACGGTAGTATTAATAAGTTTATTTTTATGAAGTGTCAGTCCAGATTCAATATTGGTATTGTGGTGGTAAATGTTATATTTATTGATATTAATTTAACGATATAGTTAAGTTAGTACATGAACTGCTGTGAGACTTATCTACTATTGGACTCACACAAGACTGATGGTAAAGTAAAAGGAAGTAATAATTTAATTTTCACTTAATAAGCGTTATGTTATTCCACGTTACATTTGTCATCAATTTATACTACTAAACTAAATAATAACATACTCGTACCTTCTAATCAATAGATATTTCTGTCCTTAATGGATCATTTAATCTTGCGATATTCGCTCTTGGGAATTTACATCAGCCAATTAGCTTTAATATCAGCAATCAATTCAGGAGTCAGGAAAAGCTAAGACATTGTCCGAGCCTCTCCCTTAGAACCTAATTTAATCTTGCGGTAACAAACCGCATACTAATGAGACCTCTTTAATATCAAGTTAACTAACCAAAATAGACAGATTATACAAAAATAAAGTTTAGAGCTATGCTTCTTCAATTCAGAAAAATATGAAATCCTTTTTTTCAATTCATTAAAAAATAAATGAAGGACGAATTATAAAGAGTTTATTGTTTCATTTATTGTTACAAACTTACAATAGGCGTCCTAGGCGTAGACGCTGTTGTCATTTAAACAAAGGTATGCAATTAATTTATGCATTCCAAATGAAATGGAGCATAGCGCCATGGGGTAGAATAGTTAATAAAACGTTTCTAGTTTTAACAAAATGCTTTGCAAAAAAGTATTAAAGGTTTGAAATTTATATTTTTAAAGGATGATACTAGTATTATAAATGCGAAAGTTTAGATGGATGGATGGAGTTTGTGGCCTACACAGCTCAACGGATTTTGATAAAATTTGGTATACATGTAGAGGATAGTCTGGAAGAAGAAATCGGGTACTCAATTTGTTTTTTTTAATTTCACGTGGACGGAGTCGCGTGCGAAAGCTAGTATAAATATAAATACCGATATGATTTATTACTAATTATTACAAGTAGTAAAGATTACACTTCGCAATTCCTTTGCTGTCTTTTATTAATTTTATATTAATACCGAAATGTAAACATTTATACACATAAAAGAACAATTGTTAAGAACTTTCGGCTATTAGATACAGCCGGCGAGTCGGGCCTTTGTCGTTTACTTTCAACTTTTTTCTTTCTATCTACTCGTAATTTGTATGTTCTTAATATTGTACATAATATATATTTGTTTTATTATGTTAAATTATACTTGAGAAGCTTAGCATATTCTAATACGGAAGTTAGATGAAGTTTCCAGGAAACTGCTTTCGAAAATCGGCTCCGTCATCCTTGCCTCATCTACGATGAATGTAATACTCTCTCGTACTTAAACTTATATGAAGTGGACTAAATTGAGGTTCCATCTGATGACTTGATGATTTTTTTTATATTATTAGGTGGCAAAGGAACGACCACTTCACTGCAATAGGGAAGCGATGCTGCCCATAGACATTTTGCAGATGGATTTTCCACCTATAATCGACGAATGTATACAGGAGGAATTACCCTTCCTATGTGTCCCCTCCTCCGTCAATGCACTATCTCACTATTATAAAAGTGAAAAGTAGGATACTTGTAACAAGCTGGTAATCATAATTATTATCTATTACTATTCCTCTAGGTGTATGTGTTCAAACTATTAACAGCAGTCGTCGACTTCGAAGGGCCGTGAGAAGTGATCCCTTAAAACTTAAGTGTCATTAAGAGTGGGGTCCGTATCATCTGTGAGTCGTAAATTATAACTATCATCTCCACACCTAAGTTTCATGTACTTACTTTTACTATGTTTCATGGAAGATTTGTGAAATTTTAGAGGGTTGGAAAACTAAATTATATTTACATACACTAGTTTTTCTAAAGGATACATATGGTAAATACTCCAAGCATATTTAAAAATATAGCGTTGCATTAAATTTTGTACCGTGTTTAGCGTTTCTCGAAATATTAAATAACAACGATATTGTGATGTACTTTTTTCGTTTACTTTTTTAACTAAATTAAAAGCAATTGTATAGATTCAACGGGGATACAGCCAAATTTAGCTAATAATTACAAAGTTTGTAAACTTCGATGTTCGTAGTGTCGAGTTAAAGGGTCCCGAGGGAGCGAATGTAAACATATCACCTCCAGCACTTCGCTACGCCGACGTAACTTTTGAAACTAGCGATTACTCGAACGAGCAGCGATTACCTCAAATCTTTTCACTTTAACACTAATAATAAGCCGATTTATAGTTCTTGTTTTAATTAGAGGAAACTAAAATACCTATGACTAAAGTATAGTCTAATAAATTCACGGCTTTCCCGCTAATGGCATAATCTATTAATCTCCATCCATAAATTAATAAAAAAAGGAATATTTTGTCAGATATACAAGTAACAAAAAAACAGGTCCATATCTTGTAAATAAGTGTTGTAGCGCGCAAAGTAATTACAGCACCATTTCTTGGCTAGTCCTTATCTTGAGGAAGCACTCAATTAAGTTACGCATTAATCAAGACGAGCCGGGGCTCAAGAATTGTTATGGCCCTTTAACAAGCTCCTCATGAAAACCAAGGAT
Source organism: Papilio protenor (assembly GCA_029286645.1). Taxonomy (NCBI): domain Eukaryota; kingdom Metazoa; phylum Arthropoda; class Insecta; order Lepidoptera; family Papilionidae; genus Papilio; species Papilio protenor. The sequence goes on from JAGSMZ010000011.1 coordinate 5,717,083, forward strand.
CTTGTCACTTTGAATGAAGCCGCATACCACACTACGAATTTATGTTCACTTTTACAGTGTTATTATGATTAATCTATTTCATTAAATCCTACTTCAAACTATATTTATAAAGCTAATTAATAAGATATAATTTACGTTGTATTAGTATATCATTGATTTATCTTATGCTAATAGTAGTAACTCAATAAATTATTTATTTTCATATAAAAATATCATATCATCATCATCATGATCACCAGCTCACTATACCCACTAAGGGGCTCGGAGCCTAACCTAAGTTAGGGATGATTAAGCGATAGGAAAATATTATATATTTTAGTTCAATTAACGAAAATCTATAGCAGGAAATGTTTAAAACTTCCAGGTACACGAATAAATGGAGGTGAAACTTTAGCAAAGTCCCATTACTTTGGCCATTTGTCAAACAAAAAATATGGCAAAGCTTTCAAATCCGCAGCGCTACGAAACTTGAGTTACATTAATGTCTTTTGTCGCCGTCAATCTTTTTTATACCGAGTTTAAAAAAGCTGAAATAAATTCCAATGTGTCCATTTATTTCGACAAAATATTTAAGCCAGCGCTCCGCACATATTTGAAAAACTCTTAACTTAATTTTACTACTAATAACTTTTTACGCCTAATAATCGTTGCAAAATAAATTTGTATTTACATAACTCTACTCTGTTCGAATTAATGATATTATCTCACTTTAAAATTATGTTATAGATTTTTGATATATCCTTAATGTATAAAATTGTAACATGGCTAGTGTTATCTATCCATATCCGGTTACCACGGAAGATCGGCATATGTGCTGAATGCTTTCTTAAATAAATAAATAAAATTAAATAAAATGATAGCCAAGCTTTTTGATGATTAATTTACAATCTTACTCAATTGTGCATAATATCTGATTCTGTTAATTTAAAGCCTATTACTTATGCTATTATGACCCTTACGAAGTGTTTATTACATTGCGAACATCTGTGATTGATAATTCTGCATCCACTCAATGAATCCGCTGCATTCGAATGAAAATGTAAAGCTGCTTCACCTCTATCTACATTTATCTCTGTCTAGAAAATATATCATTATCATTAACTGGAGGAAAATGTTTACATTTCAAATCCCAACAGCTATTGCGTGATGACGGGGACGGATTGATGAGTTGATGATCAGATGATATCCGAATTACTCTATTTGAAGAAAGTTTTGGATAAAAATTGTCGCTACTTCAATAGATTATCTCAAATATGTCCTTTTACCTCACAAGTCGTAGTAATAGTCACCGTTGTCATCTTAACAATGTGTCTGTGATGCGACATCTGGTGTTAGACACCTAAATCCTAGCGTACTACGTGTAACTACAAACAAGACCTGGTTGCGCTATTACAATCAAGACTTACGATGTCTGTTTACATAATACCGTCTAGACGTTTTGAAATGTCTTAGACGTTCTCTTCTATTCATTCCATTTTACATAGAATTATATTTTGACGAATGATTTGTATGTTTTAAGTCATTTCGTTGAAATGCAAATTTGAAAGCTTTGTTTAAATTCGTAAGTTTAAATTAAATAGAAGAAACTTCAAGCTATTTAAAATAAGTTTTAATCCATGTACAGACATCGTGTTAATAATGAGATCTCAAAGCATTCGTCTCATTAAGAGGAGAAAACAGACAAACATTGAATTGTAATGAAAATGTGCCTTGTCCAATCAGATTTGTTTCAACAGCTGCGCCCCACTCGACGCGCTAGTACGTTACAAAGCGGAAACGTTTCATTTATTTTGTCTCGCGAACCGATGCGACTAAATTAATCGTATTGCGAAAAGCTCTTTCTTTCAGCGTTCTTAATGTCACTCAACGTTTCTTATTCAACTCTATCATTAGCATTATTTTTTATTGCGTACACTTTAGATATATTTATGCAAAGTTCGGAAAAACCCAAGTCATTGCTATACTGTTGTCTACACTATATGGAACAATTGAGATTTGTTCTTTTTTTCAAAACGATGTTTTGTTTTGGAACGTCTTTGTTGTAATTTTCATACGTTCTCTGTTGGATGTCACTAAATATTTGATTTATTGTTTAGAGTATTGACACAATTACAGCTGGCATTATTAAATATGTCCCATTCATAACATTGTGTAATAAAAGCTCTGGAACGTGCTGCATACAATATTTTCAATCAATAACAAAACCACAGTATTGTGGTGGTAGCGTACATAATTGTTATGATTTTATCTGAATTGCTCATTAAACTAAAGCGCGATTATTAATTGCACACCGTGCGGTTACATTCTGAATTATTATTAGTTTACTTTGATTGTGCTACGCGGTAACAACTTTATTTACTTAACTAGTTTTCATACTTTGAGAATTCTTAAGTGAGATAATCTAAAAGGCAACGAAATGACCACAAGTAACCTACCTCCTAGAGTTTTACGTTACATCTTTAATTTTACGAATTAATGCACGTATGTAGGGACGTAGATCAAAATAAATTGCCCTGAACAACGCGGTTGCTTTTAAAGAAATTATAATTGAAATCAACCAAGAATAACACATACAAAATACGTAAGTATTTTTATCTCTTACCATAAGGAACTTGAACTCCTAAGAGCAACGATTAAATGGAATTTAAAAATATATACAATACAATAGCGCTTTGATATGTTAATTTTTTAGTCAGTAAACGGATATGACTTATTTGTGTTAACAAATTGTCGCTTAGTAGACAAATTATTAAAATGTGTAACTAAGTCTTTTCTTTTTCAATATAACTCGTACAATTTAGGGGAAGTCACAAAATTAAGACGCAATAAATCTTAAGAAAACATTTATCGACGTCGTATTTCTTCCGAACTCTCGAGCTGGGCGAAATCTCTTTTGTTTTGTCCTCCTCTTAAAGAAGAATTTGTGTATTGCTTGATTTTTCTGAATAAAAATAATGTTGTGTTAGTATTGTATTGATTCACTTGTCAATACAGTTATGAGAAATTTTCTCACTACAGACTAAAGCACCCAAGCGCCTGTTGTTATTTATTAGCTATTGTCCAGCCATTCATTTGTCTCGGTGAACTCAATGTAGAGAAACATTAGTCATTCCCCAACACCTATTTGTAAACAGGGAAACATCTGCCGGTATGTAATCACAATTACTGTAATGCGGATATCATTTATTTATCAAAACTATGAAACACAAATCTATGTTCAAGAAAAATTTAATCAGTGATGTTAGACGATATTTGAGATTTACTACAAAATTAAGAAATGTCCAATTGTGTACACAATTCACACACTTATCTGTACAGCAGTACCTTAAGTACTTATCTACATTCTAGGCGTAAAGTATTGAAATCAGTGAAGGAGAATCAGGCTTAGATGTCCCATCAAATGTTAATCACATACTTACGTGAACACCATTAACGAGCGGTGAGTATTCGTATCGTATTTTGTGGTTTCCCTTATCTCGTCTCTTAGATATCGGTTATCATAAAATTGTCATAAAGCACGGTGCAGTAGAGGTCGTAAATAAAGAGTAGTAAAATAAACATCGGTGCATTGGAAGAGAGGTATGATTGGATAGCCCCAGGGGCTCAGTTTTCACTATCCATGGATCATAAGGGTATCTTTCAGTAGCGTTATAAAAATAAATCAGTCAAGCTTAAGGCTGTGTACCATGGTAATATTCTAAACTAAGTAACAATATTGTTAGTGTGTATAAGTTGAACCTCAGCCATAAAGTAAAAGAATTACGCATTCTTAACTTGCACATCTCTACAATATTATGAATAAAAGTGCATAAATCACGCATTGTACCGTTAAACTAGAATAGTATTGAACATTATTCTTTCGATTCGTCGTTTTCATCGGGTGTTCGTGGTTCATTAAAGTGGCTTGTTAGTATTCAAATCGTTTCTACGCGATTGAATCAGGAAGTCTTAACAAAGGGGTGCGCTGCCTTCGTTGCAAACTGATTTCCTTTAATACTGAACTCACTGAATTAAAACAGTTATAAATCTTAATATTTTTACCTTTATGCAGTACCTTTTTCTACAATCAGAATTAAGAATTTATCACCAATATTATCCATAATTAGAGAAAAGACAATAAAATGTTTACGTGTATTTTGACAAACAAAACCTTATAACCTTGTAACTTTTTTTTTTGTTAACATTATGGACAAAGGATATAATTAAGTTGTTTAAAAAAAACAGTTTAGTTTAACGAGTAGTGCGCAGGGTGGACTTTAAAAGTAAACTTTAATAAAATAAGTATCATTAAGTGGCACTGGAGGCTCGCACGGTCTCAGATAATTGGCATAAATGATGCGATCCCCGCGCCTAATGGCGTCTCCGCTCCACTGGCCACCTCTCCTCGCCCTTTGACTAACGATCTACCGCCTATATGCTTACTCATTATCATTACCATGAATATTGTGTAATTTATGTGTACACAATGTTTGAAATTTTTCAGTACCGGATTTACAATCACTTGAAAGTGTTTTATTAATATTTCCCAAAGGAAGATATTTATTAAATCGAATTCGTATTGTACATGAATATAAGTTATATTTGTCACTCTAAAATACCTTTGTTAGCAATAACAGTAAGTTAGTCTGTGCTACAAATTAAAAGTGAGGCAATAATGTTGTAGTTTGTTCCCCTAAGTTGCGGAATTAATGTTTACTTGACAATATAGAAGAGGCGTGTGTCGAGGAGGTGAACTAAGGTTAACCGCTTTTCTAGCGCTGTTGACAGGGATGTAAACTTCATCTAATTCCCCCTCCTCTTCACCCGCACTCCGCACCCTGCTCTACTCGACTTGCAGTAAGCAATTGTAACTTCCTATTGTTAACTTAAACATATTTGTTCTGTGAATAAAACATTAAGCGAAGTTCTGTTACTGCGTGGAACCATCTTGATACATTTTTAGTTCTTGTATTAATACATTTCATATTTTATGAGACTACACTTTAAAATTATTAAGCTTAAATTATTTTGCTACGCATTTTCGATTTTTCTACATTTAAAAAACAAGTTTATTTATAGCCAAGACGTATATTTAATGCAGCAAGGTGCTACTTAAATTTAACCTTTAGTAATTCAAGTCAATTTTGAACTTTGAATCTATTTACGGAATAAATATGAAACGCCCGTGAACTTGGGTTACAGACACTTTCGCATACTTTGTATTAAACTTTTTTTAAATATATTTTTCTCTTAGAGTCTAATTTATGAATGTTATTTTTTAACATTTGCGTGCCGTCACTTAAGATGACTTCAAGTGAACTTAGGTGTTCGCGTGCGCCACAGGCGTGGCCTTGACATGTCAACGTAAGGCCAAGGCTGCGCACCTCAAGACCTATGTATGACACAGACCTGCGTTAAAAAGCGAAAAAACTTACAAAAATCAAGCATTTTTTAAATAACAAATGAGATCTTATGTTTATAACAAGATATTTAAGTATAAATAATGCATTGGTCGTATATATAACACGTTAAATCGCACACGTAATTAATAATATGTGAATAATGTTGCGTAACGTAGGTACATGTAGTTAGCATTGTGATTCGCGTTACATCTTAGACACGGCAGCTAACGTTTAGATATATCAATTACAATTTGTACGATGAGATTACAGCTTAAGACATTTGTTTTACTGGTCCTCTAGAAATTATATGATAAAGCTAGAGACAGCTTAATCTACATTTAACCTCCTCCGGTAACACAGGTACTTTACTCTGTTTCTACAAATCTACAAGGTTTCACTTCGGAATTAAACTAGTACGCGATACCATCTGTACATATAATAAAATTGGAGTGTCGGTTTGTAATATCCAAAGGAAAATTCCAGATTTCGGGAAGATGATGTATTTGCGTTGCTGATAACAAAAATCGCATTTAAAAAATTTTTGTCTGTCCGCATGCCGCGTTTGTTCCGGGTATAATCTGCGAAGCGGGCGACAGCTCGTTTATAATATTTATTTACTCTTTAAATCAAAGATTGGGACTGTTTTTGTTTCAAATTAAAAAAAACTATATTCGTATACATATTTTATAACATAGGGAACTCAAAAGAAAAAGTAGTTAAATCACGATATTTTGTTTAAAAAATCAGTTATAAGTATGAAAGATATGTAGATTCGACAAATTTGCTTCGAACGATATAACACAAACTTGTTCATAAAGTAACATGAAATTAAGGACGTCCCAAGTTGCACTTTAAGTTATGCACAATTTCGATGATGTTGCTATTGAATGCGTCCAAGTTGTTGGGAAACTATTGGTGGGAGCGCTTTCAGTGAAGTACATTTGAGTAAAGAGTTTTAGTTCTCCATGTTCCACTAATAGCCAAATATAACCAAATTCAATTACAACGAAATGTCTATGTTATTCACGCTGTAACTAATAAACAGTTTGTAAATAATACTAAAATAAAAATAATTAAACATAAAACTTTACATTACGCCCACATTTATTAACGAACCATAAAATGAAATAATTAAAGTTTAGTTAAAATATTTAACCGTTGTTACTCATGTATACCCAAATATGATTAAGCTACATTCCGATGTCGTTTATTAAATCAATTAAAAGTCCAAACTATGTCCAGTCCATATATTTGTAGTTACTCAATACATTTTATGAAATGTAAATCTCATATGGGTAAACCAATAAATAAAAATTCATTCAATTCATGAGCATGGCAACTGAATTACTTAATAATTCGTTTGCAAAAAAACGCGACACGATTTCATTTGCAATGCAATTTATTTCGGCAAAAAGCGTTCATCCAATATGAAGATTAAATTGTCGCTTGAAGGTTAAAATCTGAATTCGAATCGACTTGTTGAATTATGTTTTGTAATTTAGTCAAAAACCAAGTTTATATTTGTTTCTAAGTACGAGTATACATTGTTTGAAATGTTTTATCTTTTAGTATGTAAACAGGAACGTTAAAAATATTATCTTCTATTCGTCATACCTCGTAGATCATATTCGGAGAAGTTTGTTGCTCTAGCTCGGTTTATCTTGTAAAGGAGGTTACCGAAGTGCAATCCTCTTTCTGATCATCTTGTACTGCACATAAATTAATACATGTAATAAACATATTTCTATAGCTAGAAAACTTTAAAGCTTAAACATATTACGATATGCTACGGCATAGGAAAGTATAAAAACGTAGAAATTTCTCCGGCGCACACGGCATCACGTTAATTGGCGAAAGCGACGGCATCGCGCCGCCTCCTATGACTATATAGAGATAAGGACTAGGCAAAGAGCCGCTCTAATTTGCCACTTTTCGCGGGCAGGGAGGTAAAGACGACAATCGTACATGAGCATATCATGCTGACACGTAAAATTGCAATGTCTTTAAAAATATATATTGACACAAATAAAACAAACACACGAGCAATATGTTTCTTTTTTTGCACAAGGGCTTGACAGGTCCTGTTCTTTAAAAGCCAAAAGCTGCGCCCGAGCTAGAACCCTGCAGGCGGCGCTCGGGGATCTGCTTTGTAACAGCTACTCGCGCAGTATACTCTCACTAACGCTAATTACCAATTTATAGAGTCATTTTAAAACTTTATGACACCTTCATTATTCATATGCGGAACATTGACTGGGATGGGACTGTTAGAGATCACGCCTGCATCGTCGTTTTACTAAAGAATCAAATAACATCGCCTCCTTATTTGTTATTTCAATAATAATATTGTAACAATATACGAGGTATACGAGTACATATAGAAACCTCAAGATATAGTGCGAAGTGATGGAATATAAGGAATGTCATTTTTATTATGTTATATCGCTAAAAGATAATACAGGGGGTATTATCTTAATATCAAACTACGTCTCTGAAATTTAAGGAAAACTTCCATATAAAAGAAACAAGTTTAAAACTTTATTGTAATATTTATTTTGTAGTTAATTGTTACAAATTGTTAATATTAAAAATCTTTAATAGCACAGCATGCAGTACGTAATAAATGTATTAAAAGCATGTTGCGAGGCTCGCCCCGGGGGCTCTCACGGTAATTGGCATAAGCGATGCGATACCGCCACTTAACTGCACTTATGTATGTTCCATCGGACGACTTTTCATCGCCCTTTGTACTACTATAAAGACCCAGCATCATTAACAGCCTGTTCTAAAGCCGTTACGAGATGATATTAATATCACCTTTCTGTCTACAATAAAATAATTACAAAGACTTCGAAAATTAAAGTGATACATTTTGCTATTTAAAACTACGATATTTAACAAACGATTTGCTGCGAACTGTTAGCTTGTATTAAAAACTTTTGAAGCTTTAAAAAATCACACAAACAGAGCAATTTCTCAACAATTTAACGATAACCTGAAACAATCCCTCAGCTAAATTCTATTAATATAATCGAAGAAAAAGTCTTTGCAAAGCAATCTAAATTAATATCAGAAGCGAATTTCCTTTTAAACGGAAACTCCAATGGCTCCCAACAACGCGGAACAACTTAATTATTTTCTTTAGAGTCTAAAGTGCGAAGTGTGGAGGCGAAGGTTTATATTACAGAAAGTTAACTAAACCAATGCTTTTCACTCACGGTATCTTAAGACAGTCCTTTTTAATTATTAAACTAATGCTTGACTTCATACTTGCTATCAAGTTTAGTTAAGACACCGACGCTGGCCTTGTTTGAATTCTAATGAGTAATAAAAGATCTGTATATAAGAATGCAGTTTTATTCCACTTTTTACTTGAGCATGATAAACATGTTGGCATTGACAAGTAGGTGTTGCTCATGGCAGAAACAGGTCCCCCGGAGCGTGGCCGCAGGAACGTGGCGCGACGACGCGGGAGTCAACTGGGAGCACGATCGCTTATGCCAATTAACGCGAGGGTGTGCGTGACGCCGGAAGCACTTAGCCCATTTTATATCACGACATATTGTACCTACGCTACGCGAACATTAAGGAGTTGAAACGAATAAGAAGACTTGAATATTTAGTCAATGGTAAGATTTTATACGAGTGATGTATTTCATAAATTTACAAAGGTATCTGAAATAACTATAATATTCATGGTTGTTTTTAAACAAATCTATAGTAGGCATAGTTCCTATAAAATAGCGATTTTATTGTCCATTGTAACATCAACTTTTATCGCCTATTTTTGTAGCTTTATGCGCACATATACCTACGCCTATTTCCGCTTTCAGATCAAACGCAACATTTACCCTAACAATTTTTTATCTGTTAGGCATGACAAGAGCTTTTCAATTTTGGACGGATAAAAAGCATTGTCAGAGGAGAAAAATATTTTCAACATGAGGACAAACCATCGCTCGCTGGCTGGATACGGTGTTTACAAATAGGTATACCACGATGATTAATCGTTTGTGCCTCACGTTCACCGAGATTAATTGAAATGGCTATACAATAGATAATAAATTGCTCCAAATTCAGCGTGACATAGTCCAAAATAATTATATATCTATAGAATATCGTCCCAAGCTTGTGGAAAATAATTTGTAAAATGCTATAAACTAAATATTTGTTCATTAACGGTACGCGTTGTTGAATGACTCTACAACAAACCGTGTCAAAGCTCTAAAATAATTATCCACGATTTATGTATATTGTGGTCCAGATAGGGTTTAATGTCAGGCAACCTAATGAATAACATGCCTCCTATTGGAAAGTTCACTAATGGTAAAGCGTACATACGTTCTCTTTTCTTGAAGAAGAAACACTTGATTAACAATTGCAGGACAAAGTAACGAATTTTTGTATGCGTTCACACGTGGCTACTTCAAAACATTTGAATGTAGAGTGGGACGGCAGCGCCGCCATGTAATTTATTACCTACCTATTCTACGACCATTTCATTTATCTCTGCGAATTCAATGCTTGGGATAATTAATCATTTCAGCGTATTTGTTAACACCAATAAGGTTTACACCACCAATAAGGATAAAACATGTAAACCATATAAAATAAAAATACGTTAATATGTTGAATAGTAGACATATGACTATAATATGTATAGTCTCCGGAAGAATTTCGCTTTAGAGCTCAGAAGACGACATAAAATACTTTTCTATGACGTTTCTTACAAATCCGTCGTTTCACGTATTGGATCAATAACCTATTAAGGTGAAAGCCGTTGCAAAGCGTAATCCGAGCTTTTTAAAGATCCATAGAATTGTTCAGATGGTAAAAGAGATCGTGAGAAATGATAAAAGTATATGTCTCTTTAATGATGTAATTTACAAAACAGAGAAATAAGAATATAAACCACAAAATAAATTAAGCTGAACATCTCTTTCTTCCAAAAAATACTAGGTAACATAGAAATCTCGTACCAAGCGTTACGGATGTTGAAATACTATTATACTAGGGCTCTTATAACATCAGTTAGTTGTTTTTCGGCTTCTACCATAATTAATCAAAGCCAATCAAGGAGTCGATTCATTACTAATAATTACTTTGACAAGAAATTCAAAAGTATTAAGCTTACTGACATTAAAAATTGCTTATTTCAGTATACACATTTACGGAGACCGAGCGGCCTTGCCTCGTTAGTATTCGGAGCTCTTCCGAGAAATTAAATTAGTCCCAGCCTACTAACAACTGGGCAGGGCGGCAGGCGGGAAGCGGCAGCGGCGCGCGGCGGGCGGCGGTGGGCGGCGGCGACTGTATCGCGACTGAGCGCCGCGACGGCTCCCATTTAAATTTGACCTACATGAATTCATTAAGCTTAGATTTTAATCAACATCATTGTTTATGATGATTCTACTGAAACTCATCATTCCGTTTTCAGTATCTTTGCAGTTTAACTAACTTATTAGGACGTAATATTAACAGTGTCTTTTTCTACGACACCTCTCCTGATTTAAAATAATTATATTTAATGAACGGTTTTATACGTTTTATAATGTGTATTATTGTCTTATCAAATTAAGGATCAATAATTGTTGACTTCAATCGTGAACTGATGAAACATGAAGATATTTAACAAAAAAATCTGAAGACATAAAAACAAAAAGCAACTCAAATTTCATACCGCTGAGGATTTCGAAGCTTAACCATATTTCTTTGTTTGACAAATGGCTGCGGTAATGAGACTTGGCTTAAGTTCACCTCCGTTCATGTATTACCTCACTTTTAACAATTCTTTCTTTACAAAAAAGATATCGCTATGAAGATATTTCGATCCTATTTTTTTGTTATCATTTTATAATCGTAATAGCACGCTGTACAAACAACACCAATCAAAAGATTACGACCAAAGCTACTATGTGGCTTATAATTTGATTTTGAAGACTCGGAAAACTGCATTCAAATACAAATATAAATATCCTGAAAGTTTCATATTGTAACGCTGTAACAACGAATTACTACCAAAATATTGACATTAATTAATCTTGACCCAGTTTTTGTAACTTGGGATGCAAAGATGGTGGAATTGTCAAAATTAAAAGACCAAATATATTGGCAATACAATGCAATATTATTTTAAAGTGACGCTAAAAAAGAGAACCCACTGACCCTTCTAATTTATGGCATCAGAAATGAAGGGTGCTAAACGAATTAGCATTTGAAAATTTATAATTGGAGTTTCTTTAATTAAGCAGTTATTTAATAGGAGTTAATTCAATGCTTTGAAATTATATTTTCACATTAACCGTTATGACGTGAATGAAATAGCCGAAACTAACTGGTGCAGCAATACCAAAGTGAAAACAACCTCAACATTGTTCGAGGCAACAAATTCGTTATTGACAAAAAATGGCATATCAGAGTACCAGAGGATACAGAACTGTAGGAACGCTTAGATGCAAACATACAACATAATTTTATTATTTCATTAGAAGATTAAGACACGCAGCCGGAACAGAAGAAAACTTAGGGCATTCACCAAACCGTGCCATCTCTCAAACAAAAAACATACGGACGAATTGAGTACCTCCTTCTTTTGGGAAGTCGGTCAAAAAAACGTGCGAACGATTTCTGTGCATTGAATTGATAACAAATAAATGCTGCAGTAATGTAAGTAACTGGCTTTAGACAAAAAATCCTACTTCAGCCTTGGCATAAAATTAACATTTCAAACATAAAATTTATTTTCACCGAGCTTTTAGCATTTAATTATAGGAGACACGAAACATTAATTATATAAAACAAAGTTCTTGTTTAAACGTCGTTATTTATAGAACTTTTAATTTTAACTGACAAACAAATAAACTCCACGGATCTAATGAAATTTCATTTGTGTTTTGGTTATTTATGTACCTCTAGTATATTTAAATTTGACGGAAACTCGCATTTTTTAATGTCATAGAAACGTGGCAAATTGACGAAGAAACGCTGGATTATTGGTAATATTATTCTTTATATTTAATTCTGAGAAAAACATAAAACCACTGTCTAGAAATGGCAATATCCTTTTTAAAACAATGTCATAAAGCTTCAGTTGACTTTGATATTATAATAGCAATGGTTTTTCTTATAAAACAGATACGAAAACCTTTATTTTTCGCAGCTATCCTTTAGAATAATGGCTTGTTTTGTTTCTTGTTTACAAAATAAAACGATGTTGTCGGTGTTGCCAGGATCTTCCCACGGGATTGTTTTGTAGGTCATTTGTCAATTCCCTGTTAATGAGATCGTTACAAGAAATCGTGGAGATTTGCTCCATATAATTTATTGCGACAGGCAACTTTCCAATGGTTCAAATTAATTGGTTGGTATTATGATCGTATATTCCAAGATGGTATATATTAATTTAAATACATATTTCGATAACTTTTTAAGAAGAAACATCTAAAATAAAAAAAAAACATTAATTAAGGTTATCTTTCTTTTTAAAATTCTGGGTATTTCCCGTTGGGCTGCACGGCCCTATGGAATTTTTTTTCCCACTCGTACAAGTACTTTGTGACACTCAAGTATATAATCAATATAATGTTTAACAGCTAATTAATATAGACTATGAAAATAAGAGCCCAACTTTCTCCCCACCTTTATTATTCTAAGAAAATTATCTACTTCCAATCAATAATAACGTACATTACAGCCGCGATATCTTATACAAAGCCCATTTCCAAATATCTGTAAACACGCTCACCAAAATCACTTCTTAGAATTCGGATTGTTTCCACAACACTGAATTGGTTCCTCCGAGCGAAGTAGCGTTGCGGACAGTTCCTTTGCTTTAGCTAGCCATTGAACTGGTTTCTAACATCAAAGCATATTAATTCATGTATTATACACCTTTTTCTTATAAGATATCCTAATGTTTTATGCCAATTTTAATAATTCTATATGGAATACATTATATTCTCTAGTCTAGAAGCACCTTGCTTACCAGCCATTCAACATACATTTGTATGAATTTATTTCTAGTATTACATATCTGTCGCAACGATAATTATTCACAACGAAAATATGTTAAATACAATAAAAAAGGCTTTGTTCTTCTGAATAATACAACTTAGAACAAGTCACAAAATTTAGAACCAATAAATCTTTCCAATACATTTATCGGCGTCGTATTTCTTCTGTAACTCTCGAGCTTACCGGATCCTTTGTGTCCCATCGTTTTTTAGAGAAAACTTCAAAAGTCTACTAATAGATTTTATTTACAATCAACTTTAACATATGACTCACTTATAGGTAAAACGGTATGTGTATTTAAGGAGTCCTATTTATAAAAATTAAGTGATAATTAATAAAAAGTTATACTTCCTCTTTTATTTATATAAACAAAACGCAATCATATCTTTTCCGATAACTAAAGAAGAGCCTTTTTCAAAGTTGTTAAAATCATAAAGAACATGCTAACATGTAACTATATCTAGATTCAAAGCATAACATGATGCTAAGAAATAAAATTGTTTAAGTTCTTTGCGTTTATTTATTGCCCGCAGTCGCGCGAACTTTAGGTAATTGAATGTATGCGCTTTATTTCGTTCCTGCTTACCACTTTATTCTTGTAAAACATTTTTCATGTGTTCACACAACACACGTTGTCAAGTCATTTTTCATTTTGTGCGGCTTTTGAAATATTTGCATGTCCGATAAAATATGAAAGAGGTTTTTTGTAAAATATCATCATATTCTTAAAAAAAGCTTTGTCTGTTATAAAAAAATGTTTGGAATTTATAACAGGACTTTTAAGATTTTTTTTTTATTTAATAAAAATTCTTAATAACTTTATTGAGATTTTTTTACTTAAACAAGCTTGTAGCTTTTATTATCGTATTCTTTACGGAATCTATATTAATATAATATATTAATTAAAATAACCTTTATGAATATCATTCAGGGACAATTTGAGATTTATGTTTGACATACAGTCAACAATATCAGGTGTTATCAAAAAGGTTAACTGGCTTAGTTAATGAAGATCGAAAACTTAACAAATTATCGAATGTTTCAGATCTTCAGTGTAAGAAGATATTCCTAAACTTAGATAATGTTTCGATAAACTAACCCAGCAGGGAAGACCGCCAAGGTTGCTTAACTCATACCTTTGATAACTATGTTGCCTTGTAAGAATTCAATTTAAATTAGTAGAATAAAAGCTTACCTTTTTAAAATTGTATAGTATTGGTAGATTTATCGAATTTTGTGATTTCCCAGGGTATGCCATTGGTTAGTACTCGATTGGTATTACTATGGAAGATTGATAAAATGTAAAGGTTACTACGCCTTGGGTTCAATTCATGCATTATAGGTGAAAATTATAAAACGCTTAACCGAACTAAATGTCATGTTTCCTTGAGATGATTTTTAATAACTGTTCTTTGAGAACGTAGAATAAAATTACTTTAGAAATTATTAACATATTCATGATTAATTATTATTACAAACTAGCAGATGTTTCCCTGTTTACAAATAGGTGTTGGGGAATGACTAATGTTTCTCTACATTGAGTTCACCGAGACAAATGAATGGCTGGACAATAGCTAATAAATAACTAGTGACCGCTTGGGCGCCACGGTGAAATGGAAAATGCAATGTATCTTGTAATACCCACATCACGTTGTTTTAGAAATAACAACTGTTAAAATCTCTTAACTTTATCTAAATATGCTCCCGTGTCACTTTTTCCACATGATATAATAAAAACTATATTTTATTGTTTTCATTCCGTAAAACTTTCAATTTCAAATGTCGAAATTCAAGGCCCTTACCATTGGCTGAGAATTTTAGTAACCATGGCAATCTTGCTACTTTGCTGCTATTGGCTAGTAGTGATTATCCCTTTCTCACAGAATACTTTTCCAAAATACCTTACCCCTTATTTCAATAACGCGAAAATATTTTTATAGCCTAAGGTGTCGTTAGTGTAAGGCTTTTAGTTTTATTTAACTACTTGAAAACATATTTTAAATAATTATAGAATAAATACGTGTAAAAAGCAGCACATAATCTATACTAATATTATAAAAAGGAAAGATTTGTATATTTGGATTTTTGTATGTATTTGATTCACGCAAAAACTACTGGGCCGATTTTAAAAATTCTTTCCCCTTTCGAAAGGTAATTTATCTGTGAGTCACATAGGCTATATTTTGTATTATGTTTTAATTTCACGCGGGCGAAGTCGCGAGCAACAAATATCTTACATAAAACATTTACTGTCAAAATTTGTTATTACATAGTTTATGAAACGACAAAATTTTCCTTGTTAACTGTTTGCCCTATTTCCACACAATTACAATAAACTTTCTTGGCACGCAGTTAAAACAAAAGCATCCTCGCTTTGCAAATTTTATGAAGCATTTCATGTTTAAAATGAATTGAAATAGTTGATTCATCACCATCATGGTACTAAAATTCAAATTACTAACTAATTATTAGCAGTCGATTATTTAAACGAGGATAAACGGATCTTAAAATGAAAATTTATCTTACGCTTACTATTATAAATGCGATTTATATGGATGGATGAATATTTGTTACTATGTATCTCCAAAACGGCTTAATGAATCTCGCTGAAATTTAGAATAGATGTAGAACATCATCTGGAAGAACATATAAAGGTTACTATTTTTTTAAGTCCAAGCCGACGGAGTCGCGGGCTTCAGCTAGTATAAAATAATTTAAATCGTCAAAGTATCTCTTTTTATGCAAAAGTCGCTATAATCATACTAATATTATAAAAAAAACATGTCCATGTAATAACTCGCAATTAAATTCATAGCTACAACGACAGCTCCGAGCAAAACGTCCGAACTTAATTAATTTCCATACAATCAGTGTGAAGTGACGGCCCAAAATTGATTAGCCTCGCGTAAAAGCATCACGCCCGCTACAATCTTATATCTTTTAATATAAATTAATTAAGTCCTCATCTTTAACATTAGCACTTATAACGGAAAATCTCGTAGTGTTCCGAAATGTTACGAGTACATGAAAGAATTTTGGATAATAAAACCGCTTCCTATTCCTGACCCCTTTTTGCAATTTTATGAAGCATTTCATGTTTAAAATTAATTGAAATAGTTGATTCATCACCATCATGGTACTAAAATTCAAATTACTAACTAATTATTAGCAGTCGATTATTTAAACGAGGATAAACGGATCTTAAAATGAAAATTTATCTTACGCTTACTATTATAAATGCGATTTATATGGATGGATGAATATTTGTTACTATGTATCTCCAAAACGGCTTAATGAATCTCGCTGAAATTTAGAATAGATGTAGAACATCATCTGGAAGAACATATAAAGGTTACTATTTTTTTAAGTCCAAGCCGACGGAGTCGCGGTCTTCAGCTAGTATAAAAAAATTTAATCGTCCCAAAGAAGTCTCACGACGACAACGGCTACGCAAGTGAATTGGCACTACGGGAAAAGGTCTCCTGTCGCGAACAAACGTTACTCGACCTAATTTATTATTTTTTATTATTATAAAAAAAACATGTCCATGTAATAACTCGCAATTAAATTCATAGCTACAACGACAGCTCCGAGCAAAACGTCCGAACTTAATTAATTTCCATACAATCAGTGTGAAGTGACGGCCCAAAATTGATTAGCCTCGCGTAAAAGCATCACGCCCGCTACAATCTTATATCTTTTAATATAAATTAATTAAGTCCTCATCTTTAACATTAGCACTTATAACGGAAAATCTCGTAGTGTTCCGAAATGTTACGAGTACATGAAAGAATTTTGGATAATAAAACCGCTTCCTATTCCTGACCTTTTTTTGCAATTTTATCTGAATAAATGTTAGATAGTCAATTACAAAGTAACATTATACATGTTTAAGCAATTACAATTAGTATAATTTACAATTTGCAAAATACGAAACAAAAGTTAATAGATTGTATAAAAAGTCTTGCGAACTTGGGGCCGTTTTATACAGCTGTTTCCCTCTTTACCATTACGAATCAACTCGAATCTTCTTAAATATTATAAATATTTTTGTACAGTTGGTAATTGGATAGAATACTTTTCAATCAAGGTCATTCCACAAGCCCTTTGTTGGTCTATGGGTCCCAAAAAGTAATAAGCCCTTGTCTCCTCGCAGTCATGTCATTTAGATTAATTATTTAAATATCAATTGAATAGCTCATAATAAATCTAAATTATCAAAACACGGAATATGTTAGTAGTGAGTTAACTTAAAAGTTAACTTAAAAGCTAATTAACATAGTATTGAATAATTTATTTAACTGAGTGCAGAGGCGAGCGATAGCCACAGGTTTGCGGAGGCTGGTAACTAAATTGTGGCCTAAATGTACACTAAATTGATGAACTTCAACAAAAACATATTCGCCGTTCTAATTATTCAAATCTCTGAACAGACTTTAATGAGATAGTAATGGATTAAGTTAGTGGGAAAGTTTAATGCTGATGATACGTTTTTAATAAAGTAGTTTATTTCAGTAGAAAGAGTTTTTTTCTCATCATGAACTTAAGTGTTTTTTATTCAATTTATAATAAATATAATAACATTATTGTTAAAAATCTGTGTACAGAATTGATCTTATTACCTCGGCATCGGACATACATTTTGAACAGATTGATGCCGTAAACAACTTCATCAGACTTCATAACTGAATAAGGGATCACCGGAAAACGAGTTAATTTTTAATCGTGGATCAAAAATGAATACTAATCTTTCTACGTCTTACAAGTTACTTATCTCAAGTCAAAAATACTAAAATTACTTAATTTGTGTAGTGGGTTATACAACTGAACACTTATAGTAAATCTAAGAGCCTCGCATTTCAATACAAATTGTATTATACATTTCCTAACAGTTCAATTTATCTTTTTGTCTATATTAAATTGGGAAATATAACAATTTGATTGATAAGAAGTTGAAGAATTAAAAAAGAATCAGTTTTCAATAGTCGATAAGGCCTGAGCAATCATTCTTTTTTAATTATCGCAATTCGAAAAGAGGTTAAGCGGTTTATTCCGTGACATCAGAGAAATTGAGTGGGAACGAATGTTTCGCTAAAGTCCCCGTAAGCTTGCACTTAAACATTCTTTAATCGACGTGAACTCTACTTATTGTATAAAGTTTTTCGTTTCCGCGAACTCGAATACTTTTTAAATTAACATTTCCTTTTGTCGAAGTGCTACACAGCAACTTATTGCACTTACAAATAACTCAACTTTAATGCGATTGAACGAAATGCAGTTTACTAGCTTTTTACATAAATTACATACAAACACGTTTTTAAGAACCATCGCGCTTGACTTGAGGTTTTGTAACAACCCAAAGCATAAGGAAAGTAAAGCGATCTAAAGACGTTTAGTTATGATAGCTTTAACCGTACAGTCGAACTTTTTAAAACCGAAGGTTTTAGCGGGCTTTAGTTAAAGTATATAAATTATCTCTGGAACAAAATAAAAACATATGACCATTGTATTTCTCCCCCCAGCTCGATAATTTGTTGACTATTAAAAGCCAGGCGCAGCTTACGTCAAAGTTTTAATTTTGCATAACACAAAGCAAAGTAGTTATGAACTGTATTTACTAGGCAAGGGTCGAATTATTAACATAACTTTTGTTATTACTCCTTGCTTTATAAAAACAGAAAAACGTCTATTGATCCATCCACTACATGTAATAATGAGATATTTGATATTTTGATACAAAAATTGTAAATTAAAAGAAATGTAAATGCATGTTTTTATTAACCTAAAATCATACGATTTTAACTCATCATTTAATCATACGTCATGTTGGATTCCACATAATGACGTTGTCGTATTTGTGACGAAGGCATACGTGCTCATGGCCGCCATCCGCCGGATCAAAGTTAAGCAATTACAGCATTAACGTAGAGTGATTACCACCAATTAAGGCGGATAAGTCAGACGGTAGATAAGCTGGAGGAAGGGGCGAAGCAGGATTTTGTATTTTGTACCACTTCGTATTGAGTATACAGACTTTTTGACGTTTCTGATTTAGTTAATGTGATTTTAAGTAGAGTTTTTCAATCTAACTTGAAACTGTAAAAACTGCTACGTCGTAGCTTCACACATGCCTACACAAGAACCAAACTTATTAAAACTAAGACATAGATGTAATTCAAACCATTTAATTGAAAGACTTTATTTTACTAGTTCGTAGTCAAAAATTTAATTTGTACTTCCCGATTAGATCTTAGAAAGGGCTGGTTTCTCGGAATCGATTCAAAGCAAACATGCCACAGATAGAAATCGTCTGGTTAATCAAACGAAATGATTTCACATTCAGCCCTCATGAACGTGCTTCGACGCAATGGCGAAATCAATTATTTCATACCTGCCGGGTCACCGGTCGCTGTGCCGTCTAACAAATGTACGATATTCAAATGGTATTTGAGGCACGCAGGTGTCCTTTTAAAGCGCCGTTTGCTGCCTCTCCAAATCCCGATGATCTGAATATTAATTGAAATGCTTTAGAAATGTTATCTGGATAATCCATAAATTGTTGAAAAACAGAGAATTCGATGAATTGCGAAATGCAAAAAATTTACATTTGTCAACTCTATTTACAAACTTGACTTCTATTTGGTAACCCCACTTTTTTATAATCTATGTTAATAATATTCTTTTTCAAATTAAGATATCGATTAATATGGAACTTAATTATAATATAATTAAAATTAAGCTTGTATATAACAAGTAAAAATGTAGGGTGCCTACAGCGTAACATAAACGTAAACGACATCAAACGTTTCCGATATATTAGAAATAAGGTCAGATTTTAATGGAACGTCAGAAAAAAGCACAGCGAATGCAAGAAGCGACTGAGAAATTCATCGACGGTATAATAAGATGGTAACAAGGCACTTAGTATTCCGCCAGAGGAGGGTCTATTCTCCTGCATTTCATGGAACGACAATTATGAGCCCCAGGGATCTACGTGCGTCTCGCCGCTGAATGACAATTGAGCTGGAAATCAATTGAAGACGGGAAAAAGCCAAGGACATATTTTATTATTCACAATTGCATATTTAACTTTGTGATTTATTATATACTTTCCTCATTTCCACGTCTTTCATAAATAATAGATAGTTTCCTATAAGTACATTAATGACATTATTAAGGAAACATATAACGGCCTAACGTAGGCGTACGGCACTGTTTGATGGAAGACGGAAAGAGGTATATTAGTTCCCGTGTAAAATGGAAATCAGTAATCTCTACCGGAATCTTTGTGTCACGTACAGCTCCGAGTTAGCAAAGTACGTATTCTTTTTATTTTCAGATTCGTGTTTTGGCATAAAAACTCACATACTTCTTTTAGTTAATGTCTTTATTGTGAAAGACGTAACCTGTGAAAAAAAGAAAAACAAATTATTGCTTCATATCTTACTCTTTATTTGAGTATTTAATATTTCTTAAACAATATAACTACATTAGAATTTTGACTCAGTCATCGAAAAAAAATTGACGCTTTTAAAAGACATCTTGCAACTCACTATCAACGTACAGAACGTTTCCAATTATAGAGCTAATGAAACGTTAGAACATAATACGAACTGTTAGCAAAACTCAAAACGAATGCTGCAAAAAATTGCAAGCTCCACGTTCGATTTAATTTATCGCTAACATTCTTGTTATTGCTTGCAATCATTTTGAAATGGAATGAATTGAAGCAGAGTCACGTAACAAAACAGTAGGTCTTAAAGCATTTATGCTTCTGAAAATCAATAGGCTAAGTAAGCAATATTAAACATTTTAACGACATTTGTACACCTAACAACAGATTGATGTTGCCGAGTTCGAATTGCAGAAGTTTTCAGACATTATTTATATTTGATTAGTCCCGGAGACATGATGATTGGGAAATGGAGGAGAATGATGGTGTCCTTGATACATCGAAATTTAATTAATTTGTTATAAATAATACATATTATTATATATAAAAATATATTGCTAGTGAATGAATGTAATTACCATTTATGTAAATTTAATAGGTCATAATTATAACGAAATGGGAATGACAAAAGACGTAGATCCCGTTTGTGAGCGCTGTGTAACTGCGCTTGCAACTAGCAGATATCAAAGCGTGTGCTCTGGACCGGAAACTGTGACGCAACATTTGAAACCAAATGAAAACATTCAGACAAAAGGTATCGAACAAAAACGTGGCGACGGACGCCTTTGCAACAACACCTTGACTCGCAACGCCCTTGACTTCAGAGAAAACAGCTGATCGGATACCGAGTATCATCTATTGTCAAAAGAAATTATACATACGTGATAATCTAACGGTAGGTGTCCTATATCAACACACCTGTAAATAAACATAGGTAATGTCTGACTCTCATTTTCATTAAAAAAGGACAGGACAGGACTTCTTAGGATTACATTTCTGACCGAACGATAAAGGTAATTCTTACATTCTTGTAAAAAGATGTCACTATGCGCACCTCGATCCTTAGGTGAATCGCTAAAGTACTAGATAGGTATTCATTTACCTAGCAAGAATTTCACGTCGTTTTTTGAAACTACGCATGTTTAACTACAAATAAGTTACTTATAACGAGACTTGATTAAAGATATAAGACAAAGAATGTTATTGAATTTGATTTCGTATGTTACATTTTTTTATTACAACTTTAACATAGTATTTCGGGATATCATTAAACTTAGAAATAAATAACTTCAAAAGGTAGGTACGCTTAGAAGTAAAAAAGGCTTATAATATTGTTATTTTCATTAAATTACATTCTATTATAAACGATCCAGGTCACAAGCGTGTTACTTTGACCGCTATTTAATTTTACCCTGACATTAAAATCTAGCTAAGTGTATTATTGCCAATACTATATAAGCTGCGAAAAAATTGTAAAAGGTATCATTTAGCAATCTTAGCTCTCCACGGTAGGAAAAACGGGAAGATGAGAAGCATCGCTTTTATCTGTTTGGTGGCTAGCGTAGCCCTCGTCTACTCGAGGGAAGTAAGATACAAAAGGAGTGCTGACTTAGAAACTGCTGCCTCTCACAAGTGGGAAAAAGGCGATGGCGGTGAACACTACGGCGATAATTTTGGTAAATATGGCGAAGAGGGCGAAAAGGGATACAAAGGATACCATGGACACGAACATGGAGCTAAGGGTCATTCGGACCATGAGGGACACAAGGGCCACTACGACGAGGACGGTGGACATAAGAAATACCATCACCACGACGACGGATACTTCGATGAGCACAATCATGGAGAAAAGGGAGAGAAAGGTTACGGATTCGAAGAGAAGGGACACTTCCACAAGGGCCATTCTACCAAGGGACATCACGGTGTTCATAAATTAGACGAGTTCAAGAAGGACAAACATTTCCATGACAAACACGGCGAATCTGGTTTCGATGAAAGTTATGGTGGACACCACAATGAGGGTGGATACAAGGAAGGAGGACATTTTGACAAAGGACACGCAAACGGTGGATTCGATGAACATGAACACGGTGAGAAGGGTCATCATGAAAAGGGAGGTCACCACCACGATCACAAGGGCCATCACGAGGAAGGAGGCAATGAAGAATATTGGGGCCATCACGAAGATCATGGCAACAAAGGTGGCCTCGAAGAACACAAAGGCTGGGGCTGGAAAGGACATTAAGAACTAATTACGAAAAATGAAAAGATGAGGCATTTTGTTATTGTTGATTACTTTGTGATACAGGTTTAATTAATATATTTATTAGCTTTGAAAAATGCCTATTATTTATCACTAAAGATATTCTAATTTAACTGTTGTTTCGGTTACTATGACGTATTTTTATAAAGCACATTATTTCCCTTTAATTATAGACAATCAATTCCAACTCTTGAGAAATTAAAAAAAACAGTACTTTTAAAAACTCAAAACTGATATAAAAATATGAAAAAAATATTTGATATATTAAAAAAAATGATTTTAAAGGTGGGACAAAAATACATTTCGCCGATTTACTTAATAAGCGATATGTAATTCTCCTAGTCGATATTAATCAGCTCTGTTACTTTTCGTCTCCCTAAAAAAGTATATGATTAGATGCCACATAAAATTCGGAAATCTCTGCTTTTAAGGACTAAGGGACATATAAACAAACAAAAATACAATTTAGTACTACATATTTATTAAAATGAATTAAAAACATGTACTTTGAGTGAAAATCAGTGCGCTCGACCTTGACTGACCGACTGCGGTCCAACTAAAGTTTCCTAACAGCAGCGGCAAATACTATAAAATGACAATATTGCTTATCAGAAGTATCATTCAACAGCTGAACATCAATCAACCAATCATGAGAACCAGTCTTCTGGTGGCGTTCGGGCTCATAGCCCTCGCAGCGGCGGTCTCCGGCAGGGAGATCCGCGAGAAGAGGGATGCCGACCTGGAGACTGCAGCCTCCGGTCACCATTGGGACAAGGGTGGCGGCCACGAACACCATGGACACCACCATCACGAACACGGCGACCACGGCCACAAAGGACACAAAGGTCATCATGAGCATCACCATGGGAAACACGGACATCACCACCATGAGGGACACAAGGGACACCACGGTGAGCACGGCGGCCACAAGAAGCACCATCACCACGATGAAGGTTACCATCATCACAAGGGACATGGCGAGAAGGGCGAACATGGTCATGGTCATGAGGAACACGGTCACTGGCACAAGGGACATGATACGAAGGGACACCACGGTATCGAGAAACACGACGAGTTCAAGAAGGACAAGCACTTCCACGACCACCATGGCGAAAAAGGCTTCCATGAACATCATGGCGGTCACCATCATGAAGACGGATACAAGAAGGGCGGCCACTTCCACAAGGGACACAAACACGGTGGACATCATGAGCACCATCACGGACATAAGGGACATCATGAAAAAGGTGGACACCACCACGACCATAAGGGACATCATGGTGAGGGCGGTCATCACGAGCATCATCATCATCATCATGAACATGGAAAGAAGGGCGGCCATGAGGACCACAAGCACTGGGGACACAAGTCTGGTCACTAAACTCCTCCTACTACACTGAGACAGTGTAGTAGTACACTGTGTCTTAATTGTTATTTGTTGATTTTTGTTTTGTAAAGACTTCATTGTTATTTTTTATTGCCAGATAAGAATAATACCAATAAAATGGATTAAACAATAATAAATATACAATTTATTAACAATCACATCTACTATCTACTTTTATCTGAAGAAATGAGCAAAATATAGCTTATCGTCCCTAAAAATACTTAGGCCAAAAAACTTTTGGTTTACTTTTTTTCCCTAAAACAAAAGACATACTAACACAATGTCTACGCACAGATGGTCGACGAATCTCTAAGTT
This sequence comes from Papilio protenor, assembly GCA_029286645.1. Taxonomy (NCBI): domain Eukaryota; kingdom Metazoa; phylum Arthropoda; class Insecta; order Lepidoptera; family Papilionidae; genus Papilio; species Papilio protenor. The sequence continues at coordinate 5,741,896 of JAGSMZ010000011.1, forward strand.
CATTGGCTTTGCGATACAATAATAGGTAAATATCCTACATAGCACTCACATACTTACATTGGCACCGACAGCATGTTAAGGTTGAAACGTTAAGATTGTCTTGTAACATAATCTTTCGACTTACAAAATATGTAAACATGACTGAATTAATTTTGCAAGAGTCTTTATGATATAAATCCGTAGCGGTTTGTAGCATTCATTAGTATTTGTACTAATAACGTAATTATTTATGTATGCCTATAAGTATATACGTGTGTATATTTTTTTGGAAATCAAAGTATGAAATAAAAATAAAAATTAATTAGTGTGTTGTAAACAGTCACCAAACACCAGCCCCGCTTTTAACAAAGAAAGGCAGTAAATGTTTAACTACTATTGTACTCGTATAATACAAATGTATGCCTACTTATATTTACATTTCGCTTATCCTTAACATCGAATGAAAATGTCAAATGATAACCAAATTCAAATTAATAGTTTTTCTGATTTAAACTTGATGAATCCTAGATAAATTGATACACTATAATTACAGGTATAACCAAAGAGATTAAAAAATATATTTCTTAAATGTCTTTGGGTGTTTCATTGATTCTCGCTGTGAAGTTAACAAACCACTATTGAAAATTTTATAATAAAGCTTTGCAAATGTTCTCTTTCCATTACCAAACGATCATGGCATGAGGATATTAATCCTTGTGGATGCTCGCGGATTTATTTGGTTTTTGATCACTCTATGATTTGTTAATATCAGAAGACAGATGTGTATTGTTTTTTATTCTTACTGCCTATACTTATTTTATCTATATCTTTTGTTACTTTTCGGAAAGCATTGGGCCTATGTCCAGCTGTTGGTAGACAAGGGCTGATAATGATGATGATGATGCTTTTCCAAAACACACTTCTTTTTTCAATGTTATAAGATACATGTATTCATTTTGAATACAATTTATTAAGGAAAGATAAGCGACTGATATCATTAATGTCTGTTTAAAACCAGTTTCATGTAAATTGTAATTATATTTATTTTACAAATTATGAAATATCGCTGGGGAATTAAATTTATCTTCATGTCCAGTGGCTCATTAAATATAAAAATAACGGTTAGTGTAAGGAAAAGTTCGTCATCTAAACACGAAAATGGTTGCAACAAAGATCAAGATTCCCACTCTCATACTTAATTAACAGGACATGATATTTTATCAAGTATAATTTTTAATTATACGAAAAGATAGTACCGTTTAATTGCACGTAAACTTCATCTAAACAACCAAATAAGGTCATTGATCTAATCTTAAACATTAGAAATAAAATTCTTTATATTAATGAATGAATAAAAAAAACTGTAACTACTTATTTTGTACTCGTAAAGATATACATAGTCGAGTACAAAGTTAAGTACAGATATATAGAAACACTCTTGCTTTATAATATACCTAATTCACATCCTCATATGTTTTGGACATATGTACATATGTATGAGTCGGAAGACATATTTTTATTGGCAAAAAGTAAATATACGAAAATTTTAAAATTATTTAAATGATTTATCTGTAAATTATTTGTATTGCCTGCAATTTATTATTATAAATTAAAATCCAAGTACTTACATCCGCTCAGCCTGGAAGTGAAAATCATCAATCGCTCGTCTAACCTTGACCGACAGACAGATAGTGCAGTATAACGTAATGTTTCCTAACAGTAACAACAAGTACTATAAAATATGATCGTTGCTTGTTTTAGTATCATTCAACAGCTGAACATCAATCAACCAACCATGAGAACCAGTCTTCTGGTGGCGTTCGGGCTCATCGCCCTCGCAGCGGCGGTCTCCGGCAGGGAGATCCGCGAGAAGAGGGATGCCGACCTGGAGACTGCAGCCTCCGGTCACCATTGGGACAAGGGTGGCGGGCATGAACACCATGGACACCACCATCACGAACACGGCGACCACGGCCACAAGGGACACAAGGGTCATCACGAGGATCACCATGGGAAACATGGACATCACCACCATGAGGGACACAAGGGACACCACGGTGAGCACGGCGGCCACAAGAAGCATCATCATGATGAAGGTTACCATCATCATAAAGGACATGGTGAGAAGGGCGAACATGGTCATGGTCATGAGGAACACGGTCACTGGCACAAGGGACATGACACGAAGGGACACCACGGTATTGAGAAGCACGACGAGTTCAAGAAGGACAAGCACTTCCACGACCACCATGGCGAAAAAGGCTTCCATGAACATCATGGCGGTCATCATCATGAAGACGGATACAAGAAGGGCGGCCACTTCCACAAGGGACACAAACACGGTGGACATCATGAGCACCATCACGGGCATAAGGGACATCATGAGAAGGGAGGACATCACCACGACCATAAGGGACATCATGGTGAAGGCGGTCACCACGAGCATCATCATCATCATCATGAACATGGAAAGAAGGGTGGTCATGAGGATCACAAGCACTGGGGACACAAGTCTGGCCATTAAACATTCGCCTAACTGTTAATGCAGAGCGACTACATCTCTGTTTACGTTGTTATGTTACATGTTGATTTTGTTATATGTACTATTTTTTTACGATTTTTTACTGCTACAAAGGAAACAAATAATAATAAAGTGGATTAATAAAACATATGTATACCATTTCTTCCTATATTTCCTTAAAATTGTTAAATACGCAAAGCGTCATAGATCGAATTGTAAAATAAAACAAATGAGCGTAAAACTTAAAATGATTCTCATTCATTTTGAGCTAGTTAATCGAAAGAAACGTACTAGGAATGCAATATTGGTACAATAAATATAAGTGTTTTCAGGGCAGTTATCCATTTTACAAGGAATAGCTAAAGATTAGACTAATTCCCAATTTTACAGTCTGTTTATTTTGTAGTAATATAGTAACACTAGCTGTTCCCTCGCGGATTCATCCGCATAGAATTGTAAAAACTTTATGTTATTGTTTACATTTGTCAAACGTCAAAATTACCATTACCAAAATAACCTTGCTTCCTTAATGTTGGCAGCTTGCAGTTTATGGTCCTTTCCCACATGAAGGTTTTTTCCAATTTATTTACCCAAGTTTAAAATCGTGAAAATATATAGCCTAAAGCATGTCGTAAATGTAGGGCTTTTTACTAAAGAAAGAATTATTATAAAATATGTTGTGATTGCTGACATCCTACGCCACGAAGCAGTGTATGTTTACGCTTTATTATATTAGTATATATATAGATAAGATGGCAAACAAGCAAGAGGTCAAAATTCCCCAAAATAGTGAAGTGACCGCAGCCCATAGACATCCTCATTTGCGTATACTTGTTCGATCCTCAGAAGATGGGACGAGGATTTCTGCTAGCCCTCTCGCGTCAGTTCCACCCTTCCTTCTTTCCTTCATTACAAGAAAGAAGGGAAGGAGAAGACGACACAAAATAGGCATCCGTTACCGTTACGCACATTCATCAGACGAAACTGTGAATCGTTTCTACTTGTCTTCTGTATGGTCTTGGTATTTCACCGTTCCAATCGGTCAATTCGTGCAACATATTTAGTTGTTTGTCTGACATTCCTACTGTTAAAGAATGATCTATGAGAAAACAACCTTCATCAATGTAGCTAAACCTACTAATATGCTGCAATGCGATATAACATCCTAACAAAACATCAAAATCTGTCTACTTGATAAATATTATAGTAAATAGAAAAAAACCTTCATACATTATGGACATGAATCAAACAACATATCCACAACCAACTACATATTAACATTCGCAACTTTAAGGGCCTGTTCCAACACTGGCTGATAAAGGATCAGATAGCTTAAAAATGACGTCACTGTCAGATAAGGGAACAAAATCCGATATTTCCACCATATATTTTACACGTTGGATTGTTATCAGACAATTTACAATTTGGTGGGACAGGCCCTTAATATTTTTGCACATGCGATGACTACTTTTAAATAAAAATTAGGAGACAAGGAGATGAAGAAGCATTGGAAATGGCACAAAATAATTAAAAGCCATATTACCTCTGGCCAGTATTTGAGAATGAGCCAATCCATTTAGCAACAGATATCTCTGCTTCTTGCTTTCCTATCCTCATACCAAGTAGCTTAGCTCAATATGCTACAAATGCTTATACTTCTTTTTAAAAACAAAGCCACTTAAGCACAAATTAAAAGCAATTAAGTTTGAATTGTTCTTTACGTGTCCCCTATCGCAACGGGGACGCTAACTGTTTGCATTTCGGAACTCCCCCGCGACTAAACATTGCAGATATTTAAAAAGTTGTTTATTTTACGGCTGCACCGCAAGCTCGCTTTGCTTAGTTACTGCGAAAATAAAAGTTTTTCGCCGAGACCTGAGTACAAATGTTAGTATAATATTACTACTTGAATTTTTGTATTTTCTTTTGCTTTTCGCTACTTTAAAAGCCGAAGAAAAAGAGTGGTGGTGTCGATTGTTCGACGGAGGATGTAGTAAACAAAAAAGAATGTTAGTAATTTGTCATAATTACATTGTGTATTTAAGTAACAGAACAACGATTCTAATACTTAGTTCATATACTTAGTATAGTCAAAATTTTATTTTCTACAATTCCAACGATTTTATTTCCGTTTAAAGAAATTCACCAAACAAAACTGAATTGACCTCGACAGTGCAGAGCAAACGATTCGGCCTGCAATAGTTACCCAACGTCGGAGCCGAGACAATTTCATCTATAAAACCACTGCAATATTGTCGACTACCATAAACAATTACGTGCTTCCCTAGAGTACGGTTAACATGAAGGTGGCACTTGTATTGGGATGCCTGGTGGCACTCGCCGTGGTGGCGAGCGCCCGAGACCTGAGGGAGAAACGCGATGCAGATCTTGAGGCGGCGGCTTCCGGGAAACACGAAAAGGGAGGCGGCCGGGAGCACCACGCCCATCACCACCACGACCACGGTGGAAAAGGTCACAAGGGCTACAAGGGCCACCATCATCACGAACACGGCAAAAAGGGACATCACCACCACGAAGGCCACAAAGGCCATCACGAAGGCCACGGAGGCCACGAGAAGCACCATCACCACGACGACGGCCACCATCATGAACATCATCACGGCGAAAAGGGCGAAAAGGGACATGGTTTCGAAGAAAAAGGACACTACCACAAGGGACATTCGACCAAGGGTCACCATGGAGTACACAAAGTAGACGAATTCAAGAAGGATAAGCACTTCCATCACAAGCACGGTGAATCTGGCTACGAAGAAGGACATGGTGGACATCATCACGAGCACGGACATAAGAAGGGCGGTCACTTCCACAAGGGTCACAAGCACGGCGGCCATCACGAACACGAACACGGTGAGAAGGGACACCATGAGAAGGGTGGACACCATCACGACCACAAGGGACACCACGACGAGGGCGGCCACCACGAGCATCACCATCACCATCATGACCACGGAAAGAAAGGAGGCCATGAAGACCACAAACATTGGGGATTTAAGAAGGGACATTAAATCATCGTTAATGTTAAATAATTTGTTGCTGTGCAGTATGTTTGTTATTTTTATAACTTTGTAAATAATTGCTTAATAAAATAATGATTTATTAAGAACTAGATTTGTATTATTATTTATATAATAACAAGATCAACTTGTCGAACTTTACGGAGGCAACGTAGGGTCGGCACAGTATGTGCTGCTTTTCCATACATCTCTTTTAGCCGTCATATCTAAATTCACCCCCTTCTTACACACAATCCATCGACACTTTCTTTCATCTTCCTCTAAATTTCTAGCTATCCAAATTTAATCTTAACACCTTCTTGTTTATGGCTTCATCATCTCGCCTATATAATAACCATCATTAATTAGTTAATTCCCCGTCCCATAAAAATAATTTCATACGCAATAAATATGTTTTTACCTTGTAATTGTTGTGGTATATCTTAATCCATAACTATTGTCTACACAAACTACTTCTATTTGCGTGTTATTTATCCAATTGGTTAATTTCCATGAGGAAATTATCATAGCTATGAAGGTATGATTCAAAACACTATTGAGTGTTAAATAAAGTAGAGCGGATACGAGACCTTTCAGTTTTTATTTTCAGAATACACTCGATACCCACAAACAAAAGTAGAAATCCCACGTAAAGTTACCGTGTTTTACGAACATACTTAAAAAATTAGATATATTCGGATCCTTATCTATCTGGCTTCATACTAATGTAATTAATGCTAAAGATTGGCCGTATTAACAATATTGGTACATTCAAAATAATAAGAAAATATATTAAATCCGTTGACTGCACTGGGGAACAAAATAAAAAAGGATAGGTTCGTAAACGAACATTAAAATGTATTATAAAACGAACTGCAGTTTACTGCAGTAAAAAAACCGTTCTTTACTTTAGTAAAGAATGAAAAATTAAAAACTTCATACAATCGAAGCTATTCTAGTGTGTCTAATTAATATAGATTAGTTTGAAAATTCATGTCAATTCATGTGACAATTTAGTAGGGATGGGTTGTGTAAAATCAAGCAAGAATCTTTTCGATTTTCGATTTTTATTCTTATGGAAGTTGGAATCGATAGATACATAGTTATAACTTGTGAATTTTTAAAAAGGACAATATTTTCTCAAATTAATAATGACCTGCAGAATCAGTAAATATATATTTATCACTACTACAGCCGTACGTAATGGAATTGGATTTCGCTATTATTTCTGTCATCGCTGAATTCTCTACACCATAATCAATATTAGAATTGTCCTCTAAATTAGTTAATAAGATAATATTATAATAATTTTAGTTGAGTTCTATAATATAATTATTTAAACCGAATATCAATACATCATAATTGTTCGCTATGCGTGTTTGTTTCGTCACCACGATATCTGTCTATTAAGTACGACATTTGCCTTCATACAAATTGAATTCTATACTTTATATACGTCATTTATCAAACTAATCTATCTTATTTAGACACACTATACTAACGAAGAATAATTGTCATTTTGTATGGGAATAAACACCCTTTTAATATCTTATAGGTGACAGGCGGAATTGTTGCTAAAACTAGCTACAAACCTTCAGTTTTAGCGTTAGCAACAATTTTTGTTTGTACTATTAGGAGACTTTTAAAATAAATATATTATAAAAAAACCAAACAAGATATAGTATGCGCCTTTTAAAAATATAACTGTTAAGTCCAAGTTCTACATTTCTGCTGTTAGTGTGGCCACAGACCGCAAAATATTACCACAAAACATTGTTGGTCACTTAACAACATGTTACATACTAACAAACTAACTACTAACAAAGTTAATGCCTACTGAATATTGGGTAATTAATCATGACAATTTTATGCTCCCATATTGGAATATTTTCTAGGTTTTTTTTAATGTTCACTGAAAACAAATTCAAAAGGTAATTGTTACGGTTACAACGATAATTTTATTTCGAACGTTGCTTATAAAATTATAATACTTAAAACCTCCGTTATTATGAGATCAAATTAGAAAATAACCATTTAATTGTCTAGCCACTGCCTCACGGCCGGTAACCTCTCTCGGTGACCTTCTTTGTTTTGACCCTGCCCTTCGCAGCTGGCAACGAATTTCTCGCCATGACCGGAATATTATAGTTCTTTAACATTTAAAACACCAAACACAGAAAGATATGTAGACTGCATTAAATCACAGGTTATTTTCATGTTTATATTTCTCTAATATGAAATCAAAGAATTTAATATTGTTTAAAGCTTCATGCTACACACATAAATATAGGAGACTAGATTTCAGCTGCGACTCCATCCGCATGAAATTTAAAAATAAGTTATGTAGCCTATGTGTTCTTCCAGACTATCCTCTAAAATTATGCCAATTGCCAACTTCGTCGAGGTTCGTTCAGCAGTTTAGGCTACAAACTCCAAAAATCCATTCATCCATCTAAACTTTCTCATTTATATTAATAGTATAAGTTACATTTCAAATTTAGTTAACGTTTACCGCATTGTCTGGTTGTCTTTCCTTTGTTAACCATAGAAATGAGTACTGAAAAGTAATATTTATTATTGAACCATATTTAAATCAATTCTGTTACACTGTTCTGTTAGACTTAAGGTTTTACGTCACTTTTTTTAGATCGTAATGTCGTATTCGTGGTTGGGTTAGTTTTTGTTACACCATGGTTACACTACGTAATAATATTCAAGTAACAGATTACAAAGAAGGTGTACTGATCTGACTTGTGATCTCACAGTACTTACGCTTTCAAAGTCAATTACTGCTTACATAAGTGGTCCCTTAATCTAGATGTCTTTAAATATACAGGGAGACTCCAGTAATAAGTTACGACAAATAAGTCTTATACTTTATTAATTTCCTTTCCTACAGAGCACTGTGCTAACAGATATATCAAGAAAACAAAGTTCCACAACAAATAATGGTAACATTAAAAGCCGTTACATGAATGTTTTAAAATAGCAACAACAATTACATTGACCAAATAATAAATATTGATTCTAACTCTTCGACGTCTAGAAATTAGTTCCAGTTTGCGTGAACAAATTGTGTTGCTTTTGCAAAATCAACCTTGACTTATAAAATAATTAACAGACGTTTTGACAAATAAATCTCTGAAACGATTGAAATCTCAATTATTTTTATAGATAAGTATTTCTTTATAAATTTTTTATTATAATATAAAAATACAAGATTTTTTTATCAAAGGACTTGAATGAGGTAAGCACGAACGAAAAATACTTTTTCTGAACACTGAATTACTTGGATATATCAAGCACATTCAGATATTGTTTTCATAAAGTGAAGAATAAATAAAGTCATAAACTTTTATCATTGTTTTAATTTTCATAAAATTATCTCATAAATAAAATTAAAAACAAAATAACCTACGTTTTGCAATAAATAAATAGTATAAAAATAGTTAATTTACAAAATCGTTCGTCCGAAAATACATTGTCCAAGGAAATCCTTCACGAATTAAACTTATTGTCCTTTCTTGTACCCCCATTTCTTGTGATGATCATGGCCTCCTTTCTTAGCGTGATCGTGGTGATGATGATGATGAGTATCGTGACCAGCTGACTCTTTATGGCCCTTGTGTACCTCATGGTGGCCTCCCTTCTCGTGATGACCCTTCTCGCCGTGCTCATGTTCCACGTGATCGCCATGATGGTGCCCCTTCTTAAAGTGCCCTCCTTTTTTATGTCCATGCTCCTCGTGGAAGCCGCCGTGTTTCTCGTCGTGGTCAGAATCGCCTTCTTCGTCAAAGAAATGTTTGTCCTTCTTGAACTCGTCAAGTTTATGCACTTCGTGGTGTCCTTTTGTCGAATGTCCCTTGTTGTAATGTCCCTTTTCTTCATATTTATGGCCTTTCTCACCCTTTTCACCTTCATGATGTTCATCATAGTGACCTCCTTCATGATGGTGGTCTTCCTCATGACTACCATGATCATCATATTCACCCTTATGTTGCTCCTTATCATGATGTCCTTTCTTACCCTCTTCATGATGATGATGACCTTTGTAGCCCTTTTCACCCTTTTCACCGTGTTCATCATGATGATCGGCATGGTGTTCCTTTCCGCCGCCTCTTTTAAAATCATGGTTTTGATTCGCTTCCTTTTTATCGCCGGATGCCGCAATATCCTGATCGGCTACTTTTGGAGTTTCATCCTTAAGTTCACCCTTCTTAGCGGGGATACGCCGCGCGTCTGTTAAAGCAATTATAACAAAAAGTCCTAAGACTAAGACTAGCTTCATTTTAATGTTGGTGAGTATTGTTAGGGTTAAAAATGCCAATTGCCGCTGCCGCTGATGGCGCAGTAAATTTATACAAAATGTTGCGCAAACTGTGGTAATCCACGCGTCGCCAGACAGTCTTAGAGTATTGCGTCAAGCGCCTGTTTTCAGCGAATCTCGGGTGTACCCGATGGATGTATTGAAGGATCGATGGATGTATCCAGAATGATATTTTAAGTTAAAATAAGAACGAAAATTAAAAATTAACATTTTACTGGAATTTTACGCATACATAATTATAAAAAAAGATACATATAAAATATGTTCATGCTGAAATTTTCCATGGTAAAGAACACTAATGCGTACTTCCTTAGACGCACTTAAAAAAATTACGTTAATATTAAAACCACAATAACGAACAAATGAAACTTTCCTCTTGATGAAATTCAAATAAATTTTACTTTAAAAACACTTAGCGGAAAGGACTCGTGAGTTTGTAGATGAGTGAGTGTCGACTAACAGAAGAAATAAAAGACATGTTGTGAAATAAATGTATGATATTTATTACCTTAGTAAACATTATTCTTTGTAGTGTTAAACTAATTTGATAATCAGCTGACAGCAATAATATTATTACAATAGTACAATACATTATTTTGAAGCTAAGATACCGAAACAAAATATTCAACATTTGAAAACTCTTCCTTCTGCATGAACAATGTGTTTAATGTCATATCGTCACAGTGTAGCCATCTCCCTCTGTCGTGCCGCGAAATATAAACAAATTCATAGATTTTTAACCTCAAAAAACTATTATATATTTAAATCGACGTATTTCAAATTATGATTTTAGCCATAATTCGTGTTTCGACTTTGAGTTCGAATATTTCATATCCTAATAGCCCTAATATTATTTTTAAAAGTTTCTATTCGATACCCATTAGTCGTAACTTAATTTGAGTTCAAAAACTTTGAGAGGAACAAGAACATATATTAACAACGTTTTTTTTAAGTGTTCACATTTTATGTCTACAATCATACTGAAGAATGCTAATGTTTAGATGGTGGTTAGTAAATATATATAAAAAGGAATCGCCAAAATACTTATATATCAATACTACTTATATATTTATATTTTTATAGAAGGTAGTTTATTATATTCGGAAGCATACACATAAGTTAATAACAATGTATTATCATAGGATATAGCAATATTCATGAGAAATCGATACTAATTTCAGTGATTCAACCGCTCGCATAATTTCTGACGCATTAGTCCAATTTGGCGAAAGGCCAACATTCCTCAATCGGAAACGGCAAAACGTAAAGCGCCTGTGACGTGATAAGTGATCATCATGCACTATTGCGCTAATTGAAATCTATTTGCACTAAACTACAAGATATAACTACGAGTACTGTGATATTGTTAAACCTTCAAAAATAGGAAGCTATGCAGGCTTTTAAAGTTCTCGGTGTAGGGCGGGAAATCGCTGGATGCTTAAAAGGTACAGACATTCTCATATGCCTCCAGTAATCAATTGATACAGCCTCGGTATTTGCGATTAAAATCTTTGATTTTTCCTCTCTGGGCAGACCCTTTCATTCCTCTTGGAATTTTGACGCCCATTAATACCGGCGATATATAGACTATCCACTACCCTAATCCGCCACTGCTTAAACGACATACATGATAAATATATACACAATCCTGATACATGCACGCGAAATACAATTGTACAAGACTAATAATTGTTGATGAAAAACGCTTTTCTACCATAGAAGTAAAAGTTGCGATCAAAGCTGCACTACCCCGTTGATTCAAATTTAATAAACTTACAGCGAATATTAATTAAAAAGTTTTATAATCGTTCATTATTTTAGAAGTTCAAAAATTTATTGTTATTTTATAAAAAAAATTATAGTCTAACCTGAAAACAAAGTAGGTAATGATGGAAAAACTAATTGAAAAATATTGGCAATTGCAGTCCCACTGCAAGAGTTCTCTCTATAGGAAACGCTTGATTGCAACCACGACTAATTCGTTGTCCACGATAAAGTGGGCCAATCTCGGACACCGGTCTACTTTCTCGACAGTTTTATTTACTTATCTCGTCGGGAAGCGTTGCCAACAGACCACGGCCAACAATTTTATGTAACTTTGTTGTCGAAACCGAACGTGCTGCGAAATTGTTAATTTTATCTATCCCGCTTCGACTATTTCTCTGTTGAGCCGCTATTGAAAATGGAAAATGTTTTATACAAAAATATAAACTTCAATTAATAACAACATTTTTTTAATAAAAAACAGTATAACAGTCAACAAATCAAGTAAAAAACTTAATTCTAATTAATTAGTCCTATTCAGTATTCGGAGGGATTATAGGGTAACACTTATTTGTGTCCCTTCTTGAAGCCCCAGTGCTTGTGATCTTCATGACCGCCCTTCTTTCCATGATCATGATGATGATGATGATGCTCGTGATGGCCACCTTCTTCATGGTGTCCCTTATGGTCGTGGTGATGGCCTCCCTTGTCATGATGTCCCTTCTTGCCGTGTTCATGGTGATGATGTCCACCGTGCTTGTGCCCCTTGTGGAATTCACCGCCCTTCTTGTGTCCGTGCTCCTCATGATGACCACCGTGGTGTTCATGATGTCCTCCGTCATGATGGTGATCATGGAAGTGTTTCTCTTTTTTGAACTCATCGTGCTTATGTACTCCATGATGTCCCTTGGTCGAATGTCCCTTGTGGTAGTGTCCTTCTTCGTGGTGACCATGCCCTTTGTGTCCCTTCTCGCCGTGGTGATGTTCATGATGGTGACCGTCATCATGATGATGATGCTTCTTATGTCCACCATGTTCGTCGTGGTGACCTTTATGACCTTCATGATGATGATGACCCTTCTTGCCGTGCTCATGGTGGTGATGGCCCTTGTAGCCCTTGTGGCCCTTTTCTCCGTGGTCGTGGTGATGATGGGCGTGGTGTTCATGTCCACCTCCCTTATCCCACTTCCCACCGTGGCCGCTGGCAGCTACCTCTGAATCGGCATCCCGTTTCTCTCGCGGCAGCTCCCGGCAGCTGACGCAAGCCAGCGCCGCTAAGGCAACACAACCTAACACAAATGCTCTCATGATCTAACGATACCGAGGAAATCGATTTGTTGACTGATGCCTGCCTCCACGGTACTATACTTTTTATACCGATTAGTTTGTTTATTGGTACTGCTTTGAAAATTGTGTAAAATATCAAGGTTGCGCGCGAACCGTTCAGTCGTGGAGTACTTGGTTGCATAGTACTGGGTCGCGATGTCTCAATTAATTGTTAAAAATAAAAAGTCTCCTGTCTGTTGTAAGAATTTTACACCCGGACTACGGACAGACTTACGCATACCTTAGTATGGAACAACTAATAACTAATATAACTCAAACATGGATCAATTTTAAGTCAATAACCGTTTCAGTTGACCAAGCGAACAGGACGGATGATAGATACTTCATATACTCGTACTTTTCATAAGTAGACTATTCAGAATGTATTAAACAAATTAAATGCAGCAAACCATGTTTTTAAATCTCAATCAGGACCGGGCACTTATTTGCCCTGCCGGTCGCCCTCATCATAATCAGCTCACGATACGTCTCCACTGAGGGACTCGGAGCCTACCCTAAGTTAGGGTGTATGTTATAATGGTGAATTATGTCTGTATCAATCATTTTTTTTTAAATAATATAAGGCAGCAAACGAGCAAGCGGCCACCTGAATCCACCGAAATGGAAAGCGACCGCTGCCCATAAACATCCGCAATTGCAGATGCGTTGCCTGCCCTTAATTGACGGAGGAGGAGACGCACATAGAGGACATTTCCCTTCCCTATGCGTCTCCTCCACCGTCAAAACCACTTTTCCTTCCCATCCTTTCCTCTTAAGAAAAGGGTGGAAAGGGAAAGGGACTAAAATTAGGCCTCCGGCACCACACTTATCAGACGAAACACGAAATTGCTTCCATTTCACGCCTGTTTTCTGTGCGGTCGTGGTATTGCTGGGGGCGAGCCGGCCCATTCGTGCGAAGATGTTAAAGCGGGCTCTACCACTGTTAAATTACCACTACTGTTAATTTGTATGGTTTCACAAATATCGCAAAGTAACTACCTAAATCAAAAGAATGAACCTGGATACGTTTCGTATTTACTTGTTTATTTTAAGACTTATTCACAGTGGTATTGAATTTATAGTCTTTTTATAACCATGGGATTTATTAATAAGCGCCATAAAACTGCATGACCCGAGTCTAGGAAAGTGAAATGAAACAACAATGTCATTTTGCTTAATTTATTGATACAATTCTCAACAACAAATACTGGAATACTACAAGATGATAGAATGTTAATAATATTTTACTTATGAAAACTACATTTCATTAAATTCATTTAAGATTTTTATAATAAATCACATCACCAACTTTTAGTTGAAAAAACTAACTAAAGGAACATAATGCTAGCCATTGTCAACACAATGGGTGTTACACACCATCAAAATAAAAAAAATATTCAGTCCGAATTGAACATTTACCTGTGTTAAAAAATAAATACAGATCAAAGAAACACTAATTCAATGAGAAAAATAATATTTTCACATAGTATTTACTTTCATTTTTAAACTTTGCCTCATACATAAAAATATGCAATATATTTGGTAATAAGCACAGACATGTTACAAAAATACATAGGATTTAGAATGTACCTTATATATTTCTATATCATAATATAAAAAATTATCAGTTTGGAAAATTTTAAATATTTAAATCCATAACATTTAATTCAAAAGATGTTTTTTATTGAAATTACAAATAAATTTAATTCCTATGCAATCATTAATAAGAAAACATTTGGTTTTTAAAATTTGGAAAAACACCAATGATAGGTCTCTTTATGTTTAAGGAGTAAATACTTTTAATTATCGTTATTAGCATTGAAGTAAAGCTAGAAGGCGGCGGCCATTCTCCCACACTGCCATATCCCAACAATGCAAAAGCATCTCGTTATATGTAACATAGCTCTACATAGACAAACACTTTACCAACGCTATATTAATGTATTTAAAACAAACTAAATATATTGGTGTTATATTACTTTGGGTCACTGCCCCATATTGCAAACTACATCACAAAAAGATAAAAATCACAATTTTTTTTATATTTTTCATAAAGGCCCATTCTACGGCTCGAATCAGTTCGCCAATCGAATGAAATATATTTTTGGCTATCTGGAAATTACGCTTACATAATTATAATATTTGAATGTTAAAATTGATATAATAAATCCAGTGTAAGTTAATAGCAGATTATTCTATATCGAATAACATACGTCTTATAAGGATTAAAATATTATGAAACGGTTAATATGTCTGCTTCTCTATTCATATCACTAAAACGCACGAGAATATTCTATGTTACGCTAAATATAAAATAAGTGTAGTTATAGCGCGGAGCAAATGTGCACGATTTAGTTTAATTATGTATAACTGCAGCCCGTGTCTCTCATAGAGATATCGCTCGTAAGGCAACCCTGCTTTACGAGTAATCGCTCTATAATGTAACAAGTAGCTATAATAATAGAGTTTCAGCGAGATGGTGCGGGTGTCTCAGTTGAGGTGGAAGCCGCGCTCGTTGGTGGCGGCGAGCAGGCGCTCGCGCAGCACCTCCTTGCACGAGTACTCCGGCAGCTTCAAGTAGTGCACGCACGTGTTCACCGACGGATACGAACCGTCGCCCGCGTCCACCTGCAAACAAACAAACATTACATACAAATTGTTAAATAACATTACCCTCATAGCTTACCTTACATTTTACAATAAGTACAGGTGTTGTTGATGTGCAGATGTACAGATGATGCTACATTTCATAGTATCTTAATTATTTTATTGGTAATTATATTAAGGAAAGGGACTGTACGTGGTATCTTATGCGTGTGTGCGTGTGTGTGTTGTGTGTGTTGTGTAAGGGAGAAGGAGGGGGCGGGGCGGGTAGGGGAGGGGAGGAGGGTTTGTTACCTTGCGCACTACGGTGAGGCGGGGGTGCAGGTTGGCGAGGCCGCCGGGCGGCAGCGTGCTGCAGCCGGTGGCGAACTGCAGGAACGCCTTGCGCTCCGGCACCGACATCTCCACCAGCACCTCCACCAGCCGCAGGAAGCCGGGGCTATCAACATTACATTTATGTTATACATCTCTCTAATGTACACTATCACACCACACCAAATTGTATATGGAACCACCCGAGGAGGCTAAAACATTCTACATGTATATGATGTGTGAAACAAAGTGACCTAGGTATTTGTTACTTTTAAAATGTCTCCCAAAAACGTTAGGTTATTGTGTAATCAACTTGCAAACGTAGTATGTCTCGCATTAATAATAAAGTAATGCCCTTTTTACAATTAGCGCATTGTATACTCGTATAATTGCATGTGCTCAAACAACTGTACGCAGGCGAGGCGCAGGGGGGCGGCCGGGCCGGCAAGGGCGGCTACAATGGAACAATGGCGGCTAGACAATACCACTTCACTTGTGTCCCTCGCTTCTTTTAATTCACAAAGCGCTCTCAGTTAAACCCCGTCTTTAAACGCGAAACTAGTTTACATACGCGTGTCTACATATTCAAGTGTATTATCATTAACTCTATACACGCGCAGCCGTTGCGCACCTGATACAAAAAAGTAATAAAACAATATATTACAACAATTAATTGAAAAGCGGAACCAATACCTGTGGAGGACAAAAATTTATTTATTTGACAACCATGTTAATTTAATAAATAGTTGAAAGTTGCCATAAGTATCAAGTCACCATTACGTGTATGCGTGTGTGTGTGTGTGCGTGTGTGCGGCGGTCACCTGTCGCGCGTGTAACCGAGCTTGGGCTCGGTGTACTGCAGCAGGTGGTCGCGCGTCCAGTCGGGGCCGCGCTCGCCGCACAGCAGCAGGCGCAGCTCGGCGGGCGAGAAGGCGCGCAGTCGCCGCGCGGGGAACACGGTGCCGAAGCCCGCGCGGAACGCCGCCATCTGCCGGCGCACGCCCTCGCGCACCATCCACCGCGTCGTCGCCTCCGCGTACGCGCGCGCGTTCCACGCCCCCACCTGACACAGCGCGACAATGTCAATACACACCATACACTGCTTCACATTTTCTAATATCAAGTGTGTTTTAAGACTTTATTATTTATTTCCAAAATATTATACTGACATCATTATCTGTTCAAAAAAAAAAAACAACAATAGCCGAGAAAACCTATTACAAAAGCATACAATTCCCGTAAGGACCAGACACACATCTGCGGTGTGTTGCGGTATGTCCATGGGTGTATAATTAATAAGTACTAAGCGATCCGCTAATTCCCCACTCCTAATAAATCCCGCTCTCTATCTCCTATTAAAACAAGACATAAACTAATTTTCAAAATAGTATGAGCCACGAACACACGCCAATTAGTCTTGAATGTGAGACGATAATGTGACTATCGTATAGAGATGTGTAGTCACCTCGATGTGCTCGCCGCCGTCGCAGAGCGGCTGCAGCGCGAGCGCGGGCCCGAGGCCGGCGGCGACGTGCGCCATGCTCATCGCCAGCTGGTCGAAGGTGGCGCCCTCCACCGTGATGCTCTGCGCGCGCTGCGACCGCTCCTCCTCCTCCAGCGACGAGTCACTCATTATCGCGTCGTACTCCTCCGCCGCCGCCATCAACTGACCTATGAACCTACACACAAAAATTACAAACGCTACAAACGACACACCAAAAACCCACAAAGTTGTACACAAACGTATCATGACAATGAACATACCTGTGTCTTATGGGATCTATTTCTTCCAAATGTTCAGCTGTCAACTCTTCACCGCACATTAAACGCAAGAAGGGATCCGACAGCGGCAAGTCGACCAGCCGGCCGTCTTGCAGCACCTGCACAAAAAACAATCGATTAATGTGCCATAACTTACCTTTTGAAACATAAAGATGTAAATCTTATAATTTAGAACAAATTATTGACTCACCTTAGCTAAAAATACTCCTAGGAACCAAAAATATTTGCAAACTTTATCACAGAAAGGAGAATCTTGAGGAAGCGTGGAGGGGAACAAGCCACCGGCTCGCATCACGTAGTACCCTGGTGGCTTTTCTGCAAATATCACAACAATATATCCAAACACTCCGTACACTGTTAAATTCTAATAAATAGATATTACACAAAAGAAAGGAAATGAATGTCAAGGCAGTTTTGTTAAAATGTTGTATTATTGTACTGCATTACTTCTTTACTGTCTAGTAATGGTCTGGCTATGTGTAAAGCCAAACTTAATTATTTGAAAAATCGAGTAAGGAACTTGTTAAACAAGTAACAGTATGTGTTGTACCGTCGAGCAGGGAGAGGTTGCCCGGCGGGGCGGAGTGCGTGGGGGAGGTGTCGGGAGCGAGGTCGTCCTGCAGCCACATGTGGAGGTCGGCGCGCTGCAGCTCGGCCGCCACCAGCGCGTAGAACTCCAGCGTGGGCCCCAGCCCCGTGCCCTCCTCCCCAGCGAACTCCACCTCCAGCACAGACTTGCGGGACGCGTGCACGCGCATCACCTGCACAACACACATTGTCTCTTTATGGTTGGACGATAAACATGAATGATAAGGCAGTCGTAAAGAATGACGGCTTTATTAAACTACTGAAGGAAAAAGGCAGAGTACTATAGCTCAAAACCCAAGAAACCCATGAACCTTCTTTTTACATCTAGCTTGTTAAAATATTTTACAATCACTCATTATTTAAATGAAATAAGATGTGGTGTGGTGTACCTGCATGGCGGAGCGCAGCAGGTTGGGGTGTCGCGGGATGCGCACGCGCTCGTGGCGCAGGCGGCCCGTGCGGAACTCCGTCGCCTCGATGTCCGCGCGCCGCGGCGACACGGTGTTGCCCGCCCTGACACAAACATACTATTTATAACACTATATACAGGCTCAAATAACATTAGGTCTACGACTAAATTGCACTAAAACAAGAAATTAATAACATTAATATATGTACAAGTATGTTTAGCGTCATAAACAAACATTCGCTCCATACCTTTGTCTATCCAAAGCACGATCTCGTTGCGCCTGAAGCCACACAATAGTACGGGAAGTACCAAACGCGGTGCAAGCGAAGAACATCTGCCTTGTCTCCAACGGGAACAGGAACGGGCACCAGTCATTCAGCTGCTGACACCTGTATTGTTACCGATAATATAGTAACTGTATACTGCGGTATTGAGGTTATTTATCAAAAATTTAACCAATCACCTCATAAATGTCATGGGAACAGAAATGTAATTCATTACATTAATTCATAAATGGTTAAATTTATAAAGTTTTATATGGTGGGTACCATTGCGGGGCAGCGCCGGAGGCCAGCGTGAGCGGGTCCTGCAGCTGCTGGTGCAGCTTGTTAGTGAGCTTGGTGGAGAGGAAGGCGTGCGCGGGGAGCGCGGGCGCGGCGCTGCGCAGGCGCCGCAGCACGCGCACGCAGCACGTCACCATGGCGCCCTCCGCGCCCTCGCAGCACGCCACGCCACGCTCTGGCACACAAACTTACAACTCAACATCTATATACGACTCTAATATTTAAATTAAAATGTAATCTGCTTCCCAGGTTACATTTAAAATAAACATTTTGGAGTAAGTTATGATACCTGGATCGCTTGGCTCGTCATCTTCACTATCGCTCGACGACGTAAATGATTCCCCGCCGTCGATTTCTTTGTAGGTCAACCTGAGAGAAAATTAAAATATATAAAGTTATAGGCAGCTGGAGTAATTTTCGAAGTTATAGGCAGTCCACGAGGATGCATATTGTAGTGGTGTGGAGACAGAGTACTGACGTGTAGGTGGCATCGCGGTGTGTGTCGTGGTGGTGCGGGTGCGCGAGGGGCAGTTTGGCGTGCAGCGCGAGCGCGGCGCGGTGCAGCGTCCAGGCGGGCCGGCGCAGAGGCAGCGCCGCGCCGGCCGCGCTCAGCACCAGCCGCAGCGCCGGCAGCCGCGCGCTCTCCTTGCCCACGTTGCCGTTCGTCTCCTCGGAGCTGTCCTCAGCGTCAGACTCCTCGTTCAGCGGAATGTCCAGATCTAAATATACAAAACAAACATTATAACGATATCATAAATTTAGATTTTTCTATGCAGACAATGAGAATCCTTAACAATCTGATAAGAAATTCACTTGTTTATAAAAAGCAAGGAGAGAAATATTTTGGCATAATACTAAAACCAAGGCAACAATTTATCCAACACCATCAACATGAAACAAATTGTAAATTTGTTCCCTTATCTGAAACAGTTTACACACATCCTATATCTTTTAAAAAAAAAGTATATCTAGCATGCACTCTTGTAAAGCAATGTCAATGAACATTGTAAAGTCCATATAAAGGCGAATCCAATGAAGGACTGTCCATCGTCAGTGCAGCTGCGGTGCAGTGCGGCGCGCCGGCAACAATCGTTAGATTCTCTCCAACTGACCCGCATCTCAACTGTACTGCTACAACAGAATGTGTTTCAATTATTTCTTAATTGAACATATTGACTAGTCTTCAAATTAACTTTATCAAAATTGGTTGGTTTATGGATGAGGATAAACCACCACATAATTTGCAAAATTATAGTTCTCTTAAGTAACAATTAAAAAAATTCCCTTATAAACCCTCAATACGATGACACATTTAACGTTTACACATACTTAAAAAGCCTTAAAGTGGTGCTCACCGACAGTCTGGTTGAGATTGGTCCTTCCGGGGCGCGGGTCGAAGGCGGGTATGAGCGCGGAGTACTGTCGCTTGAGCACGAAGTCGTCGTCCCAGGGCTTGCGCGAGCGCCCGCCCGATATCCCCATCAGCCCCACCACGCCCGCCAAGCCGCCCCCGCCCCCGCCCGCGCTGCGCACCGCCTCCAGCGCCTCCTCCTCCATCAGCGACAGCAGGTTGCGGGACACCTGGCGTACACATCTTATTATAATACCACAATATTGTACCAAAACACTGTAATCCAACCTGCAAAATGTAGGAAACATCGTTCCTACAAATGTACTCAAGTTAATGTTACCTCTTGATAAGAAGGATCGTTCTCTTTATCGCTGTCGAGTGCGTCGTCGCCATCGTCGTCGTCTTCCAGCTCCGTCAACAGAGCCGGAGCGCGACATGACTCCAGGAAGTCTTCCAATGATACCTGTGTCATATAGAAATTAATTGAAACAATACTTTAGACAAGTTGTAGGACTACATTTTAGTTTAAATTATTTTAATGCTATTATAATTTATATATTTCTTACTAATCTTATTAAACTTTTTTACATGTTTTACTTCCGAGCGGACTGAGTCGCGGGCCACAGCTAGTTCACAATAAAAATCCGTGTACCTGTTCACTCTCGCTGGAGGTGGAGGTGAGCGAGAGCGTGAGAGCGTTCTGCGCGTTGGGCGCCAGCGAGGGGTAACTCTGCGCCGCCGTCAACAGCCCGCCGGGAAAGTTGCTCGACAGCGCCAGTCGCACCAGCCTGTACACAGTTAGTACACATTAAAAGGCTAAGCGAAACAGTAAACTTATTAACATCAAAGTGTTGCAACTGTAATAGTAAAAAATGCATCACAGAGAACAAAAGTAATTTGTACCCGGGGAAAAGGCTGCCTCCATGGTGGTGTCGAGCGTTGCGCTGCGGCGCCGCGGAGCGCACCACGGCCGCGCGCGCCACGCCCAGCGACTCCAGCAGGCGAGCCGCACCCTGACACACGGTACATTTGTATCACTTAATTAATGTTCCACAACACAACTGTTAATTAAGCTTAACACTCTGTTTAAATTATTTCGTCCCACAATCAATTCGATGAATTGGATTTAAATTCGCTGAATTTGGACCTGGACTGAGTATAACGATTGTTTATACTTTACCTCATACATTAAAAATAAACAGTTTTGGTACATTACTTGTTGTGTAAGGTCAGGCTCGCTGGCGCTCATGGCGCCGGTGCCCGAAGCCTGGTTGTCTTTCTTGTGCTCGCCGAACTGTCCCTCGCCGCTCTCGTTATCCTCACACTAATAAAGCACCAAATATTTATGGATCTACTACAATAAATGTTAATAATCACTTCTAATATGAAGAACATTTTTTGTTACAAGACATATAATGTCAATGTTTATGACGTTATACCTATGAACAAGATTTATTCTTATTCGACGTTGTTTTGATTGTCATTTGCAGTATGTTTAGTGTGTGGTGTTAATAGCGACCTGTATGTGCAGCCTGTTGGCGTTGTTGCGCAGCGTGTGCAGCAGCGAGGCGGGCAGCGCCAGCAACTCGCTCGACAGCAGTGCGTTGGCGCTGTTGCGCATCGCGTCGCCTTCGTTACTACGCACCTCACTCTCCTGAACACAACGGACTTTCTACTTTGTATCTACAAAAAAAAACTTATATCTATAGAGTACTCATGTCCCTAGCCTACCTCTTGTGTATTTGCTTCGGGAACAGGTTCCTTGGCTGGATACGGTTTGGTTATATCGGTAATGCTAGTGGGCCCCATTTCCATGTTAGTGAACGACGCATTGCCCAAGTCTGCCAGACAATTGTTTCCTTCAGCTCCAAGTGTTAAAGACTCCACTATGGTTGCTAGATCTAAAAATTAAATGTATTGTTTTATTTACATTCATGAATTAAAGAGGCAACTAACGTTCCAAACTCACCAGTATTGATATGGTGGGAGGAATTATTGATAGCCGAGACGTCGTCTGTGGCGTGCATCCTCGGCCGCGACATGTTGCTGGGCATCTCCTCGCCGGATATGTTGTCCGCAGACGACGCTTGCTCCGTTGATGCTACCGATATCTGCAATTAATTGATTGCATCTTTACAAATATATCGATAGACATAATTTATGAATACCAACCACAAGCTACCTCGATGATAATCGATATCATACGTTTAAAAAAAATGATTATAGCATTATGTTTAGGTGCAAACTACACTAGATAGACAGATTTTTAATACAATAATCACCTGGTGGTCAACAGCAGTGGCGTCTGGCAGGCTGGGCGTGGAGTGGCTTTTGCGTCCGGCGCGTGACTCGCTGCCGCCCGCGCCGCCCGCGCCCCCCGCCCCGCCCGCGCCGCACACCACCTTCAGGTCGAACTTGCCCTCCGCGCCCATGCGGTACGAGTTGCGCCCGCCGTGGTCCCACCTACGATGCAGGCTTCGTATCAATTCAATATCGTTTATCTGTCACTTACAAGTATGCCAGTTAAATAAATTGTAATTATTATAATAGTAATTTTGATGAGATAAAATTGTTACATAATAATTATTGTTAATAACAATATTTTAATCTTGTATGAATATATAAATGTGTAATGACATATTGAATAAAATAAGTTGTATTAAAAAAATGTTAAGTAAAAAAAAACAATATAGAAGTTTTAAGCACTTCGTAGCAACGCACCTGACGTCCACCCAACCATTGTGCAAATCAGAAGTGACAGTGCCGAGTGCCGGGTGTGATCCGTCCTGGTCGCGCCACTTCCAGTCGACACCGCGCATGACGCGCGCGCCCACGCACAGGCCGCGAGCGCCGCGCGACCAGCGGCGAGCGCGCGCCACGCACCCGCCGCCCGCCACCGCCACCGCGCCCGGCACCGCGCCCGCCACCGCGCCCGGCACCGCGCCCGCCACCGCGCCCGCCACCGCGCCCGCCACCGCGCCGCCGCCTGCCGCTGCGCCCGTAGTCGCCGCCGCGCTCGCGCCCGCGCATTGACGCGGCGGAGTCTCCATCACGCTCACAACCTGAATATAAACGTGCACCATAAATTGTACTGTACTTTTAAATTCGATGTAAAATTCATGAAACAAAAGAAGCCGGTATTGTTTTTATAACACAAATTCTACGTCGATATTATAGTCCAAGTGTTACTGTGTTACTTTCGGACGGGTAACTATTCGGCATGAAGACGTTTGACGCTAACCTTGCCGTAGATTTCGAAGCCCGACAGAGATAGATAGTGGCTCTGCCCGCTGGCATTCTTGCCATTCTGCTGCACGCGCACGTAGCGGTAGGCGGCGTCGGCGCGCACACGCCACGTGGCCGTGCTGCCCGGCTCCTGCAGCGCCTGCTCGTCGCTGTGCGCTGCCAGCGTGCTCCATGTCACACCGTCCATGGACATCTGCGGATTGTAAGGAGGGTTATCGAATAAAAAGATGTTGACCTCGAAAGTTTTGCAGAATAGAATAGCGAAAGTATTTACTTGGAACAGCCAGTTGCGCAGTGCTGAACGTCCGTAGCCACGTGCATGGCGAAGAGTATAAGCCGAAGGAACGATGTTGAGTCCGAGGTCGATCGCGATGAAAGCGCGCCTGTCGTCGTTGGTGTGCACGTTGAGGGGCTCCGGCGAGCGGGAGAGCACGTCCTCCGCGCGGCCGTACGGCAGCTGCCGCCCGTCCGACGACCACACGCTCACCAGCCCGTGCGCGCCGGGGTTCACCCACTCGCATGTACCGGCGTTGCTACCGATGTAGTATATTACGCCGTGTTCATCAAAGTCATGCTGTAAAATTCAATAATTTTAGTACATCACCAATTTAGAAGCGAACACGTATTTTTTATATTATAGACAAAGATAACATGTGTACACTAACATCATAAATGAAGTTAATAGGCGCTTCCGCTTTGATGTTCTGCACGAATGTGAAGGTAGAGCGCTCCATGTCGTACCACTGGCGCGCAACGGACTTGGCGAGGAAGCGCTCGAGCTGGCGCACGGTCGTCAGCGCCTCGACCTTCAGGTTTCTGCCGGCGTTATTGCTGCTGCCGCCGCTCTCCTCCGCAGTCTCCTCGCTCGCGCGCTCCACGCGGAGTCTAGAGAATTTAAAAATGTGATGTTGATTATATCTGTGGGAATATTATGTTAAGTTTCTTCGTTTCAAGTAAGGTCGTAATTAATCATTGTTGTGCTCGCTTACCTGATACGTTTGGCGAGGTGGTGCAGGGAGCCGGCGGCGGGCGCGGGTGCGTCGGTGGCGGGCGCGAGCACGGGCAGCCGCTCCACGCTCTCCAGCACGCTGACCAGCCGCGCCGCCAGCGCCGCGCCCGACGAGCACTCGTCGCGCGTCAGCCACTCGCGCAATACGCGTTCACGCTCCAACAGCTGCCCGGCAGTATCTGCCAAACAAAATTTTTATTATTGAATAAAAATAAATAAACACTGCAAATCCCATGTTTAATTAACACCATAAACCTAAGAAAACCTTTGTAATGGCTTTCAGCAAAAAATGACATACCATTCGGTTGCGGAGACAACACGTGCAGCAAAGCCGGTGCCAGCCCCGACGACTGCAGCTCGTAAGCGGAAAGTAATTCATCGCCGCACAACAACTCCGACAGTTGATCCAATGATTCCATTAATTCCTGCTGCCATTCGCCTAAATGAAAGAATTCACATTTTATAAATAAAATTGAACCGTTCAACAATGTGCCGATTATAAGTAAGATATGATTGAATAGCGACCGGTAGCGTGCGTGGCGAGACGCTGCAGGCGGGCGAGCAGAGCACGCAGACGCGCGACGGGCGGCCGCGGCTGGCGCGTCGCTGCGCTCGACAGGTGGCGCGTGTACAGCGCACGCGCGCGCTCCGACACCTGCGTACACAAACGATTTGCCTTGCTTTAAGAAACGCTTGAATGACTGCAATGATTTATTTTAAGGTAATGCGGTACTATGTTTAACATGAATAATTTGTAATTTTTTTTGAGTGAAACTTAACACTAACCTGTGTTTTTTGTGCTTCAGTTTTAGCGGAAAGGCGAGATCGATTTTGACTGTTGTTACCATTATTAACCAGCACTGCTCTTCGATCCACCCAGCCACTCGATAGTTCCGGCCCTGGTTATGAATATAATTGTTAATCAATGTAAATTACCGAAACGAAAAACATAAATAACTAAATAAAAGAAAAACCGCACCTAAAAATGTTTCTGCTGTAAAGGAGTGTTTGGTTCCTCTATTAGATTCAAATATAAAACCAGGTAAATCCTCACGAAGTATTGTTGTCTGTTGCTGGCCATCTGTGTTGTGGATAAGGAGTTCCTTCTCTCTAAAATTAAACACAAACACGTTCATTTATTTAATCTAACAGACATATAAACATTATAGACTATAAAACTGATATAGAAAGTAATTTGACACATTAAGGTAATAGTTAAACTTACTTCTTGGAGGACAGAGTCCAGTTTCCAAGAACAAGTTTTGCGGGTCCAGGTTTTGACAGAATAGGCTGGGGAACTGAATTCTTGGCAGAAGCCCTCGCTCTTTGTAATTTGTCAATAAATTCACCGCGATTCTCTGTAATGACAACATCTCGTTCAAGAAACATTTTCATCGTGATTTTTTTTGTGCGGTTATGATTTGGTAGTTTTTACCTGTGTTGTCGGTCTGGTGCTCGGGGCTGCCGCTGGAGTACATGGTGGCAAGCTTGCCGTCGAGCAGGAAGCGGAACCAGCCGTTGCTGCCGGTGCTGAGCTCGAGCGCGGCGGCGTCGCTCCACGCGTACAGCGCGTCGCGACCGCGGCACAGCGCCCACTCGCCCCAGCTGTACGCCACGCCGCTGCACAGCGACGACGCGTCCTCGCCGCGACCTTAATGCACATTATCAACAATTAATCAACAATCACTAACATTTTAAACACGATTCGTAGTGAAACGGTACCGGCAATGAGAGTTTCTCCGTCGGCGGCGAGGAGGTGCGTGGGCTGCGCGGAGTTCGCAGGCACGGCGGCCAGCGCCTCCACCTTGCTGAAGACGCCGAGCCGCGCGAACTGCTCCAGATAGATATCGGCCGCCTTCACCATCAGCTCCTCCGCAATGCCCAGCACGATCAGGTGTCCGTCGTCGTCGTCCTGCAAACAACCACAAATTATATACTTCCTCTATCTCTCTCTCTCTCTCTCGCTCTCTCTCCTGTTTTTCCTCAACTTCTCATTGTTAACAGAACAATTTTTTCACATTTATTTTGTAAACCAAATGAATTATAATTCTAGAAAAACATTTCCTACAATCACGTCCTGAAGTGATCTTCTTTTGATACATTTTTATGTTATAATTTTTATGTATTAAACAATTTCTATTACACAAGACATTAAATTTGGTAAAAGCACAAAAACAAAACGGCCAATGCAGGTAAATTTCGATGGTGTGATGTTTTAATATACAAAATGCAAGTCAATTCAGTTACAGTTATATCATCCTATGGCAATACAAAGTATCCATTTTAAACACGCTAATTAGTGTTATTAAAAGTGCACATCATATTTACAAATAACGAAAATACGTTCAAAACAAAACAATGGGAACATTTTAAATGAAATAGAAACATTACGTGGAAAATGTTAAAAGATGGCTCTAAAAAAATGGATACACGCATAAAAAACGACGTAAAACAGTTAGGCCTTCCGACGCAACTAAAACGGCTAGTGGTACTGGCTTTCAAAATATTGAATTTAGAAGAGATGGAAAATGTTGTATTCTCTCTAAATAATTCGGCATAATAAAAGACCATTGATTGAGAGCCAGGTCAGAGCGTGGTGTGGGGCGGGGGGTGATGCGGGGATGGAGGGGGCGTGTGGGATGCATTCATCACACCATCGTAAAGTTACCAGCGGCGCGCAGATATAGCGGCTGCGCAGGTGGCGCTGCGGCGCCCGCCGCGGCCACAACTCCCCCTGCCACCCGTCATCAACCATTGTGTTATTTATAATATTTCCGATCATTTTAACCTTTTCACAGACATTTAGATGCACAAAGCTAAAAGGTATACGATTTTATATACTTTAAAGAGGACGCTTGTGCCTGAATAAACGGAACACTTGAATCAAAGTAAATTGCAGATGCTTAAACATGAGAAAGACAGGTGTTTTAATGAAATGAGTTACCTGGTTGTCGAGTACGTTTGCGACGAGGTGTGTGAGCAACTGCGCGGCGCGCGGCGCGGAGAGCGCGCGCAGCAGGCCGGCGGGCGCGTAGTGCACCATCTTGCGCACCAGCGAGAGGCAGGCACGCCGCACGCCCGCGCCGCCCGCGCCCAGGTACCGCGCGCAGAACACCGGCACCAGCCGTCTGACGTCACACGCAAACACACACACATCAATACAATCACTTGTTACAAGCTTCCATTCATAACTCATAGCCGCACAAACCAAAATGTTCCATTGAAATTTGCCAACAAAATTTCATTGATACAATATTTTTTACACTGATAGATGCTTACTCAAATATCCTTTGTATGCACAGAAATGTAAATAGATAACATTAGAAATATATATTTCCGAACATAAATGACGTAATCTGGGTCGGAAAAACGATACTCACTCGAGATAAACCGCGGCCATCTCCTTGTCGCCGGTTTCGGGGAAGTCGTCGTCGTTGGAGGAGGCGGGCGAGTCGTGGTTGCTGACGACGAGCCACTCGCCGGGGCACTGCAGTATCGCCGCCACCTCTCTATGCCCTACGCAGACAATTTATTTTTTTTGTTTAAAGGTATGAACTTTAACTCCTGCCTTTACGTACTACTATAATTACCATATACAATACCATACCATATACCATCCATAGGTATTTCAATTAATTATTTTACTCGGCTAAAAAGCCTTTTACAATAGGTGTTGTGTATAAACCTTGATCGTGTCTCTCTCTGGCCTTGTCTAGCGGCGTCTTGCCGTCCTCGTCGCGCAGGTCGGCGTTGGCGCCGTACCGCAGCAGCACTTTGGCGATGGCGGGCCGGCCGAAGCACGCCGCGTAGTGCAGCGAAGAACTGCGCTGACCGCGATTTACGTCCGCACCTAAATACACAATATTATTTATTACTTAACATCGACTTCGTAAGATAATATTAATTAGTGCACATTCCCGTTAACATATTCACTTCTACTTAAAACATTATTTTATTTTTATATAGTCGGTTTTATTTAGATATCTGTTCGCAGTTTTTGTTTTTTTGTTTTTATTTACGTTAAGATCTTTTTAAGAAAATCTTGGAGACATAGAATACATATTGTAAATATATTCAGCATACCTTTCTCGCAGAGGAATTCGACCATCTCCCTGGTGCCGAATGCGGCGGCCCAGTTGAGCAGCGTCTGTCCGACGTCGTCGGTGAAGTTGACGTCGACGGCGCCGCCGGACACCGCGCCGAGCAGCGCGTCGGTGTCCTTGCCGCGGATGCAGTCGATGAGCTGCCGGTGCGACTTGTCCCCGCGCGCCCCGCCCGCGCCTGCGCCCCCGCCCGCGCCCGCGCCCGCGCCGCCGCCGCTGCCGCTGCCGCTCGAGCCCTCGCCGCTCGCGCCGCTGCTCGACCCCGTCACAGAGTTGCCCGTACGACTTGAACCACTGGAAAATTTATTTTACTACATCTTACGACCCAACTATTATAGTAATTATCTTAAAATCAATATTATCTGATACAATAATACAGTTTTATTAAATTACAATGAAAACTAAAACTTAAATATAAGAACTATATACATATGGATTGAATATAGTTTAGAACAATTCAATACCAGTTGCGGGAAAATACGTACGTTTGTATGGCGTGTCTGCCCTCACAAAGGAGAACGAGCAGCAGATCGACGAGACGCATGCACTCCAAGCACCAGCGCTCGTCCGCCTGCACCGCCGCCTCTATCGCCGAGCACAGATCCAAGCGCACCAGGTCCTGCCACAAACAAATACACTAGTGTTACATACTATGCTCTTTGGCATATTATTTGATATTATTTGTAAATACCAATAAAACATAAAGAAACGTTAACTTGTAACTTACATGAGTTATCTGTGCGGAGCCACGGCACAACGTCGACAGCAGGCTAACAGTGGTGGACACGGATGGCACCAAGCATTTGTCGTCACTAGTCTCTGTGCTACCGAGCCTTCGCACCAGTTCCTCAATCAGACCTGTTTTAACATTAAGTTATCTAAACTTGTTATATAATTTATAAAAATATTTTACTTATAAAAATAGCTACCATTCATTTAAAATCAAATTTGATGCTATCAAGACATTTAAAATGTAATTAATTTATCCAGTTCTATTTCCCAAATGTCAATAAAATTATCAAGTGTTAAAAAATTAGTAACAAAAAAATTGACCATGTTCAGCTAGAGGTGCGGGGTCTGCGTGCGCGCGCGCAAAGCGGTCCGCGAGCGAGGCGAAGCAGCGCAGCGCCGCGTCCGCCACGCGCGCGTCGCTGTGCCGCAGCAGCGCCGACAGCGACGACACCGCGTCGCCCACGCGCTCGTCGCCCGGCTCCATCTTACCGCACACCCTACACCACCATTACAGTAAACACACATATCACTGTACCCCATCACTTCAGGGAAAATATCAATCCTAGTCACATTATAAATGCGAAAATTTGCAAGGATGCATACTGTTAAAAGGTCTCAATCCTTCTCACCTAAATGGCTAAAATGATCTCTTTAAATTTTGGATAAATTTGGATTAGTATAGTCTGGAATAACACATAGGCTACTTACTAAATTTTTCTTAAAAACGCGCAGACCTTTGCCTACAATGATCTAACTGTAGACTATAGTAAATGACTATCAGACATACATTACATCCCCTCAATGAAACTTCTTGTCATTTGGCCAAAAGATAGGAAGTAGAATTCTTCAATATTAAGTAATGATTGAAATATAAAAAATAATGTATATTGTATATTTCAACTACCTTGAGACCACAGCCATAGCAGAATGTAGAGTATCTTTATGGACAGATGTGCCATAGTATGTGATAAAGTGCAGCACTGCTGGCAGGCCGCCACCCTCCCATACTGCTCCCGCTTCTCGTGTACATACCAACTCCAAAACCTATAAAGGTATAGTATGGAATTTCATATGGACATTAAAGGAAAATGTATAATTTCATTTGAACAATATAATCATACTAAAGCGTGAGGATTTGGGAAAGACCCATGTCCAACAGTGAGCAGATAAAGGCTGATGATGATCAAAAAATGATCATAAAATAATACAGGTCTAAGAAAATGTACAAAGTAATGAAAAATGTACCTTGATGCATTGTTCAGCAAGATCTTTGCTTGTGCGATTATTTGGATCGACTGTCAGTAGTCTATTGCATATAGCTTTGATAGCACCTTCTATAGCTACAATCCGTCTTGTGCATTCAGCTGTAATAATTACAAAAATAATTTTAGTATGTCACTTTTAGTTAAGAATATTTTAAAATCTTTTGTTCAACATACCGGAAACATCTAGATAGTAAGTGATAGCTCTCGCTGTTACTTCTAGAACATTATCTGGTGCACATTCATCTAGAAATATTTTGCAAAGTGCTGGGAGAAATGTTCGAGGAGGACAGCTGCAACAATATGAAAAATATCTTAAATGCTAATTGAGTTGTAAGTGTACATCATAATATTACAGGTTGAATACCAATTGATATCCTTTAAAAATCATGGCAAATGGATCTACAAGTGTCACAATGGAGGTTTCAAAGGTTATATGTTAATTTGAATATATAAACAATGATTTCAAATTGAACAAATCACTTCTTTTATAGCTTTGTAAAATTACTTTGATTTATGTCTCTTACAAAATTATAAAAGGGGTTGTTTGCAATTATATAATTGGAAAATAATGAAATATGGGGTGGTACAAAAAAAAATCTACCTTTCAAAGCATCTGTCAACATTATCTGACATAAGCAAGAGCATACATAGTTGTTCTAATGCAATTAGTTGCATATCCCTTTCATCGCCTTGGCCCGTCAGCAGCCATTCCAGTAATGTTTCTGGATCCACTTCCGCCATCTTGAAAAATTATTAACATCAAATGTAAAATGTGTTATTAAACTATAAGACTCGAATTTTATTCTTGTTTATACTTTAAACTAAATTGTCAATTGCCATTTGTTGCATAATCAGTATCATTATAAAATTAAATGATATGTAATGTTATAAAAATGTTAAACTATGTACATAAGCATTAAATAGATATTAAATATAACACCATTTGAGATGTGTTACAATAATATAAATTGTGTACTGTTTGTATTATGAAAATATTGGCTACATGTTATTGAATATTACTTTTATTATGGATGCAATAAACATTAAAAACTCATTGAACAAATCATATAAACAAATCAATTTACAATAACAAGTAAGTATTAAGGTAAATAATACAGTAAAACTTAAATAAAATAAAAGTAAAAAGTCTTTTCAGTTAGACATTATTACATCATAATTGATTTGTTACCTTCAATGTTTATCCCAATTAACAAAGTACCAGATTTCTAAACTATGTATTTATGGTTATGAATCTTACCTTCTTTTAATTTCGAATTTGCAAATTGCCTGAAAATCAAAAATTATATTACAGAACTTCAAAAAACATATCATTTTAAATCATATTTGGAAACTTGCAGACATAGTAAATTAAATCAGATGAAATGAGTATTGGCATAAAAATAGACAAGAATGTAGAAATTGTTTGATGTACTATGGTGGTATTAAAAGGTACACTCAGGTACAGTGTTATGGACAACATTTTTTATTTGTTATCTTTTTAAGTATGTCATGTTTTAATCATAAACAATAGATGAATAATTACTTTACACATAAGTAATAATTATTATTTTAAATGAGTATTATTTCGGTAAAAAATATATTGGTAGAGATAATACATAAAATAATGCGCACAATAGAATTTTCAAATAAAATCTAGGTTACAACAATAGTGAATGATGCACCTTTCTCTTTTGCGACATAAATATACATGTTAACTACATAGTTAGAGTAAAAGTTTTATTCATTACATTGTTAATAGCACTTAAAACATATGTTATTTACTCTCTAAGAGGTATAAAAACATTTACGAAAGAAATGGTGAAATACAAAAGCGAAGGTGTCAACAATGTCTCCGCAGACTTACAATCAATTAACCATAACGACTATGGCGTTAAAAATCCTTTTCAAAAACACTGATTTCACAAAATATGAAATAGACCTCAAAAGAAAAGACACAAATCATTTGTGTACAAGAGAATTTCAGAGTACACAATTATTTTCCTTCGTATAATTCCAGCGATCAAAGCAACCAAAACCAATATGAAGGACAAGAAAAGAGAAGACAAAGAGTACGTAAATAAGAGTAGAAAAGGAGCGAGCATGTCGGCACTGATCTCTAAACATAGATAGGTTATAAGCCACAATATTTTGTGTCACTTGTAATTTTCGCCATTTTGGCGCTGACGGTAGTGTTTGGTAGCGGTGATAAAGACTTGAACCAGTAAAAAAGATAAGACTAACTGTCAGTAACATTAACAAGCGCCAATTAAGTTATTGTTTAACGAAGCGAAGCAGCAACCTATCCATTAATAGACATCTGTGTTCGATGGTCCACTGGTCAAAGAGTAGATATACTAAATAATTGTATTACCAAATTATTACCATAATGTTAATTATTAAAACTATAGTAATATGATGGTAATATGGTTTACTATGAGAATTTTATATAAACTAAATACTTGTATGCTTCGTTATTTGTCATTGTTCGTATTGCTGGATATAGGCATCAATAGGCGTCCACCAATATATTTTACTGTATTGTACGTCATATTCGTTAGCTACTTCTCTTTTACTGTGCGACGTAGTTCGAATCCTATCCATTACCTAGGATGAATGACTAGGTCATAGTTATCGTCACTGGCCCAGTTCGTGTTGGGCAACGTCATACATATCTTTGAATTTACAGGATTTACTTTAACCGTAAGAACGTCGGATAACTGTACATACAAGATCAGTACGTTGGCAGCGATTTTTGGACGTAGATTAGATCCTTGAGTACATATTATGACGTAACTCAATTAGCGATTTGGGAAGATTTCACTACATCTGTTAATATTAAGAAATCAAGGTGTTGAAAATTAATTAATTAAATCAAAGTGGTTACCAGTGGTTACATATTGGAGCGTCGGTGGCTCAGGGGTTCCGCCTGGGTTCGAATCCCGCCAAGTAACAATGTGATTTTCGATTTCCGAAAATCATATGTGCAACCTGCACATATTTTACGAAGAAATTCAAAGATATATGTAAAGGCAACCAACCCGCAGTAGGCCAGGGTTTTGACTCGGGCCTAGTCACCCTAAACTTAGAGCAGGCTCCGACCACGGCAGAGGACGTATAGTGAGCTGCTGATGGTTCAATATTGATGATGATATTAGCAATATTGATTAAAAAAATATTGTGTGATATATACCGAGACATATGTAATATTAAATAAAATAACTGTGACGTAGTAATAGTTTATCATACATTTATAATTTTTTTCTTATCTTACAAATAATTAAAAATATGTTCAGACTGAGGCATTGAACACAGCATTTAATCGAATTATTTTTAAATTTCCGCGAAAGTTTGTCTCGTCTATAGCGTGGTCCACTATAAATTTTCAATATAAAAATCGATTAAGGAGGACGCCTACCCCGTTTTTTGTATTCTTGTTCACACATAAAACATTAAGAACGATGATTACGAAGTTTGTCTTCAATCATTTTCTGTGCTTCCATTATTTTTTTTGTCATGGCATCTTCAACTGATTTTAACTGAAATAAACAAATAATATTGAATGATTCCATTAAAACGATTCCAAAAATTAGTATAAAACCCAAGAACCATGTCTATTCATGCATCAATAAAAGATATGAAGTGCATAAAGTTTAGGTATATTAATCATTTAATACTATAAAATAAAGTTCTTTGTTACATATGGTAAATGGATTTTGTGGGAATAGTTATCAAATTTTTAAATAAGAGGTAAGGATTATATTGTAATAAAGTTTGTTACCTCGCTTGTAAAGGTATACTTCAATTTGGCAAGTTCTTCTATTGCTTCAGATTTCTCAGCTTTATATTTTACAGTGAGCTGTTTAACTTCTTCTATCTCCTGCATCGCTTTCTTAGCGCGCTCCCTGTGCTCTTTCTCCATTGCTTCTGCTTTACGAAGATTCCTGTAACGAATTTAAATTAGTTTTTCATAAATTTACATTTATGAAAAATTATTTATTTAATTTACATTCATATCTTATTTATTGTCTATACAAGTAAAGAAACATTTTCTACATATCGAAACGACGCGGAACAATAACACATATGCAGCTTTTAAATGTTTCTGTAGGAAATAGGTTGTTCAGTGTTAATTGCTTTTTATTATTATTCAGACACAATGCTACCTAATTGTAAATTTGTAAAAAAAAACGGAGTTTGTCTCTTTGCAAGGACTAAGTCATTTTTTCTATAAGAAGAACTCTGCGTATTTTCGCAACTGTACATATTTTTATTAAATAAGCACGCAAATTACGTTAGTGCAGCAGTTTTCTCTTGTTGCCTCTTTGCTTGATTTACTTCTCTCTTCTTAGCTGCTTCCGCTCGTGCTGCTCTTAGCTCTTCTAGTTTAGTCTCCAGTTCAGTTAATTCAGTGTTAAATACTTTTAACTCTCCTTCTTTACTGTCAGATTCCAAATCATCTGAATCATAGTCACTGAAAACATTAATAAAAATGTACTCTTTGTGACCACGATATCCATTTTTAGAGCAGTTATTTAAAATATTATATTTAGCAAAATTCAGTTTTCTAAGTAAAAATTACAATTAAATTAACAATCCAGGAAATAATATTTAAAATAAAATAATACCCTATTTGATACCCTTATTGTTAGGTGCAAACAAATAATATTTTTTTACTTAATGACGTATAACATTGGAAATAGCATTAATTATGAACATTTTAAAGATAACTTACTTCAAGCTATCGGTGAGCGTCATTATTTCATGTAACAAATTGTTGGCGATAGTAAGATTTGGTTTTATTGCTTGCAAATTTTTGAGACAATTTTCTTTCTGCATTAATGTTGCTCTTAAGCTTGTTAGTTTATCTTCTGCCTCTTGCACATTGTGTGTCGCTTGCTCCACCTGGGCTTTTATGTCATCCGCATCATACACTCTCTGACTTCTTAACTTTTCTACTTCAGCAATCAAACCATCTCTGTGTGTCTTTTTCTGCTCCAAAATTATTTCCATTTGTTTGTTTTCATTCAAGATTATTTCCAACTCCTTCTTAATAGCATCATGTCCCTCTTTTTCATGCTTTAATTCTTCTTCAAGCTTCTTTTGTTCACTGGCTATCTGGAAATTTAATGTTTTTTTGTTAAATATTGGCATGTTATAATTTATTCTTCAACACTTTCAGAGACACTTTTGTTACAAAATGTTAGTAAAGATCAAGATGTTGAAATTTGTATTCAATATGCTATAGTACAAATTACTGGACTTTTATATTAATTAGAATTAACTAAAAGCAGAAACCTGTTACGAGATTACAAATCATTAAAAAAAAGGGGTTAAAATATTTGCAGTCTTACTTACAATTTCTAATCTTTCAGCTCTTTTGGCTTTTTCATGTGCCTGTTCATTGAGTAAAACTTGTAATTTATTTATTCTGTCTTCCAAAATTTTAACCTGAAACATATGTTCATACTACATAAATTTTATTTCTAATGGATATACAGCGGTCACCCTGACTTAGGGTAGGCTCCGAGCCCCTCTGTGGGGATGTATAGTGAGCTGGTGATGATGATACAGTGGTGGTCAGGTAATGAAAAAAGACAATAGCCATATAAATAGAGTAAACAGTATTGAAAATAATTGATATAACAACTCATCATCATCATCATCATCTCCCCTGCCTTATCCTACTCCCATAGGGTCGGCGCACCGGGTTTTCGTCCTCCAAAGCACTCTATCATCTATCTTATTCTATTTATTCTCTATCTATACTAATATTATAAAGACTAAAGATCTGGATTTTTGGATTTTTGTATGTATTGAAATAAAGGAAGGACTCCTGGGCCGATTTCAAAAAATCGTCTTTATTAATAGCTATGCTATTAGTAAGTAACATAGGCTATATATGTTTTTTATTTCATGTGAGCAAAGTCGCGAGTAACAGCTATGATATTATAATTGTCATTTATAACTTGAGTTAATGAATGAATATGAAATCTATATGAAATGACAAAAATTCACCTTTTCACTTTGCAAAAATAATTCTCTTTCAGCAGGGGCAATCTCTTCCATGCGTTGCTCACAAAACAGTACCAAATTGAACAGTATAAGTAAAATACTATAGGTTATTTTTGTAATTGGTTGAAGAAACTGAATAAAAGTAAATTTTATTCCAAATTTTGGCATAAAAAATTTCACTATACGAGACATGTTAATTATAGGTATTAAGTCCCAAAAGTAAACCATGTGTTCATTACGGCTCTCTTCGGGTGGGGGCTGTAAGAAAATAAATGAAATTAAACATATTTGGTGATGCAAGTTCAAATAAACTATAACAGATCTTTTAAGACTTGCCTGCAATATTGCATCACTGTCAATACCTAGTTTGCTGAAAACTTTAAGAACAGCCTGTGTCATTCCATGGGAATTCTTTAAAGTGTCCACAGTGAGGGGAAAATCTTGGAAAAATGCATTCCAATTTTCAACAAACTGGTCCATGGAGGCTATTTGCCCAGTTACAACTGAAACAAAATAACAATTCTGAACTTTCTTTTTAAACTTATAAATATAGACCAATGGTATTAAAAAAGTTCATTGTATATTTTGAATACACAAGAGTTCTGAAATAAATCAGGTAATCCTAAATTTTGCTGTTTTTACATGTATTTAACAACTTTTACTGTATTTACTTTTTAGAGTGGTATTACAAGTACATGGTTAATTATAAAGTATAGAATGGTATAAGTACCACTAACTACTTGTTCCTTATTGTAGGAAAATAAATATAGTGCATAATATATACTGAATAAGTTCAAAATTCTCCACATTTTTTAAATCCATCGTCTGATTACCCAAGCCGATTAAATACACACATAGATTGAACACTTACGTTTTTCCATTTTGATGAAATTAAACAGAACCTTTCAAAATTGTAAATTTAAATTCTTATAAGTTTAATTCAACTAACTGTAATAATGAAATCAAATATTTACAAAAATACAACCAATTCAAACTACAACGGTCGAGTACAAAGACTATGTCAATAATTATAAATTAAAAGTCACCTAATAAAACGATGATCATAGATACTAGTGTACTACTCTGTGGTAGAAAAGCTCTATGGGTTTAGTTAATTTTGACATTGTCATTGTCATTTTATTATTTCGAATTTCAATCAAAAGTCAATGTTAAGTTAGAACCTGATAATTCTGTTTCTATCCAATGTATTTCAAAGCTAGCGAAAGAAGAGAAACTGAAGAAAACATTTGAAATACGAGCCTCCACTTAATACAAATTAGTTCAATACAAAACAGTGTAGCGCCGACAAACCAAATTTATTTATTAAAATCACGGTGTACAGTTTCGAATATATTCAGAGCATTTAATAAACCAAAAAATATATATTTGTTACATGGAAAGATAAATCCCTAAAATGAATAAAGAAAAAAAAGACCCAGACTATCCAGTTGAATTAGAAAGTCAATTTATCATGAGATTTCCTGACGCACCAGCTAAATCATTGAAAGAATTGATAAAATCAGGCGAGAATTTTAAAAATAGACTTTCTATTAGTCTAGAAAATGACATGCGACATGGGGAGGTACGTTTTGATCATTGGCTTTTACATGCTAAAGTAGTGGATTTGCCAACCATAACAGAGTCACTAAAAACAATTGATAGAAAAAGTGTTTATAAAACTGCAAATATATGTCAAATAATGATATGTAAAGAAGAAATTGACAATACAAGTGAAGAAGAGTTACCCAACAAAAGTAAGAAAAAGGATCCTTTGAAAGTTGACAAAAAGTTTCTTTGGCCACATGGTATTACTCCTCCAACAAAAAACATCAGAAGAAGACGTTTTAGAAAAACTTTAAAAAAAAAGTGTGCAGAAGCTCCAGAAATAGAAAAAGAAGTTAAGAGGCTTCTAAGAGCAGATAATGAAGCTGTTAGTGTAACATGGGAAGTTATAAAGGAAGAAAATGACAGTGCAAAGAATGAAAGTGCATTATCAAATAAACCTAAGCCAAAGAAAAACCCAATTGCTAAAGCAGGACAAAACTCAAATAACCAGTCTAAATTCGAAGACATATTTGGTGGGGCAGTAAGTGATAGTGATGCAGAAGATGATACTATTGATAAAGAAGATAGCAGAATGTCAGCATGCGACGATCAGATGTCAGACTCGAATTCTGTTCAAGGATCTGAATATAAAGGAAAACAAGTAGTAACTCAATTCAAGTCTGAAATGTTTAACTCCCTGGAAATGGCTAGCAATATAGCCACACCTGTAATAAATAAGAAAAACACTACAGTGGCTTCAGTCAGTGGTAATATGAATCAGCATCAACAACATTTTAGTGATAGTACTACTCAAAATGCAAAAGTGCAACAACTCACAGCTGAACTCGAAGAACTTAAGCTAAGAAAACATAGAACGCAACTTGAGATTTCAGGACTTCAAAATATGGCCTTGAGACAGAGGTTTCAAGATATTTTACATACACTTAATAATGAAATTCAGTTGAAAAAAATTGAGATTAAAAATTGTGAAAAATGATATTTTAAACATTGCATAAGCATTGCCTAAGTGTTACCTCACATATGATATGATGTTATGTTTGAAAGAAAAATGATAACTGAAGCATCCAAAATTTGATATTCAACTACATTCAAGATCTGTTACAAAAGTGATTAATATCATAAAGAGCTTGCTGAATTTCTGCATTTGCTGAAAAAAGTAATGTTTAAATACTTTCAACTCCAGTGAAGCTTAATAATTATGTATCCTGCCTACTTTTAAAATAATTTTATTATCAATCAAAAGAATACAAAAATGTTTGTTTGTTATTGACAATAATTATTTAAAGATATTTTTTTAATTTAAATTGTAAGCTGATGTGTGATATATTTATAATTAATATAATGATCTCATGGCAAATATTTGTATTTTCATTTAAAATTCCTAATGATTCTGCGCCTAGCGAGCTGCACATTCGCCATATGTGGACACAACTTTAGAAAACCTCTTGTTGTGATGTATACATTGTACATTGACCTTCCAGTGGTATCCCTGTTACACAAACATTGCCTTACTATGGATTTTGGCAGATTTTGGTTCTGTCCATTCTTATACACAAGGCTCTATCCATGTTGTGACTAAATAAGGATGTGGTTTACCTGTACCATATATCTGACTATTGTATAATGTGGATTAGGCCACTGTTACAACTTTAGATTACAACAATTACTGTCACTTTCGTTTTAAGGTATATAAGACCTTCGAACGTCAGCAAACTCCACTGTACCTATGTAAACGAAATGAACTCTACTGAAACTAATAAATCTTCAGGTAATTTGGTCCAACTTAAAATATTGAAAGTAATCTACATTCATGATTCAATGGCTTCTTCGTTTGGCATAAGTAGTGTCAGGTTAACATATGACAAGTTTTGTAGCCTAGTAACGCATGACAAACAAATACAATACGGTAATAAGACTCGATATACGAACTACTGCAAGATAAATCCCACAAATATTACAAAATGGTTACTCTCCTAGACAAAGCAACCGAAATTGTCGACAAAATTATAACACAATCCAATGAAGATACTTCGCGAACAATATTTGCAGTTGGCAGTAAGTCAGCGGTAAGTAAAGTTAAGCACTTAGAAGTCATATCTTATAGAGAGTCTCTACTGTAGCAACATCTATATTACAACAATGGAGTTACACTCCTCTCATTCTTTTTCTGAAATAAAAGTCAGTCATTTGGTAATGTGCGTACTGATAATGACTGACGCGTTCTTTGTATGATGTGATATATTAATGTTACACTTACACGGCG
This sequence comes from Papilio protenor, assembly GCA_029286645.1. Classification (NCBI taxonomy): domain Eukaryota; kingdom Metazoa; phylum Arthropoda; class Insecta; order Lepidoptera; family Papilionidae; genus Papilio; species Papilio protenor. The sequence continues at coordinate 5,782,632 of JAGSMZ010000011.1, forward strand.
AGCATTCATGCAGTCAGTACGTACTGTTATAGGGAAACCAGCGAGCAACGAGCAGCTCGATGTAATTGTTACGCGTCGTAACATTAACACACATTAATGTGTTACGACGAAAACATGATATCTACTATAAAAATATGTTTTAAGTGTAAAAAAAAATTGCAAGTTTATAAACTTTGTTTTAGGGCAAATCAACTCTTATTTCTAACTTTCTTGAAAAAAACGAAGCACCTCGTGAGACTCTTGTGCTAGAATACTCATTCGGTAGAAAATCTGGACAAAAACAAGGGTTGGAGAAGATAATATGCCATGTATGGGAGTATGGCGGTAAACTGGAATTATTGAAGAACGTTTTAACCTCTGTCCCTTTACATAGTAAAAGTTACTTCATAGTAATGATAGATTTAAGCAAAATCAAGACTATTTGGAATACAATTGAGACGTGTGTCAATTGTTTAAAACCTTATGTAGAGAAAAGCAGTTCAAAGGATTTACTATTGATAGGCGGAAAATATGACTTATTTAACAATTATGGTGAGAGAAATAACAATTATTTAGTTAGCTCTAAGCATGTACTTATAATATTCATGTGATTCTAGTTATTAACCAATATCGTAAGCACTTGGGAACTAAATATCATAATACAATCTATATATTTCAAATTCATTTGTTAATTAAAATATGCTGTTTACAGATAGTGAAATAAAAAAAATAATTTGCACAACTCTAAGATGTGTGGCGTTAATTAACGACGCACATCTAATATTCTATTCGTCAAAAGAGCCACACCTAATGCGAAGAGTCAAAGAAATGTTACACAACGCAGCATTCGGAAACGGTGTAGTGATAAAAGAAAAAAATGTAAACCTCAACAAACCACTGATAATACCAAAGGGGTTCGATTCCTGGGAAAGTATCGGGACCCCAAAATCTACGATGGATCAGGCTAGTATAAAGTATTAATTACAAAGAAAATGTATATCGGTAACATTATTTAACATTTTAGTAACTATTCATTTTAATAAGTGTTACTAACTGTTGTAGTAACCGAAAAAATTCCATGGTACGATTTTAACGTACCGTATTACTAAGTTATTGGTTGCTTCATAGAGTTGTTGTATTTTATTCATTCATGTTAGTTCTTAGTTATCCATACTTCAAACTAATTATAACTAATTATTTAACGGCTATCACTCACGTTTATCTTTCCGGTGGCGGCACCGAATAGTTTCGGGTGATAGGTTAGTTGAGTGATAGCCGTTAAATAATTAATTATAATAATGTCTCGCGAAAGTTTAAACAATTTAATATCCATACTTCAGGTGAAAATGCGACACGTAGCAAGAATACCACTGGAAGTCGAAGCTAAAGAGATTACAAATTCTGAATTACAGCGCTCTCACCCTGAACCGATTTTGGACTCGCTTGCTGCTTTGAAGTATGAAGATATCCGTAACATGGAATTGTTTGATCCCTCTATTAACGAGTATTTGATGTGTTTGTAATAAACTATTGTTGGTGCTCTGTATTTATATTATTTACGATCAATCGTGTCTCGTTTTGTTTTGCATAGAATTTTGTCAAAAATCATCCATTTCTATGAACCTTAAATTGAATGATTAGGTCTTCGTGTATTCGGGACTGTGCTTAATATAATAAATAGGTACCATTAGGTCAACAAAAAGTGTTAGTGCTGTAAGACAGATATTGCATGGACTAGGTATAAACTGCATTTAACATTTCACATTATAGGTGACATAATGAACAAGCTTGTAAGGATTAGATTAAAACAGCAATATAGTTTTATGCATAGCTTTTATAATTTCCAATATTTGCTTTCCGAGCATTAAGCCTGGCTTCTAGCGTTGTTAAAGCTTGTCGAACGTATTCTTTTTTTAAAATTGCGAGGCTCACTTGTAGACATCGTCTCGCCAAACTCATATCACCAGTAGACTAAAAACAAAACCAGTAATTAAGTAGTAGCTCCCTTCAAGCTAAGCTAAAGATTACAATAATCGTTCGTTTAGCTTAATTAAAGGATTATTAATTTTTGTATCGCCATTAGAATCGTTAGGCAGTCTTCCGTAGTGGCTTTCAAGGACCACCTTAGTCCTTCCCACAAAAACAGCTCTGAAGTGATAATAACTGTGTAGTAAAATTATACTATAGATAAATTATGTTGGATATTATATTAAAAATAGGGCGCTAAGCCGTTAAAAACGTACCAAAGCTACATGTGCCAGATTAAACCAAACATCGGCCTTTGAACTAGGGCTTGTAGAAAAGAAGAGAGCTTGTCGGAAGCAGGGTAAAATGAGATCCCATTGACTACAGTAGAGACAGCATAAGCCAAGGTTGTTGTAAATCTCGGAACCTAGTGGGGTTGTTGCCAGCAAACGTCTGAAATATTTACTAAGTTAGATAGGTACCAATTTTATATTCAATAATAATTAACAAACAACTTATGAACAAATAGTTAAGTACCTGTAATATCTCATTGCTATTTCGGGTTGGTCATTGTAGAAGTTGTGCATAGCGATACTCGCAACGGCCTCCATGTTGAAAGGGTCCTGTATAGCTACCATTCTGAAGTCTTTAACTGCCACAGCAGAGTTTCCCATCTGTCCATTGATTCTAGCTTGTTCCATTAATAAAGGCGTGCACTCATGAAATACCGAAAGCCCTTGCTTACATATGTCCAGTGCTGATATAGGCTGGTCCAGAGCCACGTACATAGCAATCAATCGAAGATACACGCTTAAATGCTTATTTTGCTTCAGCGCACGACGTAAGCAGTCGTCGGCCTGTCTAAACATTCCCAGAGTGTAGTAGCATCTCGACAGGGAATGGTTCCACCACCAGTCCGAAGTATTGTCACTCTTTTGAGCTTGAAACGCAATGTCCATAGCCTGTATACGCCAAGGAAAATTAATAAAACTGTTTAACGATTTAGATGATTGCTCCATATAAGTTAACTTTTACAAGATATCGTATTAACTTGATCAATGGTACAATGCTTACAAATTATGTTGTTTACCTTTCGAACATCTCCTTCACAGTAATACACGTATTCAAATAAGGTTTTAGCTGCTGGTGAAAACGTCGTTTCCTCCTTGGATAGGAACCTGAGGGATATAGGCATGTTGAGAGATGGGCCGCCAACAAGGGCAGTGGCGGCTCGCGAGGCGCGCCCCGCTGACCGCAACGCCGTCCTCGCGCTTTGAGCTCGCGCCGTCAGCGCGCTGCCTCCGGGTTTCATAGTGGCAGCTGTGCTCACTCTTTTCTAAATTGAAAATAACATTGATACGTACAAACATTATTGAGTACATTACCGCACTGCAAACCCTACATGAAATAATAGAACTTACGTTCGTTGATGTCTGATGTGCTGTCCGAATTTGCCTATCGAATGTAGTACCAGGTCTCGGTGTTTTCGCTACGGCGGTAGAAATCAACTCATCTTGATAAGAGAAGTAGTCAACCTCGTCGTAAGCGTTTGCTGCGACCTTCACTTGTATCGTCATCGCGCGCATCCGAATAAATTCTATCATACGATCATTCTTATCTTTTAACACTTCTTCGCATAGTTTCAGACATTCATCATACTGTTTAATTTTATAAAGGTGTAATATTTTGTAATCGTCAGGTATTTCCATTTCGTTTCTGCACGGTTCAATTAAATTGCTAGGCAACGGAGTATGTAAACAGAAAATCCCATTTTACGTTTACTTCCATTTAACTCTCTCTACTTGACTACTTTTTCTAACAGTTCCTAGTTCCTACAGTTAACGAATCAAATTATGTTTTATCCGAATAATTAAGTAAGCACATCTGATAAACCAGCACAAATAAATAGTTACTATATAATTCGATGAATAAAATGTTGAGAAGATCTTTTACACTAACATTTCTCTCAGCTCGTTTGTCTTATTTTGCATATGCACCATTGAGTTAGAAATGTCGTAGATTTAGCATAATGTACTTAACGGCACGTAAATAATTGCTATTTGAATTTCTACACTTGCCAGTTGTTTTAAACCTTTTTTATTCAATTTAAAATTGGCAAAAAAAACATTACGAAACAATAAAAAAAAATAGCCGATGAGATGCTAGGTAACAATCTAAGGGTTGCTTTTTTCTATCACCGAGATCTTTTAGGATTATCTATCCGACACGAGAAATATCTGTCATTGCCACGGCGTTAACTATTTTTAATGTAGATTCATGTTTTCCAAATATATTCTACGATACCTTTTAATTATTTCGGTATTATTTCAATGTGTAAAATGATATTATCACATGTTGTACAATCGTGCCTACAATAAAAAGTTTACGACTCCTGCAAAAGCTCCTATATAAACCAAAGAAAAACAGTTTTTTTTATTCAAGACAAAGCAGTCGAAGCAAATATCAAACATGCTTCTAAGGAGTTTAATGCTGTTGATATCTTTGAGTCATGTTTTGGCTGCAGATTCCTGGAGGAAACCTGGATGCCATAGAATAGGTATGATCTTTAAATTCTAGCCATTATTATTCGAAGTCAGCTCATGCACGTCCCCCCCGAGGGGCTCGGACCTCGGAGTTCAGACCTGAGTAGGTGAGCAGGCCTTAGTCAATTACACTGACCCCTTTCGGATTGGTAGCTATTATTATAACATTTGGTGATTACGGTAGGTATTTGAATAATTCCATGGATTTGAAATTAACATTTCAGGTCACACAAGAAACATCAGTATTCCAGACTGCGTCGAGTTTAAAATAACTACAAACGCATGCCGAGGCTTCTGCGAGTCTTGGTCATTGCCAAGTATCATGCTGGGGTTCAAGAGGCATCCAGTCACATCCCTGGGACAGTGCTGTAATATCATGGAGTCTGAAGACGTGAGTTGCAATTTCACTTGGTCGGCGTGGGCATAGTATGCATACATTTATTAAAATTAATTGTTTAATTTCAGGTTCCAGTAAAAGTTCTCTGCTTAGATGGCGAAAGAAATTTAATATTTAAATCGGCTATATCCTGCGCCTGCTACCATTGTCAAAAGGAATAATTTGATTTCGGAGGATCCTTATAAAAGTCCTTATGAAAGTCTTTTAAATATATATTGTTATCTCTTAACTTCCTAACATGTTATGAATTAGTGCAAAGGTTAAAAGTGTAACATACAAAATGTAATTTTACTGTAATGTGAAAATGAATTATTAAATTACAAGAAATAAAGACAAACTAAGTTATAATATTTTCAGTTTTATTTATTGTGATACAAAGAAAACAAAAGGCTTTAATAACCATTTATAGATTCTCACTAATTAAAACTATTAGAAACAACTTCGTAACAAAAATATAAGTAACTAGCTGTTGCTCGAAACTTCGGGTGCGTGAAATTAAAAAAATAATAAAAACATAGACTATGTTAATCACTGATCACTGATAACGTTGCTTTTTAATGGTGAAAGAATTTTTTAAACCGGCCCAGTACTTTTTGAGTTATTTCAATACATACAAAAATACAAATCTTTCCTCTTAATAAGATTAGTATAGAAAAATGTAAGTTATTACACAAATAAAAAGTAGCAGAATAGAAGGTTCACTTCGGGTCGCTAGGCCACTGTAGTTAGAATAGCAGAAAAAAATACGTACAAAATCTATCTGTCTATCATTTATACTTCTATACTAATATAATAAAGCCTAAACACACACTTCTGTGTTACGTAGGATGTCGTCAATCACAGGATACTTCTAATTCTTGAATATTTCTTAATTTTAATAAAAAGCTCTACTCTTTCGCCCCTCTATAGGCTAAATACTTTCACGCTATTTAATTTAGAGGTGAGTAAACACATTATGCGGGAAAGGAACAAAAACTACCAATGGCAAATAGCCAATAGCAGCAAAGAAGCAAAATTGCCATGGTAACGGAAATTGTTAACCAATGCCAAAGGCCTTCGTTTTCATTTGTTCATTTGAAAAATTGACGTTTGCAATAGAAAGTTATGCAAATGTAAACAATAAATTAGAGTTCTTATAATTTCATGCGGATAAAGCTAGTTTGAGATAAATAGATGAACAACTTAATACAAAATTATTACAGCTGTTGACTAATAGTTTTGCTCGCCCAACCTGTTTTTAGATGTAAACACCGCAAAAGTTTACGTGTTCTGTCAAAATGCAACTGTCAATTTGACATTTGTCTGTCATTTATATTTTATCACCATGTTCTTGTGTGAAGTCGCTTTAGGAATAGACCAAGAGTTCAGATGATAATGAAAATTTCAAAGGATATGTTATATTTATTCATCATTGCTTTGTCCTAGTTATTGTGAGGAACAAAGATGTTATGGAGGACAAGACCCTCCCATCTAAAACGACGCCTACATGGCAAAACTGCGTCCACTGTCCGAGCTTGCTGTTTAGCAGCGCTTTGGAATTTGAAAGGTTTCTATCCAACATACTTGCACTTTATTTGTTATCCGTGTACTATTTGGTTTTTTAATAATATTTCATTTGACAGGCATGTTAAGGACAAGCATAGCTTAAAGGAGGGATCAATTATACTATGTCAATATGGACATAACGGTATATGCTCCGCTCTACAGTTTGGTGACTTACGAAAAGCTGGTTTTAAATACCATGTGAGGGAATATCATCTGTATGCTAAAGGCAGTTCAGAAGATTGGACATTTTATTCATCATCACAAAATCTTCCAGCTGTGTTAAATGATCCTAATAAGGGTAAACAAAGTAATTTTTTTACAAAAACATGGGGTGACAGTTTTGTTGAAAAAATCGAAATTCACCCTAGTCCATACTTACCCGATATAGGTTTATCACATTTTGAGTCGTATTGTAAAAAAATTTCAAGAAGGTATCGCAGACACTGTCAATTAAAGGAAGCCCCACCTGTCAAAAGTAAGCTCAAGGTTACTGTAGCCGAAGAAAATATCTGTGAAGTACCAAACATATTTTATTCGCAAACATTACCATTGAATGATCCACAAATATTTAGTCAAGTTTTTCCAGGTCTTTCAAAGTCATCAGACTCTAGCTCTGCAATTAGATCCCTTCAGGAAACATTGAGTACTTACTTGGATGTCATAGAGATGAAAATATCAAAACAAGTTGCCCAAAAGTCTGATGCATTTTTTCATGCAATGCTTTCACATGATACTATCATGGAACAGATGGCAAAAGCAGTTAAAACAGTGCAGTATACTAGGCGCAATATCACAACTGTCAAACAGAACTTAACACAGTGTCCCCTGCAACTGATAAGCTTTACAAGAATTAATAATAACTTAAATAATGTGCATGAGTTATTAAAACTGATAGGAACAGTTCAGCAAACACAACCTATGATACAACTGTTACTTAGTACATCAGACTATGTAGCTGCTCTAGATTTAATAAGTTCTACTCAAAAAGTCTTATCAACTCGCCTTTCCGGCATACAAGCTTTCCGTCATCTTTCCCCACAACTGACTGAAATGAGAAGATTGATACATAAAATGTTGAGTAATGAATTTCTAAGATTTATTGTGACTGATTTAAATAGACCACTTATAGATCATACTGATTTACCAGACAGGGACAAAATAGTTTCCATAGTATCTGGTATACTTCGGCTGAAGGAATTTGATTTCCTTGACATCTTTAAAGCTGAAGCAATGACATCAATTCAAGCAACTATTAAACAATGTGTCATAGAAATCATCTCTGAAAGGGATGGGAACAATGAAATAGTACTAAGAGGCTCTCAGTCTGATAACACTTGGCTCATGTGCAATGAAGGTATTGTTTTTCTACAAAAAGTGACACCAAACTTGGTAATCATTTTTAAAAGAATTTTGTGTTTGAGCAGTTTAATTTTAGACATCAGTCAGATGGATGATGTAACTGGAAATGAGAGTGAAGAAATGTGGACACAAGAGGAGATAGCGTCTATAAGTGATAAGATTAAGAAGATGATAGGCTCCCTCTCAGATTACTGCAATGAAAGATGTGCCAATCTTATAGTGACCAAGACTGATAAGGATTATATATTTTCAGATCTTACACAGTTGGCTAAATTAACAGAATTAATAGACACTTTTTCTAATGAGTGTGAAAAAATAACTGGACATTACAGCAACACAATGAAGTTGGCATTAAGAAGTTTTGCAATGAAATATATACAGAGTCTGCATACAGAACGTAGGACGCAGCTCACCACTACTTTAAACGCTGAGAGATGGAAAATAGCTGATGTTCCCTATGAATTGCAAAGTGTTATTCACAAAATTTGTGAATTCGGTAAAATACCACATACACTTCAGTATGAAAGTGGGAAACCAGATGGAAAGTACTTAGTTATCAATAAAGAAAACTATGCAGTTGTGGCTACAGTTCAACTTCTAATTAAAATTCTACTAGAGTATTGTGATGCTACAAAGCAATCTCCTGACATAGTACAATATTTAGTGCATTGTATGTTAGAACTTATAAGATTATTTAATTCCCGCTGTTGTCTGCTGGTTTTAGGAGCTGGTGCAATACAAAGTGCAGGACTAAAAACAATTTCCACATCAAATCTGGCTCTTGTGTCGCGATCATTGCAAGTTGTTTTATGGCTTTTGCCTCTAATATTAGATTTGCTAGAGAAGTTACATTCTAAGGAAATAACATTAAATGGTTTTACCAATATAGAAAATGACCTAGTTAGCCATAAACAAGAAATAGAGAATAAAATTTGCATTATAGTTAGTACAATGCTCAGTTCTCAGCTGACCAGCTGGGATGCAAAACCTCCAGTTCCTTCTCAGACATTCCGGAATATATCAAAGCACTTGGTGAAATTGCACGAAGCACTTATTGATATCCTGCCCATAGAACAAATAAGGTCCATTTATATGAAAGTACATGATAATTTCAAAGACAAATTAAGAGAACAATTAATCAAAATGAACATTGTAGCCAATGGTAGTCCTCAGCATGGGGTAGTCACCTCCGAGTTAACATTTTATCTTCAAACTCTGAAAACTCTTAGGATAATAAATGAAAATGATACTGAAGATAACATACTGTATGATATCTGGTTGAATTAAAATATATGTACATAGTGGATTAAAGGATATTGTATGTGTAAAAAAATAGTATGAAGTCATCATAAAGTATTTTACTAGCAAATAAAGAAGTTTGACTTCTAGTCATGACATAATTAACTAATTATTTGTATGGCCTTTTATACTTTCACATTGTGGGTTGGTGGCAACTTTATATATACTTTTTTTTACATTAATGCAAAGCAATAGCAAATTCAAATTACAGTAACTTATACTTGATTTTATCACAGATACTTTTTGTTTTAACAATTATGTTAATTCTTATATCACATTTACTAATGTAATTAAATAATCATAATTTGGGAATAACATAGTAATTCTAAATTAGGGAGAATGAGAGGTGTAATTAAGATAATGGCTGAAAATTTCATTTATAATGTATGAAACCAAAGTTACTTCTTAATACTGCAGTTTAATGTATTTTTACCCACCTGTTTTTCATTATCCTCTATTAGTATTGCTATTTTGATGGAAATAATTGATTTGGGTATTATTTGTTATGGGACAGGTGTTGTACATTCCATCATTTTCACTTGTAATATTTTGTTATAGCTGTTAGTTTGGTGCTTAGAATCTCTACTTTTGTCAGTGAAAAATAATAGTGGACACAAAAATTACAATCAATTGTTTGATCGTCAAAACGAAACGGAATATTAGTTTAGGAATATTTGGAGATTGCATGAAGTAAAGTGATGACAATTGTAACTGCAGAACTTTCTTGTAATAAACAGAGGATCTGCAATCTAAAATAAACATATGTGTGAATTGTAACAAGTGAATAGAGCTTCAACTTGCTAACAATTCACACACAGGCAGAACATAGGTAAAAGGTGTCCGGATTTAAAACATTGGTAATGTTTTATTAGTCATGCAAATGCTTTCATATCTCTTATTTGTTAGAGGTAAAAAAACTTATGGTCGATTAAAATTCAAACCTTAACATTAAATTATTGCTAAGTTATGATTTTCATGGACAATTTCATTAATTTGCATAAATTACTTTTTATTATGTTGTCACGTAATACCTTTAAAACCAGATAAAAATAATCGATGAATGTTTATTACGAATACGTATTTTACATAAATGTAGTATAAATATTGTGTATGCTACAAAATGGTGCTTTTAAATTTGTGTCATGTTTTTATCGTCATCGCTAAAAATGTTGAGATAAAAAAATAAGTAAACATCGCATTACCTTTTAAATACATGCTGATATTGCAAAGTGTCCGATAATGTAATACAACTGTGTGATATAATTTAAATAAACAATTTGTTTTATAGACGTAAGTTTAAATTATGTTTGATATATTCGATATGTAATGTTCGTAAATTCTTCATTAAATAAGTCAAAGATGATTTTGATTTTTTACAACTATACCTAAACAGGTATGTTTTGTTGAACTTGTTGATATTAGAAAGTATTAAACTTTTCATCTCATGACGTTTTGCATCGGTGCTGATTCGCTTTCGCGGTATTACAAGCATGAGGCTTAGGTTGAATAAAAAATAAATGGTAATTGTTAATGTTGACATTTTTTATTGAAAAAATATTATGTAGATTCACAATTTCTTACATTGTTAGCTCTAAAATACCACATTTAAAACACAACAACATAAACGAATTGGAAATAGGTAACATCTTGTCTTTGTTATCAAATAATAACAATTTAATGAAACATTACAGTACATTCACAGCCAAATTAGGGCGTAGTTATAAAAAATATATTTGAGATATAAATAGCAGCTCAGCAACAAAGGTAAATGGACAAAAACAAAAGTTAATTAGATTCAGTATGTAATAAGCTTTGCCAAAATATTAAAATATGAGTTAAAACAAATGACATACAATAACAAGAGAAAACAATAGATACTTATTAAATTGTGTCTATGGAATAAAGTAGAATATTAACATATAAAAGATCATAACTTTGTGTCATAAAAATATGATGCCATTGGATATCTTATAAGAAAGGCTACACATGTACAAACTGTTTGAAACATCAACAAGCTAACAGTTAGCCTCAGTTCTGACATTGGACCTAATTTTATAAGAAACAAATTTATTAATGTCATATTATTTATTGTTATACTTATTTCATCTTCAACCTTATCAATTAAATGTAGGAAACTTAACACATTTATTATTAATCTACTTAATGCATTTAAATCTTTCTTATCAATCAATGTTTTGCTTGCCTGTAGCAGATCCGTCTCCCCACTGTATTTAGGTAATCTATGCCTTGGACATGGAATGATATGGAATAACTGAGGAACTGAATATACAAAATTTATAATTTGAGGCAAGAAAAATAACAAAACGGTTTTGCTGAAGTGGCTCAAAATACCAACAACAGCAAATGTCATTCCTGATACATAGCAGAAGGTATCCCCAACAAAAACTTTTGATGGGTACCTGAAAAACAGATAAAAAACCTTTTTTTTAGAAACTTAAAAGGTAATAAATTAAACTTACACATATTGTATTTCATGTTGAAAAGCAACAGTTATAAGTAAAAACTTATAGTGTTAATAGAGTACTTAACAACTTTGCAGAAAAGTCAACATTTTTATCAACACTATCCTGCCATAATTGCATATATGCCATAATTGACACCTTTAAAAATAAAGTTGCATGAATACTAATTAATTAAAAAAATAGCTTACCAATTATGCTTTAGTAATGCCAATGTAGTAGCTAAATATGGAATCATTATATGCAGTGAGAAGCTATGAGCCTTATATTGATCTCCTTGAAGTTCTATTATGTTAAAAGCTATGATGGACATAGCTATTACCACTGACTGGCCAACTTCTAGACCATTAACACCAGCAAGAATGTTGATGGCATTTGTACAAAACACTGCCAACATTCCCATATACACATAGTAGAGGAAACCTGAAAAATTACACAACAGTGCTTATTATATATTACAAGATATATTAATATAAGTTTATTCATAGGTGATAATATTTGGTAGGCCCTTGTATGTCTTTATAATAGCAAAGTAGACAAACACTTACCAATATTCACAGATAGTCCAAAGAATTGTCTTAAAGGTATTGGCACAACAAATGTTGTGGAATTAAAGTTAACATAATAGACAACAAGAAGAGGCAATGATGCAACTGTAGGTAATACCAGTTTGTATCGCCATCTTAAATCCAAAACATCATCAGCAAATCCCAGCAGTAGCATACAACATATAGAGAGTAATGCTGCTAGTAATTCTGCAAACTGGAAATAAAATAACATTAAAAACATTTGTAATTATGTGTGGGAAGTTTAATACAAGTTCTTGGCAAGGTACAAATTATTTTATTGAGTACTTTTCTTACAATCATAAAATATAATCCAATAATTGAAGTAATTTAATTGGCATAAACAAAATTACATTACAATTAAGAAATCATTACTTCATTGTGAGGGAAATGCTCTCTGTCCATTAGGCTATGTCCAAAAACAATAGGTATGAATAGAAAACTTGTGACCAAGAAAACACATCCTGAAACAACACCAACCGCTTCTGGGCTAAAATCAAATTTTATTAATGAAAAATAGCATTTATAAGTTTATTAAAAAGAATACAAAATCTGAGTAACATACATTTTATCCTTACTATTTTTACACAAGTCGATTCCATAAATACCAGCCTTAATAAATAATTCTTTCAGTTTTGGTATAAGTTCATCAGTAAAGAGATATGATAGTATTGATAACACTATCAATATTATAAGCGAAAACATTTTCTGAATAGATGGGATCATGGGGTAGTATTTTATTGTTGTATAGCCCTTATTTAATAAGTCGTCACATTTGTCATAATTACTTATTATAATTCAATTATTAGTAGCAATAACACAGAATCAAAACAATCTCAAGAAGACAAGGAAAATATTCTAAATCTAAAACGTCACACGTCAAACTTGAATGACAAAAGTCAAATCACAGGAACAAGATTACGTATTTATGGTATAAAATATCAAAAGGAAATAATTCATTGAAAATATGTATTGTAAAACTAAAAAAGAAGTTGATGGAAAAATAGCAGAGCGGAAAATAAGGAGTTTTTTCCTCTTGGAATGAGATCGTATTGTTTTTCACTTTGTTTTGAATTTATGCCAATCTTAATTACCTATCTTGATAATTTGGTATTTGATAAATCAGCTGGATTTAATTGTCATTGTCAATGTCATTCTATTCTTAAAAATATTTAAGTTATCAAAAGATAAATAAACAGGTACAAAACTTATAATATTACTTAATTTTGTCATTTATAAGAAAAAGTAAACATTTTATCCTATTTAATTATTCTCCTACATGTATTAGGTGACGCACAGAAGATCTTTCACACGAAAGTATAATTGTATGAACCACCCCCTTTTTCTACTTACTGAAGTTAAATATATTTCTTATATACATCTTAGCACTATAAATACAATGAGTACGTTAGATGAGATTGAAGAGGAAGCGAAAGCAGCTGCAGAGAAAATGGTCATGAATATGATGCAAAGACCTGGCCAGCTAGAAAAAGTTTGTAAATCTGTAATTATTAACTATTTAGATCCACATTTTGAAATTAAATGTAAATACAAAAGCTATTTAATTGAAACCTTATAAACCTGTATTCTATTAAATACATTTGTAATGAACAAAGTAAATAATTTCTGTAGGTTGAGCAATACAAAAAGAGAATAACACATAAGAAAGCATCAATAGAAGCTCAACTCAAATCAGCAGTTCAAGGCAAATTGGATGGAGTGAGTGTTGGCCTCAAACAACTACAAGAATGTCTAGATGATGTCCAGCAGATCAGTTTAAAGTATGCAATATTTATTTACTTATATCTCCTAAGTTTATTTTAAGTTTGGTTTAATTTTTAAACACACACTACTAAAAATTACTCTATGAAATTTTAATACAAATCTTTCTCAAGGTCTTTGGCTATGTGGGTAATAGTTTAAAGGTTTGTCCAAATTACTTTGTTAAAAAAATAAAATTTTCAGAATGGATGAACTTGAGGAGCTTTTTAAAAGTGTTCCGCCACTTGTGGCATCACTCCAAGCAGTTAGAGAAGAGGATTCTCGTCATTCCCAGTATGTGACTGCTATGGACAGCCTGAAGCATATATTCACTGTTCCCGAAAGTGTGGCAAAAACTAAACAGTGGATTGGTGAAGGAAAGTTATTGCATGCTCATCAGGTGACTTTAGATAAATTCACTAAGCTTAGCTTGTTTTGTAACATGTATTGATTTCTCAATTCAGTTGGTTGCAAACTCTTTTTGTCATTTTCTTTCTCAGATTTCATTCTTTGCAAATTCTGCTTTTCCATTGTTTCCTTGGATACTTGATCTTCTAGTTGACATAGGTACTTTTGATAAAAGACTATAGAGACATAGTAATAGTAAAGGTTTTTGCTAGGTGACATGTATTATTTACATTTCAATTGTAGTGCCTCACTGACTTAGAAAACTCAAGAGATGATTTATTATATGAACTACATAGACTACCAAACCAATCTTCACATGACAAGATAATGTTGAAGGCATATTTTGAAGATGTAGAAATGGTATCTAATCTGCTAGAGAAGCAAATCAAGTTGATTTTAGCAAGAACTTTAAACACAGTACGTAAAGAACCCACAGTTATTGTAACAGCACTAAGAATTATAGAGAGAGAAGAGAAAAAAGATCAAATGGCTTTACAGGTACTTTTGATTTTTTCCTAATATTTGTTACAAATCCTTGATTACAAAGTCTTCTTTAAATTTAATTAAGATCGTATTTTCCTCAATCTATTTTTAAAACGCCTTTGATTAATTTTTTTTTAAATCTATATTCCAGCAACAAACTCAATCAGGTTTTATGCCCCCTGGCAGACCAAAAAACTGGAGATCAAAAGCTTTCGAAGTGCTAGAATGTGCAGTCGCTCAACGAATAGAGGGAACACGTGTGGATGAAAGAGAAGACAATAAACTGTGGCTGATAAGATACTTGGAGCTAACTCGGCAGTTGATATTAGAGGATCTAAGGGTTGTAAAGACACTCTGTGTTCCCTGCTTTCCTCCGCATTATGATATTGTCAATAAATACGTCGATATGTACCATACATGTTTGTCTACAAGTGTAAGTTTTGAATATTTTTGAATTTATTTATGATAGATTTAAAGGACTCTTCCTCTATTAGCTTGGGCAATTGCAGAAAACAATATTATAAGCAAAGGTTAAGAAGATAACTTATATTTTCTTAATACTAGCTTATTTATATATTGCCGAGTTTAAATATGGCATACCAAAAATGTGTATAAACAAAGGGGTTATCTTGTTATATATTATTGCTGTGGGTGGGCGTAACTTATCATTGGATGACTGTAAATTTCGTCTTATCAATACTTGTTATTAAAAAGAAATCATGCAAATCATATAGCAAAATATTAGACCAGTAATTAACGTAAGGAATCTAATTTACAATCCCACATACTGTCTAGTAATTTTTAAGTTATACTAGCATATGAATTTCGTTCTTCAGAAGTTGTATTTTATGGTATAAAATTGTTTGCAAGTCTTAAGACCTTGTGCAATCCTGGATTATTTTATGGATACAAGTTTCTGACATTAGTTTATTGGTTGATATGTCTTTATTAAAAACTTTTAGCTTCAAGACCTGGTTCAAAACGGTTTGGAAGGCAATGAATATGTGACATTGTTGTCATGGATTTTGAACACTTATCCAGGACATGAGTTGATGGGCAGCGAGGAATTAAAAATTGATGTATCCGTTTTACCTCCATTGCTCAGTGAAGAAAGTATGCAGAAACTGCAAGAGGAATATTTACAAGTAATTAATTTTAGATATTTCTATCTCCTAATAGTAAAAGGTGGAAAACTAGCAGACGGCGCTTGATTTGGCTGCAGTCCAGATAGGCATGCGAGAAGTTAAAACTTAAAATGTTTCAGATGTGTTGTCTATCTTTAATAGGGACGCTAAGAAAGAGTTAATTTGTATGTATGAATGTCGCCATGTTGTAGAAAATGGAGTGTAACTACATGGAGTGGATGGAGAAGACGCTGGAGGCGGAGCGCGCGGAGTGGGGCGGCGAGCGCGCGCCCGACGCGGAGCCGCACTCCGCCGCCTTCCACACGCACGCGCCCGTCATCATATTCCAGATGATCGACCAGAACCTGCAGGTACACCTTCACTCGCCTTCACTTTCATACACTGCGTATTGTTACAATAATAACGAATAACGATATGATTCCTATTTCTCCCCTAAGTACCTCAACTTTCTTACATACTTTTTAAAGCTTTCAGCTTGTTTTTTTATTTATTTTATTTCGTGTTATGTTTCTTTTTAGGTGACGGAAACTATAAGTAAGGAGATAACGTTCAAAGCGTTATTGTTGAGTATTGACCAAGTAACTCGCTACGGGAACATGTATCGAGAAGGAGTCATTCAGTTTAAGGTGAATATAAGTGGTTTTCTCAGTATGGTGTAGGTAGTTTTAGGCACATTAATATAACTGTAACAATGAAATGAAATTAAACACTCTGAGCTATTGATATCGCCAGAATGACGCGATATTCCAATACGTCTGAATGACATTGACAGCTGTCAGATAGGGACGAAACATATATGGCAATGATCTAGTGTTGCGCCAATCCTCCAGCGCAGTTCTGATTTTCTTGTTAACGGTAGCAGAATGTGTATACTTTAGAACAGCCACTTCGCGGACCGGTCGCGCGTGGCGTACTTCACGCACCACATGATCACGATAGTGAACAACAGCGAGCAGCTGGCGCGGCTGGCGCAGCAGACGCAGGCGCGCCACTGGCCGCCCGCGCGCCACGACCCGCCCGCTGAGGCCAAGTTCGACGCCATGCTCGCCACCTTCCAGGTACCTCCTCCTACACTACGCCTAGTAACTTATCGGTTATGATTATTGGCTACTAAGAGCGCGCGCACACCCTTGACTAAACTATCGCACAACTGTTTAGTCGCGCTTTGATTCCTATGACTCATATGGGGTTGCGCACATTACTCGATTTTTAGCTGTGCAACTAAACTGTTAAATTGGCTGCGAAACAATTGATAATCGCACAACAGTTGTGCGATCGTTTAGTTAAAAAGTGTGCGCCCGCTCTAAATAAACATTAGGTACCCGCTCGTTTGTAAATGTTTCATAGATGAAAATTAATCTAATTGCAAAAAAAGTGACTTTTTATAGTTTATCATGAAAAGTGATATTTTGTAATTTAAGGGAACTCCACATATACCGATATTTTAAATAAATAAATTTGGCATGTTTCCTTTGTTCAGAAATTACGTGACGAGGCGGCTAAATTCCTTTTGGAGGAAGCTTTCTTAGATTTGGAAGTGCACTTTGATGATCTGTTTACGCCAAAATGGCTAACGTCAAGTATACCAGTGGACACTATTTGTGTCACGCTCGAAGACTACTTCCAAGATTACAACCATCTTCGAGAGAAAAACTTCGAATATGTTATTAACGAGGCTCAGAACTTGGTGTATAAGAAATATATAACAGCAATGTTGTCGAAGAAAATGACGTTTAAGACTATCGAAGAAGCTCAACAGGGAGCGAATAAGATCGTTAAAGAAGCAAATCAAATCAGATCCTTTTTCAAAAGGATTGCACCTGAGGGAGTTAACGTCGATTGGCCGTTCGAAGTTATCAAAACGCTTGCAGAGGTAAGTTACCCCACAGATTAAATTAAATTTGTTTTAACGTTGTTATTTCCTGTTTTTGTTTAAATCTATCAGATAATGCTCTTTATAAAATTTACTTGTTACATTTTATAAAAAAATGCTTCATGTAAAATACGCATTAGGCATGGAGTTTCAGGAAAACAGTTATGTACTAAGATTTTTAGATAACTTGGTGACTCGGAATATAATAGGAGTCGCTACGCTACGAGTCGTAGAACACAATTTGATGTGTAGCAAGGCGTAAAAAGTTGCAAGGAGAGGGCACAATGACCTTGAGCCTATAATACATTTGAAAAGACGTATAGTATAGGTAGGCGGTTGCCGTAGGTGGTGCGTTGCCAGGACATAGAGATGGTGTCGCTGGACCTGCACGGCGTGGCGGACAAGTGCCCCGAGGTGACGGCGGAGCAGCTCGCGCGGCTGCTGGCGCTGCGCGGGGACGTGCCGCGCGCGCTCGTGCGCGACACCGTCACACACGTGCTCGCCACGCGCCCGCCGCGCGCGCCCTCGCACCTCGCGCACCACTCCCACCCCTCGCTCTTCGGCGACATCAAGTTCAGTGACCGCCTGCTGCCACAGTTTCCACTATAACTATAACACACACACACACACTATAACTTATAATTTTACTATAACACAGTGGATTTGACGGTGGAGGAGACGTATAGGAAGGGGAAATGTCCTCTTTATGTGCGTCTCGTTCGTCAATTAAGAGTAGGCAACGGATCTGCAATTGCGGATGTTTATCGGCAGCGGTCGCTTTCCATTTCGGTGGATTTAGGTGGCCGCTCGCTCGTTTGCCACCTTATATTATAAAAAAAAACTACAATCTACACGCTCACCACTCCCACTACCACTACATCCACACAGTCACAGCTTACAACATCCGCACACTGCCAAACAGAGAGACCTTAACTGGTAGTGACCCATAGTGATGGGAGACCCTTACTGTAGTTTTATTACACAAAATTTACAGATATATAGAGATACAGATATATTTATAGAAGACAATAAGTCCACTCGATACTATATTTAATCAGTATATGTAATTTGTTGTAGTTTTAAGCAAAACGATAAAACCTATTGACTTCCTACATTTTTTTTATTTCACAATATTTTCACTTGGTTTTAGTGTTAACCTTTGTTATTACAAATGTTTACTATAACGCGAAATAAATTATTTTTTACAACCAAAGTACATGTAATTTTTTGATTTACAACACCGTCTGAAATTGTTTAGTAGTAATCATAAATACAAATTAAATCTTGGTAAAAATTGTCATCTTTTACGATTTGTACAACGTTATTGCATGTTATAAAGAAATATTAGAATCCAGTCAATCCAGTACTTCAAATCTAAAATTAATCGATGAGAGCTTCACTCTTTCAATAATTTCAGGTCTGAAGTACACTTCCTTGTTACATCAAACGGACCGGATTAAAAGCGTTGTTAAAATCTGTTATGCTCGAACTGTGTGTTCCTAATAATCGTTAAGCGGCAAAATTCGGGCGCCCTAATTTTGATGCCCTAGTTATATCTCATCATCTTCTTTTGTCTAATTTTTATTTCATACGATAAAATAAGATTTAAAGGGTTTAAGTGCTTAATTAGATTAGACCTATCGGACCATCGTATTGACATTAGGGCAACAAATTTTCGCAAAAGTTGCGACTATTCGAATTACGAACTGTTTGTTTTCACAAAATAGAACCACAATTCAAAAATAGAGTTTCGGTTTTGGCAATTTATCATTCAACAGTTTAATTAAACTTGTTATAAAGCATAAAAGTTATTTTTAAACTTTAAAATCACCGACGCTCGTCAATCGCCTTCTTGGCCACGCCAAAAGTTGGCTCGTAAAGAATGCCTAAAGGTTCATGTTTTTAGTATTCTGAGCATAATTATTACATTAAAGTAACGAAATTATTAGAAATAATCTGCCCAGGGGACAAAATTGAGGTGAGTAATCCTTTGCCACATTTTAATTGTTCTGGATAAAACATATTATTTATTGTGTTTGTAAAAAAATATAAAAATAAATCAATTCTCTGCTTTTCTTTCACAGAAACTTAAGCCAATTTTCTTGGGTATGGCCAAATTACGTTAAGTCTTAATATACCCCCAGATTTGTAAGGAAAATAATCGTAGAACGAACTGACAATGGCAGTTGTACGTCAGCGGTGCGGCGTTGCGCCGGTGGGCATCTGGAAGGAATAATTTGATACAAGAGGCCGATTATCCCGCGCTAACTGAAGGCCAATTTGCTGGTGGGCCGAGCAGCGAGCTGAGCTGAGCGTGGCGAGCAGGGCGGGCGCGGTCGCGGGCGGGGAGCTCGGCCCAGCAGTCGCGTCGTGTCTGCCGAGGCGAACTGCGGCGGCATGTGGCGCAGCATGTGGCGCGCCGGCTGCCTCCTCCTGTGCCTAGTGCCAGGTAACACCGACATAACCCTCATACAAACCTCTTGCAACACATCTACCTACCGCGGAACCCATCGCAGCTATTTTACGTAGGCGGATATCACCGTTTATATTTCGAATCGTAGCGTACGATCGCGATAATCTTCAAATCACAGTGCGATGTTCTCGATGTGTATATCATTAGTTGTCTTCCATTCTTAAAATGTTTCATATTTTGAAATTGTGCAATATCCGGTTATTTTATAAAATCTTAGAAGTGGTGAGTTCTTAATTTTGGAACATAATTTTTAACATGTTCATGTTCAATAATATCAATATTGTTTGATGAATTTTTGAAGTGCTTGTTGGTATTTTCATATTTTAAAACAGTTAACAGTTTTACTTGCCCAATAGTTTGCGCGTGCCAACCATTACGTCTTGTTTATAACCACCTGTTAAAGTAAAACGCTCACTAAATCTTTCGTCTCATGCCAGTAGTTATAGTTTATTTACGTTGCATTTAGACCGCGTATATAAAAGTACAATGAGTCATGTAATATCTCATCGATATATTGTTTTTTATTTTTTCTTTGATTTCAAAAAGTTGCCTGTGATAATATTGTTTACTAACTCATAGGACAACTATTTGGTAAACCGAAAATAAAATATAGATAAAAGAAGAATTTTCCATTTTATTTCTAAGGACTAACCAGCGCTTTGGTTAACAATAATCCTCTAGAAACTCTAGACAAGATTTGTTAAGGTATTTTAGAGAGAAGGACCACGAAACCGTTAATCATAAACAATAAAAGGCAAAATTGTAAAATGAACGGCAAGTAAAGATAATAACCGAGAAAAAATTATGTCTAGTGCTAATCAATTATTATTAAATTGGGAAGGGACGTATCTTGGCTCTTGACAAGTTATTTATTCTGTACGCAATGTAGACACTAGTCCCTAATTAAGGTAAAGAATCGAGAAGACAAGTTTTCCTGGGCAGCCTCTATTTGTCACTTCTATCGTGTTTTAGTATCCCGCAGTATATAGCCTTCGCTGTACCCTGGGTTAGCCATATCTACAGCCCTTTCGGATATACACGTAACCAAAAAAGAGTCAATAAACTCAACTCACTTTAGCTTTTGTGTTTCTACGGCTATTCTTTGACTACTATTACCCTATGTCATATTGGAATATCATTCGTGATATAAACAAACGCGACGCGACCTATTCCCGACACACGCGTCGATATCCGGCTAGTCTGTAGCAGTTGACATCACCGATAAAAAAAGTTGATAAACAATTTGATGTTCCCTATCTTGGGGTCAGTGGCTCTCCGTTAAATGTTATCTATATTCTATTATTAAATAGATAGTATTTGGTAAATTGTATGTGTGATAAACAAAAACACAATCCACGTCGGTAGTTTAGATAGGTAGTAGAGATTACGGATTTCCGCGGTCCTGAAAGATCTTTCTGGCCTCATCCACAATCATACAATACATGTGTGCTCGATTAGTCTTGAATAAAAGCTATAACCTGCCGCTAGAAATTTACACAAATCGAATTATATTGTGCTTGTCACTTTTAAATAGAAAAAAATGTATTAATTTTAAAGTGCATTCAATAACATACGTTTGAACAGCGCCAGTCAATAAGTAAATTAAAGCATAAATATTTGTATAACTTCAAAGTAAATCTTGCGAGCGTGAATACACCTTCCTGTTTAGATTTTAATGGTGATGATAACCGAATGCAGTGAAAATAGTTAATCCTATTTTTTTACTACTGTCTTTTTATTTTCTGTATCTTGTCACGATAAATACTTACCTGAAGATAATATGAAGTGAGGAGGGTTTTATTGTTAGATAAAAACAAAGGTTTTATTTTGTTTGACAATAATTAAAATACGTCGCGTGCCTGGCGTGCCCCAGCCGCAGAAGATCCGCCACCGACCGCGGTATTTTTAACATTCCCGGACCAACTCAAGGTTGCCTAAGATAGTCGCTTATTCATTGGGATATGACCCAATTTACCATAATATCTTATAAATAGAATTCATATCATTTGATTTTCGAAAGCTTTCGCGCTTTCTAGGTCTACGACACCGTTTGCACTAACAATACTAGGACCTAATAATAATACAAGACTACGATTAACCTTACTAAAAACCCCACTGCGTAAAAGATGAATCCTAAAACGATGTAAAATCTTCAGGATTCAATAGAACTATACAATACACCTAATCCTATTAGGAGATAACCAGGATATTATCTTTTATGAACATATATGGTAATTCGTATGCCTCTGTACATAAAGTTACGTGTTACAGATTAGGGTAACAATTCGTTATAATAAGACAAATGGAAGTCTTGCAATGTAATGGTTCGTACTTAAATTATGCGTAAGTGTTTAATACATAAATTACAGACGTGGGTGCTATTGCCGTTTTAAATAAAAGATGAATGTCATTTTTAACTGCCCTAAACTCTATATAATAGAAGTGATCCGTTACACGAGTTAATCTGTTAAGAATGTGCGCGTGCTCGTATTGTTAGACGGCACAAGCGAAGCTCTAGCTGGGCGATTTGCTTCATGCCATAAACACAACCGATTGCTTTCCTATACCTAATGTATACGGAATATACATTCTACTACGCAATTGAGAAAATGGTAATACGTTTTAAATAAAATGTTAGGCAGATTAATAAGGCAGTACATATTTTTTTGTTATTTGTGGATTTCTCCACTCTCATACATTTTACTAAATCCTATGAAAAGAACCATTGATAAAAGCATATTTTTATTTTTCAGTTACACGGCAGATATCGATCACCGAGTTCTCAGTGCCACACGCGGTGCAGGCGGGAGAGGACGCGGACCTGCTCTGCAAATACGAGCTGGCGGCGAACGAGTCCGACAGGGGGCTGTACGTGAAGTGGTGGTGGACGCCGCTCAACGCCTCCAGTGACCAGGTGCACCAGCTCTACCAGCGGATAGTCGGCCTTGAACCTGTCACTATTCACACCACTATACGACTAGGTACATACTATGCGACTGTTGTTACCTTGTGAACTCCTGTCACCTGTCACTCACACATAATAGGTATTAACCGACTCCGTCTTGTCGGTGGCTGAAGGACACGATACGATGTTTCTAGCGAAGTCGTTTGATTTCCCTTTTATTTACAGAATTAATGCCACTTACACACGAAGGGCGTAATGCAAGGTTCACACTTAGCCAGCTGCGACGGCCAGTCATAGATTATATGGACTTACTGGCAAAGTGTGAACCGTGCATAATGTTAACAGTAACTGGCACCAGTGAGCACATACAGTCCATATCAGGCCTACGCTACTGTCCAAATGAAACCAGGCATAGTACAGTACAACACTGAACCAACGGTAATACACTAATTAAGCGCCTCATGTATTCCGATATATAACTCGAAGATGTAGTACTTAAGCTTAAAATTTAAACTACTCGTAAAAGGTATAGGATCCGGTAAATGTTCTACAAGTGGCACACTGTGTAGAAAACTATTTGTAACTTCCTACTTGATCTACTTTCAGAGTTAATAGAGAATGATGGCATTCGGCTACTGAACATGACCCCCGCGGACTCCGGGACCTACGAGTGCGAGGTGTCCAACATAGACGAGGCGCGCGCACACCAGGACATCATTGTCTACTGTAAGTGGAAACTAATTTGATTTGTTAACTTATACTTACGAATTAAGAAGGTAAATGTTACATTCAATTGAAAACTACTACCGTAAACATTTACACTATTGTTTTTACTTATCACAAATCGGCAGAACATTACCAGTAGCCGTGTACAATTTTCCCGAAGACTGCCCCTCCCACTAACGCTGTTCGCTACTAACGTTTAATACTGTTCGTTAACGCGTGACGTCACGAGGCCATCGGTGTTAGCTTCTGCGCTCGAGTAATAGTAGCACGTTATTGTTTGTCGTATGAAGCGATGGGCAGTGGACCGCAGCTGAACTTCTCCGCGGCGGAGGACGGGCCCGACGAGGACGAGGATGAGGACGTGGTGGTGACGTGCGCGGCGAGCGACGTCGCGCCATACCCCGACATCACCATCACTGTTGACGGGTAATCTCGCTAATTGTGGGTTTCCACTATCGAAACACTTGTATAAAAATATTTTTAGTCTCTAAATATGTTATCATCTAAGTGTTTGACAGTGGAAACCCAACTTAACATTGTTTTATTGCAGGAATTTACTTTCTAATACATCAGAGAATGTAGAAGGGCCTTTCGATGGATTGTATGACATAGTGGCCAATGCGACTGTCACCAAAAGTACAGTCGACGGCGCAGAAGTTCGCTGCGAACTGTTCTTTAAAAATGATAATATATCACATCCCGCCTACGTCGATATTGAAACGTTCAACTCGTCAGGTATGTCGAAATGATAATAAAAATTACAAACTCACACATTTAAAAATCGTAACAATCGAAATATTAAATACTGGTAAATAATAAAAAAAAAAGAAACAAAAGTATATAAGAACTGCATTTAATTAAATTATTGTTATAAAATAAATCGTGTGGTCTGTTTATGAGGAAGGATGAATAGAGATTTCTTAAGAGAATGTTTAACAATTCTAACGCATGTATAACTGCACTTCAGTGTACTCTGAATGTTAACAATGTCAGTACTATTTAGAGTCTGATTCTAAAAATTAACTATTTTTCATGTCTGTCTCGTAGCAAAGCTCTGCAGGGGTAAGGAAATTACTCTAACTCCTTTCTATTGCAGAAACATCTTTCTTGTTCTGTGAAATAAACCTGTGTCAATATGTTTTGCGTACAAAATTTTGTTCAGTCAATATTAGACGCTATTTCAGGAATTACACACTTTTATTAGCAGTTTTTAAATAAGGAAACATAAAATTCGCAAAAGTAAAAGTGATTTTGCTTTTTAACGCTATTTAACTTTCATGATTTTTTAAACGTGTGAATGAGAAATAATACTGATTTAAAGCTATTGATGAGGTAGCTAGGTTATAATGTGTGGCGATGTTTGCTAACTAACGCGGTGTTGTTGGCGGGCGCTAGGCGACGAGCCGACCACCACGGAAGCCGCGGACACCGCCACCGCTGCCGATGTCGTCCCCGACCCTTTACAAAATATAAGTAAGTCTTTAGTATATTTAGAACAAACCCCCCCCCCCCAACCTCTATAAATATTACTCAATTCAGCCCCTATTTTATCATGATATTACGGATTTTCTATTCCCACATTGTGATATATTTTCCCCTTTCTTATTTTATTCGTTTGTACATAAATTATTAAAAATCCGAAACTATCCAATACCCCTATGTTGAAAAATTCAATTAAATGAATCACCCACTTTCTATAATATGATTGTGAGAGTGGGTAATTGAATTTGTTTTTGCCCCTGTACAACGCCACTTTTTAGTAAAATAGTTTTGCGGTGTTTTTTTCTTTTAAAAACAAGGACTATTTTTATACCTAAGTTCTACCAATACTATGGAACAACGAGTAATATGTGTTTGAATACTAATTTACGAATGAAAAAGCATTAAAAACGTAATTATTTATATTTAAAATATCTTGTAACTTATTTTTAGTCTTATGTAAGGTTTAATATTTGTATTAGATATTCTAATTATTTTAACCCTATTTTTTAATATCCTTTGGCTTATGTATTTGCTTGATATTTAACAAACACAACTTTGGCCCAACACGCCATTAATATATCTGTTATGTTATTTATTTATCTAATATCAATAAGTATTATCTACAAAAATAACGTATAATCTATATTATCATGAATTTGTATACTTTGTAAGAAAATTCTATTGTATTTTAAAAAGATTGAATTATCTACATATGCTTTATTAAATTTTATAAAAATATTTTAACATATATATAGGTATAGCAATTTAAGCAATATAGAAATAGCAATTTTTATATACATACATATTTATTTGAGTAAAATATTTTCAATAATCATTAACTCATATTTATGTGATAATATATTATATTATGTATTATGTACAAACACAGCTTTTATGTCGTAAGTAATTTATAACATGGATTTATTTTTCAGATGGCGGTGAGAAACTTGGGACTTGTCACTTTCTCGTCTTTGGGGTTTTGTTACCGGCTCTCTCCGCCGCAATCCTGCTTTAATTCTTTCAATGTGATACTAATAAATAATTACATTATTTCTTTAAACTTCTATACGTTGTTTGTTGTAATAAAATTTATAAAAAAATATTCCTACTACGTACTTTATTTGCCCCACTCAATTTTATTGACCTTTGATATAACGAAGAAATAATAGACACCATCTCCCTAAATAACCTAACCCAACACGAAACACAGAGACAGATGTCATATTCCAGAGACATAGATTCTATTACTATTGTAAAAGTTGTAAGTTCTGGATTTATGTCATAAGGTTAATTACACATTTATTAAAAAAAAAAGAGTCCTCTCTAGGATTGTGGCCTAAAACTGCAAATAGGTATGACCGCCAATGATAATAAAAGGATAAAAAAATCTACAAAGTATATTTCTTAAATTTTCATACATTATTGTTGTAAATATACAATTTCACCATGTTTGCAAAATAAAATATAAAACAAAAATGTTATTTATGGCCTAATGCATAATATAAAAATCCTGGATTAAAAGCGCTTCCATTGCATTTTTCATTGCATCATTTGTTAGCCTGTGCCAGACTTAGTTCCATATTTCTCCCAATGTTTGTTAGCCATATGTAGACAAGTTATAGGCAAGTCTGCCTACCTTATTCTTAATTTATTATCTAACAACTAAATATCTTATATTTAAATACACATTTTTTTATAATTATTTGTTTAACAAACAATGCAAAATATTGTAATTAAAAAAATACGAGTCTTTGATTTTTACTTAGGTTTAAAAAATCTTTGGCAAAAACTGCGCCATTGGCAAATTAGCCTTGTCCTAACACTTAAAGCTAAACTATAACCAGCACAACTGTGATCAACATTTTTCGCTGTTATACCTTGCATTATAATTATATAAAGCAATACATTTAGTCATATTACATTTAAGACAAATTTAGATCATTTGACTTAAGATATGTTTACTTTAATTTTAAGCCATGTTCTATTATAACATTACTTAACATATCATTTTTAAAATAATATTTTATTCTGTTAGCAGATAATAATCAGGTGGAATAAGTAAAATCAACTGATAAAATATTAAAAAGCTTGTAGATTGTCTCTACCACCAATTTAATACTTTCCTAGTCTGTAAAATCATTTTAATTTTCTACAATACTTATAATTTAAATTGTATTTGGCAATTACTTTTGTGCTACTACTCATTTTAATTGTCATTATCTCAAAGCATTTTTTGTCATTTACAATTGTGCTTATAGTATTTTTAATTAGATTTAAAATATTTTTGATTCATACTAAACAAAATTAACTTAATATATATTTGGCAGATTTCTTTTAGGTACCATATACTTAATCTAATACATTTTTGTAAAATAGCATTTATGTAAAGATGATTTAACATATCTTATTTATTACTTTTGTCAATGCCAGGGCTGCCACATGCGATGCTGCAGGAATTGTGTCGTGTCTTTCTCGAGCAGTCGTTAATATCGCCCGAAGCAACAGATGTCAGTGCAACCGTTTTATCAAAATCAATAGTAGTATATCCAATATTCAAAGGAGCCATAGTTGACAAAGTGTTTGTCGTGGTCATCTTGTCAAAGCTATTCTGCGTCACCAAACGCCCACGAGTCTGTGATGAATGAGAAGCAGTGCTTTCATTTTTTGAACTTGCATACGATTGACTTTCTGGTGAAACTAATTCCCTCGCTACTTTTCCACAATCCTTGCTGGTCTCTATATCGAGAATAGCGTAGTTAACTTCGAGTTCTTCCACTGGCGACAATGAAGTAAAAGTATCGGACTCTGAAAACTTTTGGTTTGGATCTGAAATATTGGAATGAAGACTAGGTTTCAGGTTATTGGAACTTTCAGCAATATCTCCCAGTAACAGATTTGCATAGCTATTAATTTCCTGCTTGTTGATAGTTAAATTACAATATTCAACTTGTTTGGGTGTCAGTGGTGTTGTGGGAATAGGGTCATTTTTCTCAGTTTCAGGCATGTTAGTATCAGTGGGGGCAACATTAACATACAACCTCCCTGCTTCCTGTTGTTCTATACTGAGCTGTGCATAATGTTCACTTGTACTACTTAAAGTTGGTGACAGTGCTTTATTTGCTGAATTTTTAGGAACAGTTTCATTAACATAGCGACTTTCCAAATATCTAGTTTCGTCTTCAATGTCCTTAATAGTATTCAAAGCAGTTTCTTGCCGCAAAGTGTTTCTAAGAACGGCTAAATCCCTGCTTATATCATTACTGTATACATGACGAGTCTCTGTTGATGTCACTGCATCTTGGTTATTATTATGTTCTCTTTTAAAATCGCTTACTTGGTATACATTAGAAACTTGACTATTGGCTGCTTGAGGACGTGGATTTAATGGCATCACTTCTAAAATATCAGCACTAGAAGGTGAACGAGGTGACTGGGTGGCATTTCTCATGACAGTGTTGTTTGAAGCTATATTGGAAAGATTGCTGTTGTGAGTTGGTCCTGCTGCATCAACTTGTCCATTATCAATTGAAGAACGGTGAACTACAGAGGCCTGTAATGTTTGACGTCCTTGAGGGGATGGTGTTAATCGAGATACAGGGTATGGCACCGAATCTTGAATAACATTTCTTAGTTGAATTTGTTGTTGTAAAGACCGAAATAGTGAAGAAGCCCTTCTGCATCTAAATGCATAAATTCCTTCCCCTGTCTCGCATCTTCTACCTGAAAAAGAAATAAAAGCCAATTTAAAATGAATATTTAATAATGTTACAAAAACTAAATGTAACTTCACTTATTGCAAATAAAGTATCAAGTGCTTAGTAAACAATAATAAAACCCTCACTGAAACAAACCTGATTCAAAACTAAACAATTCTCCTTCAAAACCATACCGTCGTAACGAGTGTAGAGGCCACACAATAGAATCTATTCCTTCTCTATGCAAAACAATATCAGATTCTGTAATCTCTAATTGACCTGTAGTGACCTCTAATCCATCATCATTGATATTTAGCACACGAAAAATATTGGGATGTAGTTCGATAACCTCTTTTTTACTATGAAGACACCCCATTACTTCGATATATTTATGCAGTCAAAGAATCTGAAATAATAAAACAGTCGCTGCACAAAATACATTAAATGAACAATTATATTAAATAATAATCCGACATAAAAAATAAAGTCAAAGCTACTAACATTGCATTCTTTTCATGGTAAACAATAATCCATCGCCTGTGATTATATTAATGGCTCTGCCCATCTGCCTTGATCAATATCTTTAGTATTTGTGGCACTATAATTTTATCTTTGTTTGAATCTAATATCGTCACTCGTGTCAATCAGTTTGTGGATCATTATAGTTTATGTTTATTTCGCGTTTGTTGTATTTTCAATATAATTTCCGAATTCTATACAATTTGTGACTTTTACGATTTGTTTTCAATTTGACAATTGCGCCATTGACAACAAAAGCTCTGTGACATGGCGGACGTGCTGCCATTGTCATGCCAATTGATTCGTTTAAATTCTATTTTAAAAATTATTGTATATTGTTTATAATAAATTAATAACATGGACTTCCGTAGTACGTAAATTTTCTCAAATAAATAATATGATAAGAAAAGCTGTAACTAATTAGAATGGTGGTGGAACAGCGACCAGTTGGCGACCAGGGCGAGTAAGTGTAAGGCAAAGTGCTCTCACTGTCACAGGAGATCGTTGAACGCAAAGAGACTTTCATTTGCGTAATACTTTAACCAATACTATCTATCTATACTGTTTTTTAATTAATTTTAATTGATGTAACAAAACGTAAACACACATTATTTAGTTATGTAGGATGTCAGCAATCACAGTATATTATGCAATGTCTTTTTTTTTTAAATAAAAAGCCACTTACGTCACGCTTTAGGCTATATATTTTCACGCTATTAATCTTAAGGATTTTTTGAATTTGGAAAATCGTCAGTGAAAGGGACAAAAACTACAAGCTGACAACATCAAGGAAACAAGGTTGCCATGGTAATTGTTATCCAAAATCAATTGTTGTGATTTTGAATTTTGACAGTTGCAATTGAAAAGACAAATGTAAACAATAAATTAAAGTTTTTATAATTTCATGCGGATAAATCCCCACGGGAACGGTTCGTTTGTCTATAAATTATAATAAACACAGAGAACGAATTGAATCATACAGCATGCTTATACGGTGAAATAAAAATCTTGTGCAGTTCATCTGTTTTATTTCATTCCATCAAAAAATATACTTTTTAAAAACTAATACATTCTTTTATGTACCTTGCAGTAACACTACGGAGTAGAGAAGAGATTGCTAAGATACCTGAAGGGTACAGCTCACTACAAGTTGAATTGTTAAAAGTCTGGAAGAGATCAGTCTGGATACGTAGACGCTGATCATGCTGAAGATATCAGTGGCAGAAAAATCGTTTTCAGGATTTGTATTTATTTTAGGAGGAGCTCCTATATCTTGGGAAAGCCAGAAGCAGTGCACAATAGCTCTGGCAAGCACTGAAGCTGAATATTTTGCTATGCTATGCAGGGAGTCAACATTCTTGAAAAGTCTTATTGAAGAACTGACTACAAAAGAATGTGATGCCATCACTATACTCGTATATAGTGACAGTCTGTCAGCAATACAGATAGTGAAGAATCCTGTTCATCACCAACGGTCGAAAACATATAGACTTTCATTACATTAGAGAAACTATCAGTAATAATATTGTAAACGTGGAGTATCTGCAGACTGAAGAGATGACTGCCGATATTATAACGAAAGCTCTGCCGCGATGTAAGAATGACTTTTGTGTGAGAGAACTTAATCTGTGTGTTTGAATATTGAAGTCATGTTTAAAATGTTTAGCGCAGTCTTACATTGAGGAGGAGTGTTGTATAATAAGGTCTGTTTTGAGTTTCACAGAGGTTGTATTGTAAGACTGGCTGGTTAGAAGATAGTTTAAATGTAACATGTATTTTATATTGAAGTCTATTGTTCGAAATAAGAAGAGAACAATCTTATGTTGAATAAAAATAACAATTGTAATATCAATTGAATCAGTGAAATGGTGGGCCTATCGATAAATAAGAATAAAACCAAAGTCATGGTGGTGGACCGTCCGGGAATCGTCACGAGGACGGGAGAACTCTCAGACCTGGAGTTCGTAAACGAATTCGTGTACCTAGGTTCGCTGGTAAACAATCAGGGAAGCTGTGACGGAGAAATTCGCAGACGTACACAGATGGCCAAAGCAGCAATGAGTAAGCTAATTAGAATATGGCAAAACAGGAAAGTGTCAAATACCACCAAGACCAGACTCGTGCGTGCTTTGGTCTTCTCGATATTTTTGTACGGGTCCGAATCGTAGTCAATTCGTGCAGCCGACCGAAAGAAAATTGATGCCTTCGAAATGTGGTGTTGAAGGCGAATGTTGCGTATACCGTGGACTGCAAAGAGAACGAACAAGTCAATTATTGAACAATTAAAAATATCTACCAGGCTATCCAAAATATGCTACCGACGAGTTCTGGGATACTTTGGTCATATTGCTCGAAGACAACCGGACAATCTGGACAAACTGGTAGTGGTTGGAAAGATCGAGGGCAAAAGGTCACGGGGGCGTTCACCTACCCGATGGACCGATCAGGTGCAGTCCATACTGGGACTCAACATCCCAACTGCCCTGAGACCAGCCAAAGACAGGGCAGCGTGGAGGCAGCTGGTAGATGAAACGGTAAAGGCTTACCAGGGCAAGCACGACCTTCAGCAACGAAGATACGAAGAAGAAGAAGAAGAAGTAATATCGATTTAAATGTTAATAAATAATAAACATTATTTATTCCACTCTTTTGTGTGTTGGCTGAAGCAAATCCTATCAATTTCAAACAGG
Organism: Papilio protenor; assembly: GCA_029286645.1. Classification (NCBI taxonomy): domain Eukaryota; kingdom Metazoa; phylum Arthropoda; class Insecta; order Lepidoptera; family Papilionidae; genus Papilio; species Papilio protenor. The sequence continues at coordinate 5,814,925 of JAGSMZ010000011.1, forward strand.
GGTGGATTTATTTTTTATATTTATTCAGAAATGTTATCTCCATGGAAGTACTACTAGAACAGGAAAGAGCTCTTGTCGCAAAATTGAAGCCGAGTGAGACTTCAATAACTGTACCTTTTATCCCTCTCTGTCGACGGTGACTATTTTGAAATATGACTTAAGACATACATATAACAAATATTATATAATATAAAACCTTGTTTTGGTTATCTGACGTCAGCAGATTATTGCTTCAGATGGATTTTAATGTATTATTGTTATCATTAATGTATTTACCAAAAACAATACAAAATACATAATTCTAAATCAGACATTGCTAAATAAGTCTTGTGAAGTTTATGCCACAAACCTATCTTATTCCTTATATCTTAAATCTGAAATTAAAACAAAGTTATTTTAATAGAGAACGGAGTAAAGAAATGCACTAGTATTTAAGTTATTTGTTCTTGAACTAGGATTGGATAGTCATGCATGGTCACCGTAATTCGTCACCAACAAATTATGTTTAAAACTATTACCTGTGAAAATATAACTTATAATCAGCATAATACTCGCTTCCGCAAGCAGTCACGACACAAATTCTTCACATTTTAATTAAAATTCTTCAAAAATATCACGAAATCAAAAAAAAGACTCCGCCGTTAACGTCTGAGTCCGGAAGTCATGTGTGATTGTCAGTTCAGGTGTCCGAATTTCAAACAAATAAAAGAAAACCTGTACGGCAATCGCTTTTTTGCGTTAATAAGGTTTTACACGTAGCAACAAATAATATTGGTTTAACATGTCGGTAATAAATTATTGTAAATATTTAGAAACATTTTATAAGTAAATGTTTTTACTTCATTACATTACATCAATCGCCTATTTTTCTACAAACAACGTCACTGTTAGAAAGGGACACAGCGGACACTTGTATCTCCGTCACTCGGGTTCAATTGTATTTTGCGTGCAACAAGACTTACGCGCTTAGCATAAGGTTTTATTATATTTATTTTAACTGCAAGATGTACAGGTAGAACTCATTCCTGTTGTACGTAGTACTTATTATTTCCATGGTTATCTCATTGTGTCATTTGTTTTTTGTTAATGTCTACCTGTCCTTTCTGTGATGTCAATATACAACTTTGCATAAAATATTAATTTGGTTAAATAAATCCTTAAATCGGAACTTAATAAATACAACTATACAGTCTGATATAATTTTTAAAATACAGTATAATGATTGCACATAAATCACTCACACCTGCTTAACATATAGTAATAAATGCATCAACACAAGAATAAACTGCGGATCGTTAGGTGTCAGTTGTACTACCCTAGATTTCTTCGTATTAACACTTCACAAGTCTCCACAATCAACTCTGCTAAATTTATATCTTGAAAGTTAGTTGATGTCTTGGCGGAAGGTTTTTTATCGACTTGCGACAAAAGTTTTTGTAGTATTATCATTGTCGTAGTTAATGAAGGGTTAGCAGGTACAGATACATCCAATGTCTGCAAAACAAACATACTGTTTATTATCCTTAACACTAAAGTAAAATTTGTAAAAGATATACATTATATTATAAGTTCTTTAATTGTACCGTATTCTGCAAGCGTTTGTAAAGTTGTGGTGGCACTGTGACAATCCACTCCGGCTGATTTTTACAATTTTCTAGATTGCGTTTCAACCTTTGTACAGTGATGGCAACAATCGGCACCAATAACATTTCAGGCTCCGCTACCGACCCCACAACAGTCTGCGCCAGCGCATCGTAACCCATATGGTATAGTCCTACAACCTATTTCAGGAAGAAATATTTTAATATACTTACCACAATCAGTGGTTTTTATTCTTATATATTGTTTGTAAATCTATAGAAACAAGGTTTATGAATTCAGCTAATTAGTCCTTTTTTATTTATAGACATGTTTAAAGCCATTTTCTTAAAATAATTAGTCTTATTTTACAGAATGTCGAGGGGTCCTCTTAATACTCACATATTGGTGCTTTACGAAGTTTTCATTGACGTTCCAAAATTCAGCTAAAGTACTGATATTTTCCATCCAATTCAAACAGTCCTCGTTATTGTAAACCAAATTAGCTTCATCACTATTCACACAGGTGATGGTATCAACAGCGGCACGAATTAATTTCGTTAAAAATTTCATTCTGGGGTTTAACATTTTTCCAGAGGGTTTCATATTTATATCTCTCTGTACAATATTTCCAACAAGAGCCTCGATAAGATATTGATATTCAATATCAAATAATGTGTCCAAGGCTTTAGGGAATTTCACATTAAAATGGCATTGATAGTAAATTGTACAAGAAATTTGATAATTGAGATTAAGTATATCATTATCAACATTTTTCACATCTTGAGCGACTTCGACTAATGACGGCATGCTTTCATCCCATATTTTCTCGTATTTAATGACTTTTTTTTCTTGACCAACAGCTGTGGTGGAACAAAGATGAAAATCGTAAAGATACTCAGTCCCAACTTGTAGAAAATTTTTCAAATGCTCACTATTGAATCCTAAGTCCTGCAAGCAAAGATGATCTTTTGGCAGTTTTCCTACTTTATTGACCAAACGGCAACTCAATTCAAAACAATGTTTGATATACGTTGACCATATAATAGAAAACAAGCCAAGTCGTAGGTGGAAGTTAGATATCTGTTTTAAGCAACGGAGCACAGCTTTTATATTTTCATTTGCTTGCATACATTTTTGCCAATTTATTGCGTACTCCCAACACATGTTAGCAATAATGTAATCTGCCAACGTACTCAACGGGAACTGTCGCCGAAGTAGCGAAACCCATTTAAATAAACTTTGATTGTCATCGACATAAGCCCGTGAATTTTCTAAAAATAATTGCGTCGATTCACTACTTTCGTCGTCACTATCTGCATCGGTCTCGGAATATAGATCTATTAGTTCATTGGCAATTATAGCTTCGGGCGGGACGCCCATACTACATAGCCACTTTGCAATTAACTCAGTTACAGATCCTTTTCCTCTAATGTATATGTATTTTAAATTAATATTGAAATCTTCAACTGGCAATTTGGGCAGTGTTTTCCCCATAAAAGTTCCTTTAAACATTAAAGTAATGCTGAGTATTGATATGTCTTCTAATTTACCAATTAAAAGACCCCACTTTGCATTCTCTTTTGTCACTGATTCCCACGCATCTTCTCTTCCAGTCGCGTTGCCTTCAAACAAACTAGCCACCGCTTTACAAGCCATTGCCACTATCATACTTCTCAAGGGACATCGCATTTCAACTAGCATGTCGCGAATATTTTGCCACCAAGGTGAAATATCATTATAATTAATATTTATAGCATCATCGGTAACTTTGCACAGATAAAATAATATTTCAATAAGTCTTTCAATTAATTCAATGTTAATTTCATCTAATGACATGTTCATTACATGTGTGATTAACAGTTTAACTATCTCTTTTGAATCTATATGACTTTCTTTCACTACATCCGTTAAATTTGAAAAATCTTTTAATTTTACGATAGTTTTGAAAATATTAGCAGCTAAATTGTCGAGTTTGTCAGCAGCAATGTCAGGTTTTAATGTAATAACTTTGCTTGTCTTATTGAAAACAAAGTAAGACATAAACTCTTTATAAGAAGTGGTATTACTGTCCACAAAAGATACCTTTGGATGGTGCTCTTTAAAATTATTCTCCTGTGCTAAAATCAATAGTCTTTCTAATATACAACTATCATCTTCCAAAAGATGAAAACTTCGCCCTATTTCATCTTCATTGTGAGTTTCATTTCTCGTATGTGTTAATTCAAAATCTTCACACACTTTCTCTACTATCCCCTCCATACCATCACAAGCATCGCCATTAATATTTGTAAAAAAGAAAATCAACAAAGCCAATTTAGCAAAATAGTGCTTAGTTTCTTGAACTTGACAGTTTAAGCTGTCTTTCTCAACGCTCTCCCAAAATATTTCCAAGCAAGTTGTCAGAACATCGCTCGGCATATGCGTATTTCGAATAAATAAATCCATGCAATGTTTTCTTATTTCCAACGTTTTAAGATTTGTTGCCTTTTGAATTATTTCTGTTTTAGATTCCTCAGACAGCAAATCTGCCTTTTTCATAAGTTCGCGAATTTCACGCAAAACATGCAAGTCCTTAGATCGCTGTAAATGTTCGCCTTCTAAAGAATAATAGAAAGGTATATTAAATTTCTTCAATTTACCATCTGGGTCTATTAAAACACACTGAAATTCTGGCATATTAAGTTTTTTATGGTTATAGTTTTTTTCAGCTCCGACCAAACCACAGCTGTTGTATAGAAGTTGACCATTTTTGGTTGCAGTAAAGACTGCAACACGCGTGCCTCTCTGCATTAGACGAATGTCTATGAGACCCTTTTTCGGGTTGTAGATAATTAAAAATACAGCTCTTCTAATCTCTTTTATGGATGTCAGTTGCGGTTTTTTGCTATCTGTATCAAAAATCTGAAAAAAGAAAATATTTAATGTCAAGTACATTAAAGCATCAATCACGAGAGGTTAAGACAGAAACTACCGTGCAGCCGCTGCATGCTGGCACAGTTGAGAACCAGATCAACAGCCACCAGTGATGACAAGTACATAAGAAACTAATCCCAGTACACAAAAACTATACTATAGAGAAAAAATTGACACAATGCATTACACTCACCTGAATAAATGCACATTGTGCATCTCTATAACCTTTAAAAAGCCGAATTATGTATCCACTATTGATATCAAGCACGGCAACTCGGCCCAAGTTGTCCGCTAACGCCGCTAGCCGGCGATCCGGGGAAATAGCTACAAAGGTTCCGAGACGTTGTGAGTCGTATATTCCATTACGCATAGATAATGCCTCAGATCGGATGATTGGTTCAGGATTTGCGACCATATTCTCAGTTGATCCACCTCCCAGCCAACCACTAAATACATTACATAAAAAATTTGATTTAATCATATTTTTTTAAAAATCCAACTATTGATTTTATTAATTTATTCATAATCCTGTGTAGGTTTAAGGTAAACTTAAAATCAGGAATCATCATAATTATATAGTTTGTTAACTTACGGCAAGGCAGATTTTATTTTGTTAGCAACAGCTCTTGCAACATCTTGCAGTGGTGGTGTTGTTCCACCTTCTAGGGCATAATGAAAACCGGTATATGGGGATGTTCCCACTGTTAATATTAAACTATTCACTGGAGGAATTGAGCGGTACCTGTAGATTTACAACAGATATTTACTGTTTATATTCAAATATGAAAAAGTCTCCTAATAAAAGCCAAAAAAATCTTAAAAATTATTAATTGTAATCATACCATGTGTCATAGCCTCCATATGTTGAAGCCGCCAGAAAATGATCAAATGTATTTTTTAGTTCAAGGCCCACGACTGATGCATCACTAATCAATTCTTGTTCAGTAAATGACCATTTTCTTATACTTAAACTGCGACTATCAATAACATAATTAGTCTGTACACCTGCTTGTACTAAAATATTTAATAAAATTTGCTGATTAAAATTGCTACCCAAGTATATATAGTTAATAGACTTATTTTTTACCACACTAAACTATAGGAACTTACCTCGGGCTAGCTGTGCTTTTGCATTACGAAGTGTTTGAAATAAGCTAGACCCCGATAAAATGCATATGCATCCATGGAACAAAATATGTATATCATCTGGTAAAGTTCCATATGTTCCTGTATGACAAGATATCTTCATCACAGGTTTATCATCCAATTTTTCAAGCAATAATAAATGGCCAGTATTGGTATAAAAACCTATACTACCATTAGTAAAACCTACAATAATGCAAAACCAATCTGGTCCATTCTGTAACAATTGAAAATAAACAAAGTCATTGATAAAATTAAGGATAGGAAATAAACATTATTTTTTTTATAATCATAACCTGTGAAGAATGAGATGATGGGCAAATAGATAAGGCCAAAATTGCATTTATTTCAGCAGGCAATGTTCCACTCCACGATAGTATAAAAGTATTGCTTTCAATTGCACTGATCCATTGTGTAGTAAGAAGACATAAACGGTTCTTGAAGCCCACAGCCAGAAGGTTGCCACAAGGTGACAATGAGACAGAGCATTGAGATAGCCAATTTTTATCTGAAAGTAACAAACAAGGTTTAAATCTAAACTTCTTCGCTGCTCATATAAATGAAACTGTTCTTACCTTCTTTTTCAGGGATAAAGAGAGATCTTCCTAAAGTTAAAATGTCTCCGCAATCAGCAATCTGTTCCACAGTGCACATTTTTTTTTAGAAGTCTAATTGTCCATTACTATTATAACTGCATTTATCTCTGTTATTGATTGTATTATAACACCATACAACAAAAACTTGATCAAAAATCCTACTTGACACAGCAAAGAATAATCAAATATTTGGATTGTGATTGTGGAGTTGACACGACAGAAGATTGACATTGACAGTGACAGGACGCAATAAATTGACAGATTTCAGCTGTCGTCGATCCCAGTTATTTTTTAGTGCCCTGTATATTTTATTTATTTTGTTGGCAACAGCTCTTGCAACGTCTTGCAGAGGTGGTGTTGTTCCACCTTCTAGGGCATAATGAAAACCGGTATATGGGGATGTTCCCACTGTTAATATTAAACTATTCACTGGAGGAATTGAGCGGTACCTGTAGATTTACAACAGATATTTACTGTTTATATTCTAATATGAAAAAGTCTTCTAATAAAAGCCAAAGAAATCTTAAAAATTATTAATTGTAATCATACCATGTGTCATAGCCTCCATATGTTGAAGCCGCCAGAAAATGATCAAATGTATTTTTTAGTTCAAGGCCCACAACTGATGCATCACTAATCAATTCTTGTTCAGTAAATGACCATTTTCTTATACTTATACTGCGACTATCAATAACATAATTAGTCTGTACACCTGCTTGTACTAAAATATTTAATAAAATTTGCTGATTAAAATTGCTACCCAAGTATATATAGTTAATATATTTGTATTTTACCACACTAAACTATAGGAACTTACCTCGGGCTAGCTGTGCTTTTGCATTACGAAGTGTTTGAAATAAGCTAGACCCTGATAAAATGCATATGCATCCATGGAACAAAATATGTATATCATCTGGTAAAGTTCCATATGTTCCTGTATGACAAGATATCTTCATCACAGGTTTATCATCCAATTTTTCAAGCAATAATAAATGGCCAGTATTGGTATAAAAACCTATACTACCATTAGTAAAACCTACAATAATGCAAAACCAATCTGGTCCATTCTGTAACAATTGAAAATAAACAAAGTCATTGATAAAATTAAGGATAGGAAATAAACATTATTTTTTTTATAATCATAACCTGTGAAGAATGAGATGATGGGCAAATAGATAAGGCCAAAATTGCATTTATTTCAGCAGGCAATGTTCCACTCCACGATAGTATAAAAGTATTGCTTTCAATTGCACTGATCCATTGTGTAGTAAGAAGACATAAACGGTTCTTGAAGCCCACAGCCAGAAGGTTGCCACAAGGTGACAATGAGACAGAGCATTGAGATAGCCAATTTTTATCTGAAAGTAACAAACAAGGTTTAAATCTAAACTTCTTCGCTGCTCATATAAATGAAACTGTTCTTACCTTCTTTTTCAGGGATAAAGAGAGATCTTCCTAAAGTTAAAATGTCTCCGCAATCAGCAATCTGTTCCACAGTGCACATTTTTTTTTAGAAATCTAATTGTCCATTACTATTATAACTGCATTTATCTCTGTTATTGATTGTATTATAACACCATACAACAAAAACTTGATCAAAAATCCTACTTGACACTTGACACAGCAAAGAATAATCAAATATTTGGATTGTGATTGTGGAGTTGAGACGACAGAAGATTGACATTGACAGTGACAGGACGCAATAAATTGACAGATTTCAGCTGTCGTCGATCCCAGTTATTTTTTAGTGCCCTGTATATTTTATTTATTTTGTTGAAGTGTATTTAATTTTAAGTGCAATCAATGAAATGATCATTATTAGACCTTAATGAATTCATTCTTTATAAAGTTATAACGTAAACAGATAAAAATGCAACGTGAAGAAAAACAATTAGAAGCAACGTTACATGCCATATTAAATCGTGTAAATGATCTTAAAACTGCTATACAAGCGCTAATATCAAAACTAGAAAATGAATATGAAACTATTAATTGGCCCACTTTTCTTGATAACTATGCCATTTTATCAGGACATGTAAGTATTTGAATAAACATAAATAGTGCTTTGATCTTTAGTTAAATTTGTACATTAATGCCAGTTATTGATTTTATTGAATAGAGAACAACGCCCCGCACAGCCACGTTGTGGAACGGTCTGTCCTCGGCGGTATTTCCAAACCAATATGTCTTAGGGTCCTTTAAGATGCGAGCTTATCATTTCCTCGAAGGCCGGCAACGCATCTGTAGTTCCTCTGGTGTTGCGGATGTCCATGGGCGTCGTTGACCACCTTGGTGTTCTTGCCGCTCGTTTGCCCCCTTTTGTTATAAAAAAAAAGAGTTATAATAAAATAAATAATGATAATATTATTATATTAATAGATGTATTGATTTCAAGTTTACATTATTGAAAGGCCGTTAAGATTCTTTCTTCTTTCAAGACCAAAATCTTTATCTATATCAATATTCTATACTATTGAAATAACTCAAAAACTACTGGGCCGATTTTAAAAATTCTTTTACCATTAGAAAGGAAATTTATCTGTGAGTAACATAAACTATATTTTGTTATTACTAATGTTTAGGAACTATCAATAAACAACATATTTCTGGACCACAGTGTTAAAAAATCACAATGTTTTAACTTTTCTTGGCTTACACTGCCTAATCTGTTAGAGGTATATAAAAATGATGTATGAAAGAATTATAGATCTTAAAAAGTTGTACAGAAAAGTCAGCGATGGCATATATCTATCTTTAACCGTTTTCTTACAATAACCACTTTTTTATTTACAAAATGAATTTAAAGTTGCACGCTATTTGCGGCGTTCTTTTATTGCTTTCAATATAATTCCTTATCCAAATAAATAATCTGTTGGGAAAATTTAATGTAGAATAAAATTGTCCTTTACAGTATTTAAATTGGACTAATAGTTTAGAAGATATCGCAAACACAAACAATAAGGGTAAACGAAAAATCAGCACAAGCTACCGGGCTTAGAAATTTGGAATCTAGCATCAGTAGATATCTTTTATTATGTTGATTACTACTAAGTTAATACTTTAGGTGATAGGTTGAAAAAAGAGGCGAACGTAAGTTTTGAACTTTAAAACTCCACACGGGCGAAGTCGTGGGCAACAGCTAGTATAGGTATAAAATTAATAATAAATAATCAAGCCTCTAATACACAAATTTATTTCTAGCTGACTGGTCTAAGCAAAATTCTTCAGTCTGAAGTGGCTCCATCGCTACGATCTGTGGTGGTTCTCCCGTTACAATTGGGGTGTGAACGAGATGAAGCTTTAGTTCGATTGACTGAAGGCCGTGTCCCTGCGTGCGCACATGATTTAGTACCCGATTTACTAAGGACAAAACCAGAACCTCAAGCTGAACAACGTCTTCAACAATTTAATCACAAAGCCAGCACACTCAGTCATGATACTGCACAGGTTTGTATGATACAAACATAATTTAAACTGTTTTATGAATATTGTTGTGATATGTATCATCTTTTTCAGAAACAAGTGGCACAGTTTACCAAAGTTATAAGCCATGTGTGGGAAATCATATCTAAAGGTCGTGAAGATTGGGAGGGAGAATCTATGAGATCAGCAGGTAATTCAATCATAACATGCATTTATAATTTGATAGTTTTACACGATTATCTCGCTCATCCTACCCTACATCCATAAAATTATATTTCTTTTGTATACAGGTATGCAGCCCACTCATAGTATAGCTGATACACATGCATTAGTCACAGCAGTGGGAACAGGAAAAGGTCTTCGTCCCGGAATGCCTTCTATGGGACCTTCTGGAGTGGGAGCACCTGGCTTAGGACCCTCGCGCGGACCAGCGCCTCAACTCGGCCCTGCCGCAGCCACTATGCCCAAAGCACCCTCTGCTATTAAAACAAATATAAAAGCAGCAAATCAGATTCATCCATACCAGCGATAATTTATTGGTATTTTTGCCATTTTTTGAAGCAAGTGATATGTGCCTACAAACAGTTTCAATGTGACCTGTAGTAGATCTAGTAGCTTAATTGATTTTTTAAGTATTGTATTCAGTTGGAGTTTTCACATTTTTAAAATAACTCATATAAAATGAAAAAAGAAATAAAACAAATAAAATAGTTATTACTTATTTATTTGAAAACCTGAAAAGATACCTTTCTACAACCATTGCAGTCATACAGTACTAGTGTTTACAATTTTCCAGGCATTCTTGTAATTAGAAATAAAACATAGTGGCAAAAAAGAGAATTAAATGCAATTACATGTTGGTTTGAAATGATATTAGTATTCTTACAGAACATACAAGATTTTATGTAAAATATTAGAATGACAAATGATAAAAACATGTTCAAGCTAAGGCTTTTAAAATAAATTAATACTTTGTGAACTGGTGTGATTAATAACCTTTAGTTACATACTAAAATAATATGTTTTAATTAACCGTGTTAATCTGAAAAAAAAAAGATACATTTTAGATTTATAATCACTATATTATACTAATATTTTACACAGCAATTACCATAAACTATTTTTATATGAATGTGATGGCGACATCACATGTGTCTAGAGACCTGCAGAGGCATGTGGTATGAAGTGAGCTGCGGGTCATCGAATAGTTTGCAGCTCTTTGGCCCCCATTGTTTCGGTACAATGTGGTGAACTGTGATCTTGTATCAACATGTACTTACAATGTCGTCTATCTTGAGTATTGCGCGCACGGTCTCTGTGGCGAGGCCGAGCGCGGAGGCGGTGACCTGCAGCGGCTGCAGCACGTGCTCGTGGCGCATGTCGGTGACGCGGCCGCGCCGCACGTTCACGCCCGCGCCGCAGCCCGCCGCGCCGCTCGCGTGCGCCGCGCGCAACTCAGTCACCGTCTCGATTGGGTTCAATCCTATCATACAACAAACAGGAACATTTTGACCTTCATTTGAAACAGTTCCAATATGTTGTTTCAATGTATATTGTATTAGAAATCAGACCAGAATTAATTAAATTAAAAAAAAAAAGGAAAGATTTGTATTTTGTATGTAACAAATAAACTCTGAAACTAATTGATCAATTTCAAAAATAATTTCAGCATTAGAAAGCTGGATTATCGATTAGTGACAACTTACATTTATTACTAAGATTCTTTTTGATTTCGCGTGGATGAAGTTGCGAGCAACAGCTAAATATTTACATATTTTTCTTATCTGTAGTATGTATGTATGTATAAATAGTAATGTCAATAGTAACCGGCATTCTCGGCGAGCGTTGAGGGTACAACTTCTAGAGCGTCAGCGTAGGCTCGCAGACAGTAGTGGTCGGCGCCGGGCGCGGCGAGCGCGGCGCGGGCGAGGGCGGCGGAGGCGGCGGCCTCGGGCGCACCGCCGCCCGGCAGCAGCGCGGGCCGGCGCGCCACGCAGCGCACCACGCACAGCGCGTCGTGCAGCGACCGCGCCGCCTCCGCCACCACCGCGCCGCTCGTGCCGCGCACCAGCACCGACACCGTGCGCCCGCCGGTGTTGCACCCAGTCATCTGACGTTACCACATAAAATAATTAAACATTTACGGCATAAAATTAAAACGATTAAAATAAGGCTTTCTAAAATTTAAATACATAATAGTGAAAATTGGAAAGATATACAAACATTTTTCCACTACAAGGTATAAAATCTCAGTTATAACTGAATTACTAAATAAATTTACCTTGATGTATCTTCCACCTGGTTCATTAACCTCTTCTACTAAGTCGACATTGACCAAGTTCTCAGCAGTGAAATGGTCAAGAGAAGCGATCGGCCGGCAGCCCAGAGTCTTGCAAACAAACTCAATATCTTCACGCTCGATATCTTTGATCACCATGGTCTTGATTTTGTCCAAAAAGTGCACAGCCAGGTCACTTAATGCATCCCTGCATAACATCAATGTAATTAAAACATGTCTAATGCCAATGAATTTAAAATCAACTAATATTAAATATAGCTTTCGCCCGCGACTCCGTTCGCATGGTAATAAAAAAAAACAAAAGTAAGTAGCCTATGTGTTCTTCCAGACTATCCTCTACATCTATACCAAATTTGATCGAAATCCGTTCAGCCATTTAGGCTACAAACTCTAACAAACATCCATCCATCCATCTAAACTTTCGCATTTATAATATTAGTATGAAGTATGATGACTCAAATTCATAGATATATTTTTTAAAATTTACGACATTTACAATAATATCAAAACATTTAATTATTTTTCTGGTAGATATAGTTGTAACCTACCGCAAAATCGACTTCTGTACCAACAAGACATTGCATCCAGCCTTCTTGATCTGTTTGACGATGTTCAAAATATATTGCCGCTCCTCTTTGAGTACACGGTCCATGGCCGCGTAGTCTGATACAATCACATTGTGGTCCATCTACAATTATATATCAAAGCGTTGGTGACAGAGCACAAACTCTGGCTAATGTACAGTTAACTGCATAAATATGAATACTTTTAAAAAACATCACAAACTGATACTACTTCGTTTTTTTTTTTAAATATGTTTGCACATTTTTGTTTGCTTCCGACCTTGAATTCATACTATTGATGATTATGTGTGAATACATTTTTAAGGTCTATACAAGTTAATAAAGTTTTGTAAATATATACATATTTCTACAGCTGATTATACATTCCTTTTCAACAGATTTTAATTTTAATACACATTTCACTAAAATTTAAGATTTACTACAGTACTGATAATGTTATAGCTAGGTTAAGTTTTGTCACCAAATAATTTTATGTCAAATTAAAGTGTGTGGATAGATAAACTCAATGTAAAAACTCACATCTGTTTTTGGTGGAGAAATGCAGAACTGTATGAGTCCAACTTTAGCTTTTTCAATGCGATGAGGGCCGTTCACATTAGCCGAGCGATGCGGTATAACAAGACCTTGAATAAGCTCAGTATCTTCCACTGTACCGCCGATACGTTCTATTACTTTAACATCACGCAAATCAACACGAGCGCCCACTTTGCCGGGAATAGATTCCATGACTGTAGAATAAAATAACATTATTTTAGAGTGACTAAAAAAGAAAAATCAAATCACAACAAAAGTTACAACTAATTTCAGTCATTCATAGTTGAAAGTAAATGAACATGAAAAATTATTTATTTCAATTGATAGTAAGTTACATATACAGGTGAAGTAGAAAACATTAGTTATGGATACAATAGTTTTGTTTATAAGTAATGATCAGTAGCCTCACACTAGGTGCTCACACAAAAAGTTTTATTCAATCAACAACTTACCAGCGCAGATAGCTTGAACAGCAATGGGAGCTAAAATTGATGAATGTTGAGATACAACTTTGGAGTTAAGGGAAGTAGCAGCTGCTTTCAGCAGAGCATCTTCATTGGAAAGGTCCACCGGAATTGACATGCTTTCCACAACCTGTCAACAATAAATAAAGCAATGCACTAGAATGTTCTCTCTAAAAGTAAAAGGTCTGATATAAAAAAAAATCATTACATACCTGCAATGCCATTTGCAAAGCCTTTTGGAAACCATCAGAAATAACTGTAGGGTGAATGCCCTTCTGTAAGAGTTTCTCAGCTGCATCTAAAAGTGCTCCAGCAATAACCACAACCGAGGTGGTGCCATCTCCTGCTTCAATGTCTTGGGCCCTGGACAGCTCTACCAACTAAATTAAATAAAATAATTCATAACAAAACAAATAACTAACAGCCAATTATGTTTTTTTTAAAACAAAACTTGCTATCATTAGTGATCAGAATCATCACTCTTAAATCATTGAAAACCTCAATTTATATCATATCATACTTCATACTAATAATTAATGTGAAAGTTTGTATATTTGTTACTATGCATCTTCATGTAACTACTAAATGGATCTCAATGAATTTGCACAGGAACACACAAACTACTATTTTTTTTGTTAAATCTGTACAGATGATTCTGCAGATAAAAGTTAGTCAGCAAATAAATGAATTAAAACAAAAAGTAAATACCATTTTAGCTGCTGGATGAATAACACTCATTTGTTTTAAAATAGTTGCACCATCATTAGTGATAGTGACTTCACCATTGGCTGCTTGAATCTGTAAAGAAAAAAGTATAACTAACAACAGGGATATAAACAAAATCTTTATATTAGTAACTAGATATAACCCTTTGCAAAATCACATCATACCTATTACTTTTCTTGACAAAGAATTCATTTATTAAATATCATTAAACTTTAGTATTGAGTTTACACTACTAGTACAATTTGAATATTAAAAATTACACCTGTGCAGTAGATGTCAATCTTTTCATTGCTATATATCATATATAAAGTAAATATAATACCTCATAATATACACTATTAATCTTGTATGATAGACATTTCACTAACCATTTTATCCATTCCACGGGGTCCCAAGCTTGTGCGGATAGCATCTGACACAGCTGAAAATTTTGTAAAAAGATTTATAACATAAACAGTGTATCATTAGATTTGATAAAATTATATATATACAATAAAAATTCTATATAGGATTTAAATATTCTTGTTCATCTTCATTATTTGTGATTGAAAAATGATATAACAATGTATAAAATACGGTTTTAAAAGACATAATAAAAACAGCCGGTGTACACTTAGTTGTCATAGTACAATTACCTAAATTATAAATTTCGTTTGCTAAATGTACTAAAAATGTACAGGAAAAGATATGTTGAGTAAGTCATTAAGCGGGAATTCAATATGATGTTAGTTTTAATCATAAATAATTACCTTTAGCAGCATTTATATTACTTAGTCGAACATCAGTTGGTTTACTCTTATTTTTATAAACCGTCGAATTAACCTTGGCTGAATCTCCGCCAGCTTTAGGAGCCATTTTATGTGATAAATATTTTCACTTTTGTGTTTGGTTAATATTAGATGCTTTTGGATTATTTTCAAGAGCCGCTGAAATCTCCAGAAAATATCCTAATTTGACATTTAGAAAAATCTGTCAAATGTGAATGACATTATTAAAAAACAAAAGCACATGATAAATTTCACAGACTAATAAATAGGTACTTCATAACTTTATTTAAAAAATAATCAATTTAACCTTACACGTAAGGAAAACGAAAATATTCTCCTGATTTTTAATTGAAATCTTTAATTAAACTAAAATAATTTAGTTGGCCACTTTGGTATTCTCGACCATATAACAACAACATCTTATCAATAACACTGTTCTTCTCATTAAAATTATTTATTTGTCAGTGGGTAAATACATTAGCGTGTAAAATCAGCGGTATAGCCCGTTTTAACATCTTCGCAGAAGACTGCGTGAAGTGGGAGCAATTCCGCGTTTCGTCTGATGTGTGTGGTGCCGGAGGCCCAATTTTAGTCCCTTTTCCATTCCAACCTTTTCTTAAGAGGAAGGGATGGCAAGGAAAAGTGGATTTGACAGCGGAGGAGACGCAGAGGAAGGGAAAATGTCCTGTTTATGTGCGTGTCCTCTTGTAATACCCATATGTACAAAAAAGCCAAGAAGAAAAGAAAAAAAGATTTATGGTTGATGTATAATCTTTATTCAAATTGACTAGCCATACAAAGAGGATATAAAATAAGAGTCGGGACTCGGGATTATTTTTAATCTGTATTTCATTAATATACGAAAACGGAGAAAAAAAGATGGAGGACATTTCATGACAACCAACATGACGAACATGTTTTGCAAGGCAACCAACATAGAAAATAAATCTGGATGAATGACGTTGTCTATGGTTTCGCTTTTTTTTACTTTTAATCTGGAAATAATTTGAAGTAAAAAAAAGACAAATTTCTTAATTATAACGTTTATTATAACTTACTAATGCAAAACAAAAAATTGACAAAATTCCTTAGAAAATTACATAACAATAATTATCAATTTAAAAAAAAAGGTTATAGTAGAATGAAAAATACAGTAAGTTTTTATTGATTTCTATCGATCACACCTTGTATTTGAATAAAAATCGATAATCGAAAAGATTCATACCCATTTACAATTACAATATCATTTTACGCAATCCATGCCTACTGAATTGTCAAATTAATCTTATTTAGACTAGCTATAAGTAAAACTATTTTAAAGAATCGCATTTGTCTGCGGCGGCGGTGGCGGTGGCAGCGCACCGATGTCGCAGCGACACTCGGCCGCAGCCGCAGCCGCAGCAGCAGCTAGTGTTGTTTGTGCAGATTTCTTCATTCAATACTCATGTGGAGAACTTTATAGGCTTCCAAAGAGGTGCATCCAATCATCCATCTGCAACAGAATAACCAAAGATAGCTTAAAATTAATTTCTCTTACTTACACTTCAACTGAAATATTCAATAAATATGACTGTAAAATTTTATTAGTAAGTATCCTGAGTTTTAACTGATTTTAGATTATGCTATATTGAATTGATGATACTCACATATCTGCATGAAGATTATCTATTGGCAAAAGTTAGACTGCGAAGGAAGTTTTTAAAAATTGTAGAGAAGATGATGCTATTGTATGCTGTTTCAATTCTGTTTTCTATGATCCATTAGTTACATCTTCATATTAATTTCTTAAAATTTCTTTGCACCTGAAAAATAAAGAATTAAAGATTGCAGCTTATGTTTTTACAATGGTGAACGAACTCACAAATCATCTAAAACCTTAAGATTATTTTATTAATTCAAATTTAAAAGTCAAGAACTTTTATTTGCTGCCCTTAATTGTGTAATGTCTTACACTTCAAGCCAGTCTCCTGTGTGGTTGTGGTATTGCACCGGGCAAGCCTAACCCTTGTGCTAAGATATTAATTCAATTTAGATTTTAGAAAATTTGATATAGAATAACCAGTCTTCATGGTGACAGTTTATTCTACAATATGTGATATAATAAGTGAGATAAACTCTAAACACAACATATTTAGTAATGTTTAGGTTCATTTTTACTGTAGAATCTTTTAGACTAACTACAAGTAAAACTATTTTAAAGAATCGCATTTGTCTGCGGCGGCGGTGGCGGTGGCAGCGCACCGATGTCGCGGCGACACTCGGCCGCAGCACAGCCGCAATACTCATGTGGAGAACTTTATTGGCTTCCAAAGAGGTGCATCCAATCATCCATCTGTAACAGAATAACCAAATATAGCTTAAAATTAATTTCTCTTACTTACACTTCAACTGAATTATTACAGTAAGTAAGACGGCAAATTTTTTTCCTTATGGTGACAGTTTATTGTACAATATATGATACAATAATTGAGATAAACTCTAAACACAACATATTTAATAATGTTTAAGTTCATTTTTACTGTAGAATATTTTTCATATGTTTAACAACATTTAGTAGTACTTATTAAGTGAATTAAAAGTTCAGCTAAAATCATGCACTCTGGGAACTACTAAATAAGTTAATGATTACATACCATGAAGCATTTGGCAGATGTCATGAAGTTGTTTATATGGTAATTTTGTAGCTTTTTATTATAAATTTATTTCCCTGTTATATATCAATTATGCTAGTTTTCCTTCTGGAGTACACTCAATTATTTAGAATGATAACTGTTGTCTTTATCCCATTTCTATTCCTATGCATCCAGATAAGTGTTCCTGCTAGTATTTACTTCCTTCGCACCTGAAAATGGAAAACATTCACTAATTAAATATTATTAACCCAATGCCCTTGTAATTAATTAAGACTGCAAAGAGTTTTTTTTAAAATAAAATTTTAAATACACTTTTGTTTGGTTATGAAAACAAACAGCAAAAACATGCAGTATTTGAATATAAGTGCTGGTCACTTACTTTATTTTAAATAGTGAACATTTACAGATCTCCTTACTCAATTTATTTTTTTAATGATCAAACAGTGTTGTTTTTATTAAAATTGGTATTAAAACCAGAACTAAAGATGTACTTAACCTTCGATAATTCGTCTACGGGAAGTGGTCATATCAATGTCTAAATTTAACAGTTTTCCCAGTTCCTTTTTAGCAAATTACAAACCTTCGATAATGTACATAATATTTAGAACAAGAAATATGTAAGGACGTTTTTAGGTTAATTTCCACAAAAAATGTTTACGTACATAACATATAAAATGTTATGAATGCTTTATTTGATATGTAGTAAGATAGAATAGTCAATATAACAAAAAGTATTGGAATGTAACATGAAAAACATAATGAAATTACCTTATTAAGTTTCATAGATATACTCAGAAGAAAACATCAACTATCGAACTTCGACAAAGTTGCGAAAATAGTCTTGATGGCACAAATTCACTAAAACTGCACTATACTTACTAAATAATATATAAAACTAAATAAAACAGATTTAAGAAATATTGATTTCTAGATAAATGAATTTTTCATAGTACGAGAGCATATTTTCGTTTATCGTTGTTTAAAATGGCCGACATATAGTATATAAATCGTTGGTATGCCCAAAGGTACATTAAAAACAACGTAAATTATATATTTTTAATTCCATAATGCACTTAACAAGATTAAATTGTTATTTTTTTTAGTATAATTACTTTTGTTTAATTAATTAATTTAGAGATACGATATCTTTTTTTTTATTGTAGAGCAGAAATTATAGAGCAAATTAATGAGTGAGATAGATATACATTTTAGAGCGAGATGGGGATTCTGCGTTAGCGTATATTTAATGATATTGTCAACTGTCAAAAGAGTTGCGCCTGCCTGTAGCCATGCACCATAACCTGAAATAAGATGATCTACAAATCAGCTCACTGTTCACATGCATGAAAGAGATTAGTTAACTGGCTCGCAGTTTTAGCTCAGTTTGTGTCTGAATAGATTTATGACTTGGGTTTCAAGCTGTGAGCTGAGAGTTGCGAGTCACCGGTTCTGCAAAGCACGCGTAATCTGCCAATTTAGTCGTTGAGCCGCAGCTCAGCGCATAAAGTGAGCTGAACTTTTGTAACATTTCAGAGCTGTTTTACACTTGACCAACTTGACAGTTGAAGTGTTTGTCAAAACGAGCTTGTTCGCTTTTCCCGCGTAAAAAAGTTGTGCCGAGTCTGTTAGAATTTACTATTTTTTCTCGTTTACCTGTTCTACTTACCTAATATTTGTGTATTAATAGTCAGAAAATAATTTATTTTGTACTTTATTTAGAGTTTCATAAAGAAACAAACTTCTAAATTGTGTTTGTATATAATTGAACTTTGCAAATTTTCACATCATGGTTGGAAAAATCAACAAATTATATGTATATAAGAGGGGTAAGCATTTTATTTCACAGTTAATTTGATAAGAATAATCAGCATAGATTTTAAACATATTCCATCCTTTTACTGACCTAAAGAAAAGAATAGGTGCTTAAAAAACTAATTTTATTAGTTAACTAACCAAACCAGATAACTGTTTTTCATAAACATCTGCCTACTTAATGCAAAGAGTATATACAGGAAAGATCATGATATTTACATTCTGTATGTTCCTTATTCCTCCCATTTCTATCCTTTATTGGAAAGGGTAGGAATGCAATTAGCTCTTCAGCACCTCACTTGTCATATGCAGCTAGGGTTTTACGGAGCCTACTCATGCAATAACAGAAGTTGTTGTGGTTTCTACCATTGTCCTTTCTACCAATTCATACCAATGATTTTATATGTATGAAGTTTTATCTTACTAAAAGCTTTTAATTCTCAATTTTCTTGTGCACTGGAGCAATTTTTATCTCTTTTTTATTGAATTTCCAGGTGGTAGAATGGAAGAGGTACATATAGACAAAATAACATCAAGAATTAAGAAACTTTGCTATGGATTAAATATGGATTTTGTTGATCCTGTAAGTTTGTTTTATTTTTTCATGATTTCCATATTACGATTAATGTTTTGAATATCAAATCAATTATATTTATTTCAACAGGTATCAATCACTTTGAAAGTTATCAGTGGCATTTACTCGGGAGTAACAACTGTGGAATTGGACAATTTAGCTGCTGAAACTGCTGCCACTATGACAACAGATCATCCGGATTACGCAGTACTGGCTGCAAGATTAGCTATATCTAATTTACACAAAGAAACCAAAAAACATTTCTCAGGTTTATTCATATTAACTTAATTTTGTTACTGAAGGTTTCATATATAGTAATACTTGTGATAATATTGTCACTTTTCATTCTCTTAGAGAAAATAGAGACTATCGTCTAAGTATTTTAATACATACCATACTGCAGTCTAAATCAACAATTAAGCCTCCTACATACTTTCAGTTTTATGTGTGTAGGCAAAACAGAATTGTACAGTTCCACTGTTCAGTTTAAACTGAACATGGGTAGTAGGCTTATATAATTTAAACACCAATGAAATGTTTATTTTAATAAAATATAATTATATACATTCTAGATGTGATGACAGATCTGTACAACATAGTAAACCCACACACAAAGAAAAGATCCCCAATGATATCAGATTTCCACTACAACATAATAATGAAGAACAAAGAGCGATTGGATTCAGCAATTGTGTATGATAGAGATTTTAAATATAATTACTTTGGTTTTAAAACACTGGAACGATCATATCTACTTAAAATAAATAATAAGGTATGTAAGATTTTTTTTATAATTTAACATAAATAGTGACTACTTTTCTGGGAATAAATAAGCAATCTATAGATTAATATTAATATAATCCTTGTTTGCAAAACCTCAAGTATATGATTGCCAATGATTTCCATTTATAATGAAATTTTTGG
Source organism: Papilio protenor (assembly GCA_029286645.1). Lineage (NCBI taxonomy): Eukaryota > Metazoa > Arthropoda > Insecta > Lepidoptera > Papilionidae > Papilio > Papilio protenor. Next base: position 5,835,898 of record JAGSMZ010000011.1, read on the forward strand.
ATTTGTTATTTTGTACTATACATTTATATCTTTTGTTCTCAAAGCTTTTGACTTTATATTTCATTCAAATTCGTTCTTTAGATTGCTGAAAGACCCCAGCATATGCTGATGCGAGTCTCAATTGGAATCCATGGTGAAAACATTGATTCAGCCATTGAAACCTACAACTTATTGTCCGAAAAATATTTTACACATGCCAGTCCCACATTGTTCTCTGCAGCGACTCCGAGACCACAATTGTCTTCTTGCTTCCTCATAGCTATGAAAGATGACAGCATTGAAGGTATATATGACACGCTAAAACAATGTGCATTAATCTCAAAATCAGCTGGTGGTATTGGTCTACATGTTCATTGTATCAGGGCAAAAGGTACCTATATAGCGGGTACAAACGGTGTATCTAATGGTCTTGTACCAATGTTGCGAGTGTACAATAATACAGCAAGGTATGTTGACCAAGGAGGCAACAAACGACCAGGAGCATTCGCTATTTACTTAGAACCTTGGCACTCTGATGTGTTTGAGTTTTTAGATCTGAAAAAGAATACTGGCAAAGAAGAAGTCAGAGCTAGAGAACTATTTTATGCATTATGGATCCCAGATTTGTTTATGAAGCGTGTTGAAAAAGATGAAATGTGGAGTTTAATGTGCCCTCATGATTGCCCCGGACTTGCCGACTGTTGGGGAGAAGAATTTGATGCATTATATGGACAATATGAAGAGGAAAAGAGATTTGTTAAGCAAGTCCGAGCTCAGGAACTGTGGAAAGCAATAATAGAAGCACAAGTGGAAACAGGCACACCATATATGTTGTATAAAGATTCTTGTAACAGAAAAAGTAATCAAAAAAATCTTGGCACCATTAAATGTAGTAATTTGTGCACAGAAATTGTTGAATACACTTCAGCAGATGAAGTTGCTGTTTGTAATTTAGCTTCTATTGCTTTGAACAGGTTTGTTAATGAAGATAAAACATACAACTTTACAAAGTTGAGAGAAGTCACAAAGATAATCACACAAAACCTTAATAAAATTATTGATGTTAATTTTTACCCAGTGCCAGAAGCAAAGAATTCCAACATGCGCCACAGACCAATTGGTATTGGAGTGCAAGGGTTAGCTGATACATTTGTTCTGATGCGCATTCCTTATGAAAGTGACGAAGCAATTAAACTTAACCAACAAATCTTCGAAACTATATATTACGGAGCATTAGAAGCCAGTTGCGAACTGGCGCAAAAAGAAGGAGTTTATAGTACATATGCAGGAAGTCCAGCAAGCCAAGGCATTTTGCAATATGACATGTGGGATAAAACTCCAACTGATCTCTGGGACTGGTCTGTTTTAAAAGAAAAAATTGCCAAACATGGTCTTCGCAATTCGCTTTTATTAGCTCCTATGCCCACAGCATCTACAGCCCAAATCTTAGGAAACAATGAATCCTTTGAACCATTTACATCAAACATTTACCAAAGACGTGTTTTGTCTGGGGAATTCCAGGTTGTTAACCATCATTTGTTGCGAGACTTAACGCAGGCAGATTTATGGGACGACGACATGAAAAATCTGATAATTCACAACAATGGTTCCATTCAAAATATTGAACGTATACCAAAGGACATTAGAGAATTATATAAAACAGTTTGGGAGATTTCTGTTAAGACTACAATTAAAATGGCTGCTGATAGAGGTGCATTTATAGACCAAAGTCAATCTTTTAACATTCATGTGGCTGAACCGAATTATGGAAAATTGACGTCAATTCACTTTTACGCATGGAAAATGGGTTTAAAAACAGGAATGTATTATTTACGCATAAAGCCTGCTGCTAATGCTATTCAGTTCACGGTTGATAAATCTAAAGTTAGAGGAAATAATGGACGCACAGAAAATGATGATAAAAACATGTCCATGATAGCTTGCTCGTTACGGAATAAGGATGATTGCTTAAGTTGCGGATCGTAAGCCCGCTGCTAGTTAATTTTTAATATTACATTTAATTTTGCATAATTAATGTTACTTGAACTGTAAGAAGTCTTGTACTTAATGCTTGTCATTTAAATCAGTGTTTTATATTTATAACTATAGGCCCCCTTGGCAGGATAATAAACATGATCAATCAGTTCAGATACTTGTTGCCCTTTGTCTTATATAATGAACTAGTTGATAACAAACTCCGCCTAAAATGTCTTGACCTACATGCATTACCAGGGGCATCTCTATCACTGATTTAAATCAAAACATTTTATTATAGAAATAAGGTATCAATTGCACAATTATTATTTTAATATAAAATAAGCTAAAATTCGATAACATGAAACATTTCCTGCTAATTTAAGTAAACCCTTTTTATCAATCAAATGTTTTTTTATTTCTTTGATAGTTTTTTTGCCTATAGTTATGCTCACATATTGATATTTATCTTATCATATTGAATATCTCAAAGTTTGCTGTATAGTTGTGTTATATTTTCCATGACTATTCCATGCCATAAGTAGCTCTACTTTCCCAATATTCAATGATTATTATGCTTTTATAACCCACAAGAAAAAAACAAGATTCTTAACATGGTATTAATTATTTTTAAATTAAAGTAACATTTTCAAGTCAGACTTATAGTGAATTCATCAATTTTTTCTATAACTTCTTAAAATTGGATAAATAATGTCCAAAGCTTCACTTATTTCATTTCTTGTCTTTCCACCTGCAAGAAAAATGTATATTTTTTAAATAAGACTTTAATTTATCTAGCAAAATTAGCTATGATATGCTATATCTATCTATAATATGCTGGTTTACCTACCATAAGGATTATTAGAACAGATGTGAATTCCACCTAGACTATGAAGTTTTAAATATATTTTGTTTTCTCACCTGTGAAAACGATTTTTCCATTGACAAATATGAGTAATACAACTTTGGGCCGCACCATTCGATAGACCAGACCAGGGAATAATTCAGGTTCATATGATGAAAATTGACCATGAGCCTGTTGTAATGATTCCAACCTTATTGGAAATCTGAGATCAGCTGTGGCTATAAAATTTTGTATTTTGAAATCTAAGAATTTCGCCTGTAAAGATAAATTATACACATTTTTACTTATTTAGAGCCAGAGAACATGTTTATACAAAAAGAATATACTAACTGGAAATCCTAGTTTTTGAATAATTCTAGCAAATTTTCTAGCAGCAATATATGAATCATGTTCATTTCTAGCTCCTGTACATACTATTTTTCCAGACCTGAAAATGAAAATACTGCTTTATATATGGTAATATCCAAAATTGTTCTATCAATACTATTACAATATAAACAAACAAACTTACATCTATCCTACCATACAATTTTAGTAACATTTATTTAAGAATTCAAAAATTTACCTGAAAACTAAAGCTGTTGCCCGAGGGTCAAGTATTTTCATAACAACACCTTGAAATCTGGCGGGATTATATTCTGAGAACCTTGTGCGGCTATAAATTTCTAATAGTCTTAATTCACACCCCAAACTCACAGATGAAACACAATTTCTGAAAATAAGATGACATGATGATGATCAAGAAAGGAGTGAACTGAGATGACATAGAGGATAAAGACTTGGTGTTCCAACCCTATGTTAGTCATATAAGAACAAGGAGATGATATTTGCGTTTAAAAAACTTACTGTAACTTTATACTATTCTTTGCTTGACTAGTCTCAGTTGCAATTGGAGTAATGGCAACCATTGCATTGTGAGGGTTATTGGTTTGTGGTGTAAAAGTTCTATGTGTGGGTGTCAGTGACACATCACCCATTATACATGTTTGTACAGGAGCCCTCTGTGGGGTATTCAGTATCCTTTCAGATTCAGCTTTTTGTAGAGGTGTATTATGGACATCTTTGCTAATATTTACATTCATGTCATCTTCTTCCTCATTATTCACAACTTGTGATTTTTCATCATTGCTAAGTTTTTCGTTAATTTCTTCTTTGTCCTTATTGTCATAAGAACCATTAATTCTAACCTCCTATAAAAAAAAAAAACAATTAAAGAAAATGTGCATTGGTCATTTATAACATATTAAACATTATTAAATAAATAGAATCAAACTCAATAGTCTATTTCAAAGAGTATTAGAATTTATATTTAGCAGTTCAAATCATTGCAACATTAGGACAGGTGTTAATGAATCTATGAGGACAGCCTTTACTTTGCAGTGTCATAGTTACCTGCATGTGTTCAGAATTTTCTTGATCGATACCAGACCGAAAAACTAAGCTTTCTTCGTTCATTTTGGTTTTTATCTAAATATTCACTCTCACATTGAAAATATAAGCATGCATTAGTTAAACATGAGAAGGAGGAATAGTACAAATTCAGTAAATAAATATCACTTAATATGAAGATAATTACAACAATTATGTTTATGCAATATACTCTGCATAAGTATTTGAATAAATATGTATCATGAAATACAAAGGTATACCCGAGTATACAACTTTTAAGTCAATATTTTGCAATAACACTTATATTAATTATTGTACAGAGCAGAGCATATCAATATCAACTCAATTGTCAACTCAACTTTGATACGAATATGACATTGACACACCACGTCCAGTTTATAGAACCCACTAGATTTTTTAGAAATTCTAAAAACACATATAAAACACAATTTATTTCTCTTCAGTTTCCGTACTGTAATAATCTTAATGCATTTTCTCCAAATTTTTTCAAATATCTTTTGTTTCACTACTAATTTTTACAGTACCTATATAAATTAATTGTTTTCCTGAAAATCCTGTAAAACTGGCAAACTTTTCAATCATCTGTCAGTCAAGGAATAAATGTAAATATACGTTATTTTTTCAAGTACCATTATTTTTTAATTTATTTGTAACTATATTCTTTGGAATTCGCCTTACCATCGTAGTGGATAAGTAATAATGAATAAGAATGATTTCTGTGATAATAAATGTAGTCAACTTCCTAGCAAATATTATAAAATGGCTATTTATATCGGCATCGATTGTAGGAGAAGTAATAGTAAAGACTGTGACGATAATGTTTTCATCGGTTTTAAGAAGTGCAGAAAATATTCTTCTGTTTTTTCAAATAGTGTATGAAGATAACGTTTACATTTTCACTGAAGAAATACCCAGTTCGACTGGTGAATTCTTGGATTCTGTGGTTAAGCATTGTATCCAACTTCAAAATTACTTTACTACAGTATGCTATAGTATGCTAAACGATTTTAAAGTATTTATTAGTACCATCAGATGGTCCTTTGAGGAGCTTTTCATGATGGTCACAGAATTTATATTGTTATGGAAGAAAACATTAATATTTTTGGGAGAAACTTCATGGCTGGTGTTGACATTTATACCTGTTCAAGTGCCTCTTTTATTATTGGAAGTTTGGAAGAAGTTTAGAGATGGTTTGTGCTGCTGTGCTCTAGAAGCATACACAATTGTACTCAGGTTTACAAATTTTTTGACTGATGTACCATTGGAATCATTTATAGGATTATTAATGGCTATTATTATTGTGAGGTTGTCACTACATTTTAGGAATACTTTAAGAATACAAACTACTGCACTATATTGGGTATTAGTACGAAAAGTTTTGTATTTGTATTATACAATTCATAATTATTTTTATGATTATGAAACAAGAGTTATATCGCAAATGGTTGGTGGCCAACAATTAATGACAAGAGAAGATGCCAATGCTCCAATTTATGAAGAAAATGGTGCTGATTCATTATGTATAATATGTCAGGAGCAACCAAAGTGTGTTTTAACTTTGCCATGCCGCCATGTTTGCTTATGTACTGACTGCTGTATGAGGCTTTATGGATATCAACGCACTTGCCCTATTTGTAGAACTTTCATTTATCAATCGGTAAATGTTTATTTGTGATTCAGATATACATTCCTCCTAGAAAGGTGATACCAAAATTATGAATAAAACAAAAAATGAAAAATTATGGCATGTATTTAATTGATACCATAACATTTTCCTTATTTTATTGAATAATTTATACCATTACTTAAGTCTACACAATAAATAAAATGTACTTTAATTGGTACTTTCATGACTCCTTGTTCTTTGGAAAGTAATTACAAAGTTATTTGATGGATCAACATTAGCAGAAGTTCTCCTTCTTGCATTTAAATTTAAATCTTTAAATGTTAAATGAGCATCTTTGAATGCATTCAAAGTGAACACAGCAACCATTAATATAAGAAAACCACAAACACAACCTAATATATCCCTAACATCAATTCGATCCCATTCTTTAAACAATATACCAGAAGAAATTATAACTAATACAGTGAATATCACATAATAAATTGGTGTTACAATACTAGTGTTAAATATGTCTAAAGACTTATTTAAATAATTCATTTGTACCATTATGCAAGACACTGATAACAACACCAACAACCAGAATATGTAATTATTAAAATTATTGGAACCACCTTCAATAGTTTCTTTAACACCAAGAGCAACTGCTTTACAAAATACAACAGTCAAACTCCCAACACCAGAACATATCAATAAGTAAACAACAACATTGCTATTACCAAACCTTGGGACAAACACTATCTTGACTATCAAAGTCATAACAAAAATTGTCAGAACATATGAAACAAAAAGAAAATCAAATAACTTATCATTTAAATCAGAAAATTCTTGGACTTCCTCTGTTTTTGGTGAATGTATAACAAAAATTATAGAGCCAATGATACAAAGGAAGCAACCAATCTGTAAAAAGTACACATCATTAGGAAAATAGACTTCACTCATGAACTATAAATTTGAGATAGCTGTAAAGCAAATTATACCTTTCCAACAAAGTTAAGTTTTTCATGTAAAAACTTGGATGAAAGTACTGCAGCCACAAGAACACTGAGAGCTCCCAAAGGTGTAACTAATGCTGCAGGTGCAAATGCATAAGCTAATAAATTTGCCGCTTCACCAATACCCACTGAAAAAAATAAATTACATATAATATCTCTTTGTTTTTTCAATTGAAAAAAAAAAAATCAATTAATTTACTTGTAGTTAACCCCAACCACCACATCCATTGCTTTAAATATCCATAGCCTCCAGCTGATGCCCTAACATTTCCAAGGGCATTTATTTTCTTTAATGCTAACTTCTTTATAATAAAACTAGAACCAATAAATATACTTGACGATATGGCTAATCCTAATCCCAGTAAAAAATGTAAATGGTTATATCGCGTATCATTTTCCACATCATCAGAATTCATTATATGTCATTAATATTTTATGCGGACATTAAAAATTTATTTATGAAATTCTTAAAGCAAAAAGTTAAATCAAATAATACTCTTCATCACAGCATTGGAATTATAAATTAAATCATCGTTCCTTTGTGCTACTAAATGGTGCACTAATTATATCGAATTTTCACAGGGTCTATTATAACCGGCACACATTTTATTATTTGTGTTAACTTTTATGACTAACTCAATAAAAAAAAACCTATTTCCGATTAGAATTTTATCACTGTAATGTCAAAATGATAAGACTGGATAAGACTAGTGATGGGACTCGAGTTGCTTTTCACTCGAGTGACTCGAGTAAGTTTTACATTACTCGGACTCGAGTGAAATTTTTGCCAACTCGAGTTTCAAGTGACTCGAGTCGACTCGAATTACGAGTGACTCGTAACCATTAGAGTGGTTTATACCGAGCCGAGTAAGAAATTCTGACAGCAATTTCAGTATTTTTTTTTAATACATTGTTTCTGTTCTTTTGTTGACTTATTTAAACTTCATTTAAGTTAATTTTAAAGCATATTTATTATTATCTAAATTGTGTAAGAACATAATAAAACTGTTCATATTTTGATCTCATGAAAATCCTCGTTACAATAAATTAAATTGGAAACTTTTTAGTATTACATTATAATATTTCAATTCGACTGATAGTTTATATAAGAGGTTTCTTGGTTACGTAGACAGGTTAAGTTTAAACGAAAATTTTATTTAATTAATATTTTTATCGTTTTGTTTAGATTTTTTGAGTAGCTTATAAAAAAAAATATTCTATGTTAAATTAATATTGTTTTATTCGCTTTAAAATTTTGGTTATTCGAGTTTTATAATCCGAGTGACTCAAGTCAATAAAAATCACTCTAGTCCTATCTTCACTCGAGTGGCATTCGAGTGAGAAAGTTACCAGTACCGAGTGACTCGAGTGAAATTTTTGCCAACTCGAGTTTCAAGTGACTCGAGTCGACTCGAATTACGAGTGACTCGTAACCATTAGAGTGGTTTATACCGAGCCGAGTAAGAAATTCTGACAGCAATTTCAGTATTTTTTTTTAATACATTGTTTCTGTTCTTTTGTTGACTTATTTAAACTTCATTTAAGTTAATTTTAAAGCATATTTATTATTATCTAAATTGTGTAAGAACATAATAAAACTGTTCATATTTTGATCTCATGAAAATCCTCGTTACAATAAATTATAAATTAAATCATCGTTCCTTTGTGCTACTAAATGGTGCACTAATTATATCGAATTTTCACAGGGTCTATTATAACCGGCACACATTTTATTATTTGTGTTAACTTTTATGACTAACTCAATAAAAAAAAAAAAAAAAAAAAAAAAAATTCAATTAATTTACTTGTAGTTAACCCCAACCACCACATCCATTGCTTTAAATATCCATAGCCTCCAGCTGATGCCCTAACATTTCCAAGGGCATTTATTTTCTTTAATGCTAACTTCTTTATAATAAAACTAGAACCAATAAATATACTTGACGATATGGCTAATCCTAATCCCAGTAAAAAATGTAAATGGTTATATCGCGTATCATTTTCCACATCATCAGAATTCATTATATGTCATTAATATTTTATGCGGACATTAAAAAATTATTTATGAAATTCTTAAAGCAAAAAGTTAAATCAAATAATACTCTTCATCACAGCATTGGAATTATAAATTAAATCATCGTTCCTTTGTGCTACTAAATGGTGCACTAATTATATCGAATTTTCACAGGGTCTATTATAACCGGCACACATTTTATTATTTGTGTTAACTTTTATGACTAACTCAATAAAAAAAAAAAAAAAAAAAAAAAAATTGTAAGAACCAAACACAGATGTAAATACCTACCTATGAATTTGTTTTACAATTTTGTACCTACCTTTTTGATTTTTTTAACAAAGTATCATGACGTACTTTCAGAGACTCCATCATATTTTTATTTTATGACATTAGTTCACACTTGGCCAGTAATACTCAATAACTCGACTGGCATGTTGCTGGCATGGTGTGTACACTAACTGGCACCAATGAGTGCATACAGCTCATGCCTAGCCTAGCCTGCGCGACTGTCCATCTGTATTGGCCAGTGTGAGTGGCACATAATTTTTTGTCTCACGTTCTCTTTCCTTTATTTTGACAACATTGCAAAATGTTATTTGTTTCATGAAAATTAAAACAACATTCAATGTGAATAAACCCTATTACAAAATCAAAAGCCTAAGTGAAAACCTCCGGGGTAGAATACGAAACAAATATGGATAACATCAACATGCACTTTGAAATGGCTAGGACATTCACAAGCTCACAAGAAACGTTGTAGGACATTAATTAGAAATTCTATGTTCCAAAATCGGCCTTTTGTGTTGTGTAATAAAAAAAATTAAAATGTAATAGTTTTATTTACAATAAATTATAAATTATCTATTATTCATAATCACCAATTTATTTTCTAACATAACTATAATACAATCTAAATAATTTTCCTTCATCATTTACAATCTAATTAATTTTCATTATAGTAGTAAATCATTTATGAAATATCATTGTAGTAATCACAATTATTTACTCCCTCTTCACAGTTTCCAAGCGCAATTAACTTTAATAAGGTTGTAGTGTATTTGCTATACCATAGTACCCCATCTTAACTCTTTAATTATAAAGTAACATTTACAGTTTTTTAGGTTACTGGAGATTATTAAAAGATAAAAGAAATATTATATCTCATTAGAATAACATATTCTGATTACCATAAATACAAATAAAATAGTGAAATGGTGCATAAAGTATATAAAAAGGTGAATGAGGTGTATGAGCTAATGTTTCAGATTTAAATAATAAAAATTGGAACTAACAAAGTTAACATTAATAAGAACTGGAAATGTAAATTTTACATAATTTTTGATTTCAATAGCATATGACGATCAAATATTGCATGTAAATATTTTAAATTATTTGTATTCTTTACCTAGCTTTACTAAATCATTTTAAATCTAAGAGACAACTATATCATTAGACAACTTTTACATTTCAAAACACTTTTAAGCCATAAATATAACAAAGAATATAAAGAAAAATATTAATACACCAAATACTTTAAACATTAAAGCTCTATTGTTGGTTATATTTTGGAAATATTTTAATATTTCTCTGTGGCCAGCTTCAACATTCATTTCTGCTTCTTGAATGTTTGCATCTATCCTCCCTATTGCTTCATCTTGTTCTTTGACCATATGCGCCAGTTGTTGGAATATACCTCCCAATTCCACAATAGTGCTCTCTATATTGTGCATTGTCTCTGCTCTTTGTTGAACATATGAATCTGTATCATCTCTCAATGCCAACTGCTGAGTTTGAAAATGGGAATCTTCACCTAAATCTATGCTCACTTCATCTGGCTGCAATATAGATGGTATTTCTTTGACTACAGGCGCTACACTAGAAAACTGCTCCCTTCTATTATTCTGATGCTTTAAATTTTCGGATCGCACTTCTAAAACCTGTAATTTTTAATATAAAAAATTTATAAACAGACAAATAGACAAGCACAGCTTATAAAAAAATCTAGAAATCAAAGTAGGATAATTTTATATGCTTTAAAAAAAAATCATAATGCCTTGTTTTCATTATTCCAGTCCAGCAGTCCAATCCAGCACTAGAGTGTGACAAAAAATATGTAAACCCACTGGAACACAAACCAGTGTTGTGATGAAGTAAGCGGCTAAAGTTTTAACAGTGTTTGTATTATATACTAAGTTATAATTATGTATGTATGTAAACTTATGAATTACAAGTACCTGTTTAAATTGATTGCTCATTGATGCCAATCTTGATTGAAGGGCTAAAACCACGCTGGAAGAATGACTATGCATACTGCGACGGCCCTTAGGCATTTCCCCTAATCTAGCTATTTGTTGGTTTAATGAGTTTAAATCACCCTTTATGATGTATGTTAACTCATGTATCTCCACTGGTCTATCATCAAAAAGAGATTTCTTCTTAGCCACTGAAAAATAATTAAATTCGTATAAGAGTTAGGTCACCTTAATTTAAGTAATCAACACCAATTCCAAGAATGTTCATCATTAATGATTATGATGATGTAACCACTATGTATCATAGCAAAAAAGTAATATTTAGCTATAGTTGCATATTCTTTTGCAGTGAACAGACTCCAATGATGTTTTTTCTTTTTGTTTTAATAAGTTGTGAGTTGAAATTTACAGTAAACAATGTTTATTTTGTGTTTTTCTTTTTGGCATTTCATTGGTATAAATTTAGAGTATTACTAACACTCACACAAGGAGTCCCTCCTCCACAAGGAAGAGGAGAGTGGAGTGTAGTTTTACTAAAGGAAATCTACCAAAAGCAACTCTGAGTGGGGGAATTTATTATAATCTAATAATATAAGTAGTAAATAAAGTTTAACTTACACATTGCTAGTTTTTCTAATTTAGCATATGTACTGGTAATATTCTTACTGATAACTTTCGCCATACTCATAAACTGAGTATAAGTTTCAAGGACTTCGGCTTTTCGCTTATCTCTAACAACTGGCTTTGCTTGAGTTCTGCTTTGAAGACTGCGCACTGTTGACACAAATTCGTTGGTTCTGTCTCGTGCTGCCATGACTGGTTCGAAAACAATATCCTCAAGAAAGTCAAACGCAGTATCGACTTCTTCAGTTCTTAGTATTGGTACAATATTCTTTGGTGTATTTTGTAATTGATAAGGTAAATGTGACTTTCCTTTTTTATCGAGTTTGCTGTACGAATTTTGATCTTCTTCTAACAAGGGTGTCCGTTCAGGTACACCTACGTTACGACGACGAGGGTGCATTGCATTCTAAGCTGAACACCAACTAAATTAACCAAGGTATTATTCAGATTTGAGACATATAACTATAAAATTACACAATGAGAATATGTACATATTACTTTTCTTCTTACAATTCTTGAAACTCATTTACTTGGTCAGTGTGGTGATCACTAATTGTAGTTTACAAAAAAATCGTTCTCCTCTAAATTAACTCTAAACGACAGATTAGATCGACGTGTCAAATGTCACCAGTGCATCTGTCACTGTCATGCCATAGATACGAAAATACAGAATATAGAACCAGTTAAATTTTTTGTGTCTATGCGTAGAGAAAAAGGTCATCGAGCTTATCACTTTAGTTTACTTTAACACTTTGCCAAACAGCTGGATTGCTGAGACAATTTAGTACTTTCTAAATCAACAGAGCAATCTACAGTCTATTATTTATTTGTCCATTCTTGAACTTATGTATTCATTAAATTATGTGAACCTACTTAAACCTAGAAATACAGAACCATTTTGCTTGAGTGTTAGAAAGACATAAAAATTCGTGGTAGAAGGTCAGAAACACCTGAAGTGGCAAGCAAACTCATCATCTCCCTGCCCTTATAAATTTTAACATTTTGCCTTTAGCCAATCCTATTAGAAAGAAAACTATATATAAAATAATTAAACAAAAATAAAACCAACATTTTAATTAGTGAGATTTTTTATTTATAAACAAATATAAATCGAGATATGAAAATTGACATTCTTAGATCTATCTATAGTTACCATATTTACAAAAATATGTTTAAAGTCTTAAATACATAGGCAGCTTCTACATTTGTTTTTTCCAATAAGGCAGCAAGTGTAACACTCAATAGAGGGCTTTATTGTTATACATCTAGATACTTAATTGCAAACTGAAAAGTTAATCTACATAAGTCATCAATGTTATCCCAGTAACAGGATTCATCCATACATTTTATGTTTTCTATGGTAATAAACCTCTTTGTGGTAATTTTAAATATTAATATTTGTGCCATTCACTGGTAAAAGTAATGTTATATTGAAATATATAAATAGATCTTTTATAAAAATTAGCTATCAGCAGAAAAAGTGCTGAAATGAATTTCCAGTGTGTCATTAATGAACTTATATACTTTTAATATTTTGCTAGCAAACACCTTTACTTATACTACAAAATATATGAAGTCTGTCTATATAATTTAATATTTGTGGTTGGTAGTTAAATTATATAACAATGTGTTATAAAAGTCAAGAATTTACAAAAATTCATCACACCAATCTTTTAAACACTCATAACAATCAGAGGACTGTTTTGAGTTGGCACTACATGTTTCTTTCATCCATTCTTGAAATAATTCTTTGTCTTTCTTTAAGACTAAAAACTGACCCAGCACAACATAAGCCTGAAATTATATTTTAAATATTATAGTCCATTGTTTAAGTCACATCAATAAAATAGTATCCAATTATTTATATATAAATAAAACAATTTAATAACTTTTAGGGGATTTTCATTATTAAAACTAATGTTTATTTATTTAATATAGGAAGCCAATGTATCACATGCAACAATTAAAGTTTGTTGAGAAAAAATAAATATAACTTAAAACTCATTATCATGGATACACTTACAGGCTAACACAGCTTTATGTTAAACAAAATGACTTAATAAAGAATGGCAAGCAGAAAAAAAACTAATTACTACTAACTAATATGCCAATATTTTTGATCATATGTCGTTTTATTACTGGAAAAGTTAATTTTTTTAGGTGTGCACTATTCTATTAACTTTGTATTTGCTGTATTTAAATCCAAACAATCAAGATCAAAAAGTCAAGCTGTAATCGTGACAAATCAACTGGACATCAATGCTATGTCGATTATATTCTTGGATTGAATTGATGAGATGATGTTACGAAAAGAACCTATTGGACATATTTTATTTTTTATGACCAAACAAGATTCTATCATAACAATTCAGTATTTGTTAGTAACAATGTATGGTTAATTAACTAACCTTATCAAATCCAGCAGTTTCAAGCCTCTTTCCCAATACTTCACCGACACCGGCTAAGTCTGTTACAGGCTTTTCTCCCATCGGTTCAGCCACAAAGTTCCTATGCTTTTGGGAAGTACTCGACATTTTGTATTAGAATATTAGGACTGAAACAATACACAATTTATTTTTAACTGTTACCGACCGACAATATAAAATATGCGGGAAACTAAGTTGTAACAATAAATTCACAGATAAAATTAAGATCAAAGACAAAGAGTACATAAATAAGTACAGTAAGTACCTAGATAAAATTGATAAAATCTCCGTGAACTTTCATTATTGTCGTTTATACAAGTCTTAAAAATCGTTTGTGATTTTAAAAGGGGTTTTAAGATAATATAAAAGTTGGTTAGAGATTTTGAATAATTACTTTCGTTGCAAAGATCATTTTAATGTTTTATGTGATGTTGTAACTCACACCATATTTTACTTTCCATTATGAAAATAATTTGATGAGATTTATGACATTTCCAGTACCTAAATGATTACACCGAGTTTTTAAATTGTTTTATTACGAAGTCCAAAGTGGTTACATACATACTCTTTGCTCTTTGGTCTTTGGTGTTATGTTATGTTTGGTGCGTGTTTGCATTTTCTGATTGCTTTGCTGTTTTATACTTTTATTAAATACTTGAAATACAGTTTTGACTATATTTGTGTTGATAATTCAAAGTCGGCATTGAACTCTTTGAGATAAGTATCTTTAAATAATATAATATGATCTAAATAAAATAGTTGTCAAGCCCGGTACCTCGTTACTACGCATATCTAAAACTCTCTCAAGTGTAAGCAGCGAATGTCAAAATGGTTAGTATTGTTTCTACAAGAATTATAATTAACTACGTATTAATGTACAAAACTCGTACATATAACTGTTTTATATTCGTGATTTGTTCAATGTTATATAGGTTAAGTAATTTACATTTTAGGAGCCGCCTACTGGAGGGACCAGTTCTCCTGGGCTTATTAATACTGCACCTTTATTGCCACCACCAATGTTGAGTGGTATACCTCCACCCATACCCCCAGCAGTTGCCATGCCACCAGTTCCTGGTATTACAACTAACATACCAGCCCTGCAACCACCAATGGCGTTTCCACCCATTATACCACCTTTTACTATGCCTCCTCCTGGATTTCCATCATTTAATACAGTAAGTTATTACTTTGTGTCTAATGGTGTTCTGAAATGAATATACTGTGTGCTTAATTTCTTAACAATGCAACAATGTTTTTAAGGTATGTAAAAAAAACTATGTACACTTACTATGTATATGTATGTATAGAAAACTAACAACCACAATACAGCAAACTGTAACAACTAAAGTCTTCATTCAATAATTTGTAAGTTTTGTTTAAAAATGTTTACATTTTTGTTAGTATCATATATATTGAGCAGCAATGATCACTCAATGTAAACAATAGACAATTTTTTATTTCTCATGCCTATATTAATTTAGGACCTTGGCGCCCCTGCACCAGATGTAACACCATTGGCAAATCAAAGCAGCCCATGGTCTGAGCACAAGGCTCCGGATGGGCGAACATATTACTATAATTCAGTTACGAAACAAAGCTTATGGGAGAAGCCTGATGATTTAAAGACACCAGCAGAGGTAGTTTTCATATTATCTTTACAATACTAAATGATAGCATGTAATGTAATAGTAAGTTGGTTCTGATAATTAAAATAACCTAAAATAAGTTATACATATTTATTACAGAAATTATTATCATCATGTGTATGGAAAGAGTACACAACTGATGCGGGAAGAGTTTATTATCATAATATAGAGACAAAGGAATCGAGTTGGATTATTCCTACAGAACTGCAAGAGATAAAGGACAAAATAGCAGCAGAAGAAGCCGCACAGTAATGTTATTTATTGTTAATTGTTCTTCGACCTTTGACATTTTTATCACAACTTGATAGTAGAGCAAATCAAAGCGAAGAGGAGTAAGATTTAAGTTTACTATATTTAATATGCCACTCACACAAGACAGATGAATTGTTAAGAAGAAATTACTGAATTCTTCTTTTAACTAATAAAGATTATCAAGATATCATATCAATTAATATAGATAATTAAAAAAAAAATATATTTTTTTCATAAATTATATGAATATAATTGATGATTTTACGGTTATAGATCATGAAAACCTATAATTGAATTGTCATAGCACTGTACAATTTTATTTTAATGCATACTCTGTGGTATTACAGAGCAGCACTAAATGCAGATATACCTCCTGGGGAAGTGCCTCTACCAATGTCCCCGGCAACTGCGCAGCCGACTTTCGGCAGCTCCGCTTTAGACGAGGCCATGGCAAAAACCCTCGCTGCCATTGATCCCACTTTGGCTAATAGCATACCCATTCCAGAAGACAGTAAGTATTAAATCATAATCTGACTTCTGAATAATTTTATAAATGTGAAAGTTTAGAGGGTTAGATATATGAAATTTGGCATAGAGATAGAGGATAATCTGGAAGAACGCATAGACTATTTTTTTTTAATTCCACGCGTATGGAGTCGTGGGCGTAAGCTAGTAATGTTTTAAATGTGAAAGTTTGGATGGATGGATATTTTTTATTATGTATCTTCAAAATTACTTAACATATCTCAATGAAATTTGTTACATGATGAGATATAGGACATAGTCTGAAAGCGCACTAACCTATGTTTTTTATTTTATTTAAAATTGGGTTCAGTTTTCTTCCATTCAGTTATACCTGAAGAAATAGTGGCTCCACCACAAGTGAATGGGACTGAAAATACAGAGCCAACACAAGAACTGCCATACAAAGATAAAAAAGAAGCAATTGAAGCATTCAAAGAACTGTTACGAGATAGGGTAAGCTACATGTCAAATTGAATGAGATCAAAAAGAATTATATGTATATTTACAATTTTAACCCAACTGGTATGGATTATATATTTTCATGTATATTTTTCACTCAGCGGAAATTTAGCTTCAGGGAGGGAAGTTTTGTGACATTTTCAACATAATTTAATCAGAGGTATTTTTTCCAGAATGTACCATCAAATGCATCATGGGAGCAATGTGTAAAGATTATATCAAAGGATCCCCGTTATGTCAATTTCAAGAAGTTAAATGAGAAAAAACAAGCTTTCAATGCATATAAGACACAGAAACTTAAAGACGAGAGAGAAGAGCAGAGGTAAATAAAATAACACTTTGTCATATAACTTTATATACCTTATTAAAGGCCCAATGTCTGTGAATTAGTATAACTTAATACATGTGTAAATGTGACCATGTTTTATTAGCCACCTATGTTTTTCAATTAATTTTTCTTAACAATTATATCTTAAATGTTAATTATCTATTATGAATATTTATGGTTACAAAGTTTATTAGTCCCCGGTAAGCTAAATTTTTAACATGTTTATTTCCAGGTTAAAAACTAAAAAGAACAGGGAAAATCTGGAAGAGTTTTTGCTGTCTTGTGAGCGCGTGACGTCACTGACGAAGTATTACAAGTGCGAAGAAATGTTCAGCAACCTAGAGGTTAGGAAATAATGCTTTAATGTGGATTGTTTTTTTCATATTATAAATAAAGCAAAATTATTCTTATAATAATTATAAATTCGTATCAGTTAAACGTTACAAAGTGATTTTGAAAAAGTGTTTAAAAAGTTTTGAGTTATTTTATACTAGCTGTTGCTCACGACTTCGTCCGCGTGTAATTGAAAAATAGTAAAAACCCGCCTATTGATAACATAGCTTAATAATAATGGTGAAAACTATTTTTAAATACGCCTAGTAGATTTTTAGTTATTTCATTACATACAAAAATACAAATTTACCCTCTTTATAAAATGAGCATAGGTTTAGTAGCTTGTAGTTAATATGTATTTTATGTGATTTGTGTGTTTATTTTGATGTAGATTTATGTTAATGTATGTATGTAGATATGGCGCTGCGTGCCGGACGCAGACCGGAGGGACATTTACGCGGACTCTATCTACACGATCGCTAAACGAGAAAAAGAAGAGGCAAAAACACTCAAGAAAAGAAATATGAAGATGTTGGCGCAAGTGAGTTTTACATTTTTTTGTCATTATTGAATTAAAAATAGATATAATTAAAGGTCTTAAAAACAAAATTAAATGCTACATGTAGTACATTTATGTAATATTTATATTAAAATTATTTTTCAGGTATTAGAAAATATGCATGAAATAACATACTGCAGTACGTGGAGCGAGGCGCAAGTTTTGCTTTTAGAAAATTCAGCGTTTAAAAATGATGTCAGTTTACTGGGAATGGATAAAGAGGATGCTCTAATTGGTAAAATGAATGCGAAATAAAAATTAACTTAATAAAAATGACCTTTCATTCATCTGTTGTGTTTTTTTTTATATTTTCAGTGTTTGAACAACACATTAGAAATTTAGAGGCTGAATATTTGCAAGAAAAAGAACAGGTTAAAAAACGAAATAAACGACAGCAGAGGAAGAATAGGGATAACTTTTTGGTAAGTTTATTTGTTTAGATTTATATAAGTGTTTTAATAGTGATTACTTTAGACAATTGTGTGGGCAGGCGCTGCTCGACAATCTCCATGAAGAAGGAAAGCTGACCTCAATGTCTTTGTGGGTAGAGCTCTATCCAGTTATATCGGCTGATATTCGCTTCTCTGCAATGCTAGGTAATTCATTTTGTCAATATTATAAATGTTATTAAAATTTATATAGATATTATTAGTATAATATAAATAGTATTGTTGGAATATAAATAGTTGATTTTATTAACAGGACAAAGTGGATCAACACCCTTAGATCTGTTTAAGTTTTACGTAGAGAACTTAAAGGCTCGTTTCCATGATGAGAAGAAAGTTATAAAAGAGATACTGAAGGAGAAGGCTTTTGAAGTGAAGCCTGATACCACATTCGAGGAGTTTGCGACCATCGTGTGCGAAGACAGCAAGTCCGCCTCGCTCGACGCCGGCAATGTCAAGCTCACATACAACTCACTACTTGAAAAGGTAACTAATATAATGTAAACAATGATATTTGTGTCCAACTAGCTTTTTCCCGCGACATACGCGCGAAGATAAAAAAACATCTTAAAAGTAACTTATGTATTTTTCCAGACTATGTTCTATCTATGTCAAATTTTATTAAAATCTGTTTATATGTTCTGGAGATACTACTTTACAGAGTTAATTTTCATACTCTGCAAATAAGTCGGTGGTGAAATAATTTCATGTGTAACTAACCATATCATAAGATTCACATAAACTAACATTTAAATTATTAAGATGTATATTTTAGGAAATATTACAGGCCGAAACGCGTAACAAGGAGAAAATAAAAGAAGAATCGAAAGCGCAGAAGAAAATTGAGAGCGCGTTCAAATGGGCGCTGAGTGACGCCAACGTGGACCACGTGCTGCCCTGGAGCGACGTCAAGGCCACGCTCGACCTCACTGCGCCGGAGTTCGCCGCCGTGCCCGACGAGGAGGACCGCATCAGGATATACAAAGTAACATGACCCATTACTGAAATACATTCATTTGATCAGTTGCGTAAAGAAGTGAAATATGTTTGTTGCAGGACTTCCAGCACGAGCAGGAGGACAGCTGCATGCACTACCACCACCCCAAGGCGCGCAAGACCAAACGCTCCAAGAAGAAGAAACGTTCGCACTCCGGCTCACTGGTGAGAATAATTTATATCCTTATTGTATTAAAACGAAGACACTGTCTGAATGATATATCAACATGTGTACTTTGTGTCAGTCGGGTTCGGTGTCGGGTCGGTCGCTGTCGCCGGCGGGCAGCGCGGCCTCGTGGACCTCCGACGAGCGCAAGCACAAGAAGCCCAAGAGGAAGCACCGCAAGCACTCCCCACCCGCGGTAATCTTTTTATTTAACCATAACTAATATTGATTTTTAGATATAAAAAGATAACACATAATTAGTTTTATCCAAAATGTATAATTGAACACGAGCAGTCATCACAAAAGTCACCGACTCCGGAGGAGGGCGGCATCTCGGAGGAGGAGGTGTCGCGGCACAAGAGCAAGAAGGCGAAGCGCAGCGCGCCCAGCAGCGGCGACGAACACGAGCCCTCGCACAAGTCCAAGAAAAAGAAGGACAAGAAGGAGAAGAAAGAGAAGTAACATACACACTCTCACCCACTTACTTATTCCAAACCTGTTCTATGAATCTCATAAACGCACGCAGTTTTAAAACTATCTGCGATATCATTTTAAAACTCATTAGAGTTATCTCTCATCCAGTTCATTGATTGTGATTTGTGACAGGATGGTCACCATGTAAATAATACGACTTAGGGTCTTTCAAGAAGCGAGCCTACAATTTCTTCAGGCCGGCAACGCATCTGTAGTTACTCTGGTGTTGCGGATGTCCATGGGCGTCGTTGACCACCTCGGTGTTCTCGCCGCTCGTTTGCCCCGTTATCTTATAAAAAAAAAAGTATAAAAAACAGATGTTGCAATCTGTAAAAAAATTAAATAAGCCTATGTATGTTATTCTCGATCCAGCCTTTTCGGAGATTACCCAGAACAACTTGGGAACATCAGACTAACAATTTGAAACTGTTTATTTTTATTATCGACAATGCAAATGTATTTCATTGTCGATAACAAAAATACAGTGTGGTATACAAAATATCAAAATTAGATATGAAAATTTCATTTTGATATTTTATATACATACTAATTTAATTTTTTTTGTATAGATAGTCTGAACAACAGTTTTAGTGCCTGGTGATAATCATGCAATAAGAATGATATTGACGTTGCGTCTGTGATGACAGAGTGGGCGGGTCCGGCGTGTGGAGCGACGCAGAGCTAGAGTCGCGGCGCGCGGCGCTGCTGGCGCAGCTACACGAGCATGAGACCGACTGACGTTGCGTTACGCACATACACATCTTTAACAACTACCCGCCACGTCCACCGCCCGCCTCCGCCTCCGCCTCCGCTCTCGCCGCGCCCGAACATGCTGCGCCCTCTCACGACGCGCCCGCACACTCCGCATACGCCGACCAGCGACAACCCAAATCCGAGCCGGAACCGGAACCGGACCCAGAAACATAGACGATATTAGAGTGATGTGCTATCGGTATAGACAATGTATAAGGTAGATTATGTTGCGTATATTATTGCTAACGACATAAGTGCACATAGTTTAAAGTGTGAACTCAATAAATTAATTTCATGAGAATGTTGTAAATATGACGAATGTCAGTACAATTATTTTGGTTGCAAGTAATACATTACAAATTTTGTATATTAAGATTTACATTTTTATATTTGTACTTTTAAAGTATTTTACTTAATGTGTGTTAATTTTAAGGGTTAAATTTAACGTTACTATTGCTTAGATTGTAGCTTAAGCTGTGGAGAGGTAAATTTGAGTTTGCCTTTTGTAAATAATACGTTACATTACGAAGGACTACTTGTGGCAATGTGGCCTATTAATGGAAATTGTCGTTATGGTTTAAGTTTTAAAAACATATATAAAGGACACGAAATATAGTTCCTTTTATATTGAATTTGAATAACAATATTAAAGATACTTTTTCGAGACAATAAAAATTAGTATGCGTAGAATGTATTTTCATTTATCTCTACTATCGTACCGACTTTCCGTGTCTAACCAAAGTCTATCGTTTCCGAGAAATTTTGGTGCAGTTTTAAATGAAATAAAACAATAATGCACACACAACATTGGCAACTGGCAATGTGACACTGACAGATTTGACAGCTTGTCAAGCCGCCAAGTTTGGGATATGTTTATTTTCGTGTTTTTGGATGGATGGTGAATAAAAGTTGTGTTTATCTTATGTGGTGATATTAGTTACAAGTTATGCATTAAAACAAACTATTGTAATAGAAAATACGAAACTATTCTAATATGTCATTCTGGTCTTCAGGGAACAGTAATGCTCCTGAGAATGCACAAGAATTCACTAAAAAACCATACACTAAAATTGACTTGATGGGAAAACTACATATTATCCATGCTTTAGACAATGGCCAACCAAAAACTGATATTGCTAGGGATTATGGAGTTCACCCACAGACAATAACATACATATATAAACAAAAAGATGCATTAATAAAAAAGTATTCTCAAAAGTTTAACCTTTTAAACGAAGTTCGATGCATAAATTTAAATCAAACATTGTTAGATTGGATAACAACTGAAGTTGGAAAAGGTAAAACAATCAAAGAAGAACATTTAAGAGAGAAAGCTGAAGAAATAATAAATGCTATTAGTGAAGATTTTAGTTGCATAGATGATTGGTTATTAGATTTTAGAAGAAGAAATAATGTTATAAAATTTAGTTCATGCATTGAATGTAGTGATGAAGCCAAACAGGAATGGGATAAATTTGCCACAGATCAAGACACAAATAACATTTACGTTGGTGGCAGTGTCGGATTACACCATTCTTTTGATTTCGATAAATATGCTAATCAACAAAGTGCAGATAAACATGTTTGCTTGTTTTTTATTGTTTGTTGTTCTGGGGTTGATAAACAAGAATTATTAGTAGTAGGAGAAAAAACAATTGAAGAGAACAATGTAAAAAGCTTGCCTTTACAATATTATCAGAGTAATAAAAATTGTATTAACCATAGGATAATAGAGAACTACTTAACCAAATGGGACAATGATCTGCAAGCTCAAAATCGTAAAGTAACATTAGTACTGGATATGCCAGAAAATTTTCCAATAAACATCAATTTAAACAATATTAAAATAGAGAAACCAATCAATATGGAATTTGTAACTAAAAATGTTGCAATGGTTGCTAAATCTATTAAATTTCATTATCGAAGGATTCAAATGACTAAAAAAATATTGTTTAATAAGGATTCTAGTGTTCTTTCAGTAATAGATTACTTTGACATTATGTGTGCCGCTTGGAGTAGTGTGGCACCTGAATACATACAAAGATTGTTTTTTCCTCTTGAGGATGGTTGTCTTTATATAAATACTGGTGATGCTATGGATTTCAACCTTAGTTTGTTGCAGTGGTGCAAATTGCACAATATACCTGGAGACCTTGAAAAGTATTCAGAATTATTGGACAGTTACATTGAATGTGACAATGATCTACATATTATTGATACTAATTTCACAAATGACATTGCATTGAATGTGAATGATGCTCTGTTAGAAAATGATGTACAACCTTCATCTGGTGTACAGGCATATCAAGCTATGAAAAGATTAATTAACTACTTACAAAGCCAAAATGCTGATAAATCAGTTGTGACATGTGCAAAACAATTGGAAGATCATTTAGAACTTGCAGCACTACAAGAAATACAGGAAGTTTTAACGGCTAATAATACAATGGAGTAATTTGAAGAATGTTTTAATATACATAGTAAATATAACAATAAAAATATGATTTATTAATTTTGATACCTTATTTATAGTTTTATACATAATGTTGATTATAAGTAAGTAGATTATCTAAAGAATATTCGGGCACTAGTAAGACTGTAATACAATAGTTGAAATTCTTCTTCAAGTGTTTTAATTTTCTTTTCGGAAAGAGCAAGTGCCTGCTGAAGCTGCAGACTCCCTTGATTTTTTTGTTTGTCAATGGTTTCTCGTTCCTCCTTGATATGGCTCCATACTGAGTTAAACCAATGGAGAGATTCAAAATTTTTGTCCTAAAATCAAACAGGTTGTGAAATATTTAATAAAAGGTGGAAATATTCAGGATAAAGTTCTTATTTATGTATAAAGGAAAGAAAACATGACTCATAAGACTATTTACCTGATCTAATAACTTCAAAATGTATGCTACACCAACAGCAAAACCATCATCTGTAAAAGCAGCTCCTGCTTTATTTTTCTTTGACATTTTGTCCTTTGATAATATCATGTGTTCTATAAAATTGAGGGTTAATGGTGGCACAATTATGAAGAAATTTTTTAAATGAACATTTTTAGGATTTCTAAACACTGGTGCAAAAACGTCGACAAGTAACTTAAAATATTCGGTGCCTTCTACAAAATTAGATACCAGATCATTAATGTTATTATCTAAATTCTCTGCAGCCTCAGTTGCCTTATCGCCGAGGGAGTTGTCTAGAGAGAGCTGTTTAAATGATTTGTTGTCGAGGCTAGGTAAGAAAGCAGTCGCGTCGGCACAGCAATGTCGGCCACCCGAGCGGACCATTCGCACATATCCCATAGCATTACCAATTTGGGTTATGAGGTCTCTAAATAAGTCCAAATAGCTTTGACCATCTTCAGCTAAACCTAACATCTTTATGCCTTTATTGAATTTTTCTGCATGTTTATAAAGATACATATTGCCACTGGAGTGAGCATTTTCTTTAAAATATCTCAAATCTTTGATCAGTCTTGATTTAATCTGCTCATCAAACATAAATTGAGAAAAGATAAAGAATTTGTTTTTCAAAAATTGATATGTAAAATTGACAGTGGTGTTCATTATACCTGTTCCATGGGTTCTGATTGAATTTGCTATATGTCTTATGTTAATTGAATTCAAATGCTTGTTGCTACTACTTTTTTCTATAAAAATTTGATTATTCAAATTGTAATGATATTTTGAAACGAAGATGTGTATTTTCCGCATAATTTCCAGTATGTCTAAACCTTGCTCTAAAGTTTGTTTAGGAAGATTGTCTTGTACCGTTGATAGATTAAATTTAAGTTTAGCCATTTGTCGCATCTCTCCATAGGTTTTCCAATCCGATAGTACAACTGTTGTTAAATGATTTGTTGTCGAGGCTAGGTAAGAAAGCAGTCGCGTCGGCACAGCAATGTCGGCCACCCGAGCGGACCATTCGCACATATCCCATAGCATTACCAATTTGGGTTATGAGGTCTCTAAATAAGTCCAAATAGCTTTGACCATCTTCAGCTAAACCTAACATCTTTATGCCTTTATTGAATTTTTCTGCATGTTTATAAAGATACATATTGCCACTGGAGTGAGCATTTTCTTTAAAATATCTCAAATCTTTGATCAGTCTTGATTTAATCTGCTCATCAAACATAAATTGAGAAAAGATAAAGAATTTGTTTTTCAAAAATTGATATGTAAAATTGACAGTGGTGTTCATTATACCTGTTCCATGGGTTCTGATTGAATTTGCTATATGTCTTATGTTAATTGAATTCAAATGCTTGTTGCTACTACTTTTTTCTATAAAAATTTGATTATTCAAATTGTAATGATATTTTGAAACGAAGATGTGTATTTTCCGCATAATTTCCAGTATGTCTAAACCTTGCTCTAAAGTTTGTTTAGGAAGATTGTCTTGTACCGTTGATAGATTAAATTTAAGTTTAGCCATTTGTCGCATCTCTCCATAGGTTTTCCAATCCGATAGTACAACTGTTGTTAAATTGTAGTACGTTTTAGATAAATAATGTTCCACATGGGGCACTACATTCGTGTAAATGTTCGAAATTCTTAAATCATTTGTTATCAGAAATATTTTCTTTATCATGTCATCTGTAAAAGGATTTACTATATCCAATTGTAAATGTGAATGCGTATGTAAACGTAAGTTTGTTTCTATATTTTGACTCATGTTGTTCAATACTTTTTCGTCAATAATATCGGTGGCGCCGATTACAAAGTCACTTATCTTCGCATAATTATAATACTTATCAGTTTTGTGTAGAAGACCTGCACAGTCTTCAAATACCATAAAGAATTTTTTTAATTTCAGTGCATTTAATTGGGAACTGAATGGTTGGTCAAAGTAAACAGGAATTATATTCTGATGCCACAACATCCATGAACAATTGCAATATTTGTCCATATTATTAAGAAACTGTGTCAACATTTGAATTTTTTCCAGTAATGTTCCCAATTTTACGTAAGTGTCGTCAACATATGTCGTGTCCGGAACGAAACTTAACGCAATGTTCGTAGCAGTGTTGCGTTCTACTGTAGCCGCTCCTTTCACAGCTTGTTCAGCAATTACAATACAAGTAAGCTCATCTAACTTTTTGTTAGCGTATTTCTTATCGCACATTAACATTTTCTTCACTTCTAGTATAGTAGACGCCGATTGAAACAGCAAATGTTGAATAATCATTGTTGTTGAATTTATAATCTGATTACTATTACGTGTAACGGCATTTTTAACGCCTTTTAATATATCAATGATTTCAAATAGAGACATTAAAGTCTGCTTTGATAATGGTATTCCAAGACATAAGTGTAAATTTAGAAAGGTCAAGAGAGAATGATAAATAGTGGAAGCGATTTCAAGACCTTCTAATATTATTTTTGCATGAAGATTCATTTCTGCTGCATTCAATTTAATGTTATTTGAAAATAGTTCCTCTACATTTAATGTCCATTGAGAGGTAATAGTATGTAAAGTAGCTACATCTCTAGACAGTGATAATTTCTTGGCATTCATATAGGCCTGTCGTGCTTTTAGCATAGTTTGAGATAATTTGCCATGACTTGAAGAAAGTGATGGTGAATACCTTTGTAAAAACTGTTCTGGAAACCACAGTGTTGTTCCAATGATGTGAATACTGTGTGCCTGGAAATAAATTATATCTAAATTCACTATTTATATGTTCTAACATTAGTAAATCTACAAAGGTACTAAAAAGGTATATTTTTTAATCCACAAATCTACTTTAGAACTAGAAAATAATAGTAATAATTGCATACCTTTGTGTTTAGATCTACTAAAGTCTTAAATATCTTTTTGTCACTGCTACCAAATAAATGTGAGCTTAGCACAAAAAGAGAATTGATTTTTATGCATTTGTACATATTTTCTGTAGTAGGTTTTTCTTGCACTAAATTATCTAAGTTAATGAGCGCTTGTTTAATGTATTGTGTAAATTCTGAAGCAACAGTAGTGCAACTTTTTCCAACCAAGTTGTTCTTCCTTAGGTTTAACAAATTGTGAAGTGTATTTTGAACAATATCATCACTCATTATTTTGGCTGTAATGTTATCTATGGCACCTAAAATTGCTTTGAATTTTTCATCAAATGTATCTAAATTCTCTGGTGCAAATGTCTTCAAGTTTTTACAATAATTATTCCATTTAGTAGGCAGTGATGTTCTAGATATTAATAATTCTAATAAAATAATGATTGTGAATAGCTCTCCTATATTATTAATAACATAATGCAGTTGTATTCCATCTGGAAATGAGAATGATTCATTAGCTGATATCAATTATGCAACATAAAATGTGTTATGCAAGATCATTTTCAGTAGTTTCATGTGAACTCACAATAATCTTGACAAAAATAGCAGAAAAACTATAAATAACTTATGTTGGACACAAGAACAACATAATTATGTTTGATTAGAAGCATATTATAATTACTTACTAAGATTTATAAGGCCCTCAGATACAATGGCAAAAACTTGGCTGCATAAGTTCTGTAGGGTGTCATTGCAACGAGAAGTAAATGCATTCAACAAACACATTGACTCCATTTGTGATGCAATCTCACTTTGACTGTATTCTTCATGAGCAGCTAAGAAAGGAAAATGCCTGCAAAATACCTTCAATTAGTTTTAGCTATTTTTACTTTGTTCAAACACTGCTTTATAATTTTATATTGATGTTGATTTAACTATGCAATATTTTAAAATTTGGTTTACAATATGCTACTCAAGTAGTTCATTGTTGATAGGTCAAATAATTCAATAGATACATTGTTATTGTGTAATACCGTTCAAATGCTTCCTTTTTCAAAGTAGATACTTCTACACACAATGCACTCAAAGCCCCTAAAACTTTCGTCATTATGGTATTATCAGATGCCACTAATTCCGGAATAGGGATATGTTCACAAGGCATCATATCAATTTTTATGGGTAAGAAAGTTTTATTTTCTACCAAACTTGTGGAGCCACATATCTGTAGATGGTCTTGATATTGTTTCTTAAAAAATTGTCCGTAATGCTTCAATATGCAAGCGCCAGCTTCTTTTTCCTTGTCGCTCCTCATCTTATTTGTGTAAATAATAAACGTACGAACTAACTAATATAAATTCGTTCAATGGGCAATATAAACCACATAATGGGACTGGGACATTGACAAAGTTTTATAGACTACTAAAAAGTAAAATATTTTTGATTACGCGTACATATAAATTACTCTTATATTTTAATAACAGGAATTCGTCGATACGATCACGAAAAACCATTAAAACACCTGTGCGAAAATGCAAAACAAGACAAAATTGAAGATTTTTGACAGTTAACATAACATTGACAATGAATGACAAAGAGTAGATTATGATACTGATTACGTAGATCAGGTGACAGACTAATTCAATGAAAAAATCCATTGGAACGCAATATGGATGAAGATAAATACTTCAATGATGATTTTAATGATCTTAGTTTCTCGAAGAAATGAAAATTGATAGTTACTGAAAACGTTTGAAAACATTGCGTCAAACTATCAGAACATATTTTTTTTTCTTTGCGCCAAAATAATTGTGACAACAAAATGTCAATTCAATTGTCAAATCACAAGCAAACTTTGTTGAGACTGTTGTGAAGTAGTAAATATAATTTTTGAATTTCTGACTCTAAACGCAATTCAAAACCTAATTTAACACAACTTGACGGTTTTACTTAAGGTCTGTTACATAACAGAATAACTTTCAAGATTAAACTAGTAAAGAAAAGCTCAAAAATAAACCAATATGGATCAAATGCTGCCGAGTCCGTACAACATTCCTGGCATAGATACTCCTTTTCATCAACCAGAAGAGGACCAACAAATTTTGCCAAATGCAATGCAGCAACAGCAACAAATACAGCAACAACAACAGCAGCAGCAGCAACATTCTTTGGCCTCTTTGGGTTCCTCGCCACTTGTGGGATTTGGCGCGTCTTTATTAGGTACCCCTCAAAGGTCTATGCATACTTATGCTCCTACTGCCAGTTATGCGACTCCCCAACAGATGATGCAACCTCAAACCCCAGTAAGTATATTAATTTTAGATGTGGGTAATAAAAAAAATATTATTTTTCTTTGGTGATACACAAATATAGCTCAATTTCCATTCAATGTCTCCCTTGACATATATTTTAAGTGTTTAATGATATTCACTTATAGTAGAACTAGTATAAATCCAAATCTTAAGCAAAAAAAAATTATGAATAATATTATATATTGATAACGGTTTCTGTATACTACAGCAAAATATGATGTCACCATTGATCACAAGTGGCAGTTTGGCGGGACAACAAATTCTTGGACAAGCAAGTCCTGCACCTATGACACCCATGACTCCACATTCAGCTGACCCTGGAATATTACCACAGCTGCAGTAAGTGTTATGAATGGTTACATCTATACATCCTATAAGTAGGATTTATATATAAGATATGGGTTGAAATGTTTTCAAATATGTAAGTTTATGAAGGATTCATAAGTAACCTAGTAGGTTAATAATAGATTAGTCCAAATAACACATAACATATTTTAGTTTCCTATTATTTTTAAATAATTTTATGTTTTACCAATTAAAGTTTTAATTTCATAATAATCACACTACATACAGTAAAACTTAAAATAAAGCCAAACCTTTGCTTAAAATGTAGAATTAAAAGAAAAGAAAATAGGCCATAATATAATGTATTTAATTTTATTATCAATATTTTTTTCAGAAACATTGTTTCAACAGTTAACCTAAATTGCAAGTTAGATTTAAAGAAAATAGCTCTCCATGCTCGTAATGCAGAATATAACCCAAAGCGATTTGCTGCCGTTATTATGCGAATTAGAGAGCCCAGGACAACAGCCCTTATATTTTCATCAGGAAAAATGGTCTGCACTGGAGCTAAAAGTGAAGAGGACTCACGATTAGCAGCTAGAAAATATGCTAGAATTATCCAAAAACTAGGGTTTACTGTAAGTATCAAGAATGTTTCTTACTATCTATATGTTAGTAAATATCACTTCAATTTAAAATTGTCTATTTGCTGTAAAACTATTTCATTGATTTTAATCACAAAAACTTCTATTAATAGCCATAAGATATATAGTTTTTACTACAAGCTGTTAAGTTTATTCTCAGATTTCAAGATCCCAGCACATATAAGGTTTGCCGATGAGCATCCAATCACTTCCAACCAATACCTCCTACATCGACTCCATTAGTACCGTTCGAAACGGTATGTAAATATGTCGTAAATAGTTCCGTGTCGTATTGTAGTATATTTTTAATTTCTATTGGTTGGTATAAATTATTATTTTAAGTTTTTTCTATGTGTTATTTATTTATTAGAAATTAAGAGAAACAACTTGCTTTGTTTTTCATGAGATTGGAGGATAACAGCACTAAATAAAATAAATAATCAAAAACTAAATTGACACATCAGTCTGAGGACAACAATCCTAAGAAAGGGACAATTTATTTTTCGTCAAATAATATTGAATCTTTTTAACATAATTTTTTATCGTCGCATTTTTTGACTTGTAATTGGTTTCTTAAACTTTCTTTTTTTTCAGGCAAAATTTTTAGATTTTAAGATACAAAATATGGTTGGCAGTTGTGATGTGAAGTTTCCAATTCGTCTAGAAGGTTTAGTGTTGACACATGGTCAATTCAGCTCCTATGAGCCAGAGCTTTTTCCTGGACTTATTTATCGTATGGTGAAGCCAAGAATAGTGTTATTGATATTTGTATCGGGCAAAGTGGTATTAACCGGAGCCAAAGTAAGACAAGAGATATATGAAGCATTTGATAATATTTATCCTATTTTAAAGAGCTTTAAAAAACAATAGAAGTTTAAGTTAACTAGTGTTTATATTTTTTTAAGTTTGTTACTAAGAAAAAAATAAAGCAATTAAAAACATATGTTATACTTTTATTTTATATCAAAATAAAAGAAGTAATGTTCATTTGCTAAGCTTAGTAATCTGTTATTGAATTGTATAGTATTTAAAATAATTGTGAAATTGAAAATTGCACAGCATTACCTTTTTTAACAAATGGTGGAATGTAATTTATTTTCATATTCTTTACATCCATGACGATTTATCAAAAGGGTACTTTACAAAGAGCATACAAGTACTTTATATTATTTTTTTGTTTTTTTTTATATTTTATCTGTGAACGTTGACAAGGAAAATGACAGTTGACAGTTGCTGTCACGATTTTATGTCATTCTGTGAGATCCACGCGTTAACATTGAATAAAATTAAGTATTTAGGAAACATTGGTTTTTAGATAATTAATTCAATATTATCGACTAAAACATTCTGAAACAATGGCTGAAACTATGAAACAAACCGTTGCTAGTATTCTCAAAAGCATTGAAAGGTAAAATTTGAGCTATTTACCAGTGTAGCAAGTACTTTAGATAGCCGAAAATTTCAGAGTTTAGTGATTATAAATGTATGGAATACAACTTTATAGCTAAATATAAAATTACCATTATTATGAATACTGCAGTTTACTTATACTAGGTACCAGGGAATCCTTGGGAAATAGTTTTTTAGATGCCATAAAATCCGCTTGTGATGATCAAATTTCTGGAAGTTATTTTGATATTCAAGTGTAGTTAGATATTGAAAAGTAAATAAAGCAAAGTAACTGATCATGAATAAGTATTGATCTAGTTAAAATGTAGCTTTACTATTCCAGATATAATCCAGCAAATTTACAGACGCTGGAGAGATATGTCGAAATGCAGTCTAGAGAGAACACATATGACCTAGAAGCTAACCTGTCTGTATTAAAGCTGTATCAGTTTAACCCAGATAAATTCAACCCTGACATAACTTGTCAGATCTTGCTGAAGGCATTAACAAACTTCCCACATACAGATTTTACATTGTGCAAGTGCCTGTTGCTGGAATCTGTTGTAAGTATTGTAAAATATCTATATCACTTTTAGCGATGACTATTACTTGATATATGATTACTATGTAATAAGTATTGTTGGTGCAATCTTGAAGTTCTTTGATTTTTATTAAACTTTCTGATGAACCAAATCATTCTAATTTTTAGGTTGTACTTTAGATTATCTAGTATCTATTCAATGTGTCTATGTAAGTTAAGAAAAACCTTCTTTCAGAAGAGATCAAATATTTAAAAAAAAAAAATTGCATCCGGCATTTTTAATTGGCTTCCTTCCTTTTATATGTGTCATAAAAGTTGGAGGTTATCAATTTGTCTGTATTTGTTTTTAAATTTTACAATGAGTATACCACAATTTATGTATTTACTTACAGTCGGAAAATGAAACAATATCTCAAATCAAGTATCTAGCAGATATTTTAGAGCAGTGTGACTTTGCTCAGTTCTGGAACAGGGTGCATCAGATGCCTGAACTCTGCAACCGCATCAGCAGTTTTCATGACTCTATAAGGAAGTTTGTGTGCCATGTGGTTGGCATTACTTTCCAGACCATAGACAAGAACAACTTAGCAAACTTGTTGGGAGGAATTGATGGTGTGTATTTATCATTTTTTTTATTTTACCTAATATGTTTGCTTTGTTTAAGTCTACTAATCTCTTGAAAAAAATTAAATGTGTTTTGTAAGATTTATTATATTTTTAGATGTGACTTTAAAACATTGGGTCAAGAAATACGGGTGGAGGGACGAGGGAAACCTTATCTTCATTGCCAATCAAGATGAGAACATCAAGACCAAGAACATCACAGAAAAGATAGAATTTGATCATCTTGCTCCTTTGATGACATTATTGTAACATTGTTCTAAGGAAGTTTTGTAAAAACAACATTTTATAAGATGTATGTGGCACAACATTTTGTAAAATTATAAATAAACATATTTCACAGTGAAAACTTTTTATTATCAGTAAATATTAGTAGATAAATATGATTTCCTATGAGTGCTATGATATTCCCTTATAGTTTTCTAATCATTCAGGCAAAGTTATTTTTATCACATTTATCATCATTATTAGGAATATAAATTTGTGGAGTTTAAAAAATACAACTGTTTCCAAAAGTAAAAGTTACAATAAGACTACACTGATCCTGTCTAGATATTTTTAGGCTTGTCTGAGGGAAATTATATAATTATGTTTTTTATGGCCAAAATGCTATTTCCAGCGTTTTAATTACAAATCGCGCCATTCTTTTCTCTCTTGTACAAATTGACTAGCAATTTATGTAACTTAGTTTATATAACATGCGTAAAAAAATGTCTTATTATCCTTTTATACGTGCGCGTATGGCAACTGAAATAGAGGAATTTAACATGATTCCTTTTCTTACCAGTTCCTCTTCCTTCTACTGAATAAATTTGTCGCAAGAATGATATGGTTTGTTGTATATTTTCAGAGTTTTTTAAAAACATTTATTAACATCATAATGTAACAATAAGACTAATACTTAATAGAAACAATGATTTGGTTCAAAACGTAACAAATTAAAAATAACACGATATTATTAAGCTTTCTTTCCATGGCTGTATCCATGCTCCTTCCCGCCCGCGTGTCCACCCTTTTTACCGTGGTCGTGATGGTGCGCGTGATGTTCCTCGTGGCCATGGTGTCCCTTGTGTCCCTTGTGGTCTTCGTCGTAGTGACCCTTGTCGTGTTGACCCTTCTTGCCGTGATGTTTTTCATGGTGTCCCTTTTCGTGATGTCCGCCTTTCTTGTGGTGGCCGTCTTTCTTGTCGTGATGGCCGTGGAAGTCACCGTGCTTGTGATGATGTCCACCCTTGTGGAAGTCGTCGTAGAACTTATGTTCCTTATGGTATTCGTCTTTGTGAGACTTGTGATGGTAGCCAGTGGTCTTCGAACCCTTCTTATGTCCCTTCTTGTGGCCAAATTTGCCACCTTTGTGACCATGCGCGGCTTCGTGATGTTCGCCATGGTGATCATGCTCATCATGATGCTTCTTCTTGTGTCCTCCGTGCTCGTCGTGATGACCTTCGTGGTGATGATGCTCCTTGTGACCGTGTTCTCCTTTGTCGTGATGATGATGCGACTTATAGCCCTTGTCTCCCTTTTCCTCATTGTCTTTATGGTGATGCGCATGATGCTCGTGGCCACCACCCGATTCTTGATTAGTACTTTTGGCTTCCTTCTTTTCCGTACCTGCAGTTATTTGGTCGATCTTCGCTTTTCCGGTGATGAGACCGGTACTATCCACGGCTCCAACAACCGGGCCATTCGCTTTGCTTTCATTGTCGGTGAGACCAAAGTTTCGGCCTAGCGATGATGCTAGCGCACATGCCAGCAGCACCGTCCATAACATTAACTTCATTGCTAAAACAAATATTTAAAACGTATTAACGGATTCCATTCCAATATGTTCGCTTTTAATATCTTTTATTGATGCATAAGTCAAAAACAAACAACAAGATTAATCGGTATCTCTTAGTACTTACCAAGAGTCGCGATTCGTAGTAAAGTTACGTTAGCTGTGATAAAAATGTTTCCGCACTTTGAATTTATAGATAACGCTTTCATCTCTGCGTAATTTCAGAGCGATCTTTGGCAATCATATTGCTGCACATTTCTGGACGAGTGGTTTCACGTCAGACTACGATGTCGCCATCCGTTTACGGTGCCGATCAAATTTGTTCCGTTCAAATGTTAGTCAAATGATTGATTATTTGCTACTATTTATCAGTATGAGTTGTACGAGCATGAATTGGGCGAACTAAACAATAAAATATATTACAGGCTTTACAAAGACAGTTTTAATATTATAAACAACTATTATTATAAAATTAACATTTGTTTATCTAGGACGAGGTAATTTGAGCATAACAATAACAAAACGATAATCTTATATTTAATTAAATCAGTGCTTTCCATGTTGGAATCCCCAATGTTTGTGGCCCTCGTGACCGCCTTTCTTTCCATGGTCATGATGGTCATGATGGTGTTCCTCGTGGCCGTGGTGGCCTTTATGTCCTTTGTGGTCTTCATCGTAGTGGTGCTTGTCGTGGTGGCCTTTCTTACCGTGATGGTGTTCGTCATGTCCGGAATGGTGATGGCCTCCTTTCTTATGATGTCCTCCATGTTTCTTGTGGTGTCCATGATGGTCTCCGTGCTTGTGATGCTTGCCTTCTTTGTGGTGATCGTCGTAGAAGTGATGGTCTTTGTGGTACTCGTCCTTGTGGTACTTTTTATGGTAGCCTTCGGTTTCCTCGCCTTTGTCATGATGTTTTTTATGATGGTGCTTACCCCCCTTGTGGTGATGTCCATGTTCGTGGTGCTTTCCGTGGTGGTCGTGTTCATCCCAGTGTTTCTTGTGTTCTCCCTTATGATCGTGGTGATGGCCTGCATGATGGTTCTTGTGATGTTCTCCATGTTCGCCTTTGTGGTGATGGTGGTGTCCTTTATGTCCCTTGTGGCCCTTCTCTCCGTGCTCATGATGGTGTTCTGCGTGATGTTCCTTGCCGCCGCCCTCTTCGTGGTGATGACCTTTGTGATCGCTAGCAGCAGCTACTAAGTCACTTTCTTTCTGACCGATTTCTCGGCCTGAACAAACGACAAGAAGACATCCTAGAAGACAAAGGGCGACCAGCGTCCTCATTTTAACTGGATTTTATTAAACCTCAACGTTGAATGTTTGAGTAATGGGACTGCACTGATTGTCTATCGGTTTGTGACACCAATTTATATCTATCATTAAAGGTGCTGGTTGCAGCCGGTGAAATTACCGAGCAAGGACGTCACGCGATCGTAGCGCCTATAAGCTTCGACAGTTGCGTCACGCGGTGCTGGGTTGTAGGGCTTGTATCTTTTTTAAAAACCGCGATTATGCATTTCCGTGTTTTTTTTGGCGCGACCTAGTCGTATGGGTTCGTGTTTAGTTCCCATTTTTGTAGGTACATGTTTAGATTAATGTCTTTACATTAATTTATTATTTAGTAATATTAGAAATGAAGTATGATATAGACAAGATGGTGGTAGGGGAGGGGCTGCTGCCTCCCCTACAGTATCGAGAATCGTTATATCTTGGGATATCGGTTTTTTTTAAACATTCCTTCCATTCTTGGCCAAAGCGTACAATGCTAACCTTAGTATCATTTAAAAACTAAAGTTTTTAAATTATATCGGCATAGCACGTAAACTTCGCATATAAATATGATAAATTACGGACATCTTAACAGACTACAAAGTTGTTAAAAGACATGTGTTATTAAACTGTTCCGAAAGGATAGACTCGATTTTTTAACATGTAATGAAACGGTGTATAACATTTAGCACATGGTTGAAGATACCATATACGAGTAGGTACGCCCGGTTCAGTGAAGTATTTGCAAAAGAGGTATTGATGTTGATGATGATGATGTTGATGCAATGATGTTATTATCGAGAATTTCAACTGTCGTAGCACATGTGTACAAGTAGGTACACTATTGTAATCTTTGTTTTGTTTAAAGAGAATGTAACAATTATAATGGCCCTAAAAGTTGAGATTAGAATTTCTGACCGTGACCTTATTTCGACGACGTATTTCTAGATCGGCTTCATTGTTTGGTGAAAATTAATAGGTTTACAAAATGTAATAATTGTGAAATTTTTTGCTAAGCAGTACTCAAGAATTTTATAACACTATTTAAGTGTTTTTGAAGTGTAAAGCATTGTAAATTAATGGTGATGGAAACTAAAATCAAACCCTACAGAAAACATTATTACCGACAAGATTTCGATTATCTAACCAACTCGTTCAATTGTTCGTTTTATTTAACCACTTGTTAATCGTTACAACCTACTATTAAATATAAAGGTTAAGTTTTTGCCTACAAGACATAAGTAATATTTGCATTACAAATTGTAGAATAAAAATAGATGAAGTCCTTGTATTTGCTAGAGATGCTCCAGTTCTCCAGAGCTCCGTCCGCGTTGCTTCAGTTAAGAATGGAATATTACAAAATATTTAGAACGCTTGTAATATTTGTTACGTTATTTCGTTATTGTCGAAGCACCAGAAGCATCTATTGCATTGCGATAAACAATTCGTAAATATTTATGATATGCAATAAATTGTCTTTATTGATTAGGAAGAATAACTTCTATTTAGATATCCTCGTTCGATTTAATTTTTAAGGCTTGAACGTGAAAGTATGAAAGTTTAACAATTCCATTTCTATGTGATGGCTAGTTTATGTACTCTTAGTTTTTTTATTGTTCATATGTAGCAATTCAAATAGTATGAGGTAAAATTAGGGGCGTAGAGCTGATAGTTATTCCTTTTTTAATTGATCCTGGAAGGTAATGTTTTTCCTGCGTATGTAGGTATGTATCCGGGTTTTGTTGTTAAATCTCTTATAGATTTGCCTTGTAGTCTTGATTTCTTATATTTCGACATTGCCTCCAAAAGTCATCAGGTTTAAAGAACCGATCAAGACTATTAATTTGGGAGAGATGTATTAAATTCATTTAGTTCGAGTATTTGTTATGAGGATATAGCCAGTCGGGATTCTTGACTTTTATTATGATTCACCAGTTTATGATCCTCTATTAATAATTTAATGCTTGTCTTTATTTCTTTGTGATGTGTCGCACAGCGAGTAGCAAAGGTAAGGTTTTAAAAATAATAGGTAAACACAATAATAATGAAAGTAAAAAATCAATTTAACATTTTTATTTTTTTGTATAAAACATATAAAAACAATAAAAAACAAACTCAATTTTAAATAACAATAAAAGATAATAAGTGTTTTTATATATGTTTTCATTAATGTTTACCGTGGTGGAATCCCCATTCCTTATGGTCATCATGACCGCCTTTCTTGCCGTGACCATGGTGATGGTGCTCATGGCCCTCATGTCCATGGTGGCCCTTATGTCCATGATGACCCTCGTCATAATGGTGTTTATCGTGATGTCCGTGTTTACCATGGTGACCCTCATGATGGCCAGAGTGATGGTGTCCTCCCTTCTTGTGGTGACCGCCATCTTCTTCGTGGTGTCCGTGATGATGGCCATGCTTGTGGTGTTTGCCTTCGTCGTGGTGGCCGTCATGGAAGTGGTGGTCCTTGTGGAAGTGGTCCTTGTGGTACTTCTTGTGGTATCCGTCGGTGTGTTCTCCCTTGTCGTGATGTTCATGGTGGCCATGCTTGCCGCCCTTGTGGTGGTGACCATGCTCGTGGTGCTCGCCGTGGTGGTCATGTTCATCCCAGTGTTTCTTGTGGCCACCTCCGTGCTCGTGGTGATGCCCCTCATGGTGGTGTTTGCCGTGGTGGCCTTCGTCGCCCTTGTGATGGTGGTGATGACCGTGGTGGCCCTTGCCGCCCTTGCCGCCGTGCTCGTGGTGGTGATGTCCGTGATGGTGATGGCCGCCGCCGTGCTCGTGGTGATGGCCTTTGGTCTCGGCCACCGCGAGGTCGGACTCGGCGACTTCGTATGCGAAGCAAGCTGCCGCGAGGCATAGCACTCCTAACACCAACAGGCCCCTCATATTTGCAGGTGGACTACTCCGTTTGTTTGTTATCGGAAGTCCGGTTGTGACTGACCTCAGCTGGTGGATTGGCTATTTTATATTATTTAGTTGTTAGACTTTGTGGCGATGTAGAAATATAATTCCGCAACCGGCGCCTGCACTAGTTCATGGACAATTAATAAAAATCTAAGCATCATTGCATTTCTAGTGTACAGTTTTGATGTATACAGGAATTTGTTTTCAGTGTATAAAATTTTAAATCGTGCGATATAAATGATTACTAACGATCATGAAAATCCGCAACACAGAGGTGACACATAAGGAGGTTCAGCCTTTAAGGTAGAGGAGGCATAATTCTTCCAAAGAACTCGAAGTCCTTATGGTCTGAGAATACTACTCTGCTGTAGCTAATATAAGTATAATTTCTGGATCGATGACACGTCTCTACATCATAAAAATAGATATCAAATTAGACTAGTTGCAAACAGATTGTGTATATAGACGATATTATAAAATTATGTAAGCTATCCACAGTTTTACTCTTTAAAAAAAAATCGAATTTGTTATCCTTATAACAATAGAAGAGTTACATACCTATATACGCGAAAACAAAGTTTGTTCGCTTCCTCAATAGTCAGTGTGTAAACACAGTCTTGACTGACGGCTTATAAATTTGAGTCAATCGGAAATTATCTGCTTAGTGGATTCTTTAACATACGACGCACCGCTATTTGGATAGCGTTAAACAATTCTTCCGAACGAGTAGGCTTGAAGGCAAGCCCTTGTCGGTTTATGTAGGCAGCTATCGCTCTGCATCGTCCGTGTTTGGGTATTCACTTCGATTATACACGCTCTGGCTTCATCACGCTCCTTTGATTGCGAACGATTAACACATTTTTCGGATATGTTAGGATCGATACGGTATTGTTACTATAATGTATCTAACTATATTATTTAAGTTTATAAGCATTATAACATATAATATTTGAGCTTTATTTATAGGTAGATAGCAACGTAAATAGATGCTTTAAATTATTATAAATGTTGTACTGTTAAAATATAATTTGTCTTAAAGTGTTGGAGACAGTGTTTAAAATTCGACTTTAATCCGAAACTTTCCCGTTACTTTTTTACATTACAAAACAGAACAAATAAAGTTTAAAAACGTCTAGCCCCTTCGTTTAATTACGTATGAGGCGTTTATTTTCAGTTCGGTTTACGTAATGCTAACGGAATTGCTTGTCGGGTTAGCTTATTTTCGTTCGATGGCAGTACAAAAGGTATTGTTCGGAATAAGTTCACGATCGACACGGTCTGCCGGCTGCTTTTCCATCAGCTCCACTTTCGACAAAACAGTTTTCAAGGCTATATAAGTGTCGGCCTTGTGAATATGCTGTTATTTACACAATATGAAATAATTTCTCTGACTTAATTCTGAATATAATTACTTTAAAATATCGGAAAGAAACTTTTAACCTTAACTTTTTTTATATAATAATTTTACTATTTGTTTAATTAATAAATGTAATGCATTTTATGTATGTATGAGTTGTGAAGTCGTAATCAATAAATATGTAGAGCAGCTGATGGTAATCGGTTTTCAACTTATGCACTTACCGCATTGAGGGCGTCACACTTGCGCGTAATATTCGCTAAGAAGCCTCAGCCACAACATCGCACAATCTTGTTAGGCCGTGCTGCGATAATGCTATTACCTCTGTAATTCTATATTTTCTTGGATTGAATTACTTACTTACTTACCCACATAGTTCCAGTATTACGTCCTCCTTACGGTTGTAGACGTATATCTACGTATGTAAAAACGAAGGATTATTTTCTTTCAGGCAAAATATATTTTAAAACTCATATTTTCATATAATAACAGCCATATCGGCGTAGTTGGATGGATGGAAGAAGCAAATTGATGTAATCTTACTTTGAAATGTAAATTTTCATATGCTCATCTATACGTTACAGTGATAAACCTGGGTGCAATTTGCTAGGTACATTTTTTAACTTATTTCTATGTACTTAATATAACCGCATAATTCTTTATTTAACGATCAAAAATGCTTGTTATATGGTTATAATATTAGCTTTCTCTAACGCTAATAATAACAACATACCTTTAATAATATTTACATGTAAAGTTCGGACTAGTTAAATCTTTATATTTAATAAACGATTGCAATTCTGCAATATATTTGAACAGGGCTGGTGCAAGCAACGTGGTTGGCCATATTGTTGGCGCTCGGGAGGTTAGGGCCGGATAATCCCGGCTATTGTTAGCTATTTTAATGCTTACGCCTTTGTGTGACCGTCCTGTATTAAGTCATACGCGGATAATCCACGCATTATACCGGGTTAATTTTCCATTACTGCACACATGCGCACACGTAAACCTACATGTATGTATGTTATGGATAAGTATACACGCTAAGCAGCTGCTTTTGATTAATAAAGCTTAGTCTAATACAGGTAAAAGTTTAAAAACAAATTATTTAATACGTAGCAGTACATTGTCTTAAGATTTTAACGAGATGTTAGGAATCTAAAAAATCTTAGCGAATTTGAGGTATGTTTCTGATTCTTACGGTCAATGAGTAAATCACTATTTTTTATTCCTCTTATACATTTTAATCTCAATAGCTGATTTTAAGTGTTCCGGTAGTCGTCTAAGCAAACACGCTCTGAGTAATCTCGGTTGGATGCGCCGCCTCGTCGAGTGCCATCAATATTTGCCAGAACAGGACACCGTAAAGATGTTTCCGGTCCATAAAAGTATCGTATTAACCGTTCAAACATTGGATGCGTGGCTTTATCGCCGGCAGCTGGTCGACACGACTAATTACATCAATTACAGACAAACAGGGCGCGCTCGGGTTACGGCTCCCACCTTCGTCAATATTTGCACATGATGCGATGCGCCGCAACCACCGCTCCGACCGCTCTGGCCGCTCCGCCTCTCACCGCCGCGCCAATCCAAGCCTGGACACTTCACACGACATCGTATTTGGATTACGGTGAATTTTATTTGCATACATTTTATTGTTTGTCCACAAGCAACATTACTTCAAATAATGGGTTTTACTTAGATAAAAAAAGGTTTTGTGAATATGTGTATCAAAAAGTAGTATAAAAGTAAATTCTGACATTATAACTTTTTTATACATTTTTAATTCTTTATCTTCGTGCGTTTCAATACTGAAGTTTGTGTTTTCACTCAGGTGTCGAAGTTCTGCTTCCATCCCGTTAATCTTGATTTCAGCTCATAGATGTTTCCACCGAGGGACTCGAGCCTAGCCGATTTAGGGGTGACTAGACCTCAGTGAAGCACACAGGCCCAGTGCGCATCGGTTTACTACACGCACATCTTTGGATGTGCAGAATGCATTTTTTCCTTCCCGTAAGAACATCGGTACATATGATATTGGAATAAAAAAACCGGACCTGTAGATTACAAGTCCAGTGCTTACAACTGTGCCAACGATGCTCTACTATCTATATCTATACTTCTATACTATCTATATCTATACTATTATAATAAAGCGTAAACACACACTTCTTTGTTGCCTAAGATGTCAGCAATTACAGCATATTTTTGAATAATTCTTTTTTTAATAAAAAGCCCTACACTTACATCATGCTTTAGGCTATATATTTTCACGCCATTAAACTTAGGGGGAAATATTTTGGATAAAAACCCTAATGTGGGAAAGAGACCATAAGTAGCTGCCAACATCAAGAAAGAAAGATTGCTAAGGTTTGTCATGTCATGTCATGTCATTTTGACATTTGTTATTGATAATTTGACATATGTAAACAATAAAATAAAGTTTTTATAATTTCACGCGGATGAATCCGCACGCGAACAGCTAGTTATTAATAATTCTTAATAAAAGTTAAAATATTTAATCAGACAATGTAATAATTAAAAAAATGACTGACTGACTGAACACGTATATTGCGTGTGCCTATATAAAAAAACAACCACTTTTTTGGCGCGCTTAAAAAACATGTCATTTGTCGTTTATCCACATTTCGTGTGTATCAGTATTAAGTATTGTTGTAGCTGTAAGCTGCAAAAAGAGCACACTGCAGTAGAATGCCGCGGGCGACGAGTTCCACAAAACATGAGGCTCAATTTGTTAGCCGTTAGCAGTCGAGTTAATCCTCCATCCGTGATTGTGTCTAAGAGATTGCTCGCGGAGATTTCGCAAATCGTGATATGTAGGTACAAAAGGTGAGTAGATGTAAAAAGATGACTGGTGGGAGGCGATAATCTGCGCGAGAGGTGGGTGCCACCCGTAGCAGTAACCGTAGCATAATCATACCTTTACATTTAACGAGACCGGTTGGAAAGAAAATGTTGAGGTGAATTTTCGTAGTCAATGCTATGATGAACATTTAATTTTAGACGTATCTATTTGTGAGGATAAAACATCTTTACATTTTTTATTTCTTACAACCATGTAACAAATTGATTTTAAACTTCTAAAAGAAGTATTTTTCTATACTTTTGATTTACCTATTTATTACGCAGATTTTTTAGTTTGATATCTAAATGACCCAGTATTGTGTTTTTTAATTCTTTCCACATGAACATATATTTGTAGTCTGCAGGTAATAAATGAAATTGTGATTCGGTTCGGAATTAATGTCCTGTAATCCTCTTGCTACGTCCCATGTAATATGTACATATAGGGGGTCATAATAGTATGTAGAATTGATAAAAACCGTTATTGTTTGTAGGGAGAAAGGTCCCATGTGTGCGATTATGGGTGGTGTTGTAAACGCGGAGAACAAAAATGCAATCGTCTATTTGTGTGTGTTATTATGTATGTAAGTATAAGTACTGAAAATTAATTCCTAGTTAAATTTAATGTATTAAAGAGAAGTTACATATTGTTGTCTATATACAATTTGACCCTATTTATTAGACCGTCTCGTTTATCGCGTTAAAAGATATAACGATATCTACAACAAACAATATAAAGTGCTTACACGGAGATGTAGGGATGAGATACTATTATCATTTATGAGTGTTCGGGAGCGTCGTATTGTCAGTTCCATTAAGCCGAGAATAGGGCGGGGCTTGCCTCGGTACGCCCCTCGCCGGCCTCTCCCCGCGCCCCGCGCTTCCTCCCGCTGGCCCAAGGCCCGGCGCGCATCACTAACAAGGCTTACCGGCAATCGCATCACGCGTACATCCCCATGCCCCGCAAGTAGCCGGCATCGACACCGCGCAGGACACACTGCGACTTACACAGTAGTGACATAGTGCGTTCGTGATGCATAGTTGTATTAACGTGACAAGCGTGACGCGTCCTACGTGACGTTTTGTGCAACGGGACCTCGACGTGTTGTGGTACGTGACGGTGTGTGGCGATAGGGCGGTAGGTCAGCGTGGCGCGCGAGGGCATGGGCGCGCAGGGCGCGTGGCCGCGGGAGGCGCCGGCGCTGCTGAGCACGGCGCTGCTGTTGGGCGGCGCGCTGCCAGAGCGACCGGCGGCGCCGCTTTTCACCATCGATAGCATCCTGGCGCCGCGGCCGCCGCCCGCAGTACCCTCCGCCGTGCCACCGCTGCAACTCCACCACCTCGCTCACACACCCTTTCACAGAGCACATGATCTTTTCGGTGAGTCTATAAGTAGTAAATGTTGAGACAGAAGAGATGATTTCCATGTCTTAAAGGTTGGAAATACTTAAATCAATTAAAGTAAATCATGTTGAAGACAATTTTCAATTCACTGGGCACAAACATTTTAAACACTAAAAAAAATTACGATAAGCCATTTTCTGCCTTTAAGTCCCATGTTGTATTTCACTAGTATTCAACACTCTAAAACTATGCCCTAAAATTAAGGGGTGACCAACAAGACGACAAAAAATAATTATCGGCCAAAAACATTTTTTTTACAGTGTGTTACAAAAAACTAGTTACAAATGTATTTCGGCAGGCAGGGCCTTCTCTTATTATTATCTTAATTTATGTTATTAATAGAAATGTAATAAACAAATCTTGAGATCGCGCTGATATAGCTTTTTGAAAAATACGAGTAAGTAGGTCCGAATAAATGCAAAATATTAGGTAGATACTAATCTAAACGATTGACATACCGAAGAATGCGTGAATTTAATTGAC
Organism: Papilio protenor; assembly: GCA_029286645.1. Classification (NCBI taxonomy): domain Eukaryota; kingdom Metazoa; phylum Arthropoda; class Insecta; order Lepidoptera; family Papilionidae; genus Papilio; species Papilio protenor. Next base: position 5,880,626 of record JAGSMZ010000011.1, read on the forward strand.
ATCGCGAATATTGTACAGAAGTGCTATGCTATTAAAATATTATATGAATAAATACTAAATATAAATTAATTTATCGAACGCAACTAAGTTCAGCACACCAAGATCTGTGAAATATTTTGTATTTAAGAGGAATAAATGCACCGGACACGGGTGAATGCCGGGACGGTGAAACAAAACGCAATGGACAGAGAATGAGTTAGCCGAAATAGCCAATCATCAGCAATTAATAAGAATTAAAATAAGTGTTAACAAAGTTTTCAGACGTAAATTATATTTAAATGCTGAAACATGACGAGAGCACGATATTTAGTGAGTTGCACTTGCATCCATTTCGATTAGTAGTTTAAGAAAATTGAAATAACTGCTACGCGAAATTAAAAAAATCATGTGAATTAATTCAATAGAATTATGGCTCATATTGGGTTATATTAATTTGCCGGCCGCGTGCCCTAGTGGCCGGTGCATAGCGGCTTCGATCTTATCGCGTTATATCCGATTATGTACGAGCAAGTCGGCGCGACGGCAGACGTTTGAAGCAGCTTTTGTTATTATATTTTTATTACTAGCTTTCGCCCGCGACTCCGTCGTTATCTTGTGTTCTTGCAGACTATCCTCTACATCTATATCAAATTTCATCGTAATCCGTTCAGCCGTTTAGGCTACAAACTCTAACAAACATCCATCCATCCATCTAAACTTTTGCATTTATAATATTAGTATGAAGTATGATAGTATGAAGTATCAATATGAAGTATGATTATTCAAATATAACTCGAAGATCACCCGCGACTTCTCGGAAGGAAAATAAATGCCAAAAATCGGAAAGTAATAGTTATTTAATTAAATAATTTTAGTTTAGAATTACGTCTTTCAGTACACAGAAGAATATTTCACTAAACTTACATCGGCTGGTTATGGACGATTTTCAAAACATCCTAATTCACTGCTCGCCTACATTTTAATAAAAGTAACTTAAGTATTTACCTATATTCATAAATATTACATATTCAATATCTAGGAAAAGCGATAGTTAATACTCTTTTCTCTACTTAGCTTAACCCAACGACTATATTTGTATGTAATATTGTTTTAATAAGCAAATCAATACAGTGAAACAATAAAATTATAGTTTCATGTAAGGGTATCAACTGTCAATGTTATAAATGTTTAATAATGCGGCGACTGACTTACTTAAGAGCACGGCCGGCGCGCCCCGGGCCATCCCTTGCGCCGCGCCTCGCCTCGCAGGGGTGAAGACAGGATTTATCTCAATTAAGTGTATTTTTCTTTTTACCGAGGACAGTTTAAAGGTTGATAAAATCTCAAGGGATCCTTTTTGTTATAAAAACACGTTTAGTTTGTTTTACTTAAAGTTACATCAATCGCATCATTATTAACAGTATTAAGAAATATTAGATTTCAACATCGTTTGTATAAGACGGGTATAAAATAAGTACAATTCTATCAAATCCTTTCATAGGCATTATAAGTTTTTGTAACCTAAGTTTCTTACTGTCTGAACATATTCCCAATTTTAAATAACGACTTAAATCTATACTCTATACTAATATTATAAAGAGGAAAACTTTGTATTTTTGTATTTTTGTATTTTTGTATTTTTGTATTTTTGTATGTATTGAAATAACTCAAAAACTACTGAGCCGATTTTAAAAATTCTTTCACCATCAGAAAGGTAATTTATCTGTGAGTAACATAGGCTATATTTTTATTATTAATAATGTTCAGGAACTATTAATAAACAGCGTGTTTCTGGACGCCGGCGTTAAAAAACTCACTAAACTTTAACTTTTCTCGGCTTACGCTGCCTAAACCGTTAGAGGTATATAAAAATGATGTATGAAAGAATTGTAGATCTTGAAAAGTTCTACAGAAAAGTGCGCGATAGCATATATCTATCTTTAACGGTTTTCTTACAATAACCACTTTTGTGTTTACAAAATGAATTAAAAATCCAACGCTATTTGCAGCGTTCTTTTATTGGTTTCAATATTAATCCTTATCCAAATAAATGCGTTTGTTATCAGGAGAATTTAATGTAGAATAAAACTGTCATTTACAGTATTAAAATTGGACTAATAGTTTAGAAGATATCGCGAACACAAACAATAAGGGTAACCGAAAAATCAGCTTACAAGCTACCGGACTTAGAAATTTGGAATCTTGCATCGGTAGATTTCTGTTATTACGTAGATTACTACTAAGTTAATACTTTTGGTAATAGGTTGAAAAAAAGGGCGAACGTAATAGGTTATATTTGTAATTTCACGCGGGCGAAGTCGCGAGCAACGGCTCGTGTTATATACAGTAGACACATAAGTTACACTCCACATTTTAATTCATAAACAATACAATTATCCGAAAAACAAGATTTATATAATAGATATTTTGTAAATTCGCGTCAGCCATTACTAATATTGTTTTCAGAGATTTACGTTGCCTTGGGTACAAAGAGCCTTATTAATAAGTATTAATCATTACGTATTGTTGGTATGGCTGTAAAATATAAGAGAATAAAATCACCGAAGTCTTGACTGTAAATAAAAAAAAATACATGTATTATCATAGTAAAAAGAACCAGACAGATTTCTATATGATAATGTTAAAACCATTTGCTGTTATTGTAAGTTTAGGTGAAAAATCTCTTAAATAAAAACACAGTATTCAAATCGATACGGCTTAGGCGGTGGAAAGCCGTAACCGGGGTGAGCGCGGTCGTACGATGTGCGGAAAGCTACGGTAGCGCCTTACCAATACGCCGCCGGCTTTAAAAGCTTTTATATTTCTTTCGGAAATAATACAATGTAATATCCCGCCAGTGGAAGTATGCAAAAATATTCAATTTTTATTTGTAGCATTAATATTTCCATCGGATCGAAGCGAGGGTCGCTCGGGGCTCTCTAAGCTCGGATATTCGCGCTCCGCTTCTCCGCGCGAATGTTAATTCTAATACATGATGACGTGTTCACATCGCACCTTACCTTTATGCATTTTTAAGTCGCTCAAATCTTATCAAATTCATGTCTTACATCTCGGTTAAATAAATGTTTTTGAAGACAAAATCGTTACTTTCCCTTTAACAATTCTATATTTTTTTAAAAATTATTTTATTTATTTTTGTTGTTAATTTTTCAATAAAGCAATATTTTTATCATTCTTGGTACAGTCGACCGGCAGACAAGCCTTGCGCCAATGCATCTTATGTCATGTAAGTATTCAGCTAATACCCGCTACAGACGCTCAGTTTTTACTGAACGGTCGAGCTTACAAGTTAGAATTGTGCATATGTAGGCACAACTTTAACTAAACAGTTTTTTGCCTACATACTTACTGTTAACTGAACAGCTCGACTTTTCAGTTAAAACTGACAGAACTGAGCGTATGTAGCGGGCTTAAATATTAACTATCCACAGCGTTTCATTAACATACGTACATAGGAGGTTTTAACTATTTATGTACCACGTGAAACCTAACTTTAGTAATTACTAGCTGTAGCATGCGACTTCGTCCCCGGGGAATAAGGAAAAAATAGCAAGAAATATAGCCTATGTTATTCACTAATAACATACATTTTAAATGGTGAAAGAATTTTTAAATCGGCCCAGTAGTTTTTGAGTTACATACATAAAATCCAAAAATACAAATCTTTCCTCTTTAAACTTTAGTAATTACTAGCTGTAGCATGCGACTTCGTCCCCGGGGAATAAGGAAAAAATAGCAAGAAAAATAGCCTATGTTATTCACTAATAACATACATTTTAAATGGTGAAAGAATTTTTAAATCGGCCCAGTAGTTTTTGAGTTACATACATAAAATTCAAAAATACAAATCTTTCCTCTTTACACTATTAGTATAGATATAGATAAATATTAATGATTGTAGGTAATTTCATGACGGACTTTACTTTTCGGCATTATTTATTTTAATAACGATAATGCTAAAAAACAGTGGCGGCAATGTGAATTAATTTTATATAGGTAATTATAGTTAGCACTGCTAAATTTTAAAATAAATTAAAATAGTTATAGGTTTTCTATGCCATAAAGGTGTTCGTAAATAATCGACTGTTCTTTGAGATCTCGAAATTTAGGTTTTTCGATGTTATTATTACTTAACCTTTTAACTCACATCTAGGAAGCTACCAACATGTATTCCTCAAAAAATAAGTAAATATCTTGCAACTTTAATAAAATTCAAATCATTTTTTAAAATTGCCCGGTATTTGAGTTAAGAAAAACCCGATAGCCTTGTAATAATAATATAATGTTTTTTATCAGGGGTGAACAGTGTGGGCGGCGGCGGCACGGGCTATGCGGGCCTGTACGGCGGCTACGCGGCGGCAGCGCTGGCGGGGCTAGCCGGACCACCGCCCAAGCGCAAGCGACGCCACCGCACCATCTTCACGGAGGAGCAGCTTGAGCAGCTCGAGAGTACTTTCGACAAGACGCACTATCCTGACGTCGTGCTGCGGGAACAACTCGCGCTGCGCGTCGACCTGAAAGAGGAGCGAGTTGAGGTAAGATCCTCGTTGTACAACGAATGTAGACAGTATCTCTTTATACAAGTATATGTTCCATTTAAGGTCTATAGTGTACGTTTAATGCCAACCTTCGATAAAAGATGGCATTCAAAGAAGAATGTACGTTTATTATGTACAGTGTCGTTTGTTAGTGGAAGTTCGTCTCAACGCGCTAATCAAAATTATAAGGGTCGGTAAATGTATCAATAGACAGAGGTAGTGTTGGTAATCGATAGTTCTTTTATTTGTTAATCTGTATTTAACTCTAACTAATTGTTTATCTGTAAGACGGAACGGATTTTAAGTTCGGTTCGGAGTGCTTTGCAATTTTACTAAACTATTAATAATGTCAGATTTTAAAGTCGCGATAAACCATGACTTAGTGATGCAATGGCAAAGTATATCAAGTTTCGATTAAACTTATGAACTTAATGTTTTATTGAACTCTGAATTATTAATGTGGGGTAGAGCTCGAGCCGGCCACATAACAGTAGATAGTATACGTGATTAGGTTGACCGGGCGGAAAGTTTAGAAGTGGTGAAGGGCCGTGTGTCAACATCTCTGACATGACGTCGCCGTCGCCCCGGACCAGACTGTGGGTGGCCGACACACAAAAAAAAATTACAGTAAGGCGGTTAAGGTAACAAGCAAATAACGACTTTCTATTTTACGTTTTTGTCACTTTTTAAACATAATCTCATTTTGTTATCATTAATCTATGACATATTTATACATTAAAAATGGTCAATTGAGTGACATAAAAATTGCTCTGACGACTGAATCAGAATAGTAATTTATTTGATGTTTAAAGAAAGGCTTTTAAGAAACTTGGGTTGTAGCCATAATATCAATTAATTTTGTTAAATAAATATCGATTCTTATGACTGAAATTAATATAGTTAATTAAATACACTACCTAGAAGAATCCATCCAATAAAAACATTTTGGTGCGCTATAACTAAATAAAGGATAATAACCATTTATGAAGCTGGTTAATATGCGCAATGGCTACGATATTACAGTTAAAATATTTATCTCATCAAAATCCATAGGCGTTTTTGTCGACTTCTGAGAACATTTTATATTTTCTTATAAATCGCCTTCACAATTACCGCTTTTATTAAATTTAACCCTCACCTCCCAAAAATGACTACTAAATAAATAGATAATAGTCCCTAAGTCATTAACCTTTTTTGAGATATTCTTGCTGCCAGGAACCGTTAGGTGTAAGAATAAAAATTACGATAATGCTTTGAAAGACAAATATACTGGTCATTCGGATCAACTTTCAAATTACGGCTCTAGAAACTTATAAATAGTTGAAGATATTTGTGAAGCGCTCTGTTGATAGAATTTGGGATGTGGAGTAGGAGGTTGTTTGCTGGCTACCGGTGTTTAGTGGTGGAGTGTGTGCGGTGCACTCCAGCGCGCCGAGCCACCCAGGCGATGCGCACATGATGTCTTTACACGCGTTTACACACACATTTCTTTACCTGGCCCACATTGCGCAAATTTAGTTCGATTTTTGATTGTCATTTCAATGGACATTTTGCTTACAGGTGAGTTTATTGAGAGAAAAGAAAAATAAAAGATTGCAAGTGATGAACATTTTATCTTCATTTTCTAGTATAAAGAATTGAGAATTTAGTGTTTATAGAGTATTCGTAAACAATGAAATGCACACGCCCTAAATTAAATGTGTTAAAATAATGTCTTCCCGGAAAAATCTCTAAGTATTTTATGTCTAAAATATTATTTTATGAAAATGAGTCGTATACTAACGGCAATAATTTTTAAATCCTCGGTATAATGTTGTACAAATAAAACGATAAACGCCTGCCAATTTACTCGCAGCAGTAGGTCTTCCGACAAAACGCGGCGGCGACATGTGAAATTTACTAAGTGTAAAGTTTTTATTAAAGAAACCCTATAACCGAGTAAACCGCACCGAGCTCTCGGCCGACTAGAGTTTTACCTAAGGGCAAATAAAAAGGGCCGCGCAGCTCCGCGAAAATTAATCTGAGTTAATTAAATTTGATTTATTTATACCGTCCGGGCTGAGGGAGCGATAAAAGCACAACAATGAGGCTAATGAGGGTCACTTGTACGGCTTTCTCTCGGATAACGGAGTTTTTCCGATTTGTAAAACTTGTAGCCCGTTTAATCAATAAACGATATTCTTAGCGAAGCTCTAAAAAGTTTTACGATTAATTTTTTTTCCAGAGACTTTGTTTTAAACGACTTTCGTTTTTTTATAATTACTTAATCGGAATTTTCATTGGTGTGTTAAAATTACGATTTTTTGCAAAGTTTTGATTAGGTAGTTAGCGAGCGTCGCTGCTGAAGCAAATCATGTGCCATTGAATATTTGTACTACCACTACTTCAAGTCAAGTTCAAGTCATAGATGAAAATTATAATAACATAAATTAATGTTTTATGCTTTTGCTGCATGTGTACCAGTCACACTAATCTACTAATAAATTATTTTTAAATTTCCTATTTTCATTTGATTTACGTACGCTAGGTTTGCATGAAATACTATATCATAAACTCTTGCCGTAAACGTGCAACACACACGCTCAGTTCTGCCCCTGTTATTTGCACAGCGGCAATTGGAAATTGCATTATTAAAAGGCTTTTATTTAAGCATCACAACACTTGCCGAAAATCGAGGTTACGTGAACAATAAAAACCTTTGTTTTCGAAAACGCTTCATTTGTTTCAACATTCAACTTTTATTCGTATGTTGGCAAACTCATACGAACTACTGCAAGCATTGTTTGTATAAAAATACTAGCTGTTCGCGTGCGGATTCATCCGCGTGAAATTATAAAAACTTTATTTTATTGTTTACATTTGTCAAATTATCAATAGCAAATGTCAAAATGACATGACATGACAAACCTTGGCAATATTACTTTCTTGATGTTGGCAGCAACATATGGTCTCTTTTCCACATTAGGGTTTTTATCCAAAATATTTACCCCCTATGTTTAATGGCGTGAAAATATATAGCCTAAAGCGTGACGTAAGTGTAGGGCTTTTCATAAAAAAAGGAATTATTGAAAAATATGCTGTAATTGCTGACATCTTAGGCAACAAAGAAGTGTGTGTTTACGCTTTATTATAATAGTATAGAAGTATAGATTAATAAAAAGGTAAATGATAGTCAGTGATAAAATTGATTGAAAGACTTTTTTACGTGAATCAAATACATACAAAAATAAAAATCTTTGACACCTTACAATTTACTGCAAATACGAGTATGTGAGATCCTGTGCTCTAACAAGTATTATATTCTGAATACCTAGTGGCTCATAAAAGTCTTTATGTAGTCGGCTTTTAATACATATGTTATACATTAATTACTTTGCTAAATTTATTTAAAAGCATAAATATATTAACGTTACAACTTTTGTACAAAGTTATCAACAATTACAAAATTAAACAAAACGGAAATCAATTTTGTTTTGAACACTTGTTTTCATAATTCTCAATGAACTTATTTATTACTTTTGTTCCGGTTTTATTATTGGTGTTTACTTTTTCTTCCTACTGTCCGTGGATTTATATGTTTTATTATATCAAAAACTGAAATACAATGCCAGGGTTTATTTTAGAAAAGATTTTGGACAGCAAACATAAACGGGACATAATCAACCAAATGTCGAATATGGCGGATTAGTAGTTTTTTTTTTATTTTAATCAACGAAAATTATTTACATAATTGTGTTAACATAGCTTGGTGCCATTAAACATACAATGTTTATATTGGCACTGCACAGTTCACATTTATATTAAAAGTTCGTTATAGGTAATTGGGTACATACTCGTACATATATCAATTAAATTAGTCCAGTAGTTGCCAGGATATAAAATTTACCTTATAAAATGACATGGTTTACTGGATAAGACACAATTATCATGAGGCGATTTAAATTATTCTTAAGCAATATCATCATTATCATCATCTTCCCGTCCTAATACTACTCCCGTAGGATGGACACATTAGGTTGATCTCTCTACCGTCATCCCAGTTTTCACTCCTTTCTTTATCATGTTACCTTTCACGCAATCCACCAATCGCATTCTTCAATTCTTATACTTCATAGATTGTATCTTGAAAGTTCTTTGTTATCTATACTTCTATACTTCTATACTTATACTAATATTATAAAGAGGAAAACTTTGTATTTTTGTATTTTTGTATTTTTGTATTTTTGTATGTATTGAAATAACTCAAAACTACTGGGCCGATTTTAAAAATTCTTTCACCATCAGAAAGGTAATTTATCTGTGAGTAACATAGGCTATATTTTATTATTACTAATGTTCAGGAACTATTAATAAACAGCGTGTTTCTGGACGCCGGCGTTAAAAAATTCACTAAACTTTAACTTTTCTCGGCTTACGCCTACGCCTAAACCGTTACCGTTACGCTTTGCCTAAACCGTTACCGGTATATAAAAATGATGTATGAAAGAATTGTAGATCTCAAAAAGTTCTACAGAAAAGTCCGCGATAGCATATATCTATCTTTAACGGTTTTCTTACAATAACCACTTTTTTGTTTACAAAATTAATTAAAAACCTTACGCTATTTGCAGCGTTCTTTTATTGGTTTCAATATTAATCCTTATCCAAATAAATGCGTTTGTTATCAGGAGAATTTAATGTAGAATAAAATTGTCATTTACAGTATTAAAATTGGACTAATCGTTTAGAAGATATCGCGAACACAAACAATAAGGGTAACCGAAAAATCAGCTTACAAGCTACCGGACTTAGAAATTTGGAATCTTGCATCGGTAGATTTCTGTTATTACGTAGATTACTACTAAGTTAATACTTTTGGTAATAGGTTGAAAAAAAGGGCGAATGTAATAGGTTATATTTGTAATATCACGCGGGCGAAGTCGCGAGCAACGGCTCGTCTATCTTATACATATAATAAAATTGGAGTGTCTGTTTGTAATATTAAAGGAAAAATTCCCGATTTCGGGAAGATGATGTATTTGCGTTGATGATAACGAAAATTGCATTTAAAAAATTTTTGCATGTCTGTGTGTTTGTTCGCAAACCGCATTTGTTCCGGGTAATCTCTGAAACGGCTGGGCCGATTTCGACGGGACCTTCACTGGAGGATAGCTGACATGGATAGGCATATTATAGTTTACTTTTTTAAATTCCGCACTGTCAAAATGGCGTAACTGGTGGTCCAATTTTGCGCTAACGAAGTTTGCGGGCGATAGCTCGTAATTTATAAAACAACTTACAATGTATTAAATTTTACAGAAGGATGAAGGATTTAGAAAAGAAATAAAAAACATTGATTTAAAAGAAAACGGTAAAGTTTGTATGAAATGTTGAACTGTATGTGTAAAGGCGAATAATATTTAGAATACTTGGAACTCGTAGTTTAAATATGTGTACATTTGGATGTAGAGACGACACGTCACGAATGCGGGTGCTTTTATTTCGTCTTTGTTAATTACAAAGTTAAAACATATCCTCTTCGTTAAATATAATTAAGTATTTCTACGTGACTTTGTTATGGTTTAATTATGAATGTAATAAGAAATATCACGTCGAGGGTCGCGGGACGCGAATGGGCCAGATTTAATCAGACAACGCTCGTAATAAAGATCAACATTGAGACGGCGGCAGTCGCCCGAGGCCCCCGACAAGTCAAGATTACATGTCCTTTTAATAATTAATTTGTGCAAAGAGTTGGAGCGTCTACCTCGTAACCCGAACAATTGTCTTTTTGTTTGCAAAACGATGCTCTTTTTTGACATTGTTAGCACATCATTATTTTACCTTATTTAGTATTTAGAGGAGAAAAGTAAGAGGGTGAAATCTGTTTTTTTTTTTTTTAATCTTTCTTTCTGATATTATTGTAGGATCTTTTAAATTCGAATTTTACGTGTTTTAGGTTATACAGTTGTACTGACCGACTGAGATTAATATTTTCTCTTACACTTTAGAAACAAAAGTCGTAATTCTGTTAAGAGAAATCTCTGTAAGAAAATCATCTAAGTACTTAAGACATAAGTCTACCACAAAATTTACGCAGTATGTTTTTAATGAAAAATAAACAATACCCTTTTCTATTCGTGAAGTAGTGCTACGTGGACACCTTGTACCATCTATAGCGATTCTAGATTTTTGGATTAACTAGGTCTCAACAAAATTGGGCAACCGTTTTATAAAACATTTTAGTATTTTGATATTAATTTAACATATGCATTTCATATAAAAGCCATTCAATGCAAATTCATAGAACTTTATATGTATTGTGATATGTAACCTTTACTATAAAAAATATTTAATTTGTATGTCGAGTGCAGATATGACTGAAGTTAATTTGATAACTCTACAAAGAGCGATCTGGCGATGCGGACGGGGCGCAATGACAAAGTACATGCCCCAGACTGCTAACAAGACCGGGTGGGCGGGGCGCTCCGCCCAGTGAGCGGCGAGCTTCCTCTTCGCGCTGCAACCCCCCTCCTCCCCACCAGTCCCCCCGCACTCCACCCCTGCCCCCTTGGCCCTCATAAGCTTAGGGTTCTTTAACATTGACATCGAACGAATGAATGCAATATTCTCATATGTACGAGTAAGAATTATTTGATGTTGTATTATATGAGAATCGATATACTGTTTGCGTTCTAAGGCCCAGGTTATAATATAAAAAAAGAATAGAATCACCAAGGACAAGACTAAAAATACTTATTTGAAGGAATATGAAATCACAACTTATTGAGCTTATTTACTTCTGAGAATCTGAGTTGTATATTACTATATCTACCATAAATTTATCGTATTTCTGTTCTACAGCATTATATCGAAACGCACACTTCTCACATATTGACTTGCATTGTTGCTAAGTGTACCAAGGGTTTGTAGATAAAATTATATTCGTGATACGGAACACCGGTGTGGCATACTTCCAATGGTTATATTAAAAGAGATATGCGATGTGTTACTAAGTAATAAAGCGGCGCCATTTTGTCGGTGTTCCGCGCTGGGCGCCGGGTGTCGTCGGGAGGCGACGCCGAGAGACCAGCGAACCGGCATTAAGTGATCAAAGACTTCGCTCCACTCCCGCTTCACGGCCCGTGCGCTTCTTTCATTATTTTAATTAAATCAACCATCCATATAACAATCCGCCTTCGCATTTATCCTTTCAAAGATACATAGCCCACCTTTGCTCTAATTATAGGTATGGGGTTGTTCCTGGGTATACATATGTAATGACATTTAAGTATCATTATGACTTATGGATAAACTGGTTGAAAGTTTCTAATTTGGCTTTTATCTGATACCAAGTTCTTAAAAGTATTTTGTTTCTTTTTACGTTCTGTTTGTCTTAACCAGGTAAAAGTGTTTTACAACATTTTTCTAACGTCTGATAATCATACCCGGAATAACGAAACACGGACTAACGGACAGACAGACACAGAGACAGACAATACATATTTTCTTTTACGTTTTAAGTAAAGCAAATACATCAATTATCTAACTTATTAAAACTTTCAAATACTTGATTTTTTTTTTAATTAAATATATAATATTTTTTTTAATAATAATTTTTTTTAATTAATATAAACGCGAATTGATTTTTTTTTAATTAAATATAAACGCTCCTGTTTTGTTAATTGATATTTGAAAAGAATTTAAATTGACGGTAATATTTATGTTAAAAAATTATAGGATACTAGGTTTTGCGCCCGACTCCGTCCGCGTGGAATTAAAAAACAAAAGTATATGTGTGCTTCCAGGCTATCTTCCACATCTATACCAAATTTCATCAAAATCCGTTCATCCGTTTAGGCTACAAACATTAACAAACATCCATCCATCCATCTAAACTTTCGCATTTATAATATTAGTATGAATTAGTATGATTGGCGTCAGTGCGCAATAATAATCTACCAGAGAATTATGTGATTGTGTTGTAAAACATTTTTGCTATATGATATCACCCTACTATGAAAACAATGACAAATGTCATGACGCAATTTTGTCAATGTGTGATGTGAATGTTGACAATAGTCATTATCATTTAAACTTAATACAAAACAGGATACATTTTTGTAATATAACTTTAAAAAGTTAATTAAATTCATTGAAGTCAGTAGTATTTACTAATAAGGCCTTGACAAACAATATTTAATTTTGTCATAATATGAATCGGATATTAATTGCCCATCCTGGTGTTTATGCGAATATTATACGAATGCACGATTAATTTCATTAACATAATAACGAATCCAATAATTATGAATTTTTGTTTGTTTCAATTCGATTCGTTGGTTTTGTGTATATTATACTGCCGGTCCAATAAACACAACAGTCTAATGGTTTTAATCTAGCGATGTTTTTTAAGTTTATTGTAAACTATTACAAACTAATTTTTCATCAACTTATTAACCCCTTCTAAGTATGCATAAAGAAATATTTTATTCGTGGCCACATCGGTCCCCGAGTGGAGTATCACTCTATTATTTATAGACGCGTTCGATACGCAATACAAATTATTGTTTTCAAAGTATAACGTTTAGGGGAGCAGACTGTTTGCGGAGCGACCCTCAGGGGAAGCTTACCCTGTGAAACGGCTCAACGAATTTGACGCTTATCACGAGCACAGTAAGATTGATTTCTTTATTGCATACAAACGAGATATTACCATTAAAGGCAATCGGTGTGCGTACTATTGAAGCAATCTTTTGACAATTGAATTTGGATTCGGGTGAGGCATTGTGAGCAGATAGGACGTTATGCGAGCGCGAGGCTATGGGTGTTTGCGTGCGGTAATTGATACGAACTGACAGACACCGGGGGGTTACTTTTTCAGCCTCCGCTTGAAGAGGAGTAATGTTTTGACATTTAGCGAAAAGCGATGGGTGTGATTTGAAGAGCCCTTTGTGGAATTATACTCGCGAATGGCATCTTTAATATTGACTAATGCATTTCGTCGCTAATGGGCGTCGGAATACGACAGGTGCGTGAGCTTTGTCACAGCTTAAGTGTTACATTTAAAAATAGACACGTAATTATTTTAAAGTGTTGATATTATTAAATTCATCGTTATTAAAGCTCCTGGTGTACAAATTATGCTTTGGAAATTGTTCTATCGTAGATAAAAACTGTAATGCTCTGGGAAACTATGCCATATAAAATACTGTAGTTTGTTAGTTACAGACACTTACTTTTTTCAAAAATGCACTTCTATGCATACTTACTATAGTTTCCTACAATTGAAACAATTTTTCGGTCAATATCATAAATCTGAAAAAAGCCTACTAAAAAATTTGCTTCAGTTTCCTTTATTTGTTCATGTACAATGCGAAAGATAAGCTTAGAAAATTAACGCTTAGTAAAATAAATTGAATTGAGATGGTAGTAACAAAGGCGGATCAGACGGTCCATTAATAAATCAGTTCGCTAAAACCGTAATTGAAATCTCAAACAAGGCCCGAGGGTGCGGTGTTTGGTGTAACAACATTATTACAATAAGTTGGGAGCCGCCGCGCCGCCCGCCGCCGTCGCCGCGCTCGCCCGCGCGCCGCGTTAGTTCACACGCTCAACGCTTGCCCCTTACGTATCAGATTTCTATACCCAAGTATATATCTTTACGACCTTCCGGAAAAATTGGATCAATAAAATTCAGATTTTCGCTAACGTTGCATAAAGATGTTTATTGTAAGACAGATGTTTTAAAAGAGTTGTTATAGTTAGAAACAGTCTTGTGGCTATGAAATAAGTAATGTGCATATCAATTGGTATAACCTGTGCATTTTATATAACTTTCACATTTTGATAGTGATTGCCTCAAATATTTTAAGAACAAAAAGTTTCCATAGTTAAAACTTTCAGTTCATGACGAATAAATATTCACGTTAATTATTTCTTGTGAAAATAAATTAACTGGGTTAGGTTAGATTATTATTGATACCAATAATGAAAATTCCAATTTCGTATTTAATTAGATATGTCTACTATAAACATTTTGCATCATTTTGTAATGTTTTATGGACATTTATTCTCATCCCTTTAACCTCGCATTATTGTATAAAGAAGGTATGATTGTGCCGTGTAATATTTGTTTCTTAGTGGCAAAACATATTAGGTGGAACAGTGGTGTAGGCTGCAGGCGTCGAGGCGTGGTGCAGTGGCCGCGGGCGCGGGTCCGCCCTCCATCAGCTGTTGTCTTCCCACATGCCGGCTGGAGGGGCGACATTGCTTCTTAATTACATATCTTGTTGTCCTATTTGCGCTTTGCCCAAACTTGATGTATAAACGGACAAAGTCTCCACTCACAGTTATTTAATGTAAAAGGTCTCAAAAACATTTGATACTAAAATAGAACGCTACAAAACAGTTAACTATGCTACTAAGTTTGTTATTAACTTCGAGCTGACGCAATCGCGGGCGATAGCTAATATTTAATTATTTTTATAAAACCGATGATATATGATTTCTGGATCGTACACCTGTTTAACTAAAGCTTGATGTAATTGGATAATAATTATTTTACGTAATCGTCTTACAGAGAACTTAGTACTTAGTTACAATAATCTCGTAAGTTTCAAAGCAGCGGAGAAACGGGACCGACATCAAATTTACACTATAGTTAAGCTTTTTAATGAGTTAATGTTTGACTTCGGTGCCTATTCCGCTCAAGGGCTTTATAAATGCATGAAATAGGAACGCTACAGCCGACGGTTTCTATAGAATTTGGGAGTTCACTGTAACATGAATTTAAAACAATAGAGTATTGATTCTGTATTGGATATATTGAAACACATGTACTTTATAGATTTTGTAATGTTGATTCTACTGAAGTGTTCGAGATTGCTATTAACAAGGATTTTTATATTTCAATTATGCACGATATTGTGGACATTCAGAAACTGAAGATAGTTTGTTTCAAAGCCTTTGAAACAAACCATCACGGTTTGTTTCAAACTTTGCAATCAGATTTTTTAGTTGGTCTATTAAATACTCACTTCATATCTAGAGTTAATAAGAATATTCATGCCGCGGCTTTGTATTCAATCATTAGAACACTCCAATTTGCATATCAATCGGGAATAGAATTGCTAAAGCTTCTGAAGAATAAACCAATAATGCAAATAGCGTATTGTAAAACTCAATGAAATATAGTTGTTAATGATAACAAAAGAGTTAGACCAAAAGCCAATCTGCGGCGCACAAAAGAGCGCACTAATCTCCTCATTCCGGCGACAAATGAATGCGGGAGGAATAAGTTGAGAAGTGAGGAGTCGCCCTTCAGTCTGTCGGTGGCAGCGACCATATTTCCCGCTTGAGTGGACGCAAACAGTCGGCCGTTGTGCGAAAAGCCCTACTCCCGTTCGCCGAAAGTTAATAGGGCCTTTGTTAAGCGACCGCCCGACTCTTGTAATGCAATTAACACCAACAATACCGGTATCGCTAACGAATTAATTTTAACTCCCGCGATACAATAAAAATTCATAAGGCGGAACAGTTTGACTTAACATTTACACCGACAAGTATGGACGACGTTTGTTATTTTTTTTTCTTAAGTTTCTTAGCAGTTCTGCTTGAAGAATCATTATTGTGAAGACATTCTACGAAACTGCTTCGTTGATGTCGTTTGTATAGGAAAATAGTAATAACTTTGAAAAGTAGTTATAATAAAAAATCGCTTCAAATTGATTGATCGAAGCATTTGATTTTAAATCTAACATTTGCGATACCATTGCTTGATATTGCATTCCTTGATAAGCAATCAATAACCCAAGTTTGTTGTGTTGTAATTACTAGGTTTAGGAATTTTATAAGGGTTCAAATATGTAAAATCTTACTTTATTTTTTAACTTTTTGAAAAAAATCTTTAATTTGTCACTAGCTATAATAAAGATCATGAAATCTTAATATACACACTTAAAATACTAACTATTAATAGTTTTAAAACAAAGTTTTTGCCACTAATGACATATTTGTACTGTGACTAAAAAGTAAATAATTCATGTAATTCACTTTATAATGAAGAAATATTCATGAATGAGTCTTTGTGAATTAGGAAAGGCAGCAGCGGCCGCGCTAGACACAAAGGCGACCACCCGCGTCTTGGGAACATCCCTGTCGCTACTTGTACACACCCAGTCGAGTGGAAACCTCCAACCAGACACACATCTACCACCATTCATCATTTTTTTCTTTTTAAACTTGAAAGCCATTTTAAACGTATGATACACAACAAATGTAACATCTTTTTTCAATTGTAGTAGATCGGTAGCGGTCATCGCAAACAGCAATTGGGCCGATCGATTGTCCGCATAACAACCTCTGTAATACCATTGTGATTATATCGGTAGCTTCAATGACACAATAAACTTACGTTTTCAATATCCGAAATCTTTAGAAATATGATGCCAATACAGAAACATACATTCAAACGACTCGTTCAATCAATTTTATGCTTAAACGAATTTTTGAATATGGAATTTAATATTAAAACATGTTATTTGTTAATTGTACTTTTGATATATGTAGGTATTTTTTTATTTACATAAGATTTTCGTAGCATGTTCGTATTTTTTGTTCTGCATCAACTTCTGCAGTGTATATTGGTTTTAAGCTGTCTTTTTATTTCAGGTGTGGTTCAAGAACCGGCGGGCGAAATGGAGGAAACAGAAACGGGAGGAGCAGGAAAGGTTGAGGAAAATGCAGGAGGAGCGGGCTTGTGGTAGGACACCGCTCCTGGCGCGGCCGCCGCCCGCCCGCTCCCCGCACTCGCCGCACTCCCCGCACACACCCGGCGCACACTCGCACCCCGGCAGGAGTTACACTGATGACTCCGACTCTGAGGTAGAGGTAGCTTAAGCTATCTACTGTCAATAAAAGTGATATAGACTTGTAGTACTTGTAGTGAAGTGACAGTGATACGCAATAGTGGGGACACAAACTTAATCCTTTGAAGGATCTTATAAAGCATTGCTTATAAATATTATATTAATAGACATGCGAAAATAACTATAAATTAGGTAAACATAAAGTAGTGTTTATTTCGTAGTCGATTATTTTTAATAATGTATTTATATTGATATTAAGTTGTAATTATAATTATTGCTGTAGGTATAGGAAAGCGTATTGTAATAGTGATTTAAAAATGATGTACTCGTTTTAAGTAGATTACACTTTCAATGTAATTAGTCGATTGAAATTATTGGATAAAGTATAAAAGCGAAACCAGTTGAAAAAACTTACAACAACAAGAACATTTAGAGAAAACATAGCTTCTTTCGTGTAATTTTTAAACATTTTTTAATAATGATTATTTTCTTCCGTTGTTACATAATTACAAAGTGAAATAACAATTATTATTTCACATGACAAAGTTTTACAGAGTCAGAGCATTTGTATTAAATTAAATAAACTTTTATGAGGTAACTTTGCTTTGCTATACTATTATTAAATGTATAACCACGTTTTATAGGTAATTTATTAATGCATAATTTGTATTAACCAATTTTGTAAAGTACAATTTGATTAAGAAATTCCTGCTATTTGAGAGATGATATTGGTAACGAAATTAATTTATAAATTGTACATGATTCAGGGAATTACTTCGTTAATTTACAATCAGTTGTATTACTTTGTGTAAATGTTACGATGGCTATTTACAAACGAAATTAATTAATTGAAAACATTATTTCAAGTACGTAATCAAAATAAAATATATTAGCTTACATATTTACTTGAAACAAAATGGTTTTATTTTTTTATCTAGCTCATCTGTACTTTAATTAAAGTAAAGAGGGTAATTACCCTCTTGAAAATGTCCTTCATAGAGCACAGTTCTTCACGCAAACCTGATCTCAATCTACGAAGAACTGTAGTTCCTAAAATAACGCTTTAAACCATATTGGCAATATTTTTATTATTAACGAGCTGTCGCCCGCAATCTTCGTTAGCGCAAATTTGGACCACTCGTTACGCTATTTTGACAGCCCGGAATTAAAAAAAAATAGCCTATAATATGCCTAACCATGTCAGCTACCCTCCAGTGAAAGTCCCGTCGAAATCGGCCCAGCCGTTTCGGAGATTTCCCCGAACAAACGCGGCTTGCGGACAGACAGACAGACAAAATTTTTTTAATGCGATTTTCGTTACTATCAACGGAAATACATCATCTTCCCAAAATCTGGAATTTTCCTTTTGATATTATAAACAGACACTCCAATTTTGTTATATGTATAGATATAGATATATATGAAAACATCAATGTCAGATTAGCCGTGCTATATCAGGCTGTCGAGATGGTATCCCGCCTTCTGCATACAAATGAGATGGGATATCCAAAGGCAGGCGGCCGGCCTTGTGCATGCCATTATTGTTATATCATTAACTATGTCATCTGCACCGAAATAATACATGCGATAATACTAAGCAACGCATTGTCCATTCAGACTACATCTAATGTGTAACAACGATTACAATTAACATAAAATGAATGAATCACATCTCAATTCAAGTTAGTAGTGCGCAACAATTTTTTATCTATGTAAATGTAAATATAATCAAACATGATTGCTAATATTTTTTTTTATAATATAAGCTGGCAAACGAGCAAGCGGCCACCAGAATCCACCGAAATGGAAAGCGACCACTGCCCATAGACAACCCTTAATTGACGGAGGAAGAGACGCACATAAAGAGGACATTTCCCCCTCCTATGCGTCTCCTCTACCGTCAAATCCACTTTTCCTTCCCATCCTTTCCTCTTAAGAAAAGGGTGGAAAGGAAAGGGACTAAAATTAGGCCTCCAGCATCACACTCATCAGACGAAACGTGGAATTGCTACCACTTCACGTCTGTCTTCTGTGTGGTCGTGGTATTGCACCGGGCGAGCCGGCCCATTCGTGCGAAGATGTTAAAGCGGGCTCTACCACTGTTAAATTCTAATAATTGTATGATATTTTTAACCTTTTGAAACTATACTTTTTGAGTTCAGTCCACGTTTTTTTTGATCTGATCTATTAGACTCAACGAGTAAAACCTAACATCAAACTATTAGTGAAGTAAAATGGTTTAAGCATGGTGATAGCTTTTCTTCTCCTTTCATTATATTGGATTTTTGTTGGCTAATGGTGCAAAGATTACAAAGAAAAACGAAATATTTGAGTAAACGTTTAATAAATATATTACAAATACTGATAACTAATAACGTTCGAGTCATGTTATTAACAAAAAATAACGTTATTATTGCATTACATTAAATATCAAACAGTCATATACTTCATTCCAATGATAGTCGTTAGAGGCCGCTTTGAATAGGTACATTGTCTTATATTACACCCAATTATACTACAACAAGCGTGTCGTAATGGTTATAAAAATGGTTGGCAATCTCATATATGAGGATGGTTTTTATGACATTAGAAATAGAAACGAGATTTCGAAAAGCCATTTTAAACGTCGGTTATTATTGTATATTGCTGGATCGAAAGACGATGTTGTTGCAATGGGTTTTTACAAATTACGACAGGATTAGAATAGTAGAACCCAGGGGTTGTTTAGTAGTAGGCGTAAGGGTAAGAGTACGCATAGGCGTACGGGTAGGAGTAAGCTAGTGGTGCGCTGTAGGAGGCGACGTAGGCGGGCGACGCGTAGTAGCCGTACGTGTCCAATAGTACCTGCGGCTTGGCGCTCACTGACGCCAAGAAAAGCGCAGCCACGAACAACATTGTCATCTATAAACACAAAATTAAACTCTTTTATATTTTTTTGTTAACTACTCATATTTTAATATTTGAATTAAAAAAATTGAAATTATGTTGCTAATTAAAAAAAAAAACTCTGCTACAATTTTGGGTCTACGGCAATTTAGTGTTATGAGCATTAACTAAAATAATCTATATAATGCACTAATCTAATCGAACATTAGAAACGTAAGTTACGAAGAATTTCAAACATGCTATAAAAAATAATTCTTTACAAACTAATAAAATACCTAAGACCAAATAATAAAAGTTCTTCAAAACTTTTACACGTTCTAACTAAAAAATACTTTAATAGTTTTAAACTTCTTTAGAAAACTGGAGTGGGCTTTATTTTTCAAAATTAACAACCTTTTTTCTTTAACTGACATGAAAATTTATAAAGTTTGCATCGGAATTAATGAATGAAAGAAGAAGATGCTTAAAACATTGATATAAGATTGGCGAATGTATAACTTTTTGATATACTCAAAACGACACATATTGCTCTAAATATTTTTTATTGTATATTTTAAAATTCTTACCAGCTTGTACATGATGATTAATCTCCAAGGATCGGTGGCAACGGACAACAAAGCTCTGTCTAGAGACAACGCTAGATGGAAATGGTGTCGATCGCTGGCTAACACGATATTGATCCGATCCCGTCCTGTCGTATCTTATATAGCTACACCTGGCGTCCCGTTCGTGCTCAGAAACATTAATACGCCCGCCTTCAGCGTTCAATGATACCGGACATAATATTCAAACATACAATGTCGCATTAACGTTAATAGTACTACGTCATGTCCATATGGAACCCGGATCGAGTCGTGACTGTAGCCACGCGCACGTCGCTTCGCTATAGATTGTCAAAAACAAGGATAATCTACAATTGTTCCTCGCCTTTGTATTTTACAGTACAACAAACAATCAACAGAGTACATCCAATAAATTATGGTCACGATACATAACTTTCAAACAAAATATTTTGTTTGAAAATTGTTTTTTGGTAAAATTAACTAGCATAACTTAAAGAAAACTTTAAAATTTAAAGTTAGCTCACGGACCATATTTGTTCTTAGTTAGTCATGTTTGTTATTGTTGTATCGTCAGATAAACAAACAAGATCACTGCAGTTTATGTATGGTAGATATTTTATGAAAAAACTGCACAATGGTATAGCTGGAAGATTGGAGAACCAAACACATGCTAATCTTTGTGACTTTTACCATTCAGTGTTGACCTTGATATCACTACAATGCATTTAAATTTAAAATATACAATCGAATTCTTTACATTTCAAATATACTTGTTTAATCGATAATACTAGCGACTTGCGAATATGGTTTTTACATCCGCAGAGATCTTTTATTATGTTGTGTTATGTTTCGGTAAAACTGTAGTACTGATCCGTTATTTGTTTTAATGTAAGGATCGTCAATTTTAATATTTAATCTATTTCTGAAAATGTAGTAAGAGCAGCTACAGAGGACCTTGTTGTTTAGAGATTAATCAAATTCTATGGAACATAGTCACGATTATCAAATTATATAATATAGCTTTCGCTCGCGACACCGTCCGCGTGAATTAAAAAAAAAACAAAAGTAAGTAGCCTATGTGTTCTTCCAGACTATAGTCTACATCTATGCCAAATTTCATTGAGATCGGTTCAGCGTTTTAGGCTACAAACTCTAACAAACATCCATCCATCTAAACTTTCGCATTTATAATATTAGTAAGAAGTAAGATGGATATAGAATTCTTGTCATAAATAACTTATTCCATGTTAGTTGTTATCCAATTCTATTACTGGTTCAGTTAAGAGAGTCACTTTTCTAAATTCACTTCTAACCCTCTCGTAATCAGGAAGCCATACAAAGGTGAGTAAATTACTTTTTGACAAGTATGGATTCTTCAATTTGTATTTTCCGTTATATTTTTTTTTAAAGTTGGAATCGTTTTATTTTTAAGGCAGCGAGGCCATGAATGTTATTGTACAACATGATTAATAAACACAAGATAAAGCGACACAGGAATTGTCAAGATTTTGTTTTCGAAAGAGTCGAACCCAGTACTTACCATGAACAAGATACATTAAATCGCTAGATCACGAAGTATTCTAATATCAATGTTAGAACAATAAGCGCAGCGAATATTACACTCCAAAAATAATTTAGTTACCTATTATATTTTATTTTAACGATCCATTTTTAAATCACAAAAGGTCAGTATTTATTTTTCTGGAATTTCCGACTTCTTAAAATGCAAACTGGCCAACGTTACGTTACGTTACGTTACGTTACGTTAGCGGCTCGTTGCTCGCTCGTTTCCCTGTAACACTACGTACTGACTGCATGAATGTGTCGTGTAACAATTAAATTACACCGCGTAACACCAGTACACACAATTTTGTAGTTTATTTTTGCTTTAAAATATTGATTATGATATTATAAGTACTTAATAAAGCTTCCATTTCAAGCTTAATAAAGTCCCATTTACTCAAAAAAAAAAATCATTAACGGATTATGATATTTGACGGTTGCTCGCGTAATTTGTTTTATCGAGTTAACTAATTTAACGAAAGCTAAAGTTAACATTATTAAAGTGGGTTTTTAAAATTATCAATTTTCCTATAAATTCAATAGTAATTTGAAAACAAGACTCAAGTAGACTTGGTTTTCCTCTCATATTATTTATAAGGTTTATTTGATTTGCTTCTGGCAACAATATTATAATATTGATATTGCTAAATCAGTCACGTGCAAGTTGCGTCAGTATTGAATTTGAATGGCTTTACATAAGTTTTCCTATTATTTATTGACTAACTTTACTTTGTTACAATAATATATTTTTAAAATATACTCTATGCAAGTCTAAAGTACAGATGCGCGAATTACTTGTTATAAAGATGACATTTTATGTGATTATTTCGATGTAGTTAAGCATAATTAAAGTAAAGAAAAAGAACACATAAAATATACGCTGTTCAAAGGTAAAACTTTTTCGTAAAGTTTTTTGAACTTTTCTGCTTCGGTGAACTTAGTCATTTTTAGTGGGAACAATAAAAAAAACCATTTTTTATAGTAAAATATTTATTACTCATCGTCGAGTTTCTGCCGTATGTTCCGTTTTTGGACGTTAAGTTTTCTCTTCTTGAAGTCTACTGGTCCATCGCCGAGGGAGTCGACGCGTTTCTCCTTGAACTGTACGACTTCGGGCAGCACGAGTACGGGCGGCGGCGGCTTCTGCTTACCTGACTTCGGCAGCTGCAAGTCTATGCTTTCTTGACACCTGTCAAACCAATATGGAAATGTTACAATATTTGGGTCATTGATTTGCATTATTATTCGCGTTTGCATTGCCTAATGATGTGTTGAAGTATGGATAGGTGCATGTTTTTAAGTTTAAATCAGATTCCAATATAAAATTGACACCATAGACAAGCTACAATTTATGCTAAAACTCGTAAATTCCGAAATATTTGTGGTTAATCACGTGTTCTCACATAACTAAATAATATTGGTTAACCATAGTTTTCAATATCACTTTACGAATAATTGTATGATATTCACAAAATAACTAAAATATTCCTATGTGGCCGCCATGTATTAAAATGATGTCTATTTTCTTAATTAAGGCTTTCTGTATAAACTAAATATTCTGTATATTTTGTGAATAAATGTTATATTTGATAATTAGGTAACATTATTGTAAGCCATCCTACACAAGCTAAACAAGTAAGAAACATTTTTGGTTATTTATGTTAATACAGCAATTTCACTAATTCACTTCTTTACAAATAGATATTAATTCTTAATGCTGCTTTATTCACTTTTACGGCAGATATGCAAATTTATAAATAGATTAGTAGATTAAACAACATACTCATCTACAACAGGTTTCCATGATCCATATGGATTGGTTGGACATGACGGCCCATACTGATCATCGCTATTCCTAGACTTAGTTTTATCAGACAATTCTTTCATCTTTTCCCTTTTCATAAGAGCTTCAACTTCTTTGAAACTCGCTTCTTGTTTTTGCTTTCTGAAATAAATTAAAATAAAACAGAAATAAATAGTTATAACATTTAACACAACATGCGATCTTTTCGAAATACATTGTCATTTCATTGAAAATAATGGCAAATATAAATCTATACTATCTATACTATTATAATAAAGCGTAAACACACACTTCTTTGTTACCCAGGATGTCAGCAATTACAGCATATTTTTGAATAATTATTTTTTTAATAAAAAGCCGTACATTTACGTCACACTTTAGGCTATATATATTCACGCCATTAAACTTAGGGGAAAGAGACCATAAGTTGCTGCCAACATTAAGGAAGCAAGGTTGCCATTGTTTGTCATCATGTCATGTCATTTTGACATTTGCGATTGATAATTTGACAAATGTTTACAATAAAATAAAATTCTCATAATTTTATGCGGATGAAGTCGCATGGGAACAGCTAGTAATAATTATAAAACAGTTAAACAACCAGAAGTAAACACATACTTGGGTTTTTTCTGTTTCTTTGTTGGCTGCTCCTCTTTTAATTTCTTTTCTTCTTGTTTAACTATAGACAAATAATTATCTGGTGCATTCCAAGTTGTTTCTGTAATTAAATAATAACAAAGCTTAATTTAAATCAATAAAAGAACAACTACTTATTAAATGAATTCATAAAAATTGTTTACTGATACAATCTAGTATTGCTTTTGATTTTATTTTCCTCAGAATTTAAAGTAGCGTAAGAGTTTTATGTTTATAAATCTATACATATAATAAAAATTGTTTACTGATACAATCTAGTATTTCTTTTGATTTTATTTTCCTCAGAATTTAAAGTAGCGTAAGAGTTTTATGTTTATAAATCTATACATATAATAAAATTGGAGTGTCTGTTATATCAAAAGAAAAATTACAGATTTCGGGAAGATGATGTATTTGCGTCGCTGATAACGAAAATCGTATTTAAAATCTTTGTCTGTCTGTCCGCAAGCTGCGTTTGTTCTGGGTAAACTCTGAAACGGCTGGGCCAATTTCGACCGGACTTTCACTGAAGGGTAGCTGACATAAACAGGTGTATTATAGGCTACTTTTTAATAAATTAATATTGCATAGTCGAAGTTGCTGGCAACAGCTTGTAGTTAATAATGTTAATAATGATAGTAAGTACCACACTTACCATTAGTCTTTGTATTCCAGAAATAAGAACTTCCACTGTCACTTTTAATTTCATGCCATTCATAAGCTGATTTATCTTTAGTGCTGCAACTCACAGTTATATCAGCAGCACTGCCGCCACTCTTCTCCACCATTTCATTAATTACCTTCACAATATAAATGAAATATATACAATAGTAAAACATAAAAGAATCAAATAATGTATATAGACAACATCTTTGACAAAGATGGTTTATACAAATGTGCTATTTTGTAGAACAGTAACTATCACTGTCTACACCAGTAGTATTTGAGACTGTAAAAAGTTTATTATATGAAATTGAATTTACTATAATAAGTGATCTTATTATTTAAAGATCTCTTGCCTCTCAGGTGAATAAACCAAGAAACTTACTTTGGATGTGAGGTCACCATTGTTCTTAACATCTTTTAAATAAGCAGCCATCGCCGCTGCTTCCATTTTTTTCATTTCATCATCAATCTTTTCCTTTTGCTTAAATTCTTTCGCGCTCTTTTTGCTAAGTTGAGAAATGTGCTTTTGAACATTTTCCTTGTGTCTCTTACCATTCTCATGAAATGATATACACTGGAAAATATGTTTAGGAATGAAACTCTAAAGTAAGTAACACGAAAAAGTTAGTATTACAATTCTTAGTCACATACCACTTTACTATCTGCAAACCAACATTTGCAAAATTCGCAAAATTTTCGAGCCGTCGATTGCCAGTATTCAGTCCTAAAAAATTTTTGAAGAATTAAAAAAATGCATTTACCCAAAAGTTCGACAAAGATCATTCATTAAATTTTTTACATCTTGTAGGTCCTGTTGTTAGCTTGTAATGGTGTTATCAATACCAGTAAACAAAGAAAACATATATATATATAACTTGCTTTGATGTATAGTAAATTACAACTTATTTCCACAGAACATTACGATAACGATATTATCATCATTCAACGATATATTTTTGGTGTTATTTTGTCACGTATTAAAAGATTTTGAAAAGAAAAAGACGACAGTGACAGATTGTACTCTGTCATGTCGTAAGAACATGTCACATTGGCACTGCTTTGCCACCACCATCACTGACATTTTTTAATGGACAGGCTTTCAGACATCGTCTTTGTGCTAATTTTCAACATCTTGGCGGTGACAGTCGCTGTTGGTGGGAGTGTTGACTATTGGAACAAATAAGATATAGAATTAACTGTCTTTAATATCAACAGGCGCAATAAATAGAAACGAGGCAAAACCTGACATTATCAAGAATCGACTGATCCATTTATGCAGATCAATGACTTTAATACAGACGTACAAAAATTCTTGACAGGACCAGACAGGACAGTAGGAATATCTGTGGTAGGAATTTCTCAAATGACTATTTACGAAGTTCCGATTTCGAAAGTTCTGATTGTTTACAAAAATAATAATATTTTAACCAATATGGGATAACGTAATTGAATTATGTAATGTAATTATAATAAATATCAAGGGATCTGATTAATTTTATGGTATTTTTGCGTTATAAGAATCATATTTGATTAAGAAGTAAATTATTTCTTGAATTAAATTCACTTTTGCCACTAACCCTGTCACAAAAGTACCTCAACATGATCTTTTTAAACCAGGGCATTAAAGGTACCGAACTACCGAAGATCAATTTGCCAATTAGCAACATTGATGTTTTATTTTTAACTGCAAATAAATTTCATAAATTGGCAACACTGTCGCTTGGTTACTTTGTGATGTCGTCGTCGAATATCGAGTGTCGCCGTCTTTTGTAAAGTTTTATCAAGGTGATATTTGTTTATTTTATATTAATAGCTTCCGCAACATCTGTTTACTATATTCGTCTAACTTTTCTTTCTTTTACGCTATATCTATCAATATTAACTTCAAGAAATTTTGCTACTGATACCTTCAGTATACGGCCGCCATATTAAATTGGAACATTGAATAGAATATTTATCTTTGCACATCTCGGCAATCTTACTTTGTATTTGTGTTCGTAATTTTAGGTACTATGCGTTTTGTTCCTTATTAAACTAACTTACTGTTAGTTTTGATCCGCGACAAAATATAAATTCCTTCCTTGCAGCTGTGTTATAGGTACTTGCTATGTATATATTTTGCTTGTTGACGCGTCTCGGTACATAATGACTTTCTGTTGGAATCATAACGATTTGATTTACAGTTACCTTTTTATCTTTTCAGGTATCCCTCGGCTAAGTTGGTGAACGTGAAAAACTTTTCAAGTAGCATATGTATCTAAAAGTGATTTGTCGTAAAATTTGTTTAGTGTTGGACTTGGATAAATATTTGTGATAAGGTTCTAATTTTAGTGACTCCTAGTGGAAGTTTGTTAAAAAATGATGACCGAAAATAGAATTAGTTCAAGTAATCACGTTGGAAACAGTATGAATAACCAGACGAAGGGGTAAGTGTATTTGTATTGCATTCATTATTATTATTTAGCTCGTATTTAGTGTTTTTACTATTATATACTTTTACAGAGATGTAGATAAAACTGTGGAAGACAAAGGATGGAAATCGAAATTAAAAATACCCCCCAAAGACAGAAGAATAAAGACCAGTGTGAGTTGCTCTAAACTACCCTCATTTTTATCATTACTTCCTAGAGTAAAATTATTTTGCTTAATACAATACTGTGTAAATCTAGGATGTGACGGATACAAGAGGTAATGAATTTGAAGAGTTTTGCCTAAAGAGAGAGCTCCTGATGGGTATATTTGAGAAGGGGTGGGAAAAGCCCTCACCTATTCAAGAGGCTGCTATCCCTGTTGCCCTAAGCGGGAAAGATGTACTTGCACGAGCAAAGAATGGAACCGGCAAAACAGGAGCTTATTGTATTCCAGTGTTAGAACAGGTATATATTGTTTAACTATAAGAATTTACAGTGTCATGTAACAATTATATGATATAAAAGTATATCTATATGAATGTTAATCTTGATAAATAATCACTATTCTTTTATTCAGCATTACCATTTTAATTCTAACTTAGTTGTTAAGTTCAATTTCATGTTTCATAAAATAGAAAATTAAGTGCTGAGAACTGTTTTAATCTGTTTTAAAAATACACTTATCATAATAATTGTATTGACTTTATTATGATTAGTTATTTGGATTGATTACATATTATTATTAATAAAAAAATATGTCAATGTCCTGTTTATATTATGCTTGACAATAAAAGTACTTTACACTTTGGTCTAATAATCCACAAATTTACATTTTGTATTGGAAAATCTATTGATGGAGTATTGTGTTGTTTTTATTATGTTCTCTGCATTGTGTTATTAGTGTGTATATATTATAGTAGAACTTTTTTGAATTGGATCAAAATATTGCTGATAACTTTGTGACCATGATGATATTATTTGGATTCCCCTTCACTTCTCAATAAGTGATAAACCAAAATCTGAGCAATTAGTATAATTCATAAGATACATATAATTTCTGCATTATAACATACTGATCAAGGAACATTTTGTAGGTTGATCCAAAAAAAGATGCAATTCAAGCGTTAGTAGTAGTTCCCACAAGGGAGCTGGCCCTACAGACATCACAGATTTGCATTGAGCTGGCAAAACACACAGATATCCGCGTAATGGTTACCACAGGAGGCACCAACCTTAGGGATGACATTATGCGTATATATCAAAATGGTAAGTACAATGTGATTAATTTTTATTAGTAGAAGAATTTGAAATTCGGTGGTATAGGATGGTAAACATTGTAATTCAATATTCTTGTTTATTTTTTATATTTAACAACATGGCTGATAACATCAAAATAAATTATACATTTACCAAATTCTTAGTGTTGTCCCTTTAGAAACACACAGAATTATATTATCATTGTAATATAGTGATTATGAGGAATACATGTTTACTGTTTGGGCAAAATCCCATAGAAAAAATAATTTAAAACATAATTGAGTTAGGAAATACTGAAAATGTTATAATTGATCTTAATTTGTTATAGTTCAAGTAATAATTGCTACACCTGGTCGTATGATTGATCTCATGGATAAACAAGTAGCTAAGATGGACCAGTGCAGGATGTTGGTTCTTGATGAAGCAGATAAATTACTGTCACAAGACTTTAAGGGCATGCTGGACATGGTTATTTGTCGGTAAATATGTTTTGAATATTGTCTGTGTATTACATGGAATTCTACAACTGTGAACAAACTTGTTTATATACAGGAATGTGTAAATAACAATCAAGGAATTCTGTTAAAAAAAATATCAGGGTCACATTTACTATGATATTTAAGGTGGCTAGGTGATTATTACATTCACAAATGACCCACTTTAACTATTTGGAGAAATACATTATTATTTTTAAATATGCAAGGCAATATGTAAAGCACAAACTCAGATCTAAGCTAAAATATGAATTGTCTTTGTAGGCTACCCAAGGAACGCCAGATCTTGCTGTTCTCTGCCACATTTCCACTGAGTGTAAAGCAGTTCATGGAGAAGCACCTCAGGGAGCCATATGAAATTAACCTCATGGAAGAGCTTACACTCAAAGGAGTCACACAATACTATGCATTTGTTCAAGAAAGACAAAAAGTGCACTGCTTAAATACACTTTTTTCAAAGGTATGCATGATTATTTACATTACAGACATTTTGATATTTTAAAATCAAGACTACATGTATACTCACACTTTGAGTATTATTTTCTTAAGGTCTGTTTCTCCCTGTGTTATGTTTTGTATTTTATTTCTAACTAGCTCGCTTGTTGTTTCGCGTCTTCGTCCGCGCGGAAAAAACATTGTAATTAATATAGCTTATGTTATTCAGTGTTAACATAGCTATTTATTGGTGAAAGAGTTTTTGAAATCAGCCCAGTAGTTATTAGTACTTTATAATATTAGTATAGACAACTAATATGTTGTTCTTATCCCCATCAAATTGTCATTATAATGAAACAACAAAAATAAATTGGAACAACTTTTAAATAATATCAGTGTTCTTGCATAACAATTGTGACAAGTTTTTTAAAATGGCATTTGCTTTGTTGCAGCTGCAAATCAATCAATCCATAATATTCTGCAATTCAACTCAGCGTGTGGAGCTGCTGGCTAAGAAAATAACGGAGTTGGGATACTGTTGCTACTACATACACGCGCGCATGGCGCAGGCGCACCGCAACCGCGTGTTCCACGACTTCCGCGCCGGCCTCTGTCGCAACCTGGTGTGCTCCGACCTGTTCACCAGGGGCATAGACGTGCAGGCCGTCAACGTGGTCATCAACTTCGACTTCCCGCGCATGGCCGAGACCTACCTGCACCGCATCGGGCGCTCGGGCCGCTTCGGCCACCTCGGTATCGCGATCAATTTGATCACGTACGAGGACCGGTACACCCTGCACCGCATCGAGCTGGAGCTGAACACGGAGATCAAGCCCATCCCGAAGGTGATCGACCCCGCGCTGTATGTGGCGCGCGCCGACGAGGACGACTTGGCCGAGAAGTAACGCCGCGCCGCCGTGCCCCGCCTCGCACACTAAACACATCTGGACTTGCTGACTGGTGAACTGAATTAGTAGATATAAAAACAAAAACAAAAAACTTATTTGTAAAAAGTGATTTATTGTAACAAAATGTGCGTGTAAATAGTTTATCGTGAAATAAGACTCGATACCCTGAGCGGGTTAACTTTTTTAAAGTGTATATATAATTAAACACGGACTACGGAAGGCATCTCGCGCCCTTTATCCATATTGGAGACTGGGCGCGGTTTCCTACATTGTTGAAACGTAAAATATTTATCTGAATCCTTGCTTTGTGAGTCTATCTAGATTTGTCCATGATCTTAACATAAATTGTGGTAGACTTCCTACATGTGTCCAAGTGTCCTACCCATATTGTAAACGGAGCTAGCACCGGTTTCATTTTACAGAATTATCTTTCCCAAGTGATTGTGTTGTCTGGAGTATGGGTAGGCGAGAAGACTAGCCCAAACAAACATTGATAAATGAGAAAAAAATAATTCTGTGTCAAAAGCATTGCCTCTGGCCGCTTGAGGCAATGTTTCTTTTCATCAAGCCGCACTTAAATTAAACCTGGCTAAAATAATGATTTGGACTAAATAAGGAATTTGGATTTGTTGATGTAAGATGTATAAATGTGGTTTTCTTTAATGTTTTGGTCAATGATATTTTGTTATCTTAGCCAGATTTTAATGTTGCCGATACAAGTCATAGTTGAGTTCGATCTTACAAGCGGTATGTCACAGTGTGGGTATGTGGAGCATACCATTTCAAGCGAAGCTTAGGTGGGCATTATTTTTGGAGCAAAAGACTATTTTGTAGCTAATTTTTCTTAACAACAAGATATATTCTAAAAATACAGATGAAAAAATTACCTTACTTTTGGCCCACCTTAGCTATCGTAATATTTGTTTTATGTCGCCTGTGACCAGTAACGAGGCGGGGCGATGAGGAGACTCTGTCGCGGCTTGCAGATGCAACACATCGCTCCGTCTGGGGGATATCATTTAGAGAGTTTTTGTGTTCCATTATTGCAAAAAACATTTATCACTCTCTGGGGGTTTAATTGTTGGGATGTCAAGTGAAGAGCTACATAATTTTGGCCTTGCCACAGCTTTTTTATTTTAATTTTATGTTTTTTTAAGTATGTCATTACAATTTATATTATTTTGTCTTTGTATGTAATATTTGTTCACAATGCATTTAGCATGATAAAATATTTGCATAATAGCCTTTTGTACCACCTTCAACAGTTTGGCAGAAGCAGGTAATGTGTGTGTACAATGTTGTTCACTATTGAAATTACCTGAAAATTGTTTGGTGGAGAAATATTAAAATATCCTGATTGAAGTCGAATTTATTGTAAATCAATTAACTTATTTAAACGATTTGCGTTTATCGAAATCTGTGTTTATCTGTGATAGCTATGATCTAAAGCTGGCATAGTTTGATGAAATTAATAAAATGCCATTCAATAGTTTCGTCTTCCAAAAACAGTATCTTTGTGTAAAGCTTCTAATGTGGGAAAACAAAATATAAAAACAAACAAATAAAAAAATTTAGTTATTAATTTTAAGCTTTGCACCTTTTTGCGGTGATTTTTATTTTTTTTTATCACCGTAAATACCCAGTTTCTATATAATTTCTAATAAACATATGTTACTATTTCATCCAGCATATCATAGTTTTTTAAATGTAAGTTTTGCAAATCATGCTCTAAAAATTATAAGACAAATGTAATTGCATCACAAGAAATATTTTCAGCATATCAGCTGATATTGGAAAGCATGTAACTTCATTGTTTTTTTTTTAATCTTTATAACCTAGTATCAGTCTGTCCCAATGCTGAGTTAAATTAAAATGGAGGAATGTTTTGTTGCCAAAGTATTTTTTTTTTAATCTAAACATGAGGAAATATTTGTAATATATTGTATCAATTTACAGAAATTTAAAATTATATTTAACTTTTCGGTTTAATTATTGTATTGAAGTTACATGTTACAAAAATCTTCAGGAGTTTGAGGTGTTGAATAAATTTCTTTTATATAACTGTTTTCCTTTCTCAAAAAATATATCGATGTTAAAAATGGGCCAAAATAAACTCTTCACACAAACTTTTTTATTATTTCCTGTCTTAACCATTAACCAAACAGATATCTTACCAAATACTTGTCTTAACCAACCAGATGTCTTCAAAAAGTGTTTAGTTAGTATTAGTTTAATTAAATGGTAAGGAACTGAAGGACTATTTTGTAGGGCCAGTTAATACTTTTAATAATGGGGTTATCGAATGCTTCCGCTGCGTGTACCACATTGCGAGTGCAGCGCGTTATCGCGAGGTCGCAACTCAACATGGCTAGTATTTTTAGCGCATACAGCTTGAGTGGAGCGGTTTGATAACGATTCTACTCGACGCAGAAAAAGTATGTTATTTTAAAAATCCGTATAGCATACAATAGTTTTGAGAATACTAATTCCAATCTATTCACTTAACAGAATTTTCAGATCTAAATTGATTATTTAAAAGTTCTATAAGAATCAACTTGCTGAGTACTAAAACATTAACTATACTTAATCTATACCAATATTATAAAGAGGAATGATTTGGATTTTTGTATGTATTCGATTAACGTAAAAATTACTGTACCAATTTAATATATTCTCTTACCATTAGAAAGGTAATTTATACGTAACATAGGCTATATTTTTTATTACTTTTTAAGTTTACACGGTCGAAGTCGCGAGCAACAGCTAGTGATTGTATAATCCCGGTTATTTGTGTCTAGAAAGGGTTAGGCTACAGAATTTGTACTTTCATTGTGTAATTATAGACACTAAGTTATTAACCCTACCCGAGGCTATTAACAGATAACCAATATTCAGTTGATTTAAATTCAAGCACGTGGTAAAAAGGGGAAGAAAACAATTTGTAAAATATAACTTATTTAATACAAGTACGTATTCAGTCATTAATGTATAAGTACATAGGATATATAGTTAAACTGCTGTGAGCAGAATTATCAAAAATCATCGCTTGGATTCATTCCAACAAATTTCATGAAATTTTACGAAAATCATTTGAAAACTATATAAAAGGCGGATATTAAGTTTTATAAAATAACAGGTACAGTAAGTGTTTTTTCGGATACAAATTGACGGATTACATTCACTTACTCTACATTACCTTTTATGGAATACAGCAACAATGGTGAATAAATACAGCACAGAGGTAAACGTAAAAATTATTGTCAGAGATACAAGTAAAATGCTTCATAAAATTGGACATTTTACTCTTTTTAACATTGTATTTAAAAAAGATACAGTACATGATTGTTCATCTTGAGTTTCCACGGAGGAGACATCTTAACAAAATGTGTTTATTTTAAAGAAAATCAGAGGAAGAAAATTAACAAATGTTTCGGCAGTTTAAATCGACGTAATATTTAAAACATATCTTATATTTATATGCGATGTCAAAGAAGAAATAATGTATATATATTGAAAAAAACACTGCGATCACTAAATATTATGTTAGGAAAGCAAAATACATAATGTATATTGTTTTCTTACATTAACATACAAATAAAGGGTGGAAGAACTATCTAGTTCTATTTAGAAAACATTTTGATCTAAAATAATACCAAAAGAAAAAAGGAAATTACTTGAAAGACAATCAAGTAGTTTTTTTTTAATTGAAAGTATATCATTAACAAAGATTACTTATAAGCTTAATTTATATTTTAACTTTTAAGAGTCGTGAGGGTTACAGTTTCGCAGTTTTTAAAATATTCGCTTTTGTCCTAATAACGTTGTAGTATATTAAAAGTAATGGTGGGTTATGGAATAATTCATTTCAGGTCCCTATTGCAATAAACAATAAATTAGACTGAAAATAACATAAATAAACAAAGAAAACGGTACAAAAACAAATATCTTTCACTGGAATTTCAAGCGTGGAATATTTGTTCATAATCGTATTTTAAAACAATAATGCTTATAGTGTGTCTAAATAAGATAGATTAGTTTGATAAATGACGTATATGAAGTATCGAATTCAATTTGTATGAAGGCAAATGTCGTACTTAATAGACAGGTATCGTAGTGACGAAACAAACACGCATAGCGAACAATTATGAACTATCGATATTCGGTTTAAATAAAATTTATCGAACTTAAATAAAATTACTATTTTCTTATTAACTAATTTAAAGGACAATTCTAGTATTAATTATGGTGTAGAGAATTTAGCGAAGAAAATAATAATAGCGAAATCCAATTCGATTACGTACGACTGTAGTAGTAATAAATATTTATTCACTCTCATTATTTGTAATGGTTCTGCAGGTCATTATTAATTTGACTAAACGGTGTTTTTTTTAATTCATAAGTTATAACTATGAATCTATCGATTCCAACTTCTATAAGAATAAAAATCGAAAATCGATAAGATTCATGACTGATTTTACACAACCCATCCCTACTAAATTTGAAATGAATTGTCAAACTAATCTAAATTATTTAGACACACTATAGTTAAAAACTGACAAGACACGTTAAGTATTCATTTAAGAAGCACATTACATTACATATGCTTTAAAATTAAAAAAGCTGCCTTTTACATAAACCTCAAAGGTTTTTAATTAAATATTCTTATGTAAAAAGGTTGATAAAAGGTTAAATTATACTAAAGGAAAATAAATAAGTAATAAAAGTCTATATGATATGTTACTATAACTATCACTAATTAGGATATATATTAAGTACAATTTTTTAAAAGCTATCTAATGCGAGCTTTGAAAAAACATAAAAAAGCTCTTTTTTATCGCTACATCGTACAGAGAGAAATATCTATAAATACAAAGTCGTTGCTATCTACCAATCATAATAGGTTATACAATATTTGAGATGATCATTACATCGCTGGAATCTTTATTTTGTCAAAACATGTATATTTTTTAAAAAAATCTGTAAATAAAACAAGCTTCATATAATACGGCGCCAGGGGTAGTGTTACAAAATTATTAAAATTAATCTTATAAAATATCTTCTATTAAATAAAAATTCGAAAGTTTATCAAAGCACTTAAGCATAATTAATACATATTTTGTATTGTAAGTAAGTACTGATTATAAAAAGGGCTTTGTTATTAAAAGTGGACGAATATTATTAATTCCATGTCCTTTATATTTATTACAAAAATAAAAATAATAATAAATACAACTTATTTTAGGGGATATTACAACTATTGTCATTTTAGACTCACGATTCTTTATTCGAACTGGGGTAAACAGAGATATACACTTTATGTCATTAAATTTCTCAATTTATTTGTGTCCATATGCACGTTTATATGTAATTCGTTATAATAATTATAACTTACGAGTTCTCGCAATTTTATTATTATTTACTGTGGAGTTAAAGTTCACTCACATTTCATTTTTGTGTTATTTTAATAAACCTAATTGACATATAACTTTAGAAAAACATGTATCGAAGTCCTTGTCTTTTACTTGGAGGTCAAACAACGAACTATACTTTCGCGGTGATGGCACTTTCTCTACTCTCAACATTAAAACCAGTAACCTCTTTAATTCACTGGACTGGCTAAGTAGGCATAATATGCCTATTTGATTTTCGCCATTTTAGCGACGATTGTATGGATGATATCTCGAACTAATAGAGATAGAATTAACTGTCAGTATATTAGGCGTATAACTGGCAGCATTTAAAATGGGCGCGTTTAATTGGGAACAAAGGAAAAATTGTCATTTCCGAGTAAACACCTATTCAGTGGGTTCTATAAAGATCAGTATTTAAAAAAACACGCTTTTACTTATCATAAAGCTAGGTTAAAAACTCATCACACATTTTTTTTTTCAAATTACCTAAATAAATATTAACACGTAAGTCACAAAGTGGGTGGGAATTGTCTAAAAATCGTCTTGGTTATGTGCAAACATCAAATTATTTTTACAAACAAATTGTATTAAATATGTTCCCGATAGTTTGCTCGCTCAATGTCATTGCCAATACTGTACATTGAATTTTAAAACAAACAATACAAATTGCTCTATAGAGAGATCATTGCCAGCCATTCATCCAGCCATCGGCCGTGGAGGAAGATAGCAAACTTGTAGCTGAACATGAAAAATAAAAAAATATTATAGATGCGATTCCTTCATCTAATGCAAAACATTTATCAACAAGACATCATCATCCACTTGCCCTTATCCCTTACGGAGGGTCGGCACAGCATGTGCTGCTCTTCCATACATCTCTATCAGCCGTCATATCTGAATCCACTCCTTTCTTAAGCATATCCTCTTTCACACAATCCACCCATACTTTCTTCGGTCTTCTTCTACCTTTGTAGCCATCCACATTCAATTTTAACACATTTATCAACAAGACAAATTGTAGTTATAAAGATAAATTGCCGCTTACGTTTGTTTAGACTTGAAATCACAGAGTATGTGTATGCAATGTTATTCGATGGCGAGAGTCTCCATGAGCAGGTCGGGCGGCGGCTGCAGGCCGGGCTGCAGCGTGACGGCGACGCCGCGGTTCAGCGACACGGCCGGGTAGAACGCGCCGCGCAGCCCGGTGAACGCGATGTCGCCCTGCAACATGTGTCTTTCAACAATCTATATCTATACTAATATAATAATCAGTGTGTGTCAGTTATGTATGATGTCGGCAATAAAAGTATATTTTTGAATATTTTTTTTTAATGAAAATCCCTACGACAGGATTTCGGCTCTATATTTTTACGCTATTAAACTTTGAGGGTAAATAAATTGGTAAAAACCTTCATGCGAGAAAGCGACAAAAACTACAATGCTGCCATTAGCAGCAAAAAAAGATTGCCATGGTTAATCATAAACAATTCTCAGCCAACGTCAAGGGCCTTCGTTGTCATATAAGCATTTTAATTTTAACATTGGCGGCAGTGTGTGGCAGTGTGTGGCACTGTGTGGCATTGTGTGGCATTGTGTGGCATTGTGTGGCAGTGTGCGGCAGCGTGCGGTACCTGCGGGCGGTCGTCTACTGCGAAGCGCAGCGTGCCGCGCGCGAGGTCGAGCAGCACGCCGACGGTGCTGCCGCGCGCGACGCCGCCCTCCGCGCGGCCGCCGTGCGCGCCGCCGTGCACGAACCACGACCGCGCGCTGTCGATGTACATCGCCCAGCCCAGCGCGTCGCTGCCTGCACACAACATTCACCTTCAACACTAGCTGTTGCTCGCGACTTCGTCCACGTGACATTTAAAAATTTAGCCTATGTTACTCAGCGACAACGTAGTTTTCTAATGGTGAAAGAATTTGAAATCGGCCCAGTAGTTTTGGAATTATTTTAAAACATACAAAAATACAAATGTTTCCTCTTTATAATATTAGTATTGAAATATAGATTACCAAGCAAATAGACACTGTTTTATTTTGATGTAATGCATAGATCCCAATCACCTTCCTTTTTCCAATGCTCCTATTTATCCTTACTATCTATACAAAAGGGAAAAAAATTGTTATTTTGAGATAGATGGCGCTAGAAACAACTGTGATTTCTGTCAAACTTCACTTATGGAGAAATTCTCTTAATGTTTGTTATTTAACAATATTAATTCTGTTAAGTGTACGGGAGTAACTTCTGTACTTAGGAAGTCGCAATATAAAATCGAGTGTAGTGCAACTGACCGAGCATCTTGTCCTTAGCGACGTCAGCGCGCGCGATGCCGAAGGCGGGGTCGGCGTCGCCGTCGTGCGCGTCCAGCCGCAGCCGCCAGTAGTGCACGCCGCGCGCCAGCGGCTGGTCGGCCAGCACCACGCGCGCCTGCCAGCCCGCCGCGCGCGCGCTCAGCCCGTCCGCGCTCAGGCTCAGCGCGTCCTCCGCCACCGCGCACCGCACGTCCCACGCGAACCACGCCACTGACAAACACACCACACCGCCCTTGTATACCGCGCACAGCATTTATATGAGCAACAATATATTCCATCTATTGTGCATTTTACTTTGTACTCGATACATCTAAACGTATAGTATCTTTAAGTACGTATATTACTTTACGTATTATTATCTAACTAATCTGACTTAATATAACAAATGCGAAAGTTGAGATGGATGGATGGATGTTTGTTAGAGTTAGTAGCTTAAACGGCTGAATGAAATTTGGCATAGATGTGGAGGATATTCTGGAAGAACACATAAGCAACTTTTTTAATTCCACGATGGCGGAGTCGCGGGCGAAAGCTAGTTACGTATAATTTTTAAGGCGAACCTTAAAAATTCTTCTATTTATTTTAGATGATCGTGTTATAGATGATAATTTAACTAAAAATATGTTAGGATGATTTCATGATTGATTTAGACATATCTAAATATGTGAATTGACGGTTGATAGATAATTTTTCATAACGTAATACCTGGCGAGGTCTGGAGTCCGATGACCTCGCTGTAGGGCCCCTCGCCGGCGCCGTTGAATGCCTTAACACGTGCGCTGTACAGCGACGCGTAGTGCAGCCCGTCCACCGTGCACACCGTCTCGCGCCCGCAGTACACCTCCTGCAACACAGTACCAACGCCATTCATACTGTGAGTAACAACATTACTCACGCAACACAAGGCACAAATCACGAATTTCCATTTAGCATGATCCTGGCACCATTCTCACATCTTCTCCATCAAAACATTTTGACTATATTCTTAATTTGATATCATGTGCAATAATATAGATGTATCAGAGTTGTTAAGTGACACTAAGCGTTAGTTCAGGGTGAAATACTGACACGGAAGGGTCCGCCGAGGCCGTCGTCCAGCTCGAGCACGTATCCGCGCACGGCGGCGGGTGCGGCGGGCGCGCGCCACGCCAGCGTGCACGAGCAGCCGCGCGCCGCGCACGCCTCCACCGCCATCTCCGGCGCGCCCGGCGCTGCACCACACACTCATATACTAAACGACAACTATCATACTAATATAAATGCGAAAGTTTGGATGGAAGGATGAATGTTTTTTAGAGTTAAGCCTTAACGGCTAAACGAAGATGAAAACACATAGGCTACTCACTTTTGTCTTTTTTTAATACCATGCAGACTAAATCTAGTATACTAATAAGTGTCTATTATATTACGGGGCCCAAAAATGAATCCACGAAAACAGGAACTTTTTCTTGCGATTAACGATTTTTGGGGTATTCAACTCTATTAGTATAATGCTAAACAAGGAAATCATAGAGGAGATCTGCAATACAGATTTAGAACGCAAACATTTAAAAATCGCAAAATTATTTGTAATCTGATCTGCTAGTCAATGGGTCCCTTGACTTGGGTATGCTTAATTAATATGCAAGTTGTGCAACATAATATTGTATGTAAAAATTAATCATATTCGCATGATAACAATACATTCAAACATTACTAACCTGATGACTTCATTTGTTTTTCCAATGCTGTACGTTTGCGTAAAGATAAAACAATGTTATAAGAATTGAATAAAATGTAAACAAATGTATAAAATATGTGTCATTATAAAAGTAAAGAAAGTATGTAGACAATAAACTGCATGGTTTATTTTTAATTCATCTCATTTCTTTAAATTTCAAAGTACTATGTTTACATGGAAATAAAATATTGTAAATAATACGAGTTCCATTTTGAATGTATTAACATACAATGTCATTCTTTGATAGTATGTTTCTTTAATAGATGTATTTATAATTAAATATCTCAAGTGTTGCCATTGTTACTTGCAAAGGAATGCATACATCCATACCAACATAGTGTGTTTATACGAAAGATAAGCCTCAAGTGCAACATAGAATCAAAAAGATAAAAACAATAATGGATGCCCCATTTTAATAACCTGCATGGTTTTAACAGATAAAGTAGTAATAAATTAAAAAATAAATTAAATGAATATTAAGCCAACATTTGGATGGAAGAATATTTGTTATTATGTACGACTTAAAAGACCTTGCGAAAATTTGGCAAACATGTTGAAAATAATCTGGAAAGACATTACTACTAAAAAAAAGAATCTATACAACTTAAAATCTGCTAATTGAAAAGCTTTTAACATTCTAAGAACTCGGGAATCGTATTATTTATTCATGTAACATGTACAGAATGTAATGATAGACTGCAATTAAAACACATTAGGATATCCCGTATGCGATCGATTACATCGGCGGCCATTACAAGACTCATTGAACTGTATCAAATGACTTACAATACAATAAAAAATAAACAACTAATGGCCTTAAGAATCGTACTTTTCAATAGAAACTACTATTCCACAAAATTAACATTAGAATATAATGAGATTCCATTTCTTGTACTTTGCTTTGTACTTTATAAAAATTGTAGTTTGTTGGACATCAAATTTTAAATGTGACAAAAAAAAAAACAAATTAAGTCAACATTTAAATATTATCAGTATGTAAATGAAAAATATTGTCTTACGTATGCACTCGACGAAATTCATAGTCCTGACAGTCCGTATGGCAGGCTCGATGTCTAGCGTTAGTGCGGGCGGCGCGGGCGGCGGCTCCAGCGACGAGCAGAGACCCGCTGCCGTCTCTTGAGCGCGAGTCGACAGGATGCTACCCACCTGGAAACGAACTTTAACTATTAACACATTTACTGCCGACTCCTCTGGCATCACTTTCATTATAAAAAATCGAATGGGCAGGAATACTTTTAACCCTTTAAGACACAGGATTAAGAATCAAAGTTTATAAAGATGTTGTATGTAAGTTGAATGACACAAAGATAATGTCCTATAACATCAAAAATGTTTTGCAATGTTGAATATATACCAAACCTCAGATTTTTGAGTTGAATTGACTGTAATGGTCAGTTTATTCTGAAAAAAAAACTGTTATTTTTGTGTTTTTTTTGTATCTTTCAAAGAATGATGAACCTCATGAAAATTACAAATGTAGGTATTGGTAGTATTTAACTAAAGGGATATTACTTATACATATTTACTTGTGTACATTTCTTATCCGATTATGATAGTATCTTATCAGTCACACCCTAGTTATAATGTTATTATTTTTAAGTATTGATTGTAGAATAATCTATACAACAAATAATTTATTGATGTCTAATCCTATCTTAATTTTATTTTTAAATTTACTTAATAAATAAATGTATTTAGTATTGAATTATTCTTGTGGAATTTAAAATATGATATTTCATGGCTAATTATTGGACAATCAGACCACTTGCATTCATTATAAGCTACAAAAAATGTTTTATTGTCACTAAAACATAATTTCCTTCACAGTAAGACAGTAAATGATCCAACAACCAATCAGTAACGGCTACTGAATAGTTGAGTTTCATTTTCAAACTTATATCATATTGTTTAAATACTTTAACCTAGTTATTTGGTCAACAAACCTGTAAGAAAGCAGCATGATCTGATTCCTTCAGAGCCTCTATGGAAAAATGCAACAATGCAGTGGCTTCACGTAACTTCTGTGCAGCATGGGAAGTGAGTGAGCGCATATTTGCAATGGCCTGTGAACGGGTATTCCGAGCTGCTCTGACCAGTTCATCTCTGCGACGGTCTATCGCACGTGTAACTTCTGCACAAGCCTGATCTATTTGTCTTTCTAACTCTTCACATGATTCCTGTAAAATTTGGTGTAAATATTTAATTTTACAATATGTAAATATTATTCAAAATGTCATGGGCTACTTACATTAATTTTATCTCCCGATCCTTTGACTAGTTGAATATATTCAGTCATGGCTTTTGCTTGTTCTGAAAGCTGCTGGAGTGATTGTGATAATTCAGTCTGTAAAATAATATTAAATGACATGTACCATGATAGACAATCTTTTGTTGATATATTATTGTTAGATTCAACTTTAGTACCACTGTTAAAGTTACCTTATGAGCTCTAGCTGCACTAGAAAGCTGCTGTGTTTCATGGGCGGAGTGTCGCTCAGCTAGGCAGCGCTGGCAAATTGGCACTAAACATGTGTTGCAGTACAGAACTGGTGGCGATCCATGGTCTGAGCAAGTGGTCCCCAGGGCGCGCAACTCATGCTGAGCGAGGGGACCGCGAGTAGGGTGCCAGGCGTCACGACAACCGGCACAATATCTCACTGAACATTGTTCACATCGAACCACGGCCGCTCGTCTTTCACCTTCACACATCTGACAGGCTTCTTCGGCAGGCGGCGCTCCTACTATACCACCGAATCGCTCTACTATAGTACGCATTACTCGAAACGGTGGTAGCCCTTCGGCTCCATTGTCATCCAAAAAAACTTGTTTGTTACATTGGGGACACAAGAGGCTAAAAGCTGCCGATGAATACACTGCGGCAGCTGGAGTTCCCGCAAAACTATTAGGTCTTGATCCACAAACAACACCACTATCGGTTTCGCTCGACACAGATGCCTTATCTGCCTCCTGATAGTCTGTTGCAGTACCCGAGGCATTGTCTGTCTCAGGTAAATGACTTTGTAGGCCAACTGCACAGACACGACACAACGCGTGGCCACAAGGCAGTAATACTGGTTCTTTGTAGAATTCTTTACAAACAAAACATCTTAATTCTTCTTCCATTTTGTGTCCATTCCGATCTAATAAAGTATTATTTCACAATCACTCAGTAATAATATCACCGTTATTTATATCTTAGTAGATTACAACCGTAATATTTAATTGGTTCTAATATACAAATCGAAACATTTCATAAAACA
The DNA here is from genome assembly GCA_029286645.1 of Papilio protenor. Classification (NCBI taxonomy): domain Eukaryota; kingdom Metazoa; phylum Arthropoda; class Insecta; order Lepidoptera; family Papilionidae; genus Papilio; species Papilio protenor. Next base: position 5,924,360 of record JAGSMZ010000011.1, read on the forward strand.
ATTCGTAGTTTAAGTTTTGATTAGAGGCAAATAAAATAAAAAAAAACTAATAAGACAAATACAATTCTCTTGACAAATTGTGCTCGACTGAGTGAGTGAGTGAATGAAAATGAGCAACAGCAAGCTGAATGAGTCGAGGAGCTACATAGAGATTTTAGAGCAAAGACCGAGCTGAATAAGAATGTAACGTTGCCATAAAACTGAAACATTGTTGTTTATGGTGTTTATTGTGTGTGTGTGTGTACGTGACCTAAATTCCTATAGTTTTTATGCTTTTAATTCTTGATAAGTCTATCTAGTATTTTAGAGTACTAAAACTCAATTTATTGCATGTTATGGGCTGTGGGTCCACTTTTGCATCACTTATTTTATTTAGTTTCAAACATACTTTTCCCTCAAAATATGAAGGTTTTAATACAATTAGTTTGGATAAATTAGATATTTTAATTTTGATGCTGGCAAACATTGGTAAATAAGATGAATGACGTTTTTTATTTACAAAATAAGATTTAATCTTTTATCAAAATAAATAATCCGTTGGGTGATATTTAGGAAGAGTATCTAATTAAGAAGAATTGAAATTATTGCAATAAAATTACTATGGAGTCCGTATTGTCTTCGGATGATAGTTGCGATTCGGAGATGAAAACGATGAAAAACCTTTTAACAGGTAAATATGCTTAAACAAAAATTATTCATGTTCTTCTGTTTGAAATACAATTATAGATATGGAATAGTTTATAACACTAAAACGAAACAGGATAAAATCATACTAATAAATCCCGTAAACAAATATGCGATCTAAAAGATACCAGGAAATTTAATTCGTGCCTGCCTTTCAAGATATTACTCGTATCATTGAAGTACATGTTCTGTATAATTTACTTTTAAATAGGTCATAGATCTTGTTTTGGACTTCTATATGCTGTGTTTCAGAATATGATTTAAATGAAGAAAACCTCAGTAAAGATGAGATGAGAGATCTTATTAAAGCTTTAAAAAATTCTAAAACAACAGTCAAGGAAGAAGAGTTACAAAGGCAAAAGGTAGTATATCAATGCATGGATACAAAAAGTTTTTAGTCATTTCACTACTGTTAATAACTTATTGCACATAGTTCATTTAAATTATTAATCTAATTTAGCAGAAAAGGTAGAAAAAATAAACTTCAGTCTATAATTCAATCATCCAGTCACACCACTATTTGTAAAGACTAGAATTAGAAAATAAAAAGACAGTAATATAATAGATACCTTCTTATTATGTACTTGCTTTCGCCCGCGCCTCTGTCCGCGGAATTAAAAAAAAAACAAAAGAGAGTAGCCTATATGTTCTTCCAGACTATCATCTATACATATACCAAATTTCATCATCATCCATTCAGCCGTTTAGGCACAAACATCCATCTAAACTTTCGCATTTATAGAATTAGTATGATTAGTATGATTGTTTATGAGTCTATTTATCCCTCTTACTGCTAAGTTGTCTTGAGGTTTAGTAGTAATAATAGATCAATTATTTTTTTTTTTCACATCTGCATTGCAGTCTGAGGATGGTCAATGTAATGCGTCACCAAAAATAAAAATGAAGAGAAAGTTCCTTAATGTAAGAGACAGGAGAATGCCTTGGAGTATATTGCCAAGCACATTAACTGCAGCAGAGAAAGCTCACACACTTGCAGTCTACATTAAACTGATGTCAATTAATAATTATAGGCAAGCAAGACAATCAGTTAATTTTGCCGCATGGCCTCCACCACTACAAATAGTTGAAGAAGCCACAAGAATTCAACCCATAAGATCCACTAGAAGTGGCCGCTCAGTGCCTCAGTATTGTGGTTTCGATGATGACTCCTCAGATTTAGATATCATTGTAACAAAAAGTAAAAAAAGAAAAGTATCAAATAGTGATAATGCAAGTGATGGTTTGTACTCAAACAAAGTTGTTAGTTTGAAGCGGAAGACCAAGGAGGATAATACAAGGCCAGTGAAAGAGCCTAAAATTGCCAATGATGCAAATAAACTAGAATTGATAAACAACTGTAATGTGAAATAAGCTTCTATACATTTCAAGACTGATTTTTAATTTACTTGGCTTTGAATCTTTTGTATGACAGTCTAAACACTATAGCACTATAGGTACACATATACATAGCAGTCAAATTAAGTTATTTGATTTAGCCATAAGATGGCGCTTTTGTTGTACTAATGATGCATGCTGATAATTGAAGTGTTTTGATGGTGATATTTAGTTTAATATTTTGATTTTCTGATGATAAAAGTCATTTTTTTACAATTATAATACATGTTACATAAAGTTACTATATGAAAAAATATTTTGTTTCTTTTTTTATATATTATATTATAATATTAGCTAGCTTTTTAATATAGAGTATTGAGTTTATGTGTTAAATAAGACATTAAGGCATTCTAGGTAGGAGGAGGGTAAATACATAGAAAAAGTGTTCAAGCCTTACGGTTTTAGATAACAAATTGTCAAAAATATTGTACATTTTTTTAGATAATAGGTCTTAATACCTAATTGTTTAGTAAAACAATTATAATTATTAAGTTCCTTCTTAGTTTTATTGCTGGCGTTTGTCTTGTAATATTAAGAAAGACTATGTGCACAACTGTAAACAAAGAAAATTGTTAAGTCATCATATTTAGGATTATAATTTGTTCAATATTTTTTGCATTTATAATAAAACTAATTAACTCTTAAATAGCAACAGTAGACTTTGATAGTTTGCCGAAAATTATTTCAAGGGGCTTTTTAAGACCAGGTGATACTGCTGTTTGGAAGTTTTTTCTGTTCCAAAAAATGCCAATTTGCTCTTATTTATAAAAGAGATGTAGATGAGAAGGTCTAGAAAAGATGATGCTGGTCGTTTCGTCTAAAAGAATCTCACTTGCATGTAAGGTTTATATTGGTAAGAAATATTGTTTTATATAAAAACACCATAAATGAAATGATTGTATACTTTTTATTTTAGTAGAAATGTGTGTCTGCTGTAATACAACAAAAAATGTAGATTTTTTGTGCTCGGAAACCTACAAATATACTTTGTAATTAAATATGTTTCTAATACAGCTGTTTTAAAGTTCATTCAAAAAAAAATAATTCCCTTCGTAGTAATAGGTCTCTTCACATTCGGTTAAAGTTTTTATGAGTTACAAAGATTGATTTCTTAAAGAAAATTGTCAAGGTTGTTCATCAACCGGATAAGTAATGGCGTTATTTGTAGGTATTAATTTATTAATTAATAAAATATTAATATAACATACTTATTATCGAATATTTGCAACTTAATATTTTTCTATATCACGTATCACTTAAAAGTAAAATATAATGCCATCCAAACTTTATGACGGCTCGCAATTTCGCACGAGATACTTTTTTATTATCGCTTGCTTGCACCCGTAGTGGACCCAACTATCTCCCACTGGTGTAGTTATGCAGTTGGTTACTAGCCGCCATACAGTTTGAATCTTGTAATACCACAATTAGTGATGATGTGTTGATCCTCTGTTGTTTATAACGTTTCTAATGAGACCCGGCGAAGCCTGTTTCAAGTCGTACGCCCAACCTATTTTAGCGAATAGATTGAGAAGACTTGTAGTGATATTGTTAACGTATGCAAGCTCTGATGCTTTGTAGTCCCACGGGAATGTGTGATGATAGTTGTGCCAACCCTCACCCATCGCTACGGCGGATACCCCCCAGTTTTCAGCTGGCCTTATATGTCTATAATCAAAAATAAAAGATATAAGTAACAAAGAGGTTACTTATTATGCTATTTTCTTATGGTTACAGTTCGTACTTAAGTACTTATTTCGTTGTATATTGTAAATTGGTCTTAACATAGTCAAGTTACCTGTCGTATGGTTTATTTCCCCAAATGTGTGCGAAGCTGTTGACAGACCAAGTAAAGTTGAGACTTAAAGCGTATCTCAATACAGGCTGCGATAGAATAGCATTGGTCCATGTTTCATTCCAACCGTACACAGGTATCAATGTAGGAAGAAAAAAGCAGAAGAAAAATTTGAATACGTCAAAGTATCTGGAACAAAGATTTAAATGTAGGATGTATATGGATGAACAATAAATGATAACCTATTTCAATATATGTAAACAAATAATCCTATAGTTCACCGTCTCCTCAGTCTTGCAATTATTTTTGCATCACAATACCCTATTGCGGAAATTAGGCAGTGAGCGCTCATTGAACACCAGGGATCCTACTTAATCGTTTGCCACTTTATGATGGAATAAGTTAACAGATATTCACAATTTTCATTACAGAGTGAATTTACCTACTTGGTATGGAATTGTATGAGGGGATTATTAGCTATATCTCTCATGTCTATCTTCCTTCCTTCTCTGATGACGGCTGGATGTTTCTTCATCATCAGCCATCCGACGTGAGAGAAGAAGAAGCCGCGGCGAGCATCGTGCGGGTCAGCTGACGTCTCGGAGAACTTATGATGGATCCGATGGTCACGTACCCAATTATAAATACTATTCTGTTAATCAAAAATCATTATTTCAAAGATTAAATGTACAGACTTATTAAATAATGCTAGGAGATGCTCTAAAATCGGACTACTAATGGGGTAATTATCACATTAGCAGATTTCAGTATCCTTGGGTAAGAGAAAAGGATTTTAGTTGCAGTTAATGTAATCTAGAAACAGTTAGCGCTTGTAAGACTTGCTTATAATTCTTCCCTAAAGTTTTAGTTGTGATACTAAAAACTGGCTAAACAATTACTAAATATTCGATGTTTAGGAGCAGATAAGGCGTAGTACCGCCGAGGATGCTTAAGATAACTTAGTAAGGATCTTTATTGTCGTCAGTCATTGTATCGAAAAAACTATTTAAATACCTGACCAGCAACGGAATAACAGATGACTAGAATCATTTGCAGCGGGAAAGTGGCTTTGTATGATCTGTGCGTCCAATAGCGATGGACGCCGGCAGTCACACCGAATCCGGCCACTTGACCCATGAAGTAACCTGAAAGTTAAATAGTTACATGTATTTTGTTTGCTTTAGTAACATAAATGCAATATGGATGAATTTAAAATAAGGATTAAGTTATGTATATCGTACGTACCAAATAGAAATGTTTGCCATTTGGGTATATTGCCAACAATAATAGAATAAACTATTGATAAGACTGTAATCAAATGGAAGATAACAATAGGTATAGCGCTCGTCCAACGAATTGCTGTTACAAAGCCCATTTTCTTTTCCCATTCACGTAATGGGAACAAGTATTCTGGTTCCTTAGGACGCGTTTCTTCGTACACACTGGATATCTTAACAGAACAATCATCTTGTGCGTTGTAATTGCTGTAGATTTTACTAATTGTCTTGAGACATTCTTTCACCTTCGTAATCGTTGCGAATGCCATTTTCTGTAAAGAAATTTAAGTGTGATCGCATAAAGTATATTAATTCTGCGATAAAAGTACATTCTATTCCAAAAAAGTGGTAACACAATTTTTGTGTCGGTATTCTGTCGGTTTAATATAACGGTAAAGAAAGCTCCTTGATTTCAGAGTTATACAATCAAGAGGTATGGGTTCTGACGTTTCGTGTATCAATTTCAATACACGTGAGATTTGTCACGTGTATGCCGAGTTCACGTGTGAGCCAAACATGTTATGAACATCCATTTATAATTCCGTCAAACCTAACAATATCGGAAGGATTATCAATCAATAGACAAAAGAAGTTGTCCTGATGCGTAGCTGTTTTATGACGCTATAATTTGACTCATAACAATGGTTACATGTTTTCAAATATATCGTGTTTTTATTACAACTACAAGTAGAAACGTCTGTAACTCAGAGAACTAGGCAAAGAAAGTACGGCAACCATTTCATATACTCTTATTTTATTACTCAACTAATCAATAAAGAAATAATATAGTGGTATTCGACGCGAATGAGCATTTATACGAAATTATCTAACCAATATCACTTTTCCAACACTAATCACACATCCATCTATTACAATGCACATCATTGTATTTTTTTAATTCAATATACGAGTATGTATTTTTGTAGACTCCTTTACTACATTTTTACTGAAGGAATTATTTTCAGTTGAGGAAGATATTACTAAAATTCCTATGAAAGCAGTTGAGGAATCTTCAGATTAAATTTTGTTTAGCATTTTAACATCGTTTGTTTTATTGTGCTGTGAGAATTTTTAATATCACGACGTCGTATATTCATCATTAACTGCTGGTTAAAAAATGGTTGTGTGAAGCTTGTTCTTTACAATATGTTATCAATTTACCATGGATTTGTTTTCCTTTACAATAATACACGTGGGAAAAGTGCATGTTAAACTGACTCAGTAACTAATTCTTATAGCAAAGAACTACACATATACTAAATATTTTTACCATCATTTTTGTTTGAATAAATTATGAAAGGTTAAAGAAATATTATACGAGTACTTCGGTTAAAGGTAAGTAAAAGGTAAAGGAAACACGATTTTAGCTCTATTTTTTGTGGCCTTTATTGAAAAAATATTTAATTGTAAGCCAAGATGCAAACTAAAAAGATGTGTACAATATACTGAATTTACAATAAATAAAAGTTTGTATGTTTTCCTTTTCAGATGTTCTCCAAAGTATGTTTTTTAACCATTTTTGTGTGCATATTTTTAACCGGGGTTATAGAAGCGAGATGTCCTTTATCTGTATTAAATGCGTTTCCTTTAATATTGGAGTACGCAGTGTGGCGTGGTTGGAGTCAAGCTCTCTTGTACACATCACAATTGGAGCCAGGTCTGTTATTTACTTATAATGTTTCACTATTTGAGTTAACATTTTAACTAATAAAACATCCTGTTGTCACCTTTAGGGCGAGTTATTCATCGAAGAATATAATAAATATATATAAATGAATTACGTACCCGCAATCATATGAAGGTTTATCACTGAAATTGTCACACAGAATTATTCTTCACCTTTCTCACTTGACAATAGGGACAGTCAATCTTAATGTTCCTTTGAACTAAACTAAACTCAACTGAGTAATTCATGGAATTGATTACTATCACGTTCAGTGGATATACGTGTCTGTGATGCTTTCGCGACACCAACCACGCATTCATTTGGTCACGTACTGTCTCATAACAAATCAAATTAGCAAATAACTTATCATAATAATTAATTTAATCTTGATTTTAATGTGACTTAATCGAATATGTAACAAATATCGCCATGTCTAGACCGATATTTTCGGCGATTTCATTTTTATACCGCATGTATATTTGCTTTTATGATTCGAGACTAGGTGTTGATCCTAGATTAACGATCGATTTGACATTACTTGTGTCGGTTTACTTTGTAAATGTTAGTTTCGAGGTTGGTGTATGTCAACAAAACAAACAAATTGTAACTATTCATAAGTAATATCGCTTACAACATTAAACTCTCTGAGATTCGTTAGCCTTATCGCCTACTATAATATTCCGTGAATTTAATAATAAATGTGTGCCTGGAAATTGTGATTATTATTTTGATGTTAATTATCAGGCGGTTATTATAAAAAAGTTAGGGAATTCGGTCACTCGAAAAAGTCGGTGGTGATTTAACCTTGCTTAGTGGTTGCTCGATACTTAATTTAATAAATGACGCAGCGACATATTTGTTAATAGCACGTAAAATAAATGATCATTGGAAACAATGTGGTTGATACAAAATAATTGGAATACTGTTGTAGCACCTATAACACAGTTTTTTTAACGCTTCATAGGCAATTCCTTAGGCTTTATGATCTTAAATCCACACTAAGGATCTCCCGTAGTAACGAATTGGGTACTCTGAGTGTTACAGTAAGTCCTTGTATATTAATTTGTAAAGGTTGTGACTGGGCTGCGGTTCGGCTAGTTAAATGTTTGGGACTAAATGGAATAGCGACGGCAGTTGATGTTACAAACAAACCTAATTTTACATCTAAATTGGGAGTTGCGGTTATTTTATCAACGTTTCAACACGATAAAACTGACAGCTTTGATATTAACATTAAAAAGGTAATTTCATAAGTAGATGCTTAAATTTGTCGTTAATAACTTTGCTATATCAAAAAATGTGAGATAAAACATTATTTGTTTATAGTTACATGATTCTGGAATGAATGAAGCTTGGTTTGATTGGTTGATCACGGCTCGAACACACAATGATTACAAACATATTCACGATATACTCAACGAGACTGCCTTACGATTCGATGCAAATATCGTTGTTGCATATCCCATATACAAACAGAGATTGGAAAATAAAAATATTGGATTATGCGATAATAGTTTCAGATATAAAATTGAAGAAAACGGATCTATCAATAAATCAAAAACTTCATACAACAAACGTTATGGAAGTAAACATTCGGATTATGCGAAAAATGATTACGGAAATGTCCGCCAGAGGTCTACAAGATTTAAGGATTTGAAACGAAATAGTACATATAAAAGCGGTAATAGATATTTACCCTTACTCGCTTCAGGATCCATATATTATAATTATTCAAGATACTTTAATACGGTTAATATAAGTAATTTATTCTCTAACATAACTGGTGGGATTGATTTAAATTTGAAAAAGAAAAACAATGACCAAATATTTTATCTTGTGCAATATTTTAAAGTGCGTATAAATGGATCTTTATATGGAAGTTCTTTAGGTAAGCTAACCTCATTGTATTTAAAACTAGGTTTTTAAAAATGCTTTAACAAAAACTATGATTTGGTTAATTTAAAAACCAAAAAAGGCGACTGCCATTAGATAGGTGTAAAGTGTGTATCACTTATCCGAATCTAATGTGTATACAGTTGTGTTACAAAAACATTTTCCTTTACTCTATGTTTTTATAAGATTTCCATCCATAATGAGAAAAAATACTGTCTACGTATTCTTTTGTGCTGTGTTTTGTTATCAAATAGAGAAAACGATAGGCGTGTGATTTTTCGAGCGAAGGTGTTATATTACTGCATTGAAGTAATTAAATATGTATTTATCGAAGAAAAATATTCTTGATGATTTTAAAAAACGGGCAACTAATAATAATGTTGTATTTTGTCTTTAGCTACGTTGTTTTGTTTGTTCGTTAACTGATATACCAAAAGAAAAGTTAATATGAAACGGTTTTATCAAAAAGAAATGTCAAAGATGACAATGTGTTTTTGATGAGAGTATCCACAGTGAAATCCCACGGTCATGTTATTTAATAAACTATTTAATGTTCTAGGAATATGGGACAGAAAGCTTTCAATGTCATTAGTGGAACCGCCACACCCTGTCGAAGCTCGTAACTTTGTAGGAGAACATTTCAGATTTGGTTCGTGTAATTCCACTGAAGAAGGCGGTGAAGCAAAAGACGTAGACACGAGTTTATTTAACGATGTCCTTTATTTTCTAACTGATCGACTTAACGCGACGTGAGTTTTATTCGTTTTTAAAATTATATAATAGCACAAGTAAATGTACATTTCAATAAATTGTCGCATTCAACTCCATAATATTTACAGATCTTATATGCAATACTACAGTAAGTTAGGATTTCAAACGTATGAAGGTACCTGGACTGGTCTACTGGGAGCTTTAATGGACAACTCTATAGACATAGCGCTAGAGCCTGTGACGTCACATGCTTCCCGAAATCAAAACATGGATTTTGTCTTCCCTCTAGCGGAAACAATGTGAAACATATTTATTTACCTATTTTTATTTCAAAATGATTTGATATTTTTTATTTTACTCGCAGTAATTTAATAGCTTTAGATATATTTTACTAATTTGAATGTAAGATCGTCTGTGACCATAATTACAGGTTTAATATTTACATTCGTGAACAAGAAACCACATCAGTACGGGACATATTCTTGGCGCCGTTTAATCCTATCTTACTGGGATGTGTGTTCGCGATTGGTATTGTATCAACAATTGTAATTTACGTCATCAGCAAATTGGCACCTTCCGCGACTAATTCCACATCGATGGGATTTACAGAGGCTTTAATTTGGTCCACTGGAATATTGTGTCAACAAGGTCTGTATTGTTGAGTTAAAATGTATGACGTCATTAGATTTTGATATGATAGGTTTACATATTCATCTGAAATAGCTTTGTATGCATTGTAAAGTTTAATCAATATTGTTATATCTTCACAGGTGGTTCTTCGACTCCATCAAATCCTGCAGCAAGCATATTGTTGATAGTGTGCCTTCTATTTGCGTTGGTCACGTATAATTCTTATGCAGCATTTATAACTTCAGTGTTATCTGTGAGAGTGGCCAGTGTTGATACAGTGTCAGCTGTACTGCAGTCATCTAACCTGAAAATTGGTTACATTCGAAATGGACCGGATCAAATGTATTTGATGGTATGTGGGATTAGTAATTAAAGTAATAACACGTCCACTGCAGTGAGCTTTTTTTTCCTTGTCTAAGAAATATGTATCTTATACCACTTTCCTCCATATTCTCTTAACTATAACTAAGTTGTAAGTATACTGTGTAGTGTGTTATAGATTATACAGGTGCTCTTGAAGTATTAATCTTCTGAAAATATTCTTCATTCTGTTGTAGTCTACTAAAGATGTTCAGCTAAACGCATTCTATATACGCGGCTATTCTGAAGCGGAGAATCTTGTTTCGTCTGCAGAAGAAGGATTGTTCCGTGCAGCAAAGCAAGATTATGCGTTTTTCTCTGAACAAAGAGCAGCACGAACTACGCTAAGGTATGGTTAAATTTCACTTCACATTCAATTTCTCATGTTTATTTGAACTGAACTTTTATGTTGTGTTTTGTATAATTTATGCAACGGATGCTATTATTTATTGTTAATGTATATTTCATATGAAACGATATCAGGATGACCTAAAACATTGCGTAAATCAAATTACAATATACAAGGCTACGTAATCTAAATTCCAAATACCCATACAATGTAAGAGATTCTGTTGTTTCTTGGTTGTTCCATATTTATCGTGATAACGGTATTGAACGTTAATTTGCTCATGTATTGCATACATTTCGAAATCTAGACCGAATTTTAGATTTGCTGAAAATGAGCATTATTAGCAAATGATAGAAATGTATATCTAAGTTGCAGTAGATTTTGAGATTCATTTCATTTTTCTACCTTAAATGTATGATCAGTCACTATACAGCGTTTCTCAAATCATTAGTTGTAAGACACAATCGTAAAGAAACTATCGCTTTCTTCGAATATCTATGAAATTGAGATAAAAAATGGTATATTTAAGATGATAGCTAATACCTCGTACATGTTATGTAATTTGTTATCTCCGACTGAAATATTGAGGTCTTATATCTTTTATTTTACAGTTTTTCTTTTAAATGCAATAGAGATTACCCTCAAATACCCTACACTGACGATGTTAGTAATGTTTTTTAAATATATTGGTACAGATCACTGAGTCAGGCGCGCGGACGGTGTTCGTTACGTGAATTGGCAGTACCTTCAACGCGAGCTCAGTTGGCTTTTCCACTATCAAAAGGTTCGCCGTACGCACGGCCTATATTAGTCAGGTAGGATGTCTGAAAAACTGAAAAGACCCACAGAGATATAGCCGCTATAGTTAGTTTGTACCTCTTATAGATTTTCGTTGAAGCATTTGGGGCATCTCTCTACATTAGATTACTTTCTCGTATTACGACCATTACATGATCTTTGTATACGGCTAGTTAATATATCGCTATGTGTATTGTGTCAGCTTACTGCAACTGCGCGGTGCGGGAGTGGTGGCGCGGCTGCAGACAGCGCTGGTGCCCGCCATGCCGACGTGCGAGCCCCCACCGCGCTTCGCCTCCGCCCGCGCCGCTGATGTCCGATCTGCTCTGCTTGTTTTTCTCTTTGGCGTTTTTGCTTCTATTATAATTGGTTAGTACAACTAACAGAAGTAATACAATCCATTTTTCCTGTTTGTCCAACTTTTGGGTATTTCATGTAAAAAAGAAAATTTGACTAATTACGAAACTGAACCTTTTTGCTGACATTTTTAGGAATCGGAGAATACTGTTGGTACAAACGCTGTCAACTAAAGAAATATATAATTGGATACTTTAAGCACACTAAAGATATTTTCAAATAGTTAAGTTGTTGTAAACCATGATAAACTAAATTAGACTGCTTTAGTTTTAGCTCTAAGGTGGTATTTTGACAAAGAAATAGACAATTATGCTTTGAGGTGTAGGTTTATGCTGTTTGTGTATTGTAGTTGCAAATAAGACATAGTATTTTTTCGAATGAAAAATGTTGACATTAATAAATTATTTATTTATAATTTAATTTGCAAAAGCTTCTTGACTAATAATGATCTTTTTTTCCTTGTCTAAGAAATATGTATCTTATACCACTTTCCTCCATATTCTCTTAACTATAACTAAGTTGTAAGTATACTGTGCAGTGTGTTATAGATTATACAGGTGCTCTTGAAGTATTAATCTTCTGAAAATATTCTTCATTCTGTTGTAGTCTACTAAAGACGTTCAGCTAAACGCATTCTATATACGCGGCTATTCTGAAGCGGAGAATCTTGTGTCGTCTGCAGAAGAAGGATTGTTCCGTACAGCAAAGCAAGATTATGCGTTTTTCTCTGAACAAAGAGCAGCACGAACTACGCTAAGGTATGGTTAAATTTCACTTCACATTCAATTTCTCATGTTTATTTGAACTGAACTTTTATGTTGTGTTTTGTATAATTTATGCAACGGATGCTATTATTTATTGTTAATGTATATTTCATATGAAACGATATCAGGATGACCTAAAACATTGCGTAAATCAAATTACAATATACAAGGCTACGTAATCTAAATTCCAAATACACATACAATGTAAGAGATTCTGTTGTTTCTTGGTTGTTCCATATTTATCGTGATAACGGTATTGAACGTTAATTTGCTCATGTATTGCATACATTTCGAAATCTAGACCGAATTTTAGATTTGCTGAAAATGAGCATTGATAGCAAATGATAGAAATGTATACCTAAATTGCAATAGATTTTGAGATTCATTTCATTTTTCTACCTTAAATGTATGATCAGTCACTATACAGCGTTTCTCAAATCATTAGTTGTAAGACACAATCGTAAAGAAACTATCGCTTTCTTCGAATATCTATGAAATTGAGATAAAAAATTGTATATTTAAGATGATAGCTAATACCTTGTACATGTTATGTAATTTGTTATCTCCGACTGAAATATTGAGGTCTTATATCTTTTATTTTACAGTTTTTCTTTTAAATGCAATAGAGATTACCCTCAAATACCCTACACTGACGATGTTAGTAATGTTTTTTAAATATATTGGTACAGATCACTGAGTCAGGAGCGCGGACGGTGTTCGTTACGTGAATTGGCAGTACCTTCAACGCGAGCTCACTTGGCTTTTCCACTATCAAAAGGTTCGCCGTACGCACGGCCTATATTAGTCAGGTAGGATGTCTGAAAAACTGAAAAGACCCACAGAGATATAGCCGCTATAGTCAGTTTGTACCTCTTATAGATTTTCGTTGAAGCATTTGGGGCATCTCTCTACATTAGATTACTTTCTCGTATTACGACCATTACATGATCTTTGTATACGGCTAGTTAATATATCGCTATGTGTATTGTGTCAGCTTACTGCAACTGCGCGGGGCGGGAGTGGTGGCGCGGCTGCAGACAGCGCTGGTGCCCGCCATGCCGACGTGCGAGCCCCCACCGCGCTTCGCCTCCGCCCGCGCCGCTGATGTCCGATCTGCTCTGCTTGTTTTTCTCTTTGGCGTTTTTGCTTCTATTATAATTGGTTAGTACAACTAACAGAAGTAATACAATCCATTTTTCCTGTTTGTCCAACTTTTGGGTATTTCATGTAAAAAAGAAAATTTGACTAATTACGAAACTGAACCTTTTTGCTGACATTTTCAGGAATCGGAGAATACTGTTGGTACAAACGCTGTCAACTAAAGAAGTATATAATTGGATACTTTAAGCACACTAAAGATATTTTCAAATAGTTAAGTTGTTGTAAACCATGATAAACTAAATTAGAGTGCTTTAGTTTTAGCTCTAAGGTGGTATTTTGACAAAGAAATAGACAATTATGCTTTGAGGTGTAGGTTTATGCTGTTTGTGTATTGTAGTTGCAAATAAGACGTAGTATTTTTCGAATGAAAAATGTTGACATTAATAAATTATTTATTTTATAATTTAATTTGCAAAAGCTTGACTTAAATAATGATCTTCAGGTAAGCGTTGTTGCTTTGTTGCCTCTTGAAGGCAGAGTTTTAATGGTTTCTTAGTTTTGATAGTCTCGGTCAGCGCCGCATGTACCGTTGTTGACTCGATTGTGCGTAGGTCCTTGGCTAGACGAAGTGCGGCCCATACTCGAATAAATGCAGTCGAACAACCTGAATCTAAAGGTAAATATTAAGCTGTAATTGGATGTTCCTAAATTAATTTTAACCATAAAAAAACACGCTAGAACATTTCATGCTTAAACTATATGAATCGCGATGTAAGATGTTAATAATTTATTAAAGGTCTAATGTTTTTACACTAAATATAAAAATATTGGAAAACAAATGTTCAGAAAATTAAATATCACAACAAACATAAATCTCGTGTTTCAATATTTGAATTCGAATAAATTCATTTTATTTATAAATATTTATTCAAGCAAAGAAAGACCAACATTATTTATGAATACAGTGGATCATCTTGTAGTCATAAAACTGTATATTTTATCTGAATTATTAATATGATATTATATTTTCAATTATGGTTTCAATTTGATTTGTGTAAGTTTAGGAATAAAAATGTTTATATGCTGGATGAAAGTTGTTTCGATCAAGAAATACGACGTAATTGGATCAACAATATGAATACCTTTTATATTTACAATCAAACATTTAGCTGAACGATAACCACAAAAACACGATTGCACAATCTTGTTTGTATTTTATTTATTCATTTTGACCCGACTACGGCGAAGGTATTTTAGTTCCTTTTATTTGTAAGCTACTGGGTTTGACAGTATTTAACAAGTTGGGTGATATTATATTCAAATCGTTCTTCGAAGAGTTTTAGGCGTATTCTCAGTCAGGTTTATTTAGTTTTTAATTGAATCCTTAGACTCTAAAATTAGTAGACAAACACTTACCATATGAACCATATTCTCCCGATTTATAATCACGAGGAATCAGATAATGGTAATGTGGCCAAAAAGATCGGTTGAGGAAGAATACCAAGTTTGAATCTGATGGGTACCTGTAAATATTTACTGATTAACATGTTTGTATAGTTTTTATCTTAATAATATTGTAAATGCGAAAGTTTAGATGGATAGATGGATGTTTGTCAGAGTTTGTAGCCTAAACGGCTGAACGGATCTCGATGAAATTTGGCATAGATGTAGGAAAGTCTGGAAGAACTCATAGGCTACTTGCTTTTGTTTTTTAAATCCACGCGGACAAAGTCGTGGGCGAAAGCTAGTCCTTTTACATTTTAACTCCATGTGGAAGATGGACGAAGAGACAAATCATTGTCGTTTTTTTAATTTAGACCTTGAATATTAACATGCTAAAATAAGATAATTAAAACGGTTACAAAAAAGCCATACAACATTAGCATACTGCATTTTCATATTAATATTTACTAATCGAATCTGTCCATGTTCACATCTGCCTTTTATGATATTTTTATTAAGAGACTAATGTGTCAAAATATACTATAGCGGCACAACTTATGAAAGAGATAACTATTCATATAAAATAACTATATGTATTTTATACGGTATGCAAGGGAAGCGTTGTTTTGGTCATATACTTGTTATAACAAAATCCATAGACTGCCTTACTTCATCAACTTTAGTATAAAGCCAGCCACACACCTTTTGTTTTAACTGCAAATTCTTTTGTTTTTCACACGACACGAACGAACACTTCGACAATTGTTCAGTTAAAGCCGAAAATGTGTAGCCGGCTTTAGTTGAATCGTGCGCTCTAGCGATCTAACTTATAACTATTATGTTACAAGGAATTATTAACTTATCGTTTTGTTCGAGACCCCAGATGCAGAATCCGCTTTCAATAAGCCAAGACGCGTGCAATACTAATGCGTAACGCAGAAATCCCATCACGAATACCGCACTCATAACAGAATCGTCCCAATACTCCAGCGGTGCATTTAGAGGTAGTAACAGGAATAAAACTGCGTACAGCAACCAGTAGAAACTGAAAATATTTACATGTAGTTATATGTTATTTATTATTCCTTAGCTGGAAATTTTAAGTTTTTACTTTAAAACACTCGTGGTAAGCTCTCGTTAAAGTGTTCTGTTATTCAAAAAGCAACTATAACACCATGTACTAAGGTTCAAGATTGTTCGCGGTTCATACCCAGCGGCTACCAACAGGATAGCACGGGATGATTAAAGCTGATTGTTAAAAACTTCTGTCTTACTTCTTTTGAAACATCACTATAGAGTCATTTTCTATGTCGGACATATCAATCTGTTCTTTAAGTTTTTCTTGATAAGGGCTAAGTTTCTTTAAGCGTGTCAGCATGTGAGCATAAAGGAAGCCTTTCTTGTGGTCGTAAGGGTCTACATCTGTGCCGAAGAGCGCGTGATGCAGTCTGTGGTACTGCACCCAGCTGTATATTGACCCCTGAAAGTAATTTTGATGTGATATAAAAATACTATTTATATAACACTAGCTTTCGCCCGCGACATCGTCCGCGTGGAGTTAAAAAAAAAACAAAAGTAAGTAGCGTATGTGTTCTTCCACACTCTCCTCTACATCTATACCAAATTTCATCGAAATCCGGTCAGCAGTTAAGGCTACAAACTCTAACAAATATACATACATCCATCTAAACTTTCGCATTTATAATATTAGTATGATAGAACGTTTTACAATATTAAGCCAAAGTAGTGCTTTTGTTAAGTATAATTAATTAAACGAATGTCAATTGATGTACAAGGAAACATTAACTAAAAGAAGTAATATGTTTGTTAGTACCTATGTTGAAGAAAAGCGAATAACAAAATAGTACTTTCGATCATCAGTGCTACGACTAATACTATTATTAAATACTATTGCGAATATTTTTACACATAGCGATAATTTTTAAAGTCTCATTTGAAATATACCTGACCAACTAACGTGTGTAGAAGCATGAGGATAAATCTCAATTCCTTAGTGGCAGTGTAGGTGCGGTGTGCCCACAGCCGGTGTGCGCCTGTGTTCACTGCAAGCGTTGCGAGCGAGGTCAGTGTTACCACTGAAACATACATATTAATTAGTTATAGTCGTGATCATTTACTACATGCATTCTTTAAAATATGTTGTTTCAGATTTTGAAAGAAAATTTAGGCATTTAGGCCCTTCGTACACAAGGCGATGTAAATTGGAAACCTGACGGCTTACGTTGCTAAACGACTTACGCAATACAATAGTATAGAGATTCGTACAGACACGCGTTGTTCACATTTGTATCTGTCATCTCCAAAGCCAGTCGCTTGCAACTTGTTACTCAAGATCGTCGTGAAAGAAGTCGCTTTATCAAGACAGCGGAGTAAATGCATACAGTTGATAAGTAGTCGGTATGCCTGCACTTACTGTATGAGTCGTGTGGATAACTCAACATTGGGTGTACGAAGTGCGTGCTAAGCGATACTCGCAATGCAAAGCTAGTTTCGAAGATTTACGTCACCTTGTGTACTAAGGGTTTTACATTAAAAAAATAAAAAACTCAGGGATCACTTACGTAATAACACAGTCATCCATTTGACTTCAAAAAATAGTAGATAGATGCCGTATATAGAGAGAAGGTGTATATGTATGAAGAACAGTACTGCGGGCCAATCAGCCTCTCGACTTTTGCTCAGCTTTGACAGCTCACTCCTTGAACCATTCTTTGACGTTTCATCAGTAACCTCCGTCATCTCTGTAAAGGCGAGAAAAATATTTAATAGTCAAAAACTTTATTCTTTATGTATAGATCGAATATTTTCGTTTTTGATAAAATTGTGCATGTTAAAAACACTTTTAGCTGTTATAATCTGTTTAAAAAACTATTTGAGAGAGAGTTCACTTAACTCTGACTTAACTTCATTTAACTGAAATCTGTTCAAGATTGCCAACGAGGTAACATTATTTAAATACTTAAATGTATATATATTTATATATAAAAATGTACATTTTATAATCGAAATAACAATCTTAGTTTTCTTAAGCAGCTTTTTAAACAATGCATAATTTTCTACAACGAAATGTTTTAGGTTAAATTGTTTATTACATTACGTAATTGTAAATCTAAGCGCTTCTAAAAGCCCTTAGATTGCTTAATTCTAAAATGCTATAAGCATATAAAATTCTAAAGGTTAGTATAAACGCAAAATTTTATGCGACTTATAAACATAAACAAATATAAACTTTACCTTGAACATTTATAAGACTTTTGAAAAACAAGAATATTATCGTCACTTATAATACTGGCTTTATACATTAAACAACAACGCTTAAGGAACTTGGCAGCATTCCTTTGTTTCCAGGATATTATTTTGAACAACAAATTAACCAATTACAAAACACAAGTATTGAAAACGAATTCTTAATACTTAATAAACAATAAATGCGTTGGCTCATTGCCTGAATCAGCAACTGTATGACGCGGTACTTAGTGACATTGTCAGCTCTCAAGTTACTTAGAATCGCATGTCGACTTGTCATGCAGAACTTTGTTACCTAGAAATTACTTATTCCGCAATTGTATGAAATTAATGAGCTCAATGGAAAGATTTAAAAGAAATCCATGATTTGTCATTTTTAAGTTAATTAAGGTAATAATAAATAAAAATTAAACGTTTGTGATAGTTATGTTGATGCTATCTTCGAGGGCCTTATCATATGTTTATTTTTAGTTTATACTAGCTTTTGATTGCGACTCCGTTCACGCTTAATTATAAAAAAACTTAGCACTTAGCCCATATGTTATTTCCAAATTTCATTTGTCTACTAGATTATTTGCCACCATCTTAACAAATAACAGAACGCCATACAGATCTATAAAAGATACAATAAAAACTCGTTTATAATGTCTTAGTACGTCTAAGTATAGTCTAAGTACACTTAGTGAGTGCACAACTTAACACTGAGTGTATTTAGTGAGTAAACTTAGTGTATTTAGTGTTAGGTGGTGTGTGTACCGGTGCGTTCCACTGGAGATCCCGGGACCCTCAACTCGCACCTGAGGGCGGCCACCGAGGGGGTTTTTAGTGAGTAGAAATCTCACATAACCCTGTCTTTTATAAAAGACAGGGTATCTTTCGAAGATTTCCCCCCGTTAACAAAAAAAAAAAAAAAGGTTAAGTCGTGCATATTTGAGTTAATTTATATAAACAATACGAAAATTAAACATCACAATTAACATATCCCAATGTTAGGTTAAGGGTCAGGGAATGCTATTGTGTGCTAATGTTACATTCCTGTTGTTTGATTTTATTATGCGCTTAAATTGTGTGTAATTTTCGAATTTGTGTCCGGACTGACGGAATAAAATTTATTCAAAACAGTTGTAATCAACTTTTATAATAAAAAAGGCAGGTGTTTTCAAACACTGTATTTAATGTCTATATAAAAATTAACAATTCTATTATTGTAAATGGCAACTTAGATAACGAAATCCACCAGATTCAACACAATTATACATAATCGATAAACCAATCGTCGTCTACTTGTACTCATATCTATTAAACAAGCCTACTCTAAATTAGTAGTGACTAGGTCTTAGTCAAGCCTCGCTGGTTTTGTGCGTATTGGTTGAATTTGAATTCCTTCCTCTTGTATCTAGGTATAGACTATAGTAGTGCAGAAAGGGATGACAATAGGTGCATGTAAAATTTGCATTGACGTGTTTGTTTGGTTAAGTATTTTTGCTATCTCCGTGTACCCATACACATCTTCAATGTTTTACATTTCCGTTAGATATTTAGTAAATGTATGGATTTCCTAGGAATTTTCTTTAACTTAATTTGTTTCTCACATTTACGGGCCATTTTAGGAGTTACATAGATTGTATACGATGACGGCTTACATATATTTCCGTTAACATTGATAACAGGTGGAACTACGTTGGTAATTCGGCGGTTAACACATACCTAAGGTAATTTTATGCTCTGATGATTGCTTTCATTAACACTCAGCGGTAAAATACTCGGCGAAGAAAATGAATAAATAACATTTATTTTGCCCTTTATATGTGCTCGTGGTGACACGGACTAGGTATACGAAATAAGAATATTTTCATGTTAAAGTAATTGTTATGTGTAGGTATAATTATTTGCGAGTTTCCAGTCCAAATGGTTTAAAGCAGTGATCCCCAAAGTTGACCCCCCTTGGGGTCCATAGGATACCCGGTGAGAGTGCACGATAGCTGGAAATCAATTTCAGGGTCCACGAGATCCAAATGAGGGTCCACGAAAATGTTAGGTGTGCCTGTCTGTGAATTGTGAACCATCAACATGTAATTTAAAACTTTGTGAGGTGTACGAGGATAAAAGTTTGGGAACCTCTGGTTAACAGTAAAGAAATAATATATATCATTCTAGTGAGCTTCTGTTAATTAATTTAAATAAATGGTTAGTAAAACATTTCACGTACATATATTTCAAATACGTTAATTCACAAGCAAGCTAAAAAAAATGTTTATTACTTTTAACTGTATTAGTGCTATTTAGAATAAATAAGCAGGAATAGAATATATGAAAGAATTATAAAAGTACTATAAAATATACACTCACCTATTTGAAGTAGCAGGGACTTCTGCTTCCCTCGTCGGCCATATAACGACTGTTTGTATCAAGGCATTGATAAAGGTACCTTTTTAATAAACATGTGGGTGATAGTCCGAATTCCAATATCGACGGCATTGTTCGGTTTATTAAAACGTTCTGAATTTCGACATTTCCATATGTAAATTATAAATATAAAATTACTGCAATAGCCTTTAATAAGTTGATATTTAATTCAAATAGGTTTTACAGTTATCAAATATTTTTTTTATTAGTTAAATACTTTTGTTTGCGTATGTGTATCGAACGGTTTTACTTGGTTATACTTTCAAGGTCAGGTTCTCGAATAGTTACGATAGAATAGTTTTACTTGATTTTCTATAATCTAAATTAATCTAGAATATAAATGTAATCAGACCTTTTTGTTACTTTTTTCACGGGCTCGCTAATTCTCCAGTTTTTTTGTTACATTTTTTTACATGTATTTGGTTTTTTTTCTATAATAATATTTGAGAGCGTCGGTGGCTCCGTGGTTTAAGCACTTGACTTGTAATCTACAGGTCTTGGGTTCGAATCCCGCCATGTACCAATGTGATTATTCGATTTTTAAAATTTTCATATGTACATAATTTACCCGACGTTTTTACGGTGAAGGACAAACATCGTGATGCAACCTGCACATATCGGCGAAGAAATTCAAAGATATGTGTGAAGTCAACCAACCCGCACTGGGCCAGCCTGGTTGACCATGGCCTAGTTACCCTAACTTAGGGTAGGCTCGGTGGGGACGTTTTAGTGAGCTGGTGATGATGAATATTTTCTCTGGCGGCATTGATTGTCCGCGTGATCCATTCACAACAAAAGCCCTGGCTTTACTTTAATTGTTGCTGATCATCTTATCGAAAATTGTTAAATTCTATCGGAACGCCTGTGAAAAACTTACTGTTACATTTGTCTTTAAAAGAGAATAGGCGCTAATACATTTTTGTGGAGCTATTCAATGCTGAGTTTACACTCGCATTTATAGAACAAACAAACGATATTTTCTGGGAAAACATTTAATTTCAATTCATTCCGAATATTCTTCTCTTTTAAGCTTTGAGTACAATATCCCAATAGCTGTATTCCCTTTTATATTGTTTTGTATAAATAAAGCTCTTCATAATTTAAAATCATGGAGGTTTTTAGAGGATTTTTTAAATGTGTGATTTTTTTTGTGTCTAAAATGGACGTGGACAAAAATGAATGTCACATCGGATTGCAGCGCCATCTACTGTGGCGATTGTGAATAGAAATTATCGTTTAGGAATTCAATAAAAGACAGGTACAGGGAAATTTGTTTTATTACGACGATTTGAAAGAAAAACACGTTAATCACATTCATAGTTTATTAAAATGCTATTATAATGTAACAAAAATGCACATTTCTGTCTACTACGACCGGTTCCAGAAAGCGGTGAAATTGTTAGTAAAATACGAGTAATATCCGTCAATTCATCATCAATTTTATCTCTATGTCAAATAAGTTTCTAATTAATTGCAAACATGCTTTATTACAATCTTCAGTAGTGTTTATTTAAGTTAAGCAAAGGTAAATAAGATCTTTATCGATTGACTTTCAGGGAAACGGAGGACTTACTACGAACATATGTGAGAACGTTTTCGTAACTTCATCGAAAAAATGTATAAGATTTATGCAGCGCCCCTACCTGGCGTAAAGTACACCAACAAATCTCATACATATCTTATCAATGGGATAATAAAAACGTTCTCGCAAATGTCACTAAAATATTTGTGATACACCCTCTGTGCGTTATTCTACAATTTTGAATCGTAATTTGCATAATGCAACAACAATAAATTAACATTTAATATTGTCCTAAACAACATTCACGGTTAATATTTAAATATAAAATATTTTGTATGTACAGAGATTGTACCAAGCAAGCAGTATTACTCAGAAATTGATTATAAAACAGTAAACAGTAATAATCAGGTTATGGAATGTCGTAATGGGATGGCCGTACATACTCAAAGCCGTCGTGAATAATTCTTATGTCTGTCAGGCAAAAGTAAAAGGTCGTATTTCAGGTGACTTATTCTGTGGGATCTTTCACTTTTTTACACCTTGAATTTAAAATGATGTAGAAGTAATTATAAGAATATTAGTTCAATGGTAAAAAAACTTAAACAAATGTATGATACATTATTTTAATTAAAAGTGATTTTGGAAATCCAATAGCAGTCTTAATATTTTTTAAACAATGGGCAACATGTTTTGGCAAGACTATTAAGAAAGGATTTGGTACAGGTGTTTTGGAATTAGATAAACTAAAAAATATATTCCTAATTCTATTTATAACTAATCTACCTACCTAAAGTTAGAACATTTGTAAAGTAAAATATATTATTAACAAACAAAATAATAAAATTTATTTGAGCAAACATTTATAGTATTATATAAAAACATACTTAAATAAATTTTTATTACATTTTCTTACATAAAATTCTAACACGTCTATCTTTGTCTGACATTTATACTACTATTTACATTACTATTTAACAGTTACTAATAATAAACAAATTCATAATTAATAATTAATCTCTCCAGTATATTTTCTCGGTTTTTATATTGTTAGGGAGTTGGAAAAATGGAATAGGTCATTTCAAACTTCTTGCAGGCTCGAGGTCAGTTTTTCGCTGCAGCGCCCCGGATCATTTACTCATAACTCATACGAATTTTCGAGCCTCCAGGATTCTGGCCCAATCCGCTAAGGGAGTGCCATAGACAAGAAACTGAACTGCCTCCAGGATGTCTTAAAACCTTCATAGCTATGTTTAAACTATTTTTTCCTTAGTAAAATTTATTAATATTAAAATTGTCAATAGACATTTTGTTTTATAAAAAGAAAATACCCATTTATGTTATACATTTTTCTAAATGTAAATACTAACAGTCCAACTGCACAAAACTGTGCACCACTTGTAATCAACCCTGTTTTAAATCTTCACAATAGGCAATTCCGAACTTTTAAATAAAACTGTACAAACGCTAATCTTATTGGGTTCCTCGTTTTTACAAAAACTTTACACGGTCGTTTTAATTTCATGCTTGCCGCTTGCTCGTTTGCCACCTTATGATATAATAAAAATAAATAATGCTAGCGAGATTAATTAAAGTTTAATTTGACCTTCGCTTCTTTATAATGTTTGTGTTTTATTGAACTACTTTTTACAATCAACTAGGGATCCGCCCTTGCTTCTGCTTCTACTTGCCTTGGGTGGCAAAGAATATACGTCTTATGTCTTTTCTGTCATATCCATACCATTCCCTTTGATGTTAAGTATAGTCTTTGTTACTCTCTGCTTTGTGGCTTTGTAAGAGCGAAAGAATTTTTGCAATTCCTTCAGTAGTTTCGGAGCCAATGCAAATAAACAATCAAATCTTTCTTCTTTGTAATAGTATAGATTTTCTAAACACCAAGTAAATTAGAGAATTCCATGTTAATTTTCTTTGTTGTTTGAAGGAAAAGTAAAATTCAGTTTATTACCATGCTTGTCTTTTCAATAATATTAATTTGTTATTTAATTATTTTCACGGAATGATCATGAATATCTTTCAGTTCTAATTCTGTGAACGGTGCAGTCTCACTTGTTTTCACAGGACCACGACAGTTCGGACAATATTGTTTTTCTGATTCATTGGTCGCTTTATCTGGTGATTCGAAGCTTTTTTGCTTCGATGATCTGTTTCCGTTAGATTTATCTGAAAATGGACAAAAATACTAGATTCTGGAGATTATTAACAATACTTTATTTCCTTTAATGTTACTTTACTCACAAAATAATGATGTAACAACTTTATAGTCGGAAAAATAGTCACAATTATCAGGGTCGTAATTTGATGTAAAAACTATCGGTGGAACTAACCAAATAGATACTTACAAAAACTATTCGCAATTCTCAAAACTTTTTGCATTTCTGTTTTGTTTTATGCAAATTAAATATAATCTTGTACCTTAATGTTTTATTTACGCAAATAATATTTCGAGAGTTTTTTAGTTAAGAGACGATAAAGATTTTACCATCAGAGGATAAATGGAGGGCTATGAATGACTTGACGAAATTTAATGCAAAATAGTAGAATATTATATTTTGTAAACCAATAGATTAAATCATTTTGTACATCATATAGGAATAAACATATGCTTGCTAACTAACTTCATTGAAACAAATTAATGGGTTCACGATGACTTAATGAAAACTAAATTTTAAAAGTAAAGCTTTACAAATGTCTAAGAAGGTATGTACGTTAATTGTTCAAAATATTCGTTTCGTACGAAATAAGGGCATACAAGTTCTGTTCAGAATTCTGTTTGAATTTGATTTGTTCTGTTTGACCTACATATATCATGATGAATGAATTGTTTTGCAAAGTGCTTTTGTTTATTCAATGAGATATCGAGTCTTAAAATACAAGTTGGAAAAGTTTCCAGTATTCTAAAGAACAATAAAATTGTATTTATGTTAAAGACTGCTTTGTAACTTTTTGTAATATAAAAGTATGTAGGTGGGTAAATCGTTAGCGTTTTATATACTGACTAGCTTTTGCCCGCGACACAGTTCGCGTGGAATTAAAAAAAAAACAAAAGTATGTAGCCCTTGTGTTCTTCGAGACTATCATCTACACCTGTGTCAAATTTCATCGAGATCCGTTCATCCATTTAGGCCACAAACTCTAACAAACATCTATCCATCCATCTAAACTATCGCATTTATAATATTAGTATGATATACATTATTTTAAGACTTACAGACTAATACAACGCTAATTTATACGAGTAGCTTAACATTTAATATCTGGACAAAATGTTGTCCTGGTAAGTGTTATTCCTCGTATAGAATATTGTATTAGTATCTGAGCACGTAGGAATATCACATAGTTACAGGCACAAAAGATTGCCTTATTACGTTCAATATTCGGTATGAGAGGGACATCGATTTGATCATAATTAATAACAGAAAAAATTGATTAAGGAAAATGTGTGGAGGAGCAATCTATCGTTATAAAGTATCATCATCAGCTTTGAATTATATTATCAGGGTATATAATAACGTGCTTACCAGAATGTTTAGTGCCGTTAGAAAGTGTTCTTTGCGAGAGAGGCATCGCCGTGTAAAAATCTCTTTTATTACCAGAATGGTCTTTACCGCCACAACACCAATGCGCCATTGAGTTCTGGAATTGTTTGAATTTAATATTACTAAGTTGAAACGATGGATAGGAATTGAAAAGATATCCCATTATTGCGCACTGCATGCTTTTTGGTTTTAAGGGTTTCGGATAATGGAAACACTGAACTTGAAATATAATAAATATGTACTTTAAGTGTTGTTTGGTCTGTATGCAAAAAATAGTGAAAGTCATAGAATAAAAAGCAGTAAAAGAAAAAGTTTTACCTTAAACGCGTCCCTGAATTTGTTAGACATAATGTGATAAAAAATCGGATTAATGCACGTAGACATGTAGTAAAACACTCCAGAGATGTATGTGAGTGTGGAGTAGATGGCGAGGAGTATTCGCGATTTGGCATGATGGTCTTCCCGCGTGCCGTAGATGGCGACCAGCCTCTGCGCGTGGAAAGGCGCCCAGCATACGAAGAACGCGACCACTACTGCAACTGTTTAAATAAATAAACAAAAAATATAATCTACATATTCGAAATATATCACAACTGGGGGCCAGAACAGCATGTACTACTCTTCACCCCGTACTATAAACCTTACAAATATGTTACTATAGCTTATTAAGGCAAATATTAAAGAATTCTGTCAGTCTACTCTATAAAAAAAAAAACATTAACGTTATAATCTGACGACAAATGGAGATCTTGCCGAAAAGGCGGTAGTAATATAATATTTTTTTGTCTTAACAATTAATAATAGCATTAGAGTAGTGATTGCTATTAATTATTGTGAACTAGAATGAACCTAAGCTTTTATGTTTTGTTTATATGTACAAGTATTAAAAAAACGTTAATCTGCTCACGGCCGAAGGGTATTACGATTTTGCATGATCATGCTACGTCTTGTTTCATATTACTTAACATGATGGGTAAGTAGGTCGTAATCTGATAGTCAATAGAAGTCGGTGCAAATTAAACAAAACTAACCGTGCATCTCTCTTTGTTTGGTACAGACCGTATGGGTTCGCCACATTCAGTGGCGATCATATAGTTTAAATTTCGCGGCCCAAATTATTAATGAGGGTAAACGGGCGCGTTTTTATTTCCCCGCACTAGTGGGTAGTTTTGAATCCCTCTAGAGTATGGTGGTGCACATGTTCTGCGGAGAGAAGTGCGGGAGAAAAAGTTGTATGCAAACAGTCAAGCGAGTCGGTAGGTTTCGCGTTTGGAACAATAACGGAGCACATAGGTGCATCTGGTGGCGGTGTCGCTGTCGCCTATAGTCTGACAAAACTAGACTTGACTTGATTGACACCGACAGAGACCAGGCACCTGCAGACGGGGAGACGGAATCGAGTAGGTGAGTACCTATATCATTTCCTTTGTCTACAATATTATGCCCTCCGGTAAAGATAGGTAGTGCCGCGGGAACCGGTTCCATATCGTACGGCACACCCTTAGTTAATCCTTAAATAGATTTACCTAAAAACTATTTTTAATTGAACAAGTACTAAGATAAATCATTTAAAATTTATATGATTGAATTTTATCATTTGTACGAGTATTACAAAAGTACAAAAATGAAAACACAGCATAAATATCGTAACCTCAATCCCTGGAGTTTACAAAAACGTTGTTACTTAGAGTTTTTTTACTCTAGTTAATAATTCATAAAAAAAGCATCCTCATTGCCACTATGAGATTACATTTCGAGTTCTAAAATTAAACATGTTAGTTCAACTCATGTGTAAGTCAACTTGTTTTTGCTAGAGTTTTTACTTATGGCGTTAGATAATGCGACAAACACCTTTAAAAATATAAGGGAGTATGAACAAGGAATTTAAAAAATACAATTTCTTACTGCTATACATTTAATTTGTGTAACGATAACTTTTATTGCAATAATTATTTTCTAATGATTACACTCATAAAAAACCTAATGGTTTTTAAACATAGTATTAGCACTTAGCGTCATCTTTATTCAAGTGAATATTATGTCTAGTCATAGTGTTAATTTACGCTTAGCTAACTTTTAATACTATATATTTATTAATTAAGCAAATATTTACGTGACAACAAAACGGGGAAACAACTTACGACCATTTTACCAAAACAAATATGAGTTGTAAGAGAAAACTATACGGGTTTTATTTGTGTGGGTCTAATTTTATTTAAATTTAAAGCTACTTTTGATGTTAAATTCGATTGCACTGAAAATTAACGCTTCTAGTAATCGCTATGAATTAAGCTTATTAATAAACTAGCGGTCGGCCGCGACTTCGTCAGCGCAGAATTTTAAAAAGTAACATATAAATTCTTATGTCCATCAGCAATCTTCCTGACAAATCGCGGAAAAATCAGTTCAGTAGTTTTGCAGATTACCCGGAACAATGGTTTGCGAACAGACAACCGATATGCAAAAAAATTAAAAATATTATAGTTTTTTGTTATAAACAACATGTTTGCGAAATAAAATACTATTTTTTTTTGAATTTACTAAATACAGATACGTATATTTTATTAAATATGTAGCTATAGGTATACATATAACTCACCTAACATTTTAATAACTCTTTTCGTTGATTGGTGGTTTTTCTGTCGTACTTTGTCTATCGAGGCCAGATGTCTTACTAAATTCGCATGTTGATGTTTTTTCCTGTCGACTTGGGATCGTTTCAATCGCAGTCCTATTAAAGCATAGAGAGCTGTGATAGCTATCATTGGAGCAAAGAAGAAAAAGAATGTCGAAATTTCAAACGAATGCGGAATTATTACACGTGTTTGAAGACACATGATCACTCCTTGATGATTCCGTAGACCAAATTGTAGAGCTTGCGGTAACGCTAGTATGAAAGAAGCTATCCATAATAGTATCACATGTTTTATAGCCCGCGATAGCTTCGACATTTTGTGGGATACAAACGGGTGGCATATTGCTAAGTATCTTTCAGTTGTGAACAGTGTTATTGTTAAAACACTCGCATTAGTTGAAGTTTCAGCGGCCAGCCCTCGAATCACACAGAACGATTGGCCAAATATATACGGCCATTTCGACCATATTGAATATACCTCTTGGGGCATACCACTCACTAGTAAAAGGAGATCAGATATTGCTAGACTAAATAAATAATAATTTGTTGCAGTACGTAAACTCTTATTACGGACTATGACTATACAAGTGAAAATGTTTCCTATTAACCCTGTTACAAATATCATTGCATAGATAATTGTTATTGGTAGAACTATGTACAAGGAATCGCGTTGAGGTCCGAACACACGAGTGGGGTCTACGGACCCAATGAGGGAATCATTAAGAGTAGCATTGGAGGCGTTTTGACTCATAGTGTTTGAATATAAGTATTTATTCTTCTTCTTAAGGTGTTAATCTCACAATCATCGCGGGGGTTTCCATGATTCTTCACGATATATCTGTAAAAAGAAAAAAAAAGCATTAAACCATACCAAACTGTTCAATTATAAATGTAATTATTTTTGTCTTTGATCATATTGTATATTTTAGTAGTAGTCTTTGAGCTAGAATGAGATTTAATACAGATAGAATTTATTTACGTAAATTATTCCTGGTCAAATGAAATGTTGAGACTGTAAATATAGCTCACATTCGTAGGTATAGGATTACTCAGGATGAATTTAGAGGTGACAGTGACAGTACATTTAGAGCGGGCGCATATCGTTGACTAAACTATCGCACAACTGTTGAGCGATTGTCGATTGTTTCGCAGCCAATTCAACTATTTAGTTGCACAATTAAAAATCGAGTAGTGTGCGCTCGATATAAGCTCATAGAAATCAAGGCGCGACTAAACAGTTGTACGATAGTCAAAGGTGGGCGCGTGCTCTTACTATAAGTTTGTAGGTTCGCATAAGTATTCGGTTGCGCCCACGTTTGGTATTTCTCTAGATATCGTACACGTAATGCTTTGGGAACTAGAACCATTAGGTTCGACACCGCATCACCCAATAATACTACGAACTCCCAAAAGCATTTTCATCGTTCTTGTCATTCTTATTAAAAAATAGACATTTTATTTAATGGCAACATTGTTACGGGACACTATACAGTCGTAACGTTGATGCCACGAATTTTGAGTACATAGGGCTCGTTTTAAAAGTAAATACGAGCGATTGATTGAGTTTTCACTTCGATGGATGCTTTGATCACGTTTATTAGTTGTATCTAAACAAATAATAAGCAGACACAAAGTTATTAATATAAACACTAGGTAACATACATAGTGAGTAAATTGGATGTTTCATATAACATGGGATGTTATTGATAAAATATGTGCATTAGACAAAACAGAACGTAAACAAATTACAATTATTTTTTTATATTTCCAAAAAATATACACCCTGATTTAAAATAAGTACTAAGTGTGTATTATTTGAATAAGTTAGGTAAAAAAAAAACTTAATATAGTTATATATTTTTTATTTTGAATTGTAAGTATTCTCAGTATTCTCAGTAATATAAAAGGTCAATGCACAGCAATGTAATGAACTTTTTTTTCTCATATCAATCTTATAAGTTTATTGTAATTAAATAAGATGCATGATTTTGCAGATTTTATAAATATTGCTGGCCTAATGTAAAACGACCCCACGCTGTCCTATTCAGTGACAGTCTGTAAAACTTTTTTGTCACTTTATATTTGCATCTTATAAATAGAATTAAACAAAAAAACAAATATAATGCTACTGCGATTTTTACGTATAGAAATGAACTCTTATCTTATAAATAGAATTAAACAAAAAAAACAAATATAATGCTACTGCGATTTTTACGTATAGAAATGAACTCTTATCTTATAAATAGAATTAAACAAAAAAAACAAATATAATGCTACTGCGATTTTTACGTATAGAAATGAACTCGTAGGACAAGAGTCGGTGGCATTTGAACGTGTTAACATAAAAGGATATCTGGTCCGATGAGGGAGGAACTGCTGTCTCGGTTAGTTCTGCCAGAAAATATGTGAAACCTAGATCGGCATAGAAATGACTCTTATCTTATAAATAGAATTAAACAAAAATAATGCTACTGCGATTTTTACGTATAGAAATGAACTCGTAGGACAAGAGTCGGTGGCATTTGAACGTGTTAACATAAAAGGATATCTGGTCCGATGAGGGAGGAACTGCTGTCTCGGTTAGTTCTGCCAGAAAATATGTAAAACCTACATCGGCATAGAAAATGACATAAAAGAGAAAAATGGCAGCTACATTACGAAAAGGAACTTTTTAAACCACTTTTGTTAAGTTATGCCCACTGGGTCAGATATCCTTGTTGGTCTATAGTCATACCGTAAAGAAATGTGAATAGTTTGACAGTACGTTTCAAGTCAAGTGTGTGAAGGTTTTATAACAGCTATAAAATGACGCGACCACGAGCGCTGGGCGGTACTCCGATGGCTGCGGTTCACGTTCACGATTCAATCGTTAAAGTTAAATAAAAATGAGGTTATTGATTCTTTATCACTTGTTAATAGACAAATAAAAGTATCCGATGTCCAATTGACATCGTTTTAACTATTACATTTAATTGATGTATTCTTCTTTAGCTCTACAGCCCTTTGTGGGCCTTGGCTTGGTTCAGCAACTTTTATTGATGTATCTTAAGGTGATAATCTTAAGCCCGCTACACACCTTCAGTTTTATTTGTATAATTTTAAATGTATTTTTCGACTGTTCAGTTAAAATTGAAGGACTATAGCGGGCTTTAGTTAATGTATTTATACACAGTTTTAAACATTGATATTATTGAATTAATTACAGGCGTATGAAGTATTCTCCAAACAAATACTCTAAGGAGTGTTTAATACTTTTTCATTTGAATGGCATTTTTTTTCTTTAAGCGATTGGTTGAAAAGGTCGTTGACCTCGTTGAACTCGTAGAACCATAGTAATGTATTGTTACAATAGATATAATAATAAACTCAAAATAATACACAGACAATCACGCCTCGTTAGCAAAAGCAATTTATTTATATGTAATTTTGTATCAAAGCAATCATCCTTATTGATCACATTTGTAAACATTATGGCGAACTTGTTTTGAGGAGTTACCGGCAAATACTGTCATATATGTACATCCGTATTAAAATACACAGGTATCTATGTTCTTTTCTCAAAAAGTAAAAGAGATGATAAGTTTGTACAACTAGGTTTTACATGTAGCGAAGCGAGATTCGGCAGTTTCATATATTTTATAATTTTTGTGGGATTATTTAATTATTAACTAATTAAATTAAAGGTCAGTTCTAGTAGTGAATTTACTGATAGCGACAATAATATTACCGAAATCCATTTTATAAGCACAACATTTTAACATTAGATTATGTTAATATGTTGTGCTTTAAATTGTAACACAAATATACAACGCTTTTAATTCTAAGCATATTATGATTGTCAATTCAGATTTCAAAAAATAAGTTTCTGCAATATTTTTTTTTATGAAGCGTATTTGATTACTGGCCATTGCATGATATTGACATTATCTAGGTTCCGAAAATGGTCCTTTGTAGGAAGTTTCGATGGAGATGTTGATGTGAATTCGGTTACATTTTCATAAACACGGCTGAAGTTTTTATTCATGAGAATCTCGTAATACAAACTATCAGGTAATAGTGTTGGCACTCACATGGGTATTATACTTCCATTTGAAAAATTAAATTAGAATAATGTTCTGTTATTGTTGCAGTCTTTTACTCGGGTATAAGACTCAGCAGACATCCTGAAATGTTTATGTAAATTAAGGACCTATTTGGGGATAATAACCTTATAAGGAATTTTCGTATGCATGAAAATTAATTTGTTTATTCCGAAATGCAATTATTTTGGGACAAACGTAAGCAATTGATGTATTCTCAGTACTTATTTGTTGCGTATATATTGATCTGCCTCTTCAAATTTTTCATGGAAAAGCCTTGACGGGAAAATCATGAAATTTCTATGGTTTAACGTTTCGATAATTTGCAAGAAATTAAAAGTGTAAAATATTTCCTTATGTTGGTTGAGTTAATGTGAATAAAGCCCTCGGATTATGCCAATTATTATTGCATAATTAGATTTTTATTTTTAATCAAAAATTTGTTTTCTTGTTAGGTTACAAATAAAAAATAGTAGCTATAACTCACTGTGGTATACACATGTTAGCTCCATAATAAAAAAAAAACAGACATTCACGTTAAATCTGAAGTACAAGACTTGGTTTTAAGCTATGTTATTTACGCATGCTTTTAACATCCTTTCTTTGTGAGATATTTGTAATAGGCGTTGAAATAAATGTGATCGTTCTTAGTTCTTTAGTAGTTCATTTCTTAATTTTTCCGTAGACTTGTAAATTGCGTATAAGATAGTTAACATTAGACATATCTTTGTACAAGAACAGTTTAGTATCGTCGAAACACACTTAATTACGCCACGATCACAGACTTTGTCTTTCGACAACATTCATTTTATGGACAATAAAACTTAACGGCTTGTAGAAAAGTGTATTATGTTAGCGGAGAATTCTTTGTGGGTTCAAATACTAATTTGTTTTATTTAAAGAGTAATTGGATTGCTTAGAATCAATGTCAATGCAAAGATAAAGATGTGTGTTCGATTGTTTTTTGGTGTTACAATAAGAGAGGGCGCATATCTTTGACTAAGCTATCCCACAACTGTTGTGCGATGGTAGATTGTTTTGCAGCCAATTTAACCTCCATATAAGCTCATAGCAATCAAAGCGAGACTAAAGAGTTGTGCGATAGTTTAGTTTCAGGTGTGCGCACACTCTAAGTAGTACAATAAGAGGCGGAACTCCTATAGAATAAATCCGTCTTGGGTATTCGTTTTGTGTCGATTTTACATAATATTTTCCATGGTCCATATATACATATATCTTACGAAACATTATAGGCGAAACCACTGAAGCACATTTTCCTGATCTAAATATTTCGCAACATCTTCGCAGAACGTGGAAATAATATTGTTATGAATGATAAGTGATACGGGATTCGTGCATATAACGTAGAGTGTTGTGCTAATTATATAAAGAAAACATAATATTATTTATGTGTTGGTTAACCCACAAGCTTTAAGCCAAGTCAAAATAATTAGAAAAGGTGAGAATTGATGAATTGTTGGAGGCAATTTTATTTTTATTTTTGGTAGTTTTCTTTGAATGGTTCAAAGGGTCAGGCTATTGTATTTAAATTACCCACAGCTATACGACATGACAACACAAAAAATCAAGGTTGAAATTGTTCAAACACTAATGTTTTGACCTCTGTAAGCTTAAGTAATCCTTTGCTAGTATAAAATCTATACGATATTTTTCTAATTAAAACCAAATATTGTAAACAAGGAGCATAACCTTGTATTTCCATTTTTAACTATAAAAATGGGAAAAAGTATGTACAAGCAGTATGAATTGTCCCTTTCATCTTTTCAAGGAAACATTGTCTCAATAGAATTTCCTAGAAAGGATTCCGGCAAACTAAATTACGACAGTAAAGTTAATAAGTAGAAAGGGACTTTTTTTACCATTTATGTATTAATTACTTAGTCCTCATTGTAACTGACATAAAAATTTAGTTTTTTTTTTAATTTTTTTTAATTTTCATTGTAACTGACAGATATCGCCATAATTTTAAATATGAACATAGCATATTTTTATCGGAAGACATATAAAAAATCATTTAAGTCGGTTTACAATAATTTATAATTGTTTATGTCGAATGCATAGTAAGAGCAGGCGCAGCAGCCTCGGGATTTTCCCTTTACAAGGTATTTTAATTGCTAACACAAGGTGAGATATTTAAATTTTGTTAATAAATTGTGATGTACATTGAATAACATCGCATAAGTTTCATCCAATATACTCGTATTGTATTTTTTTAAAAATAAAATATACAACAAGTATGCCTGTAGTTCACAGGAGGAGAAGTTTTACAGTGATACTGTGTAATACCACGACCACACAGAAGACAGGCGTGAAGTGGAAGCAATTCCGCGTTTCGTCTGATGAGTGTGGTGCCGGAGGCCTAATTTTAGTCCCTTTCCCCTTCCACCCTTTTCTTAAGAGGAAAGGATGGGAAGGAAAAGTGGATTTGACGGTAGAAGAGACGCATAGGAAGGGGAAATGTCCACTCTATGTGCGTCTCCTCCGGCAATTAAGGGTAGGCAACGCATCTGCAATTGCAGATGTTTATGGGCAGCGGTCGCTTTCCATTTCGGTGGATTCAGGTGGCCGCTTGCTCGTTTGCCACCTGATATTGTATATAAAAAAGGAGGTGTACAATTGACGAAGACCTACAATTAATTGTTTGTTGCTGATAGTGGTAAGATAAATAAATAATTAGAACTGACCTAAGATTATAAAATCTTTCAATTCTGTTTTCCTATGTCCAAGAGATTGTTTGTTATAAAATTCAACTGTTTCTTTAGGTTTAATCAATGAAACTGGTGTGTTTTTCGTCATTCCATATATCAAATTAAGAATCTTGAAGTTCCTAAACCTCGGATATGAAGAAAACAATGTTATAAAACGGAATCAATGACCTTTGTATTGTGCAAAGAATTAATTTATTTTAAAATGTTAAATCGAAAAGTGCAGCAGGATATTAAACGAAATTCGCTGACTCGTTAAGATAAAATTTTTGCATGTTTTCATTTAAAACTGGCATTCGTATACTTGTAACGAAGATATATTTTTAAAATAATAAGATTTATATTAATGCGAATTAATGTGATTCTGTTAATTTAATTTGTTTATTAGTGACTTGATTAACTGGCATTAGCCTAGATTTTATGCGGGAATTACTCGTTACGGAAATACTAGTTAGTATTATACATATAGTTCACATAAAGTATTACACACGAGGTAAGATTTTTTATAATACTTAGATGAAATCTCTTGTAAGAAATCTTATTGACTCATATTTTGTCTATATGAAAAAGATAAAATAGGTACTTGTATAACACTGTAGAAAAATTTAATTTTTTATTTTCTTTTCAAAGTAACTCGCCTGTCTGCCATTTGGTTCGTCGATTGTGGTTTTTTTGCACAAATCTAAACAGTTGTCAATCAAAACCATTTACCCGTTTTATTTGCTAATGTTTCTAACGAGATTCAACAATTTTGCTTCCACTTTCGTAATAGGAAAAGTTTTCATCTAAGGTACTTTTAGACAATTAATATAATTAATTGTACTTAGTAATATTAATTTAACCACTCCACTAGACAACTCGCCAGGAAGGCGCGCGAATATCTCCATCCTTCTAGTGACATTGACAGCTGTCAGCTAGGGACGTGACGTTTATGCCGATCTAGATTTGCCCCAATTCTACAGCATGGTACTAATTTTGTTCTTAACAGTACTTAAAACACTTTTATAACCTACTGGTTTGTGCCTGCGACTTCGTTTGCACTGATTTAAAAATTTTGTAGTTAGAGTAACAAACTTTCCATTCAACTTTCGAAACTTTCGGACTTATAATCTATACTAATCTCATAAAGAGGAAAGATTTGTATTTTTGGATATTTAGATTTTTGTATGTATTTGATTCACACAAAAACTACTGGGCCGACTTTAAATATTTTATCACCATTAGAAAGGTAATTTATCAATGAGTAATATAAGCTATATTTTATATTACTATTAATAAACAGCGTGTTTTGACCACGGCGTTAAAAATCACTATATTTTAACTTTTATCGGCTTACGCTGCCTAAACCGTTAGTATTAATATAAAGTTATGATAAACGCTTTTCTAACGAAAACTAACAAGTTAAATATTTTGATAAGTGTACTCCGATTGAAATATTTCTTTGAACATTTATTCCCGAAAACAATAAAAGAAAACGGACTTATTCAACCGTGATAAGTATATTTAATACTCGTACATGTTAGTATACTTATATTCATAATCGAAATTACAAATTTTTTCTTAGCGTTTTTAAAATATTGAATACGAAATCAAATACCAGACAATGTTTGCTTACTACTTACGAATCCAACTTTAATTTATATTTTTATTTGCAGTTATTACGTAATACAGTACTTTAAGAGCTTCGAAGAAGACGTTAAAATCTTTTTTTTTACAAGTATATGTCATTTTTAAAACTGTTAGAAAATGTTAGAATGTTAAGCTTCTTTATCAGTGAACATTTAATAAATAAGGTGGAACACCCCGTATATAGCATATAAGAAAGGAGAGGAAATGAATATACAAAAAGGTTTTGTTTCAAGTTCTATTTGATGTGAATGCTATCTAAAATAAGGAATGTTGCAGTTAAAAATGACTACATTTTTTTTAACTAAACGTACACACATATAAAAAGGTGAAGAGTTAGGTTTTACGCAAAACCAAATTGTAAACAAATCTACGTGTACGGATGTATTTTAGGCGGCTCTGGAATAATTCATTAACAAGTATAAAATATCCATTTTGATCGGTTCATTAAAAAAGCTATTGTGTGCTTAGACTTAAGGTCAATCGCCTTTATATTATTTTTTGTCGATATTACATACAGACGTAGGTACTTGATGTTTTTCCGGTGTGCTCCTTGGAGATCCCGGAACCTTCGACTATGTCACTTGAGGATGGCCACCGAGGGGGTTGTAGTGGGTCAAATCTTACATAACCCATCCTTCCCCCGAGAGGGCAAGGTATCTTTGGAAGATTACCCCCCCGACAACATAAAAAAAAGATACTTGATGTTTAGTAATTCAGTAACCCCATCTAATATTACTGTTCGTGTTAAATTTGAACATTAAAGAAATTTGGTTGCTCTAACTAGACTTATAAATGAACCACGTTTTTCCTTTAGATTGGCCAATTGCTAAGGCCAACGGTCGAACTATACTTACCCTATCCTATTTATAAAAATACTTCAGAAGAGCCATTTATTAGTAAAAGAGTAAATAAACACACCCGTGATATCATTAAAAAATGTATTTTACACACCACGTAGGTTGTTTTTATTGCTGTAACGGTGCAAAATTTACTTAAATAATTAAAAATAATGCATGAATATATATAAGTATGAAAATTACTTTTGGAAGGTTTGGTTTAAAATTTCCCACAAAGAACACAAGAGGTAGTAAGAGAGTTTTTTTTTATGGATGATAAGATGTTATAAGTAAAAGTTAATACCAATATTTTCACGAAATACATTTATGTTTCACTAGCTGTTGCCCGCGATTTCGTCCACGCAATATTAAGATAAAAAAGTAGCCTATAATATGCCCATCTATGTCAGCTACCCTTCAGTGAGAGTCCGGTCGAAATCGGCCCAGCCGTTTCGGAGGTTACCCGGAACAAATGCGGCTTCCGGACAGACAGACGAAAGACAAAAATTTTTTAAATGCGATTTTTGTTATCAGCAACGCAAATACATCATCATCATCATCATCTTCCCGAAATCTGGATTATTTCTTTTGATATTACAAACAGACACTCCAATTTTATTATATGTATAGATTAGGAACAACACTGAATTTCCCAATATTACAATATATCTTTTATTAGTATTTTCACGAAGAACTTAACAGATAAGTAAAGTTTCGTGTTCAAATTTATGTTACATGCCACAATGTTTTCAGCTACTATAACTGAATTAAGTTACTTTACTGTATATCTTAAGATAATGTATGTTTGTACTGCTTTTATAACTTTTAAGTTAAGTAAAGCTTTACATATTGGAAATAAACAACATAGGATAGTAATTAACGAATGTAAACTGCAGAAGTACCTTAAACGGATCAATACCGATGTGTGATAGAAGAAAATTCAACTATTTAATCTTTTCCTATGCACTCTAATTTAGACAACAGATCTTATATTTTTAGTAT
Organism: Papilio protenor; assembly: GCA_029286645.1. NCBI lineage: Eukaryota > Metazoa > Arthropoda > Insecta > Lepidoptera > Papilionidae > Papilio > Papilio protenor. Next base: position 5,963,239 of record JAGSMZ010000011.1, read on the forward strand.
AAGTTATTTTTAAAATGTCCATAAAATCCAAGACCTTGCTTTTTATAAATACGAGTAAAATTCTCATGACTTGGAGATGATGGACGAAATTAAAATATTATTTAAGTATTTAATGTGTTTCTTAAAGTAATATATTAATTTAATTTATTACATTACTTTTTGTTAAAAATCGAAACGACTACAAACTTTAAAATTTTCATGCTGAGTAAATACACGAAAATGTTATTGAAGTTAAAACTATCGGATGAACGTGAAATACAATTAAAAGAAGAGAAGTCATCTATACTAATATATAATCAGGAAAGATTTTTATATTTGTATGTATTAAAATTATTGAAAAACTGAAGGTCCGATTTCAAAAATTCTTTCACCAATAAATAGCTACGTTATCACTGAGTAACATAGACTATATTTATTTTAAAAAATCAGCAATCAAACGAAGACGCGAGCAATAGCTAGTTCTTAATAAAAACAAAAGTCTTTGATTTTAATTTATCATCATCTCCCCTGCCTTATCCTACTCCCGTAGGGTAGGCGCACCGGGTTTTCGTCCTCCAAATAACTCAGTCATCACTCTCATCACTCCCTTCTTGATCATGTCACCTTTCACACAATCCATCCATCTCTTTCTAAGTCTACCTCTACCGATGTAAAAGATCTTTTTCGATTTTAAATTATTGACAATTAAAAAAAAGGGGGTGAACAATAGTAGGATTTATTAAATCATATCTACTGTAGTATTTGGATGAAATGGAACAAACTACTCGTATTTCTCGTTATACTAGATTACTGCTGGTGCTTCAATAGGGAATTGTGTTCTGATTTGTTTTGATCTAGGTTATTGCCAATTGTATCAATTATTTTTGCCACTTCCATGTTTTGCTATCACTTGATACACAATTAACGTGTTAAAAGTTACATACATAAAAATCAGTGTAAGCATAATTTGTATGCATAAGTAGAATGAAAAATTAATACTTCTTACCTAAATAATTGATTAAATTCATGACTTTGAATATTCATTTGAAAACACTTTATATATTTGTGAAAAAATAATCAAACACAAAAAATGTGTAATACATATTTTCTAATTATAGCATAAACATTAATTTATGATTATTAAAATTTAGTGTTTTTTTTTGTGGGAAAAACATCAAATTATTGTTTATTTTAATTGAAACTTACCTTAAAATAGAATAGTATTTTTTATTAACACGTTATATTTCAAAACATAAATAAATGTTCAACACTAACACTAAAACAGTTACGAATTTTGTTCCGAAAGTCGCAACTAACGTGCGATTCTGTCGAACTCTGTTAGGCAACTATGTAGCGGCTTCGCGATCGCATGTCCCGTTGCGAATCTACGGGCTCTCGAACGAGAAAAACAAATTTAATCAAATCATACTAATATTATAAACGCGAAAGTTTAGAAAGGGTGTTGGATGGATTTCGATGAAATTTGTTATAGATGTAGAGGATAGTCTGGAAGAACACATAGGCTACTTACTTTAGTTTTTTTAATTCCACGCGGATGGAGTTGCGGGCGAAAGCTAGTATTTTACGAATTAAGCATTTCACAACGATTTGATTTGAAATTAATACTTACTTAAATAAAAAAAATGAGTAACCCCTTAATAAAAGGGTTTCACAATTAAAGCTTTTAAAGTAATTTTTTTTTAAATAATTTTCTACTACGCTGAGAAAGAGCAAACAAATCTACTTTATAATTTAATTTATATTTGAAACTAGTTTTAGCCATTCTTTCTCATAATGTTAGAGCGCGCACTTTGACTAAACTATCGCACAACTGTTTAGTCTCACTTTGATTCCTATCACCTTATATGGAGATGCGCACACTCGATTTTGAATTGTGCAACTATACAGCTGAATTGACTGCGAAACAATCGCACAAAAGTTGTGTGATAGTTTAGTCAAAAGTGTGCGTCCGCTCTTAGTATTGAGAACGATGTTAATTAAAAGATGCAGCGGTGTATTAATTAGGGAATATTGGATATTACATTTTCATCACGAGCATTTGGAAAAGTGGACAAAAAAGCTATCTTGAGATAATTAGTCTTCAGTTCCTTTTTTGGGTGAAATAAAACAGGAAATTAAAAATAGATTTTTATTTGAATTAACATATCTTATAAATTATAACAGCAAAACAACATTGATAAAATTAATTATATCTATGCATAGCTTATAGTATTAATAAATTATTGTATTCTAAGAATACTGAATAAATTCTGCCACAAATGTTGACAAACCCACAATAGTTTTATAGGCACTTTTATTATTGTTTCATATATGTATTGTTGTGTTGTGTGTGTAATAATATAATAAACGAAAAAAAAATATTGATAGTACCTAATAGTTAAATGAAAATAGTAGTTAAAACTCTGGTAATTTTATAAATGGGGCAGGTAGGTAATCTTACTGATATTAAAAATGCGAAAGTTTAGTTAGATGTATAATACGTTTCTTAGTGTTTACCGCCTAAACGGTTGAACGGAAACTTGGCATAGATGCAGAGCATAATGTGGAAGAACACATAAGCTACTTACTTTTGCTTTTTTTATCACGCGGAAGTAGACGAGGGGGTAAACTATTGGCTTTATAATTTTTACACGGCTCGTAATTAACAATGACGTTGAGCAAATTAATTTAAAATATAAATTACTAGTTATAATTGATCAACGTGTACTATGCAAAACTGTCTATTTGGGTATATATTTGTAAAATTTCTCAACAAAAATATTTTTAGAACAATGTAATTATAGATTTTCTTACAAAAATTGTGCGTACATACGCGTTCTTATTAAATATGAAAGTTCTTTTATAATAATGCAGTATGATTTTTAATTATTATAATTTTTATCGTTATTAATGTGTTTGTATGTGATTTACGATTCATTTCTAAATATGTATGTTAATTTGAAATATATTTAAGTCGTATAATAGTATTTTTTGAATGACAGGACATCTTATTAAAATATGGTTATAATCTAAAAAAACGTATTATTTATCAAATATTCTCAAACAATCATCAACATTTATAAACTAAAAATAATTTTACAATAAAACTATTGTTTTGAAATTAAGAAAACAACAATCCGTAATGTTATAATATTTTACAATGTTCGACACTAGATGGCGTTAGTTCTAATCATGTAATGAAATGGTTTCAATGTTTTCATTTTAATTAAAGTACAAAGAGTAAATAATAACCTACGCTAAAACTAAGCCTCGACGTTATGTTACATAATATAACGTTTTTTTAGTAAACTGTTTAATAATAATACAGTCAATCGTATCCAGTAGTATAACGTATTTGCCCGTGAGATTCACAATTCGCGGGCAAATAAGGTATTGACGAATTTTCTTATTCAAGCTATCGGCGTCGCCAGTCGATGATCTAGGTTAAGCCTAGGAGGAGGCAGTTACCATTATTATCGCTTCAGTACCCGCAGTACAATTTTTTGACTGAATTTCATGGTAAATAATTGTAAATACAATTACACAGATGTTTCTAGAAGAATATCAAAGGAACATGGGAAATTTAAAGTTACATATAATTTTTAAAAATAATTATACTCTATTAATTACTAATGTAAGAGTAAAGTTTTTGGTCTTAACAAATTTCATATTTGGTTGCTACCTTGTGCAAAATAATATGTAGTATCAAAATAGAGTAAATTTATGTTTGTACATAATTGTAAATACAATTACACAGATGTTTCTAGAAGAATATCAAAGGAACATGGGAAATTTAAAGTTACATATAATTTATAAAAATCATTATACTCTATTAATTACTAATGTAAGAGTAAAGTTTTTGGTCTTAACAAATTTCATATTTGGTTGCTACCTTGTGCAAAATAATATGTAGTATCAAAATAGAGTAAATTTATGTTTGTACATAATTGTAAATACAATTACACAGATGTTTCTAGAAGAATATCAAAGGAACATGGGAAATTTAAAGTTACATATAATTTATAAAAATCATTATACTCTATTAATTACTAATGTAAGAGTAAAGTTTTTGGTCTTAACAAATTTCATATTTGGTTGCTACCTTGTGCAAAATAATATGTAGTATCAAAATAGAGTAAATTTATGTTTGTACATAATTGTAAATACAATTACACAGATGTTTCTAGAAGAATATCAAAGGAACATGGGAAATTTAAAGTTACATATAATTTATAAAAATCATTATACTCTATTAATTACTAATGTAAGAGTAAAGTTTTTGGTCTTAACAAATTTCATATTTGGTTGCTACCTTGTGCAAAATAATATGTAGTATCAAAATAGAGTAAATTTATGTTTGTACATAATTGTAAATACAATTACACAGATGTTTCTAGAAGAATATCAAAGGAACATGGGAAATTTAAAGTTACATATAATTTATAAAAATCATTATACTCTATTAATTACTAATGTAAGAGTAAAGTTTTTGGTCTTAACAAATTTCATATTTGGTTGCTACCTTGTGCAAAATAATATGTAGTATCAAAATAGAGTAAATTTATGTTTGTACATAATTGTAAATACAATTACACAGATGTTTCTAGAAGAATATCAAAGGAACATGGGAAATTTAAAGTTACATATAATTTATAAAAATCATTATACTCTATTAATTACTAATGTAAGAGTAAAGTTTTTGGTCTTAACAAATTTCATATTTGGTTGCTACCTTGTGCAAAATAATATGTAGTATCAAAATAGAGTAAATTTATGTTTGTACATAATTGTAAATACAATTACACAGATGTTTCTAGAAGAATATCAAAGGAACATGGGAAATTTAAAGTTACATATAATTTATAAAAATCATTATACTCTATTAATTACTAATGTAAGAGTAAAGTTTTTGGTCTTAACAAATTTCATATTTGGTTGCTACCTTGTGCAAAATAATATGTAGTATCAAAATAGAGTAAATTTATGTTTGTACATAATTGTAAATACAATTACACAGATGTTTCTAGAAGAATATCAAAGGAACATGGGAAATTTAAAGTTACATATAATTTATAAAAATCATTATACTCTATTAATTACTAATGTAAGAGTAAAGTTTTTGGTCTTAACAAATTTCATATTTGGTTGCTACCTTGTGCAAAATAATATGTAGTATCAAAATAGAGTAAATTTATGTTTGTACATAATTGTAAATACAATTACACAGATGTTTCTAGAAGAATATCAAAGGAACATGGGAAATTTAAAGTTACATATAATTTATAAAAATCATTATACTCTATTAATTACTAATGTAAGAGTAAAGTTTTTGGTCTTAACAAATTTCATATTTGGTTGCTACCTTGTGCAAAATAATATGTAGTATCAAAATAGAGTAAATTTATGTTTGTACATAATTGTAAATACAATTACACAGATGTTTCTAGAAGAATATCAAAGGAACATGGGAAATTTAAAGTTACATATAATTTATAAAAATCATTATACTCTATTAATTACTAATGTAAGAGTAAAGTTTTTGGTCTTAACAAATTTCATATTTGGTTGCTACCTTGTGCAAAATAATATGTAGTATCAAAATAGAGTAAATTTATGTTTGTACATAATTGTAAATACAATTACATAAGTTAAAATAAAAATACGTACAGTCATAAGCCCATCCAATTTTAGCGAATAGGTCAATGAAGTTTGTAGATACGTTAAAGCGACCCAGTTCCGACGTCCGATAGTCCCAGGGGAACACGTGGTGGTAGTTATGCCAGCCTTCTCCTAGCGCGGCCAAACTCACTAACGGGTTTTCCGACGGCTTGATAAATCTAAACACAAAGTTTTACACGTTTATTATAACAAATAAAGCATAAATTTTCCGACTATATTAAACCAAATTGCAATACGCTTCCATTAAAAATAAGGACAATTTATAATTTATTGTTATGAAAGTGAATATAATAATTACATACTTATCATAAGGTTTGTTTCCCCAGAGATGTGCGAAGCTGTTCACGCTGAACGCTATGTTCAGAGTGATTGTGAATCTGGTAACGAAGCTCAATACGAAGCTGTTTATTAGAGTTTCTTCCCAGTAGTAAACAGGAATCCAGACAGGTAACGCTATGTTTAATAGAGCGAAGAGTGGGATGAAGTATCTGAAAACATAATGGTGTGTTTAATCGGTGTGATATTCATGAATACTTATATACATATTTGACGTAAAATGAAGTGTAATATTGCGAATAACTTTGCGTCAACATCAAGATAGATAGAAATAATTTGACATGGTTCATAGAAGAAAGACAAACTTTTTTTGGATCCTCACTACTGGATCGGCGAGGAGGTCCAGCGAGGTGAGTCGGAGGGCCACCCGCCTGTTCTCGACGGCGGGGTGCGGGGTGAGCACCAGCCAGCCGACGTGCGCAAACCAGAAGCCGCGCCGCACGTCGTGCGGGTCCGCTACCGACTCGGAGTATTTGTGATGCACACGGTGGTCGAGTGCCCACGTGTAAATGTCGCGCTGGAAACGTGAATATTACTTTGGTTAATTAGGCCTAGTTATAACATGGGGTAGACTCGTGCCTCCTATCGGGGACGTGGACGAGTTAACAGTGATGACGACCTTGGTTTCGACTGCCGAAACTATACGATAATTCGGCAATTGAAGCATTTGTTATCTTTGTACAAAGTAATATTAATGAGTGAATCCACATTGTTACTTAATTAGGAGTACAATTTATACCGCGTAGTTGTTAGATGTATATTCGACAACGTTCCTATACTACTTGCTATAATATGAAAAGCGCGCTTACTTCAAGTATATTTTATTATTTTACCAACATTCCATCAAAATACTTCAATATCGATGCTATTTAAGCATATATTTAAATGAATCTAAATTATATTTATTCAAGGTTATGTTATTTACTTGCAAATATACAGTCTCGTCAACGTCTTTTCATAACAAGGGTTAATAGAAACAATTGACATTGTTTTACGCATGAGACGAGTTGCTTTATTGATAGCAATAAACGATTTATACCGAAATACGTGCACCTTTACACGTGGAAAGTTTGCAGCTATGACCTTGTACTCTTAATACCTCCATAACTTAATTCATTTGTTTATTCTAGAGAGATAGGGTGATATAAAGCATGATGTATTTGACTTATAAAAAATATCACGTAACTATGAACAAAATACCATTAAAAACATGATTTAATCTACATCAAAATGGTTGACAAGTAATTGTAAATGGAGTTCACATATTTTGTTGCCAAATTTCAAAATCTATGAAAGGAAGCTTTCGAAGTATGAAGAAGAGATACATTACATAAAAAATTGTAACATAAATATTCAAACCTGTCCAGTGATAGTGAAGAGGAGAGCGAGAATCACTCGAAGAGGCGTTGTCGCTCTGTACGCCCGGTGTGACCACAACCTATGCACTCCAGCCGTTATTCCAAAACCTGACACGAATATCGTCGCGAATACTGAAATAACAAAAAGATTTAATTACTCGTACACATAAAATCAATAATGTTCTTATTCCATTCTATATATGTTCGGAGAACTAGGTTTTAGTCTATCGATCTGTCATTCGTCATTAAGTCATTTATTCCTGTGGTTATCCTAGGTTCACGCAATCCATCCATTAACTACTAAACTTCATACGTCGTTATAATAATAATTGTTGTAAAAAAATATTTAATGTTACATTATTGAATAAAAACGTTATACGATTTACAAGATAAAAAACACCATTATACATTTTTTTGAAAAGAAAAAATAAATAAAATATAACATGTCTAATTTAAAAATTTTATGATGAAAATGACATGAAAAAAATCTTTAATACGAATAAATTATAATAACAACGCATCGGCAGCTTCACTTTAATTTCACGTATTTTTACGAAGTTCTTTAGAAAAAGCATTAAAGTATTTTACTCTTCGTGTCACAGCCTTATAACACAATATTTTCATACATATGTAACGTACATACGTTACGTTAACTAAATGTTAATAAAAAATCTACATATAACTTTTCCTTCAGTCTTCAAATAATAACAAATTAATTTTTGTCATTACTATGTATGTAACGTTGAGGCTTTACAAAAATATACTTTAGCTAGACTTACCAAATATAGTTGTGTAGAATCTAGCACTGTTGGTCAACATAAGAAATAAACCATACACAGAAACTAAATGTAACGATAACTGCACTGATAAATCCGGCCACTTTATTCGCGGTCTAAATTCCACAGATTCATAAACGCTTATATCGAAGTTGTCACTGTTCATTTTCTCGCTAGCATCTTCACGTATCACATTATTGTTTTCGATCACTTTCAAACCACTTGAGTCTTTATAGCAATTGTCCAAATGTCTCATTTTTATTTGCGCTTCACCCGCCTCACACACATCGACAACGTTTTGCTGCGCCGGCGCCATTCTATTTAATGCAATCAAAAACATTAATGAAACATATATGTCAGTTGCGAAAGATATAAGGTATAGTCGAACGCTTGTATGGGCTTGTCAATAGCTGCGTACATTTAATTCTATTTACGTGAATGCCTAACCATTGATACTGTTTCAAGATATGTTTATCATGTAACAAGTTACTCTTTGCCATTAAATTTTATAAAACTATTTATGAGACTACTGTTTAAAAAGCTTTTTAAGCGATCGTCTATCTATACTCCTTCAAGTTATTAATTAAGAATGTCTAAAAATAAAAACGCTATTCTTTGTTTAAGTATTAGCATGTCTGTTCTATACACAATGTCTTTGTAGTGCGTGCTAAATTTGATAGTGATAATTTTTCTCTATTGCATCCAAGAACTTCAGGTAGGCTGTGCTATAAAATACTGTCGTTAAATAAAGCGTCTATAAAAATTATTACTACAAGCAAAAATTTAAATTTTACTGTAGTTACATCAACTTTAGTATATTTAGGGCTTGTCCACCAAATTGTAAATTGATAACAATCGAACTTGTAAAATATGTAATGGAAATATAGGATTTTGTTCCCTTATCTGACAGTGACTTTTTTTAAGCTATCTGAGCCTCTATCAGCTAGTGGTGTGACAGGCCTTAGACTTTTATTGTGTTCAATAACCTTAGAAACCTTAAAGTTATATTTTTTTAAGTTTATTGTTTTGTTGTTGTCTGTTACGAAAAGGTTTTGTTCCGGAAAACAGTGTATTGTGGTTGAAATGTATTGTCACTGAATTCTTTATATCCCCGACACGGCAATAACCTCGAATGCCCGCTTGTTAGATTAGAATTAATGATAGTCATAAATCGATACACCCATTTCTCCACAGAATGATTAATGAACCGAAATAATAATACGCACTCACGCACAGGCGACCTTTTCACCTGAATTCAAACGCAAAGAATTATTTAATCATCTTTTTGTGCTTATTTGTAATCAAATCATTCTTCACTTTGTTTACAGAGGGTCCTGGGCATTCTCAGAAATCCAAAGTATTTTAAACTTCTTAAAAGGTCATCTATTTTTGAAAGTCACTGAAGAAACAAGACGTTATTTTCCCACAATGAATATTCATTACTCGTAATGTTGTTTTAATATTATGAGATAATTATTAAATATTTAAAAATTAACTTTTTACAAACAAACTTTCTCGTTTACTTAAAATATCAGAAATGTGTTTTTTACGAAGGTTAGTTTCATAATAACCACTATTTTGTGACAAAACACAGAAACGTGACTACAATACCGTTACGTTACAAGTTATTGTAAATAAGTTGCAGGCTTGGTTTCGGTTGCGTTTGGAGCAGTAGACCGGCCTCGTCTATCTACGCTTGGTCGCACACCTTTGTCGCATCACATTCCAAACCTATTTGTTTTTTTGTGGCCTGTTTAAGGTTGGCAATAAGAATAAAAAAAACTGTAACAGATACTTGTTTACAAACAAAATTTTACAACAATAAAATAATTTTCTTCAACGCTTGCCTAACCTGTTATGTTATGATGTCATTAAAAATCACACAAGTTTATCTAAAAGTCGACAGATCCAGGTCTCTAGTCTTAAGATTACAAGGTCGCATTTAAATTTCCACTAAAGTGCAAGTAGTTAAACCATAAATAGGTCAACCGTATGTGTGAAATCATCATCTGAATCACAGATATATTTAAAATTTCCGCAAGGTTACTGGCATGTTTCACTATGTTCCCATAAAGCGTAACAATATGAATTAAGTTGTAAGCCGTAACATGTATTTGTATATCTTAAAAATGATCAATCGCTACAATGTTTAATTGAAATGTAATGACGATTTCTCGCTTTCTTTAATTGTAAAAAAACTATGCAAAAACATATATTTGTTTGTGTACTAATATTGTAAAGAGGAAAGATTTGTATTTTTGTATGTATTAAATAGCACAAAAACTACGGGCCGATTTCAAAAATTCTTTCACCATTAAAAAGCTCCGTTTTCAGCGAGTAACATATGCTATATTTTTTTAATTCACGCTGACGAAGTCACGAGCAACAGCTACTTTTTAAATGTAATGACAGATTTGACAATGCTTTTGCAGGTAGTTCAGCAAAGGAAACCAATTTTAAGAAGGTAAAGTGTTAACAACGATAGTACTGTTTACATTGACTAAACATATTCCAACAAACCGCCGATAATGGCCAGGTGTTCAGATTATCGCTATCTATTTCCGACAAATATTATCGCAGTCAATATTACAAACGATCCCGACAACTAGCGTCTGTATAGTCATAATAGTTATCGTAATATTATTAACCTAATAGCTTTCATCTGCGTCTCCGTTCGCATGGAATTAAAAAAAGTCAGTTGTCTCTGTGTTCTTCCATACTATCCTCTACATCTATGCCCAATTTCATCGAGATCTGTTCAGCAGTTTAGGCTTCACACTCTAACAAACATCCATCCATCTAAACTTTCGCATATATATTGTTAGTAACAAGTAAGACAAGATTAGTTGAGTAAGGGTAATCTTTCACTATATTAGGGGAAGGTGATACGAGTAAAAGCAGTTTCAGAGAAACTCCCTAACCTAAGTTCTAGATCTATCTTACTTCTTACTAATATTATAAATGATATAAATGCGAAAGTTTAGATGGATGGACGGATGGATGTATGTTTGTTAGAGTTTTAGCTTAATTGGCAGAACGGATTTCGATGAAATTTGGCATAGACGTAGAGGATAGTCGGGAAGAACACATAGGCCACTCACTTTTGTTTTTTTTATAATAATTCCCCGCCGACGGAGTCGCGGGCGAAAGCTATTATTTTAAAATTATTAGAACAGAAGTCTTTCATCTAGATTTATACATAATTCAACTTAGTAATACAGTAGATTAGAAAATTATGTGATATTTCAATAAAGGTTGCAACTTTACACGAGATCATTTAGCCCATTAAAGCTAACGATGCTACCTTCAACTTTAAGGAAGATTATTTTACAAACGAATGAAATGAACTTGACTGACAAATCTTATCGCCATATATCACTAGACTTCCGTTGATATTTATTTTTCCGTAGTTTCATTACGATTCTCAGAAAATTATACAGTATCTACTTAATAAATGTTACGTTTAAGGGCCGTGACAAATAGGTAGTGGTGAGTCAAACAATTTTATCAAGTTTAAACGTTGAATTCTAAATATCGATAACGTTTAAGCAAGCATAAGTATAATTAATATACTCTTTTTTTAACATTTTAACGTACTGTCAGTTATATTATATTATATCAACCTCCCAAGGCCTCAATCACAGATTGACTCACGAAATTGCTCCCAAGAAAATGCAAATCATTACATGAATAGTGTAATCTGAACTGCTACTGTATTCTTACTAGAATTGGAAGACTGTATTTATCTGGTAGAAAGCATTCATTATTCATTCCCTATATCAGACATACGCATAAGTTATCCAAGATATTGGCAAATTTGTCAAATGTCATTAGTTTAAATGTTTATTGTTGTTTGTAATTTACATAGATAATGAAACGATGACGCGTAATTATCCACGGCATGTTATTTAAGTTACACGGACTTCGTTTCGTTCAGCCGCCATTTTCTATTTTCAATTATCGCACGCTTACGAAATAGGTAAGTCATTTCCATCGTGTGAATGATATGAATACAGCCGTAATATACATTTGTAAGTACTGAACTGAAAATATTTGATTGAAGAATTCCCGGGAAGCATACTTATAACTGTTTGCTTCTTTTCATTTATATAACGTCAGTAATACAACTTTTTTGAAACCTTATTGCATAACTAATAGTAGTCGAGTCCTGAACTGTTGCTCAATGAACTGGCTTGACGAATGAAGTATTACCTTTATATTTTATCATTTATGTTGTTAAGTGAGATTCCTGACACGTAATCAAGAGGCAAAAAAGAGAAATGAGAAGAGCAACTGGATTTGAAGCTGATTAATAAGCAAAATGGATATCTTTTTCTAAACGTATTTTTGCAGTGGTCCATGGTAGCTGTCGATTTGCATTTTAGCAACATCCGGTGGCTTTTTTTCTTTTTTACCACTTCCTATTATAGTAAGTGCCAAAAACGTAAATGCCGTACACAGAACATAAAGGTGTTGAACACTTGTCTCCATAAACCTTGAGTACATACATCTAATTCAAATTTTGTATTTGAACCTTGGACAAGATGGGCTGTGGTTACAAGCCATTGGAATTGGTATTCTGCTAAAGCATGCGGTTGTTTTTTAATGCATTTTGAGGAGGAAAATATTCGTTTAACTTATATAAATTACAATAAAGGTGCGCGCATATCACTTCGTAATTTTGGTGATGTCATTGTTATGATTGTGTCATATTGTGTTCAAGGTCTGAAGTAAAAGATGCCTCTATTTTAGACTAGCTGTAGACCGCGACTTCGTCCACGCAATATTAAGTTAAAAAGGAGTCTATAATATGCCCGTCTATGTCAGCTATCCTTCAGTGAAAGTCTGGTCGAAATCGGCCCAGCCGTTTCGGAGATTACCCGGAACAAACGCGGCTTCCGGACATTCAGACAGACAGACTAAAAATTTTTAAATGCGATTTTCGTTATCAGCAACACAAATACATCATCTTTCCAAAATCTAGAATTTTTCTTTTGATATTACAAACAGGCACTGCAATTTTATGTATAGTTATAGAATATTTATATGATTTGCACAGAGTAGTTAATACAATGTATATGCATCATTCTTTTTAGATTGATTTAAAACAAAGGTAATACGCTATTGAATTTTATATTGTTTTTATTACCTATTGTTATATGTAGGTTTGCTATATTTCACTTTTATGAGAGTATGTATTTTAATAAATTACGTTATCTTTCGTGCCATATGTTTGTTGATAGCTAAAGTAAATAGAGATAAGGAAGATTAGTCATTAAAAGATTTATAAATATCTATGTTTTATAACCGCACTAGCTTTCGCCCGCGACTTCGTCCGCGCGGAATTAAAAAAAAACAAATGCAAGTAGCCTATGTATTCTTCCAGACTATCCTCTACATCTATGCCAAATTTCATCGAAATCCGTTTAACCGTTTAGGCTACATCTATCCACCCATCTAAACTTTCGCATTTATAATATTAGGTATAAGTTTGTCTAAATAATTTAGATTAGTTTGACAATTCATTTCAAATTTAGTAGGGATGGGTTGTGTAAAATCAGTCATGAATCTTATCGATTTTCGATTTTTATTCTTTTAGAAGTTAGAATCGGTAGATTTATAGTTATAACTTATGAAATAAAAAAAAAAAACACTGTTTTCTCAAATTAATAATGACCATAACAAATAATGAGAGTAAATAAATGTCTATAACTACTACAGCCGTACGTAGTCGAATTGGATTTCGCTATTATTTTTGTCATCGCTAAATTCTCTACTCAATACTAGAATTGTCCTCTAAATTGGTGAATAAGAAAATAATAATTTTAGTTGAGTTCGATAATTATTTAAACCGAATATCGTTAGTTCAAAATTGTTCGCTATGTGTGTTTGTTTCGTCACTACGATACCTGTCTATTAAGTATGGCATTTGCCTTCATACAAATTGAATTCGATACTTCATATGCGTCATTTATCAAACTAATCTATCTTATTTAGACACACTATAGTATGAAGTATGATTAGTATGATTTCAATTCACGTATACTATCGTGACATTATGAATTTTTGAGACAAAGATTATACGATTTATTGCAAGAAAGATGTTTATTATAATATCAATGCATTGGAATCATTACTATTAAAAATTTATATAGCATATTTGGATGCAATATTAAGAAATATTTTAAATAACGTTGTAACATTTCATGTCATGTAGTTGGAAATGAAAATTAGAGCGATACATGCAGCATATAAATATTGAATGTATTTATGCAAATGTCTTATTAAATTATAAAACAAATTAAACATTTGAATTAACGTAATGAACCAGCTGAATACTCGTTGGTAAGTTACTATCGTCAGTATGTAAGATGTGGAATGTAAGTAAATACTTATTATGTAGTACATTTACCGTTACGTCTTATTAAATAAATACTCTATAAAATAGAAAAAAGGCTTACTTTAATTTTAAAATAAATAAAATATATTAAACGTGGCTATAAATATCATTGCACAGATTGACGAAACAATAACACTTTTCTTACGCTTTTACAAACAGAATTCAGGGACATCGAGGCGCGAAAAACTACGCAACAAGTTGACGCAATTGTTTACTTAGGGAACTCATACAGTCATGGAACACTTCAGGATAGATTATTGATAAATCAAGTTAGCGGAACGAATGGGAACCGTAAGGACGCGCGTTCGATACCGGCGACGCGCGCGACGTTCTATGGTGAACTGGTGGCATTACTGGCTTAGTGTGCCAACGCAACTGATGGGATGAGGTCGGGGCCATACAAACACAACATACAGTAAGCACTCTATGGTGTCAGATCTACGGATAAATCGACCAATCTGTCCATAAATTTCTCTACATATCGTTTTTTTGTAAATCTATTTATCATAACATACCATTAGTCATACTTAATTTTACTATTAGATTGAATGCGGTTTCAATTTGTGGAAAAGTTTATATTAAATGTCAGTAGAATATAACGTGATGTGTACTGCTAGGTAAAGGTTAAAAATGTGACCTTGAAAATAGCTTTTGCGATATAATACCAGTTATGATACAGGTATTGTTAAATGATGTTATTAAACATTTTTGTAATGACTTTCACATTGTTCCGCGAATTTGTCATCTATCTATATCTATACTAATATAATAAAGCGTAAACACACATTTCTTTGTTGCCTAAGATGTCAGCAATTACAGCATATTTTTGAATAATTATTTTTTTAATAAAAAGCCCTACACTTACGTCACGCTTTAGGCTATATATTTTCACGCCAATAAACTTAGGGGGTAAATATTTTGGATAAAAACCCTAATGTGGGAAAGAGACCATAAGTTGCTGCCAACATCAAGAAAGAAAGATTGCTAAGGTTTGTCATCATGTCATATCATTTTGACATTTGCTATTGATAATTTGACAAATGTAAACAATAAAATAAAGTTTTTAATAATTTCACGCGGATGAATCCGCACGCAAACAGCTAGTCGTTTTAATATTTGTGATCAGCTAACTGAGAATCGAACTCCAAATAAGTCACGCAGTTCTTGCGGCAGCGACGAAAGGCACGAAGCGAAAAACCACCAGCGCTATAATGTCATGAATATCTGAAGAGATTGATCTCATCTCTCGATTTATTCCTTTTTACAGATTCTTTATGCATTTGATTTTGGCTTGTTCAATGGTAATGGCAAAGCATACGTACCTTAACATTTTACATATTCAGGTACAGTCTCGGAAACCCGCGGTACTTACAGAGAAATTGCCTTGTTTCTTGCAACGAGAAAAACCTCGCCACACTCTTTTTACAAATAACAAATTAGGTAACCCTTTTTGTTACAAACAGATTTAAAATCTGCATCCTATCGGGCATAGTGCAGAGTCGTTGTCTTAACCAAACCGGTTTGAATGGTTTGGTGCGTACAAACCATTCAAACTTTTAAAATGGCACACCGTCATATTCTCTGATTGTACAGTATTTAGTTGTAAAAATCTATATTTACGATTATAAATACAAATTAGAAAAACACGAAACTTTGAACCAATTTATTGTAGAGCGAATTCACTATTTATATAGCCAATGTGACTTTTACTGTTGTAATAAATTCACTTTAAATTATTTGTTAAATAAACATAATATATTATTATGGATCCAATGAAAGTTTCTTGAAAATTTTCCTGTATAATGTTGTCAGATGTATCCAGAGTGGTCAATTATTGGGCGACGATGCGTCACCGCGTACGAGACAGCGGCGCCGTGGTGGGGAGCGACGACAGCCTACGCAGTGCGATTTAGGGTTGCGACCAAAGAACTTTTGCTTTCGAAGATTCCAGAATAAAAACAATTACTCCCATATTTATATTTATCTTTATTCTTAATACTAGCGGTACATTTACGCTATTGGTTGATGTCTGCCCACCATCGCTCAGTAAAATATGCGAAAAAATTAAAATGCTTATCTACTTATCTCCTTTAAGCATTTTGTGTCATATTATGAAGGCTAAATGATTATCATTTTTATTACATGAGTTTCCATAATTGTTTTTCACTAATTTCACATTTAATTTTGAAATGGGACAACCCTATTTAGGACAAAACACGCGTCATACAATTATAAGTCAGATGGTAATTTTCTTTGCACGGGCTTAAAAAACACTTGGAGACAATGTCGTCACCACTGCATTCATTCGAAATTACCGTGAGAACTACCTATTGTTTGGAGGTATTTATTAATAATTTACAATATGATCAAAACTTTTTATCGCTGCAGAGGATAATTCAGCAAACTCTGCAATATACCCAAGGAAAACATTACCCTCATGTTAGTCGAGCGAAAAGTAAAACACACTCTTTTGAGTTAGTTTGCTGAACTTGCTACGGATCTAGGCATGAGCGTCGCCCCCCGATAATCTGGGATGAAGAGCCGATTCAAGGAGGCTAATAGTAAAAATACTTATACTCCTCAGAGAATCAACGAACATATGGTCCAATTTTCAGTGAAAAATATATAAGTCATTTTTAAGTTATCTCAGTAGGTCTCTAGGGATTGTGGGCACCTTGGTATTTTCAATTGTTTTATATTTTCTCTCGGAGGGGGGGGGGGGGGGGGGGCTACTACCCCTGCCTCTCTGGAGACGAACATCGAACCAGGGAACATAATCATCATAGTCGTTAAAACGATAGTGTCTTCGCTTCTTATAATATTTTACAATTAGTTGTGCTGCAAGAATTCAATTGCCGCGTCGTTTAGCTTAAATATAACTTGTTAACACTTTTGTTATTAGAATGTGTACTCAATTATGCCCCAGGATTCATGTAGTCCTATATTGTATTGTGTTGTAAAGAAGAAACGATGTGTGGAAAAGGTGACAAGTCAACGGAAATCGACTGCGCATAAATTGTCAACACCTGTCACCTATGTTACAATTATTGCGGCCATCCCACTCTTTCTGTTTGAAATACCAAATATATGACAATAACATTCTTTAAATATAATCGTGTTAAGATAGTTAAAGTAAATTGCGAAAAGTTAAAGTAAATATATTAATGAAACACATCACTTTTCTCCTGTTGTTTTAGTGTAAGCAAATAATCACTTGACAGAAATCACAGCGAATATTTTGTAAGTAATAATACTGAATGAAAAAAATAATTTATTTCTTTTGATTGATATGTAGTTCCATCTAATCGTTTCCCTCTGGTTCCTGCCACTATTATTATGAAATACAAACTAATTAAAAAAAAACTTTCATTTGAAATATATATATGTACATATGCTGAAACTCTAATAAGCTTATGTTAGAGTTTTAAAGTATTTTACTTTAACACTCAGTTCAGTAAAGTTGTTAAGCTAGCTAACAAATTTTGAGCTAAACATGTACACTGGTAGTGTAATAGAAACCCTACTTTTTATCCGAACTCAGGAGGGTGATTTCGCTTGTCGCATGTGTGTAAGTTTTTATGTATGTAATGCATCCTGTTTTACCACCGCCCATCCGAATATGGTAACGTAGGACGAGAGAGTGGGTTTGCACCAGCGCAACTGCTTACTTACTTAAATTCATTCACGCGCAGATGCACCTTGGCTATATCTCTCATCATCATCATATATGTAAGTTCCATTGTGACCGCCTGGAGCGTAAACGACAGAACCGATTTTGATGAGTGAGGTATCATTCGATTCCTATTTCTTTAAAAAAAATCTAAAAATACTTGAGTTTTTTTTTTAAATTAACTATGTGAGTATTCTTCCATTATATACAGTATGTATTGTAGAAAAACGTTTTGGTATTTTCTAAATCTGATTTTTCTTAACCTTTCAAACACTACAGGATTGGCTTACCAATATATTTCTCGTAAGTATTATTTAGTTAAGATAAACTACATACATGTACAAAACAATCAGTATTATCTTATAGTGGCAAATTCGTCGAAATGACTATTTGTTCCGATTATATAAACTCTAACTTGTCTCGGCGAATATTTTACAAACGCAAATAAGGCGGCTTCCGGCATCATTTTAACAAAGGAAAATATACGGCTTTGGAGCTTTTGCTTTAAATTGTTAAAATTGGTAAATGTCTTAAATATTGTTATTCATTGTGTTCTCAAATAGAATGACAGGAATGACGATATGTATTGTATAGGTTTATCGGCAGTGAAACCATGTTTTGATGGCGTTATACCTTTTTTCAGTGCAGTTACTCAAAAGCTGCAGTAACTTTAAATTTCGCAATTTAGATTTAAAATTAAGCAATTTTAAATTTCGATGAATAATCCGTTTTTTAACTGTGGTGGAGCCCGCTTTAACATCTTCGCACGACGTCTTGTGCATTATGT
This sequence comes from Papilio protenor, assembly GCA_029286645.1. NCBI lineage: Eukaryota > Metazoa > Arthropoda > Insecta > Lepidoptera > Papilionidae > Papilio > Papilio protenor. The sequence continues at coordinate 5,982,224 of JAGSMZ010000011.1, forward strand.
ACCGTCATTTGCCTCTGACGTATCATGAGTTACCTTAATTTATCTGTACGATTGTTCTGGAGTTGGTTTACAATTGGTACTCGTTTTTTATGGTAATTGAAGTATCTACTCGTAACTTAGAAATACACCGGAGGCCTAATTTTAGTCCCTTTCCCTTTCCACCCTTTTCTTAAGAGGAAAGGATGGGAAGGAAAAGTGGATTTGACGGTGGAGGAGACGCATAGGAAGGGGAAATATCCTCTTTATGTGCGTCTCCTCCTCCGTCAATTAAGGGTAGGCAACGCATCTGCGATTGCGGATGTTCATGGGCAGCGGTCGCTTTCCATTTCGGTGGATTCAGGTGGCTGCTTGGTCGTTTGCCACCTTATATTATAAAAAAAAAAACACTTCTTTAAGTAAAGGTATTGCAGAAATGTATTTATGTTCCTATTTAACAGGAAAATAAATACAATGTACAATGCAATAAAAATAATTAATGGTTAAAGACCGAAAACAACAATATTTTTTAATCACAAATGCGCAATAAAGTCAATTAAAAATGGTAGAAATAGAGAAAAAATGGCGTGAGAAATTTTTTTCGTTGCCATAAAAATTAGAACAATAAAGTTTTTGATCCAAAACAAAAGTTAAATTCACAGACACATACCTAATATTATAATTATGAACAGTTTTTATTATTATCTTTTTATACATATTTTAACTTGATAAAAAAACCTTTAAATAAGAGAGCAGAATTCCGTAACAAAAATATGTAGAAACTAGCTGTTGCACGCGACTTCGTCCCAGTGAATTTAAGAACTAATAAAAAAATCATAGCCTATGTTACTCACAGATAAATTACCTTTCAAATGCTGAAGGAATTTTTAAAATCAGCCCAATAGTTTCTGACTTATTTCATTACATACAAAAATCTGAAAATACAAATCTTTCCTCTTAATATTAAGTATAGATTAGTATTAGTATAGAATTATTTTTATTTCTTCCCGACTAACAGGGAGTAAGAAGAGTATTGGTAGTACCAGTGTTGGGATACCGCCCAGGGCGCTAGATAGAAAAGGGCGTCAATTCTATAATATCACATAAGCCTGTTAACCCTCGCCCAAAATTCATGGCAACAGGGGGCGTCCTTAAAATCTCGCCTAGGGCGCTAGCATCGTTAAAACCGATAGGCACTCGTCATAGAGATATTTTTTAATTAACACCCAGTAAATATGTTAGTGATGCATATAGTAACTAAATTATGTTCGTCAATACTAAATAAATAGACAATACAACTATAATGTTTGTTGACTATAAAAAAAATTAGGATGTAGGTTCCTTTCAAGACGTTATTAACGTATTGTTGTTAATAAAGGATTGACACAATGCTTTCACTTGCTTTCTATTTTAGTTAATAGTAATGAATTTTCAAAGGTCAAAAAATGTACTTTATAAAAAAAAAAATCGCGAAAGAGTCGGCGGAGACTAAGGATTACGTATAAACTAAAGCTTGCAAATTTCTAAATACAATTGGGTTAAGTGTTATAACTGCACTACTCCTTATATAGTTAATCGCCTTTATCGCCCTTATTTAGTACTAGCTTTCGCCCGCGACTCCGTCTGCATGGAATTAAAAAAAACATATCTGAGAAGCCTATGTGTTCTTCCAGACTATCGTCTACGTCTATGCCAAATTTCATCGAAATCCGCTCAGCCGTTTAAGCTACAAACTCTAACAAACATCCATCCATCCATCCATCCATCCATCCATCTAAACTTTCGCATTTATAATATTAAAGTATTAAAGTATGATGTCACTAAACCATGAGTCTTCTCGGACATTTAATTAAATATTTCAGATAACATAATTAAAAAGGGGTCATTAGATTGCGCAACATTATCCCATTAATAAAAGGCTTTAAGGTGAACAATAAACTATATTTTTATTAGTATCAAATCGACAGTGACAGGTTGACAACAGATAATTTTGAATGCCAAAGTGAAATTGAAAGAAGCGCATGAAGAGATGAATGGGTGGGGAAAGTGTTACAGCGTGCTCGTGAGGCTATAAGTAAGGGGCAGAAGATTGCGGCGCGCAAAGCCTTTTCTTGCGGCCGCTGCTCCGTACGTAAACGATATAAAGGACCCTTTTCATGTGTTGCTGTTTATATTGAGTGCGGTGTGTGCTCTTCTTATTTGTGTACGTGCTATTTATTGGTAAGTTTTATATTTATAATTATAAAGTAAAACTAATAAGGTTAGAAGTAAATGTTAGTAGATTGAACGGAAAAATAAAATCCATTTATTACGTTACCTTAACTTAAAATATACATATAAATGTATATTTCACGACAATAAATTATCAATTTTATGATAAATCATTAAATCCTATTGCTAATAATCTTAGTTATAATAATTTAGAAATCTGTTCAACGAAATTAATTTTAATTATGAAATTGTAACAAGGTAAATACTAATGTCAAAACTAATCTTTGTAAAATCAAAATTAAGTGATGAGAAATGTGCGGTGGTTTCTGTTTATTTGTATGACCTACTGCAGTCACGCTGCCGGCTACGCGCAGTAACAAAATGCAATGGAAATATTGTTAAAACTATGAAAAAAATTGTTCTTATTAAAAATATATTCGTGATATTTTTTTTTTAAAATACAATTAAGATATTCATCGTTACTGGAATGAACGACGATAAAAAGATTATGGTTAAATATCATTTAGAAAAACTGGAATTAATTACAATTATTAATGCTATGCAACTTTAAAATGCATCGGTTAAAATAATGATTAAATTAAAAATTAGTGTTCTTGTTTAGACGAAGTATTATAGTGTTTTCCTACAAATCGTAGTACGTGTTTGAAGTGCTTGGACGAGTGTAACTTGCCGCCACCGTTTAATAAGGTACTCATATGATTTTAGGGTTTTAAAAATTGATTAATAAAGTATCAGTACTTAAAGCTAAAAAAAATAGTTTCACTTATCGTCTTCAAAATTATTTTAACTTTAACTTATTTTAATAAGGCATTAAAAAGGCATATTATAAAACATCTCGTCCACCCACAGCGCTGTTGCCTCGCCATAGTCGATTGAATGGGATAAAACTAGGAAATTGGGATGCATCATTTCCCTTGCACGACTCCACGTTGCGCGGTCCGCAAAGAATTAAGTTATAAAAAAGAATCTCTATTTAATATTATTTCAGCTTGGAGTAGAGCACATATGCGACCCGACATCGCACAGTTAGCGCTAATTATAAATTTCAATTGAGATAATAAATCTTTACAGTTTTGTCTTTAATCTAGACCAAATATAGTTTTAGTAACATTAGGTATTTCATCAAGATCGGTTTAGTGGATTAGGGTTTAAGATCTTTTCCCGAACATATTATACTATATCTTGTCAAGAATTTTTTTAATAGTAGAGGTTAAATATAGGTATAGGTACCCCACCCCACACCTGAACAGTGCAGATTTTTAGTTGTCCGTTAATGACTTGATCCCTATCGCTGCTGTCTCCTGTGTCTATGAGCTGAATTTCATTTATTTAATTTCGTACGTATTTTGTGTTGTAAATTAGTATAACAATAGGTACTTATGTTGTTAATAAACTAATTACTTCAAAACTATGAAACCGTAGGTAATACAGATGTTCTTATCCGAATTCTTAGAATTTTAATTAAACAAATGCATATACTTTTATGTTTCATGGAAACTTGTAGTTAATCTATGATTAAATTATTTAACCATCATTTATTTAAGTAGTTATTAATTCCATTTCATTGAATCTTAAACGATTCAGTATTTTAGTCAAATGTAGTAATTTAGGGAAATACGTTTTCAACAAAATATGCGTAAATTCTATGAGGAGATTAACCGCCAATTTCATTTGTTACAAAATTGTTTGGTTCTCCGAATTATAAAGGTAAAGAAGTGGACGAACTTTACATAAAATAACAAACTGTAAGGTTTGGTATTCGCAGTTCAGGTAAAAAAGAAACTATAACAAGCAACGTGTGGTTCCCATTCTGTTAACACTGTAATGGTATTAGATTGACTATATAATTCCAAATGCGATGGTCTGACTGGATTTAAAAATAGAATACCTAACCTTTTTCTGGACTGGATCGCTTACAGGACCCAGTACGGTGAGTACTGAAATGTGGGTTAAGATTTTTTCAGTTGTAATCCAATGCTGCGTTCGATGGATTGATATAATGTCATCATCATCAACTTGCCCTTATCCCTTATGGAGGGTCGGCACAGTATGTGCTGCTCTTCCATACATCTTTATCAGCCGTCATATCTGTATCCACTCCTTTCTTAAGCATATCCTTCACTTCTTTCACACAATCCATCCATACTTTCTTCGGTCTTCTTCTTCCTTTGTAGCCATCCACATTCATCCTTGACGCTTTTTATTGGTTTCTTGATGGATTGATATAATGTAATCGTGGCTTTATAATTGTACTAGCTGTTCGCGTGCGGATTCATCCGCATAAAATTATAAAAGTTTAATTTAATTTTATACATGTGTCAAATTATCAATTGCTAATGTCAAAATGACACGACATGATGACAAACCATGGCAACTTTGCTTCTTTGATGTTGGCAGCAACTTATGGTCTCTCTCCCACATTAGAGTTTTTATCCAAAATATTTACCTCCTAAGTTTAATGGCGTGAAAATATATAGCCTAAAGCGTGACGTAAGTGTAGGGCTCTTTATTAAAAAAAAGAATTATTCAAAAATATGCTGTAATTGCTGACATCTTAGGCAACAAAGAAGTGTGTGTTTACGCTTTATTATAATAGTATAGAAGTATAGATAGATTGATAAGGAGGCGTGACTTCATTTTCCTAGTTACAATACTTTTGTAAGTAGTGTGTTAATTAAGACAATATTGATGAATTTAACTTATCTTGCTACGTAAATTTTAAATAAAATCCGTCACTGAGCTTTAGTAAACTTTGTATATTTTAGAGTTTAAAGATTCATGGAAAATAAAATTGCGCAGAACACTGAAAAAAAAAAAAACTCTATCACACATTACCTTGATGTGAAACCTTTTTATCCAATCAAAATGCAAATTTGTGGAAACAATGAGCATTAGTAAAAAACAACACGAAAATTACGAATGTGTGTGAGTTCTTTGTTTCCTCTATAATTAATTACTTTTTTTATATATTTTTAGGCCTCTCGATTGCGTGTTGTTCTTCTCTGGATGTTTAGTATATGATAACAATTTTTTCACAAGTTTCGAGTGTTTGGTCTTTTTTTGAATATTTTAAGACATTTTCAAATCAGTATACCAACTTTTTGTAGTATTACAAATTGTTAATTATTGTAATTGGTTTTAAAATTTAACTAAGTATATCGTTGTGGTACAAAAGTGAACGGTTAAATAACCAGAAGCAAATTATTAAAATTAAGAAAAATAATAAATATCGAGGTGTTTGTAATGAAAAACAGTCGGTCATTGCTCAATACCGCACAGTGCAGTGCGCATTTAAACCGACAGCTTTGTGCAGAGTTTTACGACTAGCGTTTCTAGGACGAGAGACCTATAAAATATACCAAAACAAAGCTAAATCTTAAGCGATTCAAGTATTCGTACAATTGTACCATTGAAAAATCTTATAGTATCTTATAGAAACTAAAGTAGTAAACTAGTTAAAACAATTGTACAATTAAGAATGAACGTAAGTCTAAGCGCTCAAATGTATACGTTTTTTGTTTTTCTCAATATCATGCCCGGTTACACTTGGCCAGTACAGTTGGACAGTTGAAACGGCCAGTCATAGATTGTATGGTCTCACTGTTAGTGTTCACATTATGCCAGTTTAATAGTTTTTAAGCACACCTGACCAACTATACTGACCTATGTGAACCGATCATTAAAGTCAAAGGATTCGCATAGTATTTTAGATGAGTAATGTGCTAATGCTTTCTTATCGTAATTGCTATGTAAACAATTATATTACCTTTCCCTATTACTATAAAAATAAGTATGCATTTAACAATATCAAGTCTTTTTGTTGCTTGTAATGCACATTCCATTTCAAAATAATGCTACGTGACACACGATGCGTCGGCGCAGCTCACTTCTCTTTCACTTGTCGATTTGATTTTATTGCTTCTAATGATTTGATAGCAACACAATCTTTCGACGCTCATTGCAGCTCGATCAAATTTTTAATTCCTGAAAGATTTAATAAAATAGCTTAGCATTTTTATGAAGCCTGTATTTATCTCTGTATAACGGATAAAAAAAAATTAGCAATGAAAATACACTCCTTCCCTTTACACCCTTTTCGTATAAGGTAAGGATAGGAAGAGGAAGTGGCATTGGTGGGAGAGGGGACGCTTGGGTAGGGGAAATATTCTCTTTCTGCGCTTCTCCTTTATTTATTAAAGGTAGACAACTGCAAATGTGGATGTCTATGGGTCCCTGTTGCTGCGCTATTTTGGTGAATTCCTGCAAAAAGAAACTAGTTTTTACTATAAAAAATAACATGAATGTAGTAACTTGATACTTCCAGAAGGTATTGTGTAGGAAGTAGAACACAAGTGCATATACGGTGACTTTCTAATAATACAACTGAAGATCTTAAAAGTCTCATTGTAATAATGTCTTGTCATTCCTAAGTTAAGGTTTAGTTGACAGTAACTTTTTCTTTTATTGCTTTTGATAATAAACTTTCTAGAGAAAACTAACCAACACTTTTAAAGTGAGTAATGTATGTTTATTCACTTAATTGTGATCACAGTGGACATATTGCATCTAATTAAAATTCAAATCTGACAAAATAAAAGATCATACTAATATTATAAATGCGAAAGTTTAGATGGATGGATGGATGTTTGTTAGAGTTTGTAGCCTGAACGGCTTAACGGATTTGGATGAAATTTGGAATAGATGTAGACGATAGTCTGGAAGAACACGCAGGCTATTAATTTTGTTTTCTTTTTTTAATTCCACGCGGACGGAGTCGCGGGCGAAAGCTAGTAACTTATAATAGCCGTTTCATGCATGTGCTGACTCGAGCCTTGACCCAACAGAATACTGATAAAGAAGGTGCTTGCTTCTTGTTAATAAGCAAACGAACAATATCATTTTTAAGCAGAAAATTTTCCAGATTGTTAATATCTTTAGTACAGAATCAAAGTGAATCTAAAATATATAGCCGAAATGTACAAAATACGATAAAGCAATTTAGTTGCAGTGTTATTTATTCCAAGTCATAATATTTTAATCTTCATAACTATTTATCATTTATAATTTACATATTTTAAATGTTATACGCAGGTACTTTTTATTACCTAATATTTATTAACTTTAACAGATTTTATCTAGCTTCCTGTAAGTTGAATATGTTTTATAAATTACAATTATGACGGCAAAGAAAATGTTTTGTACAGATTTATGGGTTTAATATGAAATACATACGTATTAAGATATGTCAACCTCAAAAAATCAAATAACTACAAATATTATCAATTCCCATTCTTCTTAGGAATACTACAAAACGCTTTTGTTTTTCATTTTGTAGCGGCTACTGTGATAATGACAACAAAAAAAAAACTGATAGCTCCTGGTGTATATAGACCAATTATGATATGTAAGTTTTGTGTTACCTCAGAGAGACTACGGGTGTATCAAAAGGACAAAAATCCACCGGTAACCTTGATGAATATAATTAAAAACATAATAATACGTTTAAACTTGGTAAGAACTTAAAAAGAACTAAAACAACGAGATAAAAATAATAAAATATTCCTCATGATTTTAGAAAATGTTTGCAAGAAACTTAGTGTTTTGTTAGTACTAGAATTAAATAAATCCAAATCGTATCGTCATCGTGTCGTTCAATCAAAAAGTAATAAAAAACATATTGTTCTCGCGGTTAACGGAAGCCTAGATACGTTTTAAATTGTGATGTACATTTTTGTTCATCCTAATCGTATTCTTTATTCGTATAATAATACGTTTTCGTAATATCAGGAGTCATTAACGGTAAATGGTACACCGCATTCTGTGAAGTGCGGCGGGTGAGGCGAGCGCGCGCTGCGACTCCGCCGGTGAAAGTGGCATTGGATTTCGCTAAACTTACCAATGTTACACAGTCTTGGGGTCAAGGAACAGGTTCCGTACCTTTTATTTATATTTCTTTCAGAAGATGTATAACCATCGGTGTGCAATTTCAATGAAAACAAAAGTTTTGAGGGAAAGTCGGCCTGCACTTATGACTCTACGACATACAAAGTTTCCGGCCAACGATGAATTTAAGTATACATAAGTATAGTGCAACGAAATTATATTGTTTAAATAAATTTGCTTGCTGATAAGCATGCATAATGAGGCACAGTTGAATTTATCTCGTTATTGGTTTTAAAACGTGAGAGAAAGAGTTACTTTCTTACAAAATGTGTGACAAGTCCGCTGATTGCTGCGGTTGTTAATAGGTGGCAATGGTATTTGACATTAATAAGTCGCGTGCTCGTTTGTCCATTATTAAAAAAATGTGAAGTCATTTTTCAAAAGATTTACCGTTTACCTTATGATTGTTGAGAAAACACTACATATGATGGCACTTGTGGAAATATTAACGGTGTTACGAACCGTATATTGATTCATGAGTGACACTGTGAATAAGTTTCGTTGTTACGCACTTCACAGTCTAGAAGATGCTTAGTGAAAGTTTAATGTTAAAGATGACTCTACTAATTTATTGTTTTTATATTACTTATTGTCCCATTTCTACTTTAAGATTTGGTACTTTTTAGTTGAGTTTAATAAGTGTTTACTATGACGATTTATTGGAACTAAATTTATTTTGAATTAGATTTTTTAGAAGTTTATTTGATTCTTAAAACGATTTTGATGATAAAACTAGCGTTTAGAGATAAATACAGCAGATATGTATCGTGTAAAATGAAGGTGAAATTTAATGACGAACCCATGCGTCACGAGGTAAAATGATCTCGGCGATGGCTTTCGTATATTTAAAAGACTTTAATTATATTAATTACTCATATAAAGTAATTTATGTTAAATGTTAAACGTTACGTGTCGAATTAGATCTACTGTCATGCCCTTTGTAACAGATAACAATAGCTCCTGTTCTCTAATAGGTACAAGCGACCTCAAAAGGGTTTACAGACAGCGAGGACTTTTTTATCTACTTTCAAATAAATATATTAACTTAATTTATTCTTAGAGATAACCTTTGAATTGCCAACCGTTAGCCCGTGAATTGAAATCTTGTTTATTGAATAGATGTGTTCGAAAATACATTTTAGTATCTTTTGTCGTGAGACGAATTGATTGACGCAACAATAGGCTTCTGACCTATTTTGTTTTCTCTTTTACTCAGAAAACTATTACAATGAAATAGTGGATAAACATTCATCTTATAGACTAACGCTCAGAATCAGATCCTCTATAAGTTAAGTTTTTGTCATCAATCGCCGACGATGCTGTGCATTTCTGTAATATTTTAGCTTCTTTGTTTGGTTTTACGAATAATTTATTCGTACATTCAATGTCAATGCCAAGTCAAGGTTACGGAGGGAAATTGTAGCGTAAGTGAGCAGTGTTATGTTCGCCAGACGATCACTGCGCTAGATAAGGTGCTTTCGAATAGGCCATTACATCAACGTACTCGTACATTGCCGCGATAATAGTAATAGCTTCTTCGATCAACACAACCAGATGTGCGCTCACGTAAACATGTTTTTCTATATCAAATTAGTTTAAAAATAATTAATAAGTAGTTTTTTTGACAACTTAATTATGCTGATTTTTTTTTATTTTAGGTTTTTTATTCTAGCAGTCTTGTGGTACTCATAAATGTGAATAATGCTTTGAAAATTTTAATCGTGTTAAATTTACTTTCGAGTTTTTGTCGGTTGGCATAATTTATTAGCGCAATGCATAAAAATCTATTTTCCTAAAATACCATTTGGGCCATTTTATTTTGTAAACAAATTAATTGAAACGAGAAATTACTAGATTACTAACAATGGCAAAAACATGGTATAATTTATCCCAAGGTTAGTTAGTAAAGGCCAATCGGTAAGTACTCGGTTGTTGGAAGATATCATTTTAAATCAATAACTGAATGGATAACATGATTACTATATAATTGTTACTGTGTATGCAAAGCTAAGATAAAGCTTAGATTTTTTGTCCCAATTTCTTTATATTTAGGTACGGTAATGACCCAGAAAGGCTATATTTTTCTCGCGAATTATAACCTAAAAATCAACATTGATCAAGCAGATTTTGATCAATATTATTTTCTGTATTTAATTAGATGTGTATTCTTCCTCGATCATAGCTGTTTATGATGATTTAATAAATTATGATAAGCATAAATAGTAAGTCAAGGCTTAGATTTCTTGCTAACTTGACTGTTATCTGTAAAGATTTTTGAGTAAATATTTATCTGCACATTGGAAATTGAATAACTTCAAAATTGGTATCTTTAGTAGGCAGGTTTTTTTTAAATATGTTTAGTCATGTTTGTCAGTACAAAATCTCCATACTAATGAACATAACAATAGCAGCGAATCGAAACGATACTTTCTACACAGCGCCTGCAGCCGTCTCTTATATGTATTAGAGATTACTTTTATACTTAGTGGAAACTTTCTCGTTACCTTACTGTCATTAATCATTGTTTACTATTAAGTTTTATTTGTATAACGCATATAATTAGTCACAAAGTATTGAACGAAGATAATTATCACTTTAGTATAGAAAATTTCTCATGACTAGGTTGTGCAGTACATTTTCTTCACAGACTATGTTCTTCAATATTATATTGCGTATTATTATAGAGACAGTTTTATTAAATTAAAATGAAATGTTTACAATTATGTTCAAAATTTGACGCTGTCGTTTCAATTTTAAAACCAAAAAATCGCAATATTTTTTCAAAATTAAAAACCTACTGATAAATTTTTTAAATAACTTTTATACCTACTTAACAAATAAAACAAATTAAATCATATGAAAAAACAGAGACAAAGAATCATATTTGAACAAGGTTTTGATCTGTTAAAATAATATGAATGTAAGATGATTTCTCTAAATTCAATATAGTTACCTATTTTATATAGAAAAAAAAACACAATGTTACAACAAGTCTTTTATTCTAGTAAATTTATTAAAGGTAAGAATCTAAAAAAAAAATATATAGATAACTGCAAAGTATCTGTGCTACTTTGATCCATTTTACAAAAAAATAGTAACGGCACAATTTTTTACTGAATAAAAAATAATCAGATAAAATAAAAAATGTTCATTTTTACACTTAAATAAAATTTCCGACTTCGCCGAATTGGCTGTTCATTTAAGCGTTGATATACTTTTGGCTCCTAACTGCAAATGAAAGTTTTGCAAATGGATTTGTTTCACCTAAAACAGTAACAATAACGTACAATTCTTATACCTAAACTGTAGACTTACCAAGCTAACAAAGCCGGTTTACGGAAAGTGAAAACACTCGCATCCGTGACAATAAACAACAGAGAGTTTTGCACGTTTTATTGTCATAGCACACGTTAAAGTTTATCGAATAACATTACTAGGGCTGAAATGGATTATTCAAGAACATGCATTAGTTAACTATAATGTTTTTTTAATTGTGTACAAAAAAAATCGACCGGCTCTTACTCCTTACAAACTTTATTTATGCGAAATTTTTCCAAGTGTTAATTTTATTATTAATAATGTTTTGAAAATGTCTTCTTCGTGTGTTTTCCGTAAACGGTAAAAAAATGTTTTAGTAACACAATACCAACTAAACGTTCTAGCTACACAATTCAGCACAGCTTACGAGAGAAATTTTTGTAACACATTTCTTCCACAAGAAATATTTTATTATGCAAAAGTCAATTTTATCTATTACTAGCTGTTCGTGTCTAGTATCGCCCGGCTGAATTTCAAGGAAGGTCGTGGAAAATAATAGCTTATATCTGTATACTACCGACTATATTTTGATTTAAAGAGACTCAAACTAGTAATAATAAAGAAAATTTAAGCCCGTCTAACTCTGAAATTCAGGGATGAACACCAATCGAAGGAAACCTTCCTCACTAGTATTGAACAGGAGCTACAAAGTATATTAGAACACTAATTGCCGTGAAAATATTACCCTTGAGTCAGTCGGGAGAAAACAAAAGACAATCTACTGACCAAATAAAACTGTTGAGCTTTTCATAACTAATATTTGTCTGTAAGACATCGCACATCCCAGAGAACAGCGAAGCTAAGTTTGTAACAGAAATTAAAGTTTCATACAATCATAAGCATCTAACTAATTTACATTTTTAAAACTAAGTTTAATGTATTACTGACATTTGATTTCTTGTAGCATTTTTTTCATATTTCATATGGAAAGATTCTTGGAACTTGCGATGAGTATTAAAACTACTGAACAACTAAAATAATCGTTTTGTTTTATTTTAATGCAAGTAAAGAAGACTATAAATAGGATTTTTGTGAATATTAATTGAACTTCACGGTGCGCGACTTTCCGCGTTACATAATATTTTTGTATATTCTATTTCGTAAAAACATTCCCTTGCCTACGTAGTAACAGAAATCTATGTGCAAAATTTCAAGTATTTAGGTTCAGCACTGTGGGTGTTTCCCGAGGTGCCGCGCCGATCAGCCTACTTATCAATAAAACCTGTGAGAACTTTTTCCTATTACTTCCATTGATTGAATGGATTCGATCAACGGGAAACCTTCAGTACTTTTCTCTGTAAATGAATAGTTGAGTCAGTCAGCCAGTTTACTCTTTTATATAAAACTAGCTGTTGCTCACGAATATGCCGCGTGAAATTAAAAAAAAATTATAAAAAGTATTGCCTATACCTTTCTTACGGTGAATGAATTTTTAAAATCGGCCCATTAATTTTAAGTTATTTCAATTCATACAAAAATATAAATCTTTCCTCTTTATGATATTAGAATAGATATGATACCTATAATATATTTTTTTAGGCCCACAAAATTATATTACAAGAAAAGTAAACAATACTTTTTAACGTATAGAGAATAAAACATAAAACTGTCAAAGCAACGACATCGAGATTGACATATTTGTTTTTGAGTGATATTTGAAAATTTCGTGTTTTGTCTTTTCAGTTGAAGATATTGAACATATGAAAAATGCCACCATATCAAGGTGATAACATGGCGCAAATGAAGAGAATGGCTAACGACGACGTGCAATACACCAAAAGAAGAGATTACGAGTAAGTGGTCACTCTCATTATACGTTTACGTAAACATTACGGTAAATACAAAAACAAATGAAGAATTATTAGAAAAGATGGACGTAAAAAGTCACAAGGGACACAATAAAAACGTAGATCTCTCGAAATACCGGGGAAAAGTTCAGACGTTTGTCAAAGTAAAATATTTAATGAGTAATTAATATAAGCCTTGTCCAGATCCGACTAGAGTTCCTTAGCTCCTTATTCATGGCAAAAAAATTTAAATAGAGCTTGATGAAAATAACCTAATATTTTTTTTCATTTTGAAAAGCCTTACTTTCAAATAATCTTTCAAATAATTAGTTCTTCAGTACAGTTCTTTGCTTTCCAAAATATATTGTTGTATATCTCATTTAATATTCAATATTTTAGATATCCAAGAAATTTTGTGATACATGCTACAGCGAAATAACACTGTTAATTGTTACAAAACTCTTACGAAAAAGTTTAAGTAAACACTAGCTTGTCGCGACGACGAGTACGAAAATGTTACTAATCGCGCGTCTGTACTAAGTACTTGTTTATTTTCAGATGGCAAATAGTATGGAGAAACGTCTTGGCTTTCATCTATTTGCACGTCGCCTCATTGTACGGCATTTACCTCATACTGACCTTGAAATCCAAGATATTGACGTTATTATTCGGTGAGTGAGTTTGCTACTAACATCTAATGCAACATTCGTCAGTTGTCAGGCGTTATATTTGCATTTATTGAGCAAAATATGGAATCAGTGACATTATCACAGTGCAAAATAATTATCACCTCCTATTGACTAACAGCTGCGAAGAATTTGAACGTAGAAATAGTCTCGATCGATGCGAATCGAATCGCAGATGGCACGCGTTAAACTTTTTTCTAATTTAATTTTTTGTGCCAAAGCAAATATGAAAATGGATTCATCGATTCGTATTGCAGCTTTCAATTTATTTCAATATTCAATTCAAAGCAATACATTTGTAGTTTTTTACGTTATAGAAACTGAATGCAAAAATATGTCGACGCCGACTAAGTTTTTAAAGCTAGTAATAACGGTTTATTTGATATTAAGGACAAGAAGCACTCAGTGTGTTACATACCACAAATGCTACTTGAATTAGACTAGTAATGAATTAAACGAGTCTTAAAAGTAACCTGCCATTGAAGATGAACTTACACGAATTACAAAGTCAAGAAAGAATTCCTTCACATTTAAACATGGAAAACAATACATATCAAGTAGAAATCGAAATTAGTTGGACTCGCTGACGTTTTATTGTTTAATTTTCCAGCTTTGTTCTTCGGGGTGCTCTCAGCTATGGGGGTGACGGCGGGCGCGCACCGGCTGTGGGCACACAACGCATACAAGGCACGATGGCCGTTGAGACTGTTCTTAGCTGTGATGCAGACCATGGCCTTTCAGAACCACATATATGAGTGGGTGCGGGATCACAGGTATTAAACTAGGCGAGAACTTTCTAGAAGATTGGTTTATTAATTATCTTACTATAAATTATTATTGACAGTTTCCATTACACTTGTATAATGTAAAAAAATCATTTCTCTTTCTTGAAAAAACTCAATTAAATTTGTTTTGCGTGTTCTCGCAGTGAAAATTTACAAAATGATTGAAAATTTTCTTTTATTGTAAAATGAAAATGTCATATTTTATGCGGTCGTTAAGAACTATTAATTTACACCAGATGTCATGAATCATCTGCGATTTTTATAACCATGCGGGCTCAAGATAATAAAGTTAACGACATATTAATTAAATATTGATGGGTTTTACTTCACAGTGGCGTTTTCCCGATTATAAAAATCTAAAACGAGAAAAAGATGATAGTCAAGATATTAGCTGTAAAGTAAACTACATGGTTAGTTGTTTTTTTTAGAATGCAGACAAGGTCGAAGTCGATTATTTTTATGTACAAAAACATCTTTGTAAAAAGAATAAGAGGAATGAAGATATGCTTAGTTAAATGTTAATAAACCTATGGTTAATTGTTTATTGTTTTACACAGGGTCCATCACAAGTTTACTGAGACGGACGCCGATCCACACAACGCGCGTCGCGGTTTCTTCTTCTCGCACATCGGCTGGCTGATGGTGCGCAAACATAAGGACGTCTTCGAGAAGGGCGCCACCGTCGACATGTCTGATCTGGAGAAAGATCCAATTGTCATGTTTCAAAAGAAGTTAGTGTTGAAAGTTTTTATAATTTTAACTTCTGTCATAATTGGAAGATCATTGTGATGCTACCGACGAATTCTGATCAAGTTTGAGACTAAAGGAAGGTTATACCAGAATCCGTACAACCAATGTAACTTCTGTCTAAGGATAAAAAAGTATACCAGACCCCAAATCTTCCGTGCACTTCGCCAAACGTCATATAGAAAAAACTTAAAATTTTAAAGATGAGAATTTTATATGTTAACAATTTACTGAACACAAGGAAACAAAATGTTTCAGAACATATCTGGTTGTGATGCCGCTGTTGTGTTTCATCCTGCCGGCGTGGGTGCCGGTGGCGCTGTGGGGCGAAAACCCCTGGCACTCGTGGTATGTCGCCTCCATGTTCCGGTACACGCTGTCGCTGCACTTCACCTGGCTCGTCAACTCCGCCGCACACATCTGGGGCAACCGCCCGTATGACAAGTAAGTCGCCATTTTTACTCTGATTGACAGTTAACCGTTTAACTGTTGGTGAAAGTAAATGTCAGTGAAATGGAACGTAATTTATAAGTAATTGTTTATTTTTTTAATTATACCATATAGTGTCGAAAAGGGTGGAGTATATCCGCACTGTTGCGATATCGGTGTTCCTCTAAACCTACATATATTGACAGTTCGTAATGATGGTAACGCTTATTATGTTGTTGTTTACGATTTTTACAACATTTTTTCATCCTAATGTTATTGTATTATACATTTCAAGATTTTAGAAGTAAAACATTTTGAAATATGAGTATTTGTGAAACCGACTATTGAGATGTTATTACAAATATTAATCAAGAGCGTAGTAATATTTGGTAAAGATATTTAAAGAGTTAAAAGCGCATGAAGCGTGCTTGAACATATCGGTATGAATATTGATTGTTGTCAAGAGGCGTTTCAATGAAAGTACCGTTGCACATGACTGTGACGTCGTAAAATGCATTCCCGTATAGATCAGTTACCATAACGTGATGTATCAACAGATGGTTGATAGATATTTTTGATGAACGTACATAAAAACTTCATAAATCTACATAAATCTTTAATACTATGAAGCATATGTGGAGTCAGTTATTATTTGTATTAAGATTTTAGATGGGAAATCGCGTTGATAAACGCCTACTGTATTAAATTAGTTAATATATACAAAATATTTGCTATTCCAGATACATAGGCGCTACGGACAATAAAACAGTTGCTATCTGTGCCTTCGGGGAAGGTTGGCACAACTACCACCACGTGTTCCCATGGGACTACAAAGCGGCGGAATTGGGTCACTACAGTACAAATTTTTCCACAGCTATGATCGATTGGGCGGCAAAATACGGTAACATTTAATATAAACTTTCAAAGTAACTGTAAATGCTATACGTAAGAATACACTGTGACATTTAATACGTCGTATGTTCGACATCTTGTAATTATGAAATCCAGATCTTAGTTAGTTTATCATTAGTTGGACAAGTGATTAATAGGCAAATGAGATGATATTAAATTATACGTTCCTGTCATTTAACGAATGCATAAATAATGCCCGTTTATAACACCGAATGATAGCGTGCGCCTTACAGCAAATAATAGCAAATTCCTGATTGAAAATAGCTCGATAAAATCACTCATATTTTATGTCAAGGCAATAAGATGTGTGTCTAGACGAAATACCGGTCCAGTACTCGTGCCAGACAGCCTTAGAATAAATTATTAGTTATAACTTTTAATTATTTCATTTTGTTTTGTCCAATTTCAGGGTTGGCTTACGATTTGAAGACCGTTTCAGCTGATATGATCAGGAAAAGAGTAACAAGAACTGGTGACGGATCACATCCATACAGCAAAGAGACAAAGAAGATTGAAGACGATCATCATCATCCAGAGAACCCGGTGTGGGGCTGGGAGGACACTGACATGCCAGAGGAAGACAGAAAACTCGCAGAAATCACCAACAAAATTACGGAATGATTGCAATTATGCTAGTAGCCAATGCTTAGAATTAACGGTGTACGTTTTGTACCTATTAGAGCGGGCGCACACCTTTGACTAAATTATCGCACAACTGTTTAGTCGCGCTTTGACTTTATATGGAGGTGCGCTCACTACTCAATTTTTAGTTGTGCAACTAAACAGCTGATTGGCTGCGAAACTATCGACAAACGCACAACAGTTGTACGATAGTTTAGTCAAAGGTGTGCGCTCGCTTTTAATGTTAACGTTTAATTTATGAAACGTAAATAAGTTTTAAGGAAAACTACTTAAGAACCAAAATTTAATTTATCTTTTAACTATATAAGTGCAGTGAATTTATAAGGGATTTAATGGAGAGTAATAAAAAATTAAACCGACATGCTCAAGTGACAAAGCCAAAAGTATCGATGTAAACGAGGAACTGACCCACTTTGACATCGATTGTTTTGGTTATTTCTCATTTGTAATCTGTCTATGATAATTAATATTGAAGTTTTGGTGATGCGGTTATTATTTGTGACTCGCTCAAGGGTAGCAGATTGTTAGGAAAGTTTGCAAGTTGTAACAGATTGAATTGGTGCTGATAAACAAATATAAGTACACAACGACGAGCTTGTGATAGTTATAGGCGATTGTATTGCCGCATATGGTGACTGTTAGCTTAAGTATAAATTGACAACAAATTATTTCTAAGTCCATTGATGTATTTTTTTATTTATTAAATATTGAGGATGATGCTCATGTTTTTTTTCTTGATTCCTTAATTAGGCTTTTATTAAAATCGGTTAACAATTATTAACAACAATTACATTAAGGTTTATAGGAGCTTAAAATGTTTCTCAGTATTCTGCCATTATTTTTTAGTAATCTTCTATTACGAAAGAATATGATAATGTTATTTAAAAAACTTTAGTTGCAGTTACCATTTTATATGTTTACTTATATTAGAATAAATTAAATAGTGGCTTGACCAGGAATTTAAATACCCCCGCCATATTGCGGAATGTTGTGGAGCTAATTCCTTTTTGCACATTAGAAAGTTATGTAATAAAAAGGCGATTGAAGTAGCCCCAGGCGAGGATAGATATTCTTGGTTAGACAATAAAAATAAGTCTTACACAAAATAAAATACATTATGCTACAGTCTCATTGGCGACGTTTTGACCGTTTCGTCTGATTTTGGTATCCGTGTAGTAAACGTGACTGGTTATATCTCCGTTATCGATCCAAGGCAAGTTTGCATGTATCGGACCATCTTTCAATCCAGTGTCGTCAGTTAGTAAAATATTTTCTCCGCCAGGTGGCGTTAAATCACCTATAATATCACCAGATGCTGGATAGTGTAAATCAGACGGTATAGGGTAATGTTTCTCGTTGTGGTATCCCTCGTTGACGTAAATAATCCTATGTTGATTTGCTTCGTTGAATGCGTTATTTCTTAATAATGTGAATACAGCGCCGGATAATGCCATGTTGTTCAATATACCGACTGCTATGACCATCATTTTTAATGCTGGCAAGACAAATGGCAAGATTGCGGACATGATCAGTCCAGGAACTAATAGTAAAGGTATAATGCTTAAGAACTTTTTTTTCATCTTCTTCAAGTGACCTCGGCCGGTGTTGCCATCGCCTGAAATTAAGAAATAAAAAACAATTAATACTTTTATCATTGGCTCTTTAATAAACTGCGTCCGCGTGAAATTGAAAAAAAAAAACAAAAGCAACTAGCCTATGTGTTCTTCAAAACTATCTTCTACATCTATGCCAAATGTAATCGAGATCCATTCAAAAAATCTAACAACCATCTAAAATTTCATTTATAATATTAGTAAGAAGTAAGATTAGCAAAAATTGTAATTCTTGTTCGATAGTAAATTTTTGAAGTTGATGTCTACTTAAAACATATTAAAATACAATAAAGAATTTATTGATAAAGCTTAAATTTCTGCCATAACTAAATTATTTATGGTATATGATTAGATATTATGTATTTATTTATATCATAATTCGCCTTTCACTAGAACACAGACAGTGGGCGTGGTATAATTTATTAACTTTCCCAAACGTAGGTTATAGTTTAATGATACGTTAAACAGCTTTTTATTCACGGAATTTTTCGTTACGTAAATATTAGAAACTTTTTATTCATAAGCCATAATCGTTTTGTAATAATCGTAAAAAATACTTATAAGATGAACAAATACAATTTTTATAATTGAAAATAATCTCTGAAACTAATTGATTTGCTGGATGTTCTTTTGCAATTGACAGTTTAATTATAGAAAAAAATAAACGTTCTTTTGACCTTTAGTAACTGAGCTGAAAAATAAGATCTACATCTGTTAAGCCGGCTATACAACGTCAGAATTAATTGTACAGTTTTAATTGAACGGTCGGTATGTATAGTTAAAACTTACATTAACTGTACAGTTAAATAACATAATAAAATACTAAACTAATTTAACTAAACTACACGTTGCTTACACCAGTATGAACAATCCGACTGTTTAGTTAAAATTGAAGATATGTAGCCGGCTTAACAAAATATTAATATCTCTACTTTGACAAATCAAATTAACACGTTAAACGCCATCAATTTTTTCATACTGTTCCACCGTACACCGGTACACCGGTACACCGGTGATCGACAAGAAAATATCTGTTCAGGCCATGGGGGCACGGGTGACCGCGAGTGAGACTAATGTTTGAACTGCTTGATTTTGATGATTTTTTGACAAAATATAAAATTTCATGTGGCCCGTGCGCAAAGTTGAGTGCAGGCACATGGTGTCCCCCCATGGCGTTTAACGTGTTAAAGGGATGACAACATGTTTTATACAAAGATTTTCAATAGTGGAAACCCACGACTATGTACCTGAATATGTTATTAATACTTGACCACAACAGTTTTAGTAGTCTTGTAGCACTAAAAGGCTAATGGTATGAATGTCTGATCTTGTGGTTGTATAATGTTAATCCTGATTTTAATTCTGAAACTAAGTTCCGCGTGTGCTTTTGGATACATGAAACTTAAACTTTTGACGTTAATTATTATAAAAATAACTAGCGTTTTTTCAATGGAATTCCTTTGATCAATCACATCCCAATGAGCGATTTTATCATTTAATCTATACTAATATTATAAAGAGGAAAGATTTGTATTTTTGTATGTATTGAAATAACTCAAATACTACTGGGCCGATTTTAAAAATTCTTTCACCGTTAGAAAGGTTTTTAAGTTCACGCGGGGGAAGTCGCGAGCAACAGTCGTGTTTAAATAAAAAAAATGTAATAATAAATTGGTGAGTATTGTTATTGATAAATAAATTCTTGAAACTTGACTTTCAATATGTCAAAACATGTTGAGAATATTAATGATAAGTAAGATTTGGTAAAATAATACTGAGATAATTTTAAAACAAAAATCGAGTGATGCTATAGATAGCTTAATTATATCGATTAGATTGAAGATGCATGAAAGTAAACGTATCGAAATAGCATAAGAATATCGTGTACAGAAATCCGTTTAGTTTTCTAAACTATCTATAAGTTTGACTCACAGACAACAAAACGCATAATATATTAAAAAATAGAAATAAAACAATTACTTTTAATAACATCGACGTTCAGCAACCCGTTGCCTTTACTTCCCAGTCGCAGAGTGTAGTCTCCGCTTACATCGAGAGCAAGTTGTCTATATCTCAGCAAACTTTCTGTTCCATCGCATAGATCGCTGTACACCTGTTCCTCTGATTGATTGGCGTATTTTTCCCAAGGAAATTGGACTAGGTCATCGTTTACTTCGAACGTTCTTTGATGGTTTGCGACTAAATCGACAGCTCTTCGCGCTCGCCACGCACTGAACGCCGTTAAACATTTCATAGGTCCCATTGACTGGCTGCATGCTAACAGTTTTGATAGTCTGTGATCTGTAAAAGAACTCGATTGTTGAAGCGCGTTTGTAACACAAAAAAAGAGCGCGAATACGACGGTTACGGCTCGCGCGCACATCGCTGCGGCCAAACTGAGCACTGCCTTACCCACACCACCGTGTTAGAAAATAGAAGGGAAGTAATTCTTGATACAGTTTCTTGATCTTATCATGAACGAAAGCGAAATAACGCGTTCTTAAAACACGCACCTGATGACTTATTTGCTTGTCACTAATGCTTGGCAGCTTGTAGGCTTTAATTTCTTCAATTAATTTTTGTACATTACCGGGTAATGCGATTGCCTTTCTATAGATTATTTTTTTATTCAGCTAATATACATTTTTATGATAAAATATGCGACATACAATAGCAATCATATTACTTTGAAATAAACACACGCAATATACTTTATGTTCAAAAATGATTTATTTCAATACTAGCTTTCGGCCGCGACTCCGTCCGCGTGGTATTAAAAAAATAAAAAAGAAAAACAAAAGTGAGTAGCCTATGTGTTCTTCCAGACTATCCTCTAGATCTATACCAAATTTCATCGAAATCCGTTCAGCCGTTTAGGCTACAAATCCTAACAAACACCCATCCATCCATCTAAACTTTCGCATTTATAATATTAGTATGATAAATAATATAATAACAATAAATGACGATGTTAAATAGACGGGTCAAACTACATGTCTCAAGTTTTACGTCTTAAAAACTTACAATGATTGTGTTGGCGGCGTAAGTATTGGTATCGGTTGATTACAGTGTTTTGAAATGGAAGCCCTAACACTTCCTCGGTATTTCATCGAATCATGTAAAAGTCAAATCGAAAAAGCTTAAATACCCATAGCAAGGTCAGCAGCAGTAAACTACATGTTAACTAATTCACACATCACGTAGTCAAAGAGAATAACAATTGAATGCATTCAACGCAATACGCGATGCATTTTAAAGGATAATTCGGAATACAATGCAACAATTTGGGGGAAAGTTTACTCTGCATTTCGAATTTGTAAGGAAATGTCCTATATTGTTGTATGCAGTCCATCATTAGCATAGACACGGCCACGGTCGGCCGCGGTCATGTGGAGTTTCACCGCATTACGTGCCCCGACTGTGGACAAGCCGATGACTTTACACGCATTTGATTCGTGGATTTCACTAATTATTCCCGAGCGTGTACGTGTATGATTGGAGTCGTGAAATTTGATGTAAATTTCTATTTTTAATTGTTACATTGTCAATTACTAAAGCAATAATAACTGCGTAAATCGCATAAGACATTGATATAATATTAATGTAATTCGCCTTTCTTTTAATTTAGGAATACAAACACAAGAAATACTTAAGTTTAGCATTTTTTAATTAATCGTTCTTAATATTGCTAATACTATAAATACGAAAGTTTGGATGGATAGATGTTTGTTACTACGTATCTCCAGAACAGTTCAACGGAAATCGATGGTATTTTGTTCAGATGTAGATCACAGCCTGGAAAAACACACATACTACTTACTAATTAAAATTCCGCACGGACGGAGTCGCAGGTCAAAAACTAGTCATACAATAATTTGACTACTAAACTCCAGTAGATAGTTATCAGAAACGCTGAATTATTTGTAACAAGATAACTCTAGTCACAAAACTCACTGATGAATTAATCTTGTCGTTCCGTATCTAAACTATATATTCACTTCAAGCTATGTATAATTAAGGAACGATAAAATATTATCAGGCTTGTTTTGTTTTACTGTATTTCAGAACTTTCGTGGATCTATGTTCAGTTCATTAAACACGTAAACTATTGTAAGTCAATTCCTTTTTGATTGGTTTTCTATAATTGTTCAGTTTTGCAACTAGAGGTACGTACAGTTAGAATATGTCCAGCAGTGTCGCAAAATTGATGAAGTTTCGGAAAACCATTTCGACTAGGCTTCCGTTTTCTTGTTATCCATTTTATAATCCCCTCTAAATCTTTCTCAATTTCACTAAGCCGAAAACGAGGAATTTTTATTTTATTCTATGTTATTTTACAATCTATTTTTAAAAGACTAATCTTTATAACTTCTTTCAATGCTGTGTTTGACAATAACAAGAGCCGTTGTTTCATTTATAAGCTCTCCATGCCTACTTCTTAAAATTAGTTTGTTTAATATCCAACGTTCAAACATTAATTCAGACATGGAATACTTAACAGTGGTACAAATTAAATGCTGTTATCAGCATCTCGTAGTAGATTATGCGCAGTACATATTTGAGTGTTGTTCGTTACCCGCCCCAAGGGAAGTTGAATCCGTCGCAAATTATTCGAATGTATATCATATGAAATACACTTCTATCTTTATGTAGAAACAAATTTTATAGGTTACAAATTATATATTTATCTTTACTATTCATCTGCATATTACTCTAAAGGTGTTTCTCGTTGAACTTGTCGACGATCTACGTCACTTCTGCATTGGTTATTGGTGAATTTTTATTGGTGAATAAGTTTTTTACGTACCAAAA
Organism: Papilio protenor; assembly: GCA_029286645.1. Lineage (NCBI taxonomy): Eukaryota > Metazoa > Arthropoda > Insecta > Lepidoptera > Papilionidae > Papilio > Papilio protenor. The sequence continues at coordinate 6,006,106 of JAGSMZ010000011.1, forward strand.
TAAAAGGGCATTTCTTGTACAGATAATATAGTTTGTTTTTGCACATTAAAAAGTAGACGACAGAAAGATGTATTGTAACTATGTTTATTTAATTTTTGTCACCCACACCTACGCCTGTAGCGTCTTGGCTGCCAGACACCAGGAACGGTGTATTAATATTTATTCATTTATTATAGAAAAAACTATAATTTTACTTTTGGGACTTTTTCAAAATCGAGGTAGTAAAAATGCAGAAATAGGCGTTATTTTAACACGAACGTGAGTAGAAAGAGAATTTAGAAATGTAAAGGCACATGCTAATTATCTACATTAGTATGAATTTGTTCTACAAACCTAATTAATGCCTTTCATTCGTATGGGTGTATGTTAGATTGCTATCAGAGAGTTTCGATGTCCATCAGGAGTTGCCGTTAATGATTCGGCGTTAGTCCTAAAGCGGTGTCAATATCGGGGTCGGAATTTCTACACCACGATCACGTTGTCCTGTACTTTCTTTTGACGTTTTTATTTGGTCTCGCCGACTATTGTCTTCCGTAGGACACTTTATATCCTGCCATTCGATCATATGAACATCAGTTATCGGCAGGACATCGTCTGGTCTTCATCGATTTTTTGGTGCTCGAAATAAATTTAATTTTCAGTTACAATGTGTCGGATGTTCGGTGTTCTATCTCTGGCCTACGTGGCTATCTTTATCACGGTGGTGCAATGTAGTGAAGATGTAACAACATTGGGAATAACCAGTTTTTTGAGCCAAGGTACCTACAAATAAGCAAACTAATAATTAAATTAGTGTACTTTGTGCATTCATAATGGTGATTCTTTATAGTGTAATAGTAGTTTAACTATAACAAATTGCTAGATACATAGATATTTTTCAGAATTCAAGAATAGAATGCTAACTAGTTTAAAAACGTTTAAAATAATAAGGGATTTTAGATAAAAAGTTCATTAATAAGACTCACTGAAAGCAGTCGTAAGTTGCAAGTTTATAACATTTTTTAATGTAAAAAGACATAAAAGGATTTGGAGAAAAGCTAAAAACTGTTACGTTAATTATTAAGTCCTTGGTTGTTCATTTAAAAATACATATTTTAATGTATATTAACTAGTATAGATATGTTCTTGAGTTAATATTTATTTTTAGATGTTGACGTCGGCCGTACGTTCGGGAGGCCCGCTCTAAAAAGACTATCCTTTATCTTCCTTCCTGTGATGTTCACGTTGGGAGTTATATCCACTCTGATGCTCGCACTCGCCGTCATATCCGTGAAGAATCTTGCCATTGGCGTAATACTACTCATTGTTGCCATCAGTCAGGTATTTTTTTGAAACTCTATTCAAATAAGTGTTATCATATCCTAAAATGTAATTTTAACCTTCACGTAACTATAAAAGGAGCGTCGGTGGCTCAGTGGTTTTAAGCAACTTGACTTGTAATCTACAGGTCTTGGGTTCGAATCCCTCCGCCATGTACCAATGTGATTTTCGTTTTTTCGAATTTTCATATGTACATAATTTACCCAACGTTCTTACGGTGAAGGAAGACATCGTGATGCAACCTGCACATATCAGCGAAGAAATTCAAAGATATGTGTGAAGTCAACCAACCCGCACTTGGCCAGCGTGGTTGACTATGGCCTTGTCACCCTAACTTTAGGGTAGGCTCCGAGCCCCTCGGTGGGGACGTATAGTGAGCTGGTGATGATGATGATGAATTATAAAATAAGTTACAACATGTAATGCAGAGTATCGATTTATGAGCTTTGAACCTATTGTGCCAACCGTACTTTTAAGCTTAAAGCGTATGGTAAAATATTCTTCAATATTCTCCCAACAGGCGGCATCTCGATTATTCTTCGCGGCCACTTCGCCCTCTTCTCCTTTAGTGCACCTGCACCCGCGAGCTGAATTGTTACCGGCGCCTGCTCCATGGCCGGCTTCGGGTCCCCTCCTCTCGCCCTGGGCGAGGTCTGGCGATGACACAACCATTTCTGATTAAGTCAGATATAAGTTGGAAATAACTTACTTCTCGGAAGAAGCGGTTGAATCTGTCAACTATCTTGTAAGGGATGTAATATTCCAAAAAACATCGACGTTATTTTTTATGTATACGATTTAGTGTAGTAAGATGTTGAGTTTGCATTTTTTGCATGTAAGATCTTCGTCTGTCTCTCGCAAAACAATATTTTGCGAAGGTTAGACGACGGTATGGAAGTAGATATAAGTGTATTTATACAACTACCTCCTTAAGGATTAAAATATTTGAATGATTTCATTGGTTTTATTTTTCTCAATACAGCTAAGAACATCTGACCTTTTGTTTTCTGTAGTATATCAAAAATTAAAGTATTTTTTGGTACTCCACATAATTTATAATCACATCAAAATACTTACATATATGATTAAGTTAGAAAGTTTAACCAATCTTAGTTAAAACTTGTTCCTAACTCTTTGATAATTTGCTCCGCCCCGGGTGGTGATGACTGCGCTGTGAAATTAATTTTCGACGATTAACTTAAATTAATCTTGTCAGATTCACTTTCTACGTTCGTCGAACTTGGAGATCGTTACGAGTTCCACATGGAGAATGGAGATATACGTTAAATATTCGCACGCATGACAAATGGACGTACACGCAAGAAGTAATTTGCATAGATTAACGATAAAAAAAACGAAACATCAACATCACGATATCGTAAATGCTCTTAACAATTTCTATAAAGAACTGAAAGTTTCTGACTGATGAAAATGGTAGTAACTTTATTTGTCGTTTTATTTTTATATCTTGTTTTTAAGATAATACTTCACATAATAGCTGAGTTTGTGTTTTGAATGATAATATAGAAGTTCATAAACTGAATAATAGATACAATAGCAATGGTGTCTGTGACACGCTCTGAATCGTTTACCTACATTATAAAATATCCCACGTTACAACTAACGATTCTAGTTCAGTACAATTTCAATACTTACAACCGTAGCGCTATAATAATAGAAATTTTACATGGCCACATTAGTTTTCTGAAATTATGAAATTTATAAGAACTATTTGTTGACTTAAAACAACTAATAATATTTTCTTTCATTATCTTAAGCATTTTCCATATAAAAATGAGCTAATAAAAGAGAAAGCTATATAATTGCTGTCTTGGATCCATAGGTTATCTTTATACTTGATTTTTCATCGGTTTCTAACCAGTTAAGGCTTTCTCAAACCCCATAATTTATGGCCTAAGGCATGCTTAAGCCCTAAACGAATGTTGAGTGAGTTGAATTCCACTGCAAGAACGAATGTGTTTTCTACGTTGGCTGAATCCTAGAGACAATGATATATTGAACTCTAACATACCCATGTTATCTAATAATTATTTACGTTAACCGTAAGCACATAACTGACTCGAATCTTGTCCGAAATACAAAGGAACGAAATTGTAAGATCATCTACATATGACTTTGATGCAGCAAAAAAAAAATGCTTTAATTAAACGAAAGCGAAAACGAAGAACCAGTTTTTATTTTACGTATATTTAAAAGTCAATTTCTCTCGTTAAGATAAACACTGTAACAATTTCGTAACACATTTTGAAAGACCTTTCTTAAGTTTTTAATACTTTAAAATATTAAACCTTTATGTTCTTTACTTAAAGGTCATAGACAGCTTACTGTTTTTATCGCATCCAGAACAACTACGATTGTATTTCATTGATATTAAGTATGCTTGCATGCACCACACTAAATATAAATAAGTTTCCTAACATAATTCAATTACACTAAATTTTGAAAATTATTCTATACTTAACATTTGATAGCATTAAAAGCTATAACATCGGGACATAAATTAGTAGTTACTATTATATTAAAAAAAGCACTAGACGTCTCCTACGCCTAGTCCAGCTTTTGAACGTTACTTCATAAAACTAATTTAAGTTGGATAACACCGGTACTAAAAGCTGTATGTTGTACAAGCATATAGTAAAATTAACAACATTATTGTTACTATTACTTAAACAAAACCGAACTAGATTAGAAACGGGGTAAACTAGTCGCAGTGGGGAGTAGGGAGATCGCGTCCGGCTCGCACTTGCGAAGTAACAGGCAAAATGAACGCTTCGCACGCGCTTCGGTATTCTTGCATCTTAACGTTGTTTCTATGTCTAACATACTCTACGGCTTCGGTACATAGTTCACAAAATGAGGATGTCAACGTGAAAAAGGTTCAAGTGTACGATGGTGTTTATGTGACGGTGCCTAAAGAGAATGACACGGGTAGACTGGTCTCATTCGAAATTCAAACACAAGATGACTCCGAGATCGAAACAGGTCAGTTGATTTTTATTTATTAGATCACTAGCTAACGCCCGTGACTCTGTCCGCGTGGAATATGAATAAAAAAAATAATTAGTATTAACTTAATTGGGACTTTGATGACAATGAAAAAGCCCAAATACAGTTACGAATGGTGGCCATGTATGTAATATAAGTAACAATTACTTCATCTCATTGGATCCCAAATTATGAAACATAGCAACCTATGTCATAATTTTTTTTTATAAAGAAAAAAATATTTTTAAATTGGGAATAATGTAAATAATGTCGGTTGTAAAATCACTCCATGTCGGGAAGATCTTTCCCGACATGTATAAAATCAGAGCATAACGAAAATAAGGGAAACTGGAACATACTTCGTACAACAGATTTGTCGTCGATTATTAAAATTAGCCTAATCGAAGCAACAAAATAATGGCGGTAATAGTTGTATAATATACTATAGATTATGTTAAAATAGCAACGAAAGCAAGTTGTCATGAGTCGTTTGATAAAGAACGATATTCTATACGGTATGTTTGTACGCGATGAAGTTATTACAAAATATTGTAACTTTAATAAGTAATCATAAGATAATAATCAAAGATATTGTAATGCTGAATATGATCTTAATTACTTTCACTTTAATAAAAATATAGATGTACAAATTCAACTAATAAAAAATGAAAAACTGATTTTAACTGTAATAAAAAACATAATTTTGGCAATGCAAACGAGGCGACGAGAGATGTTACGCAATAAATAAAATATTCATAAAACGGTTAATTTAAAATTTAGAAAGTTGCATTTTGAATTGTTATTTAGCGCTTATTAATTCATACGACTTGAATATAATAATACATAAATAATGGGAAAATTAATACGTGTTTAAGGAACAATAATAAATTAAATAAAAACAATAACAATTAAAAATATTAATCCAAACTCAACTAAGATAATCATATCATTTATAATTATCTATATCTATACTAATATTATAAAGAGGAAAACTTTGTATTTTTGTATTTTTGTATTTTTGTATTTTTGTATGTATTGAAATAACTCAAAAACTACTGGGCCGATTTAAAAAATTCTTTCACCATCAGATAGGTAATTTATCTGTGAGTAACATAGGCTATATTTTATTATTACTAATGTTTAGGAACTATTAATAAACAGCGTGTTTCTGGACGCCGGCGTTAAAAATTCACTAAACTTTAACTTTTCTCGGCTTACGCTGCCTAAACCGTTAGAGGTATATAAAAATGATGTATGAAAGAATTGTAGATCTCAAAAAGTTCTACAGAAAAGTCCGCGATAGCATATATCTATCTTTAACAGTTTTCTTACAATAACCACTTTTTTGTTTACAAAATGAATTAAAAAACTTACGCTATTTGCAGCGTTCTTTTATTGGTTTCAATATTAATCCTTATCCAAATAAATGCGTTTGTTATCAGGAGAATTTAATGTAGAACAAAATTGTTCTTTACAGTATTTAAATTGGACTAATAGTTTAGAAGATATCGCGAACACAAACAATAACGGTAACCGAAAAATCAGCTTTCAAGCTACCGGGCTTAGAAATTTGAAATCTTGCATCGGTAGATTTCTGTTATTGCGTACATAGATTACTACTAAGTTAATACTTTTGGTAATAGGTTGAAAAAAAGGGCGAACGTAATAGGTTATATTTGTAATTTCACGCGGGCGAAGTCGCGAGCAACGGCTCGTATGATATAATTTCCTTAGTACATTGTTCTTTGGTTACGGTGTCTTGTTACAAAGATGTAACGTTTAGTAACAGTTATAATATTTGACAGACTATTAACCTCAAAATATACATATGAAACCACAGTACATTTAACAAATAAAAAACAGACGAATTGAGTACCTCCTTTTGGCAATTCGGTCTAAAACAATTACGCGTTTAACTCTTCAGTAATTATTAAAGTAGTGTAGCTAAATAAATGCAAACAAGAATAATGTTATCAAAAGTTTTGTAGATCACAGTTACAATGTAAAGGAAATGAGAGCGACAGTTAAATTGACCGGCCAAGTAGATCGAAATCGGTAGAAAGTGAAGGCGTGATTATTTGTATAAAAATGACCATGGTAAAATGTTTTACCTTGTAGTTATTTAATAAAATATCAATAATTACTAATTTAGTCCAGTTGGAATTCTCGGGAGTCACTGATGTATAGGAGGGAATAAATTTGAGGATTCACAAGTTAAAAGAGAAATGTAGTCCGCATCATTTCATTAGTAAAAACATGAAATAAGTTTGGAAAACTCCGAACTAGCATAAATCGACCTGCGATGACATATTATAATAGCGTCATAGAGTGAGGTAAGAGTTTCATTACCAACAAACAACATTGGTAGCCTTTTAGTACCCTTACAAAACTATTACTTTACCTGTTTAGCAAAAGGCTATCAGTCGGTGAAACCATGACCTACCGCAACACCAAAGAAGTAATATGTGTGAATACATATTATCACACTATCGAAATATCTGCTTACATTTTTATAAACTTTGTTAAAATATGATCGTATTACCTTTGCAAAAACTAATATGATAAAAATTACGATGACCATTTTAGAAAATGAAGCAATTTATAAACATTGTATCACAACACTTTCACATTTAGTCTCTCAATTGTTGAATCAGTTTTTTTACTCTAATGTACAAAACTCACTCGTATACGTAATAAAGTTGCGTGTGGTTTGATTCAAAGAAAGTATCTCATTTCTTTTGTTATATAAAGCATTTCGCGAATAAAATTGCTTGTGTGAGGAATTTTTTTACGCTTTCGACTTTTATAATTAAATTTTGATTACCATTGTTTTAATTAATAGATATTAGCGTAGTTTTATGTTAACTAACGGAATTAGTGTTAGGTTAGGTTAGAATTTTAGGTTTGGTATACACGGATTAATCAAATATGATATTTATTCGTTTCAGGTCGAGGAAAGAAAGTGAAATCGAAAAAGCTATTGCAGAAGTTGCTGCCAATGTTCATCATGCCGTTTTTAATACAATCAGCTATCGTTCCGTTCTTTTTAAGTATGCTTAAGTTCATGCTGTTCAAGAGTCTCATGGTTGGAAAGCTAGCTTTAGGTCTTATAATGTTAAACGCCTTTAAGAATAGCAATTCCTTTAAAGGCAGAGATGCTGAAATAGCGAACGTGCATTACGGTTACCATGGTAACAGTATGCACGAATATGGAGCATACATTAATTAAAAATGATCATCGCAATAGATATAAATTGCCCATCCCAAAGTCATTTTAGTAATAGTTATTTATTTTGTTATTTTTAAATTAACTTGTGTAGTTAAAGCAAAGTATTTAATTGTGCAATAAGCCTACAGCTGACCACCTTATTATTCTCCATACTCCATATAAATAATGTTTTAGTATTGTCTATAAGAACTGTAACAAAGCCCGAATACTCTGAATTGAAATACGCATGGCTTTCAACTTTTACTTTATTTTCATTTTATTTATTTAATTTTATAAATCGAGTTAATATTTATACGTTGTTAACTTAAAATAAATTATTATATATGACATACTATTGTATTGTTAGTATTAGTAAGTAGATAAATAAAATAGGATGAAAAAATTAAAAATGTTACGTATTTTAGTTACTTCTAAGAAGTGTTTAAGTGCTAAAATAAGAAACAGCAAGAAGCTAAGAAAATGCTAGAAAACTAAATTAAGATAGCAATAGTATTTATTGTGTTATATTTAGTTTGTTGCTTAGTTTTTAAATTACGGAATTAACCTTTATTTAGCGAAGCTAATTTCATCTAAATGTAAAAAATCTTTCAATAAGGTACTTTAATATAAAATATTTTAATTAAATCCTTTAAGATGTATTTATTTTCAGATTCTTTTCTAAAACTCTTTTATTTGTCAAGCACAAAACCTGTATATAGGTAGAAAAAATATACATAAACTATCAATCTACTGGTTAACATCTAAATTGAAAATAAAAGCTAAAAAATCTCTTTTACTGTACTAAGAAATGTCTGCATTTATTATTTTTCGTACTGCAACTTAGTTACTATAAACATATTCATTTTTCATGTACATAGGATATAGACTTTACAGTATTTGCTTAGTAAATTAACTATCTAATCGAGTCAACAGTAGAATTTAACAATTATATAATAATATCTAACAATAGTTATCAAAATAAAACTGTTTTCCAAAACATTCTTTTTTGTTTTAATTTTGTTGGAAACATTTTAGATAAAGTGACATTTGTAAGTATGTTTATATTAAATTCTGTTAGTGGCATCAGTATATGAGAAAAACTTGATATCATTTAAAAAAAATAACGTCATATGAATGATGTTTGATGGAAAGCTAGAATGAAACGAATGTGAACGAGTTTTGAAAACGAGTTTATCATCTAGTTGTGAGTGTGAGGACATAAATAAAAAAAAACTATATTTTTAAATTTTCCGTCTATCAAAGAATTCAAAGAAAAATGGTCCATGTTCAAAGATTTGTAAATGATTGTGAATTTGTGATAAGATCTATATCAAAACACTGGTTCAATTGCAAGCCATAACAATTGAAGTGCTTGTAATCAGATTGCAATGTACGGTGACCATTAAATAAATGTTATAAGGAAACTACATTACCAAGAGGAGGTGTAGCTAGTAGTAACTAAATTAATTTTATAAAATCTTACGTATTAAACGAAAATGTTATTGTTACTTATTTAATTAACCAACACATCTACCGTCAAATAATATCCAGGAGCCCAAGTGATAGCGAAAAGGATACGATCCATGTCCTCCGTTATTAAAATTGATTTTGACAATATTAAATACAAACGCTTATTATTTTTATTATTTACTATGTAGTTAGAATATTGAATACGGTCAAGTATCTAGTATTATCTACTATTACCTCCTAAATGCATTTATATGCACTTAGGAGGAAATATCGCATTTATATGCGATAGTTACTGCGGGAATTTTTCCTCCAAGCGCCATGGTCACTACATTATCTTGCAGAAGTCCAAACTAGTACGCGAGTGAAACGTCGAAGCAATGTCGTAACTTGCAGCTCTTGCTTTTTTGCCGAGACCTCAGTTCATATCTAATAGTGGAAGGTAGATGAAGAAAATTTTTGTAGACTACCTTCCTTGATTGGTTACCATTTGTGTGAGATTTGTGATTTTAGTTGTTTTATAAATGTGCAAGGAAAACGCTTAAAGGTACGTATTGTTATTTTAATAAGGAAAAATTTGTGTTATTTGTACCTTAAACTAATAAACAAATCCAAGCATAAATAAAACGTATAACCAATACAGAGGTATATAGGCTTCTTGTTTATCATGTTTTTATTTAGCTTCATTTTTTCGAGTATTTTTAACTATATTTATCTTTAATGATAAAGTCTTTCTAGTTGTCTTTTAATTTTGTATTATACATAGTATAGAACTTGTGTAATCTGGGATAATATAAGTTAAACAAGTATAAGTTTTCATTAGAAGTTTTTAAACTATATTTTGCAATGATATAGAACAGAATATTTAGTTTCACTTGTAGCAACAGTTACGAAGTGATACGTGACAAACATACGTACCATATAAAAGTAGGACAAAACACATTTTATATTAGAAGTACTTTGTAACATTATTGTTTATGGCTATTATTTTTATTATACTGGACACATTGCGTGTCTAATGAATTTTCCGGATTTCATATTAATATATACACACGCATGTCTTACATGCATGTTATATCACATTAACTTGTGAGGTTATATGACTGTCTCGTGGGTCTCGCCAGTGGTGGCAGGGTGTCGGAGGCAGCTGCCTCCACTTGAGAATCCTAAAATGTAAAAAAGATATACAAACTACTTCAAATAAGACCATGCTAATGCTAAATTACTCCCTGGAACCCCAGACCTAGCCTAGTACATCGGGTAGTGACGCCCGTACTCTTTTTTTCCTTTGGGTATGTAGGTTTGTTTAATTGTAACTACAAGATGCCCTAACAATTTGGCTAAATATGAAATGTGTCTTTAGATTCGTATTCTTCTTATTCTTATTCTTCGGAGTGAGAGAGTTGAAAAAATTTAGTTAACTTTTTTAATTAATTTATTCCAGTATTCTTCCAAAATAGTGTTGAACTTGAATTTTATGGGATATAATAATATTTTGTACCTTAAATTAATCCTTGTTTGAAAGTTTGCTGTTTCTCACACGGAAATCGTTACTATTGAAAATTATATAATTAATTAGATGTACATGCTCCCGGTTATAGTAATTTAGAAAGTAGTGCATTAAACCTATCGTGTAAAAAAATAGTGAAAGTTTCTGTTGCTATTGCTTATGTTTTCTGCAACATCCGATCTGTATCTTTGATAATAATTATAGTAGAATAACTAATGGATAGTATTAGTGTGAAGATTGGTAATACAACATTAACGTTTGATACATATTAGACTTTATGATAAAGGTATTTAAAAGCTAAATTGTTTTGTATTACAGATGAAGATGAACATTCTAGAGTGGCTATGGCACAACAAAGTAATCACGATACTGGCAACAACGACGTTCTGCCTCTTTGTTTCGACGATAGCACTTGCATCTAAGAAAAATCACACTCCTGTACATGGACAAATTATTAAATCAGTCGATTTAAGGAATGATCAAAAAATTTTATCACCACATTCTTTAAAACTCGAAGTAAGTCTATCATAAGGTAGTTAGCATATATTCTGTTTCCAAAAATGTTGATGAGTTTTAGAAAAATTGATGAGATGTGATAATAATGTTTAACCATGCTATTACTATTCCAACTAAATTAGTGTAAAATATTTGATAATTATTTATTTCCTTTAAACAATTTGTAAGAGTGTTTAAACAATAATAGATGTCTCCACACGTCTGTGTCTCTCATTATCTTTGTCAATGTTCTGAAGCTGAAGAAATAAAGTTTATTTTTCTTTTTACAGAATGATCACAATAGACTACCCAGAAATGTAAAACCGTTAAATTATAAACTACATTTGGCCCCGAATATAAATAATAAAACATTCGAAGGAAATGTTTCTATACTTCTACAAGTTCTAGAACCGACCAACACAATTATTATGCATGCTAAAGATTTGATAATACATGATGTGAATTTAAAAAACGTAGCAAATATAATTATCGAGAGTTCTATCGAACATGAATCCCATAATGAAATTTTGCAAATAAACTTAGAAAATGAAGCGAAACAAACTCAAATAATCCTATCAATTACATTTTCGGGAAAACTGGATAACAAAATTGTTGGATTCTATTCAAGTTCTCTAAAAACTGGCGGGTAAGTTAACTTTTATGGTGTGTATAAACGACGAATAGATATAAAAAATAAAAATTCATAACTGAAATCGTGAATAAATCGTGAACTCTTCATAAAATATTTCGATTGACTTTCACTTATTATAAAGATTTTACGGCGACTCTACAATGAAAGTTAAAAAGAAGATAATGAACATATCGCATGTGCTGTTTATATCAACATGAAATTAAAATAGCAATGAAATAAAAAAGAATGTTAACATTTTTCTTGAGTGATCAAGTTAAATTATGTTCATGTCTTAATAATTTAAAGTTCGCATCTTGTTTTCACTGGAAACTTGATTTGGGTTTCTAAAGGTATAATACTGGCTGTTCAGTCCCCAAACCAGGAGATTTTTTAGTCATTTTCTAGTTAGATATTCGGGATAGAAAAGGAGAAAAGGATTTATGATTTGTTTCGGCTAACAAAAGCTACTCTATGATAAGAATTTCTGTTCCTTCTGTCATCTTTCTATCCATTTGTCAATCTCTTGTCACTATTGCATTTGTCATACGTCACAACACAAGTATAATATTTTGGTTGATAAGTGATAAATGAAAATAGAAATAATAGAAAGAGAGGAGTTTAAAAATCGTGATTGTTAATTTTAATTCACGCGCATCGATGCTATCAAGATCTCTTGTTTTACGGTCAAGTTTGAAATTGAACAGCCTATCTTTTTGTCATAATACACAGAATCATAACAAAATAAAGATAATGGAAAACGTACCTAGTACTGCTCTAACAGAAAGACTGTCTCCATTAGTTCGTCCAGCGCATTACAGGCTCCTTCTTAGCCCAAATCTTGATACCGGAGTTTTCCAAGGGAATGTAAAAATCGACGTTGTCGCTAAACAACAAAACAATCACATAAGTTTGCATACAAAGTTTTTGAACATAGAATCTGTAAAGGTTTATAAAAATGGCGAAGAATTTCCCATACAGAAATGGATAGAAATGAAAAAATTGGAACAACTTGTCATTGTATTTAATAATGTTCTAAGTTCTGGTACCTATAATATCCACATAAACTTTTCTGGCGATTTGACTCGTAATATTGTTGGATTTTATTTATCTCATTTGAAAGATAAGAGGTGAAGAACTTTTTCTTTAAATAACTTAATTTCTGGTTGTTATAGAATGCTAATTCTTCCAATACACACATGAATTAATTTGTTGTAATAAAGAACATATCTGCAAATAAAGAAGAGTTAAGAAAAACTTACTTATCTTTTTTCAGGAACATGGTTGCAAGTAAATTCCAACCAACTTATGCTCGGCAAGCATTCCCTTGTTTTGATGAGCCTGACTTCAAAGCAACATATGATATTACTTTAGTTAAGCCAGTCTCTTATGTAGCCCTTTCCAACATGAATGTAAGTGTGATTATAATTTAGAAGAGGAAATATCAAAATTCATGAAAAATTTGTATTAGATGGAAAAAAAATTATGTAGCAATCTTCAATTACATATTATGTCTTGATACTATTTGGATAATTTCAGGAAATATCTAAAACAAAATGTGAAGATAAAAATACAGAAGCTGTGACTTTTGCGACCAGTGTCCCAATGTCCACATACTTGGCTTGTTTTGTTGTTTGTGATTTTGATTTTAAAGAAACAAAGATAGATGCCAGTGGTATTGGTAATAATTTTAAATTGCGTAGTTTTGCTCAGAGAAATCAAATGCACAAAATTGATTTTGCACAAGATATTGGGACAAGAGCTACACAATTTTATATCAAATATTATGAAGTACCTTTCCCACTACCAAAGTTAGGTGAGTTTAACCATTGTTTAAAATTGTTGCGAAAGCATTAAACATTGAGAGTTTCTACATTCAAAATGCTGTTACTAAAATGTATTTTGTTTATTACAATGGCAACATTTTAGTCCTTTTTGGTTGAAAAGTAATATTCCATTTTCCTAAGCTTTTATCTTGTGCAAAATTAGTAAAATTAGCATATTGTAATATTTCAGATATGATAGCTATTCCTGACTATGTATCAGGAGCAACTGAACATTGGGGTTTGATAACATATAGAGAGACATCATTCCTTGTGGATGAGGCGACAGCATCCTCCAAGAACAAGATAAGTGTTGCAAACACAATAGCTCATGAGTTGGCACACATGTGGTTTGGTAATTTAGGTATGTTTTATTGTTTTGTTGATATTAATAGTATCAGCTTTATTTTAAAACTAGCTTTAAAAAATATGTCTTCTTCTGGACTATGTTCTATGTCTGTGCCAAATTTCATTGATTCTATACCAGAGATACTTTCAACAAATATCCATCCATCCATTTATATCTCTATCCATCTATTTTATATTTTTAGTAACATTGATTTTAGAAAATTGTCCATTTATTGCCACATTTTTTTATGTATAAAACATATCATATAAATTTAAAAACAAAAACAGTCGATATATCTATTTTCCTGAATATTGCTAGTCATTTTAAAGTAAAATTCAGTCAATCATAACTACTTCATGTCATTTTAGTTGGTTGGTTTCTTTTAAACCAATGTATAGGATACTAAAGGCTCTTTCATATTTTCAGTTACAATGAAGTGGTGGGATGAGGTTTGGCTCAATGAAGGCTTTGCCTCTTACATGCAAGTTAAAGCATTAAATGCTATTGAACCTTCATGGACTATGGTAAAATGACACAAGAATATTTTTAATTATTTACACTAGATTTCTAAGTAGAAGTATTCAATATGAGTAATATTGTTACATTGTTTTTTTGTTCAGCTAGATCAATTTTTGACAAAAACTTTGCATTCCGTGTTGGTGACAGATGCTAAACTGTCAAGTCATCCTATTTTACAAACTGTGGAGACTCCTGATCAGATCACCGCCATTTTCGATGCTATATCTTATAATAAGGTAAGCAGTATGAATAAAAGTAATAAATAGCATTATAAAATTAAATATACATCTTTTTTTTTATTTTTCATATTTGTTTTGTGATTTTTTTTATAAAGGGTTCATCCATACTAAGGATGTTGGAAGGTTTTATAGGCGAGGAAAATTTCCGACGCGGAATATCCGATTATTTGAAGAAATATAAATATGGCAACACCGTGACGCAGGATTTGCTGTCGTGTTTGGAGCCGTACTTTAAAATGGATAATCCGAATCTGAATCTTTCGTAAGTTCTTTTTATATATAAGCTTTTACCCGTGACTTTGATCGCTCAGAAATTAGACTTTGTAATATGTTTAGAAAATATTAATTAAAAAATATAGCCTATGCTACTCACTGATAATGTAGCTTTTTAATGGTGAAAGAATTTTTGAAATCTCCCCAGTAGTTTTTGAGTTATTTCAATACATGCAAAAATAAAAACCTTTCCTCTTTATAATATTAGTGTAGATCAATCCTACTAATATTATAAATGCAAGAGTTTAGATGGATGGATGGATGTTTTTTAGAGTTTCTAGCCTAAACGGCTTAACGGATTTGGATGAAATTTGGCATAGATGTAGAGCATAGTCGGAAGAACACATAGTCTACTTACTTTTGTTTTTTTTAACTCAACGCGGACGGAGTCGCGCGCGAAAGCTAGTCTATGATATTAAGCGTAATTATTTGTATTATTTTCAGTTATATAATGGATACGTGGATAAAGCAAATGGGTTATCCAGTGTTAAATGTGAAATCCAATGGAGAAGCCAACACGTTCGTTGTGACGCAGACACGATTCTTGCTGGACCCTGATGCGGTACAAAATAATGATTCACCCTTTAAGTAAGTACTTTTTACTACTTAAACTTAAGCATTTATTTAGGAGTATAAAAATCTTTTAAATTGGACATGTTGAATTAATGTTGAAATAATGTAGTTTCTACTAAGAGTTCGTTAAAATTAGGAGAGATGTTTACAATGAATGTTACCTGAGTTGGAAAGATTTGAGTGTTTGTATATTTGTATGTAACAAATAAACTCAAAAACGATTGGATCGATTTTGAAAATACTTTTGTCATTAAAAAGTTATAAAATATATTTCTGAGTAACATATGATATTTATTACTAGATTTTTTTTAACTGCGTGAGGACTAAAGCTAGTGAATTAATTTTAGTGTAGTATTTCTTGCCTTATAATTAATTTTCTTACTCAGAAGTACAATATTTCAGTTACAGATGGTTTATACCAATTACATACACAACAAACAAAGGAAAATACCAGAAAGTGCTTTGGTTTGCTGACAACGAAGATAATGGTAACTATTGGTTTAACACTTAAGGCCGATTCCTGAAACGAATATTCAACACTTCGCTTCGTAAACCGCTTACAAACTGAGAGACGTAAATTTAATGGTATTTGAAAATTATGTGGCTTTAACATTTAAGACACTGTTACATATTGGTCGTTTCAGTAATGGGCAGTTAAAATAAAATAATGTTTTCACAACCGAAAAAAAGTACAAAAACAGTTCTATCTTCTCTTTCTCGTTGAAATAGTAGAGATAGCATTATATTTCTGTACGTTTCTTTAGTAGAAATACAAGAGTCGTTCAATGTTTAAAAAATCCTTTTTATTTTAGTGAAACTTCATCTAAAGGAAGGAGAAAAATGGCTTAAAATTAATAACAATCAAATGGGTTACTACAGAGTTAATTACCAGCTCGATATGTGGGAGAATCTAATACACGAATTATAAAATAAATCTGAACAGGTAATTATTTGAATTTTGTTATAGCAATCTTTAAAATGCAATATATAATATTATTTGCATTACAATCTAACTTCTACCTAATATTATAAATGCGAAAGATTAGTTGGATGGATGGATGTTAGAGTTTGTAGTCTAAAATAGCTGAACGGATTTCGATGAAATTTGGCATAGATGTAGAGGATAGTTTGGAAGAACCCAGGTTACTTACTAAGTTATTTTTTAATTCCGTGCAGACGGAGTCGCGAGAGAAAGCTAGTTTGTTGTAAATAAAATTAACAATGTTGTGATTGTAATATTGAGTAATCATAGCAATTTTTTATAAAAATTGCTTTAAACAAGTTAATTCAAACCATAATACATATAATAATTAACTTTTTATTACATGGTAGTTCGAAACATTGTTTTATATTATAATTATACTCATTGTACCTAAATTGCATTAAGACGAAATATAGTTAACAACATTATTGTTATGTTGTATTTTTTTTCTCAAAAGGAATATAAAGGATGGCGTATAAGTTTTAACAGTGGTACAACTCTTAATAACACATTTTACACTACCACGATCACACAGAAGACAGGCATCGAGTTTAAATAATTCTGCGTTTTGTCTGATAAGTGTGCGTGAAGGAGACCTAATTTAGTCCTCTTCCCCTTCCCGCCCTTTTTTTGTAAGAACTTCGCCCGCGTGAAATTAGAAAATAATAAAATATATAGCCTATATTATTCACCGATAAATTACCTTTCTAACGGCGAAAGAATTTTTAAAATCGGCCCAGTAGTTTTTGAGTTATTTCAATACATACAAAAATACAAATCTTTCCTCTTTATAATATTAGTATAGAAAAGGCTTTATTACAACTGTCACTGTATTTAAATAAATCTTTTAGCTGACTATATCCGATCGAGCCCATCTTCTGAATGATGTGTTCGCGCTGGCCGAGGCTCGCTCGCTGCCTTACGATTTAGCCTTGAACCTGACCACTTACCTCAGAGAAGAGAGAGACTACGTGCCCTGGGATACCGCTTCCTCTGTATTTTCACAATTATCTTCTCGGCTACGTAACACGGAGATATATGATGATTTGCAGGTAAAGTTACTTAACAATATCTGCACTTTTAGTTTTTATGTTTATAGCCTTTACTTTTTTTTTTGTAGAAATATGTTCAATCTTTGGTGGAGCCAGTATATCGTGAGCAGTCATGGACTAAAAGTAATTTCAGTGTTATAGAAGGGTTAGTCAATTTTTTTTAATAGTCGATTAAAATCCTTTGTTGCGTATGTTTTAGAGATTTTTATAGTTTATGGTATAATTTATTTTATATTTTCCAGATTGTTACGTACAAGGATATTGTCGTTGGCGACTGGTTTTAGTCTACCTGATGCTGAAGATAGAGTTAGAAGCCTGTTCTTGAGCAGTTTGAACAGTCACGGGACACCTGATGCAGTCCTCATCGACCCCGATCTAAGAGACTTTGTTTATTATTACGGTATTTAGCATTTAAATCTATACTAATATAAAGAGGAAAGATTTGTATTTTTGTATGTATTAAAATTACTCAAAAACTACTGGGCCAATTTCAACAATTCTTTCATCATTAAAAGGCTACGTTATCAGTGAGTAACATGGCTATATTTTTTAATTTCACGCAAGCGAAGTCGCGAGCAACAGGTAGTTAAACCTAAAGTTATATAAAAGCACATTTAATAAGTTTATTTTTTGTCAGGTATGAGATCAGCTACACAATCTGATTGGGATAAATTGTGGCAAATTTATTTGGAAGAAGATGATGTTCAAGAGCTTGCCAAGTTGCGACATGCGCTGGCAGCGCCGCGCGACGCCACCTTGTTACAAAGGTAACAACACAAAGTGAGAGAGAGAGAGAGAGAGAGAGAGAGAGAGAGAGAGAGAGAGAGAAAGAAAAAGAGACCAAGAGAGGGAGGGAGAGAGCAAGAGAGAGAGAGAGAGTATGTGATGAGTGAGATAGAATATATCTGTAATTAGATAAATTATCAGACTTGCGGTTTATATTGCTTTTACATTATTTATCTGTTGCATTTGAGTGAATGCTAGAGAGAAAGGGAGAATTATTTTCAGTGTATTTTACGTTTTATAAACTGTTAGATGTAAGCTTTTGGCGTAGTTTTTAGCGGCGCCTACACTAATTCATAACTTTTGTTAAAACAATTAAAGAGCTATTATTTTCTAAAGGGATATTAGAATGTAAAGAAACCGAAGAATCTTTTTGATGATATTAGTTATACAATTTTTAACGGTCTCTTGTAAACCAAATGTTTTTAGATATGTCGTATCACATAATAAGCAGTTATATTTAACAGTGGTAGACGCCGCTTTAACAACTTCGCACTGTAGGGCCAGCTCGCCCCCAGCAATACCACGACCACACAGAAGACAGGCGTGAAATGGGTGCAATTCCGCGTTTCGTCTGATGAGTGTGGTGCTGGAGGCACAATTTTAGTCCCTTTCCCGTTCCACCCTTGCCTTATAAGGAAATGATTGGATGGGAAAGTGGATTTGACTGTGGAGGAGGCGCCCAGGGAAATATCCTCTTTATGTGCGTCTCCTCCTCCATCGATTTAGGGTAGGCAATGCATCTGCATTGCGGATGTCTACGGGCAGCGGTCGCTTCGCCATTTTGGCGGATTTAGATAGCCGCTTGCTCGTTTGCCACCTTATTGTATAAAAAAAATATCGATATGAGAAATAAGTATTTAATATTCAAGTTATCGTTTTAGATATCTTACTCTAGCGTGGGACGAATCCAACGTCCGTAGTCAAGACTACCTGAACGTGGTTCAGTTCGTAAGCTCCAACCCTGCGGGCGCGGCGCTCGTGTGGGCCGACGTGCGCGCGCGCTGGCCGCAGCTTGTCGATAGATTCACACTCAACAGTCGATACCTCGGCGGCCTGCTGCCGGCCATCACTAGCTCTTTCGATACTACTATTCAATTACAAGAGGTGAGTATAAAAATATTTATCTAAACTAGGTACCGCCTGTGACTCTGTCCGCGCGGAATTAAAAATAAACTAGTAAGACTATGTGTTATTTCAGACTATGTTCTACATCTGTGCTGAATTTCATCGAGATCCTTTCAGTAGTATAGGCTACAAACTAACAAACATCCATCCATTCAAACTATCGCATTTGTAATATTAGTAAGATTTAGTTTCTCGAAAATTTAGAGTATTTTCAGCTATGTCCTTAATTTGATAATTTCAATAATAAAGTGTAACGTAGACGGGGCTATGGATTGTATTAGTAAGTCTGAATCAAATTAAACCTTGTACAGAGCTATGTTTGCGTTGTGCATAATATTTATTGTTTTAATATTCATTAAAACATTTAACATGTGTGTAAAACTACTCATGAATAATGATTGATGGTTTAAAATGCGCATAAATTGCAATAACATTGTTACTATTACTTAAAACATGTACACAAACTATTCTCGTGTCAAATTGTCTTTTTAAATATACTGTTCCTATTTTATTTAGTACCAGTTTGTTATTTTCCGAATAACACCACATTATATAGATAGAAGTTAATCTTACTGGTCAAATATCTTGGCGGTTCGGAACATGTACGAAGAGTTACGTAGAACATAATTTAAGGTGACCTTGAGACGTCAAGATATTTGGAAAGACTTAGGGCCCGTCCCACCACTGGCTGATAGAGGCTCATAGCTTAAAATGACGTCGCTGTCAGATAAGGGAACAAAATCCGATATTTCAATCACATATTTTTCACGTTGGATTGTTATCAGACCCATACCATACTTTCTTACTTTCAAGTCAGACTATTAGTGAATTTTGATATCTTAAACCTGTAAAAGTCTACTGTTATCTCTTTTTTTATGAAAGTAGGCATTGAAAGTTATTGTACAGATGTTTGATGGCTGTGGAAATCCACAGTTAAATTCTAGGTCTTAATAGCTTCCGGCATATAAAGGTTTATTTTTGTAAGAGATGGTAATTAAGTTTTATGAACGATGACAATTTGTATGTTAATTAATTAACTTATAAGTAAAAGGTCAGGGATATCATAAATAAAATAAAAATAATGTCCTATAATTACAAGATTTTAATTGAAAACTGTAGTGGAGCCTTCTGAATAAATTTGTACTGTGATCTTACACGTGGCCTTAAAATGGTAATCAGTAAACACTTTACTATAAAACAAATTTGCTATATTGTGGATCAATCTCGCGAATATATTTCGGTTATAAATATTTCAGCTAAATACTTGACTCAACTCCTTAACCTGCAGTGATAGTTGAAAAAAAAAACCGTCTTAGTGTCTTTTTGGCAGATTTAAATCTTACTAATATTATAAATGCAAAAGTTTAGATGGATGGATGTTTGTTAGAGTTTGTAGCCAAAACTGTTGAATGGGTCTCGATGAAATTTGGCATGGATGTAGAGGGTAGTCTGGAAGAACACATAGGCTATTTTTTTTAATTTCCGCGGACGGACTCGCGGGCGAAAGCTAGTTAGTAAGAAAGAAAATTATTAGTCTCTATACTAATCGCTATTATAGATAATTTTTATATAGCTGCCAACCGGTCAATAACCGTGAAGCGTTTTAATTTCTTTTTTCATGTGCACTCTCTAACCTTATCACAACGTTGTGTAACTCTTGCCACAATATTTTATTATTAAATATATTTGTTTTAGATAATTTTTGAAACATGAATATAAATACACAATCAAATCAATATCAATCTAGTGCTCCGAAAAATACTGTCCCTAAGACTTGTTATCCAGGTTAAGATGGCCTTGTAGATATGAGTTTTGTTTTATTTCAGATGGAAGAATTTTTCAAGAAATACCCCGAGGCTGGGGCGGGAGAGTCCGCTCGGAAGCGCGCGCTCGAGACTGTTAGAAACAACATTCGCTGGGCCGACACGCAGAAGCCGGCTGTTGCCGCCTGGCTCAAAGCACATGTCTAAATGTCAATGAAAAATGTATTTTTTTAATTAGGAGAATGCTTGAATAAATGTATGCCAGAAATGTAATTCGCTAAACCGTGACCTCGACATTTTATTCGATGATCGACGTAAGTCCGATGACGTGACAGTTGCTTGAAGTGTAAAAAAACAGGCACTAGGGAATAACTCAGTTAAAACGCATCGTTGCGTTGATTTAAAAGGTATCTTACTACAAGTTCTTATTAAAAGATAGATAAAAAACTCACAAATGAACTCGATTTTTGTGTAACTTTGTTTAAATTTACAAGTTCGATGCGGTTAGATTTATCGTTAGTGAAATTTACATGGACACACTCTGGTAAGTGTGACGTGAGGCGGGGCCGTGGCGCGACAACGCGTGTCTGGTTTTGTGCAAAAAGTTAAGAGCCTTAAGGAGCCTTAACAGCGGATTCTGTGCGTAATTTCTGGTTATGGTTTAAAATAACATATTGTGATATTTTTATGCTTTTATTTTCGTGTATTTCGATTTACAAAGACGCGATTTATTATAGTCTCAAGAAAATCGAGAAAAAAGTGTAGGAATTATTGATATCAATTTAGTTAAAAAATGCTCGGGTTTTTTATAACTTTTGTTTTGTTAATGTAATAAATTATGTACTTCATTATTCAGACTTTTATTTTTTTCTCGTATCAAACACGCGTATATAGTACATATCACAACATCTATGTATAAATGGAGAATATAAGATTTATATTTATTGCATAAGTTCACAAATAAATTGTTTAGTCAAAGAGATATCATTACGTGAAATATTAACAAAAACCATTCATAACCTTTGCGTCAAGTGTTTTTCTGCTGTTTTTATTTCAACTTACAAGTGAACTCAGTACTTGACTAATTCCAATATTCTAATTCCTTCTTATTGTTAAGTTTAGAATATTAATAGGTATTTCTTAACATACACGTTCACGTGGTTTGTTGAACAGTTTTTTCTTTTATTTAATTATGTTTAAAATATTCATGACATTATTTTATACTTCTTTAACAATGAATTCAGGGAAATAAAATACTTTTTTTGGATAACAACTGAAACTCTTGCAAGTAGTGACGTAAATGTTTATTATTGTAATATGATACACGTTATACTACACATGTACCTTTATCATTTCATTTAAAAAAAAAAAAGCTATTGGGATTATTAATTGTCCCAGTTCACAATCTGACGGTAACATCTACAGGTGCGTCACTACAACGGTGCAGGAGTCCCTTCATTCTTTCATCGTGACTTTATTTTCCGAGTAGAAATCTCGCAACAGCTAAAAGTGTGTGCCAAACGTTAAAGGTAATGTGCCAATAATAAGGTCTATTTTATGTAGACTTTTGCCGGAGCACTGCGTAATAGCTATATGCTGTGCGGACAATCTGTAAAAAAAATGAACACCATTTAGAATGTATGATATTTAAGCGTTAATTTGGATCGACAGAATCGTCGCGACATCATATTGCGTGACATCTCAAACGGATCATGGAAGCTACAGCCATTTCGAAATTGACCCATGTTAGGTAAGAAGTATAAAGTTCTCGCGTGCAAATAAGTGGCAATCATATGTCCAGTACCATTTTTCAAAAAGTATACGCAAATAATGACATATTTTGCCTCCGACTTTTACTTCATCACTATAAACATGATACTCAATTTAAGACTTCTAGACATGTTAAGTAGGCCTTTATCGCCTACAACACGTTTATGTTCTAAGTAATATTCACACCTGTATAAAAGACGGCAAATTAAGTGAAAAGAATGGTCCAGCATGCAGCTGATAGCGGCGCGACATGCCCATCATTAGGAGAAGCAGCTCCTTGCGCACGCGCGGGCTTAGACACCACCACGCCGACCCCTGAGGGCCCCTGCCCATACCAGCTGAGCTCTAAAAGTTATAGGTTATTTAATTACTTCCTTATTATTAATAACTAGCTGTTGCTCGCGACTTCGACCGCGTGAAATTATCTTAAAAAGATAAATGACCTTTCTAATGGTGAAAGATTTTTTAAAATTGGCCCAGTACTTTTTGAGTTATTTCAATACATACAAAAACATAAATCTTTTCTCTTTATAATGTTAGTGTAGATATGTAGATACCTATGTTATTTCAAAATTCACAAATCCGGTATGGTTCGATCTTACCATATTTAAAACAGCGTCGCCGTAATTACAATAAAGAAATAGTTGTGTGAGTGTAGCGCCCATGTATTGAAGTAAAGATATCAGTTGAGTGGTGCTCAAATCCTGCAAGGAATAGAAAAAAATATTATAATGGCCGGGGAAATTCACAATTATACTGACAATACACAATATCCCAATGGATGGCTGTTGACCATCGACGAATTTTTACCACAAATTTCAACCATTGAGATTGAGACTCGGGCGGATTTCGCGCGCGCAGTACAAAGCATGTCAGTGAATAGTCGTTGAATTGTCCATCACGTGTCCCAATACGTGAACGTTACTAGTACGGGGTCAAAGTACGTGCACTTTTATTGTATACTCACAGACTTAAGTTGTACCGCGACGGAGCACAATGTGACCGTCGCCAACCAGAAATAAAATCCCAAAATGTTCTTTGTCAACTGATTAAGCTGTTTTACCAACCTGTAAAAACAATTATACTGCTACTAGATACTTGTTTTGTATGGATAACTCAGAAAGAACACCCGAGAAAATTACTACTGCGAACCAGTGGAATTAAGAAGCAATCATGAGGCGCATATTATGATTTTCTTTTTGTAAACATATTTTGTCAAGCAAATACAAGTATAAATATTTTTCTTATGCAAGTTTCAATATAATACTTACTGTATAAGATTAATGTGGAAACGATGACAATTTTTTATTCTCATATGTGCCCGAACATCTCTTGCCCTGCTCAGAGTACATTCTTTGCCGCTGCCGGCTATTTGTTCGCTTTTGGCGTATAGCAGAGAAAACTGTCCATGTATAAATATCATCAGACCAACTATTGTAAGGTCGAAGGCGATGTGCACACACACACAATAAATTGCCGCAATAGTCTCCAGTGCA
Source organism: Papilio protenor (assembly GCA_029286645.1). NCBI lineage: Eukaryota > Metazoa > Arthropoda > Insecta > Lepidoptera > Papilionidae > Papilio > Papilio protenor. The sequence continues at coordinate 6,030,490 of JAGSMZ010000011.1, forward strand.
ACGCTTAATATGTACCAAAATATACTCCTTTCAGCAAAGGGGACCCATAGTGGCAGTATATGTGGGTAGTTGACAGTTTTCTGACCTTTCAATTGCCACAGAGCGTATTGAATAAATGGTGACACAATAAATATGATCGCCGTAAAACTGTATATTCTCGGCAACAGCGTAAATGTGAAATTAAACGATTTGCTGTAACGTTTAGTATATTTAGATACAGAGATATTATTTTCATTATCCGAGTCATATTCGAGAGGCGATGGATTACTTTCTTCTTTCAATTCTTCTATTTCGAGTTGTGCGGACTCGTTAATTAGATTACGCCATGACTTATCGTTACGTCGTAATGAGATTAACTTGATAATGCCCATGCCACAAAACGAGAGAACGCTGAAGCATTCGAAAAGGCGTTTAGGATCGTCTTTGGAAATAATTAATTCAACGACTTGCATACTTGTAGCGGCAAAGAAAATGGCCCCTGCAACATTGGCTAACCAGTGTATCCCACCGGTTATTGGGTTCATAAACAAACCAGCGTTCCTTAGCGATTGCCATACAAGGGTCACCAAATCATGCTTTTTTCTCAGCTTTGGGCATTTTTGGTGCCCACGCTGCTTTTGTTTTCTTATCTAATTTTCAAAAAAAATATAAAATTCAAGTTCCAATATTAAAGTCTTATAAAATATACAACTTTATTGACACAAAGGAAAATAATATATTATAATATAAACCAGCGGAAATAACGGACAATGTAATATTTTATTGTGAAAATAGGTTATTGAACTATATTTAGTGCACTTACTCGAAGCTCGAGGAAACCTTGCATTTCAAAACGCTGAATGTAAGAAATTTGTCTCGACACTGTTCTGTATCGTCGGAGCTAGTTAATAACAAAGGAAAATTTTCTCCGACGAGAAATGGTGGGGCAATTAGTTCAGCGTTGCATGTAGTAGTCAATTTCAGGCTTTCTTTGTATTACCCAATGTTTTCTTTTTCAGATCACCATATTTCCTAATTTAATAAAAACTGTACAATTTTTTTTTACATTTCGTGTTAAATATTATATGTGAACTGTAACATTGTGTTTTTGTATAAAAAAATAATTTCACGTACAGTTTTCATTGTTAATGAATACTACATAGACTAACATTATAGGTTATTTCTCTTTTGAATATTTCATATATTGTACATAATTATTAATAATCAACATAATAACAAAAAAGCATGAAATTTGAAAAACAATTATATTTTAGGCGTATTACAGTTGCATACTTTAGTATATTTTTAAACAGCTAGAGGAAACTTAAATTTTTAATGAATAAAATAAAGAATAATAATAGTCTACGACAAAAAATTAAAAAAATGTTACGGTCTACAACATTTTGTATTAATATAGTAAAGTAATTTACGTGAGTAGTATTACGTGTAGTTCAAAAAACTTTAAAACTTTGTCTAAACAAAAGTTTTAATTGTGTTTGTAATTAATTATAATAAGGAAAAAAATTAATGGCATTTGTTTCGTGCTACTGTTTTTATTGTATTATCACATAATACAAATTTACGCTCGGTAAAATTTTAAATAGAAACAAAAAATTAAAAATTACATTTTTAAAACGATTCGTAGTATTTTTTAAGGACAATTAAATAAACATTTTTATTAAAAGACGTAAATAACGTATGTTATACGTACTTAATTTAAAATTACTTTCCTAGGAAATGGAAACTATCTGCAACAAAGGCAGGTTGCTTTATTCACAGCCAACCTTTTCCGTGTCACAACAAAACAAACGAACGTCGCTAACAAATTGGCTTCTAATCATTAGCCTAGAGTTCCTTGCGTCTGTCATAATTAATGCAGATGTTTTGATTTATTTTAGCGTTTATGTTAGGAGCAAGTATTTCAAATATGAAAAGTAAACTGACCTTTCACGTGTGATATGCTATGTGCTTTGCTATACCCAATATAATATTTTATTTACTATCCAAAGCTTTTGCTATACTAAGAGCCTGTCCCACGAAATTCTAAATTGTCTGATAACAATCCAAGGTGTAAAATATGTGATGGAAATATCAGATTTAGTTACCTTGTCTGTCAGTGACGTCATTTTTAAGCTATCTGAGCCTCTATCAGCCAGTGGTGGGACAAGCCCTAAACGTGTGGTATTCCACAGAGTATTAATTTGGCTGAATTTGGTTATCATTTACAAATTAGTTATTTTTGAAAAGTAGTAAATTAACTTCTAATTAGTCTTATACATTTAAATGCAATTGTTAATTTAACTTCCGTTTATTAATAGGTAACAAATGACGATTTTTAAATTACATATCGATTTAATGTAAGGTAATTAAAAAGACGTTTAATGGTATTAATTTTTTTAATTGTTAGTAATAATTAGGTAATTCATATTGATATTTATTTAATGCATAATAATTCCGCATATTTATCCAGGTCCAAATCAAAATCGTTAACACAATGTTACGATTTGATTATCAAATTGTCAATTCTTCTTTCACCATCCGGAATTGCAACCAGTATTACTTGACCTCCGTAAAGATCCGGTATCCCATCCGGAACCCAAAGATCTCGCTGCTCCATATCTTCCGTTGGCGAAGGTTCGAGCCCCAGCGCTGACAGATCCTCCCCAAGAAGAAGACCGAGCGAGAGGACCGTGGCCTTGTGAGACACGTGCATTATCAACACTAGGGCTGCTATCGAAACTGCCTTCCCATCCTCGATTACCTTAAATGAGTCATTACAAATTTTATTTGCGAACTTTCCTAACATGCACTCAAGTAGGTAGAACATAGAATAGAATTTTCGCTGACAAAAGCTTTCTAATGGAGTCGGAGTTTTCTGGCACAAAAAAGTGTCCTATTTATAAACTCAGTAAAAACGAATGAAGGTGGTCTACTACAGAATTCAGTCGCCATACAGTTGTTTATTAACTAAGCTATTTTTAAAACCATTAAACAATATGAAAAATATAAAAAAAAAACTGGTAGAGTAAAACATACCTGGGGATCGAATATTCCTACTTCCATCGATCACAGCTAAGAAAGCCGTGATGGCTATCAGACATTGCACTTTAAACTGAAAATACATTGTTTTGAAGATGACACAATTTGAATAGTTAATATTTAACATTACAAAATATAGTTTAACAGTCAACTTACCAACATGCTGCTAATCTTGATATTTAATAAATTAATGCCATCACTGCGACTTATATAGCTGCTTAAATTTTGGCTCTTTGTTATTTATCGTGCATTAACAAGCTCGAATTATCTCACTCTATTCATAACACTAAAGTATCATGTTAAAGTCATTAGTTGACAAAAATGTTACCGTCACGAAGTATGTTTTACCTTTTTCAAAGATCGCTCTTTGTAGCTGCGATTTTTTTCCTTTTAATTTGGTACTTGAGACTGTTATTTAAACAATAGCTGTTATAATATATCGCTTGGATTAATTTTTAATATTTCATAACGAATTAATATTCTATCAGGAAATAAGTTTACGAAAAACGAAGTGCTTTACAAAAAAGAAAAAACCCTTTTTCCTTTTGTAGGTATGTGGTAATTCCTATTCTCTCATTGTTTAATAATATTTTTAGCGCCAGTCACTTCCGAGGACATAAAATATTATCAATGGCCATAAATGGATATTAACGTACGTTAAATCGTTTGCCTAAAGATTCAACTTTTAATTTCAAGGATAAAGTTTTTAGTGTTACTTTTGGCTTAATTTATGAAGATTTTATTTCTAAGCTAAAAGTGACCGGATCACAATTGTTTTAGCGAAATACTATTGGACCTTAATTTAACCACAGGTTCAAGATATATTATTATTTTCTTTTTAAAGTTATTTTGTCTCCGTCTGGCTGGCTTTTATATATAAATAAAATAAAATAAACATATTTTTTATATTTACTTATACATATAAAATACTTATATAACAATAAAACATACTTAAATAATATTATTATTATTATAAATGCGAAAGTTTAGATGGATGGATGTTTGTTGTATTTTACCGTCTAAACGGCTGAACGGATTTCGATCAAATTTGGCATAGATGTAGAGCAAAGTCTGGAAGAAAACATAGGATATTTACTTTTGTTTTTTTATATGAGAAAGCTAATTTATTTATATGTATAACAACTGGGTTCATAGAGATAGTAATCCGTTGAATAAGGTAAAATAATTAGTTGCATAATGATTATAAAACATTGTAACTAAGAGCTCTCTCTGCCCTGTAGCTAACCTATCACGCGACAATCACGGCGTACGAATCAATGTAGTTCGAAATGTTTGCAGAAATCACTTATTAAAATTACGTATCACGAGGGTCCAAAGGTGGTTGAGTGGGGTGACATTCGCTGCGTTCAGTTTTATTATTCTTGGATAATTTTGTTTTGTTATGGCTGTGGTTTGTATGAACGGAAAAAATAATGTAAGGTTAGATAAGGTGGAAAAATAAGGTTATTGTTAAGATAATCGTATGACTTGTCACAATGTAAAAGGAATAAATGTAAGAAATAAATAATAATCTTAAAAAATATTGATTTAGTTTATTCTTCTATCGTGGTTCAGCGATCGCAGTTGACTAGGTCATGGTTTGGTAATATTATTGGTTTCGTCTACAATGAGACTGATATTAACACATGTTGCCATCCCTCACATTCTGTTTGAAATGACAGAGAGAGAAATATGACAATACAAGTATCACGGCAGTCGAAACACATAATATTACGTTGGACAGATTATTAATTGATCTAATCTTCAGTTCGGCGCTTTGTTAGTCCTGAATCTGTTTCCTCGACGTGACTAAACGACGGATTGACAGATTAATAGAGAGTAATTAAGATAGACCAATATAAAGGATATCTATTGTGATATAATAAACACTGACTACGCAATGACTTACTTATCCAGTAAATTTGACATGACTAGCTATTGCTCGCGAGGTCGCCCGCGTGAAAAAAAAATGTAAACTACCCAACGAGAATGTGCAGGGTTCTTACAAACCAAAAGGTTTAAGAACCTGAAGAAAAAAGAAGACGATATTGTATTGTATTTATAATTAATAAATAAATAATAAATAAAAAATATAACCTATCCTACTCACTGATAATGCAGCTTTTTAATGGTGAAAGTATTTTTGAAATCAACCCAGTAGTTATTGAGTTATTTCAATACATACAGAAATGCAAATCTTTCCTTTTTATAATATTAGTATAGATATAGATGAACAGATATCAATAGCCACTTTCTTCAATGAATATGCACTAAAAAGTATTCTCATTAAAATGTTATTAAAATAACTGATATCATGACAGTTGTTATTGTAATTATATCTCCAGCATATTCTTAACGAATTCTGTTAGTTATTGCTTGACAAATTACTAAAAACGTAAAACGAGGAAAAACAGGTTTTTTTTATGCAAGCGCATTAACTTATTATTACCTGTAAACCATGGATAATTGAGTTCATAACCTTTTGTTATATAATATTATTAGCAGTACTATACAAAGATTAAGTAAACATTTAAAAATCAATGAAAATAATCATTTCATTTATAAATTTAGAGCCTTTAAATTAACAAAGAAAAAACTTAGTATAAGAAAACACTAAGGAGCCACTTCAGTAATAATTTAACCTCTCAGAGTTCCAAGTTAGATCATAAATCCATGTCAAGAATGACCTTAAATAATCTTATCTTACTAATATTACAAATGCGAAAGTTTAGATGGATGGATGTTTGTTAGAGTGTGAAGCCTAAACTGCTGAACAGATCTCGATGAAATTTGGCATAGATGTAAAGGATAGTCTGGAATAACACATAGGCTACTCATTTTTTTTTAATTTCACGCGGATGGAGTTGCGGGCGAAAACTAGTAACTCATTATCATAACTCTAACATACGACTTTCAGTAAAGATCGAAGTCCAAACACGTGTTACTGTTATCATTTATTGATTTAAAAACGTGATGCTGTGTTCGTGTAAATAACTTTAATTAAATATATATATACAGCTCTTAAATAACATGCAATTAAAATAAAGATAAAAATAAAGAAGGAGCAATAATTAATCTTCATGGGAAGTGAGAATTTAGGTTTAATTTAATGTTACGTGCTAATAGGAAGGAAATATTTTCTGCGGATATATGACTGTCGATTAAAGAAAGACCTCACGGGGTTGAACCTTTTTGTAGTCTCGAAAATGTGCCCACTAGTGAAATATCATCCTCGTGATATGCATACTCTTGAAGCGTTTTATTCATAAGCCTACAGGGTTACTAGAACTTTTAGAATACCTAACACTAGCCATAAGCGTGATATGTCAGAGAGTTATTATAGAAAAAGAAAATCCACTTCTCAGTTCTTTAGTTCTTTTTATCAATTGGTGATTATCTTCTCGGCTACGAGACATCGGAAATATAAAAACCAAACAGTAGCAATCAGTTACTCATACGTCTATTTGTAACAAGTGTCAAGTGCTTAATCCAAATCACCCGACTCTCCAGACCGCATCCTGTTGATGCACGGCCCAGACTTTTATCACATACCGTTTACCACCCACTATCTATATCTTAATTTGTATCGAGCTCTTTGAATTTTTCGTTTAATGTGTACTACGAGTATAATGAAATATTGATATGCAATACGAAAATATTAATAGCTTAACATTCCAAATTAGCTTTGAATATATGAATTTTGTTAATATTATTATAGTTAGTGAATTATAAAATCAAGAATGCAATTACTTTTAAAATTATGCTTAAAAGTGTATTTCGTCTAAAAACGCAATTAAATCGCACATTTGAGTAAAGTCAAATATTTAAATAGTTAGCAAATGATATAAGATATATTTATTACTTTGTAAGATAAACATTAATATTAGGTTTCAAACTACATATGTGTATACACTATTAGTTACATAAAAAATAGTATGTTTTTCTCAGTTAGGTCAAGTTTTGTCATTGGCTCTATTACGCATGTACTGTTGATTTTAACGGTATTTCATGTTTTTTGTGATACTGTATAAAGTACAAGGTGTTATTTGTAACTGAAATTGTATAGCCTTCATCGAAATATCGACGCATAAGTCTTCGAAATGGGGGCTTCCTACTAGACCCATAAGATCCACTTATGAAATGAAAAATAAAAAAATAATTTATTTAAAATCCAACAATTATGTATACATGGAGGTACAAAAATATAGTTTATGGATACAGTAGAATTTTTTATATGTTGTGATCAGTACCCTCGAACTAGGCGCAGCCTGTATCGTGAGGGTCCTGCTCTTAAGATTTAACAAATGATCGGTAGACGGCAACAAATCAGTTAACATGGAATCTATTATTGTGATTTTTCTGCGATGGTATTTTAGTTAGAGATGTTCAGTAAATACGATGATGTTGATAAAAGTGAAACTCTTGTACGATCTGAAATTCATGGTACACTAATAGTTTCAAATTCGAACGAAGTTAATTCTGAATGAACATTCCAATTAAAATGTTTTCGTAATTTTCAATGTTATTGTAACCAGATTCAATGTTCAATGTTGTGATTAACAAAATCTATTATGTAACTAAGAACTGTTTGGAATACTAAGGTAAAATGTAGCGCACGTTTCGGCTAATGTACAATGTTTTATCACAATCTCACTAACCACAATGAGGCGTTCCATAATCGTACGGGGAACAGACAAAATTTGGTTAACTACTAAAATACGAGGACTGATAATCTTAGGGATTTCTACCCTCCTTTCATTTTTTTAAGGAAGTGTCACCTAATCTATATCAATACTCTATACTATTATTATAAAGAGAAAAGAATTGTATTTTTGATTTTTTCTATGAATTGAAATAACTCAAAAAGTACTGGGCCGATTTCAAAATTTATTTTATCATTAAAAAGCTATGTGATCGCTGAGTAACATAGGCTATTTTCTTATAATTTTTTAATTTCACGCAGACGAAGTCCCAAGCAACAGCTATAAAGAATAATAAAAACTTTTATCTAAGAATTTGTTCAGGCGTTTGTGTGAATAAGTTGTAATTGTTAGATAATGTTACTGATATTTCTAAACATATACAAAATATCTCTAAGTGGAAATTTTATCCCGCTGATTGACACAAAGACCCCTATTTTCCGCGTGGGTCGTGAGAGACGACACGTCCACGCCGGTCATCTTTACAATCGTAATAGCATAATGGCAATGTATAAAATCGCTTTAAACGAATTTTCATTCGCAGTCTTTCGCGACAACTAAATCTGAACGCAGCTTGTGAACGTTTTAGTTCTTAAATCAAGTTCAGTGAGAATAGTTTGTGTTTTATATTCATTATAAAAAGGTACAAAACTAATTTATTTAATTGTAACGTTTGCTATTTGATTTATGCAAGAGTTAGTTCTGTGTAGCAGCATTTTATTTTCTGGAATCGTCTTCCTTGACCACTACAATCGGAAGTGAGTTCTTTCATTTATTATTTTAAATTTCATGTGTTTTTTTATTTAGTATAATTTTTGACCCTACTAATATTACTTGAATAATGTGCTACGCTTTTATTAATCTAATGAAAACAATAGTGTACATTTAAAATACTAAATAATTCAATAGTTATAATTGAAAATTAAAGTATAATTGTATTTTTAAACATTTATTGAAAATTAAATATTTTTTTTTTAACTTAACAGTGAAATTTATTATGTGCTTAATGTGAAATACATTTCCATTGAATGATATAATTTCAATGTAAGTTTGTTTTATTCGTATTTTAAATCTACTAAAAAATATATTAACCATTCAAAATTGTAGAAATTTCCTGAATTACACATCAATTAACACTTGCGTAAGATTCGTGGAACGGTTCGATAGTGTAATTAGCTGTTGGTATAGGAATTGAATTAGCAAATAGAGAACTTGAACTGGCGATGTTACGTCCTCATTTATCTCGATCATCGTTCGATTGTGTCCCTCTACGTCACATGTCACGCCACTATGTGCGTCCGAAATGACAATTGTCTATTGTTCCCATCAAACGTCGTTGAATTTGCAAACATTTTTTTATATGTGATCCATAAACTCGAGCAAGGAATAATAGAAAAAAAACATTCAATGAGGTTTAAAATCTTAATTATTACTACTAAAATTTCAGGAAAGTAAATAAAACTAACTTCTTATTACATTTAATAACGTTACGCAGTTTGCCTTCATAGCACAAGATAGATTGCCAAAGCACCCTAATAATAAACATTAAAGAAGTTATACAAAGAGACAATTACTATCGTCGTAACCGTAGTTACGCCGTAGTTTTTTAATTCATGAGTTAAAGTTAAACAGAATAGTTGTAAACAACATGAGAGCTTATCGAATTATGAATCCCAATGGGGAATGCTAATCTATCTGCGTTTTTATTAACATTAAGGTATAGACCTTATTTGCCATTAATTAAAAAGAAACATATTGCGAAATTAGAACCCACGACTCCGTGATAGGATGAACCTTTATTAGGCAATTGGTGCAACTTGATCAATTTGTCATTAATTGCGCTAAAAATATGACACCATAATAAAAATTAATTGTCATTGTTTTCTACTCATTGTATTACAAATGCAATTTCACAAGTGACAGTTATAATTATACAATGAATTAGTAATAAATTGTAAGGTAATTCAAGCGTACTAACGCGTCGTCGGAAGCATTAATTATAATAATGTCATAAAGTAATTATATCTAATTTTATTACGCTGAAAATGTAGTTAAATTAATATCATTTTGAGACAAATGACAAATTTTAATTGTGATCACCAGCTAATTGGAACCCTCAGGATCCAATCTCGTACTTAAGAATTTTGAGACCCGTGCGTTATTTTAAAAACTTGTGTACCACTTCTAGTGCCTAAACTCGAGTTACCTTTACGTAGGTTTGTTGCTAATATAATTTTTGGTCGATGGATATTTATTATTAAATTATTATTTAGAACGTGTGAATGGATCTGGATTAAGTTTGACATACATGTAGAACACTATCTGGAACGTATAGGGTCTAATTCCTTATTTTAATTTTGCGCGAACAGAGATGGGCCATGACTAGTATGTAATATTTCTTAAAGCTATAATTTGGTCATTAACGTAAAAAAAACAACTACCATATTGCTATCACACTGACACTTATGACCTGAGAATGATCACTAAGCGGGTACCTTAGTGTTGATTTTTCTCTCTAAGTCTCTAAGGGAGACCGCTTTGCAACTTTGTATGCGGCACGTCCACTAATAAACCTGTGTAGGAGATAGATCATGCTAAAGTCTATTAAAACTTACATCAAAACAATTATCACGTGCATTGAACTAAATAACGAAGGGTATTGTTACATTTTGATGTCATTGACCTTTAGCACTGTAATCATTGATCTCATTTTAACCTGTAATTGTGACAAGGTGAAACAAACATGCATGTTACTTACAACTTCAATTAACTTCACATAAACGTATTGTAAGTAAAACAATGATCTTTTGACGTACTTAATTATATTAAACTAGCTTTCGCCCGTGACTCCGTCCGCGTGGAATTAAAAAAAAGTAAGTAGCCTATGTGTTCTTCCAGACTATCCTCTACAACTACGCCAAATTTCATCGAAATCCGTTCAGCCGTTTAGGCTACAAACTCTAACAAACATCCATCCATCCATGTAAACTTTCGCCTTTATAATATTAGTTAGATTAATATTATAGTAGAAAAGATGTTTGTGGTATTGATCGTAATATAATATAATAAGCTTATCTTAAAGAGCATGTAACGTACGGCAAATATCCAGCTTTGTTGTTGTAATTTCAAAAATATTTTTTTCGTTCATAAAACAGCCAATATTGAAAGAAATAATAATTTCATAATGTTACAATTTTGAGCTTTATTTTTGAAGGTTTTTCAGATACAAGCCAATTTTTGAATGATCAAATTTATCGGCCGATAAAATCATTATTCGCACGTGTTGTAAATGTAATAAGGTCATATTTGAAGTTGCATCAATACGTTTATGTCGGTCTGTGTGTATTGGATCGTAAAATAGCAATAGAGTTGCAACTACAATACGAGTATAGGTATTTATTTTTTTATTTATCAACCGGCGATATTAAATCTTCAGTGCCAGTATTCACAAAATTGATGCAAGTCTGAGAAACCTGTATAGTCAGGGACTTTTATTTACTACCCATTTCATTGAAACATCATAAATATGACACCACAACGCAATTCGAAAAATTGGTATAGCCACACTCATGCTTAATTATAACTCTTACGATGTTCGGTACTAAGTGGTAAGCAAATTTAATTCTTTGTCTGTACTTTTTTCATTTCGCTTACTTTGTATCACATGTTCCATTATTGGCGTAATCACATAAAAAATCATTATTATCGTGTTGTTTTTGTCACGTGACCTTCTAGGTTTTTATGCAGTTTTAGGGACAATGTAATTTTTTTTTTCAATGACGTCATTCTGTTTTAAATTATACATAAGATGAGCCTTGTCGTAGTTGTTCAATAAGTTTCCCTCATTATACATGTCGCGTAAATGAGTTATATGTAAAAAAACTTAGTTTTTTCTCAAGACGCTCGCTTCGATACAATGTACATATGTAACCTTTGCACAACCTTTGCAATGTATTGAGTTTTTTTTAATTTTTGTTTGGGTTAATTTTAAAATTGAAATGAAAATATAATTGAAAAGAATGAAATTTCCTAAGCATAACGAAAAACGTGAGGTGTCAAATGAACAAACTTTTAACAGCGGCTAATTATTCTCACATTTCTATGCTTTTTAAGGCCTGTGCTTTTTTACCAAAAGGAATAGAGCGATGACGTTTATATTACCTTAACGTACATTTTAATAATAATTACAAAACAAATTAAATAATGATCTAATAATAGACCAACCAGTTATGTTTAGAACGTGTTTTTAAATTTCTATCATTGTAATAACTATAGTAATTTCTGAAATATATGTTAGTATAGTAAAGTTATGTAACAGATAATAATAATACAAAAAGACAATGATTTTTACATAACCCACTGCGTAAAATAATATGATTTAATAATGTAATGAACTCTTCATAATCTCCTTTAAATAATTTTAAACGATTCATTAAAAAAAATCTACTTATACTTAATGAATTTCTTATTATATGTTGAGAATAGTAATAAATACTGTGAGCATTTGGGAAATAAATGATACGTAGCCATAATTATAAGCATTGTACTTACAGAGAACAGGCTTGCGAACAAAATGCAAATTTTAACTTATTGTTATCACAAGAAAATTAAAAAAAAATGTTAAAACTGTTTTTCTTAGTATTAGATAACGTTTAAGTCCAATTTGCACAATTATTACTTAGTATATACGACATAAGACCTATATAAAAAATGGATCTAAGCATATTAAATTTACGTAAAGTTGTACTTCTGTTGTTATAACCTTGACAAGTACGTGCATTTAAAAAAAATAACACACCGTTTATTAATTGCTGATTAGAATATTTATTTAGCCTTAGCTGCATCAGTAAAATTAAAATATAAAAAAGTTAATTCTTATTCCAAATTATTTACCTTAGAAAAATTATAGTCATTATTTAAAGTTTTTTACTGCACTTTAGCAAATGAATGTAGATTTATTAAAAATTTGGATTAACTACTTTTTCTTTAGCAAAGTCGAAACAAGAAATATAATTTAAATACATCCAGTCATCCAGTAGAGTTCAACAGTAGATAAATAAAGTAAGAATACAATCCGTTACATTTTTATTAAAATGTAGCGTGGTTTGATCACCTTGGCATTGACCCACTTTTTTACTATGTTAACATCAGCTTAAAGCATCCGCGGATATGAGTAATAAAAAGGATAATGTTGTACAAGGAAATAAAATCAGTAAATATCGTCAAAAAGAAATCGAATATTTTGCAATGAATTCTCGCAATGCCGCACTAGTATAAGAAATGTGGCATTGTATATACAAATGTATAAATTTGACTTTTCTCTAGTAATGAAATGTATAGTGCTTTCGTTTAACAACATCTAACTTTAACGTTTAAAGGAATATGCCACCACAAGGGCAACAGAACGGGGAATCGTGGGCACTGTTCGAAGCAGATGCGAAAGCTGTCGAACCGGCGATAGTTCCACCGTCGGCTGAAAAGAGAAAATGGGAGATAGTATGGAGGAATGTCATACTCTTTGCTGTATTACATTTAACCGGGCTCTACGGTGGATATCTTTTCTTCTTCAAAGCGATGTGGTCAACAAGTCTGTTCGGTAAGAACATTGCATAATTCATTATTTATAAACTTACATTAGTACAAAAACAAAACTTGTTTTTCACTAAATGTTTAACAATAACATGTTATTAATAATTAAATAAGTATCGGAGATAGAAAATATTGTTTTTAATTTCTTTGAAATAACATGCCCTCGTAAGTTGACATCAGATTTGAATATGTAAATACGTGTAAATACTTAATTACTTTAAATTTGTAATTTAAATCTATATTATATTAGACACGCACACTCTAACTTACAATTTGTTAGTCTTGAATTCAAAAATAAGTAATCAATCAAGTGCTCTAAATGAAAAATGTATTTCCTTATGTTAAAAGTTTAGTAACATAGAGTTAGTTTCTTAGAGAAAGATTATATTAAAAAAAGAGATTCCAACAATATAACTAATTGTTATAATTTCGAACTTAACACTTTGGTTCATAATATTTGTCTACTGTAGTGGTAATAAATGTATGAATTTATTTTCAGCGTTTATTCTGTACCTGTGCTCGGGGCTGGGTATCACTGCGGGTGCGCACCGGCTTTGGGCACACAAGTCATACAAGGCTAAACTACCTTTGCGAATGATGCTCACACTCTTCAATACGATAGCTTTCCAGGTAAGAAAATATAGCTAGACTTCAAGTTAATTGATAGTAGTAGTTTCTTCGTAAAGACGAATGTTCGAGAAATTTAAATAATTAGATTTAGAATGTTCATTTTAAATGGAAGTATTCAAAAAAGGTAGGAATTTGTAAAATAATTGCCCATTTTTGGAATAACAATTAACATAAACATAACATGACAATTTGTCATATATTTTGTAAACTTTTGTCACATTAGTGCAGCGTGACTGATTGCGCGAGATCATGATTGTCTGTCTGTCTACGAACACGTGGTAAACATGCGCTATCCACCCCACCTTTGACACACAATTATCACTATACTTAACCCTGCCCTCTAGATAATATCAGTTATTGTAATTATTTTACTTTCATCTTTAACATCGTAAAATTCCGCATAACGTGTATAATTATTAAATTGACAGTTGTGACAGTTTGACATAATGTGTGGTATCTTGTATCGGAAACTTTCCGCGTCCTTCAAACGACATTAAGGTCAGATTATCTTTGTATGACTTCTAGCACGATCTGGAATGGTTTATGACTTGAACTATCTTAACCTTTCAATGTTTAGTACTTATATGATGTCATAATGTTAGGTCATGCGACTTCTCCGTATCTTCTGTTAACATCACTTTCATATAATCTTGATTAGTCTTCAGATTTATGTACTACTTATTAGAAATTACATTGATATATTATATATTTTTTTAACATTTGAACATCGATTTTTTGTTCTACTAGTAATCCTAAGCGCTTCGATACTTCTTTGTCACCTTCTCATAAAGTACATGCTAAATGTATTACTTTGTTAAAGGATGCTGTGCTGGACTGGGCTCGTGACCACAGAATGCATCACAAGTACTCAGAGACCGACGCAGACCCTCACAACGCGACTCGCGGGTTCTTTTTCTCCCACGTTGGCTGGTTGCTTGTGAAGAAACATCCTCAGATCAAAGAAAAAGGCAAATCACTGGACATGAATGATCTCTGGGCTGATCCCGTGCTACGTTTCCAAAAGAAGTGAGCATATGTTTTCTTAATTATAATTTAACTATACGTTTAATTCCAATGACCCCGATGACCGTTTAGTCTTTGAAATCATAAAGTTATCGCGGTACAAAATCTTTGTAATTTATTATTTCTAAGGTAAAAAATATAATCTGCACCCCACTTATTAGATTATACACTTATAACTAAGTTATTAATAACCATACTTATTTAATTAATACATTAAAATTGTATTATTTTATAAATACTAAACATTGACTAAACTTAGATATTTGATAAATACTTGTTAGGTAATTAAGTACTCAACTAAGTTATTTGCATCAGTAATTATTGTTTGCAATAAATCTATCTTGTTACAAAGTTTGTTATACAATTTATTGAACAAACAATTGCATACATTTTTACCGTAATTTGTGTACAGGAAAAAACATTTTATATGTTACAATACGCTTATCAAGATTAAGACAAAGGTACTTACCATAATCGAAAAAATACTTTTTTTATTTTGAAATCCTCAAAACTAATGTCAAATCTGAATCGCCAAACTCTAGATATCCAAAGCCGTCTTAAACTTTCATAATAGATCTGATACGAACTATTCTTGCAAAAAAACTAATGTTTTTAAACGGTATTTTGAGAAATACTTCTAATTAACTAATGTTTCCAGTACAGTTCATATTTAAAACTCTGTCGTACTACTAGTGTTCAGAACCATTTCATTTTGTAGCATTTTCTAAAATGGCTATAAAATAAAACACTGTTTAGAACAATATTTTTTTACAGGTACTACTTGCTGATAATGCCTTTGTGCTGCTTCATTCTGCCGACCTACATCCCAACACTATGGGGTGAATCCTTGTGGAACGCCTTCTACGTCTGCGCTATATTCCGTTACGTCTACGTCCTCAACGTCACTTGGTTCGTCAACTCCGTAGCCCATTTGTGGGGCTCCAAGCCTTACGATAGACACATCAATCCCGTCGAAACTAAACCCGTCTCGTTAGTCGTACTCGGCGAGGGCTTCCATAATTACCATCACACTTTCCCCTGGGATTACAAAACCGCAGAACTTGGAGACTACTCTCTTAATTTCACCAAAATGTTCATAGACGGTATGGCCAAGATCGGTTGGGCGTATGATTTAAAAACTGTATCCACTGACGTCATCGAGAAGAGAGTAAAGCGAACAGGCGATGGAAGTCACAACGTATGGGGTTGGGATGATAAAGATGTTAACGCAGAAGAGAAGAAAGTTGCCCAGATTATAAATCCGAAAGAAGAATAAAAATACAACGTTCCAAATTGAGTTTAATGCTAAGCTGAATGTCACAATAGAATTAGATTAACTGAATCGACTGTGACGGATTTGTGATAATTTTAATAAGTCTGCTGTATCATGTTCATGTTTTTTTTAGTCCGATTAGAATAAATGCATGGATAATTTTGCGATGCACCACATATGACAATCATAAATGTAGCTTACATATTCTTATTCCTGTATTGTGTCATATATGAAACGAAAAATAAACTTGTATTGTATTTATTAAGTTGGGATGCAGTGCTAATAATAGTGACATTATTTGATATTAGTTACTAAGGTTGCAAGGACTTTGTAATCGCATTGCTCAATATATATGTGTGAGTTACGAAGTTGAGTAGGTATTAGGTAGATTATTATTTATTGTCCTGGATAACCAAATATTAAATGAACTATTGTATCAAAATAAAATTAAGATAGTTTATGGTTACTTGTGTCGTATAGTACATTTTGTAATATTTATTGTTTACACATAAATGTAGTCAAATAAATGGTGTTTTTTTTTATTCTGGTCTTTTTATCTCTTAATGAAATACCGCGACCACACTGAATACGGGCGTGAAGTTGAGCAATTCAATTTTCCCTGATGACTGTGCGTGTCGTCTAGTTTTAGTCCCCTTTCCTTTCTCACTCTTTTTTATAAGAAAAAAGATGGGAAAGAGAAGTTTTTTTTTAAAGTGGATTTGACGGAGATAGATGTTCTGGAAGGGGGAAACATTCTCTTTTTTTGCGTCGTTTCCTCCGTCTATTAAGGACAGGCAACGCATCGGAGATTGTGAATATCTATGAGCAGAGGTTGCTTCGCTATATCAGCGAATTTAGACGGCGGCTTCGTCCTTCGACACCATATGGTATAAAAAATAATCACAATTTTAATCAAGTAAATTCACACATTTATACTCGTAGTTAAGATGTTTAAGATACATATAAAAAAGTTATTCACACAGGTTTTTGTTGACCATACGTTTTACAAAAAATACTTTTATTTCGAAGATACGGTGTACGAGTATGTAACAATGCTAAATACACCGATAAAATTATATCAAAAATGTGACTGCATTAAGGGATTAAGTATGAAGTACTATCAATCTGTTATCAGATTTTAGTATCTATTTGACCTGTTATTTCTCATCTGACATATTACTATTGTTCCTCTTATTCGTCATATAAACATCATGTTACATCTCTGTATCGTATAATTTCAATTAGAGCACAATTGTGAATGACACACAGAAATGCTATCAATTTAAGCGTTTGTTTTGCCTCACCCTTCAAAATATTTATGGTGTCCCAAGAACTGCTTGTTTCTTTTTCTCTCAAAAATTTAAACGCGAAGAATGGATATGAGATTTTACTGGAGATTTTTGAATTTCATCGTACAAACAGGCTTCTGTTGACCTTACACCTTTGTAGGTTTTTTAGATACTCTGTATCTACGTAAATATTTCCCCTACTCAGTACGTCATTAATCAAATGGACGTCAGTGGTGTCCTTCCTTGCTATATTAAACGTCGTTTTACTCTTTATTGTATCAATAGTCACATTTATAGATGACATAATCAATTAGCCTCCACTTTCAATACAATCTTAAGCAGTAATAAATCATTTGAACACTTACATTTCTTATAAAAATCTTTAATGATCAAAAATTTTGAGTTGAATGTTTTTTGTTTTAACCCACAAAATAAACATCTAAGCAAGAAAAGGAACCTGCAAATTATTCTAATTAACACAATTAATATATTTATGAAGTATTAAGTAGGGTTATTTGGTAGATAATCTCGTCAGTTTGTGATTAATAATTACTCTTATAGCCTTTCGTAAAAAGGACTCTACAAAATATACCGCTTAGTATGGAAAGTTTTTGGAACGTCCTGTATTTTTGGTTGTAGGAGAAACATCCGTACGTCGTTAGTCTTCCCCCAACGCGACACAGTGTAACAAGTGATACGTCATTTGGATCAAGTATATTAACTGCGTTTGAATATCTTTTTGAGCCTTTCGAAATGGTGATTCTAAATAATACAAGCAATGATGATAAGTTTTTCTTATATCCAAATACCAAATCTATAGGCAATTCAGATATAACGGGCGATCTTAACTTAAACATCATATTGAGTGGGTTGTTAATAGTGTTATTGATTGTCAGTTTGGCAGGAAACATAAGCACGTGTGCTGTTATCGTCCGCAATCGCTCCATGAGAACCCCTACCAATTATTACTTGTTCAATCTAGCTGTAGTGGACCTAGTGACTGCTTTGTGTATTCCCTTTGAGATTTATATCCTGTGGAAGCCTCAATTTTTTCCGATCGGCGAAATTGGCTGTCGAATTCATTTCATTGTTTGGGATTGTCTAAGTAATTGTAGTGTGTTAACAATATTTGCCTTCACTGTTGAAAGATATATCGTTATTACGAAGCCCTTTCTCAGACAAAGCCTTGTTTTGACGTCGCGAGTTAAAAAAATTGTAACCTTCAATTGGTTGTTATCTTGTTTGTTCTGTATGCTGCAAGTTTTCAATGTGTTTTTGTACAAACGTGACAAAGGTATATATTGTCTGTTTCAATTAACTGATAAAACGTTGATTATTATGAGTATTGATCTTTTTATATTCTTTGCTCTTCCGATGACTGTGATATTAGTTATTTATATTTTGATCGCAATAAAGTTGAGGCAAACGAATGGGAAACTAATTACCAGTCCTGGTAATATTCAAAGGAACAAGAATAAAGCTGTCGCGATGCTGGGTTAGTTTAATTAGCATGTTTTTTTTTTCGAAAGTTTTAGAATGATAATTTTATGTTAAAATCTAGTTAGTTAATTATCTGTCTAGGATTTAAAAATAGAAATTTGTCACGAAAGAAATTGCCATAAAATTGTTAAGAAAAAAAAAACGTTCTGGGCTTTTATAATACAAACACGAGTTTCTGTGACGTAACAAACTTGTAATATATTTTTAATTAAAAGTCTGTTATTGTTACATTAATCTAAAAAAACCTGGTATTTACAGCAGCTGTAGCCGCTTTCTTCTTTATCTGTTGGTTTCCGTACTTCGTTCTCCAACTGATGATGATCATACCACGATTCAGATTAGATGAATATTTTAATGTAAGTAAACTTTGAAAAGTACGCCATCTATTAGCAAAAGTGTAAAACAAGTAGCAACCTGACATCAAATTGTTGCGCTCCACTCAGTTTTTGTTTACCGGTTTATAACAAAAATCACTACAAAAGAAATTATTGTCACAGTAAATACATTAATTTAATATCATTATGTTTTAAATTTTACAGTATTTTTATTTTCTGTTTCAGTTGTGGCAGGTTTTTGGATATTTGAGTTTAGTTAACAGTTACATGTCAACTGCGGTCAATCCAATTCTTTACGGGCTTATGTCGCGCAAATTTCGGCAGGCGTTCAAAGTAAGGACCTTTAAAATAGTAACTTAGTTCAACATTTTATAATACAAAATCTTTTACTCGAATGGTCCGGCTACCCCGTGCTATAACACGACCAGACGACAGGCATCAAGTCGAAGCAATTTCGCTTGAAGAAAATGAGGTGAATTTGGTAGAGGTGGGGACGCATAGAAATAGGAAATATCCTATTTTAAGATAGGATAGTAAGATAAATTATATCCAAGTCATGTTTTTTTATAATTTTGTACGCTTCCTTTGTGCCGGAGTTTTGTAATTTGACTTTACTTCTTATTTTCAGAATCTATTTGTTGGGCGGAAATCTTTGGCGATAGAGGACGCCAATCATGTTCCAGCGTTACGGACGGACAGAGCAAGAGAGCTAAAAAAACTACATCAACTAACCAATTCTTAACGAGAAGATCAAATCAAAAATTTGTATTTTAAAAAATCTTCTCCAATGTTCATGTAGATTTCTTTCTAGTCTAATTACTGTGTTATTAACTTTAAGGTCAACAGAAAGTCTAATTTTATATTACAAAATCTATAAAAGCTTCTCCTTTAACATTTAAAAACGTACAAGGATCTTGTGAATCTCCATTTCGTTTTACATCTTTAATTTTACTTTTTTTCCCAAATGTAAAGATTTTTCTACTTTTCCTCATATTCAAAATAAATAAATAAAAAAAACAAGGGATTCGTTTTACGGCTTTGTTTTATTATCAACTTGCTGTTGCTCGCGACTTCGCCCGCGTGAAATTAAAAAATAATAATAAAGAAATGAAAAAATATAGCCTATGTTACTCACAGATAAATTACCTTTCTAACGGTGAAAGAATTTTTAAAATCAGCCCAGTAATTTTTGAGCCTATTCATTACAATCAAACAAACGAAGTTTTCCTCTTTATAATATTAGTATAGACTATAGTTTATAAGAGCAATTCTAAGATACTTTGTAACGACAAACACGATATTGTCTCGAAGTCACCTTTACTTATTAATTAAATATATAATTGGTTTGTTATATGTTAATACTGTTAACTTACTAATAACTAGTTAGGTACTACTAGATTATTGGTTATAATGTAATGAAATTACTTAGAAGAAAATTATTCATGTGATGTCTTGACGTATTATTGTAGTTAATTATTGATTAATTTATTACGCACGAGTTACTTATCAGCGTAGGACTTCTATAAAATGATATACTGTTTTATTCCACAGCAGTACCCAAGTTGTAATGTGTAATTCTTTACGTCATTAAAGATCAAGAAATATGCTATCGTGTTTTAATAGCTTGAAGTTCGAGGTTCAAATTAGATCAAACATTAATTACAGAAAGTATACATTTTTCAGATAAACTTTGAATATATCGTACTAAAATATTAAGCGAATTTTAATTTACACAAATCCTGTCAAATCCCATTTTCATCTTCTTCCTATACCTACATACACTCTTGTATCGAAATTGGAGCAAAATATTTATAGATCTTATATCACTAGATAAGTTGTTGTTGTTGTGTATGTTGTTGGAAGATGCGGTTAAACTGAAAAGTACCAATTCCTACCTAATTAATCTGTTCGTATCATCTTTATGTAACTAAAAAAAAATAGGATGGAAAAAGAATATGGCTTATGGCACACTCATCTGTCAAAACATTAATACTTCCACGTTTGTATGTCAATTATTAACTAGCGAAAATTCCCCGCTATAACATAAGTTCCCGTAGTGTAGCGGTTATCACGTGTGCTTCACACGCACAAGGTCCCCGGTTCGACCCCGGGCGGGAACATTCTTTTTTATGTTTTTTTAATTATATTCAATGATGTAGTTTAATTTATTTTAACTAATATTTCATTTTTATTTATATTGGCTTAATAGCATGCTTCACTTTTGAATTTCCAGAACAAAATTGTATAAGGTTATCATAGAGTTCATTTTTTAACTTTTAAAAGAGAACACTTATGGAGTACCATTTAATTTGTCAAATTGTGTAATTTAGGAGAAAAATAAATTGTATATGAGTAGTCTTTTTGCTCGTATCTTATGACTTAAGTGCGGATCTGTAACATTATCATTTGACTGCATATTTTGTATTGAATTCGTGTACGAATTTTGTAAAATAAATGAATTATTGCAAAAGTATAGTTTGTTTGACGCTATCATCAAAAATAAGTTCTAAACTAAAGTGCTAAACTCTATAGTTTACATTTAATGGCACAGAGTAAACAAAATCAGAACTTTTAGAAGTGAAATAAGTAATGAAAATAATAATTATGAAAGATCCCTTATATCATTTCATAATACATGCACTTTTAAAAATGTCATACAAGGCGATGAAATTAAAACTGAAATGACAGAGATAAAGCTGAAAAATGTAGTCAATACTAAGAGAGGGACGAAGTTTTGTCTCAATATTTTCTACAGTTTGCTTTAGTGTGCAATAAAATTTATAAAAATTGTATCAAACCCTTAAGTAGCCGGTAGTACGTAACGTAATTTCAATTAGGCTAGCTGTCGAGCCGCCCTCTGAATGCCATCAATTTGAGCGCTTGTTTGGCTACACACTTGATTACTTTTATATTCATGGTGTTCTCAATTTCTATAATGTTTTTATTCGTGAAATTTAAAAATGAAGATTATATTTAAACAATGTTACAATTTAATTTTAAAATATTGAAATTTTCAGGTTTCACGTTCACTACAATCATTATAGTTACACTACATTTATTCCATAGTGTAAAGCTTCTTCCCTATGGCAGGCTACCATATTCCAACCTAATAACAACTCTCATTTTGTTTCGTCAATATTTAACATTTCTCCATTCCACATACTCCAATAGGAAGGGTTATAGAGCACGTGTTCGTGGATTTGAATCTCGCCATTCGGTTATTGTCGTGAACCATATCCTAGCACAAGCGTCAATTTTACAGTTACAAGAAATATAAGTGAATTACCACAAATATACTAACAGATAATAATATTTGTTTTATTTCAATTACGATGTATGAGAAATCTGTTACTCTATCTTAAAAAGAATTCTATACTAACATATCGACAAACGTTATATGATTTTGAACATCCTGTACATACGTAGTAGAGAAAAACAACTACATCGTTAATGTTCCCCGATCGCCACCGGGTGTAAATTGTGATACGCCCTTCAATAAATTTACTTCAGTTTGCAAATCACTCTAGGCCAGTGAGAATGGTGTTCCTAAATAGTACAAATAATAATGATACGTTCTTCTTGTATCCGAACATGAAGCAAATTGACGACATTTGCGTTACCGACGACCTCAAATACAAGATACTTCTGAGTGTTTTCCTAACGATCTTCCTGATTTTAAGTTTAGTGGGAAATATCAGCACATGTGCAGTTATAATCAGAAACCGTTCTATGAGGACCCCTACTAATTGTTACTTATTCAATTTAGCTGTCACAGATCTGTTGACTGCTTTATGTATTCCTGTAGAAATCTACATAATCTGGACGCCTGATTATTTTCCGATCGGGGAAATCGGCTGCCGAATACATTATGTTATTTGGGATTGTCTCAGTAACTGCAGTGTTCTTACTATTTTTGCTTTCACCGTTGAACGGTATATTGTCATCGTAAAGCCTTTTCTTCGGCAATCTCTTGTGATGACGTCACGCGTTATAAAAGTTGTCATTTTTAATTGGTTGTTGTCCTGTCTGTTTTGTGTTCTTCAAGTCTTCAACGTGTTCTTGTATGAACGCGACAAAGGCATTTACTGCCTCTTTCAACTCACCGAGAAAGTTTTGATTGTCATGAGCATCGATCTTTTTATATTTTTCGTTTTTCCAATGACCGTTATATTTGTTATTTATGTTTTGATTGCCTTGAAATTGAAACATACGAATGAGAATTTAAAGAACAGTCCCGCTAATGGTAAAAGAAACAGGGATAAAGCGGTCACTATGTTAGGTAAGTACTACTCCAGCTTTGACATAACCCATAATATTACCTATTAAATTCTTTTAAAAACCAATTAAATCCAGACGTGGGTCATCAACAAAATCTGTACAAATACATATAGAACTAGCTGTCAACTCAGATTCCTTCTCGCGGAATAAAAAAAAACTTAATTAGGAACCTATATGTCCTTCCATGTTCTACATCTATACCAAATACCAAGATCCGTTGAGCAGTTCTGAAGATACGAAATAAAGAATATCCATCCATCTAGTCTTTCGCATTTCGTAGTTTAATCGAAAATCTATTGTTTCCTCAGCTGCTGTCGCCGCTTCTTTCTTTTTCTGCTGGTTCCCGTACTCCGTCTTACGGCTGATGATGATCACACCACGATTGAGACAAGATGACTATTACAAAGTGAGTATCGAGTAGGTAATACAATGGCTGCATCTCATCGCTTCAATGGCGTATATTTCGAAAATCTATTATAAAAAACATAGTAAGTAGTTAAAGGCGATAGCAAATGGGAGGCGTCTCTATAATTACGTCAGTGGGCAAGTACACGGAATCTTGGCCTGTTGTATCTTCCTATCTCACTAATATTATAAATGCGAAAGTGATGAAAGTAGATGGATCGATGGATGGATGGATGGATGTTTGTTAGAGTTTGTAGCCTAAACGGCTGAACGGATTTCGATGAAATTTGGTATAGATGTAGAGGATAGTTTGAAAGAACACATAAGCTACTCACTTTTGTTTTTTTTTTAATTACACGCGGATGGAGTCGCGGGCGAAAGCTTATTATAAAGCAATATTATTTAAAAGCGTGCGCACACCTGAAACTAAACTATCGCACAACTGTTCAGTCTTGCTTAGATTCCTATGAGCTTATATGAAGGTGCGCACACTACTTGTTTTTTATTTGGGCAACTAAATAGTTGAATTAGCTGCGAAATAATCGACAATCGCACATCATTCGTGCGATAATTTAATCAAAGGTGTGCGCCCGCTATAATTGTGCTAACTTTAGCAAAAGCCCCTGATACCTGCAGATGTTAGGGTCTGATTCTAACGGAAAATATACTTCATACATAAACATATAGCTTAAGCCTTCCACTCCGATTTGTTTTCTTTCCTATTTTCTTACAAGTATGCAAAATCTCCTATACTGATGACGTAAAAACAAAATTGATGACAGTGTAATAACATAAATAAGTTTTCCCTTCCGTCTCAACATAAGCATGTCATAAATAAGCTTAACTGACCTGATCTGTTTGTCTTGCTGTCACATGATATAAATTACAGACGACGAAAAGGCACTGCATATGTAATCTGTTGACAAAGGTATTCCTCTATTTTTCTATGTAATAAGGAAAACCTTTTCCCTTCTTTTTCAGGTGTGGCAAGTGTTTGGATATTTGAGCTTAGTCAACAGCTATTTGTCAACCGCCGTCAACCCGATTCTTTACAGTCTCATGTCTCGGAGATTTCGACAGGCCTTTAAGGTGAGAATAATAGTTGCTTTGAGGTGGTAATTTATTGTTTTTCATTAATTACTGGAAGTGTCTGACAAAATTGTAACGAGGTTGATTATTTCAGCCAGTTTTCATTTAAACTCTCATTCATAAAAACATTTCATAAAAACTCTATTATCCGTATCAAAAACATTATTTTTTTATTTCTACTAATGGTAAATTCCTTTTTTTTCAGAATTTATTCAGAAGACGAACACCTTTGGCGCTAATGAGAATGAGTCACATATCAATGTTACATAAAGTCGATAGCAACATTAGACTAAACAATTTGCGTCCAAAATATAGTTTTTAAAGTCCGTTACTGACGACCGCTTTTACCTGCTTATCTTCATGATTTTTTAATTCGTAAATTTACATATTTACTTTAAGTTTTTAACTTAGCCTTGTGCCAAATATTTGTCAATTAACATTATGGCGGATTCAAACACGACACTTGCGCAATTCATTCCTTCAACCATTAGATTATTGGCGCTCCAATCATTAGCACCAATTACAAACACCAAAAAAAATTTACATAATATGGTATTTGACATGACGTCTAGCTGATAACAAAATAAAATTGCATTAAATTTTTACCATAATAATTTACAACTGCATAGACTAAGTTCTAATTACCAAAATATTTATGTATGTTAAAAAATATTAATTACTACAAATATATAATGTCTTAGCAATAAGATTACTGTAACTAGGGTTAAGTTAAAGATTATTGTGTAAGAAAATAATTTGTTATGTAACAGAGATGAGCCCACCGATCGCTAACATGTAAACACAGTAGCGTCTTGACGAGATGTGAAATGAATTTAAATGATTCCACAGTATTTTTCCACTCCGCAATGGAATTTTGTACGCAACTAGACATTAGTCATTTTAATGCATTTATTTATTAATCGAATTGGATGGTAATGTTCTAGTATTACACTTAAACTATAGTTTAAATTACCAACAGCAGTCGAGCTGTAACTTAAAGTATAGATTTTGAATTAAAGTTGTTTACAAAATTTAAATACATTTTAAAATGGATTGTTTTAAGCTGAATTATGTACATACATTACGGCTTTAAATATCACTATGTATGTATAATACCTTACGTGCCTGTCTTCTTTAATAAAATCTACCATTTAACTGCCTATAATTTTCCGCAGTGTAGCGTTTATGTTTATTATCAGTGCAATATAAAAAGTAAATAGCATATGTTATTGTTTTCCGTCTAGTTGCCATTTTTATTACACAACACTTGTGGTAGAAGTTAAAAAAAATTCACCATTCATCCGTACCTATCATACTTTTTCTAAATTAACACAGCTGCTTATTTGGCAACTTTTACGTTATCTCATAATACGGCCGAATACTCAAACGACATTTAAATGTGTGACAGATGATAAGTCTATGCTTAAACTCCAAACTCCATTAAAATGTTGACGTTTGTCAGATTGTAAGCGGCGTTTACGAAGCGAAGTGTTTAAGAGTCGTAAAAGCATTCGGACGATAGCTCTTTGTATTTTCCTTAAAGGTTTAATTGTGAATTACTGAAACAAATTGTCGGCAGTTGTGATAATGCGTATGGTTGTACCTAACCTTGAGGGAAATGTATAAAGGCTTTATGACAGAGTTTGACTAACAGTAGGTATTGGTTTACAAAGCCTTCTAACATCAAAATGAAATCGCGATCTGATTTTTAAGTATTGATTATTTTGTTTTTTGCCAATTGACATTAATGTTTGCTATCGATTGTCAAAGTAATAATCTTTTTCTAATCTACTTTTTATATTAAGTCATTAAGTAATGTTACGAATAACAATTAAGTAAAAAGGTAACCTTTGCGAAGCAAGTTTAATAAATAATGGCTTGTATCAGGGCGGAATAAATAAATCTCATTAGTTTACTCGCATGTAGAGAGATTAGGAACGTTAATTGAAACACAGGACACACGAAGGCATAAATATAAGTTACGTCATTAAATTATCTTTGCAATACGTGACGATTTAATTGTTATTCGTAGTATGTGATGTTGTGTCACTTGATAATCTAAATTAGAAAAAGCTACCGCATTCATAACCCTTCCATAATAGCAAGCTGCTACGGTTATTTAGCTGGTATCATGGAAGCAATTGTATCATATAGAATAACTTTTTTTTAACAAAATAAAAGAAAAACTGTATAAATCATCTTTTGACTTTATTATTATAATGACAAGAGTGTTCGGAGTAGTGGAGCAGTAAACGGACCCGATATTCCTGTCAGAGTTTGTTTTCTACGCTATTAAATTGCGAAGGGCGAACTTTCTTAGAGCGTCTCCAATAATGCTACAATTAATAGTGAAGTGTTTTCTTTATTCATTTACTTTTTGTACAAAATGACTGATATTTAAAGAAAAGTATAGTAAAAATGTTTATGATCTAAGACGTCTTATATAGAATAATTTTTTGAGTTAACTACTTATTTCATCGTCTTACATCTTTTTACTTTTTTTGTAAACGCGTACAAGTTATGTAGGTAATAGAACTATCATTTGACATTTAAACCTAATAAAGTAATCTGATTGAACACTAATACAAGTGGAAAGTTTACGACGGACATTTTATCGTGTCGTCTTAATTAAAATCGATTCAATCTGTATTCAATGCCGCGTGGAAAGCAATTAGAAATAAAGGGGGGTTTATGGATCAATTTGCTTTAAAAACATTGTTTGTTCACATTTCAAATGTATTTAGAATTATAAATTTTCTTTATGTACTTATATTCCAAACAAACACACTTACTAATTAAAGAACAAGACAAATGTTTTTCCCTTCAAAGACAATATGTTTTATTTTCATTTCCCTCCAGGATTAAACATGTTGGGAGTGATAATCGATTGACTACGATTAGAATCGATTCTTTGGTAGAAGTGAATTGTCTATGTCACTGGCTGTCAATGTCTCTGGCGGAACGTCAATCGGGCATCTTATGAGGCAATATACCATAGAGCGTCATTAAAGTTGATCTGTATCGACGGATCGCCGATATAATTTAAATCCTATTTAATCATTGCTAAATGGCGACTAATTGTTAGTTAATTGATTGTGATTGATTAAGGAGTTATTAAATGAGTGTGATACGGGCTTATTACAGGTATTATATTACTGCATACCCACGGCCTATGGATTTATCTGATGACGGTATAGAGATAATGCCGACAATCACATTGTTGAAATAATATTTATATTAGGCCGTGTTTATAATGTAGTTGCTAGCCAACCACGTGCTTCCTATGCTTATAAAACTATACATTATTGCAATAATCGAATTGATATTACGGTGAGTTTCCACTGGCAAAACACCTAAACGAAAACATATAACTACCCTTCTTATTGCTTTTACAAATACAGAGATATCTGCCAGATGTGCACGGATTGCATGTTTTTTAAGGTTAACTGACTTACTGAGTCAACTAGAACATGACAGAGGACTTTGGAATTTGCAAGCGGTGTCCGTATCAAGTCCAAGAGGTCCTGTCCAAGCGGTAAGTGATCTTCATTTATTTATTAACAAATCGTTGCAATAATTATTATGCACTTTTTAATGGGACTTTTCTCGATCCATTTTCTACGGCATAACATGTATACTCGTAGGTGATGAAATTCACAGCCATTTCAAAATATGTGATGTATTGTCAGTTTAGGAAGTGCCACTGAATTGACAATTGCAGCTTTCGTGTAATAATTTGATTCTATTGTTCTGTACGTGATATATCCGGACATTGCATTCCAATGTCGGATGTACGATCAAATTAAGTGGCATTCAGTGCGAGGAAATTAAATTTTAACACGTAGCTTGCACGGGTTGAGCATCCACGTAGCACGCCCACACAATACCTGACGGTAGTTAATGTACCAAAAACATTTTGTTTAAATCTGATAATCGAGATTTAAATATTCACAATTATTTAAAAGGCTTTTGAATTTTATCAGAATCGTTTTCGTATATTTTATTGTTGCATTAATAAGGGTGATGTTTTCATTCCAAATGTAACAATGATTTTTATAAAAACACGAATTTAAGCGAACTGTAAAATGGAACAAGATCAACCCGATTTATTACTGTCGTTGGAAAACGTTTTTGTTTAAAGAATTATTTTACGAAAATCCGGCTGAATTCTGCCTACAATTTGTACGTAAACCATTTTTTTTAAACTCTCAATTTCATACTTTAAAAGCACAAGAAAAGCTTTAGCAGTATACTTATTTATTTTAAAATCTATTTTACCGGTTCAAAAAGTAAATTTCAAAACAATATCCATTACACCAATAAATAAGCATTTCTAATTTAAAATATGTTAGAATACAAACTAGGAAACAGTAAGCTCTTAATAAAAGTTACCAGCTTTGAGTTTCAAGTTTCCAAGACTTCTAGAACGTTACTTTGCAATAGTTCCACTGCACAGATGAACACTATTACAGTTTCGATTCTGCACATGCAAAGAAGCTTAAATTTCATTCGTTCTTTTTATTTGGCATTGCATTTGTAACATTTTTAAAAAGTGTTTCATGATCGGAAATGCAAATTATGTTGAAATATAATTGCCACAATTGTGGCTTGTGGCAAATATTTGTCTGTGTACCTTAAGTCCAATTTTTTATATGAAAAAGTAGCAAACAAGTGTGCGGCCACCTGAATTCGTCGAAAAAGCGAAGTGACCGCTGCCCATAGACATCCCCAGTTACCTACCCCTAATCGACGAAGGATCTCTTCCCATCCTTTCCTTATAAAAGAGATGGGAATAGTAAGAGACTAGAACTAGGGCAGGCACGCAAAAATTGTCGAATGCTTTCTCGCAAATTTTCGTGCTAGTCTTGTGTTTCTGATTTCGTTCGTTAATACCAAAATTAATTGAAACTATTAGTGAAACTTTAGTACAATAAAGTGAAACGTATACTGAGCTCAGTTAATAGTCACGATGCCTGTTGGAGCAGCGATGCAAATTTTGGAATACAAGTAACGAAGACTTCACGAAGCAATTACGCGGTACAATTTCCTGAATTTATTCCAATGTTCATTTAGAAATGGAAGCTTGTATACTGGAATAGGCACGAATTCTCGTTCTCTGGGATACAATGTTGTGACAATTAGAGGACATTAATGATTGTGCTTTGTCTCTTCCTTATTAAGAACTAGCTGTTCCCCTGCGACTTCATCCGCAAAAAATTATGAAAATTTTATTTTATTATTTACATGTGTCAAATAATCAAATGCAAATGTCAAAATACCAATTACCTTACATGGCAATTTTGCTTTCTTGATGTTGGCAGCAACTTATGGTCTCTTTCCCACATTAGGGTTTTTATCCAAAATATTAACCCCCTATGTTAAAATATATAGCGTGAAAATATAGAACTTAAAGCATGACGTAAGTGTAGGGCTTTTTATTACAAAAAGAATTATTCAAAAATATGCTGTAACTGCTGACATCTTAGGCAACAAAGAAATGTGTGTTTACGCTTTATTATAATAGTATAGATAGATATAGATATAGATTCTAGTATCTACATTAGGTACAAAAAATACCAAAATTTTCCTGTCTCTTTTTTTTCAAAGATAATGAGAGAGATGACATACCAATTTTATATTAGCGTTTCAATAGTGGAAACAGAAAGTATCATAGCAAAATAATGACCTTATAATATTCACGAGGTTCATATTTGAGTAAAATATTTTTATTATTTGAAATAAAGTTCATAAATATACGATTATAATAGTAAATATTTTCAAATAAGATAAGATAAGATAGTGTTAGATATCAAATATTTCTTCAATATGTTGCGTAATTATTGTGTCGTCCTTACTAATGAAAATCCCGAAGGTAGATAAACATATTAATACAGAAAACTTTTGATTACACCGTTTTTATTGTTAAACTTGTGCAATAAGACTATGAAGTCTTTCGACTAACATCAGGTAATATCGGGTGATTTATGACATTTTCTTGTAGGCGTGGTACTTAGGTATTTCAACAAAATAATTGTCTTAATAGTTGGTGTACTTGTAATCCTCAATATCACAATTCGTATTTCCATTAAATAATTATAGATCGTAACGATATGTTTTGATTAAGATATTGAATTGACGTCTACATTATATTGACGTCCACCGAGCACATGGTCGCGCGCGCACTCCGTGACAACTCAAATCGAACTGACTCAAAATGGCCGCTCCACCAGTGCTCGGTGTTCGCCATGGACATAGAGTAAGCCTACACGGCCAAACCTGACAATCGCACGACCTCGTGCGCATCTTTATAAATTACCATACGGTCGGCCTTTCCTGACGAAATTTGCTAGGCCTCTTCGATCCTATCTCGTTTTGTAGTCCGGGCGTACTAGGCACCTTCGACCTACAACCACAGCATGGCCCGGGCGTGCGAGGCCCCTTCGACCAACTATCACAGCGAGGACCGGGCGTACGAGGCCCCTTCGACCTCCTTTACATTTGACACCAAAGCGTGAACCGGGCGTGCGAGGCCCTTTCGATCAGCTTTACAACCACACATTCTGGACCGGTCACTATCCTTTCGACCAGACTGAATCTACCAAGTTATTCGTAAAACACAAAAACAACTTTAACTAACTTCGATTTTATTCTACATGAACTTCGACATCAACATCAAATCCTTCGGTCTATCGAAAACCACGCTAGTCTGTTGACCAACTGCAAAACGCTCACTCGGTATGAGCTCAGTCCGTCCACAAGGAAATCCAGATCGGAACAGTGGCACTGTCAATATCGTTATCTAAATCAATAAATCTTGGAGGAGATTTTAATGTGAACGGAGTCATTACCATTACCTGAGGTAACGGGATCGTATGGATCATCTGTATAAGTACGATCATTTCCATTTGCACAAAGAAATTGAGTCAGCGGGTATGAGTAGCATAAAGCCTAACCCTAACTTATTGTGAGACGACCGACTGATGCGATCTTCTTGTTGACCCGGTGAGTAAGAGATATACACGGCGCAATTACACAGTGAGAATCCTTGAAATGGTGTAACAATTGATGACACAAGACCGGATGCCGGAGATGAAACAAGTGCTACGATCACATAAAACTGAAAAAGCGTTGGGTCCTGATTACTTTCTTGTTAAGATCCTGAAGCTATTGGTGGACGGATATGTGGATATAGTAATGCAATTGTTCAATCTGATGATCTTCTTAGTGACTGAAGTCTACATATATTACCTCCACGAAAAGAGGAAAAGCTAGTAAATGTTCGGAATGCCATACACAAAGTCTTACGAGCCATGTACTCAAGATATTTCTAGCTATTATCCACAACAAAGTCACACATGTCACATTGCAGGTACCAGTAATTCGGAAGAGCTTGCGCGACGGAAATGTGAATCGCGCAAGATTAGACTGTAAAAAGTTTTAAAATCAAACGACTTGAAGACCTGGATACAAAGCGCGTAGTAAAATTCCTCAGACTGGTTGTACTCTGCGTCGCGCGATCGGACGATCAAAACTTAGCTCGGGTTTACCAGTCTCCGATCACACTCTCGGAGATACCATGGTTCGTCATTGTCAGATTTCGTCCCAGAGGACACCATCATCGTCAACTCCAAAATGTTGTTCAACCCAACGGCTACGGCTAAATGTAGAGCTTGTGCGTGACTTGATGATATTAGATCGTAAATCGTAATCCGTGGAATAAACGTAAGAATCTGCAGAACTGTAGCGTAGTATAAAATCACTATGATAGCAGAACATCAGTGATATCGAGGCTGCACATAACGCACATACATATTCCGTATATAAAACTAGGCTTGGTTAGCAGTTACGAAGGAATGTAAGATGATACATCTCTACCGATAAAGGATTCTTTGTGTACCAGCATTAGGTGGTATTATTTTCCCGCGTACCGCACTGGTTATTGCCGGTGAACTTCCTATGCCTTAAGTACTGTATGTTCAGGTCTCACCTCATCCGGGGTTGATACCGAATGTACTAATGCCGCGATATGCAAACTAAACTAAAAAGGCGATTGGTCGCGTTAAACACGATATTCTCCTACAATATTTGCTGGATATTGGGCTGGCCTGCGCTGATATAAGGATTGTTAAAATCTTGTACTCGAACCAAACAACTACGATCGGAATCCGGACAATAGAAACGGATCTTCTGGAGATAAGACGTGGTGTCCGACAGCGATGTGTCCCATCCTCCCTTTTGTTTAATCTGTAATCTGAAGCAATTATATCGGTGGCGCTGGAAGAACAGTAAATCGGTGTCAAAGTGACTGGCAAAGTCGTTAATAGTTGAAGACACGCCGATGATGTATTGATAGCCTGCTTTGCAAGATAAAAGCAGGAGTTGCTGGAGAGTCTGGAGTCTTGACAGTATTTAAAACTAAATTCTTGGTCATATTTAAGAATCACTTGAAGCCTTATTTCAATATCTCTGGATGAGATCTAGAACGCGCGTGGATGTACAAATACTTCGAGGCCTGTGTTAATGTATAATAGTATATCGAATAAGAATTACAGACCCGGATTGGAATTACCCATGCTGCCTTTGCTGTGAATAAGTAAAGTTCTATGTTTTCGCCAGTTATCGACAAAGCTCGGAGTAAGAATACTCTAATGTTAAGTGTAGCGCGTAGTGTTCTACGGTAGCAGAGCCTGGACCCAGAAAGTTAAGATAGGATTATTCGGAAGCTTTTCTTTAGATATGGTACTTTCGTATCGTATCGTTATTGCATCTTTATCGTATCGAAATCGTATCGTAATCGTCTCGCAAGTGTATCGTAATCGTAGCTTTATCGTAATAGCTGGACACAGAAGGTAACCAACTCTCGAGTACTGCAGAGTGTTGGAGAGAATAGCAAATTGTTGCAAACCATCAACTGAGAAAAGTGACCTACTTCGGTTACGTTTCACGACATGAGAAATACTATCTTTAACTCGTAATTACGGGTAATATCACAGTTCAGAGACGCGTTGGACGTAGAGAGATATTCTTGACAGAGAAACAGCACATGTAAGAAACACATAACTCGAGTAGAGCCGCAGTGCATTATTCTTAATTGGGTAACCCATGTCTAGAAATAACCATAAAATTCCGAAGTTAACATAAAAATCAATCATACAAAATGAAAGTAATTTTGTAATGAGTCAGAGTCATATAGCAACCAAAAACTGTCTAATGTCACGTAACTAATAATTACGTCATCGTTAATCCTAAGAATTCCACGAACTAAATTCTATAAACAGATTCTTTTACATTCCTAATGCTTGGTTTCCAAGGTATCGACAACTTGCGTTCCACTCCGATAAAACTAGTTCAAACTAATTGAACAAAGAACCGTCTACTTTTTGTATGGGAGGTGGTTCTGCAATTACGGGACTCGAACCAGACTCATTTAGTAGACAAAATAATAGAGTACATGATTTACACAAATCAGTTTAGACCCCGCAGTTCTTTTTTATTTTATAATTATTATTTTTAATGACACTCGAAGTTACTTAAACCCGACATCATCTCACTTGTGGAAACACTGAAGGACCGTTTTAAATCGTCCTTTAGATTTATCATCCCCACTATAGATCCCCATTTTAATCTTATTCGCACACCTTTTATTTTGAATTACCAGGAAACGACAAAAATAAATTGAAACTTCGGTAACAGGGCATAAGGCGAATACTTTAGCCATAAAAAATCATTTGAAGTTGATTATTCTTTGATTTTAAAAGTAATCGATATCAGCCCAAAGGGCCCACAAAACAACAACGGTATTGTTACAGCTTCTGATAGGGAACCTGGATACTGTAGATTCTCTCATTTAACACCCGCATCATAATAAGAAAAATACGTCTCACCGAAAGAGATACCGCTACACGCGGCGTTACCCGATACTGCACGCGTCGCTGGGTACTGATACTGGCTGTAGCAGCATTACTGGTGGCGCCTGCGCCGCCGGGTAGTCGCGTTGCTGTTGCACGAAACGCCGAAGTCGACACCAGCTTGCTCGCGCTGTCCTCGTCCGCATTCGGAGCACGTCGGCAGTTGTCGACAAACTGGCCGAACTAGCCACATCTAAAACATGTCACATCAGGCGCATTTGATTGCTTTTTTTTTTGGTGATAAAATAACTTTACGACATAATAGAAATATTACATGACCTTGTAAAATCCTCGGATCTGCAATTGATACTGCCATCATCCAAACTTGAGACACAAAAAGTTCCGTGGTGGTTGAAGAATTCCTTCGTGTCGCTATCACCAGCAGAGTCGTACGTCTAATATTACATTAGTTGTGATCCTTTTCTTCCGTAATAAAACTAGAGCTTTGTAACTTGCTATAAGACCCAGACACGGGGGCTGGTACTCGGTGTATTAATGCGATCCATCCGTCATCTTACGAAATTAATGATATCGAAAATATTCTTGATTTCCTGTAGATGGCCTTGTACTCGACACAGAGGATAATTTGTGAAATCGAATCCCACTTCTGATGAAGTCTTTCGACTAACATCAGGTAATATCGGGTGATTTATGACATTTTCTTGTAGGCGTGGTACTTAGGTATTTCAACAAAATAATTGTCTTAATAGTTGGTGTACTTGTAATCCTCAATATCACAATTCGTATTTCCATTTAATAATTATAGATCGTAACGATATGTTTTGATTAAGATATTGAATTGACGTCTACATTATATTGACGTCCACCGAGCACATGGTCGCGCGCGCACTCCGTGACAACTCAAATCGAACTGACTCAAAATGGCCGCTCCACCAGTGCTCGGTGTTCGCCATGGACATAGAGTAAGCCTACAACTATGTTTTGTTTCCAACACAATCAATAGTAAACAATACTGTAAATAATGCTAGCATATTACATCGCAGAAACACTTATATTATTATAAAACATAAGATATCTTTGTTTTTTGTTGTTATTGTGATTGAAAAGAATTAGGGTCATAGAATCCAAAACAATTTAACTTCTTAAAGATTCGTAGAAGATAATGTCTCATCGTATTAGGTTTAAATTTCTTTACAACAAAGAAATCCGTAAAGTCGAGTGCTTGATGAAATTAAATAGTGATCGCGTAACTCGATACCACGGTGCCCGCATCTTTGAACTTTATTAATTACAAGTTGAGTACTCATTACAACGTGCCTGCATCCAGGTCGATGTAATTAAATTGTTTTCAAAAGCTCAGGAAATACTGGCCAATTAAAAACCTTATTTTTTCTCCTACATACCATGGATTTTGTACCGAAGAACACTGATAGTTCTACAGTAAGTTCCCTGTTAAAAAGACACTCATCTTTATTAATCGGTAGGAGAAATCAATTTGAATTTAAGTCATAATTAGAACACAAGCGCCACCAAGCGACTTGCTAGAGAACTTGAATCATTCTGAAAATAGGAATCGTTGCGAGGACATTGTTTGAACGATA
Source organism: Papilio protenor (assembly GCA_029286645.1). Lineage (NCBI taxonomy): Eukaryota > Metazoa > Arthropoda > Insecta > Lepidoptera > Papilionidae > Papilio > Papilio protenor. The sequence goes on from JAGSMZ010000011.1 coordinate 6,067,089, forward strand.
TGAGCTTGGTAGATCGATGATATCCTGACTGAGAAGTATTGTGAATGTATTCCTTGAATCCGACTTTATCTATGACCCCACACATGGTCTCGAGTAGTAGTCATTCTGATATCGTGCTCAAGCCGTTAAATATTTTTGAATTATTGGTGTTTTTTTAGATGACATGTACGGTCTAGTTTAATTTGAAACAACATTTTTGAGTCAACAGTTGTTTCGAGTAAAATTTCAATCACCGACCGTACCATTCCAGTGCCTTCTCTCTAATAGTGATTATAGTAGACCTTGTAATTTCAAAGCATTCAAATGCTTGTTACAACTAAATGCTAAAGTTTCAAACAATGTCTGTGTGTGCAATTTATATCTTTTTCGCAAACGATCCGCTTGCTCTGGACACGTTTTCAATTTATTATATTACTTTGTCTAGCTGAGCAGCAATTACTACGGAATGCTTACTCTTTTAATAAATATACTACAACTATATTTGTATTTAGCAGATTGACTATGACATGGATTTAAAAGGTTACAAAGAATAAGTGTACAATAAAATAAATTTATCATTAAGACTTATTTATTTATTAACATAAAAAGATAATAAATTATTTTGTTTATTTTCGTCGGATATATTTAAAAATCTCATTGAAATATTATTTAGAGGCAGGTCATTTGGTACTGATTTTATGCGTTGGGGCCTTAATTTGCTATTATATTTTCCTACAATTCATATCCACCGTTTAATATCGTCTTATAATAGCACGATATATCCAAAATAGAATCATTTTAATATTCAAAAAACAGGATTTTTCTCGGCGCGGGAGGAGGACTCTGAATGTGCGGCAAAATAGAATTTGCCTAACTATTTGTCGACACCGTCATTAATGATAACTAAATGTACCGTAAACATAACATTAGCATATAGCGTGTACTAAAACATTTGCTTACTAAATATTTACATATAAACATTTAGTATACGTTATCTTATATGTAAATGCAAATAGTTTGGGAAACGTTTCAGCCTTTATTATAGGCAATAAATGCTAATGGTTTTATCTTCTACCAAGAGAAAGATATTGCGGTTGGTAGCTAATTAGTCATAGATTCAGATTTAGTTCTCGAGATATTTATAGCAATCGCTTGTCTTAACGAATGTGACAAGGCATTAGAAGTTCTCGAAGAAGCGTTGCAAATCATGGGAAGATACTCAGAATTGATTTTAAATAAAATAATCCCGCTTAAGTTATAAAAATAAGTTAAGAAGGTTTCGCCTGAAAGAATAGTTCATTAGGTTTTGAATTGCATTGCTAACAAGGTTTGTAGTGTGTTGATTTCATGCAATGTTTGTAGTAAGTTATTTATTCCTTTATTTTATTCATCATCATCAACTTGCCCTTATCCCTTATGGAGGGTCGGCACAGTATGTGCTGCTCTTCCATACATCTCTATCAGCCGTCATATCTGAATCCACTCCTTTCTTAAGCATATCCTCTTTCACACAATCCATCCATACTTTCTTCGGTCTTCCTCTTCCTTTGTAGCCATCCACATTCATTCTTAACACTTTCTGGTTTATGTCCCCATCGTCTCGCCGCATAACATGTCCATACCACGCTAACCTTTTGCTTCTCAATTTCTCCACCACTGGCGCTACTTTCAAACTTCCTCTAATATACACATTCTTAACTTTATCCATTCTTGTCACACCACACATCCATCTTAACATACGCATCTCAGCCACATGCAATCTCCTTTCATCCGCAACTTTGGTGGCCCAACATTCAGATTATTCCTTTATTTTATTATGCTCATTTAATTTAATTACATTTCTATAAATTTGATAATAGTAAATGCATCAAAACTATGTAAATAATATTTCTTAAAATGTAATTAATTTAAAACCCATTTGTTCTTTGTTGTCGGTCGACTTTATTTATTGGAAAAAGAGATAGTTTGGAGCTGTGCCAACTAAGAAAATTCAATAAAGGGCATTTTAGCAACAGCTGCACGATATTTCGATAAAAAAGAATGCAGTCGTAACAGTTATTTCAAATGAACTTTCTACGATCAAAATTTGATAAATCATGGTATGGTAAGGTAATCGATATACAATAAATTGGTCACCTTAAGACGCTTTCATCATAAGTAGTCAAGAACATAGCTATGTTCTAAGTGAGCCTTTTTTTAACCTTTAAGGCTTTGTCCCCATCAACGTAAAGTATCTTTTGACGTGCAATTATCATAAATACTTTGGTCATAAAATAGTATTTAAATAATATATTTTATATAGGCCAAACACAGGGTACGTATTTTGGCTCCAACTCAAGCATTTCACGCCACATTCATTTGCATTTCCATGTAAGCTGCTTGTGAGTTATTTGGTGAAATATATTTTCATGTAGATTTATCAATTCAATTTTAACTTTAGTATTTAAAAGATAGAGAAACGTCCACTGTCATCTCGCAAAATGTGATTTAATAGGATATTAAAACAATTATAACAATTTCATTTTAGTCTTTTGCATTTCCTACCACATATTTCTATTATACTACAAATTAATTGAATAAATATAACTATGTAAATTTAGGCTAAAGATAGCCTGACAAAAATCTAGTGATTTTTCAAATCCCGTAACCTACAAGTATCCAAACGTTACTAATATCTAATTAACTCCTTTAAAAAGTTAACAAAACACAAAATACAGTTTAAATATCTTCGTAAAGTCGCTTCGTAGCAGAGCTACGAATCTACGATGCGTCCGGCGTAGGCCCACACAGATGTAGACAGTTACAAAACCAGAGATCGTTAGAGACAGACCTTACATTTATAGTTATGTCCAAACGTAACACGACATTACAATTACTTAACTTCTAAAATAAATCTAGGTAACCGTAAAATTCCACTGCCGTAGCATTTATGTTAAAATATATTTTTGTTTATGTGTTTTTAAAGAAATTAAGATGGATAAGAATACGTTTTACAGAACTGCTTACGCAGTGGAAATCCACAGCAATGTTGTTTTTGTTGTTATCTATACTATTATTATAAAGCGTAAACCCACACTTCTTTGTTGCCTAAGATGTCAGCAATTACAGCATATTTTTGAATAATTCTTTTTTTAATAAAAAGCCCTACACTTACGTCACGCTTTAGACTATATATTTTCACGCCATTAAACTTAGGGGTAAATATTTTGGATAAAAACCCTAATGTGGGAAATAAACCATAAGTTGCTGCCAACATCAAGGAAGCAAGACTGTCAAGGTTTGTCTGGTCACGTCATTTTGACATTTGCTATTGATAATTTGACAAATGTAAACAATAAAATAGATTTTTCACAATTTCTTGCGGATGAAGCCGCACGGGAACAGCTAGTATTAAATAAATCGAAGAACCATCAATTGAGTTTTAAGGCCGTTTTAGAATTTAGTCATTATTTCAACAAGATGTAAAATTAATACAGAAAAAATTGGTCGAAGTAATATGATAACCAGTCTGTTTCTAAAAGAATGGCGCCTTCGAGTAATTGATATTTGTTATTTACGTTCGAAGCCAATCAGAAGTTATCTCAGTTAATTCGTCCCTCGCAGTTATTTTCACGTGAAACTACTTCTACACAGACAGAGGGGTTTGCTATATTACACGGCAATTTGCCACTCTCGTATTATATCGGATACGCTTACTGATTAGTCAAACATTTTATAAGCCTATTAAATAGTTATAATATAACATTTTGAAACTAAATTATATTGTACAAAAAGCCAAAATTCGCTTATTTGAAAACAACAACCATAGCGTTCACTTCGTTTAACTTTAACTTAAAATCTGTACAGTAACTTAATTTAAAACTTTAATAACTTTTTGTTTTTAGACGATCGTTACTGCAAATTACATAACAATATTTTACTATACTTTGTCGAAGGTTCAAATTATACTAAGTCAAACTGTTATTGATCTTCAAGTTTAGTGAACTTTTCAATTTACGGAGTCTTTTTCAAAAAATCCTTTTGTCTTTCCCAATTATTTCTATTGAATACTCTTTTCTGAAAACAATGTCGGTTACGGACAAACGCCCACGGCGATACAGCTAAAATTGTTCTTAACGTAATATAAATTAGCCCTCAAGTTAAGTTAAAAGTTAATACAAAATACGTAAGCAAATATAAGGTAGATGTTTACCTACCTATTTTCCACTTACATTATAAGTAACTTCACCACATGGAACAATATTTATCTTGCATACATCATCGTTCTGGAATATAATATTTTTTACGATACTATTTACTAGCTTTACATAACAATACTCCGCGGACTGTATTTCCTTATATTGTTTTGTTTCCTAACAACCTGAGTAAAGAATACAAAAATATTGAATAATTCATATTTACACCAGTATCGAGCCTGCGGAATAAATTCACAGAATTATCCGACGTAATCCTATTACCGCTGGTCTTAAATCTAGCTTTATGGTACGCCAGTTGAATAACTGTTTCTTTTATAAAAATTCAATCTTAACATAATTGTATAATCTATCGAATCTATAAATATGCACAGATATCTTCGTTACACTTTCAAGGAAGTATAAATTCTATTCATGCCGTCATTAAAATTATTACGTAATATAAAGAGTGCAAAGAAAAACACATTGTTTCTTAACTCGTTACTCTAATTACCAATGCATTGTAAACTGTTTAACTAAGTATATTACCCTAAACAGCTGGCGGTGTTTAAATTAATTATCAAGATTGCTTTTGTATTTGCTAATTGCTTTTATTAACAAACCATTTAGACTAAAACTCATAGACCTGTCGAAATAATTTATGCAGTTTCAGAACCAGAAGTTATAAGTACACTAAAAAGATTTCAATTGCTTGAAATACGAAGGAAAATTCAGTTTTATAAATCGGCATAAATCAAGGTGGCAGGTCTGCAAATTTGTGTTTCGTTCTACGCAATTACCTCGACATTCGAATATACATTTATTTGTGCAAGAATTTAACCTTTTGAACTAACGTAAAGTACTGTTTTCTCTTGCTGTTAAGCAAAATTAGTTGATCATATATAACACTAAAACAACTTTGAATTAAACTCGGTAATCTCCAGTTTTAAATTACAAAGGTATTTTTATTCACAATATCCAAAATACAAAACCAAATAATAAAAAAGTCAAAATACAAGAAATAAACCATTTTGTCTGGAGTGCATTAACATTGGCAATTCTTTTGCAAAAGACCAGTATTCTAACAAAAGTGTACTAACAATAGAGATTTACAGCCATTATCATCATTCAAGTTTATTAAGCGATAGTCTGTCCGTCCATTATCTTTAGCGGTCGTATTTCAAAGTCTTTTAATGTGTCTAAAGTATCTTGAAGTAAAACGTAAACTAAAGCTGAACTCCGTTGATTTAAAACAAACCCAGTGGAATAAGGTAGCAACATAAATGCTGAGAAATACTACGACCTCACAGAATGCATGCGAAAAGAACAAATAATTCATCATACTATTGATATTAATTTAAATATTGGTTAATTCATATTTGTGTCTCTGTCTTTTCTGCTATTTTTGAGTACAGTCAGCTTTATAAATACGTCTATATCTACACGTATAAAAGTTTATAAACTGTTATAGATCTCCAGTTTTAAAAATATGTATGCATTGTTCATCTTATCCGTTAATACCATGTATTCATGGTTCACACGGAAGGATAATCACATACGTGTTTAAAAAGCGTATATAAGTTTCTGTAACTTAGTAAGTTTATATACATCTTTGCAGCTGACTGTACTTTTAGTCTTATTCTTCGTCCTGTTTATGTAAAATAAGTGGGCTCATTTTATTTCTAGGTCAACACGTAAATCTGAAGTGTATTGAGTGTAAATGGTTGTTTGTGACCGAATAATGGTTTCGGGTCTATGTAGGGTGACCAAATCTGAGAATTATTCTAGGTTATTTTTGAAAAATAAACAACAAGTTCAAATACTAAGAATTCTTAAATTCTACGTTGATTTTATGCCACGGATTAGCATTGTGTACTAATTTAAACATTTTATTTTATAATTGGACGAAAATAAATAATATACAGCAAAAATCAAAATGTACTTCTTTTACAAAAATCCCCCATCTATTACTAATAACATTTTCTGTAAATCTAAAATAAGTAAGATTAAATGTCTTCAATTTCCCAATATTTTTCTTAATAAATTGTGGCATTTTACTCAGATGATGTTCTGATAAAGTTGGTTACCCTAGTCGTACATCGTTTACATATAATTCCGTGAATCGCCTGATACGCGTGGCCTAAAGATTGCTTCTATTTTTACTGATAATTGTTTATATTGCTATTGGGTGGACTTCATAATCACAAACATCGACGATAAATCTTGTCCCAAAATAAGCACGTGTTGTTATAGCTTTAAAACGTAAACTAGATTATTTTATGGTTTTTGAGAAATTAAAAGATTTTTAATTAGTTACAATAACAATTCAAATCAGTTTTCATTGTTATTTACGTAAAATTAGCATAATTATATTTAATGTGGACTAAATTACAGTTTCTATAAACTTGATTTCGCGAAATAGCTAAAATGGATATAAAGGAGGTTTTAATATCTCTGTTCACAATATCACAAGCCTAGTCCATTATCAAAAGTCCTTAAATTTAACGTTTGAAGAAAGCTCGTATTATGTGACAGTTTCGGCTTGACCTTTTGAACTTGTGATACGACGAAGGTCGGAAAACTTTATTAGGTACTATTCTTTACATAAATGTTATATTATATTTTAAGAAATATAATTGAGATGGATATTTTGTTTATAAAAGAAATTAAACGACATGGCAAAGGAATTATGTAAATTATTCAACGAGCTACTAATTTCAGTGGTGCATGTAACAAACTTGAAACCAACACTTCACGAAGCGATTGCGAGATACGATTCCATGAATTTATTGCCATTTTCTCTCCGCAATAGCGTTGGTGTCCAATACTGGCTTAGCAAGAGACAATGATTTGAAACATTTTGTAACAATTACCAACTTTTAAACCAACGGTATACACGCGTCATGTTTCTTATAATTGTGTTGTATAAATATATTTTCTTCGCCGTTTTATAAACCTTGCATTGCAGTAGTAAAACATCAACAAAAAAACATTATCACTCTCATTTTTTTTAATAATACGCTTTTGTACATGTCTTAAGTCAGTGAAAACCCACGGCTACATGTACATTAAATACTATTCTGTTTATTTATTCCTTCGTTAGTCTGTTCTTAATCAACTAAAATGTACATCGTTTGTATAGTGTATGTACATTAGCATATTCTCATGCAAATGCAACTGAATAAGTAAGTGACGATTAAGCTAATAGTTTTGCCAACAAAATGTCATAACAGTTATCACAGCTGTGTTTTTAACGTCTTTTTGACATACAAAATAACATGCGAAAATCAATATATGCGTGTCAGTCGGCCAAAAATAAAATCTATCTAATCTCAATAACGGAGCACGCTTATTCAATTATACAATGCGCATCCAACCATATATAATACTTTTATGGCCTGTTGTCACTATCAAAAATTAGATTGAAATTCTATATTTTTAGGAACAAATAACTCTGTTACTTTATGTTCATGATTGAAACAATCCCTTGTCGCAAAGAATAGAGTAGAGGCTCTAAAACACGTAACAAAATGTTTTATAAGGCAATGGAAACCCACGCGTAGTGTGGCATAACATTAAATCGCTTTTTAGCTCTCGAAGCTAGCATTCGCAATGTTCTAGCCGCCTCCATACTTCCCACGCCACCGCTGCATTCAATTAGTCTGCCGATATTAGTATGTACAGCTTACTATTACAATCTGGCACGGAAGCACTCTAAGGTAACCTATAGGCTAACTCAATTTTATCAACATTATAGTAGCACCTTAACTAGGAACTTGTTCTCGTTTTAAATCATGTTTAGCTGATTGCAGTCAGTTCCTAGGCTAATTTGTGACTTATTGTGAGGGCGTTTAAACATGCATAAGTGTAAAATCTTACGAATTTGACATTAGCACGTTATGTACTTGTTTTTTTAATTAGTCATCGATCATTAGTGTACGATAATTGCAATATAGAAGTACACAACTCATGAATAAGACATTACACTATAAGTCACTGTTGTAATATTGTAGTGTAATCTATTAGTGGAAGCATGAATGTAACATTAGCTTTGCATCAGTAAATAGGCTCAATCAGTAGTCGATAATGGCAAATGAACCAGTCTAGATTAGTCTAGAGCTATTCTATTTCAACCTTATTGCCTTGGAATTTAGGTTTGATTTAAAGTGCAATAACTAAACAAGTTTTGACAGTTGTCTACGGCGTAGCAGTTTCAGCATTTACAATTTATTTATGCCTAGTAATTTGATGATGTCTACTTACTCGTACTATGAAAACTTTTGCAAAGCTTTTATTACCCTTGTTTCTTTTTCTGACGTCGTTATCTTTTTCTATATTTTACCATTCCTAGGGAAAGTGTAAAAAAAATATTTTTTGATTGATGTACCTCGGAAACTATTTTTATTTAAAAAAAAAAAAAAAAAAAGTTATGTTCCCGCCCGGGGTCGAACCGGGGACCTTGTGCGTGTGAAGCACACGTGATAACCGCTACACTACGGGAACTTATGATACAACGGGGAATTTTAGCTAGCTATTAAACCTAAATGTAATAATTTCATTTCAACGGTTATTGTAATAATGTAGGAAATAATTTAGAGTATTTTAACAAGTTGCCAGTTTTTGTATATCGTAGTTATAACGCTATATATTTGACCATTTCCTATTTATAAAGAAAATAATTGTTTGGTCCACTAACTTGCTAATAATTACTTTAGATATGATAAAGTTATAGTAATAATTTTGTTGGTTAATTAAACAATACCTTTTCATAATTTCTGAGTACATTAGTATACATAAACCTTGTCCTAACATTGATAGAATCACAGCACCTGATTCAATTAATTCTAAAAGCTGTTCTAGTTTGTGATAACTACAATGTTTGTATAGCAAATGTAAGCTTTGTTCAAGGTTTTGGTTATCAATATTGGAATATATATAAAATATGTAAACAAAACTCTCCCTACACACTACTTTATAATATGCCAGTTTTATTCGGAATTAGACATGACAGTATTAGCTGGCCTTTGTTCTAAAGTTCTGTATTACGCAAGCCACTTAAGTGCAGTATTACTCCTCGTCTTATAGACCCAGGGGTTTTAGTATAAATATTTAAACTCACTAACTATGGACTAAAACGGAATGCTATATTACTGTTAATGTGTTAAAATTGTTAATTAACATTGTTTAACTTGTTACCGAGAGCGCGGCAGCCAAAAATACAAAACTTTTACTATAAACAAAAAGAACTTTTATTTAAACTTATTTACATATTTATAATAAAATAACTGAAAACTATATCGATCACATCTCGCTTGTGGTTTTACTTTCTTCTCTTTTGTTTTCCTATATCTTTTTAGTAAGAAACCACGCAAAAGTCTTGGTGGCCAGTATGCAACCTCTTTGGCTGTATTCATACTTCTTGTCAGCCAAAGAGGTTGTATTTTGCCCGGAACAAAGATAAGCAAATGAAAACCAAAACTTTTAAATAGAATATTAACGCTATAGTTACAGTAGGTCTAAAACCTACCGAAACCTGTAGAATATAGACTATATATTATTTTAAAACATACTGTACGTTACCTTTTGCGTGAATTGAGTACATTCACCATTAAACGATAGATATATCGATGATAAAGTATAAAAAGCGTTTATAATATGCAAAGCATTTGCGTCACAGGGTTCGTGAGTTGCACAATGTGTTGCGAAAGTTTCTCTTCCGTGGGCGTTTTCAAATCGCTCAGATTTATTACGTACAGAATAATATCCTTTATCAAGTATCGCATTGTTAATATAATTTATGTAACCGCTTTATAAGTGCAAAGTAGTGTAAAAAACAGTATGGAATGATTTATTACTATATCGGCATCTTGAAAGTACGGATTTTTACTATTTTAAAAAGGTCTTTAAAAAAGGAGTAGTTATATGTGAATATTTATGATTGAATACTCGCGTTGTATGATTTTAATTTTGATTGTGACAGTGTTTTTAAACAGTCCGCCTTTTATAGTATGAAAATAGGACAGAATTTATAACATCTGTCGACAGGAAAACCTGAACATTACATTGTTGTGAGTATAATTAATGTAAAGTGATTTGCAGGAGGTCGTACAATGTCTAATTTAACAGCCGTTGGCTTCGTTTACGATGCATGACGGAAGTTTAAATAGAACACGTTGACTAATATGGAGATTTTAATGCTCATGTCAAATGAATATTTTGTTAATATACAAAAAGATTCCGGACTCTACAAAAGCATTTGAGAACAGGCCTCATTCAAATAATACTTCTAAATGTCGTAAAAGGCATCCATAACTACGTATTTCCCCTATCTATTCCGAATTGCCGATGCGTATTTACTCTGCTTTTAAATATGAATGTGAATGAATTTACGACGAATAACATGTACGTGTGAAGCTTTCACAAAACTTATGTGAATGCGATCCACGTTCTAAACGTGTTCTCTCGTAGTGATCGTTTTATATCTACCTAAACACGTTGCAATGGCTAAATCAAAAGTGTAACTATTCAAACTATGACAAAACAAACAGTGCAAGGAAAAGTTTCAGTTAAAATTATCATCATCTCCCCTATCTTATCCTACGCCCGTAGGGTCGGTGCATCGGGTTTTCGTCCTCCAAATAACTCTTATCATCCGTTATCTCAATCATCACTGCCTTCTTGATCATGTCACCGTTCACGCAATCCATCCATCTCTTTCCAGGTCTATCGTGCCTCTACCAGTGTACCCCTCCACATTTATACCTAACGTTCTTTTTATTCGATATACCTACCTCTAACAATCTCAGAATATTCTATCAAAATCCGATGAAGCGAATCAGTATCGTTGGACAGTTTGTAATAAATATATCCAAAATATAGAAACGCAATGGGGACAAGCATGTAAGCCTTGATTTTTTTATAAATAATACTATATTTTGTTTCTTAAGATCTTAATAAATCTTAGTATTTTTGTTAGTAACAGATTAATGCTACAAAAAAAACAAATGGCGTTGTAGAATTCATTAAACCTGAAACTCTTACCTAATTGCGTTTACCTTAATTGCACTTAATCTCAGTAATTAACCTTACGAAACATTTAATGATAAGACAAAGATAAAAAAATAGTACAATAGTGAATTGAAAAAGTAAATATTTTCCTGAACGATATTTTCCAGTAATATCGTCGTTTTGGGAAATCAACGTTTGTTTGTTGTAAAATAATTGAGATATACAACGCTAACACACCCTACTGCCAATAAATTGACTCTTACAAAGCCTTTTGTTTTCTCATGTTCAATACGCAGTCATCGAACGATAAAATATTTTACCATTTGAATATTGCGTCAACATTTTAGATATTGACGACAAAATACGCAAAGTTGATTATGCAAAGTGAAGTTAAGAGAAAGTTGCGAACAATTCTTTTATTTCGTTTGGTATTTAATGTAAGGGAAATCACATATAAGTTAGATATAATTGATGATCAGGCAATATTTTTTTAAGTTAAAGCATTTATAATTCACAAGCTTTCGCCCTCGACTCCGTTCGCGTGAAATTAAAAAAAATAAAAGTGAGTAACCTATTTGTTCTTCCAGACTATCCTCTACATCAACACAAAGTTTCATCGAAATCCGTTCAGCTGTTTAGGCTAAAAACATCCATCCATCCATCCATTTAAACTTTCACATTTATAATATTATAATGAATAATGATAATGATTCATCAAATAAATATCGTAAACTTTTCTTCCATTATAACATAAGTATCATATAATTTGAACATAAAATATTGGTTGTAAAAACGTATTAAGGCGAGGTTATGGCAAATTGCGCATCTTTGGAAGCATAGAACAGGATTTCTACAAAGATTTGATTCGTGATATTTTAGTATGTGTAACTTCAGTCCTTTAACTAAAGCCTCGTGGAACAGAATCACGATTGGACAAACTTTTCTCGATAGATTTATTTTTTGAAAATGTGCCTAATTCTGTAAAGATCACCATATATCTGCAATACAACAACGAAAGTAAAAACTCGAAGTGGTTTATTTGATACACGAGTACTTTATCTTCGGTTAACCCGAAGCTTTTTGCAATACATTGATTAGTTAATTTTTAATCGAATTTAATTAAAATGAGTTCCCAAAACCATTCGGATTTCGCGTCAGTCCGCCCGCGGGCGTCGATGGAAGCGGACCTGTGCTCGTCGCTCCGGCGAAACCCCCTGCGCGTCCCGCATTTATGTGACCACGTGAGTGACGGAAAGGGCGATAGTCTGTCCGATAGCTCGCACTCTTTTTATCAAGCCCGAACGTAAAAACACTGATCTATATAAAATGGAACATCCCACAATACAGAAAGCGCCACGCGAATGGAATATAAATATTAATTATTTTATTTATTTTATTAAAACTTACATATTTCTATTTAATTAAATTTATAATGAATCGGAAAATAAGCTTTTTCATTAAATAATATTTTCCAAATTCGTAAGCGATTCTTTAAGTATAAACGGACGATTTTGTCACAAAACAGTATTATCTATACTATAGCGTGTCTAAATAATTTAGATTAGTTTGACAATTCATTTCAAATTTAGTAGGGATGGGTTGTGTAAAATCAGTCATGAATCTTATCAATATCGATTTTTATTCTTATAGAAGTTGGAATCGACAGATTTATTGTTATAACTAATGAAATAAAAAAAACGCTGTTTTCTCAAATTAATAATAACCATAACAATTAGTGAGAGTAAATAAATGTTTATTACTACTACAGCCGTTTTGTTATTTATATAGTTCGTATGTTTTCTAATACCACGTGGACGAAGTCGCGGGCAACAGCTAGTTATAAATAAACTTAATGTAAAAATCTAAATCGGAGTCGGGATGGCGCTTCGCGGCGTTCGATGTTAAGGACACGGCCGCGAAGACCGACGATAGTGATGGGACTCAAGTTGCTTTCACTCGAGTGACTCGAGTGAAATTTTTGCCAACTCGAGTTTCAAGTGACTCGAGTAAGTTTTACATTACTCGGACTCGAGTGAAATTTTTGCCAACTCGAGTTTCAAGTGACTCGAGTCGACTCGAATTACGAGTGACTCGTAACCATTAGAGTGGTTTATACCGAGCCGAGTAAGAAATTCTGACAGCAATTTCAGTTTTTTTTTAATACATTGTTTCTGTTGTTTTGTTGACTTATTTAAACTTCATTTAAGTTAATTTTAAAGCATATTTATTATTATCTAAATTGTGTAAGAACATAATAAAACTGTTCAAATTTTGATCTCATGAAAATCCTCGTTATAATAAATTAAATTGGAAACTTTTTAGTATTACATTATAATATTTCAATTCGACTGATAGTTTATATAAGAGGTTTCTTGGTTACGTAGACAGGTTAAGTTTAAACGAAAATTTTATTTAATTAATATTTTTATCGTTTTGTTTAGATTTTTTGAGTAGCTTTTAAAAAATAATATTCTATGTTAAATTAATATTGTTTTATTCGCTTTAAAATTTTGGTTATTCGAGTTTTATACTCCGAGTGACTCAAGTCAATAAAAATCACTCGAGTCCTATCTTCACTCGAGTGGCATTCGAGTGAGAAAGTTACCAGTACCGAGTGACTCGAGTGAAAAAAAGTCACTCGAGTCCCATCACTAACCGACGAGAATCGACTCACGCGATCTAACCGTGCGGTGCACCCCGCTCATTGTTTGCGCGCGCCTACTTCTTCCCCCCAAAAAACGCAAATTGTCCCGAACACAGCCCCTTAAGCCATTTATTTTAGCGTTATAAATCTTCACGTAGAAAATGCTTAATTTGGGAGTAACTTTTTACATCTGCACCCTCTTGAGTCCTTCATAAAATATTATTTTACGATTCCGATAGCCGAGTGTCTTCAAATGTTATGACAACCTGTCTGAAAGCTTAACCTCATTATTTAACGAATATTGACTTACGAAGGTATGTATATGCAGCAAATAAAAACATTCAATTAAATGTGTTTTAATTACATTTTGCTACAAACATTTGCTAAATAAACTAATTATATATCAAATAATAACAAAATGAAAGTTCATACACTAGTCATTTAAATCCAAGGTAATAAAGCTGTTTTATGTAAAAGGTCGACATTGTGTCACCTTTGGTATCCATATATCAAAGTATAGAAGTAAAAGGGCGACTTTATAAAGGTAACAGTTATCTATAGCTTTTCGTGCGTCGCATATTTTATATTCCTATTTGCAGTTACTGTGACATACTTTAAAAACAAATATGAAACTAAAAAAATATTGCTCTATAGATGTTTTTCAATTAATTTACAAAAAGTACTGTTACATTACATAGTATAATATATTTTGGCATGAAGACTATATTTCGGTAGGTATTTTAAATTTGTTATGTTATCTGAGCACTACCTCTAGTATTAGTCTTAAAAAGATCTTAGAATAATCTAGAATTGGCCTTAAAAATGCTTCGAGGTTACATGATATTAGTATTTTTATTTTTTTTTTTTTAATTCCCCCCAGTCTCTGGCGACATCTGGTTATACATATAACAGCTAAATAAACTAATTATATATCAAATAATAACAAAATGAAAGTTCATACACTAGTCATTTAAATCCAAGGTAATAAAGCTGTTTTATGTAAAAGGTCGACATTGTGTCACCTTTGGTATCCATATATCAAAGTATAGAAGTAAAAGGGCGACTTTATAAAGGTAACAGTTATCTATAGCTTTTCGTGCGTCGCATATTTTATATTCCTATTTGCAGTTACTGTGACATACTTTAAAAACAAATATGAAACTAAAAAAATATTGCTCTATAGATGTTTTTTCAATTAATTTACAAAAAGTACTGTTACATTACATAGTATAATATATTTTGGCATGAAGACTATATTTCGGTAGGTATTTTAAATTTGTTATGTTATCTGAGCACTACCTCGAGGATTTGTCTTAAAAAGATCTTAGAATAATCTAGAATTGGCCTTAAAAATGCTTCGAGGTTAAATGATATTAGTATTTTTATTTTTAAACTTTGACATAACAATTTTTATTAAACTTACATGCGTACTAATAAAGTGATAAAGTTGTAGGTTGAAAAAAGGTCGGGATACGAAGAAAGTTTTATGTAAATTGAATAGTTCTCGTACGAAATTCGGAACAAAGGCGAAAACAAGTGCGATTTATGCGTGACCTAGAAGTACGAAAGCTGTGTTAGTGTTGTGAGCCGTGCACAGTTTGTGGCCGCTCGTCTGCGCAACTAACAAGCTTCAGCGAATAAGCCTCTATAACTTATTACATGTGTAGTGGCATTATTATTGTAATATTTATCACTATACCGGACGATAGGAACAATAGAGTTCATTTAAATGCCTAAGGGCCAGTCCCACCAGATTGTAAATTGTCTGATAACAATCCAACGTGTAAAATATGTGATGGAAATATCGGATTTTGTTTCCTTATCTGATGGGCTGATGACAGGCCCTAAATGCCTGTTTTCCGATTTGAAAACAATATAGGTTTGTTTTAATTAATTTTTTTAGATTGAATATTTATGGAGCTTTACAAATTGACCATTTTGTGATTTACAAATTGACCATTAGTGATGTCAAGTTATGATGTAGTAAAAATAATGTATGCACTGTAACGTTTAGTAACAACTTATTCGGTGATTTTGAAGAACACAAGGAAACTGACATCTTGTTGCAATCTTTCATTTGAGACGAATGAAATTTATTTACACAACTTCCTTGAAAAACTATAACAACACAGGCTGCAAAGCTTTTCCTAGAGACGGAAATTGTTTGGATTGAAAGTGAAGGATAATTGGAAAGTTCCTTAGGGTAGAAGAATTTCCATAAAAATTCCCTGTTATTGCTTCGTAGAAAAACAATCAATATGTTGTAAGAAATTATTTGGAACTACAATTTTCCTTGTGCCGGCAACATCTTAATTTTGATAGGCCTGTAGCACACTATAGCGAAAGCGTATCAATACCGAAAAAAAGCAAATATGACTCGCAGTAATTGCTCTTCATTAGATTCAGATGTACAGTTAGCCTAAGTGCTAAATAGTTGCTTCTCTTTACTTGGTTGCATATCACTTTCCCGTAGTATTCTTCACGATTTTTTCATCAAAATCCATTTAAGTTTATATGAGTTTTTATTGGATATAAAAAAATAAACATTATATGATTTTTTATAGTTTGAGTAGAGCTTCAAAGCTGCGGTATTTTTTCATTTTAAAATAAAACTTCGACATCGCAATTTGATTCAGCTAGCTCGTGAGTGTCGCCGATCGATCACTCCAGGGACGATATCATGCGCTCAGTTACTTTAATGCAAAAATGTCGATCGTTTATTCAATAGTTAGTCAACATTGGACATTATGAATAGATAATTTATCATATCATTTTCATAAACATATTGTATGTGCAGCGTTACAATATTGAATATAAAACATGCATCGGTTCGTATTTGTCATCTCTATGTACAAAAGCGTGTCGAAATATTAAGATTTCTCTCATCTGATATCAACAGAACCAATCGATCATTCCACTATTCAATATCACTGAAAAGGTTTTATTAAATATTTTCGACCAACTTTTAAAATTAATTGTAAGATAACCTCAATCAACAGCTTATGTAATTATTAAATTTATTATTAATGAATCTAATTATGGTTAAGAATCGACAAGAAATAAACAATAGTAACCTCAGATTAATTAAGCAGCTGTTATGTTGAAATTAAGGCAAATATTTAATTTTAATCAAGAAAAGCACCGACCGCAACCTAATTTACTTGCTTCCTCTTTGAAAGAACCTATTAAAGATAATATTTTCTTCGACGAAGTTAATTGTGAAAAGCCATTTTCTTTTATGAAAACGAATTGTGATTTCATTGAAGATTCTTTTTTCATAAAAACACAAATAAACGCAATAAACGGTTAAAACTAATTAATTTATCGTTCACATCGACCTCAGAACAATGCTTGACATTGCCATCTCATAGTAACAGCTACATACTTACACCGCTGGTGCAGGGACCCAAAGCTATGGTTTAATCTACAAGTAAGGTTGGTTTTCATAAGTTTAAACGATTCTTATTTCTATCCAACTAGGTTTAAAAGGCATTGATATGCCCTAACATGATATTGAATGACCTAGAAAGTGTATAAGTAAAGTGAGTTTAGTGTGTGAAGGATATCCTAGCGTCTTGGGAGTTGGAAGTATAAAGCTGTTGTTACTAAGACCGTACATATGTATGCTCCTTGCGTCTGAATATGATTAAAACTTGTATGAAAGTTTGATAGTCTTGTGGTTTAACCTGTGTTATTCAACCGTGGAAAACTGGTACACAAACTAATTTATTATTGTCACATTGGCATATGGGAATTCATTTATAATTAGAAAGCTAACTCAATAGATTAAAGGATTGTTAATCTTACTTCTTACTAATATTATAAATGCGAAAGTTTAGATGGATGGATGTTTGTTAGAGTTTGTAGCCTAAACGACTGAACGGATCTCGATGAAATTTGGCATAGATGTAGAGGATAGTCTGGAAGAACACATAGGCTACTCACTTTTGTTTTTTTTAATTACACGCGGACGGAGTCGCGGGCGAAAGCTAGTATTAAAATCATGCGTTAAAACTTGAAATTTGAAAGGACATAAAATAGTATTAAAAACGCATATAAGTTATAATAAGTACGTGTAAATGAGGAAGTAATAATGTATTCTATGAAAATAACAAAGGTTATTTTTTTGAAATGTTTTTGATGTAACAACTTAGAAAAGTAAAACAAAATTAGAATAATTAGACGTTTATAATGAAAAGCGGAAATTCATAATTTGTGTCCACTCTATAAATTAATGTGGAGTTATTACTGGGCTTACTTTATTGTTATTTTTAGATTGCTTTCATTCATTTAGGGTTGCCAAATTTCTAAATTTACAGTATATAATTTTAGCTGTGAAAGGTATAAAAATACATTTAATTTCTTGTAATGTAAAAATTAACCTTTGGTCTGTATTTTCTTTAGAAATTATGTTTTACATTACATTTAAATATTGTATACAACGTGTAAGAATGGTAAAAGTGACACAGTTATTTATGTATAATATACAGATAAGTTACACGAAATATACATAATATAATGTATTTTACGTTTACAATAGAAATTGTTGCAGATACGAGGGTGAGATGTTATCGATGTATTTCTAATGGATATTCAGTGGATAACGAAACCCGGATATTTGAGTGCTGAACAAATATTGGTTTACGGTATACGTTTGAGTGTACGTTAGATATAATAAAAGTTGTTTTAAATAAAATTCTATATTATCCAGATTTGTTTAACTGTCTTAACTTTGTTGTAATAAATCATACCTAGATTTTTTTGGAAATTAAAATGTCAATAACTAGTTTTACCCAGTATAAGTAAAAGCTAACCACTATTAAAGTTAACGGTTGAACAAAGATATTTCAGTATTAATGTTATGAGTTTCGAAAGGTTTTTTCTCCTTTGATCCTTACATGATGTTAAAATTTTCTTTTATAATATAAGGGAAAAGTTCTTAGATCCTGTTATTTCCGTGAAATTAACTGTCTCATAAAGCGCTTTTCTTTGCTCTTTATATTCGTATTTCTAAATTAACTTGGCGGGTTTCTATTTAATATGATTTCTGATTTTGACTAAATCAATTTATTTTACCTTAAAGGTAAAATATTATTTTCCTTGTAATCATTACAATATTAAAGAAAGATATACTAAAAACATCAAATTTTCTATCAAATATTTTTATTTTTGTGCCCATAAATATACGAATACAATTTACGAACAATAATTTCTTAATTTTTTCAAAATATACATAAAAAATTTAATTGAAAAAAAAATTAACTAAACCTATTGGTTTGAAGATGCGAGTATCCGCCAGATCCAATCCTGTTCGTTTTCTAAAAAATACAACCATGGATCCAATGTTATATGGCAATTGTAAAGGCCACAAGCTAAAGTAAATCCTCACTCAGCAGAATTAGGCCGGAGAATAACAAGAGGTTTACTCCGCCCATTCCTTGCGCCATTTTGTCTTAGTGTTATTGTTGCAAAGGATGATTGGCGACGGTGATATTTTCTAAATAATTGTGCCAACTTTTCTTCCTGCGGGTTTCTCTTTCTTTGTTTTTATGACTAAAAAGAATTTATGGTAGACAAGGATATTTATCTTTTCGTTTGGTTAACATACTTTAGTAGGTAACTAAATTTAGGTTTATAAAAAAAGGGATAAAGTAATATTATTTATTTAATCGAAGTTGTTTCTTCTCTTAAGTTACATATTAGGACTCATGTGAAAAATCTTCCTTGCAGATACTTTCGACGTATAGTTTTCATATTAATACATACATTAACTATGTTTATTTTAATAATTATCTTTAGATATCCTAGACTTTATGTGCATTGGAAATATATTTTCAGCCAACACGTTTACTCTGCGCATTTAAACTCTAAGTTGAAGATTGCTAATAATAAGTTTCAGGCGTTGGTCTTTAGAAATTAAAGTAAGTTTACTTCTAGTATGTAAAAGTTCTATACAAATACTAATATTCATATCCGGCATTAAAAAAACCATCTCCTTTCATCTAGTCATTTTTTCGAATACGTCATAAAATCAATCATCCTTTATGCTAAAGTAGACATACAAGTCATTATGTTCGCTTGAGATAAGAAAGAATTATTTGTTTTCACGGGATTATAAATGAAAGAAAAGTCTTTTGCAAATTCTTTATTGTTTATATCATTTTGATGAATTAATATATCTTTTTCGATAATAACAAAATAATGGACATTATATAGAGTAACTGAATTTACAATGTTATTTAGAAAAGGCATGATATTGTGAAGAAAGACGATTTAAAGTTAAAACATTTTTTAAATTTCCATTGTCTTTTAATATTATTATAATTCCATTAATTTTATACAATATATATTTTAAAAATACATATAACAAAATACGAATTATTCAACTTGAATCATAGACACTAATTTACATTTAATCTCAAATGCCTAACAGTTACATAAGAATATTTAATCTACATACATTGTGCTAATTATCGTGATATATTTAATCTTATATATTAAAACAATTAATTTAAATCCGACAATGTCATATTTCAATCACAAATAACAAACCATTACAAGCTAGTACTTACAATGTGCACAGCACATACGCAACAACAATTTCCAGTCTTTTCCAAAAGACAAAAGCACTTACTAAACTTTAAAACAGCATGGAAAAATATACCATACAATTCAAGTTATACAATAGACTTTTCATTGTCGACAAAAGTAGAGACAATTTTTTTTTAATACATGTAACTATACTTTTTACAATATGTTATTGATTTGATTTAATTTTGATTCGTATGAGGATGATAAAATTTAATATATGCAGATAATAATCCTATTATCCTCATTCTAAAAAATAACGTAAGTACTTCAGTAATCTAATAATTATGCTTAAAGTCGAAAATGTAATTCGACATAAAGTAGGTATACAATAAATTTGTAATATTAACACTTTAGATTTTATCAATATTATAATCTAGTTAAAATACACTTCATTTAAACTTAACAAATATAAATTTACTTCGTTACATGGGATTCTTATTATAAAAATACATTATATATGTACATATTTACAATATATAAAGACTTTCACTTGATCACGAAGAAAGTCTAATGCAAAAATAAACTAGCAAAGCCAAAGTTAAAAATATAAGATAAATGTTTAAATCGGCATGTTCCAATAAAACACCAAAATAAGGTGCTAAGTCATTATGTTATACCCAAAAGCTCAATTACCACTGAGCTTTTTCCCGTTCTTTCTCGCCCGTCCTATGAAACTTTTCTTACAGAAAAGCTTAGATAACAACAAAAGTCAAGGTAATTTTCCAAATTACAGATCTTCTAAAGTTAGTTATCGTATCCATCTCAGTCGACAAACTTCACATAAAAATTTATTTTTAAGTTATACAGTAATAATTAACAACTTATTTAAGGTCTTCGAGAAGTCATCTACTTTTCTATTCACTAAACGTTTAACGTCAACATTTGTAAAGTATCGTACACCATCTAGCAACTACTAATTGTTCTCATCACGAAATCGTTCGAACTACCTTCGATCGAGTGAGTCTCGTACCATTGTTTACACAGTCGTTACTCAGGTGAGTCCACCTATGTGACAATTCACTTGGTACATATAGGTTGCCAGTTCCTCCCCGGTTAATTCGTCGTCGACTTCGCGTAAGCTGGAATTGGATATGCTACGCGGCGATCCGATTGAGTCGGAGGGCTCGTCGAGGCCGAGGCGGAGTCGCCAGTGCCTGCAATGTCCGTTACCGCTCGGGCTCTCGTTTACCACAGCTAGCTCCCGGCCGGGCCCCGTGTAACACTGTAAATAACAACGGACATTCCAAAGATTTTGTTCGTAAACATATACAGAAAATTCGTAACGGAATATCATTTACATTAGTACGTCAAATAAAAATTAAATAAAGTTGGAATTAAAAAAATAAACATGATTTTATCTTGACTTTCTTCAAATCAAATACACAAAACAATATTCTCTGTAGATGTACAATATACAATATGGATTTTATTAAATAATTCGGGTAGATAATTAAAGTCTCCAGTAAATTATTTTCGAAGGAAATTAATCACTCATTCGTGAATATTTGATTCGAAATGTTCATGCCAGATCGTGTTAAGAGAACGACCCTAGACACTCGCTTAGATTAAAGTAAAAATAAATGTGATCAGTAAGATTAAACTAAAACATTTATGCGCCGAGATTATTATCAAATAACGTTTTCCACATTTGAAGACTGAAGAAGGAAGTATAGCCACCACCAGAGTGTAACAAAAACAATTGTTCGGACCTGACCTCACCTGCACTCTCTGCGGCGCGTCACAGATCTGCGTGATGGCGGTAGAGTGCCGACGCAGGTGTCGTCTGCTACTGGCACGGTCCGCTGCGCCGGCCAGCGCGCGCTGACGTTGCGAAGCCAGCAGGGCGCTGTACATACGACCCATCGGCCTGTTCCTACGCCCGCACCATGATGCCAACGTCATCTATACAAAAATGTACATAATGTACCAAAAGAGATATTTTCCTAATTGATTCATTCCATTCATTAAATCTATTCTAAAGAGTGTTTGTTCTTATCGAAATCTAAAGGTAATTTAATTGCTTAAATCATGTTTACAAAATAATATTAGTATGATAGAAATAACCTATTGAAAGTAATTTTAAATTAGTTTTAAAATCTTCGTTCTCCAACAAGACGGTTAGGTTGCAAGACATTCGTCGCGAACAAAATTAGAACAGTCAATTCATACGAATCGCAAATATTTATTTCAACACTCATCGAGTTATTTTTGGCTACAGTTTATACTTAAAATGAGAATTTCCATGTAAACTTATATCTAATTAAATACTGATAATAAAACAATCATTTAAATTTATAAAAGCATAATAGAATAAAGTAATTTAAATTTTTATCGCCTTGTGCATTAACACTTAAATATGTTAACATATATAAGCAACATTCTGTATATAAATTTAGAATTTAACCTTGAAACGTTTTTAATAATAGAGTAAGTGTTTTTTCGGAATACGTAAATATACATTACGTTAGTAATTATTTAAAAAAAAATCATCTAAGTCTACAGTTACAAAACATCAATTTGTTTTTGTATATCTTGATTTAATCAACAGGCAGCATTTAAAATATGTTAACATATATAAGCAACGTTCTGTATATAAATTTAGAATTTAACCTTGAAACGTTTTTAATAATAGAGTAAGTGTTTTTTCAGAATACGTAAATGTTCATTACGTTAGTGGTTCTTTAAAAATGACATTAAATGTATCATTTTAAGATGTGCTCCTGAGAAATCTGCACTGAAACTAGTCATTAGTATACAGTTTTAACATAAACAATATTAATTAAATATAACTATTTTAATTTTGAAAAAAAAAAACAATATAGTATTACATATTAACATTTCTATGCTAATATTACAAAGAGGAATGATTTGTATTTTCATATGTATTGAAATAAATCAAAAACTACAGGGCCAATTTCAATTTTTTTATCAATTTCTTCCACCATTACTAAGCTACGTTATCCCTGAGTAACATAGGCTACATTTTTTAACTATTTTTTTAATTTCACGTGGACGAAGTCAACCACAACGGCTAGTGTATAATAAAACAAAACAAAAAAAAACATCAAAGTCTACAGTTACAAAACATCAATTTGTTTTTATATATCTTGATTTAATCAACAGGCAGTATTTAAAATATGTTAAAAAATTATAGATCTGACCAGTTTTACAGAAACTTGCTTTAATATCAGATTAAATAAGAGGATGTCAATTTTATCAATTGTGCATATCATTATATTTGGTAAAGATTATATAATTTTTCTCGGGGTTTTATATGTTTTTTCGTTTTAATATTGTACTTTCTAAGTATTTATAGTGTTAAGAAGAAAATTAGTACGGCGCTGTTGAATTGGCGCAACACTAGTTTATTGACATCTCTAACTGACAGCTGTCAATGTCATTAGAAGGATTGGAATATTCGCGCGCATTCCTGACGAGATCTCTAGTGGAGTGTTACAATTAATATCGCTAGTTACAATTATATTAATTATTTAAAAATAGTGATTTAATTCTTTTTAAGTAGTTACGAGACATTTTAGACGATACAATCCCGGATTAGAATAGTCTAGACTAAATGAAGTCATCTTATATCAATTGATTGATTCTATTACTTTAACAGGAAATAATATACCCTACAATTACTTATAACGCCTTACATACCTACGAAAAACAATTCTCTCCTATCAATCTGATAAAAAAAGTAATCCGGAACACCATTTAATTTAACATTATATAATAGTATATAAGCATCGAGGTCGTCCGGTGTTCGGGGCCGACTTATTTATGCACGAGGCGTCTCCATGGTGCTGGTACATTGAAGCTATTAACCAGCAAAGTTGAGACTCCAAATTACCTTTTTTATAATTTTATTGGCTTTTCAAAACAAGTTCCAATTGGAAACGTTTGCTATTTGTGGCAAATGCTATAAAATGATTCAAATCAGAATTTCGACGTGATTTCAAATTGATAAAAGCTTTTGGCTTATAATTAACGTTTGTATCATTAATTTAAAAAAAATCATCATCAGCATCCTCCTTATCCTACTCCCGTAGGGTCGGCGCGACAGGTTTTTGTCCTCCAAATAACTCTGTCATACGTCATCTCAGTCATCACTCCCTTTTTGATCATGTCACCTTTCACGCAATCCATCCATCTCTTTCTAGGTCTACCTCTACCGGTGTATCCTTCCACACTCATAACTAACGTTCTCCTTGTAACATACGATATCCTCATAACATTGTTATGAGGATGTTTCCTCCTTACTTTCTCTACCATTGGGGCTACTTTCAAGCTTCCTAAAAGAAAAAACATTAAAACCCTTATTTTTTTAAATGACCAAAAAGTAACTACGATAAGTTTATTAACTGGTTACCAAAATCATACCGATGAAAAAACAACTAAAACCGTCATGGTCAAAGTAATGACATAATGACATAACGAGATTGAGCTGCTTTTTGTTTAAAAACAAAACCACCGAAATACTATTTCCTTTGTAAAGTCTTTAAACTTTAATGTTGTGGCTAAACAATACCTCTTTGTATGTCTCGAACTTAATAAGTAATTCCATTAAAATATAGGTATAGATATAGAAGAGCGTCGGTGGCTCGGGGTTCGAACCCTGCCATGTACCAATATGTTTTATTCGAATTTCGAATTTAATAAGTAGATAATTTATCCAACATTCTTTCAAAAGCAAACATCGTGATGCAACCTACACATATCAGAGAAGAAATTCAAAGATATGTATGGTAAGGCCTAGTCACTCCTAACTTAGGTTAGACTCCTTATCAGTCCTTAATGTTGTTGATATATTAGAAATCTACACTGAGTGTCATCTTAGTGTAAATTTCTTATATCTCAATATGCCACTACGAACCGTTATTACCATTACCGTTATTTACCAAATAAAAATTTGAGTCATCAAATAACGGTTCGTATTGCGGCTATAACATTTCATAGAAATGTGAAACTATCAATTTCTTACAAAATATAGATACTAATGAGACGTAAATTTTAATTAAAATGATTATTTTAATTAGTTTCATTTAGAAGTTCTGTGAAAACGCTTGAACAACTTAGAATTTAATTTCACATCTGTTTCGTAATTTTGTCTTAAAAATGTTTCAATTTAATTGAACAAGTTCATGATATTGAAAACGTTATAGTGTTTGTTATAATATAAATTAAATTTATTCCTTCTTGATTTAAAAAATAACAAATATTTTTTAATAACGCACGCCAAATAAAAAACGCCAATCGTTTCGGCTCGTAGGTTTCAACACATTTTATAATCGATATATGTATGTAGTTTACCAAATCGTAACGTATTTTGATTCATAGAGACATTTTAGATTTGCCACATGTTATTACAAATATTTCAGTACTCCCTCATTCTTTTTGAATAAAAACTAACATAATAAATTAGAGGTTCAAAACCATATTTCTCTAGTATACACGAGTCTTTTAGCACGATATTTACAAAACAGGTTTAACATAGTTCGGATATAAATATTTTTGCTTACGATGAAATCATTTGCCAAACATTGGTCGGGACTTTTAATGTTCAGTTACTGAACTGGTTTTCTTACACTTATTATAATTCTTAATATTTCTTTGACAACCGATAAAAAAGCTTAATGTATTCAAGGCGGCGATTATGTAATAATAAAATTTTGTTAGCATGTACGTAAAAAAACAATTTATCTCATACAGTTAATTTTGTTAACATATCAATCGCACAGACCTATAAGTGAATATTAAAGCAAAGCTTGTTGTTTATCTGGTTATACATGTTGCTACAACTTATGAGCATTTTGATATCGGTATTTAGAAAATCTGGCATGTAGTATCATTTCCGCGTATCGCCTTCATATAGAGCCGCTGGAAAATTAAGTTCTCTTCCCATTCTCACTTTTTGCTTATAAAGAGAGAATAGCAAGGTGGATTTGCATGTGAGGGGACGCTTAGGAATGGTAAATATGCTCTATCTGTGCGTCCCCTCTTCACTCAATCAGAGGTGGACTAAGTTTCTGCAAAGATGTCTATTTGTAACAGTCATTTCGAAACTTTTAACAAATTCAAGTAACTGCATGTTCGTTTGCCATCTTAGACTGTAAAAACTATGATAGAATAAGTGTGGATTCCCACTGTGGTAAATCAATGTCCTCGTCCCTCTTTCTCATTCGATTAAAAACTGTATTATAAACATGTTTTATATGGGTGTTTACACAAGGCTTCGAACAAACAAATCTTACCTTAAATGCGTTCCTGAATTTGTTCGACATAATGTTGTAGAGAATGGGGTTAATCGCTGTTGATAAAAAATACAGCACTCCCGAGAGATAGGTAAGCACAAGATACACCTGTGAAAAAAACAAGATTAGAAACATAAAAAGCTGTTCAGAACTTGTTGTACAACATTTTGATTAGAGCTATGAATAATTACTACCGCTATCAAAATTATAACAAAAACTAGAGTTGAGTTACGTGCCCGGGTCAGAGGTGCCTAGTGAGTTTTTTAAGTGTCACTTATGACTCAGAAATAATTAGTAACTACTATTTTGATGATAATAATGATAGTTTAAGTTCTTAACTTATCATATAAAAAATTGCCATATTTAATATTACTGGAAAAGTAACTCACTACAATGAACACATCAAAAGAAAATAAATGAAAATCATAAATGAACTAAAGCTACTTTCTCCACATCATTCGAAAACAATAGATCCTTCAGTTAGAAAAACTGCTTCATCTTTGTGTTGTTAAAATAAATTAAAATAATTACCAAGAAAAATGTATCACTCGGATGATCCATGCTTTTGCCGTATATCGCAAGCAATCGTTGTACGTGGAACGGAGCCCAACATATGAAGAAAGATAAAGCCACGGCAACTGCGGACAAATAATATTAATAGTAAAGTCGGACATTTTGTTCCACCTTGTAGATTCCTAAGGGAGAAACGAGTAGCCTTCGGGTGTAACAAATGAAAATATATTACGCCGGATAATATGAAGTAATAAAAATAATATAACGCTCAAATACCAATTATACCGTATTTGAAATGTTTTTCATGATATCGAGATTATGAATGTGTGTATCTGTCGTTTAAAATATATTAAAATGGATTTAATATTATGATAAATTAAAACAATGAATATACGATTAAGAATTTTATTAATTCTGATTGAAATTATATTTCATTAAACAATGCTCACACTGTTGACCTTAACTTGTTCAACATTACTAAAATCAAATGATTGAATTTAAAGCCACAGAGTGTATTACTATTAGGTCATTATTTACAGTAACTAAACTAAATCCATTTAATATTGAACGAACTAAGCAATTAATTTGAATTCTTCATTTACATTGTCGTCTCATTTCGTTTTTAATTAATTGTCGTCTACTACAAACTAAACGTCGTGATTAATTTTTATTTCAACCGTTTTGTTAATTAAATTATCTAGTTTTTTGATACAAATTATAATATTTTGAAAAGAACTATTTTTTTTTGTAAAATTATTATAAAATAACTACTTAAAACTCACCTAACATCCGTATAACTCTTCTTTGCGATGTGCCGTGTCGATATCTAATGTTGGCACAAAACTTGTCACTGCCGTTAGCGCTCAACTTCTTTGTAGGATGCAGAACACGCGACGTTCGCAGCTTGACACCGATGAACACGTACAGCACTGTTATCACCGACATCGGCGCCACGAAGAAAACGAAACTCGATATAACGAACACTTCATGCACACCTTGTCCTTTCACAGTACAAGCGCTCATATTCTGACCGTTTTCCACATATGTAACGATACCAAACTGCATGGCCTGCGGTACAGCGGTACATAACGCGCATATCCATATCGCAATGATAAATCGGACGGCTCTTGATAATTTGGACATCGTATGCGACATGAAAGGTCGGCAAATAGCAATGTATCTCTCGACTGTGAATGCTGTTATTGTCAATACAGTTGCATTCGCAGATGTTTCCGAAGCGAGGCCTAACGTTATACAGAATACCTCGCCTAGTGGATATATGAAAGGATTCCAGAGTCGGTATGATTCTATTGGTAGTCCACAAACTAGTAGGATCAAGTCGGATACGGCTAAGCTAAACAAATAGAAGTTCGTAGCGGTGTGCATCGATCGATTCCGCGCGATCACAAAACATGTGCTCAAGTTCCCGAGGATACCGGCCACGAAAATAATAGCGTATATCACTGTTAGCGGTACAATTAAGTTCAAAGAGTCTGGCTCATGAAATGACGAAGTTGTCGATTCGTTTGTCCCGTTCAACATCACAACTTCACTGTCATCCTCCATTGTTAGCGGCTGATTTAGATATCAACTACCTGCAAACAAGGAAAATTTGTTAAAGTTAATCAATATTACTTTTTATAACTGTGCTAATTGTTTTAAAATGACAAAGATATTAAATCAGCACAAACATATGCTTATATAATACTTTACATGCTTTACTATATAATACGGGTGTAAAATAATAACAATCGTTGATTCATTATATAGAGATAATCACATTATGGTGTTATATGTATTTAATGTAGGCGAAAAACTTTTAATAAAAAAAATATGTACAAATGGTTATATGTTACATATCAATGATTTTAACAATTTATAAATAAACTGAATCTATCTTCAAATTACATTCTAAGAAATCTACTCAAGTAACCCATAGAGTATAAAAACCAAAACATCTAAGACTCGACAAAACAAATAAAAAAGCAGTCGTACAATAAATTAAATAAAATAAATTACAATCGACCTTCCTCAACAATATAATTAAAGATCGTGTTACATTACTCACTCCAAAGCTTCATAACATTTTATAAAACAAATAAAACAACTTGTAAAACATGGAAGTCTGTTTTCAACATTTCATTGTAAAGTAAGGTCAATTTCGTCGAGTATCAAAACAACATTCGGTAAGATGTTTACGATTCGTCAAGAAACGACAA
Organism: Papilio protenor; assembly: GCA_029286645.1. Taxonomy (NCBI): domain Eukaryota; kingdom Metazoa; phylum Arthropoda; class Insecta; order Lepidoptera; family Papilionidae; genus Papilio; species Papilio protenor. Next base: position 6,096,469 of record JAGSMZ010000011.1, read on the forward strand.
AGATAAATGCTCAGTTCACATCCGGCGTTCACAGGCGTGCGTCAACCATTAAATTAAATATAACTGGTATGTTTTAATATACACCACGTCAGTAATTACCTAAAACACTTCAATGTAAACATTTTTACAAGCATAATAAGCAATGTATAAAGCGTTACTTTCTACAGACATAACTGTAAAAAAATCTATTGTTAAAGACTGACCTATATCGACCCTGAATTATATCGGCGAAGAAATTGAAAGATACATATGAAGTCAGACGACCAATTAGTTGACTAATGCTTACTCATCTCTCACTTAGCTTAAGCTCCGAACCTGATATTACCGTGACCAGAAATATAAAAATTCGCCGAATTGTGGAAAAAAAAGAAACTAATTTGTTTGCGCACATTAGAAACTGAAATAATAAAGTCAATTGAAGCTCCTCCAAACAATAATTTTTATATACTTGGTTAGGCCTAGGAATCGCTAGAGTTAAATAAAACAAAACAATTCATCTAACATACTAAACGTTAAACAATCTTATTTCATAAAAGTTCAATTTGTTGTCTTACAAAAAATTTACTTCAACTGGGTAAAACTAAATGCTATTTGTGTAGCTTATATAAAACTGAAATGACTGCTCTAATATTCTCTTAAATAAGAAATATTGTGCTGCTTTCCTGAAAATTTTAAATGCTATTTAGTATTTTGTTTTTAAGTACGTTTTCTAGTAAGATTTTTAATGACACCATTTAGATAGTTAATGTAGCTTACAATTACATTTTATTAACGTGTAACATGGCTATTATTATAATTAAAATAATTACACTGCTAAATGTACTATTATTCCAATCCGATCTTTAGTTTAAACTACGTACTTCATTTATATTAAAATAGATATAAAAGTACAAATCTTGCGCTAAAGTATAAGCATTATTATGGTTATAAAAGTGCAATGAAGTTCCACAGAACAAAAACGCCTTAGGAGTCGTATAACGTACGCCCCAGAGAACAACAAACAATATTGTTTTCTAAACTCGAGGCGTAAAGCGAACATTTGTGGGGTATAATTTCATTCATAAATAACTTTACTGCTGCACAGCTCATCTAAACACATATTTAAATACACGAAATGATACTTGACTGATGTTACGTAAAGTAAGAGTTTTAATTTATCTATTTCCTTAAGTATTTAATTAAATCGTTGTTCAGAATTCCATCGATTTTTTATGTACTGCTTACTTAAAAATGAAATTACTCTCTACTATTGGAATTAGATTAAATATTGTATCATTTATAACTATCCTTTGTCGTGTGAATCCAAGTTAGAGCCAGCAATATATAGATACATGAAGTCTGTGTTTGATGGCATGCATAAGAGTTACGTCGTGCGATAAAGGAAATAAATGACTCTGTTACTGTGATTCTGTATCTCGAAATACATATATATTTTGTCTATATCTATACTAATATTATAAAGGGGAAAGATTTGTGTTTTTGTATTTTTAAAAACTTAAAAACTACTGGGCCGATTTTAATCATTCTTTCACCGTAAGAAATGTAATTTATCACAGGCAAAACCTTTTATTCATTTTTTAATTTAATGGGGAACAAAGTCGCGAGCAACAGCTAGTATAATATAATATATAGTTCATCATCATCTCCCCTGCCTTATCCTACTCCCGTAGGATCGGCGCACCGGGTTTTCGTCCTCCAAATAACGCTATCATCCGTCATCTCAGTCATCACTCCCAACTAGTATAATATATAGTTGATAAAGTTATTTTTTTTTCTTAAAACTAAATAACAATTTCAAACTAGACTACCATATGTAATGAGCAAAACACGTCTCTAACGGCTAAAATATATTCGATGTTGAACCATTCTTGCTCATCCAAAGTATTTCATTAACATTTTTAATCCACTTAATATATCTAATTTAACTGTTGTGAAGGGCGAACGATAATCGAAAAACCTGAGACTTAAAGGTCTGTTCTTATGAGCATATGCAAAGCTTGAAAACAACAATACAAGTAGTTTATTATTAATATATCTCCTTATAAGTATATCTCCTTTCTAACAAAAACATTCACTGTCATTTCCAGTCTCTTTGAATCTCCGTTAACATTTTGTGTTGCAGTCCTTTATAACGCTTTACACTGCATCATCAAGTGCGCACAAAGCAAACGGATGTTCTAAACACTGCTCGGCACAAACATATCCTAAAGTACCTGTCTGGTCTATGTATTTTCTTTGTAATATTTTATTTTTACACCTATAACATTTTTCCGTATAACATCACTTGATGATCAGCGTAAACATTCACAAAACAAAAGAATGACTGATATTTTAAATTATCTATTCGGAAAATACTTGTACTCGTATAACAGAAGACCACAAATTCCTGAGTGGCTCTTTTTTGTTTTCATTTTCCGCACTTAAAAGAGTAAATTAAGAAAATGGTAGATCGTCATTTATTTTATTTGAATAAAATAATCTACTCTGTTAAATTAAAATGCTTTACTCACTTTGTTATAATTAAAGGGGCTATAAAAAGAGCAGAATAATTTCGACATATCTTATAAAGATTAATAAATTTTAAATATCAAATGCGTTATTAACAAGCTTTTATAACCTATAATGTTATTTCTTAATATGTTTTTATGAAATAAAAATTTCGTTATTCCTAAAATTGTTCCAATGAATTTAATAATGTCAAAACAACCAAAAATAAATAAATAAACAGTGCTGGGACAACCTAACCCCATATTTATGTTTTAATAAAACATAACATAAATATTACAATTCATACGCGAGAAATAATTTATATTCAAAACAATTCGTAATTAATGTCATGTTAGAAAGTGAAGACAGCACTCTTTATTTATGCCACCATAACATCCAGCAACTTCACTTCACTTATATTTATTCATCATAAAATTAGTTACTTATCTTTTTAACGCTCATTGTTCTTCTGTTTTTGTAATCGATGTAGTTAATAGACGTGTAAGATAAATTACTTACTATATCTAATGAAAAATCATAATTTTTCGCAATAAGTTCGATTTTATTTCCCATTATTCCCATATCTAAAATTATTTACCATTTCTAAACTAAGCCACGTGTCCTATTAGTAATAAGTATATTCCTATTATTAATAAGTATAACGGCATGAAATGCTTGTTACTTTTTGAACGATTAAAGTTACTGGCAAATAATAATTTTGAGTACTGGCTGAATGTGCATCGGACATGATAGATGTCAAGCGACGATCGAATGACGGATGACAGTTGTCTTTGAATGGTGAAATTATGCGCTTTGTAATGATAAAGTCAATTGGTTAATCTCTGTAAATGTTTGCAATCTGATTAGATCGTGTAGTTTTCATTTAAGATGGTAGTCAACTAAGGTGTTTCTAATGTTACGCGATTGTTATTTCATACGTTCCAACACGATGTAGGATGGTTACCGTGTATATGATCTGCCTTCGGAATTAAATGTGCAAACCGCTCGTCACTCCGACAAGTATTTGATTATTATGATCATTTAGTCACTGACGTAAGTCGTTGTACCATAACATAAATTGAAATATGACTTTACTAGCTATCGACCGCGGGTTCTTCCACGCGAAAGTAAATAATAACTTAATCAGTAGCCTATGTGTTATTCCTATGTTCTATGTTCTATGCCAAATTCCAACGAAATCTATTAACCGCTCTGGAAATATTTAGTAACATCCATCCATACAAAATTTCGCATTTATAATATTAGTTAGATTATTCAATCGAAGAAAATTAAATCATAATTTGTTAAGTATTGAATACTACTTTGACGTAAATTATGAATACACTTAATTCAATATTTGGATTCGAAAATTACACGATTTTTAATTAAACGGGAAGTAAAAATATCTCATCGAAGATAAGCTTCTGTAATCCAAAACAACTCTAATTTTAAACTCGAACATCGTAAAGGTTAAGAGCGCGTTAAAATTTCGATCATTTTTTTAATAAAACAAACAGCACTTTCTTAAATCCGATATAAAACACTGAAATTTTGTTATTTCCCCCAAAATAGAACATTCCTTTCCTACAAAAATCTCAATAATTTTACCAGGATTTTATAATGCGAATTTCTTTAACAAGTTGTTAATAAAATAAATTAAGATTAATTGCTTTTAGCTTAATATTTGGTTGTTCTTTTATAACAAGTGGATGTCAATGCCGCGGAAACTAGGAATATTAAAATTAGTAGCAAGAAAATCATTAAAAACACAATTATGACTTTTTATTGCCTTTACGTAATAAACTTTAAGTGAAACAATTGATTCAAGTTAATTATGAACACCTTAATGCCTCAATAGACAGTATATTTATATTTTATGATCCTACGTTCTGGAGAAGGTCGACTGAAGATATTATGAATACCTGTTGTAGGAAATAAACAACATCATAACAAAAAAACATACAAATGTTACAAGTTTAACCAGTTGTTTTAAATAGAAAAATATTGATAATTCGATCGCAGCGTGCATCTTTTTAAATAATTTTATAAGTTTTTTTTTATTTCAAGAATAGCAGACGGCTGAATAGATCTAAATCTAATTTGGAACAGTAATAAATTACACTGAGCAATAATATATAACTACTCGTTTTATTAATTCCACGTGAACAAAGTCGCGGGCGAATGTTAGACAAGTTTCTGAATAAAATTAGCTCGAACTCGTGTTTGACAACCCCCAGAAAGATTTACATCGTAAATGTATTAGCTGTTAAATTAATAATGTGGAGTATAAATAGAATCACGCTCGTATCCAACCATTATTTAAAGGTAAATTCCAATGGTTACCTTGAATCTATATTTTTTTTAGTTACCGATAGTTATAAGTCTGTTTGATTATTTTGGCGAAATCCAGTGTAATAAATAATAACACACGATCGTATGATTCCCAAATACAGATTAGAAAATATGCAAAGACGGTTAAATCGTAAGGTCAGTGGATCAAACCAATTCAAGAAAGAATAAATTCAATACGTAATCGATCGAATGATTTCGTTGATTTGTTCGATAATGCAAAAGTCGGACATTTACTTCAATCTTTGTTATTTTTCTTAGGACAATCATAATATTAAAAAGTCAAAATAAAAACTTATATTACTTTATTACAATAAGTATATAAGTTTTTTTTTTTTTTGTGACTGAGTTGTCACTGTTTGCCTTGAAGAGGCATTTACAGATTCACCGGGCTTGAGGTGGCCGAGCGCAGATGGCGCTTAGCCTAAACCTCGTTTATGAGTAACTAGGCTCGAGGGCTCCCTCAGGAGCCTCGGCTCGGGCCGTTACTTCGGTATTATTACCGGATTGGGAGGCCACCGAGCTCTTAGATCGCTTCGGGGGACGCTCCATGGAGTGACTAGGCACAAGGGCCCCCGAGAGGGGACCTCGGCTTGGGCTGTCACTCAATACGCGTTTAGCATTCCGATTCAAGGGTGCCCAAGAGGGCCGAACCTCGGCTTGATCGGTTGCTGTTATCTGATTAATATTATTATTCTTAATACATCTAACATTACTACCACTTCGGAAAGCGTTAGCGCTGGGAGAAGAAGTGGCGGAAGAAACTCCAGCAACGCTTCTATCATTGACAGGTGAGAACCTGCCTGCTATGAGGCCGTATCGCGAGAATGATTTCCGTAGTCGACAGCGACTACGGCGTGTTGTCTGTCGTAGTTGTTTAACCCTAGCCTGAGCGATAGTAATTGCATCGTCTTGGAAGTCAAGAACGTGCCTAGGTCTGCGATGATCACGTCGAAATTTACCGAGCGCGATTGGGTTGTAGGTGGCGGCACCTACAACTAACGAATTAGGATGACCGACGGCAGAGTCAAAATAACGACGCGACGCCAGCTTCAGGTGTTGGGCTATGGTGGGTAAGTCCAAGTCTATGTGAAGATCACTATTACGCATGTACCACGGGGCCCCCGTGGCTCTGCGCATGAATCTATTTTGAATCACCTGAAGTCGGTGTATTTGTTTCGGCGAGATGTGCGCGAATACCGGACTAGCGTACGTCATTACGGGGCGCACAACTGACTTATAGAGTGTCACCTTATTCCGAAGGGACATTTTGCTCTTTTTATTCAATAACGCGGAAAGGCGACCTAAGATGAAAGCCGCGCGGTTCCTAACCCGGGTCACGTGTGCGGAGAAGTTGAGTTTTGTGTCAAGGATGACACCTTAGTATTTTACTTGGTCTTCCCAGGGTATTGGGCTGTCCAAAAGCTTAACAGATGTGAGACGAGGTTCTTTGCTGCGTGAAAAGTATAGAGCCGCGCTTTTGGTAGGATTGATTTCGATCCTCCATTTCCTAAACCAGGCACCAAGGGTATTGCTGCAGTCTGTAGACGTCTGCATATGGCATCAGGCTTACGGCCTGATGTAAAAATGCAGGTGTCATCGGCAAATAACGCTAGTTCCACACCGCGTACGCGCGGAATATCGTTGGTATATAGTGTAAATAGGACTGGCCCTAACACCGACCCTTGGGGCACCCCGGCTCGAACGGGATGTGATCTAGAGCAAACTCCCTCGACGCGGTAGCGAAACGTGCGACTACTTAGGAAGTCTCGTATTATACATACGAGACGATCGGGTACTCCGTACTCATATAGCTTGTATATGAGTCCGTTGTGCCATACTTTGTCGAACGCTTTCGCTACGTCGAGAAAGAGGGCTCCGGTGTTAAGGCCGCGTTGACGTTTAACTAGTATGTGTTCCGTGATGCGGTGCACTTGATGAGTGCATGAATGTTTGGCGCGAAATCCAAACTGTTCTGCGATAGGCATACCTTTCGTATCCATGAAAGTACGTAAGCGGGCTAGTATTAGGCGTTCATAAATCTTCCCAAAAGTTTTGAGAAGACTTATGGGACGATATGATGTGGGATTTGTCGGCGGCTTGGATGGTTTGAGGAACCCTATGACTTCAGCGTCCTTCCACTCGCGGGGGAAGACACCTTGAGTCATTGCTACGTTATATATGGTTACAAGAAGCTGTACAATAGCAGCAGGAAATAGTTTGGCCACCCTATTGGTAATGCCATCTGAACCGGGAGCTTTGCGGGGGCGTAAGTTTTTAATTAATTCCTCAACTTCATCGCTGGTTACCGGAGGAATGGAATCGAGAAGGGGTACGTTACTCCTCCGCTCGACCTCTCTGTCCACCTTTCGGAGGTGTTCAGGGTCGACCGGTAGGCTACTAGGGGAGCATTGGGCCTCGAGACTGTCAGCCAGGCATTCGGCTTTCTCATCGTCCAGCATGGCTGGTATCATATTTGGACGTGAGAGTGGCGGCATCGTAGGGTACGTGTCGCCTTTGAGTGATTTAGGGAGTTTCCAGAAAGCTAAATGCGATGGCTTTAAATTACTGAGATCTGAATCCCACCTTTCGTTCCTAAATGCAGCTATGCGTGCTTTGACCTCACGCTGTAGTTTACGTAGCTGTTTTCGGTTCAATTCGGTGGGATACATATCGTGGGCACGGGTAGCCGCGTTCTTGCGCCTCAATAAGTCTCTAATGTCTGGTGGTAGTGACCAACGATGGTTATTCATCTCTGGGATCTGCCTTGAGCAGTCCTCTATGACGTTTTGGACATGACTTGTTAGAGAGCCGATCGCGACACCCATGTCTTGTTCAGTATTTAATTGATCAGGGATGATATCCAAGTCGGGTGAGTTTACAATTTTAAGTTTAGCTCTGAGCTTGTGCCAATCGATTACTGTCTTAATTAGGGGGCGGTAGGTGCAGATGGCCCTAGCTGTAGAAGGACTGGCCGGTGATCCGAGTGAAGCTCGTGAATCACCTTGACATCGCATAGGTTTAAGTTAATGTTTTTGACGATTGCAATGTCAAGCACATCCGGTGTGTGTCCCAGAACATGGGGATAGTGGGTGGGCTCTATGGGCGCTACGATTTCAAAATCTAGTAAGTCAGATAGTGAGTCGAGCGCACGGCCTCTTTTACTGATTCTGGTCGAGTTCCATCGGGTGTGCTTGCTATTGAAGTCGCCAGCAAGGATTGTAGCATCTCCTATAGATAGGAGGGCTTCAAAGTCCGAGCGTAAAATTGTTGCGCTTATTCTACAAGGAAGGTAAACTGAAGCTATTGTTATGGGAGCGTGGCCTGTCATGGCCAGCTGACAGATCGAGGCTTCTAAGTGCGTTAACGCGGGCGTGTCAATCGGTACACAGTGCAGAGATTTTTTGTAGTAAATAACAGTACCGCCGCCTGGGGCACCGGTCCTGTCATTTCTAACGATGTTATAATTAGAGACCTTTGGGTCCCTCATTGTCGGTTTGAGAAAAGTTTCCTGCACGAGTAACACGTCGACTTGATGGTCGCGAAGGAAGGTGTAAATTTCGTCACGTTGTTCCCTAACACCATTTGCGTTATAGAAAGCTACGGTGATCGAACGTGGTTTGACTCTGCCGTTATTACGTGCGAGAGACGGGGGGGTACTATTAATTCCGTTTGGTTGTGCAGCCATACTAACCTAAAGTATTATTGTAGAGCACGGATAATGTGCTCGTATTTCAATAAAACATCGACGCGCGTGATTATATCTCCGGTGGAGTTTTTAAAAGCATGAGCGAAGTCTAAAACCTCATTCATGTCGAGAGATCGCAACTTCTTAAGTGATTCAAGGGGATCGGCCCCTGTCACATGGTGTGCAGGTGGTACAAAAGCCGGCCTTGCGGGGGTCGGTTTGGTAGCGGACGCGGCGTGTTGGTAGTTCGCGGACGCGACAGGGATGGGTTTCCCTCCTGCACGGTATGCGTACGAGGTTGAAGGACGCTCAGCACGAAGCGGGGGGAACGAGTCTAATGTCGGTACATGTCGTGGTTTTTGGGTGAGTTGCCTGGTGGTGTTCGGGGCATACTCCCTACGTTTAGGTGCTTTAGGGCACCCAAGATAGTTAGCCCTGTGGTCGCCGCGGCAGAGGACGCATGCGGGTTTGCCGAAGGCTTCTAGCAGTGATTTGTCCTTCGGTCTAGGACAATCGATCGTGGCGTGATCGTCTAGGCACTTGACGCACCTGGGACGGGCAAAGCAATTGCGGGCTGAGTGCCCATACAATTGGCATTTGTGGCATTGTCCGGGGAGGGCGCTCTTCCGAGGCGGCTCGACGACTAGGCCACTAAGGCCGCAAATCGACTTTATGTCGAAGATCGCTTTACCCTCGGGAGAGAGCTCAAGTTGGACCTTTACCATGTCCATGGGAGTTTTCGAGCGTCTATTTTTCATCCGGTAAACTGCCAATACCGGGATATTTTGCCGTTTTAGTGACTGTGTCACCTCGTCGACGGATATTTCCTTCGGGATCCTCTTGACGACCACCTGAAGGATACGCTCTTCGGCGAGCGTATATGTGTGATAGTAAATATTTTTTTCTCGGAGGAACTTGGTGACACCGCGATAATCTGCAACTGTTTCCAGTTGTATTTTGATACCTTGGTTGGTCGGAGTTGCTATATATTTAATTTTGTTCGATAGAGCCGATTCTATCATCGGCCATTTGTCCCTAGCTTGAATATAAATTGGTGGAGGCCGTTTGTCTTGTGGCGCGCGGGCCATCGGGGGATTTGGTTTAGCGGGATGTGTCTGAGGGGCATCCGTGGGCTTAAGCGTGGGCTGGGAAGTAGTAGGGGCCGCGATGGAGCGGGACGTTCCAGGCGTTGGCTCTAATGATGGTTTTTGTGCCTTTGGTGGCACTGGGGATGTTGACGCAGAGGCAGCGGGGGACGCAATTTTCTTGCGTTTCTTTTTATTTATGACGGTGGTAAATGATCCACCTGCGTCCTCTTCGTTCTCCGGAGACAGAGGGGACTCAAAGTCCATTGCAGAGTCTGAGCGCGACGATACTGAACTTGCCCTAGACGAGGGCCGCGATGCGGGATTGACGTAGTCTTGGAACTCATCGAAGATGTTCCTGTACTTAAGCCGGAGGAAGCGGACTAAGGCGTCAAAGTTATCCGCCATATTTAATTTTTTTCCTAAATATTACATGCAGTCCCGGTGGGAATGCCGGGGTGTGTGTCCCTACCTCCCTCCCTGCTGGGATAAGCAGGGAGGATGTGTGCCTACTACGTGTAGCCCTAGTGCGTCCGAGTGCCGATCTTATTGTGCACTCGGGTGTGTGCTTAGGTCTAGCTAAAGCTACCCGTGGGCTCTAAAAGGCCAATCGTGGACCAACGTTGACTAGGGCACTACCCAAGGCCAGTGGTGGAGGTCCCTTCCGAATTATGCGGTTCCCTAAAGGGGAAACGCGGGCGAACGGGGCTGCCCGACTAGCTTCGTTGTCACCGTTAGGTATCCGCTAGTCTTAAATACGTAACTAAAATCTTGCTCCGCGCAGTGAAAACTGCACTTCGCAACACTTTGTACGCGGTCTCCGAAGTCGGAAACAATAGACGACACGACCGTAATAAAAAGAAACCAGGGAATTGCTTGCCAGATGGCGTGCAATAAATTATTCCTGAAAGGAACAATGACTTTATGACGTTCTTACTCGAAACTAGGATTGTTGCTTGCCAGACGGCCGGTGTAATAAAAATTACGCCGACACAGGTGGCTCGCTAACAAAGGATGGCGGCGTGCTTTATGGCACGCACCTGCGCAGCGGGTTGATCGACGTATTGTCGGATGGAGCGACAGATGTGCGGTGAGCGGACACGTCCGTTCACCTCAGCAGTCTGTAGCGGAGTCAGTATATAAGTCTTTAATAGTATATTCTTATAGTACGTCTGTGCATAGTGCCGAATCCGAAAGAGATGGATGGATTGTGTTAAAGGTGACATGATCAAAAAGGGAGTGATGACTGAGATTACGTATGATAGAGATATGTTGAGGACAAAAACCTGTTGCGCCGACCCTACGGGAGTAGGATAAGGAGATGATGATGATGATGAAGTATATAAGTCTTTACGTTTTAAATGTCATTGATACACTATGTACTCACTATTACACTTAATTTACGTTAAAGTAATACACTAATAAACTAAAGTTAGACAAACAATACAATAATTATAAAATAGCGTAAACAAAACGATTAAAGCAAGGTCAAAACTTTAGTAAACAAAAATTTTAGGCTTTACGAATAAATTGGACAACACAGCCTACGCAAAGCCATCTAAGCATTCTAGGCTTAAGGTCACGGGTTCGAATCTATAATTTGTTCGATGTCTTTTATCATCTTATTTATATCATGAAATTTAATTTGTGGGTTTAAAATTTCATATAATTTACGATTTAATATGTAGTGTCCTAATTTTGAGATAACAATTTCTATCGTTAAAAAGCTGATAAGTGTCAAAATTCCCACCGCTTTATAACTTATTATTTCGTTACCACAAACATTTACATTTTAATTAAAAGTATAAATAAACGATCGGCTAAAAATCACTAATAAATAATGTAAAATATTTCTACGGATAAATCAAGGTTACTAATCCGTGGCCAATTAGATAAATATCAGATTGTTTTAAAATAAACTATTTTATAGCACGTGTATACGATACTTCGTTAAATAATATGCATAATAGAGAATAATAAATATCAGGATAAGAACATAAAACATTTTTTGTCAATATTTTTCCGGTGTTGAAAACACAACACCGGCCAACATCTAAAACTGATTTTTAATTATTTCCACGTTAAAGTTACATAAACAAGGTTAATTAATTGATTACATCACAAAAAACACTGATTTATTTTATAAACTAACAGTTTATCTTAAACATGCATGCAAAAGACAATAATTCCGACAATTAGCAGGATAAAGATCTTCCCCCTTAGACAAAGTAACATTCGATTATCGCCATTTCGTTGATCGAAAAGTCAAAAATGTATGGAACTGACAGTAACATTTGATAAGTCACGTGCTTGTCACGTATTCCTATACATTTTGACACATTTTGTCGATTCTACAAGCGACATTGCCGATCGATAGTCACTTTGTCTAGGGGGGCTTGTTCCTCGAATCTACTGAAGTCTGGAGAAGTTTTTTTTGTCTGTCCTCAATCACACCGATGTCTGATTATTTTTTCAAAATCTTTTCTTTTGTTATTATTATTTTTTTGTAGGTATTATCTGTTTATAAAATGTTTAAGGTCCTATGAAGACGGTAAATATTAATATTCATAAAATGTATTCGTGAACTTTATTAAAATTTTCGTGACACCGATGTACAAGGTTGTTATTGAATTTAAGAAAATAAGATTTCCTGTAACATGCAGTCAGCGGATTAATTTTAATTAAGCTGCTAAAATTCATAAGCCGCAAAAATATTACGCTTAGACTGCCTTAAATGATCACATGCATTACACTAATAAGGCTTAATAAGTGTAAATTTTGTCAAAGTCACCTTTTATATTAACGTATTGTGATACGATAAAAAGTAAGTTTCATAAGTTATGTACATAATTGACACGCGTACTGCTTCACGTTAAACAATCTCGTTAAATTTTAATTACAATTTGAAGGTTCGGTAAACATAAACAGATTACGACTGAAGGTCAACAATTAATCCCGAAATTCTCTCTTAAACCTCGAACATTTGACAAACTTACCTTAAAATTTAGTTCTAAGAAAATGTCACGAACAGTAGCTTCGATATCGGAAATATTCTTAATAGACTTTCATTTTGTGATATCAAATTTATAAGGTAACCTTTAACTTGTTTGGTTTATAAATAACTACAAATATTTTTTTAATTTTACCACAAAGAATTTTGCCAAAACATTAAGGTTTATAAAACGAATGATTCCCGACCTACATAAGTGGGAATAAGACCAGGGAGATGATGGTCAACAAGGCTTATATAGTTTAATAAAAATTGTAAAGACAGCATGGCATGTTACATAAAAAAATCCTTTACTGTTCGCCACCCTTTTTAATGCGTAAATTAGGTAAAAATGTTTATACTAAAACTCTTTTATAACTAAAATCTACCATGTAGTTTCATGTTAGGAGCCTTTAGATAGCCAAGTCGACTTAGAGAGTTCAATAATCTTTGTTGTGACCTTCATTATAACAGCTAATGTCTCCATGTCTTTAATAAGCCTGAAATTTGTTTTCTTTCACGAGTCGCATACTTATATCATGTGCCATGTTTGTACAATTGCTCATTGTATTAATTACACTTACGTTTAATGAATATAATTAACGTTACAATTTAGGTATAAAATCGTTTTTTAAATATTGAATCAAAGGTTAAAAAGGGCTACATACTTTTAATTTGGTGTTTTTACGTGGCACTGGAACTCTAACCAGCCCCCTTAGACAAGGTAACATTCGATTACCACCATCGCTGATCGAAAAGTCAAAAATGTATGGAACTGACAATAACATTTGATAAGTCAAGTGTTTGTCACGTATTCATTCGACATCGCTAATCGAAAGTCATTTTGCCTAGGGGGGCTGGTTCAGTGATTGTATCCGAAACAAAAGAAGGTTTTAATCGTAGTCGAATGTTATTTGATAATGTATGTTTCCAGTTGAGATGTCTGGATGTGTTCAATTTAAAAATCATAACAAATTAATTGTAGTCCCGAAAACAATTTGCAGAATTATCAAGATGTATTTGCCGTTTTTCAATCTTTGAATGTGGTACTACAAAATGTTTTATCCATGCTTATTTCTCTATAGACTTTATTTGTCATGCTTTTTTTTATTCATCTCTTGATGCATAAACTATCACTATTAAAGTAAAACTAATAAACGCCCGTGCATTTTTAGAAAATCGCTTGTAATTCATTAATTGAGTTTTTTTTGTATTTCATGTTACTTGTCACATTATACTGAATTATCTGTAATGTTCTAAATTTCAAAAGATAATATACAAAAAGTAAATTCTATTCGACTACAATTCCTGAATAAATTACAGACAGTTATGTCACTTTGATTCCGACCTTTGAATTTTCTAGACCACGTCCACCATCCAGACAAAGTTCGCCACAAATCCTTCTTAATATTTCAACTCACAACCTCAAGAAAATATTCATTTGTTACCTAACTAAAGTCGTAATATTTTAACAAAGACAAAACATTTAACAAGTTCTTGTTTTAAGACGTTTATGTTTGAGGAAGTTTGAAGTTTAAATCTTCCAATTTTATTAAATCATCTATTTCCTGTATTTAAAATATTTAAATTACTATTATGTAATTATTTTCGGTAAAAAAACAATTATTTTAATTACCTTCCTTACAATTATCTACGTCTTAACCAAACTGAGAAAAAACTTTACGAAATAGTCATTAATATTTACTTGTATGGAATTTGCTCTGCCTTTACCTTTGACCTTGAACTACCAAAATCATAAGAACCACTGCGTTTTTTAATTCTCGACCGTTAAAAATTATAAACCTACTACCTACTGAATAATTTTAAATTAAAGAAACCGGTTAGATCTGATAAGCTCACAAATTTATAAGAAAAACAGAAATATACACCTACTTTGTGTATGATCATAAAATTTAAATTTGACACGAAATACAGTAATTTAAAAAAATCCGTTGAATATTTTAATGATTTAACAAGAAATATGTAAAAATATCTAGTACGCGTATTTTTTAATTTAAGCTAAGCACATTTAATATTTTCACAGTGAAAATCATTTTGAAATGTGTAAAATTAATTTAACCGTTTGTAAAAAGATAATACGTCAAAAACGCATACATACCGTTTAAAGGGCATCCAAAAAAGCAAAACAAATAGCACAATCGAATAACAAAACGAAACAAATATGTCAGAAATTCACTGAACACAATCACACGTTAATGTAACTTTTTACGGTCATACTTCGCGTTTATCGTTAGTATTACGAATGGTAAGGTTTACACTGAATGGCCCGGTACGATAATATCGTGACGCTGCCGATTCACTACTGAAATCGAGCAACGGAAGCCTACAGCTGCGTCCTCAGTCACACCGCTCGCAGCGGTCAATGTCAACGTCTATATGTAAACTAATACAGCCATATTATAACAACCTGTGTGAATGCATTAGTATAAAATATTGATAAAAAATTAGTAAAAAAACGCAACTAAAATATTTTTTAAACCAGCTTTCAAATAATTATAATATGTAATTATTTAAGTTTTTTGTGCTGAGTTAAATGTTATTAAAAAAAGAAATAATATCAAGCTTTTTTACTTATTATTTTTATTATTTCAGATAATTTTGAAGTAAAAAATTATTAAAAAGTACAACTCAAGTAATATTTACGGCGTCTGTAGCTTTTTTCTCCCACCTACGTGATAGCTTTTTCGACGTAAAACAATATTCTAAACGTGCGCGTCAAGATTCATTATTTTTTTATCCAATGCAATAAGAAATGTTTCAGTTTAATTGACAGTATAGAAATATGTCAAGGGTATACACTTCTTATAGAGTTCTAACTCTATAAAATGTTCTATCGATTGTAGCTTTCAATTTTGTTTATCGAAGCTACCAGCGACTTGACATACCTTTACATTATAGGTTAAACGACAAAGGCCTAGACTGAGTAATATTTGAATACCGATGGCTCTATAAGTCTACATTGTATAGAAAAGTTTAATATGATCGTCATATACACATCTCGCAAAAACTTTCAATTTTCTAATTGTGACAAAGTAAATCAAAAACATTATTTTATGTACACTTTTTTATCATTTCTCGAATCAAATTGCAAATATTTAATGTTAAATTTATTTTCACTTAATAATAGTTTAGTTCAATGTTGTTCTGTAAATTCAATTTCCACAACATTAAATGAATATTGTTAGGTCAAGCTATAACTTTAGTTTTGAAGTCGATTCAATTAATGTGCTCAGGACATTTTAAGGTCGGTCACGCTTTAACAAGATTACTGGAATTTCATCGGAAAATATTAATAAAATTCTTAATCAAATTAGATTTTATTATCACACTAAAATAAGTTTCTAACAAAATTCTAAATAACCACCTCACATTGTAAGTTTGTTTACAACAATGTTTTTTTATTTTGGAATCTGAGGTATTTATTATAAAATTCAATCGGTATCTTATCGTCCATCCTCATAATGCCAAATTAATAAAAGTAACATAATAATGAATTCACACAATTGTTAATACATATGCAAACATATGATACATATCTAAAGTTCTTATTAAGATTTACTTGCAAATAATGACTTTTTAAATGTTAATCATTTAAAACTTGTATCCGCATTCAATAGCAAACAAAATGTGCTGCAATTTTAACATATCTAGTTGGTAACCAGAAGTAATGTTTGAACATTGATTTACCAACGTAATCTATACTAATATAATAAAGCGTAAAAACACACTTCTTTGTTGCCTAAAATGTCAGCAATTACAGCATATTTTTGAATAATTATTTTTTTAATAAAAAGCCCTACACTTACGTCATGCTTTAGGCTATATATTTTCACGCCGTTAAACTTAGGGGTTAATATTTTGGATAGAAACCCTAATGTGGGAAAGAGACCATAAGTTGCTGCCAACATCGAGGAAGCAAGATTGACAAGGTTTGTAATGTCATGTCATTTTGACATTTGCTATTGATAATTCGACACATGTAATCAATAAAATAAAATTTTCATAATTTCATGCGTATGAAGCCGCACGGGAACAGCTAGTGGATTAAATAAATATAACTGAAGTTTGGAATATTTCTCGACAAAATGAATGATTTTCGCGACAGTTTTATACGTCCTGTTAAAACATAAACTGAATGTTGCATTTTTGGTATAAAATATGTACGATTCAGCATTTCATGACATTTTATAGTCTTTCTCGATCAGTGCCAAAAAGTCACTGCGTACTCCTTTGACTTACTGCTTCTTGTATGTGAACGTAATCTTTGTTGACATGACATTGCTAACAGTGCTCGAATAGTAACGTTTTACTTGACTAAAGGCACCTCAGTACGTCTCCCTTAAAGTGAACTGATTTGGACAAAGTTGCAAGAGGGCAGCACTGGACCAACCATTATACCATTTGAAAAGGGCGACCAGCGCTAGAAGAGATGTATGGAACGACTATTACTAAAATTCTCTAACCTAATCCAAATAAAACTCGTGATAATACTTTTTGTAAAAACTACAAACAAAGTAATTAAGCATCTGTAATAACTCACTTTATAAAATCGATAAGTGTTTTTAAACAAAAACAAGTATAACGAGTCAGCAAATAAATAAAATGCATATTAAAATTTTGAATAATAATTCTGATCTTGATATTAAAATTTGTTATTAAGATATTTTAATGTATTCCTTTCTTAATGTATCCACATAGTACATACTAACATTTAAATATTTGAGAATTGGATACATCATATGTATAGGTTATGTACATTAAAAGCTGTTATACGTTTCAAAAAACCACTCTAAGACATTTTGGGAACCAGATATTCGTAATTTAATACTAAGACTTAGATTAATCTTTTAGCCATAGAGTTTTTCCTTCTTAAATCATGAGTATCATAGATTTCTTTCAATAGATGTCTTGTAGATTTATTGAAAAAACTGTATAAAAATGTAAGCTGTTGGAATAAAAAGTACATAATGTTCTTCCCGCATATATCAGTTCCACCTACCATTAAATGCCTATAAAAATAATTCCATTCTCGTCGCAGATTTCGAAAGCCGACTTTTAAACAGGCAGACAGAATATTTAAAAGAAACATATTTTTCGTAAAAAATAATACAAAATACAACGTGCTATGTATAAAAAAATATTTTAATTTAAGATACAGACACTCTACACTTATTCTGATATTTGCTTATAAATTTCGGTAATTCCAATCATATTTTAACTTAAATTAAAAATTTTAAACGCCAGTCTGGAGTGAAATGAAATTAGCTGAAGTATTCCTTCTTCCAATAAATCTATAAATTTAATGAAAGTCCATTTCATTAGCAATTTGAAGCTGAACGCAATCTTTTATCTTTCGTCTTCTGATTACCATTGCGAAAACACAAAAAAGTATGGATAGTTTATAGATGCGATATAGATGGCAGGTGATGGTTTTTATGTATTGTACATCGGGAGTTCAAAAATACTAGTAGCCCATTCCTTGTTCCGACTATCTTTGTTTAAATTTCATCAAGATCCGATCAAGCGTTCCGTAAAATCCGTACATCCATCCCCAATAGTTAACATTTATAGCGTTAGTCAGATTTTTTAAATATGAATATATTAGTAGAATTTTGTTAATTTACTAATATTTCCTTTAACCATCCCATCTATGCTCTAGACTTGTGCTAGGATTTGGTTCACGACAATAGTCGAATGGTGGGATTCGAACCTAGACCGTAAGATCGGTAGTCCGTACCCCAAACCATTAGGCTATTGGCGCTTAAGATTATTATCTATGTTTTAACACCACAAACTTTGAACCATCAGCAAGTTTGTGATAATTTACAATTAAAATTTAGATGATTTTAAGATTTGTAACCATTATTAGGTGTTTACATTATGTTATGATAAACAAAATAATCTGTTAATCTCGTTTCATATTAATATTAATGTATTTTGTATCTTATTGCATAATTTTAATATAACCAAATAATTCGGAAAATATATTAGACAAAAAAACGTGTCTCATTTATCTTCACCAACGACGGACATTGTGTGGGAATGAATATTTTATATTAAAATCGGAATTTAATCTATATTAGAATATTTAGTATCTACACAGTAATCGAAGTGATAATGCGTTTGTTTTCTGTTGGATCTAGAGGTATAAAAAGTCTCGTTTCCACTATTATCGTGTTCGGTGCGTTGTTAAGGATATATGAGCGACCCTATCGGATCTGCAATCTCTGTAATGGCCACTCTTTCAATGTCTATTTCTCGTACTATGTCTTAAAAATAGTTTCGTCTTTGAATATAGTTAGCTATTTTAGAGACTGAAATAATAATTACCAATCTTTAATAAGGTAATGTTCAGAAATGTTTAAAAGAAACGTTTAGATTTTTTAAAACTTCAATAATGTGAAAAAAAAAAGTTTTTTTCTTTTCTGTTCCACTGTTCATCCTTTTGATTTTTTAATCCCTTTCATCCCGTACGAATTCGTACCTAAGAACAATCTCAATTCTTATGGAACCGACAAAAGTAATGAAGGAATTCGTGAAGCGGCCTAAGTGAAAGACGATAATTACTTTGGCGACAGCTTAAAGTTATGTTTATGAAAGTATAAGAACAGCCATACATCTAACTTCTTGAATTAATTACTTTAATGTGACGTATACTTGTTTGTTAGACTAAGGGTAACGGAATTCTATTTTCAGGATTTAACTAAATTGTCTTAATATTTTATTTTATTTATTGAAAATTTTACAGAAAAACACAAATTAAATATATGCACAAATATAGCCCCGCAAAAACCATATAATTGGTTTGTCCGCGGGTGCGGTGTTACAATATTACATATTACATATATATGTAGAGTGTCGTAGTGAAGTGTAGCATAACTGTATGACTTTTTTTTGTGTAAAATTATATAAAATATATACATACATAATATATTGTATATAACTAAAATATTCTATTCATGGGCTATTTTCAAAAAGATGGCTTTCCAAACGCTTAACAAATAGTTTAAATTTTAGTCCCCTTCCCTTTCCACCCTTTCTTGAGAGGAAAGAAATGATGAGAAGGAAAAGTGGATTTGACGGTGGAGGAGACGCATAGGATGGGGAAATGTCCTCTTTATGTGCGCCTCCTTCTCCGTTAATTAAGGGTAGGCAACGCATCTGCAATTGCGGATGTCTATGGGCAGGGGTCGCTTTCCATTTCTCTAGATTCAGGTGGCCGCTTGCTCGTTTGCCACCTTATATTATATAAAAAAAGATAACATTTTCCTATGATATTATTTATACGATTTGTACAATATGTCTATACAATTGTCATCTCTCGAAAGTAGAAACTTATAAAGAAGTCAATTCATTTAAGCGACATCCTAAAAGAAGGAGATTATCATTATTGCCACGATTCCCGGTCCTGTGCCGGAGGTTATCTATACTATCTATATCTATACTATACTATTATAATAAAGCGTAAACACACACTTCTTTGTTGCCTAAGATGTCAGCAATTACAGCATATTTTTGAATTATTCTTTTTTTAATAAAAAGCCGTACACTTACGTCACGCTTTAGGCTATATATTTTCACGCCATTAAACTTAGGTGGTAAATGTTTTGGATAAAAACCCTAATGTAGGAAAGAGACCATAAGTTGCTGCCAACATCAAGAAAGAAAGATTGCTAAGGTTTGTCATGTCATGTCATTTTGACATTTGCTATTGATAATTTGACAAATGTAAACAATAAAATAAAGTTTTTATAATTTCATGCGGATGAATCCGCACGCGAACAGCTAGTTAGTTAATAAAATAATCGTTTTGAAAGGGCCTAATAAATTTGTGAATCTAACAAAATTGTAAGCCTGGGGCACGTTGATAAATAAATGTAATATAATCCGGACCCGCAATTAATTTCGCTTTTAGAAGTCACTATGGGCTTATATTTATTCAAAATACGAATAACAAATGTAAAAGAACTAAATCCCGCTTACAGATTTAAACAAATTTCTAGTTTTCGTAACCCTATTATAGGGCTACGAGTCTATAAAATCCGTCGAAATGCATATTACGCCTTACGCATATTACGTATAAGTTACACAACAGCCAAAAAATACAATATCTTTCATATAACAAGGTTAGTCCGACAAATCTTCTCTGATAATTTAAACAACAAATCTTTTTAATACAAGCAATAATGTCGTTTATGGCCCAAGACAAATTTACTTTCCGACGGAAAAAGTCCAATTTACGTCCCTGTACACTGATGTAGCTGACAGATATGCCGGAAAAAAATATAACACGGTTTTTCTTATTGACTAATCGTACAAGCTTGGAAGACAAAATGGTACCACGAAATGTTTACATAATGAAATAAGAGATACTCACAGCTACATTACATTTACAGGGTAGCCAGACAAGAAATAAATCAACACTACTGCTATTTTATATTGATTGAGGAAAAGTCAAGATGAATCCGAAATTACACTGGTGTAGACAGAAATAGAAATAGTAGCCTTCTATATTATTGGCAGCTAAAATTTCCTTGAATATTTATTTACTAATCATCAAACGATTAAGAACATTCCTAAGTAAAGGAAACAGTTTGTGTCACTATCAGAAAGTAAGAGAAATCTTAGTAATACTATAAATGCGAAAGTTTGGATGGATGGATGGATGTTTGCTAGAGTTTGTAGCCTAAACGGCTTAATGGATCTGGATGAAATTTGGCATAGATGTAGAACATAGTCTGGAAGAACACATAGGCTACTTACTTTTCTTTTTTTTTTAATTCTACGCGGACGCAGTCGCGGACGAAAGCTAGTATTAAAATAATTCAGTTGCCCTTCACCGACTTTACGAAAGCACACAATGTAATATATTTCATGTAAAATAAAATAAATGTAACCTACTGTATTTATTCTGAAAAGAAAAAAAAATAAATGTTATTGAAATCTATGTAGATATTTCGCTCATTTTATATTTAACTAGCGACTTCGCCCGCGTGAAATTAAAAAATAATACAAAATGTAGTCTGTTACTGATAAATTACCTTTCTACTGGTGAAAGAATTTTATAATCGGCTCTGTAGTTTGCGTGAATCAAATACATACGAAAATACAAAAAAAAAACAAAATCACAAATCTTTCCTGTTTGTAATATTAGTATAGATAAGAATAATTTACATGTAATACTGATTATGTTATGCATTAAACATGTGTAGCACATAAATTTACAACAATCACAAAATATTACATTTGCTAAAAGTTCCACGACAATTAGGTATGCATATAAAATAAAACTTGTATAACTCGTACGATGACTTATATGATAATATAAAAAAATATGAATTAAAGAATGGAAAATTACTGTAATTACAGAAGCCGATTAAACACAAGTACCTACTTTTAAAGCAATTTTATATTCGCCACAAGAGAATATTTAAAACAAAATGTGCGACTAAAAAATACTTACTGCAGCTCTAATTACGTATAAAATTATGTAGTCTCCATAGAATAACTACTTAGGTTAAATATATTGGAGATGGTAAGTATATTTTTGGAAAAACGATGTTTTTAACGAAAAACTGTAGTAGGTATTTTAAATTTTGATTAAAGTTAGAAACAGAAATCAAACTGATTATTACTTACTCTCTTGTAGCAACGATACAAAGTGATTTTACATCAACAAATTTATATCCTACTAATTATAGGCATTATCTATAATGTCTAGGCAGTTTAATAGCCATAGTGTTTCAATTGTTGTTTACTTTGGCAATATATCGTATAATCCAGGCTTTATAATAAATAACCAATATTTCGCTTTGACGATACCATTTTTTATATTATAAAGTGGCAAACGAGCAAGCGGCCACCTGAATCCGCCGAAATGGCGAAGCGACCGCTGCCCTAAGACATCTGCAATTGCAGATGTGCTGCTTACCCATAATCGACGGAAGAGGAGTCGCACATAAACAGGATATTTCCCCTTTCATAACATGTCAAAATATCACGTAAATAAGGATAAAAACAAATTAAATTGGGGTTGCTTGTACTTGAATAATACAGTTCGTTAATACTCGTACCATTTAAGCGAGTGGGTTCAATGTTGTCGTTAGAATCACTTATTTCTCTCGATACGACACGAGGCAATCTAGTCCTTTATTTGTATTTTCCTTGCGCGACAATCAAATGAATGTTTACCACAAAATTTCTGTGAACACGAAAACAACATTTCTTTTTAGGAAAATAAATTTTTCATATCATTCGCACTTTCTAACTGGGCCCATTTGAAGGATTATTTAGCCAATAAAAATAAGTATATAGTTAATTTAATTATCTTAATAATGTTATAAACGTGATTGTTTAGATGAATGGATGTTTGTTAGAAGGTATCCTCGGAACGGTAAAACAGATCTCGATTAAATTTGGTGCAGATGTAGAACAAAGACTGGAAAAACACATAGGCTGCTTATTAGTAAAGTATTGTATTATCTGTGTTATTAAGTTTTTTTTTTAATTCCGTGCAGATAGAGACGTGTATACAAGCTATTATATAACAATTGAAAAACAATTCAATAATATAGTTTTTTCCTTAGGTTTTTAGTTATTATTGAAAAATTGAAATGTTTTTGACTGAGTAATTCATAATCCTATTTATTGGACTGACTAAAACATGAGAAAATCGTCCTTAAGATTATTCCACGGAGTTCTAATAAACGTAAATTCTCCAAATGAAACGATATTCGAGTCACAGGGCATAGGGAGGTCAACAACATGGGGTCAAGAAACTTTATTGTAATCACAAATTTTGCTCTTCCCACAAACACGGCAAATTTACAACGTAATATCGTTATATCGTAGCTTTGTTCGTTTAATTAGATAACAAACGTGTACAAAGGGAAAGATAATTTCAATTACATTTAACAAGATATTTGATATAACAAAACTACATCAAAGTTCTTGATCCTGTAACAAATGATGGGCAAAGGTATTATGTAATTTCAATTAACATTTAACAAGATATTTGATATAACAAAACTACATCAAAGTTCTTGATCCTGTAACAAATGATGGGCAAAGGTATTATGTAATTCCAATAACGTTTCTCGCTTCCCCCACATAATTATAACTATAACACGCCTATGGTACATTGTTTAAAACAAAGCCTTAACATTTTCACAATAGACAACCCGTACATTTCACCATCGTTATTTCTAAAATATTTCAAATTAAACAACTTTTCTTACACGATAATATAACATCAGCTATCAGTAATTTAAAATATTACTGGACTTATTTCTTTTTTCAAAAGAATTACTAAAAAAAAAGATATAACATTCGAAATTATCAAATCGATTTAAAATAAAATATCATTCGATCGCAATATATGTATGTGTAGAATGAGACACCAACACAGTATTTGAATTTAATTTAGCTTTGTCTTTTACTCCATTGTTTCTCCAAAAAATAGTATAAGGTTATAACTACATTAAATATTCCATTTTAAATTACGTAATACAAAACTTGCCCTAACTGAGGTCTCTATCTTAAGATATTCATGAACTAAGTAAGAACAAACATAGAAAGTTTGTTTTAAAAGAAAACTTTGTCCTGATTATCCTCAGTAGTTTCTAGACCAGTTCCAGTTTTCTTAAGTTTTATTGCAGGCTTAGTTTTATTACTGCATTTTTACTGACTCGGATAATTCCTTGCAACGTTTACTGCAAACCTTTTAAATTATGGTTAACAAGACAAAAGAATCACATCCAAGCCACGGCTAACTTTTAAATCTGTAAATAAATAAAACTAATTATTTCACCGCTAACACTAGTTTGTACTAATTACTCACGATATATCAATAATAAATATACAATTTAAGCAATTAAATTTATTATTACTATTACAGAAAACATCATAGTTGTGGTATATGATAAAATGCAAGTGACTTGGCTATCATATTTTTACTTTATTACGCACAACATGAAATATTAAATTCCATAAGTTGGACCTACAAAATCAATACTATTTGTAACGAAAAATTGAAAGTGATGAATTATTATTTACATGCATATAAACATATGTTAACTTGCTTTAAAACAATTTTATTCACGGTTGAACTATTGCTACATCAATTTAAAATCAAAATATAAAAATACAACATAACGAGGTCACATTTGTACATAACAAGCATCAATCGCTTGCCTGAACGATCTGGATAATTGGGTACGCATTGTGTACAAAAACTACAGCTATATCAAACAATACCTCTGTTAAGAATCTTTGACCTTTTTTGATCAAAAGTATGTAACTGTCGCCTCTCAAATACGGTACTGTTGACCAAATAAGTTTAAAGTAATGTCACGAAACAACCTCAAACATTTAGGAAATCTTTATTTCCTCCCATGTTTTATATCTAAGATTAAATCTGATAAGAATTTATTAACTCTATGGTCAGCGTCAATGATATTTAAATTCCAAACTAGTAGCTAAACTGGTTTATTTGTCCGCATTTCACACATCACCAATTTCGGACTAAGACTGCGCACGTAATTGCCTACCACAGTCAACTGCGGTCATTAAAATAGAGAATATGATTAGCGTAGTGTTTGACTAGCTTATTAACGAGGATGGTCTAGCTACCCAAGGTAGGCCTCATAAAATTATAGTATAGTTGTCTATGCTTCAACTGTTTAATCTCAACATAAAAAAGGTAAAGTTTCGTATCGGAAAGTAGAGTTAACTTAACAACGCTTAACTTAATCCCTAATCCCTTAAATGGTTGCATCTGCTGTTTGTATATTCTTTTTACAGGCTTAACTTTAATTTTCTTTTTAGTTTTTCTGCTAAGAAGCGATTTTAGCCCGGTATTTCGGTGAAAAATGCATATTCGAACATTCTGCGACCAAGGAAATCAGGGAGGATAACAACTAAAAGATTAAAATATATTTGTTTTTAATTAAACTTTTCGTATGCACTACTACTATGATTTTTATTTTGACTTTGATATTAGTACGCACGTCGATTTCTGATAGTAATAACTAAACTACGCGTATACGTAAGCAATACTCATTTATATTAAGTACCAGAGGTCAATGAAATCTTTTTATTACACTGATTAAAAATAAAATACCAACGAAGTAATGTTTCAAATAAACTACATTAAGATTTACACCATTATGCCAGTTCATCTTAACGTCTTATATCAATTTTTCTAATCACCGAAACCACAGAGCCGAGAGCCATTACGTTAATTAAAATCTTTGCACAATCGCTTTCCTGGGTAATGTTTGAAGGCGTAGTCAGTTTATTATAGCAGTACTTAGAACTGCTAGTACTAAAGTGGTCTTTTTATTGTTCCATACCAACCTATTTGACTCAGTTCCTTCGCTGTAGTAGATAGTATTTGTTAGTGACCAATAGCAACTGACCATGTCTCTACCATTTAGACGCACTATCATTTTATCATCAAAGCATCTGAGGGGCAGATAAACCAGAAATAAACTCCCACGTACGTACCTTTTAATTTTATTGACACTAAAGGTATTAAATGTCAGTGTTTCTTAACGTGTCCAGAAATCGTTACACTTGAACCTTTTAAACCACTACAAAAGTTTTCTTAAATATCCCGTATAAAGTCGATAAAAATGTATGATTTAATGCTTACGTTCCTGGAGTAAAATCTCAAAATGAGCGTAAATTGTTTAACGTATAAAAATAAACTAAACTAAACCCATTGACTATTTTAATTCACAAATGAGGTATCATTTTTGTTGTAAATTTCCTATGTCCCCAAAGTGGGGCAGAGGGCGTCCACAGTACGCCGCCAGCTCGCTCTGTCCTGGGCTCCGCGTTTGGCCTCGGACCATGACAGCCCGATTGTCTTCAAGTCGGCCGCCACTGAACGCCGCCAGGTTTATTTAGGGCGGCCATCATTTTTGTTGACTTATTTTAATAAAAAGCGCAAGGAAACTCCATTAAAAATTTTGATTTTTTGAAAATAATTTCAAGTAAGCGGATATCACACGTTTTTACTCGAGTTATTTATTATTGATATAAATACGCTACACGGACCTGTAAAACCACTTTATCATAACTTTTATAGTTCATTTAAATAAATATTGAATCATAAATAATAAATCGACACTAAATTATCAAGAAATATGTTATTAACTTTTGTATATCCAATTATGATAAGTTTCTTATTAATAATTGGAATAGGTTTTGATGAATTAGAATATGTTTAATAGTAATAAATATATTCTACTTTTGAATTGTTTGATTGTTTGTCCCGTTTTATTGACTCTCTTACTCTACAACTTTACATATATGACTATATGCAGTCATAAAGTATGGCTTGTCTCCCAGACCCGATTAATGGAAAATGTTATTCGGGGATATCATATGTACATATATACATTCGCAGTCAACCAATATGAATGTACATATGTCCATTTCACTGTGAAGCCTGCAGTCTATTGAATCCTAAGGAGTAATATAAAATTGGATTATTGGATTTTTAATTAATGACTAGTTAAAAGTGATGTTAAAAGCGATTATACGTCTGTCATTAGGTCAGGTTGTTAAATTAATTTGGTTGACGTCCCGCTGCCGAAATGTAATTTGCAATTATAATTAGACACAATAAAGTAACGTAATAGTAGTTAACAGTTTTGCGTCAATGGATTTTTTTCCTTTTACATGACAGGCGATGATTGGGATCTATCAGCTTGTCGTAAACTTAAGTGTAGTGTCCTAAAGTGGAAAACTGTCGTTAGCGACTACTAGTTATAGACTTAGGGCCTGTCCCACCAAATTGTAATTTGTTTTCTTTTTTTTTTTAATTACCTGATATTAATCCAACGTGTAAAATATGTTATGGATACATCGGATTTTGTTACGTTATCTGACCATGACGACATTTTTAAGCTATCTGAACATTTATCAGGCAATGGTAAGATAGGCCCTTAATGTCCTATATCCCTGTAGTGGGACAGAAAACGACCCCACAGTGCGCAACCAGTTCGCTCTATCCTGGGTTTGGTTGTATGCTCCTGCACCATAAAAACCCGATCGCCTTCATGTTGGCCGCCACTGAGCACCGTCACGTTTGTTCAAGACTTTCTTTTGTTTTGGAATGTGATTGGAATCCCGACATATACTCTATTATAAATACTAAAATAGCTTAATTGTTTCATCGTAATAACTTATCATCGAACTTAATAAATCTTCAACAACGTTTTAAAACTCAATATAGCGACTTACCTAAATCTTTGGTATTTTTGTACGCATACGTTTTTATTGAAAAAATATTCATCGAACATTAGATGAAATTTCTATAAAAGAACTCAAATTTACGTTTGTTTGGTTTCTTAGTTTAACTTTCCTTCAATAAATTCTTGATATTAGCAGAAGTTTGAAATTTACGATTGCTAAAGATTTCTTTACAAAGCCTTCTGTAAAGTTATATAATTATTGGAATAATCTAAAATAACATTAATATAAAGAAGACACAAAATCAAATACCTAAATAATAAATATGTCAGGGTTTTTTATCGTATTTTTAAAAAGAAAATGAAACCGCTTGGACTGACAAGGCAGACAGTTTGTATTGTTGATTAATCGTAAATTAAATACGAGGAAACTGTTGAAACTATTAAATTTAACTTTTAAAAATATGTAACTTATCATTTTGATAAAATTTAAGACAAAATCAAACCTTAAGATGCCAATTTATGGTTAATTAACATAATTTATTAGATAATTTAATACGCATATAACATCGAAGAGGAAACGTTATTATGTTTTTTGTACGGAGATATTCTTAGCATTTTGCAATAATGCGAAGGCAAAGTTTTCACGCGTACGTTTGAGGTCAATTCAAGGATATGCATTGTTACTAACAAAGTCTCTGGAGGACATAAAGACCCTTGTAAGTAAAAATCAACAGCAAAAAACATACAATTCGATTAAATATTTTGAAGTCAATAACCTTATCGCTAAAATGAAATATGAAATCGAAATATGCGCAACAGGTTTCAAAAATAAAATTTATTAGTCTTATGTATTCTTTTAGACAAAGGTTGTGACTTTGCGTCTTTAAGTTTACAAAGTCCAAAGATATTGGCGTTTTGCCCAAACAACAAATAGGTTAGGATGAATGGGTAGTTTAGATCAAATTGTCATCCATGTTTAAGAAAACATATACTAACTAATGCAATAATTTCTGTTAAAAACCAACAATATAGAGCAATAATGTGTAACAATAACATTTAAGTTGACTTTTTACTAATGAAAATCTACAAATAAAATAAACTGGTCACTTCGGTTCTTTAGCGAAGTCGGACCGATTGCTCAACTGAAACTTTATACTATAATAATCTATACATATAATAAAATTGGAGTGTCTGTTTGTAATATCTAAAGAAAAATTCTAGATTTCGGGAAGATGATGTATTTGCGTTGCTGATAACGAAAATCGCATTTTTTTTGTTTCGGGTAATCTCCGAAACGGCTGGGCCGATTTCGACTGGACTTCCATTGAAGGGTAGCTGACATAGACGGACATATTATAGGCTACTTTTTTATCTTAATATTGCGTGGACGAATTCACGGGAAACAGCTAATAAAATATAAAATACGAAAAATCAACCAGCTGTTATATTTCGTTGTTCAATGAATATTATTAATATGTTACACTGACCGCAGCGGTTGTTAATTTGCATGCGAATAATTTTAAACTGCAAGACATTTGTTGAACCAAATTTATGCTTGAATTAAAATATTTGCTCGTTATTTAACAGGCAGTCATTTACAATATTAACAATTTCACTGTTGGATTGTTTCATGTTTATCCTAATTAATACATTGTACTATAATTAAAATACTTAGAGCGGGCGCACACTGTTATGCGATTGTCGATTATTTCGCAGTCAATTCAACTGTTTAGTTGCACAACTAAAAATCGAGTAGTGTGTGCACCTCCATATAAGCTCATAGGAATCAAAGCGAGACTAAACAGTTGTGCGATAGCTTAGTTTCAGGTGTGCACACGCTCTTAGTATAAAAATGCTTAATTTTATTAAAAGTTAAACACCTAAAAAAGTACATATGTTTATATCAGGTAAATATTACCTTGTGTTACATCATGTTTCAAAACACGTTACATTCTATGTTTACGGCTGCAAACCGGGAAACACATATCTGGTTTTTAAATTGATGTAATTATGGTTGTTAAATTGTATTCCTTAAAAAAAAACAAGCGATGGTGTTTTGTTTCCATGATTAGTAATTTACGTGGTATTAAAAATATTTTTAATAGATTATTTCAAATTAGCTTTATAATCCCTTCGCTAATTTATTGTTTATGTATTTTAATAAATAAATTTCCAATATATTATAATATGTATTCATATTTACTAATTTATATATCTTCAACAAAAAACTAATTAAGATATAAATAATGTATTACATAAATATTATTCCGGTTATTAAATTGGCATCAATTTGTCCAAA
Organism: Papilio protenor; assembly: GCA_029286645.1. NCBI lineage: Eukaryota > Metazoa > Arthropoda > Insecta > Lepidoptera > Papilionidae > Papilio > Papilio protenor. Next base: position 6,126,590 of record JAGSMZ010000011.1, read on the forward strand.
TTACCTTAAATTATAGATATTTCCCTACCTACGCAGCTTACGGTGAATAAATTCAAATTAAGCACGATTTGCCGAAATGATACACGAGTATGATTTGATAACGTTCAATGAACTATAAAATTAGTACAAAAAAAGTAACTGAAGACTTGTGTTTTAGTATTAGATTTCACTAACCTCATTTTATACATCAATACTCCTGTATCAAATAATTTCAAATTTAATTTTATACAATGTCTAATTTTTAATCTGTACTGTTTACAAAAAAATACACGTGGCAGCATACAATCTATACTAATATAATAAAGCGTATGCACATACTACTTTGTAGCGTAGGATGTTAGCAATCACAGCATGTTTTTGAATAATCCTTTATTTAATAAAAAGCACTACACTTATGACACGCTTTAGGCTATACATTTTCAAGCTATTAAACTTAGGGTAAATAAATTGGAAAAAAGCCTTCATGTGCGAAAGGAACCATTAACAACAAGCTGCCAACATCAAGGAAGCTAGGTTGCCATGGTTGTCATTTGTGCATTTGAATTTTGACATTTGCAATTGAGAATTTGACAAATGTAAACAGTAAAATAAAATTTCTTTGATTTCATGCGGATGAAGCCGCACGGGAACGGCAAGTATCACATAAAATACGAAATAAAAATCGTACATTTTCCAGCGGAAATCACACTTCAACTTTAAAATTGAGAATCAACCAAGAAAACTGGATTATGGTTCCACGCGCCGTTACCTCGTCTGAAGATACTACGAATAAGGTATATTTTATGTCATCGCGGAAAATTTACGACCAATATATGACGCTAAGTTGCCAACAATTCAAGTCAATTGAAGTAGCAAAATTTAACGCTTATCCCAATGTAGTAAGGTCTAAAATAAATTACTTATCTGTGGAAAGAATATGATGGAACTAAATAGCCGCTAAAAGTTTGATCTAGTAATTTTTTTATTTCCTAAATGGTTTTCCGTCTAACCTTTAAACTTAGAAACGTCTCTTTGTTTGTTGAAGTTTTTATTAAAATAATGAAAAAAATACAATGAAGGATTTCACTATTGGCATATTTTTTTTTATATTAGCCACATTAACTACCAATATTTATACTTAATATAATATAATATAATAAAGGCTAAACACACACTACTTCGTGGCGTAGGATGTCAGCAATCACAGCATATTTTTGAATATTACTTTCTTTAATAAAAAGCCCTACACTTACGACACGCTTTAGGCTACATATTTTAGAGCTATTAAACTTAGGGGGTAAATAAATTGGTAAAAATCCTTCATGTGGGAAAGGAACCATAAACTACAAGCTGCCAACATTAAGGAAGCAAGGTTATAATGGTAACGGTAATTTTGACATTTGCAATTCAGAATTTGACAAATGTAAACAATAAAATAAAGTTTTAATAACATCATGCGGATGAAACCGCACGAGAACAGCTAGTCTTATGATGAATCATTTGAAATATACTTAGGACGTATTTAATACTCTTTAGTTATCAGGTTAGTAACAAAATGTATTCGGAACTAGGTATCGGAGCTAAGCTTATAAGTTACGACGCATGATAATCCTAATATTAATTGAAACTGTCCGGACTATTAACGCCCACCTTCCAGTCTTAGGCGTCTAACACTTAATCAAATCAGTTATTATCCGTGTTAATGATACGTGAAGGTTCGTAAGTATTTGTCACATTGAGATATGTTCACGTACAGGAACTGATTCATATTCATTCTGTGCGTATAAATGATTTACACAAGTTCTTTGCTGGCTGCGCGTTATTCATCCAACCAAAGTTTCTTGACAATCTGATTAGTGCTTTTATACATATGTTAAAATTGGAGTGTCTGTATGTAATATCGAAAGAAAAGCTTATTTTATACACGCGATATCTGCGGTGCTGATAACGAAAACCCTATTTTTGTCTGTCTGTCGCCTTTGTTCCGAGTAATCGCCAGAATAGCTGGTCCGACTTTGATGGAAGGTATCTGAAACATTACAGACAACTTTTTTATTCTTGCGCCGATGAAGTCGCTGGCAACCGATAGTATATTTATATAGTTTAGTAGAAGGAGATAAATGAAAGAATTTTATAATTCCTCGAACTGAGCTACTTTTTTAATCGAATTTCAAAGTCGTTGGATGCCAACTCCAAGTCCCAAGTCTAAGTCAATTGAAGTGCGTAATCCTCGGTGATTGCTGCCAAGTGCCGAGACAGTCCACAAACATTTAAAACTTTCCACCAACTATTAAACGAAGGATGATATTTTTTTTACTCGACTTAACAAAAACTTATCGAAAAGTATGAGTCAGTCTCAAGTCCCCTGTCACACTGAAAGGTATAATTTAGTTAGTATACTATTTATGTAAAAGAATCTAATAAACAATTTATAACAGCAAGTATGTAAACTTAAAAGCTTTAATAAATAATCTATTTGATTTATTCCTATAATAAAACTCGGTAGTGGAATATTTGTTATACAATTCATGAAAAAACCAGTAGAAACATCTCATATGAATACTGCAATAATAAATATTAACGCTTAATGTAAAGCATCAAAATGTTAATTAATTTAAAGATTACTAAAATTCAATTTTAGTCGGAAACCTCTACGATAATGTAAAGCGTTGATAGCCCGTAGCGATTACGTAGCCACAGGCTCCGTCGAGGTCAGTTATAAATCCTGACGAAGACGTTAAACATTTTTATCTAAATTGCACCACCATTAAGGGAACTTTGTTATAGGACCCACCCATCAAGAATAGTGATAAGTGTTCGAAAAAAAATTAATAAACCTACAATAAAACAACTTTACTGAAATCTTGCCTGCGTGGTATTTCACAAAATAACTAACACTACAACGAGATTAAAAGTGTGAAAAGGAATGATTCTTTGCCGTTACGTTTTATTTCTATTCGACATAGAACTTGTTTATGCCTTTAAAAAGTATACCTAAAATAAAATAATGCATAAAAGACTCTTTTGATAAATTCTGTGGCATGTTTATACGAAGTTGAGTATCTAAATCAAAAATTGTTTCTACATATAAGTAAAGTAAACACTTAGACTTTTCGACACACGACGAATGCGTGACAAGAGAGCATATCGAGGTTTTTTATTGTCCATTTTATGGAGAAATCCTTGAGACTGTCGGAGTTGAACGACAGCTTTATCTAACCTTTCCGTTTCTGGCTAAATCGGGTTTTATTGAAATTCAATAGAAAACTCTATATTAAGGAACTTAATAAGAAAAATAATTCATTGCTAGAATAAATGAAGAATTTGTATAAGTTTGAATGCAAACTTTGCGCAAACAAACATCACAAAAAAAACATTACAGTGAAATATTTATTTTGATTAAAAAAAAACGATCAAAAATGTCAGTAATAAATCCTAAATTATATAATAACAATTGTGAAAAAATGGATATGAAAAAATATTTCTTCATAAACAATATTCTAGTCACATTTTTAGCGTAGAATATTTGGAGTTTATTTAATCTGCGAACATGCAGCAAGTGTCGATGATTTATTACATTGTTAGCCATATATCACTTGTCCTCGTGTTCGCAGTTGATACACATGTGTACAACTGGCATCATCTCCCCACCCTATCTTATCTTACACCCTATGGTTAGGCAATCCTATCTACACATTTTAACACCCACCAAATACTGTAAATGAAAACACAAAATATTTAGATGACTAGCTTTTGCCCTCGACTTTGAGCGCGTGGAATTAAAATAAAAAAGTGATTAGCCTATGTGTTCTTCCAGACTATTCTCTATATGTATAACACATTTTATTGAAATCAATTCAATCGTTTAGGCTACAAAATCTAACAAACATCCATCCATCTAAACTTTCGTATAATATTAGTATTGTAAGAGTGGCAGGGGTGTCGTAAGCCGAATCAGCCAAAGAAAACAACACAGGTGGGCAAAAAGTCGTTTATTGGTTTTACATAACCAATGCGTTCGGTCTGCGCGCGGACCCCAGGTTGGGAACCACACGCAGTTACAAAAAATGTTACATATTTACAATATCGGATAGCCGTCACAACAGCAAGCGGCTATCTGCTGGATTAGGCCGTCACTACCGCAAGCAACCTAAATGCTGTGTCACTATACAATTATGGATAACCGTCACACTCCAGCAAGCGGTTATCTACTGAATTAGGTCGTCACTATCCCGCAAGCAACCTAAAATCAGTGTTACTACACAAAAATGTCAATTGTGGATAACCGTCACAATCCAGCAAGCGGTTATCTACTGAATTAGGTCGTCACTATCCCGCAAGCAACCTAATCCGGCTACACTACTGTGCAAGTTCTGAGTAAAATTAGTCACAAGACAGCAAGCTAATATACTCAGAATCGCGTCGTAGGAACTAACTTGAGAAGACAATATTTGTTATCCCCTAATTTGCGTAATGTACATGAAAATGACTTAAGCTAAGGCGCATGCAAAACAATATCGTGTTCTAAATACAGGTGGCGCCATCTATTATGTACGTGAAACAACTAGTCTCCAGTGAATATTTGTTACAATCTCCCCCTCAGTTTCTGAAGTCGTCCCGACGATGAAACTGGAAGATTGATCTTTCTGTTCATGTTGTCGTCTTCATCCTCCCCCTGGATTGGAACAGCTCCTGTGTTGGTCGCCAGAGTTGTAGTGGAGCACTTTGACTGGCTACTCGTTGTTTATGAAAATGTTTACTATGGATAAACGTCACAGTCCAGCAAGCGGTTATCTACTGAATTAGGTCGTCACTGTCCCGCAAGCAACCTAAGTTCAGTGTTACTACACAAAATGTCAATTATGGATAACCGTCACAATCCAGCAAGCGGTTATCTACTGAATTAGGTCGTCACTGTCCCGCAAGCAACCTAAATGCTGTGTCACTATACAATTATGGATAACCGTCACAATCCAGCAAGCGGTTATTTACTGCATTAGGTCGTCACTATCCCGCAAGCAACCTAAATGCTGTGTCACTATACAATTATGGATAACCGTCACAATCCAGCAAGCGGTTATCTACTGAATTAGGTCGTCACTGTCCGCAAGCAACCTAAAATCAGTGTTACTACACAAAAATGTCAATCATGGATAACCGTCACAATCCAGCAAGCGGTTATCTACTGAATTAGGTCGTCACTGTCCCGCAAGCAACCTAAGTTCAGTGTTACTACAAAATGTCAATTATGGATAACCGTCACAATCCAGCAAGCGGTTATCTACAGAATTAGGTCGTCACTGTCCCGCAAGCAACCTAAGTTCAGTGTTACTACAAAAATGTCAATTATGGATAACCGTCACAATCCAGCAAGCGGTTATCTACTGCATTAGGTCGTCACTATCCCGCAAGCAACCTAAATGCTGTGTCACTATACAATTATGAATAACCGTCACAATCCAGCAAGCGGTTATGTTGAAGCAGCTGTTGAAATGGCTCAGGAGTAAGCGCCATGTTGTGCCGTCGTCCTGATCTTGCGTTGTTACTCGGCTGATTCGTCCTGCTGATTCGCCCTGCTGATTCGCCCTGCCCCACGTTGGGCGCCAGATTGTAAGAGAGCAGGGGTAACCGTCACAGTCCAGCAAGCGGTTATCTACTGAATTAGCAAGTAGTCGGGTCTGCGCGCGGACCCCAGGTTGGGAACCACACGCAGATTCAAAAAATGTTACATATTTACAATATCGGATAGCCGTCACAACAGCAAGCGGCTATCTGCTGGATTAGGCCGTCACTACCGCAAGCAACCTAAGTTCAGTGTTACTCCAAAAATGTCAATTATGGATAACCGTCACAATCCAGCAAGCGGTTATCTACTGCATTAGGTCGTCACTATCCCGCAAGCAACCTAAGTTCAGTGTTACTACAAAAATGTCAATTATGGATAACCGTCACAATCCAGCAAGCGGTTATCTACTGAATTAGGTCGTCACTGTCCCGCAAGCAACCTAAAATCAGTGTTACTACACAAAAATGTCAATTATGGATAACCGTCACAATCCAGCAAGCGGTTATCTACTGAATTAGGTCGTCACTATCCCGCAAGCAACCTAAGTTCAGTGTTACTCCAAAAATGTCAATTATGGATAACCGTCACAATCCAGCAAGCGGTTATCTACTGAATTAGGTCGTCACTGTCCCGCAAGCAACCTAAGTTCAGTGTTACTCCAAAAATGTCAATTATGGATAACCGTCACAATCCAGCAAGCGGTTATCTACTGAATTAGGTCGTCACTGTCCCGCAAGCAACCTAAAATCAGTGTTACTACACAAAAATGTCAATCATGGATAACCGTCACAATCCAGCAAGCGGTTATCTACTGAATTAGGTCGTCACTATCCCGCAAGCAACCTAAGTTCAGTGTTACTCCAAAAATGTCAATTATGGATAACCGTCACAATCCAGCAAGCGGTTATCTACTGAATTAGGTCGTCACTATCCCGCAAGCAACCTAAGTTCAGTGTTACTCCAAAAATGTCAATTATGGATAACCGTCACAATCCAGCAAGCGGTTATCTACTGAATTAGGTCGTCACTATCCCGCAAGCAACCTAAGTTCAGTGTTACTCCAAAAATGTCAATTATGGATAACCGTCACAATCCAGCAAGCGGTTATCTACTGAATTAGGTCGTCACTATCCCGCAAGCAACCTAAGTTCAGTGTTACTCCAAAAATGTCAATTATGGATAACCGTCACAATCCAGCAAGCGGTTATCTACTGAATTAGGTCGTCACTGTCCCGCAAGCAACCTAAGTTCAGTGTTACTCCAAAAATGTCAATTATGGATAACCGTCACAATCCAGCAAGCGGTTATCTACTGAATTAGGTCGTCACTGTCCCGCAAGCAACCTAAGTTCAGTGTTACTCCAAAAATGTCAATTATGGATAACCGTCACAATCCAGCAAGCGGTTATCTACTGAATTAGGTCGTCACTATCCCGCAAGCAACCTAAGTTCAGTGTTACTCCAAAAATGTCAATTATGGATAACCGTCACAATCCAGCAAGCGGTTATCTACTGAATTAGGTCGTCACTGTCCCGCAAGCAACCTAAGTTCAGTGTTACTCCAAAAATGTCAATTATGGATAACCGTCACAATCCAGCAAGCGGTTATCTACTGAATTAGGTCGTCACTGTCCCGCAAGCAACCTAAGTTCAGTGTTACTCCAAAAATGTCAATTATGGATAACCGTCACAATCCAGCAAGCGGTTATCTACTGAATTAGGTCGTCACTACCGCAAGCAACCTAATCCGGCTACACTACTGTGCAAGTTCTGAGTAAAATTAGTCACAAGACAGCAAGCTAATATACTCAGAATCGCGTCGTAGGAACTAACTTGAGAAGACAATATTTGTTATCCTCTAATTTGCGTAATGTACATGAAAACGACTTAAGCTAAGGCGCATGCAAAACAATATCGTGTTCTAAATACAGGTGGCGCCATCTATTATGTACGTGAAACAACTGGTCTCCAGTGAATATTTGTTACAGTATGATATTTGTAATGTTAAAATAATTTTCTTGTATTTTTTTATCAAAATCATAACTTTGACTTGCTTATTATTAAAAATATCAAATTTGCAAGTATGATTGTTGCATACATCGCGCATACGAATTGTAAATTTCAATGTAATTTATTCAATAACAAACCGTGAGATCTGTTTCAGTAATTTGTTAATGAATGAATAAAAAGTACAATATTTTAATTTTGCTACTATTTTACGACAATTGTATTGACTAAAATAAAACATCACTAATTTACAAAAGTATAAAACCTTTTATTACAATGCGTAGTTCTTTACTCTCTTCGAAAAGAATTTTAAGTCGTCTTCACAGATATTAATCCAAACATAAGAGCAGATTTTTCATAGATAGTATTACCAACATTCGGCTAAAATTGTTTGCTGCTGAACGTAAGCCTCCCTCGTCAATTGCTACGATGCCAGGTCGTATGCCGCCCATCCAGTATTAACTGTTATAAAAATAAAAGGTACAAATAGAATGTATCTACTACATCATCATCATCGCCAGCTCACTATACGTCCCCACCGAGGGGCTCGGAGTCTACCCTGAAGTTAGGGTGACTGGGCCATAGTCAACCACGCTGGCTAAGTGCGTGTTGGTTGACTTCACACATATCTTTGAATTTCTTCGCTGATATGTGCAGGTTGCATCACGATGTTTTCCTTCACCGTAAGAACGTCGGGTAAATTATGTACATATGAAAATTCGAAAAGTCGAAAATCACATTGGTACATGGTGACGGGATTCGAACCCAAGACCTGCAGATTACAAGTCAAGTGCTTAAACCACTGAGCCACCGGCGCTCTATCTACTACATCAATGGTACTCAATAGTTAGGGCCACGTACGATAACCACAGTTGATTCCATTGTTATCGAACTAATTTACGACTTTGACATTTAGTTTCGCCCATAAGACGCAGGGCACGGAATAAATCTTGCAACGACGCCACGGGAAATAGATATAGCATCCGACTTTCTTGTTCCCGAGGAAATAACGTACATAAATTCAGTGTTAATTGTATAGATAAAAATATCAAAGTTTACACAGACTATGTTTCGAAAAATATAAGAATAAGAAAAGGGTCGTCATCTTGAATATTTTATTGACGATATTTTACTATTGTAATTTGTGGTAAATATCTCATTTTTATCACGGATAAATAATTGCAATTGTTTTGTTTTGGACCTTGGAAACTTGGCAAATCGTTTCTACTGATTGAAGTAAAATCCTTTACTAGCATTCCAATATTATCACAGTATATAGCCGCGATAAGCTGTGGTTTAGAACTATGTAGATAGAAGCGGCGAGTAAACGAACCTATCCATTCTTATTACCGCGATATTTCTGCTAGACGAATACGTACATTCACCTTTTGGTTTATCCAGTGTTTGGACATCCCTATCATAAGAATTTGAACATTACATCTGATTATTAAATAAACTAAATCACTGTAATTTTTTTTTTTTTTTTTTTTTTTTTTTTTTTTTTTTTTTTTTTTTTTTTTTTTTTTTTTTTTTTTTTTTTTTTTTTTTTTTTTTTTTTTTTTTTTTTTTTTTTTTTTTTTTTTTTTTTTTTTTTTTTTTTTTTTTTTTTTTTTTTTTTTTTTTTTTTTTTTTTTTTTTTTTTTTTTTTTTTTTTTTTTTTTTTTTTTTTTTTTTTTTTTTTTTTTTTTTTTTTTTTTTTTTTTTTTTTTTTTTTTTTTTTTTTTTTTTTTTTTTTTTTTTTTTTTTTTTTTTTTTTTTTTTTTTTTTTTTTTTTTTTTTTTTTTTTTTTTTTTTTTTTTTTTTTTTTTTTTTTTTTTTTTTTTTTTTTTTTTTTTTTTTTTTTTTTTTTTTTTTTTTTTTTTTTTTTTTTTTTTTTTTTTTTTTTTTTTTTTTTTTTTTTTTTTTTTTTTTTTTTTTTTTTTTTTTTTTTTTTTTTTTTTTTTTTTTTTTTTTTTTTTTTTTTTTTTTTTTTTTTTTTTTTTTTTTTTTTTTTTTTTTTTTTTTTTTTTTTTTTTTTTTTTTTTTTTTTTTTTTTTTTTTTTTTTTTTTTTTTTTTTTTTTTTTTTTTTTTTTTTTTTTTTTTTTTTTTTTTTTTTTACCGTAAATAGATAATATAATAAATAACAAATGAGAAACAGCTTTGAGTTTTTAAATGAACCCTCTATAATCAAGAAAAGTAGCCAGATATTTTGGATTTTCATCTAGTACGATTGTTAAATTATAATATTTCAACTTTCGTGAGACATTATTATAACTAATTATTTTACGGCTATTACTCACGCCTATTTTCTGGTAGGTGCCGCCACCGGAAAAATGGGCGTGAGTAAGAGCAGTACAAAAATTAGTTATAGTATAATTGTACTGACAATCTTGGATGTTACACTCATAGTTAATAAATTGTACAACGTAACATCGATGCTTCGAAATCCCAATCAGACAAAACAAACAAGATCTGTCCCAGCCTAACTTAATTATGTTCCTTGCACTTAGGATGACTGGCGCTACCAAACATTGGATCGAAAGCCGATTTTCAATTCTAGTACAAGACTAAATTGTGAATTAGTAATTGGAAAGGTTAAGGGCGAGGCTAAAAACGTTGCAATTATAACAATATTCAAATCGAGTTCCACAGATTTTTTGATAACCCTTTTAAATTTATTCATACTTTGGGAAGGAAAGTAGGTGATGATTCCTATTTTGTTGTTATTGATAACTAGAAGTGAGACCACTGATAACGTCTCTACTTCTCGAAAAGCTTAATCATGCTAATATTATAAATGCGAAAGTTTAGATGAATGGATAGATGGATGTTTGTTAGATTTTGTAGCCTAAACGGCTAAACGGATTTCGATGAAATTTGGTGTAGATGTAGAGGAAAGTCTGGAAGAACACATAGGCTACTCACTTTTTTTTAATTCCACGCGGACGGAGTCGCCGGCGAAAGCTAGTATTTTGATAAAAAATACCATAAGTTCTCGGAGGCAGAATGAACGTCTTAACAAACCTGTATTCAACATCAATCAGCAATTAGGTCAAACATAAGTACCAGACGTTCAAACTAAAACAAATACTTATTGTGCATAGTTCATTTTATTGCGGAAAAGCAATAAACTAAACTAGCGTACCACCCGCACAGTTCGCGCGTCGGAAACTTTACTACAAAGCAAAGGGATATTAAATAACACTTCTTGCTTCAATCCACACGCCTTTAGATAGTTCTAGAATAACTCCAGCTACATCTTACTAATATTATAAATACGAAAGTTTAGATGGATGGAAGGATGGATGTTTGTGAGAGTTTGTAGCCTAAACGGCTGAACGGATTTCAATGAAATTTGGCATAGATGTAGAGCATAGTCTAGAAGAATACATAGGCTACTCGCTTTTGTTTTTTTTAATTCCGCGCGGACGGAGTCACGGGCGAAAGCTAGTAAATACATAAAATAAACAACTATTTAAAATAGAATAATAACCACATATATTGTCGTGAAAATTATTATGATTATACATTACTTGAGATTTAACTAACTTTATACAAACTTAAGTAATACATAAAATATCGGCATGCTTCTCCGTTTGAAGTAATAAACACTAATGTACCACTCTTCCTTCCGCATTCCTTCCCTCGTTCCCGCCTTTAATGGCATTCCTATATTCCACGACACCCATAGTAAAACCTTCATGTTTTTTATTACTAAAACTTATATTGGATTTTTTTCTATAATAAAAACTATACAAACCTACTGTTAAATTCGAACATACTGTTATTAACAATTAAAGCAATATTTTCCAATTATAACAGTTAGACAAAAAAAAAGAAAAATCAGAAATAAATTCTTTTCTAAAAAAGTTTCACTGTGAGCTATAAGATTTTTTTTACATTTTCCCAACAAAAAAATAACAGTCATGGATTGGCAACTAGAAAATATTGCAGCAATTGAACTGAAATCCCGCAGGCTGTGGTCACAGCTCAATGAACACAACTACGTAGTCCGATACAAATACATACAATGAAAAGATTTTCTACAGCCACAGTATTAATTATTCCACCAGTTTATCAGAGTACTGGGTTTCGACTGTCGAAATCATATTTACTAATATTATAAATGCGAAAGTTTAGATGGATGGATACATGTTTGTTAGAGTTTGTAGCCTAAACGTCTGAACGGACTTGATGAAATTTGGCACAGACATAGAGAATAGTCTGGAAGAACACATAGGCTTGCTTTTGGTTTTTTTTTTAATTCCACGCGGACGGAGTCGCGGACGAAAGCTAGTAGAGACATAAATACGTGCCACGGCAGTGGAGTTTATTAACATAAAATGTTAAAAACGGTAAAAAAGCTCTAGTTGTCGCCCCAAAAATGTAGCGTTTTCCTAATTAAAAAAATAGTTTGCTTAATAGCTACTTACTTTTTTATTTCTGTTAAGATTTTGAAACTACTATTATAACATGCACTACCCTCTAGGGGTTTAAGTAAGGGTATAATTAGTTTTAAGGATTACTGGAAATTTAATCCATAACGACAATTTGTACGGCGCACGAAGTTTCTGTATTCAGTGATAACGAAGGACAGACTATAGTTTTAACAGCTTCATTGTTAGACTTAACGATATCTTCAGCTATTAACATTGATGGGTCAATAACATCTTATTTTACAATACCTTCTTCACTAAATTTTATAATTTATTCCAGCTTAATTGTAAACAAAAAACAGCTAAAGATTGGAAACAAAAAATGCGTCACTGTATTAGGAATCCTACTATGAATTTTATAATTTATTTGGAGGTTCTTTAATCACAAAAAGTCCACGGTAAAGGCACCTTTAAATGTTAATTATATTATATATGAGAATTTTACTTTGTATGGAGCAAAAACAGTCGAAGTCGTTAAGATAAAATAATGTGAGAATGCAGTAAATTGCAGACAAAATAAAAGAATAACGATCAAATATTAACACAACAATTTGGGAAGTTCTAATGAGTTTGTTATGTCGCCAGTGCTGAATATCCCTGTTCCTTTGTATTATATGTAAAAACTTCAGCCATGACCTGATTTCTTCGACGTTTATCCGATCTCAATATCTAATATTTCCCGATGTTACAACACTGTTCTTAATGAAATAAGCTATGACTTTCTGATTGAAAAAGTAAAGTTCATATTGATTTTCTTACTTAACATGATGTACTTTTTCTCTATGTGGAAATTTTACGCACGAAATTTCTAACAAAAATTAACAATTTTCCTAACGAATTAAAAATAAATAACACATCTATAATGTTTTCCACAGTAATTTATGATAAAATATTATTTTAATCCAAATATTTGTTTCGAAACTTAATGGATTCTCCAGCGAGGTTAATAAAATTATCGAGATATTTAATAGTCCACACATTTCTGGTTATAACAGTAAACTAAACAATAACTGTAAATTAAAATGTCATAATATTTACATTACACTATAGGAATGAATATAGAAAAGTTTATAAAAATAAACATACGATTTTTTATGTTTATCGTCGTATGTTGCATTAAAACACTTAATAAAATATGATAACATGAAATACTAAAGAAAAAAAATTACGTAATCATCAATTTTAAGAGCCACTGGCCCTTTCAGAGGAATCTTTAACGATTACCTATTTCCATAGACAATTGTTATAAATAGATTCTCACTGCATTCCTGTCTCGCCTACGGTGTATTACCTAAGTACGCCAAGTATTTATCGTTATTTTTGCCCGTTTACAGACGACTAAACATCAACAACAGGACGCTGTAAATTAGCTGTTTATTATTCTGTTGAAACAAACCCACACAAATGTAAATATAGCTTATTTTCACTAGAAATTATACAAGAAATCTAAAACAACAAACATTTTACAAATTGTATTCAATTTTCACGCAGCAAATGGATACAATGTCGTTAATATTGATAGAGGAAAGCATTTCAAAATTTCCTTTAACACTCTAATGTCTTTTTTTCTCTTCGATATTTCGGTTTACTCATGCATAGACAAGATAAGCTTAAAAATATGAACTAAAGTAAAGTGCACACATAAAATTATATTAGAATATTAACTGCGTTCAAATTTACGCAAATTTAATTTCATATCTAATTTATAGTTGATCAACTGTCAGTTCTTAAGTACTAATCCCTTTACAATTTAATCTCATAGACAAAAACTATTGGAATCCAAATTCAAGGAAAAGCGAATAACGATTCCTATCCCGCTAATGGATAAACGATTTCAGAGTATCGAGTTGTTTTTTCCCATCAGCTTCGCTATTTTAAATCTATTAGGTTTCTTTACAATCGTCAAGAAAAACTCTTACATCTAAATATCTAAAATTCACTGTATCTTTCTTCAATAATAATTAATGTTCTTCCTATACTAGGTCTGGAATTTAGGAACACTCCAGAAATAAATAAAAGTAACGTCCAATTTCTTCGCTTTTTTATTAAAAATATAAATCTTTTAAAGGTCGCTCGTGTAACAAAATTCTAGTTAGATCAGGAAAATAATAAAATATTTCTAATATTGAAAGGGAAATATGCGGACAATTTTAGCGTCGTAGACATTTACACTTCAATGATTTCATCTACATCACTGAACAACAAATGAAATCACAAAATTACTCAATAATAGTTGTGATGTATAATTTTATTTTACTTTTCTATCTTTTGTTATAAATTAATTTCTTATTCAACGAATACGATATTTGTTCTCAAAAGTTTTATTTCATTACTAGCTTTCGCTCGCGACTCCGTCCGCGTGAAATTAAAAAAAAACAAAAGTGAGTAGCCTATGTGTTCTTCCAGATTATCCTCTACGTCTATGCCAAATTTCATCGAGATGTGTTCAGCGGTTTAGGCTACAAACTCTAACAAACATCTATCCATCTAAACTTTCGCATTTATAATATTAGTAAGAAGTAAGATATACTTTACGTATATTATTTGTTTCATCATCATAAAAGAAACGGTACAAAAGTTTTAATTGTTAAGGCACGGAAGCATTATCTACATAAATACAGTAAAAATATTTTAAGTATACTATGTAAATACCATCTAGTCATTTAATTGACTGTGTTTAAAAAAATCTAGTAAGAAAAATATCCAAACAGAGCTAAGTAATTGAAAACAAACGTTTATCTGAAAGTGTATGCCGCTATGAATACAAATTCGATACGTCCAAAAAGGTCGAGTACCAACATTAGAAAGAAAACGAAGCCAGACCAAGTATGTTTAAAATCTACAAATCATCTTCTCTACTTAACTCCACTGTTAAAAAAAAGAATGAATGTGCTTCGAATAAATTCATACAAAGTTTTAAATAAAAGACAATTACATTTACCACGTCACCCAAAATCGTTTATGTTTACTTAAAATCCCTTTAAATTTCATAATCTGCCCTAAGGGACTCCACTTCGTCTCTAAACGGCAGTAAATTAAACATCATCTTAACTTAAAAATAAATGTCAGCACTGCATTAACTGAAACGAGATTCATTGCGTAATAGCTCTGTAAATCAATGTGTTTAAGCGATGAAAGCACCCTCATTCAGCTCCGCTTCAGTGGAAACGCACCCAAACTCCTTTTAGATCGTGGAAAATTCCGTAATTTTGTTCCCTTCACATCGTACATGACATAAAGGGATATGCGAAACGAACCCAAATTTAAATTATATTGACGTGAACATAAATTTAATTATACACGGCAAAGCATAATATAATTAAAATTAATAGCAGGCTTAGTGAGACACGAACGTGTTACAGGTTATTTAGATTCGATTACAAAAAAAAAGTAATAAATCAATTAATCTTATCTATACTATCTATACTATTATAATAAAGCGTAAACACACACTTCTTTGTTGCCTAAGATCTCAGCAATTACAGCATATTTTTGAATTATTCTTTTTTTTATAAAAAGCCTTACAATTACGTCATGCTTTAGGCTATATATTTTCACGCCATTAAACTTAGGGGGTAAATATTTTGGATAAAAACCCTAAAGTGGGAAAGAGACCATAAGTTGCTGCCAACATCAAGAAAGAAAGATTGCTAAGGTTTGTCATGTCATGTCATGTCATTTTGACATTTGCTATTGATAATTCGACAAATGTAAACAATAAAAAAAGTTTTTATAATTTCACGCGGATGAATCCGCACGCGAACAGCTAGTTATTATTCTAAAAGCCTTCGTTATATAATTTATATCGCAAGAAGTTTGTAAACTAAAAAGCAACATTAGTGATGTAAGTAGTGTAACAAAAGTAACATTTCTTCGGAAAATTCTAGAAAGTGCTTTTTTAAACCTTTTTCACTCCTACATGAATTTTCATGGCAACAGTTGGTATAAATCAAAGGAAACAATGCTTATTACTGTTCCGACGTTATTTATTATGAGAAGAAAACTTACATTTGTAGTTTCGCAGCTTATTACGTTTCTGTACAAACTTTAAAAACTTTCTTTACTTAATGTAACTTCTAACATTTAGAGCGCGCACACCTTTGACTAAACTATCGCACAACTGTATAGTCGCGCTTTGTTCCTATGGGCTTATATGGAGATGCGAACAGTACTCCATTTTTAATTGTGCATCTAAACAGTTTTAATTGGTCGTGAAACAATCGACAACACGATAGTTGTGCGATAGTTTAGTCAAAGATGTGCGCCCGTTACTGTGCTAGATTTTAGTCGTGATTCAGCTTCGGAAATGTTCATTCAGATTTTTTAAACATTGAAAGTTAAATATGTGGATTTCAAGAGTTTCGTTTCAACTTAATCTAGCAGCAGCATTACATGACATGTACTCGTGTTGTATTGTTTACGATATACAATTACAATAAATTCGTGGCTTAAACTTTCCAGTTGTACACGAGTATCAAGCGAGCGATGACAGCACGAGTGATATACGACCCACATTACATAGTAATAAATCATTGCCACTACAGTATAGCACAGTTCATATTAAAAGGTACAAAATTCTATGGTCAATCAAATATAAAAATATGCATTTGATCCTAATTTCATTCTTTTATCCCACACTATTATGAACAAAAAAGATTTTGTATGTAACGAATAAATTCACTTTTTCCGGATTATTTAAGATGCTTGTAAAGAAATTCATGGTTCTCATTTCAGCTTGTATTATAGAATTTCGATAAAAATTGATTTAGCTCTATACGAAAAGGATAGATGGAGCAGTAACTCCCGGTCTCAAGGATTTCTCCTTGAAATCGACTATAAAGAACACCTATATTCCATGTCGTCGCACATTCGTTCTTATTGGACCAAAAGATTATATATTTATCTGTACTGATAAAGAGGAAAAATTTGTGTTTTTGTATGCATTGAAATAACTCAAACACAACTGTGCCGATTTCAAAAATTCTTTCACCATTAAAAAGGCTACGTCATCAGTAAGTAACACAGCCAATTTTTTTTAAATCCCACGCGGACGAAGTCGCGAACAACAGCTAGTCATGTATAGATTGTTTAATAATATAGTCCTTTATACTTTACCTATAAATATTTCATTGTTCTAGTAACCGTTCTTTAAGTCATTTTACAAAAGACTGATTTTAATTTTTGACATTTCTGTTTTCATATCATCCATACTTTTCTTGTATTTCTATGAAAGATAGTAATAATATTAGGCGATTCGCAGCTCGCTTGCCAATTTCTTTTATGAAATAAATCTTATCAGAGTGATAATTCTGCTGAGTATGGACAAACTACTAAAAAGTGCAATCACTGTTTCGGCTTTTACATTGTTTTTTTTTTACCGGTGACATCAGAAGATCGCCCTAACTTTACATTTCTATATTAAGATAAATGTTACTTTGCACAAAAGTTAGAAAATCCTAAACCGACAATCTAGTCGAGTGTAACGAACTGCAATAAACATCCATCTATCTATTCGATGTAAATTGTCCGATGCCGTTTGGATTGCGGTCGACCATCTAAAACGAAATAGAAAATATGTCGAACATTCTAAAGTAATCCTACAGTTATCGATGCACTAAGATCATCAGTTATTGTGTTATATGAGATTATAGTCGACTTGAAGTGGATAAATCTAGTCGTAATTTTTTTTTTTATATTATATGGTGGCAAACGAGCAAGCGACCACCTGCAACCGCCGAAATGGCGAAGCGACCACTACCCATAGACATCCGCAATTGCAGATGCGTTACCTACCCTTAATAGACGGAGGTTAGACGCACATAAAGAAGATATTTCCCCTTCCTATGCGGCTCCTTCACCGTCAAATCCATTTTCCTTCCCATCCTTTCCTCTTAAGACAAGGGTGGAAAGGGAAATGGAGTAAAATTAGGCCTCCGGCATCACACTCATCAGACGAAACACGGAATTGCTACCACTTCACATCTGTCTTCTGTGTGGTCGTGGTATTACACCAGGCGAGCCGGCCCATTCGTGCGAAGATGTTAAAGCGGGCTCTACCACTGTAAAAAAAATAAATTTAATAAAAAAATTATTATGTCGTTAAGGGATGAACGGAATGAAAAATTTCCCATCAAGTCTAAATATAGAAAACGTCTTAACAATTTTTTCTAAATGCTAACTAAAATAATAAAATAAGCCCAATTTTGTAAACTATATGTTTATGCGTCTACGTTCTGAAATTTATAAATCGCTTAGAGCTGTGGTTCAAGTTAAATATACGCCTGAGACTCTCTTGAGGCATATTTATTGGATCATATATTTAGGATCGTACATTTAAATATAAGAGTGATCCCAGGTCCAAATATTGAATGCAATATGGATTTAGGACTATTTCGAGAAAATCGACTTAATCTATATCTATATCTATACTAATGTACTAAAGCGTAAACACACACTACTTCGTGGCGTAGGATGTCAGCAATCACAGCCCCTACACTTACGACACGATTTAGGCTTTATATTTCCACGCTGTTAAACTTAGGGGGTAAATAAATTGGAAAAAACCATCATGTGGGAAAGGGACCATAAACTACAAGCTGCCAACATTAAGGAAACAAGGTTGTCGTGGTACGGTAATTGGTATCCAATATCAAAGGCCTTCGTTATTATTTGTGCATTTAAATTTTGACATTTGATAGAACAATAGATAATTTGATAGATGTAAACAATAAAATAAAGTATTTATAATTTAATACGGATGAAGCCGCACGGGAACAGCTAGTTTAAATATAAGTGTGATCAATGGTTAAATATTGAATGCAGTATGGATTTAGGACTATTTTGAGAAAATCGACTTAATCATACATACGTGTAACTCGTAGTAGCAATAACTCGTCCTTTACATAATGTATTCTTCATAAAAGCAATGTGATTACATTGGCGTGAAATAAACAAAGTAATTCGTTCGTAAATGCGGATAAAAGTTTTATTACGTCGTTGTCTACTGTTTTTCAATTATAGGGCAAACTCAATAGAAAATGTAATACGTATAACTTTACTATTAAAATGCTAAACTAAAATATGCTCGAAGGATAACGATAAAATTGATAAAGGACATCAAATTTTATTGAATTTAACTATTGAATTGTTGTGCATTATTATAAAATTCAATTCTACACAATACGCTCTCTAAATAAATGAATATAAAACAAAAATATTACAATAAAAAGGTCTTTTTATTATGTCTTTTATATTGGAACATCAATTAATAAAATCCACCTTCTTTTATTTCACTTCGTAACTCATTGAAGAAGAAAATTCACGGAACATTGTTTCTAAATCTTTCTTTTTGTTAAGTAAAAAACTTGATTAGAGCTTAACAGATTATGTAAGCTATCCTTAATGATTTAAGCAACGAAACTTTTTCTAAAGTTTCAAAGCGTAATTGCCGTAGCGAGGTAAATTAGTTTAACAAAAAATGTCTAAAGTTATAAAGTAGCTTATGATTAAGTAATATCGTATTTTTTTCTCTTATTTCCGCTGCAAGGATGACGGTAAACCAAGATTAAGATATTACAGGTAATGTAGTACTCGTATATCCGTTTATTTCCATCTTCTTTTAATTTAATTTGCAGCTCAAATATCACGCAAGTACTGGTAGTTTGTAAGTATGCGTTCAAATAACATTAGTACTGTCTCTGTCTCACACTATTCCACTGCTCTGTTCCACCCTCGTGTGAAACTTTTATGAGAGCTACTTCGTCAATAAATTCATACAAGTTGTTGATGAACAGTAAGTTGATAAGTAACTTTAACATTTCTTTAACAAACTTTAACTTTGTCCTTTCTGTTTTATTCAACAACTAGCCCGCGACTCCGTCCGCGTTGAATTTAAAAAAAAAAAACAAAAGTAAGCCTATGTGTTCTTCCGGACTGTCCTACATCTATGAAATATCATCGAAATCGGTTCAGCAGTTTAGGCTACACACAAACTTACAATAATACACACACTTTAACAAACATCCATCCATCCATTTTAACTTTCGCATTAATAAAATTAATAAAGCATGATTACGAGTCAGATGACTATATTATCTTATACAAGCGCTTCAACAGTCGAAACCCATAGTTGAACAGTACTCGTAATTGTGGTCGGTGTTGCCAGTAAATATATTACTGTTACGGTAGAACTAACAGTTCGCTAGATTGATTGCTAGCGCATAGGTGTTGCGGTTACAGATTATACACTGTTCAATGATCAAGTAACAATGGACCACAACTATTGGATTTAATCGTAATATTGAATATCCTAGATACATTTGCATAAGCATAAGTGTAAACTCGTAATTTATCGATTATCAGATTCTTGTTTTGTACACGATTTCCACACAGAAATAAAAAAAAAACTTAACAGCTTTCGTCAATAACACTATAATTAGATTATCGAAATATTGTATATCCAACAAATTATGACGCTTGATACTCGATAACAGTGTTCGGATAGGAAATAAACGCATGTTTACAAATAGAAATAACTTAACATGCAGAACCATTGCACGCGGTATTTCGTATATTTGATCAACACTGCGGTCCGCTTCGGGTAACGAAATTACAATCAATGAATATGCGGATCTCATGCATGATACCAGCTTGTTTTGCATGAAATTTAATACTAGTAAAAAATAATTCATGTTTTATTTGTCCATATTAACAAAATTATTAATTGTCTTAAAATTTAGAGATCTTTGATACAGCTAAGGCCATTAGTTAAGCTCTGATTTATGCTGTGCTAAAAGAAAATTCTAAATAAAAATTGCAATACAAGACAAGTTTTAATTAATAGTTATATTGGGACAAATAATCCCTTTGTCCATTTGCTAATAACTATTGGTATGATCTACAATGTCACATCATTTCATTGTTCTAAGAATATTAATTAGTTACAATACAAATATACACAATGTGTCACAGCTTACAAGCGGAAGTTTAAATTCCCAATTAACATCCTTTGAAACTTCAGTTGACATTTTCATGTATAATTTCAAATAGCGTGACCCTTGTATATGAACACTATATCTATCTCTATTGTCTTAAAGAGAATGAAGGTGATAGCAATAAAGTCAAATACACGTGTAACGATAGTGGAGATGCAGTGTAAAAGTTACTTAACAATATCGTTTATTAACTACACAAGTTACATCTTCAACCCTTACTTGAAACTACTTGTTTGACTTGTCACTTGGTTGTTCAGTTTCTAAACGTTCATCATACATATATACATATACATTCATAATAGTATAAATGCGAAAGTTTAGATGGATGGAGGGATGTGTGTTAGAGTTTGTAGGCTAAACGGCTGAACGATTTCGATTAAATTTAATATAGATGTAGAGGATAGTCTGGAAGAACACATAGGCTATTCGCTTTTGTTTTTTTTTAACTCCACGCGAACGGAGTCTCGGGAGAAAGCTAGTCTATACTATTATAATAAATCGTAAACACACTCTTCTTTCTTGCCTAAGATTTCAGCAATTACAGCATATTTTTGAATAACTCCTTTTTTAATAAAAAGCCCTACACTTACGTCACGCTTTAGGCTATATATTTTCACGCCATTATCTTAGGGGGTAAATATTTTGGATAAAAACCCTAATGTGGGAAAGAGATCATAAGTTGCTGCCAACATCAAGGAAGCACAATTGCCATATTAACGTAATTGGTATTTTGACATTTGCAATTGAGAATTTGACAAATGTAAACAATAAAATAAAATTTTCATATTTTTTTGCGGATGAAGCCGCACGGGAACAGCTAGTAATTTATATAATAGTACACCACATATCTTAATAATTATAAAGTTCACATAATACGCATAGTCCAATACAATGGAAAAAAATGTTATTTGTAATCGCACAAAAAAGTTATATTAATTTATGGTTATAATATTTTATGATGTGTTTTAAAAGACAAAAGTCTTTTATAGGTAAGCCGGTAAAGGAAGTAAGTTATTTTATGCTTTATAAAGACAAAATTGCTTAGTATGAAAAATTTCATTAAAAACTCTTCCTGTATTTATAGATTCAACGGGCACACTGGTGCTCATGAATTTTTAAAACGAGTTGAAAACTCTTATTTATAGCTAATTCATGTAGAAATCAGTAGAGAAACGTCTGGATAAATTTTCAATAAACGAAATTCAGGTAATTTTGATTGTAATGTAAAAAAGTTATGAAATGTGCTTTAGATTTTTTTACACATTATTTTTAAAATTTTAAGTAACTATTATGCTATAAACATTAATTACTTGATATTTCTCCTGTAGCTCTTAAATCCAAATTACTTTAAAAAAAATTGCAGCAGTCCAACATACGCAATAAAGCAAATAAAATTAATTCTATATTCCAAATAAAAATGCTTAATTCTGTCGGGAGCTATTAACGCAGACACTTTTATCTTTGTTTTGAATTTAAAAAAAATATAACACATAATAAAACCACGTTAATCAAACTAACAGGTCCTGAGTCGAGGGATAACGAAGGTTAATTAATTAATCACATCTCTGGAGTGTTAATAGAGGACAAGTTGGGCCAAATGTTGATGAAATGGTTATAAAAGTACAAGATTAGTCCGTCCCAATCTTAATATTAAAGTTGTACAGCGTCATATAGATCTTAGAATCTTCTCGTTCTAAGCACCTGAGAAATAAAATTATTTTTATACAGATTTGAATATCTTTATTAACATAAATATTTACAAAATAGTAAATGTTTATTGCAACGTGTTCAACTTAAGCAATGGTAGGTATTCGTTTTTATTGACAATTAAAATGAACTCAGGTCTGGACGTAATTGAAACTATCTGTTTTCTATTAACTTACTTTCAACACTTTTAGGTAAATTGAATACATAACTTGGCAAAGCTAAACAAGTAATTTATTCTGTTTGTCGAACGACAGAAGTCAGTTTGCAATTAGTTAAATTGAGAAAGTTTGAAGGCAAGCTCTGACAAGTGTCTATTTTTAGTCAATATTAAAACCAATACTGTTAATGGACGTTTTCTTTAATTAACTGATAAATTCGGCTAACTATTAACAGAGGTGTATCAAAAAAACTTTTTTTAACACACGTCACAATTGCCATTAATAATCAAAATTTTTCCATATTAGTACATTATTAACAACTAGCTGTTAATTTAAAAATAATAAAAATATAGCCTATGTTACTCACAGATAAATTACCTTTCTAATGGTGAACGAATTTTTAAATCGGCCCAGTAGTTATTGAGTTATTTCAATACATACAAAAATACAAATCTTTCCTCTTTATAATATTAGTATAGATATAGATCTATCTCTATCCTTCGGCCGCGTCTTCACTTAAATTAGGTGGAGTCGTGGTCAAGCGCTGGTTTATTTATGTTTTAAAAAAAAAAAGATAGATAATACAGGCAAAAAATCTTGCGTCGATATGCTACGTTAATTTAGTTGGTAGAATTTTCTACATTTCTGTCAGCTGTTTGGATTTGAGATAAAAGCAATTTCGTAAATAAAAAACAGTTACAGCAAAGATAAATGTTTATAGGGGTTTCTTATGAGTTTTTTTTTATATGACATTCGTGTTTATCGTTACCAATAAAGGGTAAGACCTCCGTTTATATGAGGCGGGAAATAAAAATAACAAACAGGCGTTGAAAAAAAAATTAGCGTATTTGAACTTCGCGGTCCTTTTCAAAATCGACAAAAACTTACTTAACTAAGTGATTAAACTGTTTATTTGTAAAAGTACAGATGTACTTAAGTAAGATAGTAATTTCCCACTCTATGTAAATATAATAGAAGACAATTTGTTTAATTTAACCACCACAATGATTTATGAATACGATTAAAACATAATTACAAAAGCCCACAATAAAACCACAATGGGCATCATTTTATTTACGCTAATTATGGTATTGGTTAACTTTAATAATAAACACTACTGGCCACTAATTGAAGAACGCAAAAAAAATCATTTACAACTCTGTTATCATACAGTACATGACATGCTCGAGCCTCCCTTAATCATACTAATATTATAAATGCGAAAGTTTAGATGGATGGATGTTTGTTAGAGTTTGGAGCCAAAATGGTTGAACGGATTTCGATGAAATTTGGTATGGATGATAGAGGATGGTCCGGAAGAACACATAGGCTACTCACTTTTGTTTTTATTAATTCCACGCGGACGGAGTCGCGGGCGAAAGCTAGTTGTAAATAATTAAGGCCTTAGTCAACTAAAGTCGACCAGTGCAGGTTGGTTGACTTCACAAATAACTTAATATTTCTTCAAACACAGAACACGCAATGTCAACCGAACCCTGGAACTGTAGACGCTCAAGTCTACTCCACTTTTAGATATCACCCGATAATTTACACAGTATAGTTAACAAATAAACACATTATCATTTCTCACATTTAGTAGTTTTCGATGATTTAATTAGCGACTGTTGACTATGAAAGTGTAATTTATTTGATGTTCATAAATAAACATGCGACAATGACGTATCGCCACTTCGTTGTCGTTCATATGATTTATTGACAAAATTTACAGCCTGTTAATTGAATTATAGACTGTGTAAAGTTTATAAAGTGAAAAATAATTAAAGGGAAATGTTTCCTTTCGAATGTAAATACATTTATTTAACACCATCATAAAATATAAGTACTTATGATTAGGGTTGTAACGGAGGCCATTTTATCGGAAGCGGAGGCTAACGGAAGCGGAAGCGGAAGCGGAAGCGGAAGCGGAAGCGGAAGCGGAGGACAATAATAAAATATTAATTGCGATTTATTAAAGAATTAAAAATTAAAACTACGTTAAACCAAAATACAGATTGGTACATAATTACAAGATACAGTTTATTATGCAAATATAATGTACGAGCCGTTGCTCGCGACTTCGCCCGCGTGAAATTACAACTATAACCTATTACGTTCGCCCTTTTTTTCAACCTATTGCCAAAAGTATTAACTTAGTAGTAATCTATGTAATAACAGAAATCTACCGATGCAAGATTCCAAATTTCTAAGCCCGGTAGCTTGTAAGCTGATTTTTCGATTACCCTTATTGTTTGTGTTCGCGATATCTTCTAAACTATTAGTCCAATTTAATTACTGTAAAGGACAATTTTATTCTACATTAAATTCTCCTGATAACAAACGCATTTATTTGGATAAGGATTAATATTGAAACCAATAAAAGAACGCTACAAATAGCGTTGGATTTTTAATTCATTTTATAAACACAAAAGTGGTTATTGCAAGAAAACCGTTAAAGATAGATATATGCTATCGCGCACTTTTCTGTAGAACTTTTTAAGATCTACAATTCTTTCATACATCATTTTTATATACCTCTAACGGTTTAGGCAGCATAAGCCGAGAAAAGTTAAAGTTTAGTGAATTTTTAACGCCGGCGTCCAGAAACACGCTTTTTATTAATAGTTCCTAAACATTAGTAATAATAAAATATAGCCTATGTTACTCGCAGATAAATTACCTTTCTGATGGTGAAAGAATTTTTAAAATCGGCCCAGTAGTTTTTGAGTTATTTCAATACATACAAAAATACAAAAATACAAAAATACAAAGTTTTCCTCTTTATAATATTAGTATAGATAACAATTATAGTTAGTTGACCTAGCACGCCCGCGCGGGCCGCATAAACGATACCTGATCGCCCCACTCGCGTTAAATACGTAAATTAGCCTCCGTTATAACTCCGCATAAGAAATAACGGAAGCGGATGCGGAGTTATCATTTCTTGCGGAAGTTCCGCACTTGCGGATGCGGAAGCTGAGTTCCGTTGCAACCCTACTTATGATTATGCCTTTCATCTCTTTACTGGTAAGTAATCTACATGACCAGAATTTATAATTTAGTCTGTGTTTGAATTGAATTATATTACATTCGTTATATAAAGGTTGTTAGGTTCTTTAGCTTATTGCTACATGGAACTTCCTTCTAAATCCACTTACTCCTCTTGCATTTTCTACCATAAAAGCTATTTAAAAATCTATCCACTCCAGCGATTTTGCAATCCGTTTAAAAATCTTGAGAAGATAAGTCCTAAGCTTACTCCAGGGCATCCAAGCTTTAGTTTCACGACTTCATTGTTTTAGAAATCCTTAACAAGTGACATGATAAAATATTTTATCGTTATTGCTTGCTATTCTAATTAATGACACAGATATGACACTAATTAAGTAATCGTGCATTAAACTAATTAAAACTTTTTGGTATAAACTAACAATTAATTCTATACAGTTGTTAATCAGGTAAGCGTTTTAGTAAAGGTCAGATTTACAAGAAATCATTTAAATCTTAATTGCCGCTCAGCTCCGCAGGTTTGGAAATACCCCCATAAAGTTTACTTTTCACATACCTATCATTTTGCGGGATTGAGTTTTACTATTTAAAATACAAACATTTTTTATTGTTATAATTATTTCTGAAATATTGCATAATATAATTTTCCTGAGATTATCACTAAAAAATTTTAAAAATTATTTTATTTAATTTCGACACTTACAAACGGAATTAAAACGAGAATAAAGCGAAGTAATTAGTTAATAACACAACATATAAAATACTGTTAATATAAAGCATTGCCACCATTAAACCATATTTGATGGTCTACGATTATTTTTGACTAGCTTTCGCTCGCGAGTCCGTCCGCGTGGAATGAAAAAACAAAAGTGAGTAGCCTATGAGTTCTTCGAGACTATCTACGTCTATGCCGAATTTCATCGAGATCCGTTCAGCCGTTTAGACTAAAAACTCTAACAAACATCCATCCATCCATCCATCTAAACTTTCGCATTTATATTAGTAAGATTTTAAGGTACAAGTAAACCCCATTGATCTTCTGAAGTTTAGTCCGCAGTGGATATTAATAGGTTATTCATATGGCAAATTGCTGTCATAAAACCTAAAAATGGTGTCGAATTCTCGTGACGTTAGCATACCACTTGATTTATTGCTTTTGGAAATATGATAGATATTGGCTCTCCGTTTTATATCAGTGGAAATTTTTAAACACGCTGCAAAGTCATGAGATTGTGATATGTACCACAAGTGTACACATTTTTTTTACTAATTGTGATTAGTGCGTACCAGTGCATACAATAAATTAAATTAAACCAAGATTTTAGCTTAACCACCAATTTTGCAAAGGCGCCATTTTGTTACATTGAAATAGCAAATAATTGAATGGAAAATGTCTTTATTAACCTAAAAGCAACGAGCATAGCAATAATCGTCTTATTAGCAAAAATGCCAGATGGCGGCTGATATATAAAATTTATTGGTCTTAATTTTTAATTTCAAATCCCCTTTATCTTGAACATGACCCAAAATTAACCTAATTTTTCCTAACTTCTTTGTTACGGAAACCTTTCTTCCTTCGAAATTCGTATACCTCACAACTTGACAGTTAGAGCATATGATTTTTTACCGCGAGAGCTACGAAGCCCCAAAAACTCTTTGATAAGAGTTATATCATATTATAATAAACTGTATTTACAGAATGCTTTTGCTTATTGATTAAATGTATTTTCGTAGAAAAACATTAGTTTTTTACGTAAATTCTGATTACTTTGTGACCAAATCCGACGTAAAGTAAAAGTAATTAGTTAGTTCTTCCACATTGTTATTGACCTTAATTTAAATAATTCATCGGTTACAATAATATAAGGCTATTGTTAGGATAACTCTGTTTTGTATCATCATATTTATTAATGCTGCTCCTAGTATAATGAACAATAATATAGGAAGATAAAATATTGGCTCCGAAAAATTGCTCATACAACGAAGATGTCGTTTAAGGATATTGGCGTATTTTATGTCTTTACAGCTGAATTTATGACTTGCTGAGATGCGGGTACCTAGAGAGGATTACGTCATGGCGAGGTCCACTTCAGTTGCAATTCTTGAAATCTGTGTGGTCAAGTATAATTCCTATATAGTGTAACGTTACGTTCGTTTTACTTTAATTCTAGCATACCATTATAACTATTTTCCTTCAAGAATCTTTTACCATCGACGATACATACACAATCAGCAATTAGGATTTCATGCACCTTTAAGCGCTGTTTACACTTGGCCAGTCCACTTGGTCAGTAGCGCTTAATAACTGGATTGTCAATTAACTGGGTCAGTGTCAACGCTGACTGGCCCCACTGTCAGCAGCCCGCCAGGACAAAAACATTTGTTCCGCATAGCAAGAGAGAGAGAAAGAAGTGGAAGAGACATAAACAATATTAGATGCATAAAAGACGATGTAGGAAAGGTATTGATGAATGACGATGATATTAAAAGGCGATGGAAGGGATATTTTGAAAAACTGATGAACGAAGAGAATGTTTGGAGTGGAGTGTTGGATAACATGCCAATTAATATTGGTATGGTGAAAGAGATTAGTGTGGATGAAGTGAAGAAAGCAGTGCAAGGTATGAAGAATGGTAAGGCCGTTGGGCCGGATGGAATACCAGTGGAAGTATGGAAGCTGCTAAAGTCGGATGGATGGGTGTGGCTGACTTTATTCTTCAACAAGTTGTTACAGGAAGAGATAATCCCAGACGAGTGGTGCGGTAGCGAACTAGTGCCAGTTTATAAAAACAAGGGGGATGTGCAGGACTGTAACAACTATAGAGGAATAAAGCTCATGTCACACAGTATGAAAGCTTGGGAAAGAGTGATAGATGCAAGAATCAGAGAAGAATGTGAGGTATCTCGGAACCAATTCGGATTTACGCCGGGTCGGGGGACTACGGACGCCATTTTTGCCATTCGCCAATTATGCGAGAAATTTAGGCGCGTGCATAAGAACCTGCACATGGTGTTCGTAGACCTCGAAAAGGCGTATGATAGGGTTCCGAGGAATGTTTGTGGTGGGCTTTGAAAGTGAAAGGAGTGCCTGGGAAATACCTGCAGCTTATTCAGGCTATGTACTGGCGAGCCAGTACCTACGTCCGGTCCGCTGCTGGCGATAGTGACAGGTTCGGTGTCTCGGTGGGCTTACACCAGGGGTCGGCTTTAAGCCCGTATCTGTTCCTCCTGGTAATGGATGCTTTGACATTAAACATACAGGAGGAGGCACCCTGGTGTATGCTTTATGCCGATGACATCGTGCTTGTCGGGGAGGATGAATGCGAGGTACAGAGCAGGTTGGAAGAATGGCGAGTTAAATTGGAGGGAGCTGGTCTTAAAATCAGCAGGACCAAAACAGAACATTTATTTTGCGATTTTGGCGGTCCGACCAGCTTCTCTCCAATCGCCTTAAATGGCGTGCCTCTACCAACCTGCTCCGATTTTAAGTACCTCGGTTCTCTAGTCCAGTCCGACGGTGGCGTTGACCGGGACGTGAAAAGCCGAATAAATGCAGGTTGGATGAAATGGCGACAGGTTACTGGTGTGACTTGTGATCCAAGAATGCCTCTTAAGCTTAAGGGACAGATCTACAAGTCCATCATTAGACCTGTCGTATTGTATGGATCTGAATGTTGGGCCACCAAAGTTGCGGATGAAAGGAGATTGCATGTGGCTGAGATGCGTATGTTAAGATGGATGTGTGGTGTGACAAGAATGGATAAAGTTAAGAATGTGTATATTAGAGGAAGTTTGAAAGTAGCGCCAGTGGTGGAGAAATTGAGAAGCAAAAGGTTAGCGTGGTATGGACATGTTATGCGACGAGACGATGGGGACATAAACCAGAAAGTGTTAAGAATGAATGTGGATGGCTACAAAGGAAGAGGAAGACCGAAGAAAGTATGGATGGATTGTGTGAAAGAGGATATGCTTAAGAAAGGAGTGGATTCAGATATGACGGCTGATAGAGATGTATGGAAGCAGCACATACTGTGCCGACCCTCCATAAGGGATAAGGGCAAGTTGATGATGATATATACACAGTTGCGACGATCTGCCATAGATTGTATGGAATCAGTGGGGCCAGTCAGCGTTGACACTGACCCAGTTAATTGACAATCCAGTTATTGAGCGCTACTGACCAAATGGACTGGCCAAGTGTAAACAGCGCTTAAAGGTGCATGAAATCCTAATTTTAAAACTCATGTCGGTCTTAGCTTACCCCACAGCACGAAGCATGGCTTATAAGATATAAGACAAACTAAATTATCACATGTTTTCTTCTTGTTTTACTTAATTTCTACCCGGATAGCAATAGCAACACTCGTCATCGCAACTGACGTTGTCAAAATGAAGTTTTGACAACTTCAAAAAGTTATTGTCAACTTTTACAAGCAAAAGCAAAGTTTTTAGTTAAACCAAAACTTAATATATTTTTGTAGTTTTTTAACTTACATACCCAAAATGAAATTAAAATCAAAAATCATTTAATAATGTTTAGCTACAACGTTAAGTTTATAACTAGTGAAGAAACATTGTACCTGAAAAGCGGTGACTTTAAAAGTTATAAGTAGGTTTGATTGTTTTTAAATACCGCTTTCTAATATGCGCAACTTTTAATTAAAATGTCTGTTTAAGGTATGAAACAAGGAAACGCTTAGATGAAACTATATACGATGTAGGAAAAAGAACCTATTGCGAACGCCGCGGTGGTTATTGGCGAATACCTAAATCTAGTCAACTGCGGCAATTAGAATCAACTCTAAAAGACCGGAATATAGTAGAATGTATATGGGTGAATGACTTACTGGCTACATTGGTATTTTCTTCGGGTGCTATAGCTTACATCTCTATCAATCCAGAAACATTGGATGTCACACAAATACTTTTTGATAGGTACTGTGTTGGCAAACTTTCAGGACAAACTGTAACAGGAGGTAAGATTGTGAATAAATCAAAACATACATTTATCCTAAATATCTTCACCATCACTAGCCTTCATAAGCAAATTGTTATGGAGACCTATTTAAAGATATATGGCAAGGGAAATAAAGAAGTTAGTATTGACAAACTAGCAGTGCTCTGAGGACCAAGGAATAGAAATTAAAATATAAAAATCCAGTGCTTAGAAGATAGATAAAGTTGTAATCAATTTACTGAAAAATTTTGATGAAAACGTTATTGTAGCTTGGTGTATTTTTACAGTTGCTTTCAGCAAGACCCATCTACTGTTCACCCATGCCGAGAGAACTGCAACCCTTTTTACATTTGGGAAGAGCATTGAAGATAGCAGTCATCCTTGTCGGTTATCTGATAGGGATCCACACATACAGGTATATGAGATGTATATATGCCTATAATTTTATCTGCATGGAATTTTAAAAAAAATTAAGGTTTTATTTCATGGCTATGATATAAGAGTATGTAAAGTGAAATTTAAGAAGCCTCATGAAAGACTCGTCTGGACAAATGTAGCTTATGCTAATTAATTAAATAATAATAGTGCACTTAACTGTGTTATGTTATAACTTTTATTGAAACATAATTGCAGGTGCTTGAGTTAGGTGGTGCTAGGCGAGCTGAGAGAAGAGTTTCTTGGTGCTGTGATGGCAGTGGGATGAAAGTGCTGTTGTGGAGTGCGGCCAGTGCTGAGCCAGCTCCATGGAGCCCTGTTCTGGAAGATCTAGCTAATCTACACTTGTACCAGATAAATGGGTAATTTTATAATACAAAAACCAGTACAGCACTGGTTATTTCTTTTATTATTATGGAATTTATCAAGTTTAAAGGAAAAACTGGTTATTGCATCTCTGTCCGTGCGGGATTAAAATAAAAATAATTAGTAGCCCTTGTGTTTTTCCAGACTATCTGTGTCTATGCCAAATTCCATCTAGATCTATTGAGTCATTCTGGAGATACCTAATAACAAAGATCCATCCATCCATTCATTTAATTTTGCATTTATAATATTATTAAGAATTAAAAGAAGATGTATAGATTGTTTAATGTGAAAATATTGCCGGTTTGTATTGGAAAGGATCTACTTTTAACGTTTCTTTGTAAAATATATTGGATACATAATGATACATTAATTGTAGTATAGATTCGATTATCTTTGTAAAACATTACCTTAATACTAACTACACCTTGATTTCAGCCAGCAAGTTAGTTTGATTGCATTCCATCAACTTGAAAATGAAGTGTTATGTGCGGAGTTATCGCAAAAGAACGACAATGTTGTACACATTGTTGAACAAACTGCTTGTCACAAGGTAAATATAAATAAGTGGATATAATAGCTTATTTTCCCTATTTTACATGATTTAGAAAAACAAATTAGTTTCTTCTCAGACGCTCAAGCACTTGACATGTAATCTACAGGTCCTAGGTTTGAATACCGCCATGTACAATGTCATTATCGATTTTCGAAATACATAATTTTCCTGACGTTCTTACAGTGAAGGAAAACATTGTTATGCAAACTGCACGATTGAAATTCAAAGATATGGGTGAAATTAATCAACATGCAGTGAACGAGCGAGGTTGACCTAGTCAGTCGTAAGGATAGGTTCCGATCCGTGGGGACGTATAGTGAGCTGGTGATGTTGATGTAACTCCGTCTTTGACAATATATTTGTGGTGTTATTTTCCAAGTGTGTACCAGGCCTTATTTGCCTGTATAGAGTGGTGTGACATTGGAGTGGCAACAGTTCGATGTGTCGGGGGCGGAGGAGCGGGCGGGGCAGCTTGGGGCGCTGCGGGCGGGCGCGGGGGGAGCGGGGAGCGCTGTGCGCGTGTCGTTGCCGGCGGTGGTGCGCGCCGCACGCACTGACCGCAGCGGGCACAGGCTACTCGCCACCTGTATAGACGGATCTCTGCATATCATACATCAAGCGACTGGATTGACGCATTCTGTACGAGCCGGTTTTGTGAGTATTATTGGAAACTAGCTTTTTCCCCTTAGTTAAGTTCTTAGTTTTACAGAGATACTATCGTGTCAATATGCAACAATGATGCTGTGATTTTTGAAGAAGGATGTGATGGATTTTGGTGTCACATAACGTTATTGCCCCCTGATGGGAGGTTTTTATTAAAGTAAACTTTTTAAACCAATTTAAAGTATCATGTTCAATCTAAATTGATTTATATCCTTGTGCGAAAAATTTTAATGGAAAATTTATTGATATTGTAAAATTTATATAATACTTTACAAAATGTTTTCTGTCTTGTCCAACGGTGAAATGATTCAAGCAAATTTTCTTGTTACTCGATATTATTTAAATGATGAATAATGTGAAACTTTTCAGATACCGACAGACGTGCGGTGGGCGGGCGAGATGGTGGTGGCGGTGGAGGAAGCGGGACGGCTGCAGTGTTTCGATCGCGCCCTCTCGCTCCTGCACCACCATACAAAGTGCTTGGACTTAGTGTCACATTTTAGGTAAGTAGTTAAGAGGGCATTTTAATTGTTTTATTAGTTTAAACGTGTTGGCAAAGTTTGTTATAGCATAAGGGTCAGCTCAGACAGTCTGGGGTGGAGAGGGGAGCAGTTTTATTATATAAAATTGAGCTCTATACAATTGAAGCAAGTTTTAAATTTACTTTGCACATCTTTTCTTATCAAGAGATAAAGAGAGAGAGGGAAATCTTATCTTCATAAACAGAGATTTAAAATGTAAAACTAAACAATAATGTAAAGTTTAAATTCATTTGCTAAAAAAGATCTGCTTTGCCCCAGTATGTGTCAATGGATCCTAATGGAGTATTTAACTATTTCTAAAACATTATGGATTATCATATGTAAAAGTATTTGAGATAAAAAGTATAGTATCTTTTATAGAGATACGAGAGGTATGCAAGTTGTAGCGACACGAGATATGAAGGCTGGTCCGTTGATACTGGCGCTGTTTGCGGGCGGACCTCTCGCACTCCTGCATATCACACATCCCAGACTTTTAACGGTAATGTACACTATTTTCTAATCTTTATTAAGTAAAAGGACTATTTTTGTTTCTTGATGCAAAAATAAAAAAAAAATTGATGCGAAATTGAAAAAATAGCAA
Organism: Papilio protenor; assembly: GCA_029286645.1. Taxonomy (NCBI): domain Eukaryota; kingdom Metazoa; phylum Arthropoda; class Insecta; order Lepidoptera; family Papilionidae; genus Papilio; species Papilio protenor. The sequence continues at coordinate 6,160,523 of JAGSMZ010000011.1, forward strand.
ATAATATACCCTATGCTACTCAGCGATAATGTAGCTTTTTTAATGGTAAAAGAATTGGCCTAGTAGTTTTTGAGTTATTTCAATACATACAATAATCCAAAAATATAAATCTTTCCTCTTTATAATATTAGTACAGAAAAGTTTGTATAGTATATTAGAATATTAGTTAAACTATCTTGGCAGCTAAATACTAAGTAAACTACTATAAGAATACTACGAAAACCCAGATTATAGTAATATAGCGCTATTAGAATCTATTGTCTACTATCATTTAACAGGCATGGATGCGGGCGGATCGCACAAGTAATGCTATCTCGCTCTTACGCGCGATGGATTGGGAGGAGGAAGGAGTGGAGTGCCTGCGCGGAGTGAGCGAGATAGTGCACGGTGCGCTGCGCTGCTCGCACCCGCGGGGGCAGGGCGGGGAGTGCGCGGCGCAGGCGGCGCTCGGCGCGTACCTGGCGCCCGCCGTGCCGCTCGGAGCCACCGCCTTGCGGTTTGCACCCCCTGTACACGATCTAGCGAGGAAATTCTTCCATCATCTGCTTAGGTATGTTTTTCATCATAATTAATATGAACTAAATGCTTCTTTACACCTTAAAATGCTTTTAAAAATCGTATCAAAAATTATAGATGTTGGAAACTTGAGTCACAACATAGAGAATTAAATCTTTACTTAACCTTGACATTCAGTGATACGCTGGAAGCAGCATTTGCTGAGTTTTTTTTTAGCTGAGGGCAGTGTTTTGATAACAATGAAATAAATGTTTGTTTTTGGTTAATATTTTTTTATTATTATACTTATCTACGGTTTAATCACGCTCCAATTTAAACCCCTTTTCCACTGGCGGTTTTTATACATACAAAACTCGGAATCAAGTGTATTTCCACTGGTAAATAGCAGTATTGGTCCTTGTTAGACGGGGTCGTATAGAGAAGGCGCTGAGCCTGGCCGTGGACCTGTCTGCGTGGGACCTGTTCGCGGACGCGCGCTGGGCCGCCCGCCGCGCCGCGCTGCCGCACCTCGCGCGCGAGGCCGCCCGCGCCGCGAGACACCACGCACGGCTGCACTGCGATGGTACCGCACATTGTAACACACTTTCATTGCTTGCGACTTCATCGAAATTTAAAAAAAAAATAGCCAATGTCACTCAATGATAACGTAGCTTTTTAATGATAAAATAATTTTTGAAATCGGCCCAGTTTTTGAGTAATAACTCGTATAATAAGATTTGTATGTATTGTAATATCAATACATACAAATCTTTCCTCTTTATAATATTAGTATAGATTAAGCCTTATGCCCGGTTTACACTTAGCTAGTATAGTTAGACAGTTGCGACAGTCAGTTATAGATTGTATGAACTAACTGGCACCAGTTAGCGTTCACACTGTGCCAGTCGATTGACAGCCCAGTTAGAGTTCCACTGACCAACTGTACTGGACATGTGTAAACCGCGTATTTCCTAAACAGCTGAATGGACCGTGTTTGGCATAAATGCAGAGCATAATCTGGAAGAACATATACCTACCATTTTTTTTAATCCAATTGTCGATCAAAACTTTCGATAATTTAAAATTCCAATTCTCTTTACAGATTCGGAGTGTTCGGAATCATGCTCGGAATGCAGTTCGCGAACATGCTCGGAATCAGAAGAGGAACTGAGTGGGTACAATCGCAATGGCAAGACCACGCCCCCTCCCCTCCCCCGCCTCGCGCAGCCCCACAACCCCCACAGCCCACCATACTACCCGTACCCATAACCCATAACGAGCCGACATCCACACACAGCATCAGACCTAACCTACATCAATATCTAGAAAGAGACAACACTATATGGAACACAGAATTACGAGACGACACATGTGTTGATAGAAAAATGTACGAAGAACAATTCAAACCAATCAAAAACCAAACAGTCAAGTGGCAAAGTGTAGACACGTTGATGAATTATAGGAAACCTTTGAGCAACTCCGATATACAAAGATCTCACATATTTGATGTAATACCAAGAGTACAAGATGATAAAATACACTTCAAACATGTTTATCAAACTGATCTGAGAGAAGCGATACCAACTACTTATAGATATCAGAGTAATATCAACACAAATGCTAATGGAAGATTGTACAGACATGACAGTACTTGGTCGGGGAAACCACTTGAGAAGAATAAAGTCAAATTTTCTGATACTGTCACTGTTGCTGTTGTATCGGTGAGTTTTTATCTCTATTTTTATAAATTTTAGCCATACATTTAGTATCCTATCTAGTTATTTACAACCTAGACAGGTAAGTAAAAACAATCTGTGCTAAAATGTCATTTTTTTTTCCTACTATTAGCTTGCTCATCAACTATGTTGGTTTAAACATATACAAGATGGCACCATTTTGCTTTTCGCTACGGAGGCCATCTTGAATTTAACATAGTGCATTGAATTCTATATGGCAAACGCATTTGAAACCCATATTGAAGTTGTTCTACAAAAAAACATCATATCAACATAACAAAAAAATCATGCAGCATATAAGCCCCATAATTTTTAATGCAATGTTACTTGTTTTCTCTTAGGAACCTCCATCATCACCGGACATCGCACACGAGTTAGCAGATAGTCTGCCTCTGTGCGCACCCCACAAGTACCTAGCGGCCTTCGCCCCCGCGCCTGCAGTACCGAAGCCCCCGCCAAAGCTTCCTACAAATAAGTTAACAATCAGCAAGGTGCCAACTATCGCAAAGTCAATCGCCACGAGCCCCATATCGCCATCGCCGACGCAATCGCCAGCCGGTACTACGCTCGACTACGTGGAAGTGTGACGCATGCCAATGCCACTAATGTGTGTTAACATTTTGCACAAATATGCATGCATCACAATTAACTTGTATGTCTAGTATATTCCAAATTAAGCCCTAAATATGAATAGAAACAGATGTCGGTTTTCAGTTTTTTCTTTTTTTAATTCAGGGCTTATTTTGGCATTATATGTTAATGCATGGAACACAGGGTGAATGAAGAAATAGCACAGTGAAAAAATCTATTTATTTTGATACTTGTCATTTGGCTGTGATGGTATGTTATCACATAATCTCAAAGTTCAGTCAAAAGCCCAGTTAAAATGTTAGTTTTTTTTAATTTAAAAGAGTTGCATTGCATTGCAGAGTTTGTAATGTATAATATATTGTTCTCTTGCTCCTTTTTTTAAAGAAATTTGCATGCTGATTTGCATGAATTTTACATAAGTCCCTATTTGTAATTTTTTTTTCAATTTTTTTACATTGTATGTATTCTATTTATAACTGACTTGTAATATTCACAATCTTGTTTTCAGAGAATCCTGTTCCGCAACCGCCTAAAATTAAAGTGGTTCACTTTGGAATGGTTTAATGCAATTTTAAATGTATAAAGGTTTAAAGTCCGTCCATTAGCTTAGTTTTATATCGCTAATAAGACTACCTCAAAATAAGAATAGCATATTGTAAAACATACTGCTTTTTATATATGTTGAATATATTTTTATATTTTCTTTTTAAATAAATGATGTGATAACTTCTACTAGCTTTTCATTTATTTTAAATATCCTTTTATTAGATAAATGCTAACTTAATGTCCAACAGTTAAGAGAGAAAATGTCAGTCACATAATATATATTTTCGCTTTTAATAATTTTATGCTTTGAATTAATAACCATAAATAGTGGGGCTATATAAAAACACTAACAAAATGGAACAGGGATCTTAAAAGAACCTTGGCTGGCCTTTGTCTCTCTACCCAGACCATAGTTTCTTTTTCACTTCATTTATCTAGTGATCCAGGGTTGGCTGTAGTGGTGAATCCAGCCAGCCAGTAACCAAAACTTAGTCCTAAAAAATGAGGTCTTAGGAACTAAACCTAACCTGCTATTAAATTATATCAAAACTTAGGACTATTACATGAATTTTATAAATAATATGTTAAGGAATTGAATGAAACAAAAACATTGGTTATTACTTCTTTATTCCTTCAAGTGTTTACATTTTAAGAATTGCCATTTTTTTGGTGAAATGAAAATGAAATGCTTAATCCTTGATCTTCTTCTTGGGGCGGAGGTTGTTAGTGTGGCCACACTTGGTCTTGCGGCAGTTGGTAGCACGAGGGTGAAGGCGGGCATAGCACTTGCGGCAGATCATCTTGTCACAGTTGTATTTCATGGCCAAAATACGGAGAGATGGCTCAATGGTACCTAAACAAAATTAATTTTATAAAATTTATGATTGTAACAGTTGCAGTTTCATGGAATACTGGGTGTCGCCTTCCACTGCATGAAATTAAACTTATGTGCTAATCCAGAATATTCTGTCGCAAATTACCAAACATCCATTTAATCATAACATCTCCACTTTTGAATTTACGATATTAGTAAAATAAGTAAACCACGTTGAATCAAAAACTATAGTAGTGGTGTGATAGATTCATAGTATCATTACCTCCTCGCAGCCTCAACACCAAGTGAAGTGTTGATTCCTTCTGGATGTTGTAGTCGGACAATGTACGTCCATCTTCTAACTGTTTGCCGGCGAAGATCAACCTTTGCTGATCTGGAGGAATGCCCTCTTTGTCTTGAATTTTCGCTTTTACATTTTCAATAGTGTCAGAGGCTTCAACCTCTAACGTTATGGTTTTACCCGTGAGGGTTTTTACGAAGATCTGCATTGTTAAACTGTAAAAAACGTAAACACACACTTAAATTTTTGTATATTTTTGTTGGCAAATGATAAAATGAAAAGAACAAAAGCCAATCATAGAAGTCAAGTTGACACGCCACGCGGAAGTTTGAATTTGGAATTTTTTATTCGAATTTTATGTCACACGGTCACTGCTTATTACAAAACCATTATTTTTAGAACTACAAAAGTTTTTGCTTATTTATACCTCTAGCAAACTTAGAAATTGATTTTTCTCCACTAACCTTTAGAAAATGTGCTTGTAAGAACTGTCACACACGCGAAAAGACAAATTAAAGAAGGTATGACAGATAATAAAATTATTGTCAGAGTTTGTTATCTGTATCACAGAGTAGTTCAGCTGTTTTTATGTGAGATTTCGTTATTTCGTTAAAAAAAAATAAGGCATCTAAGTACATAATTAACATGCTCATTAAAAAAGAGAATAAATCGCCATCACTGCCTATTTAATGTCTTTACATTTATTTTTTTAACAATGAAAACCAAACTTATGAGCTTTCACAAAGTGATAAATAAATAGGTTTCGGAACGCAACTTATGTCTTCGACTTCGGTTCGATAAGTACTTGTTTCGTAACAGGGCCAGATTTTCAGGAGCTGTTCTGTAGTAAACGTGATAACGAATTAAGAAAATGTATCACCAACTCAGCAAAGTTACCGGCAGGCTAGTCTCTGCGACCCATTTACAGAGCCCACTGTTTCCAGTTGTAAGTATTAGTGTATAGAAGTTTTAATAGCCTTCCACGACTTCAGGATTCATATTTAAAGTATACCAATTCTACAGGCACCCATCGCCTTGCAACGAGTGGAAGTACCGCAAATCCAATACAACACGTCTCATATGTCCACTGTGACTGAGGCCTGCGCGGCTCCTAGTTCTCAAAAACTCATCCCTGGCACCAATGTCCCCTATGCTCCTGTCCCTGAGTCGATCAAGAGGAAACAAGAACTTTTCCAGGTAATATATGTGTGATTATTGGAATTTCATTTGTCTGTTTTGAATAAGTACCTCTCCGATTAAAAGGTTTGGTGTGAATAGCTTGTATTTTGTCCATGTATAGGGCTTTATCTGTAACTTTTATTCTCTCTGATCTTATGTCAATTATAAACAGCATCATTAAAATCGAACTTATCTCTTCATAAACCTACTTAAAATTGAGTCACATTGTTTATTGCATTCTATGTAAAATACAATTTTTTAAAGGTAGAGTGACTTACCGGATTCTTAATCACATATTCTGAAATTTCAATAAGATTTTCATTATTTCCCAATTTTTTGCCTAAAGTAATTTCTAGTTTGTGATCTAAATTACATGTTTTTCACATTAAACTAATATATAACTTTGATTCTATTTTCTTTCTATCAAATTTCATCAATTCCAATTATTTAAAAGAAATTTACTTCAGATACATCATAAACCTTTCTCAAAAAAAAATTGGTCTTCAGAAACAATACCATTTTTATTTTCAGAAACACAATGATGTCCCAGTGTTCCTGAAAGGTGGTCCATTTGACGGTATCCTGTACCGCTTCACAATGGCCCTGTGCATTCTCGGCTTGGCCAGTATTGCACACACTGTCTACAAACATGCTGTACCCAAGAAGAACTAAGATGTTTCTTGCGTTATTATAATTTAAATGTTAGATGCAATCATTGTGTTATAGTGTTTCCTTGTAATCTGGAATAAAGAATTTAACTTAAAAATCTAGTCTTTTAATTTGGTTTATTAAAATTACCAATAATAAGCATCAAATGCATCTTATTGTTTCTATAAGATTCAAATAGGAACAATTAATGTAGTAATGTGATTATGCAGTTGGAAAAATCAATTGTACCTTATGGCTATTAGAGATATCTATGCACTAACTGCTCCTACCCCCCCCCCCCCTCAGGGATAGAAATATCTATAATATAAAAAAATCACTTCGTTTAGGACCTTATTGGTAATCCTCCTGCCTAGCCCTAACCAAGATCATCGGGTGGCGAGGTCTTCAGTGCACCTTTACATCCAGAGTTATACCAAAAATAAATATACGACAGAGTATAAGGAAGCGATCATAACTCTAGCTCTCTTAAGATTGCGCACCTTTCTAAGTTACTTTTTCTCTAGTTATTACCATTCCAGAAGAAAATTAAGGTTTAAAATGTTTTTACTTTCTCGATTTGCTTATAAGAATACTAGGTACCAGTATAGTATTGTATTATCTGTGGTAATAATATGGAAACAGGAAATAAAACTACGTTAATGTTTTTTAAACATTCTATTCAAGTTTTTGAAATTAAAACTGGCCATACATTTATTTCGCCGCACTATCGAACTCTTCAACACTTCGTAAGCCATTTAAGTATTTTTAGGTACATGAGACGTTTCGACAACGCTTAATTATATAAATAGGAAAAGCAATACTAACATCGTTTTATAAAATTGCTATTTAGCTAACAACGTTCAAAGACTTGCAAAGACATGTCTACTATGAATAAAGCTCTAAAGACTAAATTGCATGATAACGCATAATTTCCCAACCCTTCCTACATTACGAACACTTCTCGCGTTTTTTAACAATCTATATCTTAAATATGAGTAAACACGACTATTTCATAGTGAAAATGTTTATCCGCAAATAATAATACAAAAGTCAAAAATTATTTTAACAATATTTTGATCGCAGGTTTTAGGAAAAATAAATTAATTATTTAAAAAATAACTAAAAATGTGCATCAGGTACCTTACGCTACAAATAATAAAGGTATAAAAATAAAAAATGGCTATTAAATAGGAACAAATATTAGAATAAAATCTTACAAAGTAAGATAAATAATTAAGTGAATTAAAGTAAAAAATAACTAAAAATGTGCATCAGGTACCTTACGCTACAAATAATAAAGGTATAAAAATAAAAAAATGGCTATTAAATAGGAACAAATATTAGAATAAAATCTTACAAAGTAAGATAAATAATTAAGTGAATTAAAGTAAAAAAGCTCATACAAGTTTAAACTCTTGTGGAAAAAAAGATATAGCGATATACATATGCACAAAAAGCTAAACAACAATATTGGAATTAAGATCTAACAAATAATGCATATAACAGTTAATCATTAATTGCAGGAAAATGTTAATATCGATAATTTTTAATAAATCTAATCGTTGTTATTTATAAACCCTAAGGCAATTTGAAACATATTTTAAAATTTATATTCCATCTCACCAAATCACAATTAATTACACTAACAATTAAAAACACTATTTCATCTCTTAAAATATTTGAAATGTCAACAGTAATCAACGGCGGATCCAGGGGGGGGGGTTATGGGGCCCATGACCCCCCCCCTCTTAGCTGGTTGGTCAAGAGCTTGACAAAATATGTAAAGTGACACGTGACCCCCCTGGCGCCAAAGCTAGATCCGCCCTTGACAGTAATACATTACATAACATAGATTTTATATATTTTAAGAAAAAAAATGTTAATTTCGGTTAGAAATTCCCCTAAACAAGATTGATCGAAGAAATGCTTATACACAGCCATAGATAAACTTAACAAATAGACAAAAAAATAATGGAAAGTAACAAATGTTTTCTTTAAATGAAAAAAATAACCAGCTAGAATAAATTACAGACAGAAAATAAATAACTAGTTTTATTATAGTTAATTTTTATCATTGCTTCTAATTCAACTAGAAATTAAGCAGAAAAGCTTAATATATCCTATTTCTCTTTTTCTCAAGTTAACATGAATTTATTTCAAATATTTCTCCAGATTTCTAACTTTAATTAATCTCAATAAGGCATAAAAACAAAAACTATTTAAAAATAATTGAATTTCACTCAATACTTGAATTAAATATTATTAAATAATTTTTTTAACCAGTCTTATAATAAATTTCATTTTTAATACATTTATGAATGAAAATACTTATCTACAAATTAACTTTAATGTTAGAATTTTGCTTCATGTTATAATTGATTAAAAAGATTTTACAAATTTTTTTAGGAGTTCATTACTTCAAGTTTCACACATTTAGCGATTATCCACTTCCAGAACATTTGTAAAATAAACTGTTTGTCCCAATCTCTCTTCTCTAAAAACATGTGATAACAATTTGTTATTTTACATATGTTTGGGCAATGGACATTCACGAGTATTGCAACAACACCAAACCTAACTGTATGACATTGTATTATATTAGACATGTGCTAAAAGATTAACAATTTTTATCTATTGATATTTAATACACTGATTATAAAGCATCACAGTGTCACATTTACATTCTTATCAGCTTATAATATTGGCCAATTAAATAAATATAAGAGACATATACAATTTGTTACATTTTTTTTATATTTTGCCTATGAATGGTTATTACAAAGCCATTCAGAATATTGTAATTATAAAGGACCATATTTAGTTAATAAAAACAAAATTAATAACTTTTGTGTTCTCCACATATTTTCAAATCAACATTGTATAAGAGGAAAAACATTTTATAACATTATTTGATAACATGAACAAAGATTTACGATTGATGCAAATCTATACATCTTCAAATAAGTAACCAATAACAAAACCAACAAGTTATTATATTTTATACTTTTAAATCTAATTTAACTACCTATATTGATATAATTTATAAGATTTTTATAAACATTCTACACACAGCTTGCAATACACTTTGCCAATTATACAATACATATAGTATAATGTATTTAGATACAACTATGGAATTTACGTAACGACAGTTTATGTACGAAGTTTATGTAACAGGTCGCGGGCGAGCAGGTAGCGGGGGCGGTGCACCTTGACGCGCAGGTACAGGTGGTGGAGGACCCATGGGAGGTGCAGCGCTCGTAGGAGGAGGGGTAGAGCTTATCGGTGGAGGAGGGGGAGCACACGACGGAGGAGGAACACTGTCAGGAGGTGGAGACGCTATTGGTGTCTGCGCGACATTTGCGCCAGAGTCTGGGGGAAGCGGAGCAGGCCTCGGTGGCGGTGGTCGAGCAGGGCTCGCCACCGGAGCTCGTGACGGCAGCAATGGAGTGGGAGATGGAGCCGGAGGCCTGCTCGGCTGCTGTCGTCGCGGCGTAGGAGGAGCTGACCTCAGGGGCCGCTCTGGTTGAACCTCACCAAATAATGGTATCGTGTTGTTGGTACACAAGTTGATTTCCGACCTCACTATATCCACCCAGTTAGGAGATTTCAAAGTTATGTGAAAATATAATGATGCCACTGAAATGTGACCTTTCTGGGACGCCGCCAGCGCGTGCTGGCCATCTCTGAATGTTATACTCAATGTGTGGTCGTCTATAAAGCGTACTAATGTTACGTCACCGATCGTCGCTAATTCTTGTAAGATTGCAGACATAACGTTGTCATCGAAAACCGAATCTTCGCTATCAATATCATCGAAAGGCTGTACAACAATACTAGCATCTGGAGGCCCGAGATCTTTTACGACTTCGTAAAAAACTTCCATACATTTGGTGTAACTTACTTGCAGTACTTCGATTTCTAAAATTGCTATTACCGGCCGATGATCGCTTTGTTTCAGTTCTGCGCGTCCATAGTACAGTAATTTTCCTGCAGCCAAGTCGGATGTTGTTTCCGGATCAATGGTATGTTTTCTGCTCCTCCATAGAACTCTGTCTGTCCACGCCGGCGCTCGACACTTTTCACTAGTATCGTAATCATCACTGAATAGGTCATATTTATAAGTAGGCGGAAAAGTGATTTCACCTTCGAAACAGTTTTTAAAAACCAAACCCTGAGACTTTTGTCTTGTTAACTGATCTTGTTCTAAAAGTCGTTGCAAATTGTTTTGTGCAGCCAACAACCGCGACTCTTCTTTATCTAAGTCTATGCGATAGTTGAAGTCTCCACACCAAAATACATAATCATGAGAGTAAAGAGATCTACCCATAGGGAAAGCAATCTTTCTAGTAATCTCAGTGTAATCGGCATTACGCTCGGATACTTGCGACTGTCCTGCAGCAAAATGAGCACACACAAAACATAATGATGAACCATAAATCACCATTCTTATAACAACAGCTCCTTTATTCCCTGTGGCGCCACCGAGACCTGTTTTAACAGAATCAAGTGCCACATCTCTAATATGCGGAATTAGGTCCTTTCTTACAAATATGAACAGGCAAACTCCAACTAATTGATGACTAGACAAAAGAGTATATGAGGCATCTCTGCTCAGTACTTTTTCTAACTCCTCACTCCAGGCTTTAGCATTATCAGAGCTTGCAGCCATTATATTGCTAGCATTTAAATCAACAATCTCTTGAAATCCTATAGCAAAGATATCTGAGGGTTGCTCAGTCATATTTACAGTTGAAACTAGAGATGAATTAGGACAATCTAACAGCCAATCAGCTAAAGATACATCTTTATAGGCTAGGCTTCTAAAATGTTTGCCTCCATTCACATTGTATGTACCAATGGTAATCCGAATGCTGGATGGTTGAGTGAATTCATTAGCCCTTCGACACATTTCTCTCAACACTGGAGTTGATGTATGAAGGATATTTGGGGGTAGTAATATTCTTGTACGATCAGCAAGCTCTGAGTTCAATGTAGATCCTAACAGCAATATATCAATTGCTTCTTGTTTAGAATTGTCCAACAGATTGTTCTGAATAGTACGAGCGGCTGATCTGGCACCATCTATAAGCTTAGAACCACCTTGAATAGCTCCAGTGCCTGCATAAATTTTAGAAATCTCATTACCATTATTTATCCACATCTGTTTGAACACCTCTTCAAATCTATTAACATTTTGTTTCTTATCCACACATTGCAAAAGCATTAGCTGAATAGCTAACATTTCTAAACCAATAAATGTTTGTATAGAGTTTGTTCTGTCTAGACAATCTAGGCAATTAGTGCGGATAACACCTTTTTGAATATTATAGATGTCAACACCTCTAGCACTAAAGATGCTAATGTCATCATAATTTTTCTCAATAATTTTCTTGAATTTAGACAAAGCAGATTCTATGGATGAACCTCTCACCTCTTGATGGTAGTCGAAAATAATTTGTATTACATCAGAATGTGCGGATTCATTCAGATGTCTCTGGTAAGCATTGCTAAGTGTTGCTTCACCTTCACTACCGCCGATCAAATTTGAGCCCAGCAAATTAACAACAAATATTGATCCATAATTGCGTTTTAACTGAGAAAAGTGCCTATCGCAAGCACTGGTTGAGGCATCATACCCCCGAGACATTTTAACCTTATGAGATCCTACTTGAATACCAGGCTGCTCCCAGAATAATGGCACAGAACCTCTTGTTTGTATATAGGATGCTACCGAATCATCAATATATATTGCTTGTTCTGTTTCAACAAAATTGGCAACATTTCCATCATCATTGCAACCTCTTACATTGAAGCGAGTACCAGCTCGCTCACAGCTCAATCTTGACACAAGCACTGCTCTAGCCTGCCTGTGTCCAACATAAATAGTGCGGATTTCCACTGAACCACACATAGCTCTAGTCAGCCAATCATCACAATCAATACCATATCTTATTAGATGTATAAAAAGTGTCCTGTTCCAAAAGAATCTGTTATCTGGGTTAGCACCCTTACTTTTCCTCTGAGAGCAAAGAGTTAAATCAAAAAGATTGTCTTGAATTTTACCAGAGTTCCATGAAAAGTAGAAAGTACCGGAATTCAATAGCTTTCGGACTTCCGAAACTTTATCTTCCCCTTGAGATTGATAGAAAAGAGGAAGAAACTGTGTTTGTGTTATTTTGAATACCTCTACATCACCCACCTTTCCGACGGAGCAACATCCCACGACCAGTACGAGGTACAGCAAGCAACTTTCACCGGCGTTCAGTTGTAAAACTCCCAAGCAGCCGTAAGCATCAGCTATTTTATGATATTGTTTTCTAAGAGTTTCCGTTTCTTGAGACGACAACGATACTACAGCTTGAGATTCAAAGAGCAAAGCCGTGTCTTTATTTCTATGTTGCAAAATTATACTGTAAGGGTTTGGGGGCGATGATTTCTCTAGGACTTTAAATCCTTTTGACATTGCCATGTCTGCTTTTTAAATGGAAATTACATTCAGAAAACAGCCATCCACCCTTCACTTAGATTTTCACTTCATAAAATATGATTTACATGAAAAATCGTCCATCGACCGATTCGATTACAATAGAAATGTCATTACTGTCATTTTATGATTGTAGCTGTCATTTAGTTCAGAAATAACTTTTTATTTAACAAAGTATCTTTTTGTTATCTTTAAAATATGTAATTGAAGCGAGAAAATAAATATTTGATTTATAAAAATACTGGAATCAATACAACGAGTAAAATTCGGCATATTTTTAGAAACGAAATGAGTTATTTTATTGTTAGGTTAAGGTACTAGTTATTAACCGGTATTCGGTATCGAACTTTATTATATCGGCAAGATCAGTGTCCGTTTGAATCGCCTTTCCAACATTTGTATGGAATAGTGGGAAAGAAAGAAAGGAAAAATAAATTGGATGGAGCAGACACTTCAATAGGAACACAAAAGTATTAAAACCTTTTAATATAATATGTACTTTGTATTACAACTTCAATAAATTATTTAACATTAAAATCAACATATTTCTTATACAAGGCGAGGGAGGCGGCTGGTACGTTGATTCTGCCGCTGTTCCTTTGTACGTAATTCAGATATATTTCTTTGGAGGCTTTGGTGACCGTTGGCGGGATGACGTGCACCGTGCTGTCGATGGTGAACGCACTGCTTACTGTCATCACGATGTGTATGTCGGGCTCGTACTGCGGGTTCGATCGGCGTTCAAAGTTCACATATCGCCTATATCTGGAATATAATTAAATAATTAAAGACAATGGATTTTCAAGACAATGGTTAAGAAAGGTTTAGCGTTTTAATCTTACACAATCATATCTCTCTTGCTGGGTTGCTTCAATGCAATCATATTAGATCGTTTGATGGCGGGGAACATGGGGGGGTCTTCAGGCTCCTCAGGTGAGAGCAGTCTATCCACCAGAGAGAGTGGGGATGGTATGATCTGACGGGAGCTGGGAGTAGAGCTGGTCAGGTCGTCGTCCGATGACGACCCACTGTTAGAACTGAAATGGTAAAAAAAGCAGTGGTAGAGCTGTTTTATAATTTATTTTATTAAAATCATTATTGTGTCTTTCCTGTTAGGACGATCGACCCAATAGGATATTTTTTTCGCAAAGTTTCGATCAAATCTATACAACCTCTGGACACAATGGGGAAAAGCAATGTGTTTTTATATCTATGTTTGGACAATGAAAAGCTAACGTATTTTTTTATAAATATATAGCTGTTGCTTGCAACTTCGTACGCGTGAAATTAAAAAATATAGCCTATATTACTCACAGTTAATTACCTTAAATTACCTTTCGAATGATGAAAGAGTTTTTAAACTCGGCCTAATAGTTTTTCGTGAATCAAATACATATAAACATACAAATCTTTCCTTTTTATATTATGAGTATAGATAAACTAATGAGTATATACCGATTCATAAAACTGATAGAAAACTTTGTATTATTGTAGAAAGTGTCATACTCGCTGGAGTTGTTGGATGTGGTGCTGGACCGTCCGCTGATGACGGGGTTCTTGGAGACGGGGCCCTTGCTGTGTCCGGCGCCGCGGCCGCGCACCACGAAGGGGCTGCAGCTCTCCGAAGACGGCGCCAGGTCGCGCACCGTGTGGAACATCTTGTACCGAGACCAGTTTTATGTAGCAATGACGTAACAATATAGAAAATAGAATACCCATTTGTGTTTTTATATGATGAATACTTTTTTACATTCTTTAATATTTCCTAGATTATCTCTAAATTCGGCTTACCTTGTTATCTGATGTGTTTATATACCTGAACATGCAAGTCCATTTAAAAAAAAAACTCGACTGAATTTTATAACACTTGGGAAAGAAAATTATCTGCCAATCATCGAAGTTGCTCAAGCTAAATGAAGTTATACATTTGAGTAAGAAACATTAGTAGCTCTTTAAATCTTGTATTTGTGAATGTTGACCCTACCATGTAAGTGTAACTCACTTTGAACTCGAAGCATTCCGTGAAGACGGTGTACTCGAAGGGGCGGTTGTACTCCTGGTAGGGGTCGAGCATCTCCAGCGCGCCGCCCTGCGTGCCGATCACCTCGCAGCACAGCTTGCGCATCTCGTTGGTGGCCCGCGGCAAGTAGCGCACTACCTCCTCCTCCCACCACTTTGTTAACGACCTACCCAAAAAAAACACCTTGTCTATGGTCTATAGTCTATACGGTCCTTTAAAAAATCACAAAAACTCTATTCCTTATCTGTAACAGCAAATTTCTGTATATCTATACAAATATTGTAAAGGGGAAATATTTGTATTTTTGGAATTTTGCATGTATTGAAATAACTCAAAAACTACTGGACAGATTTCAATAATTCTTGCACCATTAAAAAGCTATGTTATCACTGAGTAATATAGGCTATGATTTTTTTATTATATTTTAGTTACACACGGACAAAGTCGCGAGCAATAGCTAATGTAATATATGTTTGTATGTATATATAGAAATGTCCATTTAATTCTGACTGTAATTTAAATGCCTAACAATATTTTATAGAGTTATATGTGTTTTAACTCATTCCTTTCCTGAAGTGTTATAGAGAAATATTCAATAAGACTCGGATAAAAAAAAAAACAAAAAATCGCTACAACATAAATATCAAAGTAACAATACCTTCTATTTGGTATATAAACCATTGCTTCGGGGTGATGAAAATAGTAATCGGTCGGGTAATCCCAAATAGCCGGCTTCGTCGGATCCGGTATAAAAAGTCCTAAGAACAAATTCATTGTATTCTGTTTTTCAGCATCAGAAAACGTATTGGAATAATATCTACTTAGTGTTTGCATTATATCATTCCCGTGAGACGACCAGGGAGCAGTTTTCCGATAAGTTTTTATTCTGAAAATAAAAAGCTAATGTGAATTAATGGATTATTGTATAAACTATAACAAACTTTACAATAGCTCTGTAAATCCCATGAGTATAAAACCTGATAAAATACCTACAGTTAGTGTTATTAAATTTTAATGTTATGGCTCGACAGGACCAACTTTTATGAACTAAATGTATATATTTAGTGTATGAGACACTATTGAATTTAATAAAATCGTATTAGCAAAGTTAGTTATTACAAATTGAGTTTGCAAAATTACCTTATTGGCATTTTCATAGTGTCATGTAATATTAATAAA
The DNA here is from genome assembly GCA_029286645.1 of Papilio protenor. Taxonomy (NCBI): domain Eukaryota; kingdom Metazoa; phylum Arthropoda; class Insecta; order Lepidoptera; family Papilionidae; genus Papilio; species Papilio protenor. The sequence goes on from JAGSMZ010000011.1 coordinate 6,176,519, forward strand.
TTCACTCAAAAATGCAACCAACAAGGGCAACGACCGTTTACGAACACAAACTTGATATTTCATATTTAAAAAAGTAATGAAGCATCTGGTAGAATATGGTTGCAATAATATTATTTTTGTATACCTATGAACTAGCTGCGAGCCCCCGTACTGCAGCGCGAGAGTGTCTCCGTGGTCCTCATACAAACCTTCCAACAGTCGCACGCAGTCTGAATCAAACTCTATAACTGGCTCACCTATCAGACCTAGAGCGTAAAGCTGAAATTAAACCAATTTATCGTTATATTTTAAATGATTCTTTAATTAGAATATTATACAAGGTTTTCGTCCTATTGTTAACCAAAACATTTACGAAACATCCATAAACATTGTCAGTGTTGCTACCGTAGATGTCCATTTTGCCCAAACTTTTTAGACTTGACATATTTTAAAAATTAAATCTTATTGATGACTTAATCTAGTCATAAATACGAGTTACCAATATCGTAACAGACTATCTCTCTTTTTTTCTAATAGTCTGTGAAGGATGACAATACATTTGTACAGTTCGGAGTGTTTGAAGGTAACAACTAACCTGATGAGCTAGTACACATTTTCCTATGGCAAACTGCGCGGTATTCGTCCTGTCCAGACAGTCGACACAGTTGACTCGCACGACGCCCGTCTGCAGGCGGCCGGCCTGGTGGCCCGCCACGCCGCACTCCTCGTCGTAGCCCTTGCAGCTCATGAAGATACCCGTGCGACGGACTACTGTGCGGGCTATCGCGGATAACCTTACAAATATTATATATTTATAAAATACTAGCTATTGCTCGCGACTTTATCCGCGTGGAATTAAAATATAGCCTATGTTACTCAGCGATAACGTAGATTTTTAATGGTGTAAGAATTTTTAAAATCGGCCCAGTAGTTTTTGAGTTAAAATACATACAATAATACAAACATTTCCTCTTTATAATATTAATATAGATTACTATCCATTTGGCTTCTTCACGACATTACTAAAAATTTAATTAACAAATGTCAAAATTCAAATGCTAGGCTATGCTAATGACAACAAAAGCTTTTGCCATTGGCCAAGAATTACAAATGGCAACCTTGCTACTTTGCTATTGGCTTGCAGTTTTTGTCCCTTTCATACAGAACGATTTTTTCCAGTTTATTGCGCTATGCATATATCTTTCTCTTTATTTGAATTGTTAAAACGTTTTGGTGTTTTATAAAGATGATACTAGGCTACAAAATATTACAAAATTGTACTCACTTGTCTAAAACTTTTGCATCTGCTCCTTTATTCATTCTAGCCATATCTAAATGGAAATACTGTATAGCATGCTCCGGTGGTAGGAATTGATTTAAATATTTCACAGCATTACTTATCACATCGGTTAAAAGAGATTCATGTTTCTTCTTCTCCCTTTTCTTGACTAGATTTAATATCATGATCGGTGAACCATATCTTCTCATTAAGTTATTAAAATGTTTCGCCGGTATTTCAGCGTAAGGATCACTTAAGTCTATAGATATAGCCGGCTTAGGTACCATTTTTGATATATCCTGTGACCAATAACTGGGTATTGAACCCCGCATTTGAACAAAAGAACTGAACCTGAAAATTAAATATAAAACAGATGTTTAATAAAATAAAATAAAATAAAGTGAAGTAAAGTAAAATAAAATAAACTTTAATCTTATCAACACTACAACACAATTAAGAATTAGAAGAAAAAAAACAAAGGAATTAAATAAGATATAATAAACATGTAATTAAAGGACAAATGAAATATTTAAAATGTGTATAACTATTTTTTTGTGCCACATTTTTCTTAGATTTAATTTAGAACCTAGAACCCATTCTATTAAATAGCTAACAAGTCAAACAACATCTTTACAAGTTAAGTTTTAATCCAGTTTATTATTGTGACAGTAATGTGAACAACTTTTGGGCAGTATTTGGTAAATTACTCTGTACTTGACTAAATTACTAGTGTGAATTCTTTAGACATTTTGTTCTCACCTGCCAGCTGTAAACGAAGATATCATTGAATCATGAACAATCTGTTCAGTTTCCACTTCATTAGCAACATCACCATGTAGGTTGGCACCTCTCTTCAGAAACCTAGTACCAGCATATCTGTTACTTCTTCTAGCTATAAGTGTTAGGTAAATTGGTCTACCAAATATATTTAAATTGCTTTGTTCTATAAATCCATGGACAATGTATAGTATCCAATCTGGATGTAGATAGGAATGTACAGCTGACAGCAAATGACTGTTCCAGACAAATCTCCACTCAGGTACTGTTCTGATGCCAAACTCAAGTCTTTGAGTATGATCCCTTAAAAAAATTACAATATCTTAAAAATGGATCAATTTTTAAATCGCGATTTAATTTTTTTTTATAAAATTATTAGGTGATTTACAAATTAACAGCCAAATATCTAAATATGTAATAGAATGTTAAATTAAACATGCCTAAACTTCAAATAAGATTAAAATATTGATGTCTTTCATATTGTAAACAGTGCTAACAAATTTAAAAGTTTAAGATTTAGTTCAGTTCTTATTACACACACTACTACTGCATAGAAATTAATAATGGAAAAATTACATGATAGTTAATAAACAATGTAAGGATTTGGTTAAACTGGAGCACTGACTGCCAATAGGATACATCTATTTGACAGTCATACTAAATGTACAGATGGATATTTGCATCTCAAACTCCAAAAAACTATTGTTATTAAGAGAAATTACCCCATTTTCTCCTGTCGTTGTTGCAACTGTTGTTTCCATGTTTCAAATATATCTTCGTCATCATTCTCATCATTATTACATGTGCATTTGTTATCGTCATTATTGTCCGAAATCAAATTTGAATGATACACAGCTGCGGTTATAGGTTTGGGAAATAATGCTGGTGCTAATTTTCTCGGAGGTGCCATATTCATTTGTAATGTGTGTGTTATATCATAGCTGTAGCTATAATAGAAATTAGTTGATAAATCTATTGCTAAGAACATTTTGAGATATCTCTGCTCATCGGGATGTGGAGGCTTACTATTGTCACTTGGTATATAAATTGTGGCCGTGTCTTCTATTTTGTAAATTGAATGTGGTCCAATCACAGCTATTTTTCTTCTCTTAGTTACTAATATTATGTAATATCCTTCCAAAAATCTTATAAAACCTGAAATCAATATTTTGAATAAAGAACAAAAAATAAACATAGAATTTAAGTTTTAACTACAATGATATTATGTAGCATCAAATCACTTTGATGTAAAACTGAATGGATATATAAAAAGCCTTATTAATGGAAGGACTAATGCTAGACTACATTCTAATAAGGAGTATAATTTAAACAATAAGACTAAACACTAGTTATGGTGTAAAACATAACTTTATGCATCAACATCACTAGTTATATGATTTAGTTATATTATAATTGAAACTTACCAACAATTCCAAATGCAGAAACAAGTTTGTTAAAACCAGGTGATCTATTGCCTCGGTTTCCGAAGCCAATCATGTTCAATAACTGATGTATTTCTTGTTTGTTGTACTCAACTTTATCATCAACTAATATCAATTCTTTAGAATCAGTTCTATCGATTTTAAGTACACGAAATCTGGTTTGAGTGTTGTTTGAACCAATAAGATAAAATCTCTGTAACAAATTTTAATAATTACTAAGGAAGTTTTAGAAAGTAGGACTATTTTCTGTAATTACAAATACTTTACCGCTTTAGTTTCATACAAAGCTATCCGTTGAATAGAACTTATAATTGGGTGGAACATTATGTCTCGTTTAGACATTTTTTTATGTTTCTTATTTAAGTTATTAATATCTATAACAATTTTATGATTGAATGTAGGCAACAAAAAGTCCTGAAGGAATGTTTTGTTTTTATTCAATCTTCAACCAATTTTAATTAAACGTGGAACAATGATCAAATTGTCTAATAACAAATTACAAAAATTTCCAATGTTATTATCACTGTCACAATCATACATAATGACATTGACACTTACTTTCAGGCTAGCGAAACTTCGAACAAAAAATATTTGTATGGCTTAACGGTCTTTTTGATGGCAAACTTAACAAAATTTAATGTCATGTCATTAATTTTGTCAAGTTGTCATTATGAGCATGCTTTCTCACTCTATCGTCAAGAGTTCCTTTTCTACCACAAGTGTCATTTCAGTTGAAGGTCTTTGTCAAAGTCCGTCAAAATCTATCTTACGGACAAACTAATTATATAATACTAATTATGTATAATTTTTAGATGAATTTATGAATAGTTCGTTTAACTGTTAAGTTTTTAAATTTTATATACAATGTCGATCATGAAACGATTTATAAAATGTGAAATTTGTAGTGTACGGTCCTTTAATAAAATAGGACAAAAAAGAGATTTTACGGCGTAATTCCCATTGGATGAGAACCGGTAATCATTTATTAATAATTTAATTATTAAAAAACGTAAATGTAAAGCTATCATGGTAGATTTAATTAGTTGTATAAAGTTAAATTTGAAAAATTTATTTTGTGCTAGTGATGTATCTAGTTTACAGTTGTCATTGTAATTTTATTATCGATATTTTTTTTTCTCAATGTATTGGGGAGTTTCCACTGTCGATATGCTTGTATAAAACATTAATATCCCTAACATTTTCAAAAACGAATTACACTCTCTTTAAAAAAAATGAGACATGTATGTATATACCGTTAATTGAATCCTTCACATTTTACAGAAACGCACGCGTAAACATAATTCTAAGGTACTTTTAGCAGTCCCACAAACTTGAAATTTTGAATATAAATAAAGGTCAACGTATAATTAAAAGGAAAAAAATGTAAAATACCGGAATCTGGGTGGATGGATAGAAATTGTTACCTGAAAATTTTGAATTTTTGAAGGAAGGAAAAGGTTTTAACGTAAATTCTAATGTGTCTATTAGGAATGAAGCCAGGTATACAAAATTATTATTGACAGTTACCCTAGACAATTATTATTTCACAAAAATTTCTTTTTGTTTTCATTATACTTAAAATATTACTTGGCGATGCCTTGTAATAAAACAAATAAATGTAATTTTGGTGATTATTTTATTTATTTGCTTCCCTTTGGGTAATTTAGGTTCAATGTCAGTAAATGAAAAATTACATTACGAATAATTTTACATTGAGCCTAAATGCAAAGTTATTTGAAATATCAGATTGTATTAAGAAGGGCCACCCAATCACCCCACATTTAATCGATATCGATATCGAGGTATCGATTATAAGAGCCCTTCACTAATGATTTTTGTTAGGTTGGTGCACATGTTTTTTCATTGTGTCGGAAAAATTGAAATTAAATATTTTTATCCTGGTAACTTTTTGCCACGAGAAGTGAGTTTGGCAGGTGTCAGACCGAAATCATTCTTTGTTCTAAGTCCCGACTCTTACTTATATGCTCTTTGCTTACTTTCTGATTGTGTTGCCATAAATGTTATTAATTTACCCCTTAAAGACATGGATTTGGTAGGTTTAGATTTTCAATAACATACAAAATCTATCACTTAATCGAAGGAGTGCATGCCAAGAAAATATTGAAGACATTTCGATAAACCATACAATTTTTTTTTACAATAGCTCTCAAAGATTGATAGTGAAGTACGAAAACAACTTCATTGTTTGCCGTCTACTCGCCGATAGATGGAGCTATAACGAAAAGAACAAAATTAGTTTAAAATTTTTAAAGTAAATGTAGAATTTACTTCAAAATGTTTTGGAAACAAATAGATTATCTAATTCTAAATATGATTAAAAATCCAAGTTACACGGTATCATTATGTACGTATCATGAATAACTCATCATTATCGATGCGGATGCTTGAAAATTGTAGATGGATATCTAATTCATACAATTACCATTATAATTATGCAATACTAAAAATTTATAATTAAATAAATCTCTCATGTGCATGTCAGAAATAGTCAAGTAACGGTTTCATCCTTTGGAATACTAGTATCATTATCATATCTTTAGTGCCAACTTTTAGATATCTTTTAACCGCAGTAGACTAACTGCAAACTGTCATACACAGATTTGTACTTAGATGTCCCTTAGTGAAAACTTTTCATTTACTTGAAAGACTTATCTTAACCAACTGTATGGTAGAAGTGCTAATACTATTTTTTCCGTGACCATTCTTTTTGTATTATAGATAAAGATGTAAATCAATACCCGTTAAGCTTCATTAATGCAAGGCACGTAATACAGGTCATAATTAACAAACTCCATTCTAATAGGTGTAAGTGCAATAAATCTTTGAACGCTGTGTTGCATTTAAATTGCGGCCTTACGAATATATTATAGTAGCTAGTACTATTAGAATAACCAACCTACGCTTCGGATACTAAATCTAACTTTCTTACCAAATCTAGATAAAATTGTAATTTAAGGCATGGACAAATTAAATTACTTTAATATTAGTATAGTTATAGAGTAAATTCATCAAACAGTACTTTTTTAGAAGACGCGTTCATAAAAAAAAAGGCAGATATTAATCTCGGTATTAAGTAACATGTTTGTATACGCGATTGTTGAAAAAATAATCAATTTAAATTGAATTATACATAACAGCCACAATTACTAGCTTTCGCCCGCGACTCGGTCCGCGTGTAGTTAAAAAAAAACAAAATCGCCTATGTATTCTTCCAGACTAGCCTCTACACCTATACCTAATTTAATTGAAACCCGTTCAGTTGTCAGGCTACAAACTCTAACAAACATCCATCCATCTAAACTTTCGCATTAATAATATTCAAAAGGCGGTTATTTTGGAAACCGCACGCATAGTGAGGAGGTTCCTGTCTCTGCAGCCCTGACCACTGGTTGCTTGAGTCATCGGATTCCGCAGCCGGTGGTGCTCTATTTTTGATATAATATGTTTTATTTTATTTTTATACAAATCTTGTAAAATGTATTATATATAAAATAAGAAATAAAGATATATGTTAGTATGATTTCGTGGGACAGACTCCCCATATAGTACTCGTATTTAGGAAACTTGGAACTTTAGAATTTGTTTTGTATGGTGTAATTCCTTGACATTTAACTATCAAGAATTTATCTGATCCAGTTTTGCCAGACATAGAGGTGTGTCGCAGGCTTTTAGGGTAACGGAGTCCTAGAGTAAGGAGGCGCGCGTGCGCGGGAGGGCGCTAGTGTCGGCGGCGCGGCAGTCCCATGTCTACCGGCGTGCGTGATAGACGTGCCTTTAGCTTATCCCGCGTATAACCGCTAATCGGTCTTTGCAAAAAACACGACGCGCCCATGGCTGCGGCCGTTATCGAATAGCTGATAGTGTTATACTGGCTGTTTATGTGATGATCACAGAGTTAATGTTCAGTTTATAGCACACGGCGTTAGTAAACAACCGGTCCAGATAGGGAGGCTGCGTTGCCTCGCGCCCGGTTACGGTGGAATGCAGCAATTTTAACTACTGCGGACCTCGAGGGATCCATTTCGAAATTGGGATTGAAATACAATTTCAGTGTTAAGGTAAGCAAGCCTTATTTAGAACAATATCACTATTGTACTAAATATTTAATTTGAATCATAACATTAGTACTTATAATTAGCTTATATCGCCCTTATGTAGAATATGTAGGTATTCGCGTTTGAAAATTCTACATTATGAATTAAATATGCAACAAATACTAATAGGAAAGTTGGTGTGATAGTTTTTTTTATAAATAATTAAGTCATCATATATACTGAGGTATTATGTATATACGAATGTAAATACTAGATTGTCTTAATAGAATTTAGAGATAAAATAAGTATCTATGAAATCGTCTGCAAACATTGTGTGTGCGTGTGTAAATTTTGCCTTAAAGAAGTGACCTAAATGTTACTTGGTTCACTCACAAAACTTTCGACTCCGGTTCGAATCCCGGAAAACTCCGTATTTGAGTAAGTTCGCTTGTAACATGTTACTATTGTTCAAGTTAGTTTTAAGTAGGTTATGTTGATAAATTCTAATTTTACATTAACTATTCCTTTATCTGTTTACCCCATTTACACAGTCGTGACGTATAGAATTCCTTTAAAAAATTATTTGTATAAATAAACGTTGAAAGATAATCATATGGCATGTTCGGTATAAAAATACTACGTACATCAACGCATTGTAAGGTTTTATGTTACAAATTGCGTAACTGTATTTCCTCATTCAAAGGTACAAGAGTTCATGTAATTGTCGGATCAATTTACTAACTTATAAATAAGTATTATTTATTGTTGCTTGTAATGTTATATGAAAAAGCGCGGAAATTCACTACACGTTTGAATATTTTTATTTCGTTACACACGTGATTTTCGTGCGTATAACGCTATTAACAATTACGTATAATATTCTTTATCGAACCTCAATAACATATTTAAGTATCCATATTGAATAAAAAATTGTAATGACTTAATTATTTTGGTATTTAGTATTAAAACGCCATTAGTTTAGTGGTTAGAAGTGGTCGGTGGCTTTGCGTTCATGGGTTAGAACCCTATTCAACTATTTTCTTCAACCAAACATTCATTAAATGAGAGAAAAAGCGCATGTTACTCCGAACGCAGCCAAATTAACATTTGCCGAAGTCGTGACTCGTTACAATTGCACATAATTCGGTCAGTCGAGAACAACCGGTCACAATCCGCAGCAGGTACGAGAGACAGATTAAGTAAGATTCATCACTTTCTTTTACAAACGACGACCAAGAACGAAGAGAATGGCTCCATTCAATACCGTTCTAAATTTCTCACGGTAACAATTATTTATGCGGTCCCGCGAAATAAAATCCGAAGAACGCATTGTTACGATATCTTTTTCAATTCGTTCTTTTTATGTGAGGCAAAGGTGCCGCCGTCATCCAGCCAGGCGGAGTGATTTAATTCCCGATTTTATTACAGCTTAAATATAAGATAACTACGGCATAACGAAATAAGATTTAAATGTAAAGTAGGACATTTTTGTTACTGTGATTTTCGTGTTTGTAATGACTAAGTTACTTTTATATTACTTACATTTTTATTTCATTCTTAAACATATGCATAAACTTATGATCGATGTAATTTGTTGGGAATAGAAATGATATAAATTTCCTTTAAAAGTTGATTTTCAATATTATTTAAAAATAAATAACTTAACCAAACCGTAACTAAAATAAAGTTGATACGTGCAAAAACCGGAATTATCGTTATCCACGACTAGCTTGTGTCTATAATTGTGAAACAGGACAGTGAACTTGTCTAAAAATGGTATACAATCGGTACCTACAGCGGGATATAGTTAAGGATGCAGCAGAATACCGGTGCACTACCAGTATTGCCATATAAAACCCCGATGGTAGAATAGCTATTTATCCGACTAAGGAATAACTGGCTAAAGAGGATTAATTTTCGCGTACTTGCGTTTTTTATATTATAAAGTGGAAAACGAGCACGGCCACTAGGAATCGCCGAAATAGTGCAGCGTCTGTTGTCCATAGACACCTGAAAATGCATATGAGTCGTCCTTTAATCGACAGACCAATGACAAACCTACTTCCCTTTCCCATCATTTCCTTATAAGAAAAGCGTGAGAATGGAAAGTGTACTAAAATTAGGCCTCCGGCACACACTCATCAGAAGAAAGGCAGAATTACTTCCACTTCATGCCTGTCTTCCGTGTGGTCGCGGTATTGCAGCAGGAGTGCCGGATCACTTGTACAAAAGAGTTATTGTGGCTTTATAACTTTTAAACATTGCTTGTCTGTTCATTTGTGACCATCTGTAGCCTAAACGAGTTGACCTATTTTCAAGACTGTTTTGTCATTTGATTCTTATTCTTTTCCGGAATGTCATAGTCTAAATGGTTTTCATATGAAAAATTAGTATGCGTTGTTGAATAATTAACGTAAATTTTACTCAGGTGATTTCAAAGCCTTCATCGCTCTCCTTCCCGGCTTTGGGTTTTCGAACATTTGATTATATTTTCCTCGGTCCATTATGGGATTTGAATTAATTTTCTCCCGGTTTGTTTTAAGTATAATTAACTTTGTGGGTATTAAGCTTTCTAACTAATGAAAATTTTAAAAGCCTGAATAACCGAAAATGTTCAATAATGTAGACAAATACATGTTACACTTATTCATAATATTCTATAATACGGCTGCTAATCAAGCAGGAATATAAACAATAGCAATTTAAAAAAGTCTACATGAATTAAAAATCCACTTGGAAACTGGTATATTTAGTGACATGAGTGTGAGAGGCAATAAGCTAAAAATAAAGTATGAAACTACCTCTATTGTATAAGACTTAAGAGGGTTGCTTTCATTCAAAGTATAATTTACATTTTCTGCGTTACTCTAATTCTTGCTTCGTGGCTGTATACCGATGTGGCCTTAACCTGTTTTTTGAGTGACGATTCTTCGCGTTCACGTGTATTCATTATTTACAACGAACGCTTTTATCGTTGCGGCTCAGGGTTGCCAAATGTAACCGTTTTAAATTCAAACTAAGGCTTTATATTAATAGGTTAAGTTAAAACCTTTAAAACACGAAATACTCGTACGTGTTAAAAATAAGTGTTAAATTGTGTAGCCAATAATCTATGTAATGTGTGATTAAACGAAACATAGAGGTTTTCTGGAAGGGCCAAAAGCTCATTCGAGGAACAACTGCTTTTGCGAGTTCTACAACATTTATGGTCGCAGTTTAAAAACATATCCAGGTCTTAATTGGTTTGACCCAATTGTACTGCAGTTTAAATTTAAATGCTTTCTGACAAACTTTAACTGCATCACATGTAGTTTAGCTACAACAGTTTCAACTGCAGTATAGCTAATTTTAGATGCGGTCTTTCTAATTTATGTTATGTTATTGACTTGTGACTACATTATTTATTTATCTTCTATAGTGAAAATATGTAAAATCGAAAAAGTATTGTTGTAAGTAAAGTTGACATTGACAGAAAAAATTGAGTGTTGCCAATGTAATAAAATGGTTGACACATTTTGCTCACAATCCTATCTCACTTTGTTAACGTTAGTTTTCAATTTTTACGAGTGTTTGTAGGTTGAGTTTGAAACATAGTTTCGCTGGTTCTCATGTTGCCTTGCGGAAAGGTAACGAAGCGTGTCCGGGCGCTGGGAACTGGGAGCTTCGCCCGTGTTGGATGAGAGCCGTTCGCAATGGAATAAAATTCATAGCACGTAATTGTGGCGTGCGTGCCCCCGCCGTATTGTAAACATGTCGAACAATGAGCATAATAATGCCCGCCGTGGCGCTTTATGCGTGTTTGGTAGCGACGGTTTCTCTTGTTTTCGACTTTACTAATTTTAAATGGCTTTCGTTTTCAATTATTAAACTTGTGTGTTATGTCGCCTGAATAATTAATGTAAAGCTCTATAACCGCATTGCGGTAATGTCGATATCAGCGTGTACTAAAAACACTACAATAAAGTACAATTTACAACTAAACTAATACTAAAAACGGTAAAGTATCAATTATGATATCTGTAAAAACATCTTATAAATAGAATTCGAATGATTTCAATCGTCTTTCTAAAAGTGTAATTAAAACGGTAGCTCACATAAATCTTTAATATAAATTTTAGAAATCTAGGAAACCTCTTTTGTAAAATAAATGGAAGTCTAGTCCGCTTCATTAGGTCACGATATCCTAAGCGAAACGGATGTGTTCATTTATAAACTTGAGTAACGAAAGTAACCTCGAATATGTTACAAGTATCTAAATTTCTATTATACGGTAATAACAAAAAACATATTAAAGAGTTTTAAGAGCGAGGAATGAGGTTACTGCATTCTCGAACACTAAATATTTTAATAACTAAGATTGTGGTCGGCGAAACTCTATGTCAAAGTTCACATTATAAAGAAATTCTGAAAACTTTGTTAAAAAAGTTAACGTCATTAGTGTATTCAATAACTCAGATATAATTATAATTATTAACATGAATAACGACATTTCCAAAAACCATCACATGAATGGAATTACAAAACGTTCATCCGAGTTCCCTTTGTTTTTTAATTATTAAAAGCTATCTCTATAGGGAAAAACATAAAATTAATGGAGTTACAAAAATAATGTGTATAGTTGATGAATAGAAATATTCCAACCATTTTAAAATCTAATAAAGTGTTATTATCAACTCGTTAGTCGTAAATAACAAAATTTAAATTGGTATGATTATTTATTCAACTGTCTAGACTAGTCTAGGCAACTAGGTCACGTTTTACTACAAAGACAATCAATTCTTTTCTCTTTCATAAACTGGGGTAGCGCGTGGCTAGCATTCTCTACAATTCTATGCATATCGAACGTATGTAAATTTCAACTCAAAGCCTTAAAGTTTGTAAACAGAGAACAATATACGAGTAGAATGTATCGACTATTATTTTATGTTCCAAATTTATATAATACTATTATAATAAAGCGTATACACACACTTCTTTGTTGCCTAAGATGTCAGCAATTACAGCATATTTTTGAATAATTGTTTCTTTAATAAAAAGCCCTACACTTACTTCACGCTTTGGGCTATATATTTTCACAACTTAGGGGGTAAATATTTTGTATAAAAACCCTAATGTGGGAAAGAGACCATAAGTTGTTGCCAACATCAAGGAAGCAAGATTGCCGAGGTTTGTCATGTTATGTCATTTTGACATTTGCTATTGATAATTTTTCAAATGTAAACAATAAACTGAATTTTTATAATTTTATGCGGATGAAGCCGCACGGGAACAGCTAGTTGTAAGATAAAGTAGTGTTAGGTTTAATTTAGTGTACCATTTTGTTAATTAATTTTAAATAATAGTTTAGTTTGAATGATTATACAGAGTTAATTAAATACAAAGCACTTTAAAATGGATACTGAAATATGTAAATTAAAATTCGTAAAAACTTTTACGTCTTTTTGGTTAATGTAAAATGATTTAATAATTAACTGCAGAATTAGCAGTCATTGCTATTAATAGATAATTTAGTAGTAGGTCAACAATGTTTGGTTGCTTAGTTTTTATAATTACGTGTGCGCGTTCCCATTGAGCAATAACCGAAGAAAAACTATGTAATTGTCTGCAATGCAGTAAGTTCACACGCTTTGGCGTAGACTTAACGGAGGGTGAATCTTTATGGCAATTATTAAAGTACGAGTTATACTATCAAACTAATTATTATCATTGTTCCTTTATAAATGGAGATAATCCTACTTTGATGAAGTTTTCTAAACCGAACTGCGAAAACCAGTTTAGATACATAAATCTCTGGTTTTTTTCGAAGGGAATAAATGTTTCGGTAGCGGAAATTCACGGTAATTCCTAATAGGTTGCGGTTCCTTTAAAACGGGAACCAGACTCTAAAACCCGAATTGCAAGAATTTTAACTTGGCAAACAATCCTGGCTTGTCATTTACTTACATTAAGAAAAAATAATATTTTATTTTTAATCTTGTAATTACCTATTAAATATGCCGTTCGACTTCTTATATTAGAAATTGACTAACTTAACTAGAAACTTGACTTAACTAGAAATTGATTATCCCTAAAGTTATTAATATATTATTATAATCATATTTATTTAATAATCTGCGACACATAAATTATTAAATAAAAAACCGGTATACGGAAAAAAGTGCGGAATGGGCCAGCGCTGGCATCTGTCGTGTACCGGCTGTTGTCCGCCGGATGGAGGTTTAAAACAATTATAAAAATATAAAATTGTAACATCAAACTTTACAGTCTACTGTTCAAAAATGTTTTATTCGTAGTCCAAATAAGACTTTTTTTTAATTCGTAACAGAATTCGACTATTCTGACAAGATAAGTAAAACTACATAAGATGTTGTTCGTGTATGAAAAATTTAAAAATATTCTTTACTAGCTTTCGCCCGTGATTCCGTTTGCGTGGAATTAAAACAAAAAACAAATCAAAAGCAAGTAGCCTATGTGTTCTTCCAGACTTTGATCTACGAGTATATCATATTAATAGAGGTCCGTTCAGCAGTTTAAGCTACAAACTTTAACACACAAACTTGCATCCATCCATCCAAAATTTCATATTTATAACATTAGTAAGCAGTAAGATATGTATATGGCAAGTCCTTAAAAAAATAAGGACGTTAGACTAGAAAATCCACGTCCGGGCGTAAAGATTTCTAGTCTGATTATTTCGAATGAACAGGATCATACTTCAGGCCCCGAGCAAAACGTGAACTCGTAGACGTCGTATTCAACTTGTTTCTGCGCACTAATGTTGCCAGACTTACAGGATATGTAATCATAAATTATGGCAAAACTAGAGTAAAGTTTGCGGCAACATTTGTGCACGGAAATGCAGTGCAATACGATATTTTACAAGTATTCAGTATTAATTGACTGGTATTACTGAATATCCGTTAACGCAACTTAAGCGCTTTGATGTTAATTCATGTAAACCGGATTAGAGCGAAGTTACAATATCGTGAAGCGATGCCGGTTGATACAAGTGCTAGTAAACCAGTTTAGCCAATCTAGGGGAATAGATTATTGATACCAATTTGCACACTTCGTCGTTAGTTCCTACTTTTCTCTGAGAAACGTTTATAAAAATATTAAAGCACTAGCTGTTCCACTTCCGCAAGAAATTATGAAAATTTTATTTTATTGTTTACATTTATCAAATTCTCAATTGCAACTGTCAAAATACCAATTACCGTATTATGGAAATTTTGCTTCCTCGATGTTGGCAGCAGCTTATCGTCTCTTTCCCACATTAGGGTTTTTATCCAATTTGTTTATCCCCTAAGTTTAATAGCGTGAAAATATATAGTCTAAAGCGTGACGTAAGTGTAGGGGTTTTTATTTAAAAAATAATTATCAAAAATATGATGTAATTGCTGACATATTACGCCACAAACAAGTGTGTGTTTACGCTTTATTCTATCAGTATAGATTATTATTAAAGTAATAATTAACTTGATAAATACAGGTTAAATGTCACTTGATACATGTACAATTGCGATTTAGCTTATCATACTGGTCGTCTTGGCCGTGTTTTTGTTACTGTTATCATTTATTTTTCTATAGCTTGCGTCAAACTGATATAACTCGTAGTATTTTAAATACTAATAAGTCAGAGCGACATATTCTTCGGACATGCCGAGGGAATCCAAAAAATAATGAATGCCCACTCATTTACCTTAAACTATTCAAGCGCTGTCTGACAATGATATGGACAGACATTACTTACAAAATATTTAACTAATCAATTGGGGAAAAATAAAAGATGATAGTTAAGGTTGGTGGCAACCCTAATATAAATGTACGCGTGTTATTTCGAGTGCGAGTAGAGGCAAGAGCAAGAGCGAGGCGCTTCATTCGTAGGCGCTAAGTGTTTACAGAAGAGTGCCGCTGTGGCATCGTTAATGAGGAGGGAATCGGAGAAAGTGGGGGAGTACCTGAGCACCGACGCCACCGCGCCGGGTATTCGCAATTTGAACGAATTTTAATGAGTGACTGTAACAATACCCCTCGATAAAAACCCTGCTCTTATTTCGACATGACAATATGCTTGATATAGTGAAGGGCTTCACTAGTGATTCGAGTTAAGGTTGAAGTGGCAACAATCGAGAATGAGTTTCATTTTTCAGATCCTTATTCAAAAATGTCCCTAGGTGTTGTAGTGCTCCCCTCATGTTAACAGGATAACACTTTTTTTTACTTTTTTATTTGTTCCCATGCCTTTTGTGAAGTGTTTTTTATTTCCGCAATCTGACTTTCAATATGGAATACCTAATAAAAGAATTAAATAGCACTAATAAAAAATGTTTGACGGATAGGTCGTAACCTGCAAATATTGAAATAAAAAATCTTGCGCCTCATTTGTATTAAAAAAAAAACTCGTAACAGTGTACAGAGTAAAAATCGTTAACTGTCAAAAGTACATTCAAATATAGCGTAGTGATGTGATGTATCGGCAAGATAAGTCGGTGTTGCCGCGTTCTGACGACTCCGTTACATAATTGCAGTGGACGGACGCGAGGCGGGCGAAACCGGACGAGCGCGGTTCGACGCCCGGCCGGACCACTCTGTTGTACCTTGTTTATAACGTCGATAGCGTGCCCGTGACCTTGAAGATTATCGATATAAATCAATCGAGGACTTAACCCTATGATGTTTAAGTCCACGAAACTCAAGCTTTTTAATAAACTATTTTTAAACTTGCCCTGACATACAAATGCAAACTCGTATGCAAGAAAAACAATTTCCCCGCGGAATCCGTGCGACACATACCTTATAAGGTTAAATGACACTGTTTTCTTATTATTTTTTTGTTGAAAGGAAACGTCGAAAACTTCTTAATTTTTTTATTTAAATTAAACAAACGCAGATCTTGTAATTAATTTCTCCTGGACTATTATAAATGTTGTAGTCTAGGTCATCTTTTTTTTCGTCTACGCTCTCTATTTTGATATTTATTTCGTTAAATAATTAAAAAATTCAACGTCGGTGCTTTGGGAAAATACATAAATATCGATTAAACGGACAGCTGCATACGTTACAGGTTCATTTATATTCGTGTTGGATACAAAAATGTGCATTTCATTCCTCGAACATATTTTATTAAAAGCAAACGACGGCCTCAAATCGGATGGAGAAATAAGTAATGAGCGAATGCGTGAATTCGTATTCGTACGGCGTAGGATCACAATTCGCAGGCTGTTTTTAACTCGTAAATTTAACATAGTAAAGATACGGTTGTATGTTGACAATAATGAAAGTCAAATATACTTCTTAGAACGTTGTCTCTTTTTGTGTTTCTAAATGATTGTGCAAACGAGATTAACATCAGTCAATTCTAAAATACATTGATGTTTTAGTTCCTTCATTTAAACTCCCGCATTGAAGTTTTTTTATGACGAGTGAATTAGAAAATAGTTTCAGTAGTTTTCGAGTTTGCCCATTTTATTTGAATGAAATATTTTCAGTTTTCTCTCAATTGTAGTTGTAACAATAAATCAGAATGTATGATTACTATTTAATAGGTTGGATAAAAAATAGAACAATTAATTCACACAAAACTCAATGATTTAAAATGTAGTAAAAAGTGAAATAAAAAGATTACACGTTTTTAATCGTGGCTTAGCGTCGAGGGTTTATGAAGAAAAATTTAAATTATTATAGTTTTGAAATATCTTTTGAAAAATTTCACTTCCACTTTACTTCCGAGAGAGAAATGAAAAATAGTGTTAGTTTAGGGCGTAATTTATCATTCTTTATAGCTCACTGTCTCCTTTAATACGAAGAAAAGTTACCTAAGATAGACAAACGTACTGTGGTAGATTTAGCTATAGTTATTTTAACTACAGCAGTTAAATTATACATTTTAAAATATATCGAGGTTTAAAACAAGTTGTGTTTAAAGCAAAAAGTCTTTACCCTGGTTTTGTTTACATTTGGCGGGAGTTTTCTCATATTCCTTTCCAGCGCTACTTGTGCCCGCTTTCAGTGGTTAACTTCAGGTTAATTAACTCTTCAAAAGCCAGAGGCATCCGCTTTTATACTATTATTATTGCTTTCACAACTTTATAAAAAATAAATAATACAATTTGCGAACCGGGGAATTGTAAAGGCCGTTTTCATTGGACCTTATAAATTCATTTTTAATTATAAATAAAATAATAATAAGTTTTAATTCCGCACTATCTCATTAATTTAACTGATCCAAATACAGGAATAGCCTATGTGATAAAAAAGCAATTCTGTTATTATATTTTCATAATTGAATACCTTTTCTTCAATATTTCATGAGTGATTCAGATCGAAAAGTTTATAAAATAAAAACACTAGTCGACAAAAGAGGCAATCAAACGTTAACAATTCACCGTCAAACGAAAAATGTTGAATTATTGACAGAAACAAGTGGATTCCGTAACGTTATTTTTAGTTGAAATCCCGAAGCGTAACATGGTTTTGAATTTTGCATTCGGATTACGAAATTGCCGACAACCGAGACTGGACGCCGCTAGCTATACACACAGACAACTGTGCTCCGAATATTTGATGTATAAATTAAAAACTGACAAATCTACCATGTCATTAAATTAAATACCGATATCACAAACATGTACCATCAGTGATAACTTAATATATGTAAATTGCTCTTAGGAATTGTACAATATATTGTGGCGTTAATCAAATAAGATATACTGAAAAACCTACCATTCAATACAAAAAGAATTCATTATGTTAAATTACAATCTAAATCTAGTTACTAATTGATAAAACCGAATAATTTTCAAAGCCTGTTACACACGTTCAGTTTTAACTGCAGTCGAACTGTACAGTTTTACAGTTTAAACCAAACGCTAAGCCCACAGGATTTCAAAATTCGATTAATTTAGATGTCTCTCTCTGAATCTACACTAAGGGTGTCTTTAGTAACCATTTAAAGACTTCGATTGTGGTAGTAAGACGCTTACTAACTGAGCTTTAAAATTTAAACTCCTCGGAAGCGAACGAGCGAGAGCTTAACAGCCAAAAGTCGAATATTAAAGTTCATACATAAATCATAGCATTTAGATCTCTCGCAGTAACCTACGGTGCACCTAAGTTTAAAATCCGACGAATAAAACTGCACGATGTCATAATTGGAGCGTCTGCTTCCAAAGTCAATTGCCTGAAACGGACAAGTAGATGGAACTTTACTAAATTTATGACGCTCCCCGAAGCTACCAAAATTAACTACTTACGTAATATGTGTGTAATAAAATAGTTGTTTTCCCGTTTATTTCTCGATGGTGACAATGTAAGCAGTTTCTTTCTTAAGTTTAGCTCTTGTAGACAATTTTTAAAATATCATTTTTTATTATGAACATTGAAGAAATTCTGCTACTTTGATTATTAGGTGATATTGGAGTAAATTAAATTAATGTAGTGCTGTCTTTAGTAGTTAACAATATCTAAGTTATTTTTCAATTTATTTATATGTAGGTGAAAGTTATTACAAAACATGTAATTTCGCCAAACTGCCAAAGCAGTACAGGAACTGTAGTACAGGCTGTCATAAGACTGGGTCAATTGTAAGATAATTGACTTGAAAATACTTACGTTTTAACGATGCCGGAAGGCAACTTTGGTTTAAATTCGTAGTGGGTGGAAATATTACATTAAGATACGATAGAAGTGACAACGGTGTATCCATGTTATTTTCTATCTATTTCCTAGAATAGTTCTTCCTCTTACAATTATCTGGTTTATGTTAAAATATTTTTTTTACTTTCATATTCAAGTAGTTACTTTACAGAAAAATTTATAGTATTTTATCAGGAACAGAAAGTGCCTTTCAGTGTTTTAATGCTTAATCAAATTTCCTTATCTAAGCTTCGTAGAAAGGTCACGTCAATCCTTAACACGAATACGTTCACACAAACGGAAACGAAATATGATTGATAAACATTCCTATTTTACGTTTGGGGTACTGTAAGTCCAATAGTAGAAATTGCACTATAACTCATTATTATTATCGCCCTTATTTCCGATGTACTAAAATGCCCCATGCATTTATTGGTGAAAAAACAATTGGATACAGTTGTAATAACTTTTATTGTAAAAGTCCATATTGATAGCAATGTGACATATTTGCATATCTGAAGTATAGTGGCAACACCTCACTTGCTGACGGTTGTTTTGCATATTAGTATAATAATTGTTTAGTATAATTTAAAGTCAAAGTATTTGTCGTAGTATCAGCGGTAGATTATGTTATGATGTGACTTTTTCCATGCTAGTATAGTTTAGTGTATGGATTAGAACCATTTTTGTTTTAATTTTAGTTTTCACCATATTTTCGCAATTTTTCCTCTACTGAAACTTTTAGAAATAGCACTGAGGTATTCAACAAACATTATTAGACAAATATCATAGATAAAAAACATCTCATATTTTTTAATCTTCGCAGATTCTTCA
Organism: Papilio protenor; assembly: GCA_029286645.1. NCBI lineage: Eukaryota > Metazoa > Arthropoda > Insecta > Lepidoptera > Papilionidae > Papilio > Papilio protenor. The sequence continues at coordinate 6,196,522 of JAGSMZ010000011.1, forward strand.
TTACTTTTACTGTATATTTAGGAGAGTGTTTTGTGTTACTAATGTATAAAGTAACGTTGGCCCAGCGAAGCCATTTCCTTCGTTACTTTTTCAGATATGAAATATGAGTTGTCATTACCGCGAAAGAGGACGAGGTTAGAAGGCTTGTCGAAGGTAATACTTTTCATTGCACGCAACGCTTACGTCACGTATTAAGACGTGATCACACTGGGAGAATTAATATAATACCGTAATGTTAAAGGTTTTTCATTTCTTTGTTTTCAGGTAAGCAGATTAGGTCCACAGATGTATTGCGATGGAAAAAGGAAACATGGTTATTTCTGTCTTTCTTGTTGTCTCCCGTAAAAGGTAAGTTAAAATGTAATAACTACGTACATACGAACTATTAGTAGGTTATACATAATCCTGTGTAAATTTAAAGTATTTTTTATCGATAGCTACATTCAAAATTGCGTTTGGTTTAAAACAAAAATGATTGTTAACTATTTCTTATCAAAGCTGGGTAATGATTACCTTAATAATGCTTGATGGTGTCATCTCTTTCGAATCAAGTAAGATTTGAAGATATAATTCATATTTCTTAAAACATTTTTGAATTCCGAGTTTGTTCAGAGTGCAAACGGCAGTTGTATTGATCGTGCCATTGAAAAATTTCGCATTGGGATTTTATTCAGCATTTCACACAGCTGTTTTCATAACAATAGTTAGCAATTGCCATCTCGTTGAAACTATGCCGTTGACATTTTACGAAATTTTCTGTTCATTGTACGAACGCTCCGCAGCGCAGTCTTTTCGGGTATTGTTTTATAATAACACGGTCGGTTGAAACTTATAAGTTTTCCACGACCAAGGTTGGTTTACCTTCAAACAAAACCCAAATATGAAACAATGCATTTTGTGAAATAATCATTAAATACAATGACAGTGGTAGAAAAATTATAGCATTTTATAGATTAAATGAAATAATTAGACCTCGCTTATTGTAGCTATTTTGTCTGTATTGTACAATTATTACTTTGATCTCTCTTGCTATGCGGAACAGGTGTTTTTTCCCGGCAGCTTGTCCAGGGTTGAAACATCGTCAGAGGAATTGCACATATCGTCTTTTTCAGTAGTAGATTCACTGTCTTTTAAATAGATTCTAAAATCGAAAATTGTACGCGTGCCTTAATACCTTTTCCAATTAGAATTAAAATACCTACATTGTTTCTTTTCACCTACATGCATTACGGTTATAGGTCAGTCAGGCCTTTGTTAGTTGATGTGTGTGGTGTGTACAGGCGTTAGTATATTGACGGTTTGCGTGGGCGTGGGTTAAACGGCTAACATGTAAATGAAAAAATCTACGGCGTTCCATTTTCTGTTATACGAGTATGACGTAATTTTAATAACAAAGTAATTGCTGAAATTATTAAGTTAACATAAAGGCTGTTACCACTTATATGATTAAACCGAGATTATTTAGAGTATGTTTTAAATCTATAGGATGTTCAAAAATCTGTAATGAAATTTAGCTAAACAGTTCTTTCACCTGTTTTCATTATCGGATTTGCCTAGTTTTGATATTTAAAAATTCTATAACGCGAACTTGCGGTTATTGGTATAGAATATGTTGTGAAACAGGAAAAGAGGATATATTGTAATTTATTAAATATTTTACATAATTTATAAATAATCGGAACTCGTTTAAGCTGAGCCTATATTTTTAAACGCAAAAGGTCATTGTACTGAGACGTAAAATATACTGTTATTTTATTTTGGTTGACAAGTTTTCTTATTTATGATTCCAATAACACGTAGAATGATAAAAAGGTATGTAAGATGACGATTTCTCTATTTAATTATTATTTATATTCGATAAACATGTATATTGTGTTTGTTAATAATCAATGACGGACGAAAACCTTACGATTACACTGATACGAAGCAATATAAAACCGCATTCTTCTATGTTTATTCGTTTTTTTTATAAAGATGCAACGTAGAAATGAAAGACGATATTTGATACAACCTTTTCATGTGAAACACAGATTTCTGCCCTGTGTGGATCGTCGTAAGCACCGATGAATTGTTATTGTTTTTTTTTTATTTTTAACACAATCATTAGGTACATATATAAATAAGATATATCGTTGTTTCTAAAAATGTTTCGGCAATTGAACGGTTAAGTATTCTAATGTATAGTTAATCAAAAAGTTGATGAATCTCATGAGTAGAGTGTCGAAAGCATGTCGAGGACGTCAATCGTAGTTAGGGCCGTCTGTGTATGTACGTAATGTCGCGTACGTGCAAGAATTCGCTTTGATCTACGCCTGCGACATTTTTAAGATGAACGCGTTTACGGAGCGTATTCGCCTTTTTTCTTCCGTCTATGCATTAAAGCAGAGATATCTGACGGTTAGTGAAAAAGAAAATGTATTTGTATATAATACTAAATGTTTAAAAAAGTTCCGTTTCTTGCAAAGACGCATATTCAGATAAATTATAAATGAACGGAGTTGTCCGTTTTATATCTATGATTAGTTCAATTTTTAGATTTACAAAATGAAATTAACGTTCTTATTATTTTCGCAAAACAAGTCTTAATTATATCTTTACTTTTTTACAACCTGCTAAAATTCTCATGTTTTTGTGTACGGTGCTGAAAGTGTAATACAGAAATTGTCACCTAGCTTGTTAGGGAAATCAACAAAGCATAAATTAGCGATGCTATGTTCAGATAAGTGAGTTTCCGTTCACATTTCCCAGCCACTAATGGACGCTTGTGTTTGCAGCATAAATAATCGCACGTCTTCTACAGATAATTGTATACGTTGCTATTCTTAGTTCTGGCATATTTCAATGAATTGAATTAAATGAAACATGAATTTATTAGTATACTATTTACTGCTTATTGTCTAGTTTGACGTCTTTCAAATATTTATTTGTGAAAATTATAGTAAATATTGATAAAAAACATGCCTTTTTTTATATTTGTTAAGCAAGCGCTTGACCACGATCCCACCTGAAGGAAGTGACGATGCAGTCGAAAGATGGTACGCGCTAGCCTAATAGATAGCTGTTCACTCTCCTTTGCTCCTTTCCTCACGTTCTAAGTCAATGAGGTATTTTAAGTCCCAAGATGATTTGGAACGTAAGTTGAAGTTTTTTCTTACCGAGTTATGACACAAGTTGGAAGATTTTCTGTTGGTAGATAATTTTCTATATCACTTGTAACGTACACGTTTATTGATTTAATACTAGCTTTTGCCCGCGACTCCGTCCGCTTGGAATTAAACAAAAGTAGCCTATGTGTTCCTCTAGACTATCTTCTCTATCTATGCCAAATTTCATCAAGATCCATCCAGCAGTTTAGGTTACAAAGTCTAACAAACATCCATCCATCTAGACTTTCGCATTTATAATATTAGTATGATGAAGATATGGTAATATGTAACATTCAACCATGTGGCTATTTCATCAGTCCGATTGAATTATTAAATATCTTTTAGTAGCGGTTGGAACATTGAACGAGTCAAACCGTTATAATGATATCGTGAACTAATCATTCCCTCATTTTAACAGCCTATTTCGTTTGCATTATTTTTTCTAAGGGGTATTGACTTTTAAAACAGGTCTATCGATAAGCATATTTAAATTCTGATTAAGTTACAGTTATTTTAAACGTTTTGTAGCTGTGTATGTTGTGGCTATAGATTTTTTCTGTCTCTAATTTATTTCCTAAACACTAGTTTTTAGTAAATATTTATTCTGAGAAATCTACATTGAGGGTCTCCTTTAAGCGCCAATTAATGAATCTGAGTTCAAACTAACGAATATAGAATTAATAACAATTTAATATATAGTATACCACGTAATACTTCAGAATTTGTTGTAATGTCTAAGTTTTTTAATTGGCATTATAATTGAATTTATTTATCCTCACAAGCGCGTCGTACATTGCAATCGCTTTGTTGAAATCGCAATCTCAGAGAGTTAATTTGTTCCAGTTAATCCGTTAAATCGATTCCCAGCTACACAGTTATCCCAGAACATGAGCTTCAACGTCCTCTTGTATAAAATCTTTGTCTCCAAACTTAGGACTAATAGTTTTTATATGGTTTCTTTGCTTTCTTGTCTAACAGACAAGGGCGTAACGTTTTTCTTAAGTATTTGTATAAACAAATAATCTTACTTCTTACTAATATTAAAAATGCGAAAGTTTAGATGGATGGATGAATGTTTGTTAGAGTTTGTAGATTAAACTACTTAACGGATCTCGATGAAATTTGGCATGGATGTAGAGGATAGTCTGAAAGAACACATAGGCTACTTATTTTTGTTTTTTTGAATTCCACGCGGACGGAGTCGCAGGCGAAAGCTAGTAAAGTAATACATAAGTATTACATTGTAAACTCTTTTGACATGTTAACCATTTTGATAAGGTGTTAAGAATGTTTTTTGGTTTTTGTAACTAGCATATTAATAAGTTTTTTGTTTTGTAAACTAAGAACTTGTCAAAAGAAAAGTTTTCTAACAACTGAAAGTGAGGTACAAACTATTCAAGCAATTTATATCGTAACATGTCGTGACTATAGGGAAATATTAATCTTAAAACCAAGTAGAAAAGTTAAATAATGATCAATCATTTTCGACTCTCGCGACTGGCGGTACCATCGGAATACGATTCCTTTCATTTTGGTAAATAAAAGGAATTCTAATTATTCTTCATTGAATTTACCAAAATGGCGTCCACGAACAATATACGTAAATATTGAAAGTAACCTATAAAATGTACCAGTAAGGACATTTTTTTTTGCAGCTAAAACAATTTAAAAAATATATTGTATATTAATAAACTTTACAAAAAAAACTATAAATTATTCTGCTTAGCTCTCTGGATTACATAAATAATTCGCTTACCGCTTACTATCCAGTATTTATTATCTGGTAAAATGAAAACGTTGTTTCAAAGGAATATTTTTACTACCATGTCAGTCATAAATCTGTTGCTGAAATACATTTTATCTGAAAATGCAAAATATTCAATCAGCTTGAGCTTTAAAATATTGTGTACAAGCGTTGTATTGTTTAAAAATATTTTATTTTTAATTTCCCCGACGCGAATTCACCGAAGTGGCACGATTGCATATTCAGCAGCCTATGTGCTGATTGCAGACTATCGGAACAGTTTACGTTCCGGCCACTTCGATATGTAAAGCGGAAATGTCAACAAGCTAATGAACACAATAACAATATTTAACTCTGTCACACACAGAGGTTACTTAATCACTCCCTAAGTGTGGGTTTCTCGAACATAAAAACATTACTGGATTCCCTTAGTAAGTAATTAACGACACTTTTTTGTACTAAGAACTTGCGTTTTTTTTTGTTTAACGTTTATACCTATCATACTTATATTATATATGCGAAAGTTTAGATGGATGTATGTTTGTTAGAGTTTGTAGCCTAAACGGCTAAACAGATTTCGATGAAATTTGGTATAGACCTAGATGGTAGTCTGGAAGAACACATAGGCTAATTACTTTTGATTTTTTTTATTCCACGCGGACGGAGTCGCGGGCGAAAGCTAGTAAATTCATAAATAAGAATCGTATGCCTTAATGTTTTTTTAAACATTCATAACGTTCAATTTGATATGACCAGGTGTTTTTACAGTGCATCAAAAAGAAACATGCATATGTTATGTAAATAAAGTTTTTTTGTTTCATATTCATTGCATAAAAGAAAACTGCTTCTTGAAAGTGATTTAGTAAATTTTTAAGAAAAAATGTATGCAAGGAAATAAGCAGTAAGGCGGCGTAATATCCGCGTAAAATAGCTCCATGTTGTACGTGACGTGTCAAATTTCCCACGGGTATCGCTTCCTACTATACTCAAATTTCAGGTTACCGAGTACAAAATACCTATATGTGCATTCTATACCTAGTGTGAACCTTCCCTAAGAATATATGAAATATTTATTATTGACCTAAACTTTGCCTTAAAACTGAAGATAAAGTAAATTCACTACTTCCTGATAATATTATTTCCCTAAAAAAATCTTTTGGTTACGTTGATCAGTGATCAATAGTGGAGCCCTTAGAGTAGATTTATTAAAAGGAAACTGTTGTTCAAGTAACTATTAAAACTCTGTGAGAAACAGTCTTATAATCTTAGAAAGGCCTAATCAACTTTAAATGACATGTTACTGCATATTTCAATTTGAACTGAAGTCGTGGTGTTATTTGTTTATTTCTAATAGCAGTCATGAAACATGAGTCACAAGTTGGAGTCAATAATAAATAGTGTTGACTTGTAAATTAGCTGTTAACGCGTCGGCGACCAGTAATTTGCTGTCCAACAAACGGATAGATAACTATCTGTCCTTCGGCGGCTCAAGTAATTCATTCAACGAGACCATCGCGTGCCGACGAACAAATGCATTTTCCTTTTTTTAAATGAAAATATCAATAGAACGTTTCTTTTGCTTAAAATGACGTTTTGTTTTTGAATAACACGAAATTTTCACGTTAAGTTTTAATTTAGTCAATTCGTAATACACAGAAGTAATGTAAAGAATGGTATCGCTATTAAGTTGAAGAAAACGCTTATTTTTGGAAATACGTATTTTTTAAATAAATGCAAAAATAACGCAAAATATTTGAAACACAATTTCCAGTATATTGAGATAACCTTGGAAGGGTTTTCCCTAGCACGGTAACTCATGAATAAACGTCGCAACATAAACCTTCAGGCAACGTCGAAGTCTACACAGATAGTACCTGTAATGCATTTACTCTCCGCCTCATGCGGGTCACGTTCCTCGAATACTGTCTCATCTGCAGGACCTTGTAGCAAACAAAAGACAAACTGAGCCTGAATCGATGTTTTATTCCAAGAGTATTTTATCTGAAAATGTATTGAGACTCCAGGATTTTTAGGATTATGCTTGACTAAATAGTGGAATATAAAAAAATACATTTTTACGAACTGCTAATACCGTATCGATTTGTCAAGACAAATTGACTTGAAGTCTATTCAAGAGTATATTGCGACGTCGTTCAGAACTGTCACTCTATCAGAGAACACTGTGGTGTGGGGACGATTGAGAGTTCGCGTCTACGGCTTTATTTGCACTATATCGGTCAGATCAAAATGTTAACCGATGTGACAGGCCGCCCCACTTTCTGTTGCGATAGGGATTTCCACTATTCACAACTATTGACGGTTTTATTTATTAAATGGATAGTTGCAGTTGATAACTATGTCCTAGATTGGCAAGTAAGATATATTTTATCGTAGTTCTATTTAGATTTGTTTCAAAAAATATGTATCAAAAGAATTAAACTCCGAACAGTTTTTCCATTTTAATTATTCGCAGTAAAATATTAATTTGCAAGATATTGGCAAAACTCTTTTCTCATTAACCATCGATACAGCTAAAATCACATCCACCTTAACTGGGGACGAGTTAAGCATAAAATTGAGATCGCGCCAGCACCGAGCGTGAAATATTAGACGGGGGCCGAGTTCTGATTAAGCCGTAAAAGAAATTGGTTCCACGGCTCTCGGTGCCTTATCGTCGACGTAACGCAGCCAATTCCCTGTCAGCCACCTCGTGCCCGCGGCTGCTACGACGAGATTCCTCAAGACGACTGCTTAATGTGGAACCGGGAACACCAAGCTGCGAATTGGGGAAAGGGAAATGCGCACAATGGCGTGCCCTTATTAAACTCGTCATATTAGGGAAATCTTCGGAGACGTATTCCGTAAATAGTGTCATTTTTTGTTTTTGTTACATACGTGTAAAAACGTTGTTAGCTAAAGTTGACGGTGAATTTGTGGCGCTTTGTACGCAAAATGTGTCTAATACGAGAACACTGTCTAAATCATTTTTATATAATAGAATTAATAACAGTTAATTAAAAAGTATAGAAAACAATATGTTTTTCGTTACAGACACATAAACAGAAATAGGATTTATAAATCGTGATAGGGCTTTGACAGACATAAAATCCAAGATGGCGTCTTGACTATTTGTGTAGTTGTAACAAAGCGCGGGAAAAGCGGTCCCGTTAGCGCGCCAGGTGGCGTGGAGGTGGACGTCGCTACCGGAGCAATAAAGCACCCAAGCCGTGCATATCGCCGAACGTACTTACTGCACTTAGCGAGTTATTAAATTTACAACCTACTTTAAATTTACTGCATCGTTTGGCGACGACGCCCGTAAGGGAAATGAACTCGATTATTCTCTACTATCAAGCTCGACCTGTTTGTTTACTTCTGTGCCCTCAATAAATAATATTGGATAGCCTTAAAAATGCTCACGTCCATCAAACGAAACATAGATGAATGTAGACATATTTTGCCTGAAATTATTTTGTGCTTACTTTGTATATTTTTCACATATAGTGTATCGTTTATCCATTTTTCTTTTATAACAAAAAGATAATAGCGGTTCAGCTTCGAAATCTTTGATGTGAATCTTTTCTGATAACGTAAGCCAACGATAGGGCGCAGGTCCCTTCTCAATCACTCCTCATTACTGCACGGCCATTGTCTAACAGTGATTTTTCTTTTTCATAATAACAAATGGTCTTACTTGCCGTTATAACGTGAAATATATTCAGGAATACCTCACGTAATAATTTTCCTTTGCTCCTATCCAAATGAAGTAATTTGTTCATCGAAAAACTTTCTATTTTTCGCTGAAACTCCAAAATTCCATAATGTGTGTTTGGTAAAACACTTTTCATATACTTGTTATAACAATACCTACCCTTATTTCATAATGATTTGGTTTTATCGTTTCAAAAATCATGTATTTCACATTTAGAGTATATTAGAATGTAGATATAAATGCGGTATCTCTATCCTTATTGGGTTAAAAGACCGAAATATTTACAAGATCTACAATAATATAGCAAGTTACGATTTACGTTTAGTTTTCCGATTTATGTTTCTCAGTCGTTTGTTAATAAAAAAAGTTATTGAGGCGCCCGTACAAAACAGTCAGTCGCGAGACTGGAAGTTCAATAAATACCGTAGTTAAATGAAACGGCGAATTCTTCGACTACATCCATTATTCGTTACATCGATTGTTCCTTATTGAAATTCCGTTTAAAGGCCTGATGTAGCATTTCCATCACAAGTACTGATAGATTATCTACCGCTTCTTCGAAGCTTACCTTTTTTTTAATTTCCTACTATCGTAGGATATTTTGTTATGACCTATTGTTAGAAGCATACAAGGTTATTTTATTAAAAATGTATCTATTTTTTTTATCAATTACTTTCTGCAACGCATAGCAGAATAGCTTAAAACATTTCGTTTCTCTTTATATCTGAAAATTTTAATTCGGTTTTACTTTTTGTGATAAAAAGCGAGAAATAGGAAAAGGAAGACGAATTAATAACAGTATCTGTGTTATCGACAACTCACATCCGTAGAAATAGAAAAGATATTTTAAAAAGCGGTTTATTGTATACATAATTAACTTAAATCTTAATGTTATATTTACTCATCCGCGTAGCATTCTAAACAGTACGAATAGATATATATTTTAAATGCTGTACGTACTTGCAGTAAAAAGGAGAGATAAAACAGGTGCCGGCTGAAATATGGGTCCGCATTGGCGAGCGGCCTCATTGCAGCCAGCTCTTTTATATCTACTTACCACAGATTATAAACAGAAATTATTATAGATGTCTTTTATCTTACAACACGACTGATATTTCACATTTTCTTTTATGTTATGTTCTTAATCTACCCTCTACGTTTATATTGTAAATGTTTTTAACATCAACCAATTAGTTTAAAGCCCAATAGCAACTGTCATGTAAAGGGGCGAGTCCCTTCAAGTATTTTTCAGGTTTTTATGAATGTCATTGTTAGGTCACAATTATGTATCCCGTGTTGCTTCCTCGTCTGGTTTTTGGACATCTCTATTAAATCCCTAGGTATCAGTTAACAGTAAATTGAAAAGTGTATTGGTAAAAATTACGTCGATCCCACTGATTTATTTGATATGCTTGCTAAGTAATCAATAGTTCAAAAGTTAAATTACTTTTGTAGAATGCACGTACAAGAAAATGCTATTTAAATTCACATATTATTGCTTTTCCAATGCAACATCAAATGAAAACAAACATAATTTCTCCATAATTATAAATCCATTCACATATTAATTATGTGGCAATAGCGCCTACTTTATGGTTAACATTTCAATATTGTGCCGTTAGATGGTGCTGTACGGGTATGTGCTTACTTGAAGTTGTCACGGGAGCTATCTGAAAAACCAGCTCGTATGTAGGAGGCTTCACGGGGCCGCGTATAGCGGGGTCACTGACCGTGGACCGGTCGGTCGTGATGGCTGCCATCTCCATTGCCATCGATGTACAGCTTCTATGAATTAATTGTTGCCATTTGTAAATTATTATTACATTTTTGCAGTATTCTTTTTGACCACTTTGCTGTCCTTATATATGTTGTTTGGTTTTTTATCTACTTTTTCTATATAATTTTATTTTGCAACCTTTTTAATTTTATTATAATAATATCGTACAAGTAATTAATGCATAGAAATTAATTGTTTTATATGTATTTTTATTAGCTAGGATTTACATTGTAGAATATACTGTTAATAGTTTTGAAATCGGCGATGTATCTGTAAATTAGCAGGCTATTTGCGATTTGAATTACACATAAATGTGTTAATATCTATATCCAAAACGTCGATAGCATCGTAGCGGCAATGTTGATAAACAATGAAAATGTTAAACGCACCAATTATGAAGCTAATTTTGCTGTAATATAGAATAAATGTTGTACACTATTAATAATTATGTTATTCTCATACTCGTATAACCTTTGCTAATTTGTAATATTACAGTTGAAATAGGTTTTTTAATAAACGAATTTGGAAGTGCTTTTAACTCTGCCATCTATCAACAAATTAAACAATCTAATCACCAACAACGAAATCGCTTAACCATTAACTAGAATCACCAAATCACTTATTTTTACTTCTATAAAAATATCATTTCCTTATAAGACGAACAATTGTTTTTTTCTTACATCATACAAGGTTTAAGTGATTTCGATATTCTAAGGTTACCGTACAAAATCGATGAATGGAAACACGCATACCAATGAAAATGGCCGTAGGCCTCAGTCGAGTGTGTGGGCGTCTTGCCCTACACGATTCCATTTACACAATCTTGTCTGACACTTTGTTACTTGAGTGGATAATAACTATTTTGTTATTGAATGAACAAATGATTATGTCGTCATCACAAATTGCGATCAATTAACTACTCGTTGAGAGATTTCTTTCAAACTTTGCACAATTTGTCATCTTACTTCTGACTACAACATATTATAAATGCAAAATTTTTAACATCAATATTATGTAATTAACCAAAATAATATGTAAAAACAAAATCTTCTCAAAAAAACAGTACACTAAAAAGTAACGAAATAATTACTTGAAAATAGTAAACCTCCCTTATTGTAGCTGTTATGTCTATATTGTACAATTATTGTTACTTTGAAGTCGGTGTCAGTCATTACTAAGTTGGTCAAAAAATAGGTCAAATATAATCAAAATATATTAAACGATCTATTAGAACCACGTCCATGCATATTAAAATTTGTAAACATTCGGTTAATATTAAGCAAGAAATCGTTAAGCTATATTTGGATGAAGTTTACCAGATATGGTAAAAATGTAGTTGTACGGAAGTGGGTGTTTAGAAGTTTGAGTAAAACTCATTCATCTCAACTAATGCGTGGGCTTAAATTTACATAAATTACCTGCCCGCCGAACCAGGTCAAGGTATTTAGTGTACGTAAATGCATAATTTTGATAAGCATAATAATTTGTATAATACTTTTGAAAATTCTATGTTCATAACGATTATATTGAAATATTTTATTATTTACAAAAACATGCGTTTTTTAGCAACAGCCCTGGCGCAGTATTTTAATTATACTGAAACTTGAGGCCTCTTCCTTAAGCCTTATCTACTCAATGTAATAACTACGTATTATTATTTTTCCTCGTTAACAATAAAGTAACATCAGCACATAATTATTACTACACTGATTGCAATAGAATGCATAGAGTAAAGAAAATCTGGACTTGCAAATATTATGCTTAAAATTTATATTTCACCATTTCTTGGCAGTCGCTTTAATTACAAGTCGAGGGTCTGAGGTCACTTGTGAATTTCTTACAGCTAGTATTCGCCCGCTCTGCCCTACGCCTCACTCTATATCTTTTCAGTCTTTTCACTGCGGAAGACATCACTCAAGGGATCCGCCGGTTAATTAACACAGCGCTATATTCCGATCTTATAGCGCTGAAATATCGTTGATTTCCTTCCTTTTTTGCTGGAATGGCCTCTTCGAATTATTTATTTTTATTTTTCTAGGTCATCTTTTTCAATACTAGCTATTTTGTTATTGAATGAACAAATGATTATGTCGTCATCACAAATTGTGATCAATTAACTACTCGTTGAGATTTCTTTCAAACTTTGCACAATTTGTGATCTTACTTCTGACTACAACATATTATAAATGCAAAATTTTTAACAACAATATTATGTAATTAACCAAAATAATACGTAAAAACAAAATCTTCTCAAAAAAACAGTACACTAAAAAGTAACGAAATAATTACTTGAAAATAGTAAACCTCCCTTATTGTAGCTGTTATGTCTATATTGTACAATTATTGTTACTTTGAAGTCGGTGTCAGTCATTACTAAGTCGGTCAAAAAATAGGTCAAATATAATCAAAATATATTAAACGATCTATTAGAACCACGTCCATGCATATTAAAATTTGTAAACATTCGGTTAATATTAAGCAAGAAATCGTTAAGCTATATTTGGATGAAGTTTACCAGATATGGTAAAAATGTAGTTGTACGGAAGTGGGTGTTTAGAAGTTTGAGTAAAACTCATTCATCTCAACTAATGCGTGGGCTTAAATTTACATAAATTACCTGCCCGCCGAACCAGGTCAAGGTATTTAGTGTACGTAAATGCATAATTTTAATAAGCATAATAATTTGTATAATACTTTTGAAAATTCTATATTCATAACGATTATATTGAAATATTTTATTATTTACAAAAACTTGCGTTTTTTAGCAACAGCCCTGGCGCAGTATTTTAATTATACTGAAACTTGAGGCCTCTTCCTTAAGCCTTATCTACTCAATGTAATAACTACGTATTATTATTTTTCCTCGTTAACAATAAAGTAACATCAGCACATAATTATTACTACACTGATTGCAATAGAATGCATAGAGTAAAGAAAATATAGACGTGCAAATATTATGCTTAAAATTTATATTTCACCATTTCTTGGCAGTCGCTTTAATTACAAGTCGAGGGTCTGAGGTCACTTGTGAATTTCTTACAACTAGTATTCGCCCGCTCTGCCCTACGCCTCACTCTATATCTTTTCAGTCTTTTCACTGCGGAAGACATCACTCAAGGGATCCGCCGGTTAATTAACACAGCGCTATATTCCGATCTTATAGCGCTGAAATATCGTTGATTTCCTTCCTTTTTTGCTGGAATGGCCTCTTCAAATTATTTATTTGTATTTTTCTAGGTCATCTTTTTCAATACTAGCTGTTTTGTTTAGCAAAATTATAGTTATATCTTTTTCCCATCCAAATCTATAATATTGTAACAGGCAAAATACACATTTTAAAGCATTATTAGTCTTGATGTTTACAGTAACTTACAGTACCTACCTAGAGTAGGTCGTCTTTAAAACGTCCTAGTGCAGGGGCAGGGAGAGCACCGTTTTTAAATTTATAACAGACACGAACGTCGAGCTTTAAATTAAGCTATGTATGTTTAGTGCTTGAAAGTTTCCAGAGCAGCAAAAATAAATGATGTCGCAGCGCTCTTATTATCTCGCGGCGCGCGACGCAATATTTTTATCTTTTTGTAATGGTATAAGCTAACGTTATTTAGCCACATCGTAAATATTAATTCCTAGCAGCATTTTCGTATTTGTTTTACTTATAAAGCTTTTATAATGGCACAATGTATCGCAGTTATGCGGGACGTGGAACGTTATATTATTTTGAAGTTATAATAAAATAACGGCCACGTTATAACTCCTATAATTGCGTAGTGTAAATAAATGGGACAATGTTAACGTTTGTTAAATATTTTCACTAAGGGTTAACATAAGTGTTAGGGGGTGTGTTAGAAATATCACCACTTTGTGGTCTGTTGGACCCGTATTACTTTTTAGGGCCACCGTTTCATCGTCATCGTTTTATGATTAGCATATTTAGCTAATTTTACGTCATCTTAACAGAATAAAAGGTAAACATAGAGTTTGATATTAGATTTGCGCATATTGCACTATCTTAACCCATAATATGTTATCTAAATGTACTTTACATTAATTCAGCTTCAGTGGAACATTCAAAAACGTTATACGCATTAATCAAACCGACATCAAACGAATAATTTGTATTAATTCGCTAATTGATGTAATTAGTGGCTTTATTGCGCGTTGAGGCATAATTGGTCTAGTCAAACAATTAATACTGACATAATGGTACATACAATGTACATAACATAGCTTTACGAGGTACATAAATGACTTGATCCTAAGTTATGAGTGGATTAGCTAAGCTTAATATATTGACTAGCTGAGCTTATCAGCTTTGCTTGAAGGAATTTCTGATTTGACCAACTTAAACATTTGATAAGCGTTAGGTTATTTTATTAGCGGGATATAGACGTAGTTGTCTTGTCAAGTCGGTTATAAAACATCCCTAATAATGGTATTCCAATGGGTTACTATATATTTTATTGTCTATACATTCGGGTGACCGGAGCGATGACCTGTGTTAATTGTTAGCACAGGTGCGACGTTTCGTGCAACACGAGGTCAGACGTGCATATTGTAAACCGTAAGGTTAATGACCACTTGTCTATAATGTACACTCTACGTCTATGGAGTGTAACCAACTGATTGCGGTTACATACCTATTTACATACTGTAGTTGGGAATTAATTGTTTACGAGTAACTAATCTTCAATTGCTGCGTTAATAGTATCTTAACATGTAGCTACATTACAAAGTATTTGCCCACTTGCATTTTTTTTTAGATCCAAAAAACATTAATTTTAAAAAGACAACTCGACTAACCGACAATCGGGAAAGAATGCAAATGCAATTACAAAGCGTTGGGATTACAAATAACTTTTACCAATTGTAAGATAATAACAAAGCTATTAATATAACTTTAATTTAAATAAAACTATTTCAATAATCAAAGTTTCAAGTACACTTTAATAATCGCGGCGCTGTTTGCGGAAACGTCACGGAAGTGACGTCACTTCCGCCGTTATCTCTACAAGCATTATCTAAACGCATTTGCGCATTGCTACTGTTATTTTTAATTCGCAAATGGATTTTAAAGATTTTCTTATAAAACAATACAAACTGCAGTTCTAATTTTATTTTTATTTTGATGCCATGTGACTTCTTGGAGAGTTCCTAACATAAATTAAAACTAACGTACGTATAAAGAAGCAGATAATGTTGGACTTAATAGTTGAGAAGGATCGATAAAATACGTCAGTGAAGGCTGTTTTTGCAAAGATAATCTTTTATTGCGTACTTGTCGATCGAGTTTTCTTGTTACAATGGTTTTTCTAAATACAACATTCTGGTATAAAAATATAAGCGTTCAATATGTTCAATAAAAAGTAAGCCAGTCCAGTGGTGGAATGTGGCGGTGTATGCTCTATTTCACAGCGTAATGAAATCCGAAACGCGAAAGTCCGATGTTATTTCAATTAAGCATTTTAAATAGAATGTTTATTTCTCCGTAAAGTGACAAATATTTCTTACTATTGAGCCAAAAAAACTTACTTCTATCATGCTTGTAGAAGATAGAAAAACTTTTTTGCTTACGCAGAATCTAATTTACCCCGTTTCAGTTTAAATTTTAATTAAAAAAAGTTGGCTGAAGTATAGTTTCAATGATCATTAGAGAAGCCGCGTCGTCGCAGGATGGGTGACCGGTTCCCAAGTAATTATTCTCAAGAGGTTCTGTTAACCAGAAAGCCACTTACGGCTATTGTATGACTTGGGGTGTCGGCTTTTGAAGTTTTGTTAGTAATGAGATACTGGTATACTTTGGTATCACATTGTTTGATATACAAACCTTAAACTACATGAACGGATTATGGAAAAATTCTGTCAAGAGACCCTGTGTGCTTGTGTTTTGTCTCGTCCCATTTAAGACGAACTCCATTATTACATATTAATGGAGAGTCCGTATTTGTTATAAATTTTATAAAAAGGAAAGATTTTTATTTTTGTATGTATTGAAATAATTCAAAAACTACTAGGCCTAGTTCAAAAAATTGCCATTAAAAAGCTACGTTATCAGTGAGTAACATAGATTAACTATATTATTTATTATTTTTAAATTTCACGCGGGCGAAGTGGCGAGCAACAACTGTTTGTTATATTACGCTTCAATACTACGTAAGAGAGAAAATAGGATTATTCCAAGTAAAGAAAACGTATAGACAGTCATCCACTTTTAATTCGATAAGTATTTCTTATTCATTGGAAAAACGATTAATTTTCATATATAAGTGCTCGTATTTTTTCATGGATTTTTAAATAAACTCACTACACTGATAGATTTCTCGAAAACGTTAGTGATTTCTTGGTACATCTTTTTCATATTCTCACTCCTTAACTACCAAAGTAATTATATTCCCGTTTAATAATTACTGTTTACATTTGAAATGATTCTGATTTTGTATTTCACGGAACTCTTGCTACGTCTGAATCTCTGGGGAAGTACAAAAAACCTATATCCAATATTTGATTGCATTCCCCGCCTTGTGGGCGTCGGTTTGATAAATGAATAATACATATTAATATCTTATTTCGATTTTACTCGACATCAAAAATAAAATAGGTTATAAATATTTGTAGCAGTTTTTTTTACTTTATTTTATTTTATATACAAAATATTTTGACATATTTTAAGTTTTTTCTAGCATAGTTTTTACAGATAGGCAAGTGTTCCTAATAGTTTCCTTTATTGCATCATAGGTTTCGACATTAGACTAAAAATTTCAAAATGGCGGGATTTGTTTAAGTCAAACGGGGCGTCTGAGGGTTAAGAAGGAATGTTCATTACTTATTAATTAAACGAACTTACCTGAAGTGAAGTTCTATTATAATTATACGAAGGGCTTTGTCCGAAGAGATTAGCATAGTTTACATGTAGTAGCACATACGGTGTCGCCATCTAGCACTGTATTTGAGAAACAAAAATAAAAAAGGAACGCCTTCCGGTCTATGTTTTCCTGTGTCAGTTCGTTGCTGTGTTCGTCATTTAGTTCAGAGAGGCTTTAGTTACTCTGGTTTTTGTATGATATTTGAATTTGATAATGGGAATGACAAGGGTGGGAGGGATGCTAATCTCTTCGGACAAAGCCCTTCGTATAATTATAATAGAACTTCACTTCAGGTAAGTTCGTTTAATTAATAATTATACTCGGGCTTTGTCCTCAAGATTAGCATAGTTTACATGTAGATGTTGAGAGTATATTCTATGAAAATATCATAATAAAATACAATATTATTATTATAAGTATAATCATTATTCTTAGTTTTAATTAAGTCAATCTTACATATTTGTGTGGTTTACCTTTTCTTGATGTCAAGGTATCACAATTTCTCAATTTATATATATACAAAGAAGTATGATTACAACAGTTATAAAGAATCGTTTAATAATGATCTTGCAAATGCATCAGTATTAGAATCAGACATATGAGTAATTATTCTATTATAAAATCTCCCGAAAGTATTGGAGTTGCCGCTCCAACCAGCTGTTTTTCTAATGAGGTCTAAATTAACACCTGATTGGTACGCTCTAGAGCTTGCTGCATGTCTAGTACTATGCGCAGTGAAAAGTGATACGTCAATACCACATTTACTTAATGTGTCCTTAATCCAACGACTTATTGTCTGGGATGTAATATTTTTATGGGGTCTTTTTAAACTTATGAAAAGATTATTATTACTACCCCTTAAGGATTGAGTCTTGCTAAGGTAGGACCGCAATGTATCAACAGGGCATATTTCTATCTTTTTGCTATATCTGGGTAAGACGAGCATTGGTTGTGAAGCGCCAACTCGTGACGTTTTTATCATATCTGGAATTTTGATTCGGATTTCATTTGTATTAAATTCTATATTTATGATGTTAATCTTAGATAAGGTTTGTACTCTATGGGCAGTTGTTAACGCTAAAAGCGTCGCTAGTTTTTTAGATAGACTTTCTAGGTCAAGGGTATCATTAGGATACCAGTTAGCTAAAGAACTAAGTACAATAGAAGCGTCCCAGATAATGTTATATTTTGGCATAGGGGGACGTAATCGAAAAATTCCTTTGAAAAAACGTTTTAAATTATCGTCATTACAAACATTCTTTCCTAGAATCAGTGAAAGGGCGGATCTACAACTATTCAAGGTTCCATATTGAGCACCTAAATCGTATTGTTGTGTTAAGAAATCAATAATTTTTGGAACCGACGTTGAATATAAGTTAACGTTATTAGATTTACAAAAAATGAACCATTTTTTGAAACAACAATCATATTGTTTAAGAGAATTTTCCGAAAGGGATGCTAGCATAATGCGAATTGCTGACAATGGTACATTTCTTCTTAGGAGTGATGACCTGATAATATTCCTGCAACCAGGGTAGTCTTCTGGTGTATATCGCGAGTGCTGGAATGAGATATTATCGAATTCTTACTAGGTTTAATTATTAAGGGTTTTGATATTAGGAGACTGTTATATAAGGGATACCAAGGTTGTGTAGGCCAAAGAGGGACAACTAGGATTCCTTTGGCACCATCGTTTATAATTTTCCTTAATACTTTTAATATAATAGCAAAAGGTGGAAACCCGTAAAAGTAAAGATTGGACCATGAAATTGTGAATGCATCTATTACTTGTGCATCAGGGTCTCTGTGCCAGGATATGTATTTCACACATTTTTTGTTGAGTCTACTTGCAAAAATGTCCATTTCAGGCATACCGAAATGATAAACTATTTTTTGAAAATGAACATCAGATAGTTCCCATTCAATGTCTGGGTGGACACGACGAGATTCTGCGTCCGCAAGGTTATTATCGGCCGAGCTTATATATGAAGCAAAAATTGTAATTTGACGCGTTTCACACCATTGCCATATTTCTTTGGTTATACGAGTGAGGTGGGGGAATTGTACTCCTCCCATGCGATTAATATAAGAGATGGCTGTGGTATTGTCAATTCGCAAGAGAATTTGACAATTGTGATAGGATTTTGCAAAAACTTTAAGTCCGAAATAAGCAGCTAGGAGTTCTAAATAATTTATATGTTGTGATTTTTCAATTTGAGACCACATACCACTGGCTCGCTGATCACCACAAGCTGCGCCCCATCCCGTAGTTGAGGCATCGGTGTATATCTCTAAACAGAAATAGTTTAGTTTTATTTTATTGATAGGATTATAAAGAGCGCGAAACCACCATTCAAGATCCGGCATTATTGAATCTGGTATACTCATATATTTGTCATAATTATTATTTTCTTTAAGGGTTAAAAATTTGCGGCGTTCAATTTCCTTTGTATAAAGCCAGCCGTATTCTACAGCCGGACAGGCAGAGGTAAGTAACCCAGCTAAGCGTGCAAATTCTCTAACCTTACAACGCGTTATCGTTTGAAATTTTTTAATTTCCGTTTGTATCTTTATTATCTTTTCTTGGGGTAAGCTAATATGAAAATGTTTCGAGTCTATTATAAATCCTAAGAATTTACATTTAGTACTAGGAATAAGATTACTCTTTTCTGTATTAATAATGAAACCTAAGGTTTCTAACAGTTTTATTGTATCAGAGATATTCTTTTGTTGTGACTGAAGACTGTTTGATATTAACAAAATATCGTCTAGATATATTGTAGATAAATAACCACATGATCTAAGCAAACTCATAACAGGTTTCATAAGTTTCGTAAACACAAAGGGGGCAGTATTAATGCCGAATGGTAAAACATTAAATTCGTATAATTGGTTTTCAAATGAAAAGCGTAAGTATTTTTTAAAATCCACATGAATAGCTAATAAAAAATATGCGTCTTTAAGGTCTAATGTATTCATAAAACAATCTTTAGAGATTAGTTTTATGGCTGTACGCATATCTTCTAGCTTAAAGTGGCAAGTGTCTATAAAATTATTTAAGTTTTTAAGGTTTAATATAAGTCTAGTGTTGCCGTTTGGTTTAGGTATTAAAAAAATAGGAGATATGAATTCTCCGGCACAGGATTCGCATTCGCTGATAGCACCAATCGATAACAGGTTGTTAATTGATTTCTTAAAGAGTGATCTTTCAGACATTGAATAAGATACTGTCTTTAAGGGTGTTATCTGAGTTACTGGGCGAGAAAATGGAATTTTATATCCTTTTATCCATGAGTTTATAGTGGGATCACTAGTTAGTAACGACCACTGTTGTCGAAAGTGTACTAATCTACCTGCGTATTTTACCGTATCTATTGTTGTCTGCGCCTCTGCGCCGGCTGCGATGACGGAGTCGAGGCGTTGTCGTGACGACTCTTGTGTGCCGAGTCCTTGGTGGTCCTCCGAGTCCCCTTCGGCCTGTAACTTGGGGGAGGACCTTTCCAGTTTAAATTCTTGTAGGTTTGTTTTTGGGTGTTCGGCTTTTTAGGCGGTTTTGACTTGATGGTACTATTAATTTTCATTTCAGCTCCAGATCTAGAAATGGCTTTGGCCGCCTTTAGAGTGTCGGCTAACTCCTGACTAAATAAGAATTTATCTATCTTTGTAGCTTGTAATTGATCCTTTAATTCTTTCTTTAAATTGAACAACACAAAATTTCTTCTCACGACAGAGTCTGTATTTTGGTTATCACACAACAATTTCAAGGCATCCATCAGCAATTGTATTAGAATTGTATTTTTCGGTTCAGATGACAAGAGCAATGTTAGCGCCTCTGCTATGCATGAAATACCAGAGGCTAGTTGTTTCTGTCTTTGTTCAATTCCCTTGTCTCTTTTATTGATGGTCTCTGTAATCGCACACTTTACTTCAGGATTAAGCACCGGAGCATCTATCAGGGTACTGTTACTTGGTATCAAGTATTTTTCTAAGAGTTCTTTACGATTATCTTTTGATAAACCATTAGTTGCCAAATGCTGCAGTCGTATAGCAAGGTCAGGTTGTATATCTTTTCCGTAAACTTTAACGTTGGAGGGATTTTCTCCTAGTATTTGTAATAATTCGTTATCAAGCACTGGAACATTAACTGCTATTTCTCCCGTTAGATCACTTAATGTTTGAACTTCAATGGTGTTTGTTACCTGAGGATGTGTAGTGTAGGTATGGTCGCTGGTGTGCTCTGTTAAGACGGTGGCAGCGATATTTGCGCTTGTTGAAGGTTGTGGGTTAGTAGATGAATTTTTTGATGGTTGTATATCTCTTTCAATAGCTGGCACGTCTGAAATCAACAGATTTGGATATTAGCAAGTGACAGCCCCTGAAGCTGACCGCAATACTATAACCAGATTGCATTAAGTAAGTTAAGTGTCAGCCCTATGAGCTAACCGCAAAACTTTTTAATAATAGCATTCCATATACATAGTTTGTGACAGACATGGATTTACCCAGTCTGTTTTCACATTAAGTACTTCCATGAAGTAACAATCCCAAAGACAGTTCGCAACATGGTATAAGTACGTGAAAATAACATTATTCGTTTTTATCATTAAGGTGTTAACCCCTATAGGTTAACCGCCATATTGATTTATAACGATTTTGTGGGTAAGAAAAAATTAAGTATTTTATCTACCAACCTTCAATGTTTAACGACCTTTCCGTGTGCGAGATCACGTTACGTTGCGACGGTGACGGTGACTGTGACGCCGATTTTGTACTCGATGATGCACGTGACGATGACGTATCCGAAGACGGAGACGATGATCGGCTGAGAGTTCTTCTTTCGCGATGTTTACGACGGGCGCGCATTAATTTCCTTTCTAATTGTTTAAATTTTTTGGCGATAGTTTCATAATCAATTGATTCTGGGTGAGCACGCTTGCCCATGTTTTATATATAAATGCGCGACACGTGCGTAATGGCGGAGCACTGAATTGTGAATGGCGAACACAGCAACGAACTGACACAGGAAAACATAGACCGGAAGGCGTTCCTTTTTTATTTTTGTTTCTCAAATACAGTGCTAGATGGCGACACCGTATGTGCTACTACATGTAAACTATGCTAATCTTGAGGACAAAGCCCGAGTATAATTACTTTAAACCTATTTGTACTATATTTTTATAACCCTATTCAGTAATCTAAATAAATGACATTAACTTTAATTTTTTATGTTACGGTTCATACGATCCTCGGTAACTCGTACAGTCGCCTAGTTCAATTATTAAAAGGCACACTGTAACGTCCCTCGCGGAATAAAACCCGGAATTCGGTACTAGCGACGCACTTAAATATAGTTCTCATGAATATTCTAACAAGTCATCTATATTACATTTATGTGGTCGTTCAGTACTTCGGGTAGACTTTTCGCGAAACACATTGTCATATAGCTAAAAAATCGAAAACCGTGCGAAAAAATCTGATTTTTGTTGGTACGTTCTACAGAGAAATATGTAAATATAATTTCTTATTAAATTCGACCATAGATATTAATTGCTATGAATATATCAAGAAGAGATATTCAAAATACAGTGAGTGAATCCAGGCTTTGTCTTAGAGATAGTAAAAGTCTAGTCTATATAAATGAAGTTGTTTGAAAATTAAGTTTCCTAGTTTCGTATGCAATATGGTATAAGACTAACTCTAGTAGATTGCCTCTAAAGGATGGCAAACTTCATTAATTCCGTTACGGGATATTTAATTAAAAGCCTTCCAGCTTCCCCGGCGTTTAGCTGCAAAATTATACAATAGTTAGTTTTTTAACGTCTTCAAACTTTGTTATAACAAAGAAAATAGTTTAACAGCTTTTTCCGACGCATATAAATGAATTTATAACGAAGATAGTTGTTAAGTCATCAACTACTGATATATTTTTAAAATGTGCGCGAATACTGTGACTTTCAACCATCTTGGAAACATGATTATATTGTTTATTGACAGAATTGTTAATATTTATATCAGACTAGCTTTCGCCCGCGACTCCGTCAGCGTGGAATTAAAAAAAAGAACAAAACAAAAGTGAGTAGCCTATGTGTTCTTCCAGACTATCCTCTACATCTATGCCAAATTTCATCGAAATCCGTTCAGCCGTTTAGGCTACAAACTCTAACAAACATCCATCCATCCATCCATCTAAACTTTCGCATTTATAATATTAGTATGAAGTATGATTAGTATGATAGTATGATTAGTATGATATATGATTATTTGCAAACACTGTCTCATTAATATAGTAATTATTTATATTATTATATATTACAATAAAAAGGCTGATGTCTTAATGGCAGAAATTGCAATTTACAGACACAGTGTTTCAGAATATGTCACTACATTATATGAACATACTAAGAGCACTAGTCCGAGTATCGTGTTCGAAGAAAGGAGCAAAAAGCATTAATGAAACTGTTTTTTTCTCACGTCTAGCGTACAAGTCGGGACGAAGAATGGCTGTTTTTTTGCTGTTAGTGTAGAAATGGGGAGACGAGACGCTCAGAGCCGGTTGTGTGATAATTGACCCGGGGAACCAATACAAACGTATGCCAGTATCGTAAAAGGCTTTATTTGATAGGTCGCCCCGAGACGGTCTTGAGTATTCAAAGAACTCTGTTTGTAATACGTTGTTTGCGGAACTGATGGAGGCCAAACGATGTCCATGAGAAAGTATCTATGAATTATTTTTTGTAATTCAGCATGCGTTAGGAGATACAATATTTTTCGGAGTTAGTAACTTTGATTTTTGATTGTATGCAACCCGATATCACATTTTTAATCTAAAAGAAAAAAGAAATCTGTTACTAAACGGTTGCTAAATGTAATTTGAACAACTCTACTATTATTACGTCAAAATCAATTACACCATCTCCCAACGGATGCTCGTTAATGAAAAGTGGTAACACTGGGAACTGGTTAGCCCATCGATCACGGTCAATATCTCAAATAACTTAACCAGTTATATACCGAATTCCGGTACGTACCAATAACGTTGGCCGGTACCACGTAAACAACGTAATAATTCAGAAGATGTCGCTGCGAGCACAAATTTCGTACCGAGTACGCTCCGTTCACGAACGGGGACGCAATCCCGCAATTTGACTTAAACCAACACGTCAATTCAAACTGCTACGTTCTAAAAGGTAAGATGAAAACACTCTTGATATTTTCTATTGGTACTTCGCTTTGAAATCTTAAACGAAACGTGCTGCAATTTTTCGAAGAAAATATCTTTTTATTTTTGCGTATAACACTGCATATTGGTTTGGCAGCTGTCATTGTAATTGCAACAATCATACTTCATACTAATATTATAAATGCGAAAGTTAAATGGATGGATGGATGGATGTTTGTTAGAGTTTGTAGCCTAAACGGCTGAATGGATCCGGATAAAATTTGGCATAGATATAGAACATAGCCTGGAAGAACACATAGGCTACTCACTTTTGTGTTTTTTTTAATTCCACGCGGACGAAGTCGCGAGCGAAAGCTATTTATTAATAATTAAAATATTTTTGGAATGATGTATATACATCATAGGTATATACCTACATTTTAGATTAAAAGACAATTCCAGCTAAGAGATGATTATGCTGTACATTGCCCTCTTTAGTTGATTTTTAAAGTCATTCCCAAAGGATAGGCGTCAGCTTCATCAAGAATATTATTTGTAGCTTTAGTTTTATATTTCAAATGTTTTTTTTACAAAATAAAGAGAAAATACTTGAAACTAGAGCAACTTTTTACATAATTAAGATTATTGAATTATATTCTGCTTAATGTATTCATCATACTAATATTATAAATGCGAAAGTTTAGATGGATGGATGGAAGGATGTTTGTTAGAATTTGTAGTCTAAACGGCTGAATGGATCCGGATAAAATTTGGCATAGATATAGAACATAGCCTGGAAGAACACATAGGCTACTTACGTTTGTTTTTTTTAAATTCCACGCGGAAGAAGTCGCGGGCAAAAGCTAGTTAGCCATAAATAGATAATTTTCATTGAATTTCGTAATCAATTTTTTAATAAATGTTCTCGTTGATTTAGTAACAAATTATCGTCTCGCGTGAGAGTAGCGATACAAAACCCGACCCCAAAACTTATACGTAACCTTTTTTTATAAGTCAAATTGCAAGTGTTGAGTTATGCCGTATTGTAGGCCCCTAATTTCAGCTATTATAACGTTACATAAACAGTTATCAAAATGGTCTATTGCAACTTATTGCCCTAGTAATAGTTGCTAGCCGTTTAAATACCGATCTAAAAGTGATCGTATTGTATTTTTTATGATGTTATTACTCAAGAAATTTTACTATTAAAGTCTAGGAAAAACGACAATCTGACAGTTTAAACAGGACAGTTAAATCTCTTTTTCTGCTACTTCCAGCTTTAAGGGACATACAATAAAACACTGATTTTATTATATTCTCTTTGTAGTGTTTATACTTTTATTTTAATAGAATTAGATGACCAATATCAAAGTAGATAAAGCTTATTTTTATACAGTCGTATTATTTAGTTAAGCTGTAAAACCGTACCGAATTCCCGGGTTTCTTTCTCGTTCTGCATATCTGTGGTCCCGTTTCCATACCAAGATTTAGCTATCAAATATTCACATGTGGAGGTATGGTTGCTGTTTTACTGCTTCCTCCCCCCGCGGCGCCCCCGCCGTGCCCAGAAGCGCGCCCCGCCTCCGCCCCCGCCCGCCCTGTCTGAAACAACTGAATGTGCTAAAATCAATAACTGACGCTTGTTTGACATTGAGGTAATAATTGAATTGAAATAAACGATCAAAATGGCGAGAGTCACGTCTGTGAATAACATTTAGTTAACGGACAACGAAATCTGTTGAGCGACCTTATTTATAAAAAAATTGATCGGCATCCGGATTCCGGATTTAACAGGCTTAATTACATACGAATTGTAACATAGGCTGTGAATTTGGGGTTTTTCGAACTCGGAATCTACGATATCACAGAAAAAAAAACATGTTTTGTTTTTATTTCATTTTAGTAAAGTTCTGACACAAAGCCTTCAATCGTCAAAAACAAATCTCTACAGTTGAATAATCAAAGCACATTGCATTGTTATATTAATTTTATAATTATTTTTAACTCGCATCGCATAGATTTATTTTGGTTATTTTATTCCTCTTTTAATCACATAATTTTTACCTATCAAAAGACTCATTACAACTAGATTAATTAAATTATTTGGACGGGGTTTCAATTTTTCCTGACCCGAAAGTCGACCCGCCACCCCGCGAATGAGGCCCAAGAAGTTGGTTAGGTTAGAGTCCTCGGCCCACGGACCCCTGGGGGCCGCGCGAACCGAGCCGGCAAGAAGCGAAGAAATAATTTTACCCTTATGCTCTTATGCAAGGTCCGCAGCAATTTTACAATCGCCTTTTAGTGCAAAGTTAGCGCCACCTAGTATGTATTTTACGAAATTAACTTAACATTTTTGTTAATTTTTTATGTGTAATTCATAATTTTGTTTGTTGTATTATTTGCATTGTGATTTATTCCACATGATCATTATTCAAATATCGGACACTATAAATTAAATGATTAGTTATTATGTATTTTAAGGTTAAATAAATGTAATCATCTTTATTTAACCTGAAATATTAATGCAATTATTTTTTTTATTTAAAAAAAATATAAATCGACTACGAATATATTTTAAAAATCGAATTTCGATATGTGGTTTAAGTATGAAGGTATTCTTTTCAACTCTTCTTATATTAAAGTGGACATTATCTGTCCTTGGGTACCTGAGTTCAAGATTAATTGGGGCTCGTCATTGTAATTGCCGAGCTGACTTGAGTCGTAATGGTGGGAATGAACGCCAGCCGAGTTTTATTACAAAAACGTTGACGGTGACTTATGGCCATTTAATTCAACCTTACAATCATCTCTGGTGACATTTAGCCGGATTCTTTTTATGACGGTATTTTTTTTAGTATAATTGAAATCAAATACTTACAATAAATAAAAACTTAAATATATATTTCAACTTGGTGTTTAAAAAATAAAGTTACGGCAGACTTTTAAATTGATTTGACATTTCTAACGTGAAATCAGGTCATCGGAAATCCTATCCGGTTCTCTATTGGAGTAACATACATCCTGATCATATCAAATATCACATTTTAGTAGTTTCTTTAGTAATAATAATGATTTTAAAACAAAGTGTTTAAATATGCAAAGATTATTGAACGGAAGGTTTCACGACGCAGGATGAGGTTTGCGGTTGAAAGACGAGACTATAAAAGCGGTGGTTAAAGTTGAAAGCTAGTTGAACAGGTCCGCTTTGCTCTGGACTGAGATTTTATGGTTTCTTACCCTACGTCCATTGATTTCATAACCGCCGAGTAACATTTTAGCGCTCCCAAATGAAATATAATTTGGGTTTCATAATTAATTCTATAATCTATACTATTATAATAAAGCGTAAACACACACTTCTTTGTTGCCTAAGTTGTCAGCAATTACAGCATGTTTTTGAATAATTCTTTTTAAATAAAAAGCCCTACGTCATGCTTTAGGCTATATATTTACACGCAATTAAACTTAGGGGGTAAATATTTTGGATAAAAACCCTAATATGGGAAAGAGACGATAAGTTGCTGCCAACATCAAGAAAGATAGATTGCTAAGATTTGTCATGTCATGTCATTTTGACATTTGCTATTGATAATTTGACAAATGTAAACAATAAAATAAAGTTTTTATAATTCCACGCGGATGAATCCGCACGCGAACGGCTAGTAGCATAATAAACCTGTAACAATCTTCTAAACTATTTTAAAAATGTAATATTAATAAGTTAATTAATTGTTATTAATAAAATGAAATAATATTCGTGTGTGTGTTTAATTATGCCATAGGCGTATGTGTCATTATTGACTGCTCCATATATTTATATGAATAACTAGTGTAAAAAAATTATCGTATTTTATTTAACATATTCTCTCTCGTTATTTATGGCAAGAAAACGTATGTACTAATTAAGCACAACAATGCTTTCGGGACAAGAAAATACGACTAAGCAGCAAGCAAGCGTAGTGCACATTTTAACACCTCGTGTTGACAAGAAAAAGAAAAAGATTTGGCGCCTTTGCGTGTAAGAGCGCGGGAAAAGTGGATGGTCTCATTTCTTCACTGCACAAGTAAAACAAAAATAACAAGAGCACTCTGAAGGCGTTTCTGTATTCACTTCGCGCTCGAGTATAATCAATCATTTTTATTATCACGAGCTTTTATTTAACTTCACATCTTAGTTTGTTAGAACTAATGTTCTGAAGCTAATTCTAACATACTGCACTTGAGGAATTATGTACTTATTAACTCAATGCATATTTTGGCATAACAAACAACATTTTTTCCGTGTTATATCGTCT
Source organism: Papilio protenor (assembly GCA_029286645.1). Lineage (NCBI taxonomy): Eukaryota > Metazoa > Arthropoda > Insecta > Lepidoptera > Papilionidae > Papilio > Papilio protenor. Next base: position 6,225,218 of record JAGSMZ010000011.1, read on the forward strand.
TAATTTGTTCGTGAATTGGTCACTAATTTGAGACCGATATAGCGTCCCTCGCTTTACTGTGTTTTTCTTTATAAATACTAATTTTTAGAACACACCTCGAACATATAGTTAAGTTGCTCTAAGTTTACATTAAAAAATAGAAATAAGAATAAAGAATTATCAAAATCGTTCCACTAGCGGCGGAGTTATGCCGTAACACACATAAAAAAAAACATACAGACGAATTGAGTACCTCCTTCTTTTGGGAAGTCGGTCAAAAAATCGAGAAATAAATAAACTTTTTAATAAAAAAACAAAATCGACTTCCAAACAAAAATACATCATCAGACCCTGGTTACCATATAGTATCAAAGTACTCGTCGAGACGAATTAATCGAGCCCAAACTCGATGGGGTTGCGTAGTTTGATTACGGAGTTCCTATGGTTACCTCGCAGCTCCATCATCAGACCCTGATTACCATATAGTATCAAAGTACTCGTCGAGACGAATTAATCGAGCCCAAACTCGATGGGGTTGCGTAGTTTGATTACGGAGTTCCTATGACTACCTTCCAGCTATGGAGCTGAGATGATTCATCATTTCATTCATCAGACCCTTGTTACTATATAGTAACAAGTACTTGCCAAAACGAAATTTAACCATCCTGTTTTTCGGATTTCCTGGGGTAGCCCCGGCCTAACCCTTAAAATGCATAATAAAAGATTTTCAGCCAAAAAAAATATATTATGTTTCTTTGGAGGTCTAAGTTAACTCAAAAAATAATAAAAAAAAAAACATACAGACGAATTGAGTACCTCCTTCTTTTGGAAGTCGGTTTTGTTTTTCTTTATAAATACTAATTTTTAGAACACTACACGAACATATAGTTAAGTTGGTCTAGATTTACAGTAAAAAATAGAAATAAAAATAAAGAATTATCAAAATCGTTCCACTAGCGGCGGAGTTATGCAGTAACACACATTAAAAAAAAAAACATACAGACGAATTGAGTACCTCCTTCTTTTGGGAAGTCGGTCAAAAAATCGAGAAATAAATAAAAATAAAGAATTATCAAAATCGTTCCACTAGCGGCGGAGTTATGCCGTAACACACATAAAAAAAAACAAAACATACAGACGAATTGAGTACCTCCTTCTTTTGGGAAGTCGGTCAAAAAATCGAGAAATAAATAAACTTTTTAATAAAAAAACAAAATCGACTTCCAAACAAAATACACTAAAAACAAAATATTTTCAAAAATAGTACACTAAAAAGTAACGAAATAATTCCTTGAAAATAGTAAACCTCCCTTATTGTACCTGTTATGTCTATATTGTACAATTATTATTACTTTGGAAGTCGGTCAAAAATCGAGAAATAAATAAATTTTTAATAAAAAACGTTACTATACTTTCAATTGTCAATTGTTATGGTAAAAATGTAAAAAGCCTTACGTACAAATATCACTGCATACCTCGGCTGACACCGACATCAAAGTAATAATAATTGTACAATATAGACATAACAGCTACAATAAGGGAGGTTTACTATTTTCAATGATTTATTGCGTTACTTTTTAGTGTACCTACTGTTATTTTGAGAATATTTTGTTTGGAAGTCGGTTTTGTTTTTTATTATTCTTCTTGCTATCATATGTATGTATGTAAAACGCCTTTGTTTATAAGATGTCTTATTTTTATATTCAACTTTTTAGTTCATTTTATTAACAAACCAGCTGTCGCCTACGACTTCGTCCGCGTCAAATTTCAAAGTTCAACACTTACGTTTGCCCCTTTTTTCAATCTATTACCTAAAGTACTAATAATTAGTAGTAATCTACGTAATAACAGAAATCTACCGATGCAAGATTCCAAATTTCTAAGCCCGGTAGTTTGGGCGCTAATTTTTCGATTACCTTGGTTGTTTGTATTTGCGATATTTTCTAAACGATTAGTCCAATTTAAATACTATTAAGCACAACTTTATTCTACATTAAATTCTCCTGACAACAAACGCATTTATTTGGATAAGGATTAATACCAAAACCAATAAAAGAACGACGCAAGTAGCGCGCTTGTTTTAATTCGTTTTGTAACCAAAAAAGTGGTTATTGTAAAAAACCGTTCAAGATAGATATAATAATAATAATAATATTTTTTTATATTTTATTTTATTTATATTATATATATAAAAGCCAGCCAGACGGAGACAAAATAACTTAAAAAAAAAAAATAATTGTCCGCCTGTTTCTCTCCCTTTCACCCTAACCCTCGGCCGTCTGGGTCACCCCTGCCGAGGGAATCCCGTCTGGCTGGTATTATTTATGTATTTTATTATTTAAAGTATGTTTTATTATTATATACATAAGTATTTTACGACTAATAGTTTAGAAGATATCGCGAACACAAACAATAAGGGTAACCGAAAAATCAGCTTACAAGCTACCGGACTTAGAAATTTGGAATCTTGCATCGGTAGATTTCTGTTATTACGTAGATTACTACTAAGTTAATACTTTTGGTAATAGGTTGAAAAAAAGGGCGAACGTAATAGGTTATATTTGTAATTTCACGCGGGCGAAGTCGCGAGCAACAACAGCTTTTATTACAATAAAATAAAAATAAAGAGATTTTTTTTTTATTTGCTGGGAGACATCCATCGGCATTGAAAATAACAAGTACCAGTTATTTTGAAAAGACTAATGTAAGATCTGCTAATTTATAATTTAATTTCATCGCATGTTTAATGGCACAAAGTTGATACACAACACAATTATATCAACCTGTATTTTGTTGAAATAAATAAATAAATAGAAATATAATAGTTTTTTCATCATGTGGCAAAAATTATATTTGTCACCTGTTTTAGTAATTTTGATAAACTGTTTATTTGCTAAACCTGTCAATATGTGGTTTTCTAACTGAGGAACTGTGTAAAACAGGAAATAAAACACTACCATATTAAAATTTGTAATACTAGGAAACACCCCCATTAAACGAGCCCAAACTCGATGGGGTTGCGTGGTTTAATTACGGAGTTCCTATGACTACCTTCCAGCCTCCTTCCAGCTCTATCACCAGTCCCTGGTTACCATATAGTATCAAAGTACTCGTCGAGACGAATTAATCGAGCCCAAACTCGATGGGGTTGCGTGGTTTAATTACGGAGTTCATATGGTTACCTCGCAGCTCCATCATCAGACCCTGGTTACCATATAGTAACAAAGTACTTGTCAAAACGAATTAAACTAGCCTGTTTTTCGGATTTCCTGGGGTAGCCCGGCCTTAAATATAGAAAAATAGATTGCACTTCGATATTTTCCGAACAATTTCCGTTCTAATATGAAGTCAAAAATCTAGTTTGGCATACGTGTGTTCCCGCCCGATGCGGTCCGCAGCTCTAGCCACAGAGCAGAGCAAATATTCCACACGCTTCCTATTTACTTCCCCCGCTGCTGTTTGCACAGATAAAGCGAAAATTTGATCAAACACAAACGTTGTACCTCGAAATTCGTTTTGCACGTCATATGTAGCAGTGAAAATTAATTTTAACTACATTTTTGTAGGTTAGTTTTTAACACTCAATATTTGTTTACAAACAAAACATTTAAAAACAGTTTCAAATCAATGTAATTTAACAATTACAATAATTCCTTTGTAAACATAGAACTTAGCATATTTCATTATTATTGGAGTTTTTAAAGAGTTAGGTAAAACATTATAGTTACAATCATTTTAATTAATGAAATATTTTTGCGATGTGCACACTAGAAAAGTTAAAAAAATGCGTGGGGAGTGGGGACAATGAGAACGCTGTCGGTATTGCTTCCACGTGTGTCCCGGTGCAATATTAATTTGCCTTATGACGTCACGGCGGGAACAGTCGCCATGTTGGGATGCGATGATTAAACCAAGCCCTTGATTAAACTCGTCGAACGGAACGTGATCAATGTTTACTAACAGGCAAATAAAACGAACAAAGGGGAACTTGGCATTCAATGTTCTACATTCTTAAGTATTGTACTCGAACATTTGTTTACGTTATGTAAGAATATTTTTTTTTATCTTTGTGTGCTGTTAATCTTAAATTTAATTATCCATTTAAATTATTCCAAGAATTAATTTTAGTTTATTGTTTGAGAGTTTTAAGTTAACTTGTAGAGAAGTGCTTCTGTAGAAGGTTTTATTGGCCCATCTTTTTCTGCGGTCAAACAGTTAAGATTAAAGTCTGAATACCTTTGCCAATATGTCGTTTTGCATTGCGGTGTAAATATTAATCTATTATTTATTAAATTTTAAATAACAAAACGTAATTAATTTTATCACAGTTAATTCAATGGTGTTATAATCTCGAAAAACGACTGTTTATTGAATTCTATTTTTAATCTCAGTTTTTCTTCGTTAAGTGTCGTTAAAGGTCGACCGCTTTTTCTCGGAAGCCAGGCTTATCCGAAGCAGCTTAAGCTCATTGTGCGAGCGGTACATTGTTACTTTAGAAGACCACTTATCTGTAAATGCTATTCTAAAATCCGCTAAATTTGTGTTACCTTCAAATTTACCCTTTAAATGGTTAATTCTGATGCTACATCTGGTTATTTGTAATATTAAATGAAAATCATTTTTAATTTTACTATCCAAAAACAAAAAATGTAATAAATAACTAAATTGCATCGTATTATAAATACCAGTGAAGACATTACGCTTAAGTGTGAATAGAATTTAAAAAAAACTCCATGTTCGCATCAAAAACACATAATAATCTTGACTGGTCCACCAGTAAGCCAAACAAGCGGTGAATACACCGCTATTGAAAATTGAAAGATTGATTAGCCGAAAGGGTATTAATGGCGGTGACTATCATGTTTTTTCACACTTAACCGTCCGGCTTTATCAGCGGTGCGGAAAACAGCCCGTCCGGACCGACGGCAGGGGATTAAGCGACCAACTTATTAACTACAGTACAGCCGGATGCAAATGAGGACCCTGGCGTTAATAGAGCGTTCACTAAAACTATTTGTAACCGACGAGATTACATGAACTAACAAATATAAGTACGCTTAAGACTTCTTTATAATGAAAATGTTGTGACGTAATATTGATATAGTTCTTTATACTACGTAGAACTACTTAAGCGTATTTCATATCGAGTTAAGGAAAACTAAATAATAAGTAAAAAAAATAGTAACGTTAAATTACAAGTACAGTAAATATACGCTAGGACTAAGAAGGTTTAACTAGATTGCACCTCATTATATCGATGTCAAACCTCTCTTAAATGGGCTTCCGTATTGTCCTTATTGTAGACGAAATAGCATCAGAAACCATTTTTCGATTCAAATCAATATCAGTCAGAATTAAAAAGAAAAAACACATGGCATAGATCACATTCAAAACTAAGCGAATGTTAGTGCATCAATAATCCACATTGGCAGTGTATTGAGTAGCTTAACCGAATTAGTGCCGGTGCGCGGGCCGGCATCGGAGCTGAGTTATCGGAAATATCGTGTTTGAGCCGCCCACCGGCGGAAATTGCGCGCCCCGAGCAACGCAAATTAACCGCCCGATAATACGTACCATATACCGTGCGATGTGTACTTGCGTTATACACTGTACTTCGTTGTCGTACAAAGAAATAAATTCACATGTCATTAAGAGTCATTCAAGAACCCTATGTCAACGGCACCGCATCTGCTGTTCATGGACATCGGAATTTTCGTGCTCATTTCTTCTAAGAATCAACCATAGGTACCGCTATAAATTTAAATATTTAATACTAAAAGTAAATAATATTATATTAAATGGTCGTCTACGAACTACGATAGTATAGGTTAAATTATTTTAAGCACTTATATATTTCTGCAAAATTTCTATTTAGTAATTGGGAACTGGGTCAGTGGTTTCCGCAATACAGGGAACAGACAAAAATTCTAAAATGCTCTTCATTATTCGATTTTTCTTTTCCTGCTTTAATATTTTTTTTTAAATAAAATGCAGTATAAATTATGTGATGTTCATAATCTTTATGCTTAGCTTATTACTTTGAATGTAATGCGTCTTTTCCATACGTTTATGGAATTGTACTATTGTAACGTAATATGTGGTCAATGTAATTTATAATGTAATTTTGCAGTATCCCTTAATCCCAAAGCTAAATCAGTATTACATCATCGGGGCGTGTGGGTGATGCATTATTAGTTTGTATTCCGTGGCATTTGTAGATAACAAGGCCCGCTTCGGCTGCAGATGACGGCCCTGATTGATATGTGCCACTGGCCGCGGTCTATTTGATGCCGAACGCCGCGCTCCTATCTCAACCTATGACATAGCCTTGCCAAATGTTTGCTATCTAAGGATAGGTTCCACTGTCGAATCACATGAGAGAAAATATAATATCATCGCTTTCATTGTTTTTTATTTTTAAATTAATATTTACATGTTTAACGTTTATGCCTCTTGATAACATAATTTATATTATAACACTAGTGGTTGCCCGTGACTCAATCAGAATATAAAAAACAAACCTAAGTTACTCCTGCACATATCACTTAACTTAACAGTAAAAAGCTCGTCAAAATAGGTTTAGCAGTTTCGGAGATTGCATTTTCAAACAGACAAGATTGTTTAAAAATGATTTTATTCATAATGCAAATACATCATGTTCTTGAAACATCGATTTTTTTTATTACATTAATAAGTGTAGATAACAATTCGATATTCAGATGTTTGAACCTAATATTGTCTTAACATTGCATAATAACCTCATGTCGTTAGGTAAATAGACATTACATTAAGGATTGTATACTTCCTACGTAATGCATAAGAAAAGTGAAATGCAACAACAGCTGCATCAATCATCTATGACGTACCGTGTCAAATAGTGTTGTGTCAAATTGGACCGTCAACTCACGCGCCATAATCTGTCACGATTGGCGTTGTTTCTGAACGCATTCCTAGAATTATCATCTCGGAATGTGAGACAAATTAAATATGAGACACGGATGTTACGAGCCTCACGCATAACTAAACTGTTAAAGTTTCAATCCTTTTGTTTTTTTTTTTCTTGTTTGAATATTTAAAACACGCATGGCAACATTGTTATAAAAAAATGCAAAATCATGTTCGACACTAGTTATAAATTATCAGGTCAATATCCTGTTGTTTCATTTTTTTCTAATAATTGATTTTAAAATATTTGTATGTCGACGCTGTTGTAAAACGTAATAATGGTATGGTCAGTTACCTTTTATTATAATATATCAGTGTAATCTATATCTATACTAATATTATAAAGAGGAAAACTTTGTATTTTTGTATTTTTGTATGTATTGAAATAACTCAAAAACTACGGGGCCGATTTTAAAAATTCTTTCACCATCAGAAAGGTAATTTATCTGTGAGTAACATAGGCTATATTTTATTATTACTAATGTCCAGGAACTATTAATAAACAGCGTGTTTCTGGACGCCGGCGTTAAAAAATCACTAAACTTTAACTTTTCTCCTCTTACGCTGCCTAAACCGTTATAGGTATATAAAAATGATGTATGAAAGAATTGTAGATCTTAAAAAGTTCTACAGAAAAGTCCGCGATAGCATATATCTATCTTTAACGGTTTTCTTACAATAACCACTTTTTTGTTTACAAAATGAATTAAAAACCTTACGTTATTTGCAGCGTTCTTTTATTTATTTCAATATTAATCCTTATCCAAATAAATGCGTTTGTTATCAGGAGAATTTAATGTAGAATAAAATTGTCATTTACAGTATTAAAATTGGACTAATAGTTTAGAAGATATCGCGAACACAAACAATAAGGGTAACCGAAAAATCAGCTTACAAGCTACCGGCTTAGAAATTTGGAATCTTGCATCGCTAGATTTCTGTTATTACGTAGATTACTACTAAGTTAATACTTTTGGTAATAGGTTGAAAAAAAGGGCGAATGTAATAGGTTATATTTGTAATTTCACGCGGGCGAAGTCGCGAGCAACGGCTCGTATTTAATAATAAGGCATCGAAAAAAAATTCGAGGTTTAATACAAAAATAGTGTTGACAAAATGAACTTTCATTACGTAAACGAAAGCTACTTCTGTTATCTTTATTTTCTGTTTTAAAATATAAGAAACAATACTGGCCAAAGTTCTTTTGAAATAAATTTGGAATTATTATTTTAAGTTTATAAGGAAGAGGGAAAAATGAAGTTGAAATGTTTTGACTTGTTGTTCTAAAGGCAAAGTTTCCGACGACCAGTATCGATGATAGCATTGTACATCAACTTTCAAAAGGAATGCGAACCATTTAATCAGAGATCTTTAAAATTCAATGAAGGCAGCTACGTTCTTGATACGGAAAGGATTATTATGAGTTTTGTTTTTACAAAGCAACTTTAACTCTTTCTCAAAGTTCGCACTCATGTAACTATTACAAAAAGAAGTCTACAAACAATTTTGTGATGTAAATATCTCAGCAAAGAACTTCCGACACCATATTGCTTTCTCATTGAAGGAAGGAACGAAATAAGATCCTGCACACATTATACGGTGCAACGAAAACCGTGCTGGAGCCATGAAAGCTTATTTCTATGAATAATAGTTGACTTTGAACGGCATTGGCTTCCTTTGAAAGTCTCTTTAAAATATCTAAAATTACTATATTTTCTACGTAAAACTATTTCAACTTCGCCAACTAAATCGTGTTACAATGCTACTCGAGGAAGCGCGCGCCTTGCGCTGTTTGCGAATAATTAAGTTACCAACAGAACATTCCCTTGTGTCGGGGCGAGGGTGCAACTAGCGGGATAGAAATAGAACTTTCTAGAAGTGGAACTTTACCGATATCTCCCTTGATTCTTGGCAAAACTTCTGCGCCGGATACAAAAGTGCAACTAATGGCGAACTGTAATGTATCCTAGTTGAGTTTAAACGTTTCCGTTCGGATAGTTGCAGACCAGAACTTGTATCGGACAAATTACATCAGCGTTGTAAGAAAAAACAAACTCTTTCTTCCATTTCCAAAGCGGGGAATGGTCACTGGATGTGCAGTTGTTAACTCTACGTGTTCGCATTTTGTGCAACATACAAAACTGAACGAAGATAATTTAAAATTAAAATGTTTTGTCTTCCTTAAAAGTGTTTTATAATTATAAAAAATAACATATTTTTACAATTTAACAATGATCAGTCCACTAACACCTGCGGTACGATCTAATTGATTTGTCAAAGAAATAAAACAAGGCAGCCAGTGTCCGGCGTTGACAGCTGGAAAACAAATCGTGCTTGAGAAGCGGCCGATAAGCAGTCAGAACAATTACACTGCTCAGTGAGCTTACGAGCCTTATCTTCTTACCGATAACAATTACAAAGAACAAATTGACTTCGTTTCTATCGAGGACGATGACGTCGCAATATTACGACGTTTTGCCCATTCTTTTGTATAATTAATAATGAAAGTTGTGTTTGTTATTAAAAATTAAACGAGATCTTGTTAAATAAACCTCCAAAACTTGTAAATCTATTAAAATTAGCAGTTTTTACTAGCTTTCTAGACTTTAAGAGGAAACTTTTTACTAGGCAATTAAACTGAATTACTTGATGACTAAATATTTAATGTAAAATAATGCGTTATATTTTTTCGGTTAACTGAATATTGTAAAAGATCATCACTATTACCATAAGAATTGTCTACCGTTACATAATTCGCACCGCTCGCACAATTCAAAACACGTAATATCGATTAATCATTTGCCGAGAAAAATACCATCGGGCCAACACTAGCAAACGGTAATTTATTACGTCCTCAGATTGATCCCGCCCATTGTTACCTAGCCTGGAGGTGAGACGCCATATTGACGTCACGTGTACACCTATATTGATGAAATATTAACAACAGATAAATTGGAATTGGATCCTTCATTCTGCTACAGTGTTCTGCGTGGAATAATAAAAGTATTTTCATGTAATTTTGGAACGAACGTTTATTTAACAAAAGCTTTAAAAAAATGTCCTTAAAAGTTATGGCTATTGGACGACCACAGAATCCTTGGTGAAAAATAAGGTGAGTTAACTAAACTTACTTTTATCGCAAGTAGTAGCTTAGTATAGGAGCTAGAGAATTTGAAAGTTGTTAAATAAAAATATTTATATTCTGCATAACAACAATTTGCTGAAAACAAAATTTTAGTTTGTTTTATGTCAACAGCCAAGCTTCACATATTTTAGGGCGCTATACAATGAGATAACAGAAACACTGAGAGTCTTGTCTGCAATATAAACAATACAATAGGCTCCCACTTCCCAGCTCGACTTAAGCCACGGTTCCGGCACGGGAAAGCATAAACAATGATATATGTGCAAATGTTAATTAAGAGTGACAGAAAGATACATTTCTGCATAAAGCTTCGTACGCGAGTTTGAATACAAAAGGACCGCACTCCTTTCGGAATATAAGGCTTCCTTCATTTCTTAACTTTCCCTTAATACCGAGCCAATTTGAAACTTACAGCACGTAAAACAGATTTCTCGGAATGTGAAATGCCGCACAGCTTTTGCACTTACAGTTTGATGAAGTAGACGAGTTAATTAACGTTGCTCACAGCTCAGTGCATGAATTAAATTCAACTTTACCTCTACGTAATAATATTCAAACGAAAATCATTCAATTAATATTGCCAAAGTTGCTAATAGTATTATGTTACTTTAATGAAGGTAAGATCTTAAAATGTTTATTTAAATGTTTGTTGTCAATTTGAAAGTTTTTTTTTTTAATAATTGTCTTGTTCACCATTATTATATCTTGCATTTATGTAAGCAAAGAGGATATAGGATTCAATTAGATAATATGTGTCATAGTGAATTTAAAATGTATTAATATAATTATACTAGCTATACGACCGAGCTCTTACCGATCGGCTAGATCCTCTGGCCTTGCGGAGGGACGTCAGTTCCCTCTGCATTTTTTACCGCATTTACCACGGGGAGTGTTCCGAGGAGTTGTTTGGAACGATTCCTGCCGCCGAGTTCCATCATCGGACGACACGACAGACCGCCAGGTACCATACTCACCATCTCGATGGCTGGCATTCCACAACAGTGCAGTTTTCGCGGAACTTTCTGCCCCGCACAGCCGCGTTGTGGAACGGTCTGTCCTCGGCGGTATTTCCAAACCAATACGACTTAGGGTCCTTCAAGAAGCGAGCATATCATTTCCTCAAAGGCCGGCAACGCATCTGTAGTTCCTCTGGTGTTGCGGATGTCCATGGGCGTCGTTGACCACCTTGGTGTTCTCGCCGCTCGTTTGCCCCCTTTTGTTATAAAAAAAAATACTAATATTATAAATGCGAAAGTTTAGATGGATGGATGGATGTTGTTACAGTTTGTAGCCTAAACGGCTGAACGAATATCGATGAAATTTGGTAAAGATGTAGAGGATAATCTGGAAGAACACATAGGCTACTTTCGTTTTTTTTAATTCCACGCGGACAGAGTCGCGCGCAAAAGCTAGTATTCTATAAATAAAATACGAATGTAAAAATTGTGAATGTTTATTCAGTGCAAAACGTCTGTAGCATTTTAGCAAAGAATCGGAACTGATGTTTTACATTCGAAGAAGCACAAATTTACATTTGACTGCGACTACGCGCTGGAGTTTTCATGAAGTTTCTTTATAAACTATAAGTTTACGAGGGTGGCTCGTTTGCTACCCTACTATCATGTAAACTCTACCAAGATATTTTCCTCATAAAAAGGAATCTTTATCTAAACTTTTTTATTTAGTACGTGAATTCCACCAAATAAGCAAGCTGGTTTAAATAAATTGAGAGCATAAAATTAGCCATTTTCGTGTGACAACATTCTATCTACTCTTTACTCCAACTGTCTTCATAAAAAAATTCTTAAAAACTGAATGTGATCAAAAATCTCCTGGCCAGCTTCGTTATGAGTAGTATTATTAAAAATAATGATTAGTATTATTAAACTTCCTCTTTCTCTCTTTTGTACATTTTGATAGACTGGTTCTATTTTCAGGAATCTATTAAATTATAAACGGTGAACAATTAACTAAAAACAGATAAGAACAAAGAACAGAATAAGAACAAGATAAATAAGAAATGAGAACAAATCATACGTAATTCTCTTAGACACGCTGTAACTACTACAAGAGGCGATTGAGTTGTAAAATATGTAAATGTTAACATCCGTGGGGTGGCATCTACTCCGGTAATATTCCGTACTACCCACAACCCTGCAGCATCAGTACGCTGTTATCTTTAAGCCAATTGGTAATAGCCCGTTGCCGAATGCTCCAAGTGCACATTTGAATCGTATAACTGCTTAAGTACCACTTGAAAACTTTCAGTTCCAAAGTACCATTGAAGTTTCGCAATAGGAAAAATTCACTTAACTATTTCGAAATACAGAAAATATTACAAATTTATTATTTTGTAATGTACCTGAAATTATTTTAAATACCAAATAAAAAACGTTAAAGCTTTTAACAGCTATTCAAGCAAAAATCAATATTAGTCCCAATTGACTTTTGATGTTTTAGTTTAAATTTAAAACAATCTGGTAGAACAAATAATCTGTAGAAAATCTAACTCGTATAAATAAACCATATAAGACTAAAACTACATTACATCTTACAATTCTCACTGTACACTGAAAACTGAAGCCAATATTAATCGAGGAATATGTAATTCATGCTCCGTCGCAAGATATAGCTACGTCTTGTAATCCGCTTTGAATTGCCCCGCATAGTACGAATAGTGTTAAATATCGATGCTAATCGGGTTGGCACCGACGCCGACGTAGTGGTGGTGTGGTGGCGGTGGTCGGTAGGTCAGGACGGCCAGGGGCGAGCGGCGAGCACGTGAGCCTCGCGCCCGCCGCCGCGCCGGGCCATTCATAGGCGGGCGCGGGGGCGGCTGCGCGGCGCCGGCAGCCATGCGCGCGCAACGATCGATACGAGGTGGCGCTAGTGGCGCGGCTAGTGGCCGGCCAGCCGCGTGCTAGCACGGACGCGTTGCGAGCCCATGCCAGCACTCCACAGATGACGGAGCCCGCCCGCGCTCGACCACGCCGCACCGACCCCGCCGCACCCAGCGCGCTCGAAGCCGTACAGACGCTCCCGTGCCGTGCGACAAGGTACGAAAATCGATACGCGGGCCGCAGTCTCCTCCGGCCGCGGCCGGGCGTCGACTTTACACAAATTAATTAAAGATGAGTTGCATTTTCTACGGTTCGGACGTGTGTGATTTCGGGCGGTTTACCGAGCCATAAGTATGTTACTAGCTACAGTCCCAGTCACCTCGATCTAGACTGAAACTAGAGGATTAAGTTAAGAGTACTCCAGCGAACAAGATTATTTTTGTACATTTAAAATTCATATTAGTCTTTTTAATAAAATGTACGATTTTGCATTGTGACCGCATTCATTTATAAAATTTGTCAATAATAAAGTGCAGAGTAAAGAAATAAAAACAAAACTAAATTAGAGAATTAGAAATATTATAGAAAAATTTTCGGTTACTTAAAACTTGAGATACCAAACCAAATCGGTCGCAGTAATTAGCTCTTAGTCTAAGACTAGACAGTCTCAATATATGGACCTTGTTAATTACCATAAAATGCTGTAATTGTAAGGCTCATTTAAGTTAAGAAACAAACATTTACGATAAACATTCGTTTATTAATATCAATTTAGTCTAAAAAGTGCTGCAAAGATAGGATTTGGCACAGCGTTAGTTAGCGTTGCGCTCCAAAAATCGTGGGAACCCCAAAATTTGTGCCTAATCTAAGCCTATATTAGTCTAAGGTATTTGTTTTACACAACGTCCTTGAAACCCGTCTTTTGCCTTAACAACGATATTTCTAGTAATACGAATGCATCAATAGTATTAATCAGTAAATAATACATTTGTTCTTTTTATGCAAGTAAGAAGGAAATAGTAACGTAACGCATAAAATATTCTGTACAACCATTTTCTACCATTATTATTCGTGAAATGTTTTATCATTTGTCATTCGAAACATAGAGTAATGGTTGCTTTTGATGTTTTTCCAAAGCCATGTAACTAAAAGACACGTTACAAGGCTTCAGAAAACAAGACTCACATAAAATAGTCAGCTTTTGAATAACTTTTATAATATTATAGACTTTGAGAATATAAAATTATATTTTTGTTAAACGTCAATTTCAAAACGATTTGATTTAAAAAAAATTAAAAAGGCACGACATAACATGAACAGGCTTTTAAGTCAGAATTGCATTTTTAGATAAAAATTCCCCATAGTTATCAAAAATGACTTGGCCAATAACCAACCAAAAAGAATTTGATTTGTATTCCGCAAATCGCAAATCGAATCACCTGTTTATAAATGTTTTATTAATTAATGTCAATGCAAATGCAATAATCAAAGATGACAGACGTTTTTAAAAAAATAACAGATAGAAAACAATTTAATATCATACAATGAACTTCTATTAACTTAGCACATTGCTCTTCGCGGGAATCTGCACGAAGTTTGAAGTGCCTCTTGTCTCAGCTTTCCTCCTTCAAAAGTATACCTAATTACAAACAATATTTTAATCTATGTGGAAAAATCTTTTATTCTATAAGACAGTTTCGTACTGAGAAATTACATTTTTATACCTACAATATTATCTGCGTGCTGTATCTGTTAAATATTTTGTGTAATCCGTTATTGTAAAGCCGAAACAATTTAATTTAAATAAACTAGTACACTGGAAACAACTAATTAAAGCACTAATACATAGTTAATTATAGTTTCAAAGTGACGTAAGCATTAAATACTGTTTTAATTCTGCCATAACGACTGGTGGCAACCCTATACGAAGGTATATACCGTGATGTCATGCAATTAAGGTCAGGCTACTGAAATAGTCCAAGGGCGCAGTGCCATTCCGAGCTATGTGCACCCACAGTTGCTAAGGGTAACAGAAAATAATTCAAACAATTTTCATTAAACCTTAAAATTAAGAACCATTGTTAATAATGGAAATTCGAACACACGTACTTCTATTACTCAACTACACTACCTATAATAGATAGCCTTAAAAGTGGTCTGCAAGTTTGCTATTGACCACTCCCGTCAACCATTTTTATAGTTTATGTTTTTAGCAAAGGGGAAAATATCAGCGATGTCGACAATTTTTATTTTTCTTAAAGAAATACTTGTCTTACGATGAGATTATTCAGTTAAACAGTTCCCTTGTGATTGTCTCGAGAAAGGACCTGAGGGACCAATACTATCCTCTGCAAACGGCAGACTCCTTGTCTTGAATTTTCTTACTGAGAATTAGCTAAATAAAAATGGCGCTTTTCTTCCGTTCTGTTTATCATGAGACAACGCTTTGCGCATCTCTGATACTTATCTGTTAAGTAAAGCTTTATAAAATGCACAATAGAAAAAAACTAGCTACTTTTATTACAATTAACATTTTTAATAATAACTGTTGTTTACTAGTTGTAATACACACATTACATGTTAACTGTATTTTTTGTATTTGAAAAAAAAATTGTGGAAATGTATCATTGAAATACTGGACAATAACCCTTCCTGTCCTTCTCAGAAAGGCCCTGTATAGGACTGCCTTTGTCAAAGGTACAATAAAAGCAAAATCGGTAAAGGTATCCGAAACATACACAGTACAAATAGGAGCATTGTCAACAAGACCTTGTCACATTATGTATAAAATGATTCATTCATTGATTCTTAAAAGTTAAAGGGTAAAAAAGCAACGGACGCATATAAGTACAATATGTTACTTTGTTCGTGAATGTATAAACTTTGCAGAGGTTTTTATTTGGTTTTGATTTAACCAAAATGTAATCAACTTTTATATTGAACGGAAAAGTTATTCGACATCGTTAATCGATGTGTATCGAAATGTGTTGACAGCAGCGGCTACTGTAGTTGGTTTCATTATTAAAGATCTAACGGTATTTTTCTGTTTGTTATAGGTGATGCATCGAGGATGAGTCGCCGCGCGCGGCCGTGACATGGGAGCGCAGGCATGGGCTGGCGCGCCGAGCACCCGCCGCACCTCGCCGCCGGCCTGCTGCTCCTGCTGCTAGTCAACCTGCCGGGTAACACATCGACACATTACACCGACATGTCACACCGACATGATGTATGTCTCCAGTCTTCTGCCCTACATGCCAGGTAGCACTACATCGACACACTCATCGACGTTGACGCCGTCATGCAATGCCGACATTCTAACATTTCCCTTCACAAGCTTTCTACGCCAGTTGGCTTGCCTATATTGAATGTTACCCACACTACTTCAACATTTATTTTGTATCAAGAGTGTATAAAAGTAACCTCGTCAACAAGGCGATATCGACCGTCTTATTACACAGGGATTACGTCGGATTATAATGAGAAAGAAAAATCTTTTTGCGAATAGACGCACTTATGTGTTTCTTTATACAAAAACAAAGATTGCAGACGGGATTCGCTTTCATTCCGGATCTTATTTAATCACAAGCACGAGGAGGAAGACTTGAAATGTTCACAGAAAAAAGTAAAGAAAAACCGTTACATCAACTTTATTAATAAGATAAATCTTTTAAAAAAAATCAAACGAAATCCAGGCTACATATTGTTACTTTATTTGATCGAATACTCTCATACCGATCAATATTTCATAACAAATTCCAAGCTTCCCTCGATTTCCGTTCTAATAACTTAAAATATCTTCTCCCCGCTTACATAAACGCTGGAAGTTTCTTAAATATGCTGGATAGATGAAACATTTACGACATGTCCAGACTGCTGATAAATTTTGTTGACCATAAATCAGCCAACTCTAACTCCATCATATACGATATCATTTTAAGAGAAACATTATTTTCGATATATTTTGGTTTTAGGTATTTTCCTTTAAACGTTGATACAACTACTATTATACTATCTTCAAGTATAAAACAATGATAATACGACTAACAACAAAGGTACATAAAATTAAAATATCAAATTTTAATGAACTAAAACTAAAACTTTCAGAAAAAAAACAGCACAGAAGTCTTAACTCAATAATACAAAAATGTACACAGAAAAAAATAGCTTTCTGAATATTTTGCAATTTAAATCTAGCCAATATTTGTAATTGGCTCAAAGTCAAAAGTGCGAGCCTCAGTTTTGTTTTTTTTTTATCATATTGGCATTCGTTGTGCCAACATGTCGAACGTTTGCACAAAAAGCGCGGGATCTGGTTTGATTTATGTCATGCATTTTGATAAATGCGGATTAACCTTAATTCGTTCACGCTAACGAATGGCGATCGGGATCAAGCCACCGACAGATAACAAACAAAACAAATATAAATTACTTTTATTCAAATGTAGCAAAACATTTTAATAGAAATCCGACTTAAATACTAAATGATTTGTTACACGGTTTCAAAGGTAAAGTGATCATTTTGATAGTTGTTTAAGCTTTTTTTATATCGCCATAATACAATGAAAATGAAAAACAACAGTTAGGATTTCATGAACACTTGTACGTTTCAATAACACTTTCAGTGAAAATGTATTTAAAGATAAAACACAATCAGCTATAACAATTTTTCTCCTACAACTGAAAGAAAAATCACCGCGCAATTAAGGCATCGGTTTTCCTCGTACTGGTTTTATCTGGTTCAAATGGCCACAGAAATAGTCATTAATGCGGGCATTCTATAGCGAAAAGAATAGATAACGAGCTAAATGAACGTTGTATTCATTTCAAAGTGCAGTTATAACAGCCTGTACCTTTATCTTTGGTTAAGATTTAGTCCTGCGCATTGACACAATTTCCCAAGCACTGTGCTGGCCTATTTTAAAAAGATAAAATTAATATAAGTTTCATATGTTAAAGTAACTGAGCGTTAAAATTTTTCAATTTTCTAGTTCAGAGTTGGTTTGTTGACAACATTGTGTAAGTGAAACTACGTTGGAATTAAATACATTGAATTAAAAACTTACTAAAAATGACTGCTATAAAACTCATTTAGGACATTAAAGGCCGTTCACACTTTGAGAACTCACTTCCAGTAGGTTGAATGCGATGCGGTTCTCACGGTGTCATGTGACGCACTTCGTCGTATCTTAGTTGAGTCAGAAATACTAATAAAAAGTGTTTGCAGTAACCTGTCACCAAGATCACCAAGATGCCGTGCACATCACGGCGATCCTTGGCGAGAGCGTCGTCTTCAACTGCCAGGTGGACTTCCCCGAGGACATCCCCGTGCCGTACGTGTTGCAGTGGGAGAAGAAGGTAGGCGAAACGGTACGATGGCCCACACTCCACTCTTACAATACAACGCTGCTCATCTACCGTGTGTGTGTTTCTGTTCAGTAGAGGACGGCTCGTCCCCGCGACGCGCAGCTGAATGTAAAGTATAACGTGCCGTGTCCGCGGCCACTTTGTCCGTGCCAGTGGTAAGGGCGCTGCGGGGCGGGGGCCTGCGACACACCACGCGGCCCCCGCCCCGCGAGCGCCCCACGCACGCCTTTATGTACCTTCGCCTCTTCAGCATACCGCCTGTTGTACCTACCGCGACATACACCACAGTGACAAAGCCCTACGAAGCGTGTCTGAGAGAGCAGCAGATCCCCGTTAGACTAAACTGACACAATACACGACCACTTTACATATACGATAAGATAATATTTCTTTCGTTTTGCAAATAAAATATTTTCTTTTGATTTCTTTGGGTGCACAAGTTTGTATCGGAGGTAGCACCGGCAGCACATAGCTTCAGGCTGACACGGGGCTCGCACTCCCTCGCGCACCGGCGGCGGTTCTGTCTGTTTCTCTCTTCTGTGGCTGTGGGCTCGCCCACGCTCCTGCACTCCTAGCCTTACTACCTACCTCTTTGTTTTGTTATCATACTGCATACCTACTGCATACTGCATGCTTCATGTCTTGTCACACGTACTCGTCTCGTCTCGTATCGTCTCGTATCGTAGATAGATCTGCACAATATCAGCTTCTTGTATATCTCGACTAATAATGAAGTTGATTGTTATTTCGTATCTGTTATCAGACAGTTGTTCGTATTTTACTAAGTAATTGCCGTAACCAGTATATCTTTAAAACGTAGACAAAGTATATCTAGTCATTTTCCCATGCATGTTCTCGTAGCTTATCGTATTTAGTTCACAAAATATTGTTCTTAAATTAAAATCAATTAAAGTTTTTGATTGTTGGCTCGATGTAGATAACAAAATTTTGTGAAAGTATTCATTTTATGTTTATTTCATTACCTTCCATTAACCTTTCACGACGGGGAAATGGATAATTTCACGAGGACTGTACCGAACATTGTTGGATGTATTTAAGTATGGTTGTACTGTGTTGTATTTAAACTGTAAGTGAAGTATGCGCGCCGGTTGAAGGGTGTGTGCTGACGTACGTTGTGTACGCAGGGGCAGGACATACCGATCTACATCTGGTACGAGAGCTACCCCACGCACAGCGGGGAGGGGTACGAGGGGCGCGTTGCCCGCGTCGCTCCGGATTCCCCCTATGGCGCCGCCAGTCTCAACCTCACCAATATACGCGAAACTGACCAGGTAAGGGGGCTCTAACCTAGTATCTATAACGACAAGAAAGTAAGCATAAGAGAATAAATAAAATGGTAAGATTACGAAGTCAAAGTGGGTGCTTATCAAAAAATATTACCTAAATATTCTACCTATGACAGTGCCTGCCTATTATAAAGATGTTTTGTTTTTATATGATAGTAGAAAAAGTGATTTATAACATTAACAAATATTACGACAAAATATCTTTTTAGCGCTAAAATAAGTGACAATACATGTAAAACCTCATGTAGGTAATATTATTTATACGTCTATTGTTTCTTTTGTTCGCTGAACGCATTTTCCCATGTCTGTTGGGTGTTCGCATTTTAACTTGCATTTTGTAACATATCTGCTTCGCTTCCGCGTCTTTGTGACTACAATGAAACTCAGAGTTGCATACGAACTGCATTTATTAGAATGTCGACATACTTAAATAGAGAAAAGTTTCACTTTACACATTTAGTTAAGTTACTTACCACGACATAAATAACTGTACTATTACAACAGATTGCGTGTACAGAAATGCAGTATTTGTTTGCAATGTTTGGAGCTTTACCTTTATTATTTCTTTACAGTATTTCCTTTCGTAAATCTCCTTTTCAACCAAAAAGATCGAGAACTCACCTCGTTCTTGCAAATCGCAAAACCTCATACTCATAAGTTGCACCAACAGTTAGCAATTTGTTCAGCAATATTACCATGTGTCTCGATAAATTACATTTATGTGTTGTGTATGTCAGGGCTGGTACGAGTGCAAGGTGGTGTTCCTCAACCGGTCGCCCAACCAGCACAAGAACGGAACCTGGTTCCATCTCGACGTGCACGCACCGCCGCGCTTCTCCATCACACCGGAAGACATTATATACGTTAACTTAGGTATGTTCACTCAAAATGAACCAGGGATTTCGTCTTTGCAAGAGCACGCTACTCTGATCTGATCTGATCACTGTGGAGAACAAGAGGCCTACGTCCACTATCGGAACTATATACTGAAATTGTAAACGTATAATGTAAATTTGCAGGAGACGCGATCATTCTGAACTGCCAGGCTGAGGGCACGCCGACGCCGGAGATCCTGTGGTACAAAGACGCGAACCCCGTGGAGCCGTCGGGCACGGTCGGCATCTTCAACGACGGCACCGAGCTGCGCATCAGCAACATCCGGCACGAGGACATCGGCGACTACACGTGCATCGCGCGCAACGGCGAGGGCCAGGTGTCGCACACCGCGCGCGTCATCATCGCCGGCGGCGCCGTCATCACGGTCAGACACGCTCACTCTCTGCACAACTCACACTCCAGCTAACATACACTGTCAAAGTTTGAATCATTTAATACCCGGTGTATCTTGTTTACTACGTGTGTAACTATAGCATACTCTTGCTCAATGAATAACTTGAGACTCGCTCGGAATGCACTCCATCAGCCCACTCATTTCTGTCTCATTTCAAAGGCACTATTTCTATTTAAATTTAATTCTATAATAAATGTAAATACAAACATCAAAACATTAACAATATACTATTGTACTAATTAATTTGAGCTAAACCCATTTCTTTTCCCTTAATAAAGGTACAAATAGCCTTGATAAAATTAATAGCGAGTCGCCCACGGGCGTCGTTAGGCGCATTGGAGCAATTGGAGCGATTATAATTAAGGAGAAAGTGCCATTTATCTGTTACCGTTAAACGAGCAAATTTCATTTAATATTTGTATAGCGTATTGCCCTCCTCGTAATGTGAATGTATGATGAAATGTAAACACGAGTCTGTTTGAACGCTTAAATACAATTGTATAACGACTGCCATGTTAAACGGCTTTGCCGTATTTGTACTCTATTAAATAATAATATTTGCATTAGTTAATAACACAAATTCTTCTAGGATGTAATATTATAAATGCGAAAGTTTGTATGGATATTTGTTAGATTTTATAACCTAAACGGATAAATGGATTACGGTGAAACTTGATGTCGATGTAGAGCATAGTCTGGAAGAACACATAGGCTACTCGCTTTTGTTTATAATTTCACGCGGACGGAGTCGTGGGTGAAAACTAATGTAAGAATAAAAATATGTAATGAATGTTTTTTGTAAAAGCAACTGTTTATTTGATTCGTTCACTCAATTTGAAATGATAATTGAAGACAAGAATTTGTGAAAGAATTTGATGATAACGAAGAGCAAAATACACTTGTAGTTAGCATGCGTTTGAGATGCTAAGGGCCTGTCCTACCAAATTGTAAATTGTCTGATAACAATCTTAACGTGTAAAATATGCGATGGAAATATCGGATTTTGTTCCTTTATCTGACAGTGACGTCATTTTTAAGCTGTCTGAGCCTCTATCAGGTAGTGGTGGGACAGTCCTAATTATTATGTTTTCGTTAGATGCCACCAACGAACCAAACGAAGCTGGAAGGCGAGAAGGTGCAGTTCTCGTGCGAGGCGAAGGCGCTGCCGGGCAACGTGACGGTGAAGTGGTTCCGCGAGGGCGCGCCGGTGGCGGAGGTGGCGGCGCTGGAGACGCGCGTCACCATCCGCCGCGACGGCGCGCTGCTCATCAACCCCGTGGCCGCTGACGACTCCGGACAGTACCTCTGCGAGGTCTCCAACGGCATCGGCGACCCGCAGAGCGCCTCCGCCTACCTCAATGTTGAATGTAACAAGTGTTCACTGTACTAGTTGTTGGGTAGAGGGCGTTCTTGTCACTATTCTAGTTACGATCATCATCTCTCTAGCCTTATCCCATTCACGTAAGGTTTTATAAACCTTAATGTTTTGGATTCATTTTTACAGCTGGGATACCTCACTATCAAGCATCTTCAGAAATGAAATTACATCTAAATACACAATAAATAATTCTAAATATTCACAAATAATACTAACAATAAATAAAACTTTAAACTCTTGTCGCTTGGTAGTAATCACCATATACTCAATAAAGATATTTAACATTTAATGGCAATCAGAATTTATTATAGACTAATATCCTAGCCGACTATAACAATCTATGTTCGATACATGTCACTAGATGGCGTTTTATTAAAATTATATTCAAGCATTTGAAATCTTTCTGAGCACCTGAAACAATTCTTAAACACATCGCTTATTAAAAGCCGTTTACAATCTAACATACGTAAAAATTATAATGGAATTTAATTCCAATTGAACTCCTACTATATAACAGAGTAAAGTTCATCTTTGTAAGGAAATCCTGGTATAGGGCGTGTCAAACTTTTTGGTGACTAAAGGTCCCTTAGCAATTTTGCCCGAATCCAATTTGTCGAATTACCAAGATATTAAAAAACAAGTATTGAAGACGCGCTGGTGTTATATAAGGTGGGGGAGAGCGTGGAGATGCACTGCGAGGCGCAGGAGGCGGAGGGCACGCAGCGGCCGAGCGTGACGTGGCGGCGGCGCGACGGCCTGCCGCTGCAGAAGAGCCGCGTGCGCGCGCTCGCCGGCAACATCACCATCGACACGCTGCGCCGCCAGGACTTCGGCATCTACCAGTGCGTCGCCGCCAACGAGGTGCCGCAACACACGCACAGCACTATACACACCGTCTCTTGTTTAACGTCAATCAATGTACAGTGTTCCACTTCAGGAAAAATTGCCTTGTTCATTCCAACGAGACAAATTGTCCCTCTTCCTACAAATAACTAATTAGAGAGCAGTGAACGAAGGTATAATAATAAAAAGAAACCAGCCGTGTACTAACCGACTTTTCATACAGACACATTTATAAGCTGCGTTGTATTGATTTTTGTTTTGGGTCTCGTTTCAACATGTTCAAACGATTGTAGCTTTTAAGGTGGAACAGCGCCAGTTTTCTCGACTGTACACCAACTCCCGGACATCGCCAGGGTAGTTATCTCCCCACTCTCCTATCCCATTGGGTTGCCTTGAAGAGATTGGTCATATCAATAGGGCCGCCATTGCGCAAATCTTGCAGTAGCTTAGTTTTAGTACACTTATTGAAATAATGAATGTATTTGCGGTGCGGCGCAGGTGGCGACGATAGTAGCGGACACGCAGCTGGTGATCGAGGGCACGCAGCCGCACGCGCCCTACAACGTGTCGGGCGCGGCCACGGAGTTCCAGGTGGCGCTGCGCTGGCAGCCGGGCTACGCGGGCGGGCCCGACTACAAGCAGGACTACACCATCTGGTACCGCGAGGCCGGCTACTCCGACTGGACCAAGGTGCCCGTCACGCCCTCCGGCGCCACCGCGGTACGTGCACTGAACTCGCTTTCATCGACAAACTTCTGTTTGTTAATATGAAATTAAAGTAATTAATAAAATAACAGGAAAATGCACAAGTAAATCATACAAATATTATAAATGTAAAAATTTAGATGGATGGATGTTTGTTAGAGTTTGTAGCCTAAACTGCTGAACGGATGTCGATGAAATTTGGTATAGATGCAGAGGATAGTCTGGAAGAACACATAGGCTACTTTCGTTTTTTTGAATTCCACGCGGACGGAGTCGCGGGCGAAAGCTAGTATTTCAATAATTTTAATTTGTTATAATGTTAAAAAAAAAATTGTAATTGACATGTTTAATTAAATTAGGTTTATTTTTAGGTAACGATAAACCGTCTGCAGCCGGGCACCACGTACGAGTTCCAGGTGAACAGCAAGAACACGATAGGAGAGGGCATGATGAGTAAAGCTATCACCATCAGGACATTGGGTAAGTCCGTACCTAAGTATACTAATGCCGTATAATGATGATTCTCAACTAATACTCCCACTAACATTGTACCAATATTATTAATCTTCATAACTTAAAATATATTTTTTTAATACTTCTAGAGATTATTTTACACACTGACAGACAAAATTTAGGTAGAATTTTGCGAAATAAAGTAATTATGGAGAAAAAATTTCGTTCTGATATAAAATCACGATTGTAATCAATCTTCAACAAATCTGAATCTTTTATTATTGTCGCCATTGCATCATTAATACCATTTTTATAGTTTTTGTGTAATAACTATATACTCTTAATCATTAACCTAAAGTTAACCATACGCGAAATTCCCATAAAAATCCTTTTAGCTAAACGGCATTTTGTAACATAACCTCTTTTACTTCAATAGCTCAGTAACTAGAAGCTAAAGGAAATGTCGTTTATATGAAACCTTTTACATGTCGAGTATTAAAATGTACACATTAATATTTACGATCAAAACCATTTTTTTCGGAATTAATGTGTTCAGAAACAGGGCAACAACTAAACGTTACTATAGAACATTATACACATAAGGGGACATTTCACTATTATGTTTTCGTCAAAAATGTTGCAATTATATGAAAACAGTATAGAATGGATAGAATAGGTCAGTTTTTATTTAAAATAAGGGCAATCTTTGATAACAAGTGTTGTATTTTGAATTGTATTAAACTTAACCTATAAAATTCAACAGTGGTAGAGCCCGCTTTAACATCTTCGCACTGCAGGGCTGGCTCGCCCGGTGTAATACCACGACCACACAGAAAACAGGCGTGAAGTGGAAACAATTCCGCGTTTCGTCTGATGAGTGTGGTGCCGGAGGCCTAATTTTAGTCCCTTTCCCTTTCCACCCTTTTCTTAAGAGGAAAGGATGGGAAGGTAAAGTGGATTTGACGGTGGAGGAGACGCATAGGAAGGGGAAATATCCTCTGTATGTGCGTCTCCTTCTCCGTCAATTAAGGGTGGACAACACATCTGCAATTTCGGATCTTAATGGGCAGCGGTCGCTTTCCATTTCGGTGGATTCAGGTGGCCGCTTGCTCGTTTGCCACCTTATATTATAAAAAAATATATATATATTTATCAAATATATCAGCATATGGTGTAACGCTTGTGTTGGTCTGGTTGTATATAAGTATGTACAATTAACAATGTGTTGGTGTTTGTAGATGTAGGCGCCAGAATGAAGGCTGCGCCCACGGCGCCGGGCCCCGTAGACGAAAAGATATTTCAGAACGCTCCCGAAGGCTCTGGTACTTTCTCTTTGCACCTTCATTAACATTTCACAGCTTAAATAACATTTCTAATTTTGTGTTTTTCACAAACATATATTGTGTAGTTTAAATGTAGTTAATTTCATATGTTATTGTGAAAAATTGTGTTTATTTATTTTTATCTGGTAATGGGTTTTATGTTTATTCCTTCTATCTTCTATTTTAAATAAATGTTTAATATTTGCATTGTTTTTTTTTTCTATTTTAAATTGACCGTTTTATTTGACTTTAAACAATACACAAGAAGATTTTGGTTTTCATATTAGGACAATATAGTATAGTACCTATATAAAACTCTATTTCAAAGAATAACGATGACAGTTCATCGAAACTTTTGTCGACAATGACCCCTAAGAGGTCGCAAAATATACTAGATTTGTGAAGTTGTCATCCTATCCTGTTGTTCAAATACGACCCCTTTATTCACTACTAAATCATAGGGGCTTCATAATATAAACAACGTTGACAAAACAAAGTAGTGTGTACATTGTGTAGGTCCGAAGCCGGGTCCGCCGCGCAATCTGACGGTGACGGAGGTGCACAACGGCTTCCTGATCACGTGGCAGGCGCCGCTGGAGCGCGCCTCGCTCGTGCACTACTACACCATCAAGTACCGCACGGACGCGCAGTGGAAGACCCTCAACAGGGGACAGATCCGCCCGGAGGAGACCAGCTACTTAGGTAAATTACACCGCAGGATAGACATGTCTGTGTAAATAATTATTAATCTATGTTCTCATTGTTGCGAATAACCATCAATAAGTTTGTGGTCCTCCACATTAGTATTATAAATTCATGTTTTTTAAAAAAATATATTTAAACATATATCAAACTAGCTGTTGATCGCGACCACGCTCGCGTGAAATTAAAAATAGTTAATAAAAAAAAACATGGTCTATGCTAGTCACTGAGCTTTCTAATAGTAAAAGATTTTTTGATATCGATCTAGTAGTTTTTGAGTTATTTCAATACATACAAAAATACAAATCTTACCTCGTCATAATACTAGTATAGATATGGATTATAAATAACTATTCATCAGTCAAAAATTCACACATTTAAATCCAATTTTTAATTTTACAATCATCATAATATGCAAAATCTTTACAATCGTTTGCGAAAAACTTGCCTGACGAGATCGGAGACATGCGTCAGTGTATGCTAATAGGCCTCTTATGTCATTAGCATCAACAGCTTTCGCTAAAAAAATATTTTACACACTTCAACCAGTTATTATACAATAGTATAGACGTAACACGTGTCATTTACAGTTAAGAACCTCGTCGGCGGGAGGACATATTACTTTCGAGTGCTGGCGAATTCTGCGACGAGTTACGAGAGTTCTGAAGAGGTTAAGTTCCCGGTGCCGGCGCGGGTGAAGCACAAAGCGATCACGGCGGGGGTGGTCGGCGGCATTCTGTTCTTCATAGTGGCCATCATACTGTCCGTGTGCGCCGTCAAGATATGCAACAAACGGAAGCGACGCAAACAAGAGAAAGGTGAGCCCGTTTAGCTGCAGAGGCCGCTAGCCCGCTAGCCGCTAGCCCGGCTTACGATCCCGAATAACTAGTAACGTCCCACTAACACATAGATACTCGGACACTGACACATTTAGATATATCGTGATGAAGTTTTTTAACATTTAGAAAATTAGAAAAGATTCATTTTACTGTTAGACGTGGTTTTTTAATCTTTATCAACCATATTGTCGGTGATAAAGCACTTTACAGTTCATGTTTTCATTCCATCGTTTGAAATAAGTATACCTTTATGTTGTCATAGTATTAATTGCCTTTTGCTTGTGTGATTTGCTTTTGTTTTTGTAACGTATTTTTTATTTAATGATGCTTTACTTATTGTGTGCTTGATTACTAGTTTGATTTCATGCTAAGTTATCCGGTTTAATTTGTTACTTTATACATCGAAAATAAACCCCTTTTAGGGTAACAACTCATTTGCTTATTTTTAAGTATTTGCATACTAAAAAAAAAACAAATGAATTGGTTGAATTAAAGCAATTCAATATTTAATTATTTTAAGTTTGCGCTAACCTACATTTTATTGTAATAAAATTTTATTTGTCCTTTGATTATAAATTATCAAGCATTACATGAGTTAATAGTTATTAAACATTTCTTGCATAAATTCAACATCATGTGACGCTTCTCACTTCCGCTTTTAAATTGACAATATGGTGTGAGTTTGGTTGTGGAGTTAGTGTGGGAGTGGGCGTGGGCATTGGTGTGGGGTTAGAGTGGGCGTGGGCGGTGGCGGGCGGCGGCCGGGGCGCGGCGCGCTGCGGCAGTTGGCACTGCGTTAATGTTCAGAAATAATTCGCTTGCAGCATACAACATGGTAGCCGCGCGCCTCACGGACCTGCGTGCCGCCGACAGCACTCAAGTGCCTTTTAAAAAGTAAGTCCTCATTATTTTTATTAAAAATAAATCGGTCCATATAATCTTAACAATTAAAACATTTTGTTCACGTACACGCTGCTCTTTATACAGGAAATCGGGTAAGTCTACATCAACTTGTTGATCCAAAACTTACAATTTAAAAAAACTTTAAAGTAACATCTAACTTAAACATGTAACAGTTTTTGATGTAACATCACAAATATAGTTACTTAGTGATATTTCACGTTGTACAGATTTAGTGAACGCGGAATATCGAGTGTAGTGGAGTGCTTGCGCTTCACCGCCAACTGGATCTGGCCGGCGTCGCGCTGCGGCGAGGAGGCGCGCTACTGGGGCGTGGTGCGCCGCGTCTCGCCCGCGCCCTCCGCCGCGCCGCCCGCGCCCTCCCCCGCGCCTTCCTCCTCCGACGACGGCGGCTTCCTGCCCCGCCCCGCGCCCGCGCCCGTCGCGCCCTTCCGCGCCTCCTCGCCCGCGCTCGCGCTGCACTGGCCCGCCTGGCCGCCCTGGCCGCTCTGGCCCGCCTGGGCGCCCTGGTCGCCGCTGCACGTCTCCGACCTCAGCTCCGTGCCCTTCCCCAGCTCCGCCGACGGCTCCTTCCCCACGCCGCCCTCCTTTCTCAAAGCTCTGCCGCCGCACGAGCTGGCGTTCCGCGCTGTCGCGCGCCCGCGCCGCCACGGCCGACCGCGCCCCGACGCGCCGCCGCCGCACGAGGCCTCGCCCGAGAGCCGCTCCTCCTCCAGCGGCTTCGGCAGCAAGAACGCGTCCTCACAGCACAACCGCAGCAGCCGCACGGGCAGCCTGGCGGAGTGGCGGCCGCCGCCCTACCGGCCGCCGCCTCCCGCGCCCGTGCGCCCCCCCTCCGGCGAGGCGGCCGACGCGGGCTCCGTGGACGTGCACTACGAGTGGGACCGCGCCACGCGCACGCCCACGCCCTCCACGCCGGAGCGCACGCGCACGCGGCCCTCGCGCGACGACGTGGAGGCGCGGGTGCGCGCCATGAAGGAGGAGTTCCTGGAGTTCCGCAAGCGGCAGGCGCTGCGGCGCCGCTCCCCGGAGCCCCTGGCGCCGCCGCCGCCGCTCTCCCCGCTGTCTCCCCTGGCGACGCTCTCCGCTCTGTCTCCCCTCTCTCCCCTCTCTCCGCTGTCGCCGCCCGCCCCCGCGGAAACTGTCTGCTGATGATAACGACGGCTTAGAATAATCTCGCATTTCGAATATAGTCCTTCAGTCCTAAAATGATACGGTCGACTCGGCTTCCCTGCATGCTTTTTTGTTAGCGATCGGCTGTCACCGAAGCGATTCAATTTGATGAAACCTTTTCTTTTTCTATTTTCTGGAACCGAGGAACCAACTTTAATACTCGATACGTCTTTTTATTCGATAATTACGATATAGTAGAAATTCCTAACTCGTAGCGTTCCGAAGTCTCAATCGATATAGGGTTGTCGAAATGTGAAGCCCGATAAAATTATTTTTAAATCACATTGGTGCACAATTATTACCTTGCATAGAAATTCTCAAAAACCCCAACGAGTTAGTTTGAGGATCGTAGATTTTCTACAAAAATGTTATGGAAAGTTAGTGAAGGTATGTTTTGTTTCACGCTTAGGTATGTTAGAAACTGTTGTTGCGTATAGGGTTGTGCAACACTAGATTTTCTAAATATAAAAAGAGGGCGAGGAAAATGTTAGTGTCGCGCAGCCCGCGAGATGCGAGCGCAGTGGCGTAGCTGCAACGAGCCTAGACGTCCCGCAGGACACTTCGTACATATTCCTTTTGACCGAGGCCAGGGAAAGGCTTCGGAATGTACAATGTGACACTTTTGCAATTCATATTTATTATTTTTATACTGCGTATTTGCGCAATTTTTAAATATTGATTTGATGAATTTTGGTGGTCGTTGCATTTGTTTATGAAATAGATTTTGTTGTTACGTTATTGTTTATTTAGTTTTAAATGAATCCCACCTCCGCCGCCGGTGGGCGGTGGCGCCGGCGGCGACTTACTGTCATAAGTACTAGCCAGAAGGACTTCACGTCGTGAAACTGTTTGACTGTAATAATATTAATGTATAATATTATACTTAGATATAAAATGTGGATGCCGTGGCGTTTTGCGTTCGCACTGCCTGCTTTGTTTATTCTATATGAATGTCAATTAATTATTCAATGCACTTGCAAAACATCGCATTTGTGATCAAAGTCGAACCAACGACGATGATTTGCTAGGAAACTAGCAGGCTCGAGAGAGCAGTATGACAAGAGTAATGCGCTGTGAGTGCTATGTTATATGGCGGGCAGGCAGTGCGGGAACACGTTCTCCTAAACGCTTTAGGTATGAGCGGTATAGCATCCACGACACCGCTCATACCAACATTATATTGTAGTTAATATAACTATTTACGAATAAAGTTTAGTGCGGGCGCGCGGCCGCGGCTCGAGCCACCGCGCACCTTGCCATAGGTAACCATTGCGAACGTGCTGCGCTGTCATGGCCGCGGCTCCGCGTTCTATTATAATAATATAAAAAAGACAAAATAATGTTAGGGAGATTTAGGCATAATATAGATCGGGCAGATGAAAAAAGGATATTTGTTTGATGTTACGAGACAGATTTTCTTTTCCAAGTACAAATTATTAATTTTATTTTATTGTGTACCTTTGTATATTTTATTTGAACTGTACATATGTAAAGTAACACATTAGATATGGTCTATTTATTTAATACTTAACGACCGAGGTTCTAAAGTTGTTTTTGTCATTATGTATGGTTATGATTTGATAATTTATATTTTGTTCGTTTTCCGCTTCCTTGTTTCCGTTGCGAGCGACTGCCGAGGATGTGACGTCCTCAGTCGATCGAGGTTATGTTTCACGAATGCAATTTCTCGTATAGCCGTCTATGTTAAATTTATATTGAGTACGTTTTACCTCTCGGTTCCTTATTGAATCCCACCTGAACACGCGTTATAACTTATAAGTAGTTGACCAGTCAACGTGAAGACTGTTTAGTTATTATTTTGTTGATAGATTTAAACTCGGTACCGATTACAGTGTTTTTTATGGATTTTTTACACGCAAGATGCACGTAACACGTTTCATATCATTTCAATTTTTGTAAGTCGATTTATTTTTTGAGACGACGACATTGGAATACTAAGGACCTCGATATAAGTATAAAATGTACGCTTTAAATAAATCGGAATAAATAACTCGATATTAATATAGATAGGTAGGTATGTTAAGGTGCAGTTAGTGCCTGCGCGAGCCGTCGCGAGGCAACGGCGCTGGTGCCGCGGGCGGTCGCCGCGTGCCGACTCGCAAGTCAGAAAGCATCATTTAGTTCACTGCCGAAGAACAAGTAGAGTTAAGTCGCGGAGCGTTACTTTGAACACATACAATAGGTTTCCGTTCGGTCTCCACTTACAACTAGGCGCGTCCGCGTTAGTATAAATTTTTAGATCGTTAGTGACCGCAATTTGTGCAATAAGTTATCCACTGTTTTGTGTAATTATTGGAATATCGTGTGCTCAATTTTTTCGACTGACCAATTGTAAATTTCGAGTCAAGAACGTATATAATATAAGATTTTTTTGTCGATTTATTACTTCTTGACCTTATTTTCTTCCTTTAATTCTATTAACAAATTTGTTGTATTTCTTTAAGAATGATTATTGAAGGAAGTTTTATTGTATCTTTTTCTACGATGATTTGAAATATGCGTCTCACGGAACGTTAACATTGCGCATATCACAAAACAATATGAAATGAATATAGATGTGTAATTCTACGAGTGATATAATTTATACAAATAATCGTAATGGATTACGCTGGTGCAAATTGAACTTCACCTAATATTCTATTCATTTGCAATACAATGCAATATACATCGACATCTAAATTAAATTATTGTGTAATGTGTAATCTTTTTATTTCTTGTTAGAAACTAAAAAATTGCGAATGAATACAATAAAGGGGGAGTTGAATACAGAAGATAGTGAATAGATAGTCTTCTGTGATAAAAAGGAGCAAAGATTTTGATAAATTTTATTTGATCAAATGCATTTCAATATTTTATTGATGAAACGGTACAGTACGGCAACGATGTATTTAATGTGATCCTTTGTTACTGAAGGCATTTCTTACATTTTGACTGAAGAATAGCTGCTCTGGAATGTAGCAATTTTTGATAATAACATTTTACCTGCAAGTCTTCCTATGTAAGAAATATGATACAATTCGGTAAAATACGGATCTATTGAAGACATTATTTGAATTAAAAAAAAAACCTTTGCACACAGCCAATGGCGCGAATTTTAAATTCGATGACCATAGTTCAGTCTTAGACTTGACGAAAAAAGTTATTAAAAGGCAAAGTTTGACTAAAAGTTATTTGTAATAGGCTATTGTAATGACACGTAGAAAAGTCTCTAAGGAAAAGTTCTTATTGAACTGAAGAGAATTGTATTGCCAATAAGAATAAAATTGATTAAAAGTGTGTTCAATTGAATAAGTTAAAAAGAGCCAGATGTCTGTGTGCAAAGAATTTCCTACTACAAATGCCGTGTCTTAAATAACATAACCCAGAGTCATATCACGTGTACCGACAAACGAAATAATAGAAAATGTAAAAGTATGATTATTTCTCTGACATTGGTATTTATAATGTGGATTCTGTAATTATAATGTGATAAAGGTACAAATATGGCTCAAACATTTAAAAGTCATGTGATAGCTAATCCTTTTATTATCTTCCAACACCTAATATCTACCATTGAAAAAATTTGAATTAACGGTCTTACAATACGTTACTTGAGTTAATATTCAATTTAGGTACTAAACTGAGACTTCCTGTAAATTAATTTTAAATATGAAAAAGCACTTTGCAAATTTTTTGTCATTTCTATAGACTAAAATGAAAAAGATAGCAATATTATTAGAATAATGTAACTAAATATATATCAGTTTGTATAATGGAAGTAAGTAAAGAGTGTTTGGTGCACGTCGGCGTTGCGCCGCGGCCGCGGGTATGCCGCGTGTGGGCCGTGTGTGGGCCGTGTGTGGGCCGAGTGTGGGCCGAGAGTGGGCCGCGTTGGGCCGAGTGTGGGCCAAGTGTGGGCCGCGGGAGCGCCGACTCTTTGTCCTGCACAGTAACTGAGCACAACACACATTCGAGCGTACAATGCATCCTACCGAGCACTTTACACTTTACTCACTCGTACCTCGATACCTAAGTTTGCCTTAATGAAGAATAAATAATGAATTGCACAAGCCAGACTTCTATAAAACTCAATTATGTATACATTTACTTTTGTTTTATAGAATATTTTTAGTTGTAAGTGTTGAAATCAGTGTTTACTGTGTAAGCACATAAAGGATTCAATTCAGAAAAGAAAATACAATAACGTTGCTATGATTTAAACTTTGTATTATTTTATCAACCCAACCCCAATACCAATCCTAGCTTGTCACGCTTATGATATCCTAGACTTTCGAAACCCAAAATAAAGCATCTGAAACTAAAAAACAAAATGTTCACGTTCACAACTTTATTTTAATTCTATTACTTCAACATCTCATACTAAAATTAAAATTGTTGTATTTAAAAATGTAGGTAGTTCAATTATTTTTACCTACCTTACAATACTGCGACTATGAAGTGAAGATTAGATCAAGGATTTTCTATCAAGTAAATTAAAGTGACATTGGTTGGTGACTGCATGGATAAATCAGTTATATCTGTAAATAAATTATAAGCAATGTTTAAACTACACACAAGTGTCGCCATGAAATATTACATTTATCTTGTACGTCGCTAACTAGGCCATAAAGAAGGACGACTTTAGGTTAACGGAAGTCACTTAGATAATCGTCGTTTACCTTAAAAGTATAAAAGTACTATAGGATATTTGCATAATTTTAATTTACTCAGGATAGTCATAAGTCAGGTCATAGCAGATATGTGTGCATACGCTGACGATGCTCGCTTGGCGGCGCCTCACTTACGTCGTTTTTCTGTGCGGTAATTATTTTTCTAACTAGTATATTACTTTCCCTGCTTAGAAATTTATTTCCGATTTCAAAATTTATTAGGAAGAATAATGGCCAAAGATTAGTTGATAGATTTGAGCTGGGTACATCTCGTGATAGTGATTGTTGATTGGAAAATTAAAAGAAGAATGAACAAGAGAAAATATAAGATTGCATTGCTTAGGGTAAACAGAAATCATTGTAAAATTTTAGGGGAAGAAAACCCAAGACAGAGACGAAATCGGTGTTGACTGATGGTGACTTTAGTCACAACGATATTTAAAACAAAAGGAAACTATTAAACTCATGATTATTTTTAGTAGCCTGTTTAGGTTCAATAGAGTGTGAAGATGACACGAAGGACGACTACGGGTCCAGTTGGCTAATGCTCGTCGATGAAGCGTTCAATCGACATGTTTTGAACTTCTCCGATCTACCCTCCCGTGGCATGCGCTTTGGCAAACCTGACTTTTATTTATACACAAGGTAACCTTTTTTTTGGCTATGTTATCTTCAGTGTTGAGTTTAACCTAATTATCTTTCATCTCAAATAGGAACAATAGAGAAGATCCAGAAGTGTTGACTATTCCACAAGATGACGATTGTTTGAAGAGTGTATACTTCAATAGCTCCAATGACATCAGAGCCGTGACACACGGCTGGATGTCCGACTACCAGGTCGGCTGGGTACAGAGCATTAAAGATTCTCTCTTACGGCATTACGATGTAAATGTGATGATCGTTGACTGGTCACACTTAGCTAAAAATCCTTTGTACCCATGGTCGGCTTTGAGTGCAAAGTTCGTGGGCAAACAAATTGCCAAATTGCTTGACTCTTGCACAAAAACTTACGGCGTAGGACGTGATCGCATGCATTTAATCGGACATAGTCTAGGTGCTCAAGCCATGGGGTATGCTGGTAGATTTTTGGACGGTGATGTGCACAGAATCACAGGTATGTTAAAATGAATATTTTAATTTCTTAAACAGGCGTATTATCTAAATCATTTAGAAACGTTTTTGTCTAAAGTTAGTGGTATTCGTCAAAATTAAACTTTTACTTCATTTACAAAGTGATTTCAGGTCTAGATCCAGCAAGACCACTGTTTGAATTACCTCTATTGCCAATAGAATTTCGTTTAGACAAAAGCGACGCGCACTATGTTGATATAATCCACACATGCGCCGGACTGTTTGGTTACGAGGACAGCTATGGGCATGCGGACTTTTATCCCAACGAAGGTACCACCGATCAACCTGGGTGTCCGGCGAAACGGGAAGTTTTAGGTTATTTTTCATTTATTACCGTAACTTGATATCTCATATGATAGCGTTAAGGGTTCATAAATACATGAAATGGAGTTTCAGATCTAGTTCTTGGCAAATCATGAAGCAGCTTCTTTGCCGCTTAAATACAGACGTTACATCCTTTAAGACCAAATAAATGATTTGTTCGTATATTTTTATTATAGATAGTTGCAGTCACGGCCGCGCCGCAAGATACTTTGAAGAGTCAATAGGATATCCTCCTGATAATGGATTCATGGCTTACCCTTGTGATAGCTGGGAAAATTTTAAACGCGGTCTTTGTAAACAGAATAAAACAGCGATGGGATATCACGCTTCGTCGGATAGTAGAGGAGATTTTTATCTTCACACAAATAGCGCCCCACCGTACGCAATAGATGTTTATTGAAGTTATTCACCTAGTCAGAAAATATTAATTCGATAATCGAATTTCTTTATGCGGTCGGTATTACACAAACTAGTTTTGTTTCAACTATTGGCCACCATGGCGCCACTGTAGTCTTGACACATCAGAATTCAAACAATTTTACGGCTTTTGATTCATTTGGATTGTAGTGTTGTTTTTTCTTTTTTTATTTTCAACACATAAAGTTGATATTCTATCTAAAATATAGTAATATCAAAATGATTATTTAGTCATTTTACCTACTTTACTTTCCTGTCAAATTTTGGAACCCCAAAAGCTCGTAAAAAGGCTTTGTTTACCTTTCCAAGAACTATTACTTTCTCTTCAAAATAAAAGACAGTTGAGCTAAAGTGATATGAGTTTATTATCATATTTTAAAATATACATTTATGAGAGATCACATATACTTATCACTACATAAAATCTGTCTACATCAAGACAACAACCAACAAGGTATTTTAACGAATCACAGCTTTTAAATCTCGAACAATCTGAAACAAAGAGAATGAAAAGATTAGGAAATATTCCTAAAGTCAAATAAATTACTCGAGTTAATAAAATGTCAGAACATAAAACATTATGCGTCATTATGCATCAGTCGGGAAAAGAAGACAAAATACAGTGAATCATCATATTAAGATTTTTTAACAATTATGCCACTGAACGGTATGTTGCTAAAAAAAGATCTTTAAATGTTGGTAGTTATTAGAATTAGTAAAAATAATTTATTAACTTGAAAGCTAGTTTTATTGTAATACATTATCTTGAACTATAGAATAAACAGCACATACCAACTCACCAGTAAAAACACAACCGAGTCTGGCACCAAGTAGATATTGTCTATGGCTAAGTTACAACTGAAAACAAACGATGTTACTTGGATTGTTTCTTTGTACGGGGAAATTACTTAAGTAATTACTAATAGAAAAATATGGTTAATTATTGCTAACTGTTATTTTTAGACTATTATAGTCAAAGTATTTTTTACTTAACTTTGTATAAAAATAGTATTTCTCAAGCTTTAAAATGCGACACATAGACTTTAATTCATATTAATTCATAGAGCGTAAATGTACATTTACACATATGAAGCGTATTTTAAAGGCACTCCGTTTACTAGATAAAAATGTTTAAAACATCTATATAATACTATAGTACCCGTTCCCGAAATAAATGTACAAAAATACATTATCTTTTTTCACAAGTGAACTTAAGAGATCACAAAGTGCCAGGACTTACTCCACTTTTCAAGATATTTATCTATTAATTTCTATTATGTTAAGCCAGCTACACACCTTCAGTTTTAACTGTACAGTCGAACTACGCAGTTACTGAAGGTGTGTAGCAGGCTTAATGTACAATGTTAAAGATTCACAACAATTTACAACCAAGTGTATGAACGTTTCCCGCCTGCGCCGACCACTGCGATAGCCTCTGCGAAAGAAATTAAATTTTTACCATGGATTTTTTTTTCATCTAACATAATTATTTCTAAATAATTAAACCGCAATATGAACTTCAAAGTTTAACTTACGTATAAGTTTCTTATTTTGTTACACGAGAATATATGCTAGTTAAATTATTTATGTATTTTTTTGTGAGGAAAATAACAATTTACTAGTGTGTACGAAATTTTTCTAAAAAGTAGTAGACTAAGGCATAATGTTAGGCAATAAATGGTACTTTGAAGTTCACATTGATGTATATTTTCAGAAATTTAAAGTTATGCGTCATTATGCATCTGTCGGGAAAAGAAGACAAATTGTATAGTAATCATCATTATTCGATTTTTATATTGATAAAAAATATTAAAAGTGCAATTAGTGTCATGATATACCTTGTTTGAATAATTGCTTCGGGTACGCCATACGAAAATCGCTAAAAGCGATATATCCATCTGGAACAAAGATAATAATTAGGTCTTAATAAAGTAAAAAATAAGTTAATATATAGAGGTATGGCAAATTATTTCAACTTTTAAATAAACAGTTTTGACTGCAGATGTTAAAGTCAATGGAATAATGTCACTTTGGTAATGTTTTAGAAGCATCAGGTAAAAATTGCCTTTGATTAATTAATAACAGAGAAAAGATGTAATTACCTGTAGCAGAGGATGGGGCAAGGTCTCACTTAGCTAAACACCGATACCTGTAAACATAATGTTTGTGTCAGTTTTATGAATTAAATACAATATGGAATTAACACATTTAATGCTACCATTCCCCTGGAGATGCGTTGTAATATAGAAAGATGTGGCATTAAAAGTGTTAAAAATTATTAAGTTGGTACCTGCTAGTATTTAAAGTAATTCGTATACTGCAAATCAATAGTAACTATGTAAGTTACAATACTATTTAGTTGTTATATTGGAATCAACATGAAACCGTAAAATTAATTACAGCATTTTGAACGAATAAAGATTAGAATGTCAGTAAATTAACGATGTTTTCTTTAAACCTACTGATATTTATAAGTTAGCCAAAAGTAAAAATAGATGCCTATTCCACAAATCTTAGGAAATATTTAAGTTTTATATTAAGTTCATGTAGATCTTTCTACTAAAGATTAAAAAATATTAAATGAAATAATTTCTCGTAAACACAGACATGTTCACTCTTTCAATAATATAAGATTTCGTTAATTTGTAATTGCTACATCTCGGCATATTACAGTACAACACATTCAGCAATAAAGATGTATTTATTTTGACAGTTAATTTAAGAATCTCGAATACATTTACAGCAGACAAAAGTTACAATGCCCATTACATAAACAAGTCAGTTTTTGCACAGTAACACTAACTATTGCAGCTTGACAACGCCAGTGTTTTCTTTAGCAAACTTTATCACGGCGTATTCAAACGACTCTAGACTTCAAACACCGCTAACAACGGTCACTGTATATACCCAAATGAGATTTTCCGGAAAAATTTACATTAAAAGATGCCATTGCACTTCTACACATATAAATTTCCAATTTAAGTATCCTTTACTTGCAACATATTTTCTCGATACCCATTGAAGCTCTCAATTAGACGATTCACTAAATTAAATGTTTGTTTACTGACAAAAGTTCAACCTCAGCAAAAGCTTTTGAACGAGAATTTGAAATTTTTAATCTATTCTTAACGACTTATCATTAGTTAATTACAAATTTTGTAGATTATTTTCTTTAAATTAATAAGTATATACCTCCGGTATATAGTTCGTGAAAAAACAATTCCTGTAGTTAAATAAAAAAAATCTAAAATCTGTAGATTGTAACTTACAAATATAGAAGATCGTTCATTTGAAATTGCGAGGAAGCAGTAAGAAAAGGTGATGTGCTGTTTGCTGCAAACGGGACACGTTAAATGCTGTTCCGAGAACGTACTCGTTCGTACGTACGAGTGTTCAACAGTTGCAACTCACCTTTACGTAAAGGTGAGTTGCCACTGTTGAACACTTGTATTAAAAATATCAACACGCTCATTTTATTTAAAACATGAGATGGCAATTATATTCAGATGCAGGTTATCACAACAGTTCAAATTCACGATAAGGCGTCGTCCATTAGTCACGTGCTGTTATATTGCTACTCTTTAACCCCTTCCCCACCCCTCTGGTGATATGGTAGTCGTAGTTTCGTCATCAGACAGAAAATACAAAGGATCTCTCATTATATTCTCCCTCCCCTTGTGATATTTCGTGATTTTTCTGTACTTTCTGTCCAGCATCACGTGATTAACGGACGCTTCATAAGCAAATTTCCAATAATTCGGGTAACATGAAAATTGATAAATGTAGAAATTGTTGCAATAGAGATATAATGTAACAAATTAAATCCTTTCAACTATTCCATAGAAGGTGTTTAACTTTCCTGTAAAATCAAAGATATAGTACATCTGTTAAATTCATTATAAAGTACTCCTCCTCAAACCTCTCCGATTTTATATTTGAAAACTTATTATTTTTTTCTTATGTTTACTGACGAGACTATAAAAATTTGTCTGGCGCTAGTTTTCACACTAGATCAACCCTACAGACAACACAATATGTAAACCAGGATTGTATCCTAGGTTTAATTTTTTATTTTCAGACAATCAATTCGCCTACAAGCACTTTTCGTAATAGTTGCAAATTAGAGTTCACATAATTAATAAAAAAAAAATCCTATGAAAACAATGAAATTTACTTCATATTTGAGCATTTTGCGATGAAATTATTGAAAATGATATCCTAACAATTTATTTTGCTGGACACCGAAATACGTAGAGTTGTAACAAAACGGTTTGTACTACGTCCACCGAAAAAGTTTTTAAAATCCCAATATTCACGGTATGGCTATTGAACATGTTTTGAAACACCGTTAAACCGTTTTTTTTTTTACAATTAACTTAGGTAATTAATTATCTCCTCAGAACTGATAAGCAGATATTCTGCGACAGTACCCACCTATACAATTCCCTTTCAGCATGGGAGATCAAGTCATATCTTCTTTCTTGAGTCTTCTTATTTTCCAAGTATTAAAAAAGTGTCATAGTAGGACGAAAAAGTTTCTTCAAGCAATATTCATTATAGTTTTGTAATTGAGAAATAAGTAGAAATTGACACTTCTTGAAAAGAAATTATTGATCCTGAAAGAAACATTGGCGACGGCGATTGAAAATTTCTGGTATACAGTTTTGCTATAAAGTGAATGAAAGGAAAATTTTATTAGATTCGTACGTGAATAAGAATGAAAAAAAGAAAACGGAGTTTGACGGGAGCACAATATTGTAATGTCACTGAAGTAAAATGAAGAAGATATCTGCTTACAGCAGTACAAGGAAAGCTAAATGAAAAACTCATATATCATCTGGAGAAGCTTGCTTGAACTGATAAGCTGACGAAAAAAAGGTGGTAAAAGAACGATGGCTGCCATCTCTTTGTTTTTGCATGGAGCACGGTGCATGGTGCATATACGGGTCTGACATCGATGTCTTTTAGTAACACTGGTGACGGAAAAATTACAGCTGACCATCAGTCAGGGCGACAAGTAACTAGACGCCATTTTTGTCGTCTGCTAAGGATTAAGGGCACAAGTTTTTTTTATGATACAGGGGGGTAAAAGAGGGACGTCTATTTTTCGTTTTTTTTTTGTTAACTAAATATCAAGGTTCTTCAAATCACTAGGCGTTTCTTTTCTTCGCCGACAGATCTACGTTTATGTAAGGATGGCAATCGCATTGGGAATAACAAAAAATCTATTATAGAAGCTATATTAATAAAATACTTGATTTAGTCTAGAGGAAATCCAAAGGATATAAGTATGCGTATAAAACTACGTGTTACGATCGTGCTAATCAGAAGAAGGTACATAGTAGAACAACCTGTAAGGAATGTCACATAAAGATGTCATTAAATTAAATGTTAACAATTTAGCGATATAACTAGTACTACAGCTAATTGGTGAATTATTTAAAAAGTTGAAGATAGACACTTATTAGTAAAAAAATTGATCTAGAGGTCAACAAGATGCTCATATGCATTTTACAATATCTATCATAATATATGCAGTTCAAATTCTTGTAAATCAATGTAGATGAGATCACCACACTTGTAAATTAATTTTTTTTTTTTTAAGTAAAAACATTATAACAATATTATAATACAGCTTAAGTCGCGATTGTGCTAACACAGGGCCTACTGAGATTTGATAATCATTATATGAATAAAAGGTTCACGTCATCATTCTTAAATAAACCAATTGTAAGTTATATTTATAACTCAAACAAATATCCATATACCTTATTGAAAAAATAATTATTATTAACCGCATTCTTTGAATAATTCTTCATATGAAAAGCAAAATTATTTGTAGTCGTACGTTTGTCTGCCTTATTGTGTTGGATTTGCTTTTCATTTGGTGCGTTTCGAACTAATTGCATCAACTAAATACTAACACTGTCCTGTGTTAGCACCTTAACAACTTACCACAGATATCTTCATTCTTGGCGTCCATCGGTTGTACGTTCTACGTACATACGTTGTACTGCATTTGTTCATCTGTAGAACCAAATGCAACAGAATGCTAAAAAAAATATGGAGAATCTTCAGTAGAGGTCTATTACCGTATCTAATTTGCTTCCTTGATAATTCTAAAATCCTTAAGACCATGTTCAGTTGCAACATAGATCAATCTCTTACAATCAATGTTTGATTATGACTTTTCTTCTGTTTAGCCCTTGAATATTTTTTTTTTAAGAGAAGGGGGCAAACGAGCGGCGGGAACAGAGAGGCGGTCAACTACGCCCATGGACATCCGCGATACCAGAGGAACTACAAATGCGTTGCCGGCCTTTGAGGAAATTGTAGGCTCGCTCCTTGAAGGACCATAAGTCGTACTGGTTTGGAAATACAGGGGAATAATCAAGAATGGTTTTCTCTGGCTTTGTCCTTTTTCCTCCTCTTGCACGACTACGATCGATATTGTTTCAAAACCAGAACTAAACCGCAGAAAGTTGAAATAACTTAGTTTTCTTTGTCGTTGCATTGATGAGACTTCAATTTGCTGTTCAGGATTGACAAAAAACCTAAAAAGGAGCCGAAAAGACTCTACTAAAATAAAGGTAGAAGACAAGACTTATTGTATCATTGTGAGGATTTTCCCCAATGTCTGCTTTTAACGTTATAAATAAGAAAAAGAAATCCATAGAATTGTACCTTTCAAATTTCCCGCAAACATTAGATTCACAATTTAAAACACCTGGCAAACCATCATGAATATATTCCTCACCTTTTATCTACGCAGGTTCGATATTATTCCCTGACTCTTCCATACATCATCTGTCAAATCGGAATTTCTCTATTTACGCATATCCTCTTTCATGCACTCCTTTTGTAAGTTGAAGAAAACGTAAATTAAAAAAATCATACGAAATGCAATCAGTTTCAGGCAGTCAAAAAGTTTCAAAACTCATAACACCAGTAGAAATAAAAAAGCACTTACCTGATTTTACTTTTAATTTAGACTTTTTGGTCTACAATAATGAAGAAAACTCTAGAACTTGAATCAATTTAAACGGGTTTATAGCAGAACTGTATATGTGCTATCATATAGTACACTGTCTCTCAATGTGCAATGGAAATGTCAGTTCATATAATACTACTTCAATAAAATACTGCTTGAAGTTTCGGGGGTCGCTAAATAAAATGCGGAGGGGAAAGTGTTTTGTCTGATGAATTTTGAATTTGGATATTGCAAAATTTTGCGTTGTGAAGTCAATTTTTCCTAAGGTGCGTGGTAGACCAAAAAGTTAGAGAAACATTGATCTATTTGTAATATAATACATCTAAAATTATTTAAAAAAAGATGCATGGAATCCTAGAGAATGATGAAATAGATGAATAAGGAGAGATCTACAGACAGAAGGTAGATTTAGATTAAAAACCTAACAATCTCTCGATGTAATGACACTGAAGTAGAAATAAATATTATTATTAATTTTTGCCGACACAAGTGGTGAATATTATACTGGATTTTTTAACGATGTCTTATGTGACTGAGAGGAGAGATCAGTGCATGCAGTGCAACGATAAAAGAGTATGTCATCGGATACAATCATTTTGC
This sequence comes from Papilio protenor, assembly GCA_029286645.1. Taxonomy (NCBI): domain Eukaryota; kingdom Metazoa; phylum Arthropoda; class Insecta; order Lepidoptera; family Papilionidae; genus Papilio; species Papilio protenor. The sequence goes on from JAGSMZ010000011.1 coordinate 6,268,558, forward strand.
CATTCTCTGGCCTCATCATAGATTACCATTACTACTAGACTCCGTGATAAATTATTGAGTTAAAAGAACACTATCTCCCAATTGTAAGTTGGGTAATGGTATTAGTATGACTTGTAAAAGTAAGAATTTATTCCGTAGCTCTCAGTTAGTGTAGTATAGATTATAAGTCTGTCTCGACGAGACTACAACCATCGACGTCACGTAGTCTGTACACAAAAGCTGTACATGAAAATATCGCCTTAGTAAATTCAACAAAACATTAAGTAAGGTTAATTAAATTAAATTTAAATTAAACTTAATTACTTTTGCTAGTGATAATAATTTAAACAGTTTTAATCGACCATCTTTGTGCCAAACATGGGATTATCGCTGTGATCGTATCACGATCTTTTTTTTTCGTTGCAATTATAAAATATACCTTTGCCAAAATGTAAATCATTAGATTCGACCTGAATTTTTCGTCGTCCTAATTATTTTGACAGGTATAAGAATTAAGGCGCACTGCCTCCCCATTGTGGGCACGATGGGAATGCCCACGACCTTTTTTGGCCCCTGGTGGGCTTGTTTCTTAATATTGTCGATAATTGGTTGTACTTATGATTTAAACTGACTAGTTTAATATTGTTGAAATTATATACTATTATATTATATCAATACATTTAATACTGTTAACGTAATTTTTATGAAAAAGTGAAGAACCCAGTAAGTTAATATGCTATAAAAAATATGGAGAATCTTCAGTAGAGTTTTTTAAGAGAAGGGGGCAAACGAGCGGCGGGAACAGAGAGGCGGTCAACTACGCCCATGGACATCCGCGATATCAGAGGAACTACAAATGCGTTGCCGGCCTTTGAGGAAATTGTAGGCTCGCTCCTTGAAGGACCATAAGTCGTACTGGTTTGGAAATACAGGGGAATAATCAAGAATGGTTTTCTCTGGCTTTGTCCTTTTTCCTCCTCTTGCACGACTACGATCGATATTGTTTCAAAACCAGAACTAAACTGCAGAAAGTTGAAATAACTTAGTTTTCTTTGTCGTTGCGTTGGGTGAGACTTCAATTTGCTGTTCAGGATTGACAAAAAACCTAAAAAGGAGCCGAAAAGACTCTACTAAAATAAAGGTAGAAAACAAGACTTATTGTATCATTGTGAGGATTTTCCCCAATGTCTACTTTTGACGTTATAAATAAGAAAAAGAAACCCATAGAATTGTACCTTTCAAATTTCCCGCAAACACTAGATTCTCAATTTAAAACACCTGGCAAACCATCATGAGTATATTCCTCACCTTTTATCTACGCAGGTTCGATATTATTCCCTGCCACTTCCATACATCATCTGTCAAATCGGAATTTCTCTATTTACGCATATTCTCTTTCATGCACTCCTTTTGTAAGTTGAAGAAAACGTAAATTAAAAAAATCATACGAAATGCAATCAGTTTCAGGCAGTCAAAAAGTTTCAAAACTCATAACACCAGTAGAAATAAAAAAGCACTTACCTGATTTTACTTTTAATTTAGACTTTTTGGTCTACAATAATGAAGAAAACTCTAGAACTTGAATCAATATAAACGGGGTTATAGCAGAACTGTATATGTGCTATCATATAGTACACTGTCTCTCAATGTGCAGTGGAAATGTCAGTTCATATAATACTACTTCAATTAAATACTGCTTGAAGTTTCGGGGGTCGCTATATAAAATGCGGAGGGGAAAGTGTTTTGTCTGATGAATTTTGAATTTGGATATTGCAAAATTTTGCGTTGTGAAGTCAATTTTTCCTAAGGTGCGTGGTAGACCAAAAGTTAGAGAAACATTGATCTATTTGTAATATAATACATCTAAAATTATTTAAAAAAAGATGCATGGAATCCTAGAGAATGATGAAATAGATGAATAAGGAGAGATCTACAGACAGAAGGTAGATTTAGATTAAAAACTTAACAATCTCTCGATGTAATGACACTGAAGTAGAAATAAATATTATTATTAATTTTTGCCGACACAAGTGGTGAATATTATACTGGATTTTTTAACGATGTCTTATGTGACTGAGAGGAGAGATCAGTGCATGCAGTGCAACGATAAAAGTGTATGTCATCGGATACAATCATTTTGCCATTCTCTGGCCTCATCATAGATTACCATTACTACTAAACTCCGTGATAAAATTATTGAGTTAAAAGAACACTATCTCCCAATTGTAAGTTGGGTAATGGTATTAGTATGACTTGTAAAAGTAAGAATTTATTCCGTAGCTCTCAGTTAGTGTAGTATAGATTATAAGTCTGTCTCGACGAGACTACAACCATCGACGTCACGTAGTCTGTACACAAAAGCTGTACATGAAAATATCGCCTTAGTAAATTCAACAAAACATTAAGTAAGGTTAATTAAACTTAATTACTTTTGCTAGTGATAATAATTTAAACAGTTTTAATCGACCATCTTTGTGCCAAACATGGGATTATCGCTGTGATCGTGTCACGATCTTTTTTTTTCGTTGCAATTATAAAATATACCTTTACCAAAATGTAAATCATTAGATTCGACCTGAATTTTTCGTCGTCCTAATTATTTTGACAGGTATAAGAATTAAGGCGCACTGCCTCCCCATTGTGGGCACGATGGGAATGCCCACGACCTTTTTTGACCCCTGGAGGGCTTGTTTCTTAATATTGTCGATAATTGGTTGTACTTATGATTTAAACTGACTAGTTTAATATTGTTGAAATTATATACTATTATATTATATCAATACATTTAATACTGTTAACGTAATTTTTATGAAAAAGTGAAGAACCCAGTAAGTTAATTAAAGCTGGATGGTGTAGGTATGGTTTATAAATGAATCGAAGTATTTGAGCTTAGATCTAAAACATTTATTAAAGAAATTTCTTCAAATATTACAATACACACGTTGCTAATTTCCATCGATTTCATAATCTACGCAGCGATTTTGTTACCAATTCAAAACTTGTAAACTAATTACAAGGAAACACTTACGGGCGTTTAGTGGTAAGAAATTCACAAGTTCTGAATGGCATTTCAGTGTTTGGCAAAACGAATTTATTACAGAGTAGCTTTGCTCCCGGACTTTGACATCATAACGACGTAGCAAATATTGCAAATACTATAATAGCATCAAAAATACTTATTTAAATGTCACATACTTCTCACACTCGTTATTTTATTAAAATAATAACTTAACATTCTTAGACTTTTTGTTATTAGAAACATTTGTTACGTCTCTATGTATGAGATATCAGTCCTGTGTTGCTGATTCGTTAATATCTGCATTTCTATCTTCCTCATAACATTACAGCATAATGTAATGTTGCATACAACATGCAAAACGGGAATAAATAAAAATAATTTCACTTCATATCCTAAGTTATTTATGCGAATACTAAAATATAAATGTATTCAGTTTTTAATTAATAAAGTGGAAACAAATAACAGGTGGCTGCAGGAAAATTGCGCTAAATACGAGACCAAAAAAAACAATCATTGATAAAATCGTGTTTCAACAAAAAAGCATTTTTAACCTAAAACTATTTTTATGTTGAATGTTTAATTGAGTACCTCCTTCTTTTGGGAAGTCGGTCAAAAAGTAAAATATATTAAATTAAAAGGCTATTCATCCCTATTTTGCTGTAATAAATAGTTCGCTTTCTTTTCATACATCTTATGATGGCGTAAAAAATATAATTACTTTTTTCATACAGGAAAAATAGGTAATATTGCGTGCAATTATTGTTTATATTTTATTTTAGGATATACGATAAAATATCTTGCACGAGAGAACATATTCTTATATTTCACAATAATAACTGAAAAGAATGCCAACAAATAAAATCTATATTGATTTAGAACAAGGAAGATGATAATTGTAAAGATTTAATTAAAAAGAGAAGTAAGATTTCGAGTTTTTTATTGTAATAATTTTTTTTTAACTATACCTTACTTGTCTACCTTGTTGAATTACTAGAATTACAAATTCCTAATGTAACTTTAAGACAGAAACATATATCTTTAGTTATCATAATTATCTTGTCCATTTTCCCATGTTTTTTACTTTTTAAAAATATGTGTATGTAAATAAATGTTTTTATAACTATTAAATTATCTTAAAATGTATCATACTGCAAATAATAATTAAGTTCATAATATTAGATGCTTTCTTATGTTTTAGAATAATTAAACTAAATACCACCAAAGTGCACTACAACATTAATAATTTAATATTTTCCTGTGTTTGCGGTAGACATTAAAGCCACAAGATGCTGGGCGTTATTTTACCTCAAGCCCAACTTTCAGGGTAGTTAGGTCTGACTGAGAACTGAAGTTTATACCTACAGACTGAATTAGGTTATACAAAACCGCTTATAACACTTGTACCATTTTCGACAATAAATCGTTAAACATTAAAAATGAAGAAAAACATTACCCTCCTGAGTCAGTCGGGCAAATATAAAAGTAAAATCTGATATGCAAGTTGTAAGCGCTTTCGACTTGCCTTGCATCTGTGCATTTGGTTCGGTAATTACCTACCACAAATTTAAAATCGAAATATGCTATAGCCGATACTAGTTTAGAGAAGATAATTTCTGTTGCCGCTGGTCTTATAAAAGAATATATAAATAATTCTTAATCGCGACTAACCCAATGGTTAAGAAACGGGTTTTGATGCTGCTAATGCAGTCAAATGTGACGTGTTTTGTGACGTCACGTGAGAGGGTAGCTAGAACCGACGGCGTTTGTTAGGGTAATCGTCCATATGGCGGGGCCCCTCCCAACCGCGCGTCTGCGGCGGCATGTCGTCATAGCCCCCGCGCGGCATGTCGTACTGCTCTCTGAAGCCTCCTTCCTAAAGTGGGCAATCATAAATGTGGCCAATATTTCTTTTTGTAACCAATAATATCATTCTTACGACTAAAAGTGATACAATGACGAACATTAGAAGGTATATTACAACTTGGGGCTATCTGAGACGGTAAACCTAATTTACACTCATCATCGTCCCTAAGAGAATGCCATTATAATAACAACTATTTATTCTTATTTTAGTTGAATAGTTAAAATCAAACCTGTAAAGAAATAGATAAGAATAAGGGGAAGGACTGCGTCAGAGGAAATGCAAAAAATTCAATACTCCTACTCACGCAGCAATGTTAATATCCTGTTTGACCTCTTTATGTAAAACTGCTAGTCATAATATTTTTACTTGCACTCAACAACTTACTAGACCAACTACTCCATACAATATCTATCGTATGAATTTCGATTGGTCGACAAATCTATACTAATATTTAGAGGAAAGATTTGCATTTTTGTATGTATTTGATTTTTAAACTACTGGGCTGATTTTTTAAATTCTTTCACCATTAGAAACATAATTTATCTGTGAGTAACATTATTACTAAATTTGAGGAAGTATTAATAAACAGCGTATTTCTGAACCCCGACGTTAAAAAATTCACTGTATTTTAACTTTTCTCAGCTTACGTTGCCTAAACCGTTAGAGGTATATAAAAATGATGTATGAAGGAATTGTAGGTCTCAAAAAGATCTACTGAAAAGCCCGCGATGGCATATATCTATATTTAACTGTTTTCTTACACTACCACTTTTTTGTTTACAAAATGAATTAAAACCCGTATGCTACTTGCGTCGTTGTTTTATTGGTTTCAATATTAATCCTTATCCAAATAAATGCGCTTGTTGTCAGGAAAATTTAATGTAGAATGAAATTGTCATTTACAGTATTAAAATTGGACAAATTGTTTAGAAGATATCGCGAACAGAAACAATAAGGGTAACCGAAAAATCAGCTCATAAACTAAACAACAACAACACAAACTATCGGGCTTAGAAATATGGAATCTTGCATAGAGATTTTTCTTACTATGTAAAGGTTGAAATAAGGGGCGAACGTAGATCTTGTACTTTTTAAACTTCACGCGGACGAAGTCGTGGGCAAAAGCTAGTTAAAACTAAAATAATTTCTGTTGCCGCTGGTCTTATAAAAGAATATATAAATAATTCTTAATCGCGACTAACCCAATGGTTAAGAAACGGGTTTTGATGCTGCTAATGCAGTCAAATGTGACGTGTTTTGTGACGTCACGTGAGAGGGTAGCTAGAACCGACGGCGTTTGTTAGGGTAATCGTCCATATGGCGGGGCCCCTCCCAACCGCGCGTCTGCGGCGGCATGTCGTCATAGCCCCCGCGCGGCATGTCGTACTGCTCTCTGAAGCCTCCTTCCTAAAGTGGGCAATCATAAATGTGGCCAATATTTCTTTTTGTAACCAAAAATATCATTCTTACGACTAAAAGTGATACAATGACGAACATTAGAAGGTATATTACAACTTGGGGCTATCTGAGACGGTAAATCTAATTTACACTCATCATCGTCCCTAAGAGAATGCCATTATGATAACAACTATTTATTCTTATTTTAGTTGAATAGTTAAAATCAAACCTGTAAAGAAATAGATAAGAATAAGGGGAAGGACTGCATCAGAGGAAATGCAAAAAATTCAATACTCCTACTCACGCAGCAATGTTAATATCCTGTTTGACCTCTTTATGTAAAACTGCTTGTCATAATATTTTTACTTGCACTCAACAACTTACTAGACCAACTACTCCATACAATATCTATCGTATGAATTTCGATTGGTCGACAAATCTATACTAATATTTAGAGGAAAGATTTGTATTTTTGTATGTATTTGATTTTTAAACTACTGGGCTGATTTTTAAAATTCTTTCACCATTAGAAACGTAATTTATCTGTGAGTAACATAGGCTATATTTCATTATTACTAAATTTGAGGAAGTATTAATAAACAGCGTATTTCTGAACCCCGGCGTTAAAAAATTCACTATATTTTAACTTTTCTCAGCTTACGTTGCCTAAACCGTTAGAGGTATATAAAAATGATGTCTGAAGGAATTGTAGGTCTCAAAAAGTTCTACTGAAAAGCCCGCGATGGCATATATCTATATTTAACTGTTTTCTTACACTACCACTTTTTTGTTTACAAAATGAATTAAAACCCGTATGCTACTTGCGTCGTTGTTTTATTGGTTTCAATATTAATCCTTATCCAAATAAATGCGCTTGTTGTCAGGAAAATTTAATGTAGAATGAAATTGTCCTTTACAGTATTAAAATTGGACAAAATGTTTAGAAGATATCGCGAACAGAAACAATAAGGGTAACGGAAAAATCAGCTCATAAACTAAACAACAACAACACAAACTATCGGGCTTAGAAATATGGAATCTTGCATAGAGATTTTTCTTACTATGTAAAGGTTGAAATAAGGGGCGAACGTAGATCTTGTACTTTTTAAACTTCACGCGGACGAAGTCGTGGGCAAAAGCTAGTTAAAACTAAAATAATTCTGTTTGATATAGATACTTGCTTATGTATAGGTTTATGTATCCAGTCAGGGTAAAAATCTGTACTGAATTTTAGAGGCATACAATAAGACTATTTGAAGATATGAACAAATTAATGAGGTAATTTGTATGTCCGCAAAATGTGTGCACCACAAAGGTCAACCTTTCAATCCCCTCTATAAGATAGCCCACGAGTTGAATCAACTCCATTTATGCAGAAAAATAAGTAAATTAACATATAGGTTTTATACGTTCGCATGAAATAATAAAAAAAACGTCGAATTGAGAAACTTACAATATAACCGATACAGTAATATTTTTGGACGAAAATAGCAGTCCGTACAAATGATCATCGCAAAATATTTATACGTACGTCTTATCATGATCCTTACAATATAACACGTATGTTTGTGGTACTCAGATGAGCACGATTCGAAGGTTAAAAGAAAAAAGTGCATTTCCTTCTTCATAATCTCCAGTGAGTACGTAATTTAATAGCAATAAAGCAGAGTCTCAGATAGCCCTTTTAGTTACAAACCTTTGTACCACCACACGCTACATACGCCTACAATATTTTTCTATTACAGTCATGTTAATCACTGATTTATAAAATCAGGCAATAGTTTATCGTATTTTATGGCTTAGAAAAATTAAGTCTTTATATGTGAACACACGTTTTCCCAAAAACGTAACATGTCAAGCATGCCAATGTTATTACGAAGAAATTCATGGTGCATAAAAAAGTTAAAATCAATTAGTTGGACTGTGTCAGCCTTATACTACTAAAATAGTACAAATTAACAACTAAAAAAATATAAGAATAGGGCATAATTGTCCAACAAATATAAAATGTGTTATAGAGAGATGTCATTGTAAAAACTTAGTTAAAATAAGTATTAGACATAAAAGTTTAAGATACCGGTAGTAATCTGTACCAGAGAATGACAATTTTACCAATTTACTGTGATTTATAGAAACTATACACTAAACATCATAAATTGTAATCATTTCATAGTTTATGAAACCAAAGTAGATATTTTATTTTTAAAATAAAAGTAACACATTATAGTTTCCAAATATGGACCAATACAACTGAGATTATGGAAGATTGATAAATCAGCTTAATTCACACACAGAATATCTATGTTTATCGTCTGTAAAATAAAATGTATGTTTAGCAAATTATCCTACGGGTATTCCATATTGTTTTAAGAAATATTTTGAAACAAATCGCGTCACAATATAATTTCTCAAATCTATGCACCAATTTAGGTTATAGTTGATAGATGGATTGATGGCAATATAACTTGTCATCAATCAGTCAGAGTCAGAGATATAACCTCACACTGTCACCATATACTTAGAATGCAGTGATTTTAGTATACTTCGTAAAACAGTCGACTTATCTACATTGTAGACACTAAGCATATTTTGGTACTAAATTATACCTATAAATATAATAATTCTTTTGTATAATAATTAATCAATATCTTGTTAACAGTTTTCTTCAAGCATTATTTCCTTCGCAATTAGAAATTATTAAATATATTGATTTCAACAGAAAGAATTGGTAAAATATTTCATTTCAATAGAATAAAGGTTATCACAGAGCCTATGCATTGTTGAATTCGACATATTTCTTGTACATATGTCTATATAATTATATCTATAGTAATATAAATTATAAGTAGATAAAATTCTAGTTGCTGTGAGCATATGTTGGTATATTTGTGTCAGCATGTAAAACAAGCAAAACGACTTACCATTGGCTGCTGTTGATCAAACATCCCCTGTTCTTGTCTGTCCAACATTGAATTCAACCTTTGTGCCTGTGGACAAGGAAAACAACTTATAAATAATTTGAATAAACTGGAGAATAAAAAAAATGATGTGGATTACAAAAGGGGGCAGATTAAATTAAAACTTTGTTGTGAAGATACTAAAAAACATAGAACCCTCATTAAAAATGATCGAAGTCATCATAACATTTACACAATATACTCTTGTATAGGTGTGGACTGTATATTCTTGGCTAGTTTGGTTGATTAATAAATAGCAGGCTTGCAGATTCAATGATATAATGGTACAGGGGACGGACGACGGCTGAAAGGGCCCCTCCGCGCTCTTCCCCGCCTCTGTTGCAATAGGACGCAACACTCTCTTATGGTGAAGTGTCAATGAGTGGGGAAGTGAAGTTAGTACCTGGACAAAGAGCGTGTTCTCCTGCTGGCGGCGGCGCAGCTCGTCGTCCTGCAGGCGCATGCGCTGCGACAGCTCCTCCTCCTGGCGCAGCAGCTGCGCGCGCTCCGCCCCGCGCCGCTCCTCCGCCGCGCGCTCCGCCATCTCCCAGCTGCGCTTCTGCCGCTCGCGGTCCTGCTCGCGCTGCCGCAGCTGCTCGCGCAGCAGCTCCGTCTCGTGCTCGTATCTGACACATCACATCTACTCTACACCCACATCTCACAAGGCACTATACTGTTGATCAATGAAACTGACCAACTGTATTCACCGAATGTGAAACACTTATTAGTGCTTTCTAATATTCCGAAGTTTAAATTGATTAATGGATGGATGTTTTTTTATAAAATGTTATTTCCAAAACGGCTAAACAATGGCATCTCTATAGCTCAAAACTTATAAAGTCGAAATATTTATAACTTACACATTCATCATCATCATCATCATCATCATCATCATCATCATCATCATCATCATCATCATCATCATCATCATCATCATCATCATCATCATCATCATCATCATCATCATCATCATCATCATCATCATCATCATCATCATCATCATCATCATCATCATCATCATCATCATCATCATCATCATCATCATCATCATCATCATCATCATCATCATCATCATCATCATCATCATCATCATCATCATCATCATCATCATCATCATCATCATCATCATCATCATCATCATCATCATCATCATCATCATCATCATCATCATCATCATCATCATCATCATCATCATCATCATCATCATCATCATCATCATCATCATCATCATCATCATCATCATCATCATCATCATCATCATCATCATCATCATCATCATCATCATCATCATCATCATCATCATCATCATCATCATCATCATCATCATCATCATCATCATCATCATCATCATCATCATCATCATCATCATCATCATCATCATCATCATCATCATCATCATCATCATCATCATCATCATCATCATCATCATCATCATCATCATCATCATCATCATCATCATCATCATCATCATCATCATCATCATCATCATCATCATCATCATCATCATCATCATCATCATCATCATCATCATCATCATCATCATCATCATCATCATCATCATCATCATCATCATCATCATCATCATCATCATCATCATCATCATCATCATCATCATCATCATCATCATCATCATCATCATCATCATCATCATCATCATCATCATCATCATCATCATCATCATCATCATCATCATCATCATCATCATCATCATCATCATCATCATCATCATCATCATCATCATCATCATCATCATCATCATCATCATCATCATCATCATCATCATCATCATCATCATCATCATCATCATCATCATCATCATCATCATCATCATCATCATCATCATCATCATCATCATCATCATCATCATCATCATCATCATCATCATCATCATCATCATCATCATCATCATCATCATCATCATCATCATCATCATCATCATCATCATCATCATCATCATCATCATCATCATCATCATCATCATCATCATCATCATCATCATCATCATCATCATCATCATCATCATCATCATCATCATCATCATCATCATCATCATCATCATCATCATCATCATCATCATCATCATCATCATCATCATCATCATCATCATCATCATCATCATCATCATCATCATCATCATCATCATCATCATCATCATCATCATCATCATCATCATCATCATCATCATCATCATCATCATCATCATCATCATCATCATCATCATCATCATCATCATCATCATCATCATCATCATCATCATCATCATCATCATCATCATCATCATCATCATCATCATCATCATCATCATAACATGCCCATACCATGCTAACCTTTTACTCCTTACCTTCTCTACTACGGGGCTACTCTCAAACTTCCTCTAATATACTCATTTCGTATCTTATCCAACTTATATAACTTACACATTAAAGTACATATTTGTACTCAATGCCTCTATTTAACATTAAATATATTGAGTTTCTACTGTACACATATTTTAAAGGAAACTGTTTTTGCAACAATTTTCAAGTTTTCTATTTTACTTTTAATCATTTGAGACATTCATAATGAGTGAAGCACTCAATTTTCTGCTGTTATGTTCACAATGTTAGTACTTTTTTTTTAACTTACTTGGCATATTCCATCTGAGCTTCAAGCTTCTCTTCTTCAGCTGCCAACTCTTTTTTGAGCGCTTCCTCTTTCTGTCTGTGAAGTTCATGCAATTGCTTCCATCTTGTTCCATATTCATGTTCAAAGCTGCTCAACTCAGAAAAACGGGGTCCCATCTTAAATGATGAAGAAAAAATTAAAAATGGCACTAATCATGAAAAACAACAAAGTTACAGTACAAATAGTTTTATTTACCTCCCGAGCACGAAGGAATTCTGGATGTTTCTTGGGTAAATTCTTCTCTGGGTAGCCATCAAACTCATCTGGTTCTTCATAGCTTTCAACAATTACTGGGCGCAAGGACCTGTTGAAAAATTCACAGTAAATTATCTACTTTGAAGCCATATTAAGCTTAAATTTCAAATATAAGTATTGTATCTGTTTGTACAACTTACGATGTTAAAAAGAAGCACTTCTCAGTACAATTCCTGATTGCAGACAGAGCACTGGGTTTGCGGGCAAACTCCACAACTCCCTCTCCTAAAGTTTTCCCTCTTTCATCAACTCTAACATAAGCTCTTTCGATTTTTCCAAATATTTCAAAGGCTCTAAAGAGGAGCTCATTTGATACAAACGGAGGCAAATTTTTAACTCTGACTGCACAATTGTGTGGAGCAAATCTCACTCTTAGAGAACGACCATTTCTCATTTTACCATCAAGCTCCCTTTTTGCCTTCTCTGCATTGACTCTGTAGTCCTAAAATAAAAAAAAACATATATTTTATATGAAAGTTACCACCATTGGACCATTGGATACCAATCCTATGTTCAAATTTTAACAAGACTTACCATTTTGATAAATCCAAAGTTCTTTTCCTTGTTAAGAAACAATTCTGCAGCTTCACCAAACTGGCCAAACAAATTCATAATCTCCTCTTCAGTAACATCAGATGTTAAATTACCAATGTAAAGTCTGCTTCTACCATTGAACTTTAGTTCTGTTTGGTCAATTTGAGGCAAATCTATCAAGGGTCCAACAAGCTCTTTGAGTTTGTTCAACAAGAAATGGTCCTGTAAAATATAAACCAGTGTTAAATACTATTTCAATAAGTGTTATCTAACCATATCAAATCTTGAACAGTTACTTTGTTGGTATATATGTTTAATATCTTAGAGGCTCAAGATCTTCTGTCTTGTATGATTTTCCATAGTAAAATATATGACCTCTATACCATACCTCGCGCTGCACTGTCTTCCCATCCTGCTGGCCTCTCATGCTGTGGCGCTGGTTGCGAACCGGGCCACCACCAACACCACCGAGCTGCTTGAGACCAAACTGCTTTTGGTTTTGGTTTTGGTTCTGATTTTGATTCTGTCTATTGCCTGGACCTCCTTGACTCCATGTTCCACCTGATTTATTCCCCCCACCAAAGTTTCCATTGATGTTCTAAAAAATGTGGTTATTAACATCTACATAATTTAATAATTAAATACTCCAAATAAAGAGTTCTGTTGAATGGTTACTTAAGCAGACCCTTTGTCTCAAATTCTTATACTAAATCTATGCTTGTCACATATAAGTGTATCAGTAAATTAAACTACTAACAGCAACAAAACTTACATCCAAAATGGATATGAAATTAACACTAATACTGCATTTTCTTTAATTATTTTCATTAAACAAATGAAATGACAAACAAGGGTTAACTGTAAAACAAACCTTTTGGAATTGGTTCTGGTTAGGACTAGGTCCTTGTATGTTTTTTTCACTCCCAATAGATTTGTCAACATCATCCTGAGATTTGGACTGATTTAATTTTTGCTGCTGCTGCTGCTGCAGTTGTTGTTGTTGTTGTTTTTGTTGTTGTTGTTGAGGCTGTTGTGGTGATTGTTGAGGTTGTTGTTGATTCTGTGGCCGTTGGTTTTGTTGTGGGCCTTGTGGTCCACGCTGGATTTGCTGTGGTCTCTGGTTTTGTTGTTGTGGCCTGTTGTTTTGTTGCTGTATCTGAGGCGGCGCTGGAGTGGAAGCTGCCGGTGGTGCCTGTTGGACCTCCTCACTTGGTTTATCCTTTTGCTGTTGGACTACCGGTTGAGGTTGATTGTCAGGCACAGCCTGTTTCACTGGCTAAAATTGACATTTAAAAATATGTCATAAATAACAATTGAAACAAATACAACATTGTTACTCAACCGAGAATTTGGAGACAAAACTTGTATATTTTTGTACACAGAACAGTGTGACACCACAATTTTTGGTGTTATTACAAAAATTATAGAAAAAATCAAGGTATTCCCAATTACATAAAGATCTAAGAAGTATATTTGCAGATAGGTTTGCTTTTGCAACGACGGGCGGCATAATGCTTAATGCCTGCGTTACACAAAATGGCGGTCGGCGTTCTAACGGGACAAGCATATTGTACCAAATTCTAGCAAATTAATTATCTCAATATCATTTTGATATTCAAAATGCTAGTTTTTTATAACACTGCCAAAAAGGTAAGGTACATGGAAAATAAACTAAAAACACGAGAAATTCACTTACTTCAATATTAGGCCGTTGACCTCCTTGTCCATGATTTTGGTTTCTTTGATTTTGATTGTTGTGTTCAAATCTAGAATTACGAAAACCTCCACGATTATTTCCTCGGCGACCCCCTTGACGCTGCGGCTGCGGTGGTCCGCCGTATCCTCTATTTCCAAATTGATTCATCCCTTGCATTTGCATAGCTAAATGTTCTGAACTATTTCAGACACAAAAACCAAACAATACAGATTTTCAATTACAGTAAACTGCACAATATTGTACTACAATGTGTTTAATAAAATAATAACTAAGAAAATGTTTAAAGTCACACTTTACGAATACGCGACGTTGCGTATGGCAAAGTATCCAACAAAACTCAAGATGGCGGACAAACTATCCGAAACGAACGGAAGGAAAAGGAAGATAAAGCAGTGTGGCCGATAAAAAAAATTTACCCTGCCGTGTACATTGAGTAAAAAAGCCGTAGGCCAAAGACTTTAGCTCTGGGGCGTTCTTTGGAGAACACTCTTCTATTTCATTTGAAGATGGCCACAGAAGGGGGTTTTAGTGGGTCAAATCGCACATGTCTATGAAAGATTTACCCTGATACTTAAAAAGACCGTGGACCGTAGACTTCGTAATTTGTTAACTTGATGGCCACAGAACACGGCAATTACCGTGGCACTGGCAACACTGAGAGGAAGTCAACTGCGTCCATTTTTTAGTCACTTTCTAGTGGTTCCGTTACATGCAACATCTGTTGGGTAATGTAAAATTAAATCAAGCTACTAAATGGCAATCGCTGTGTAAGATAAGCTTCTAATTCTAGAAGTGGATTCTTGTTTTCATTTCAATAATTGATACATACCATACTAAAAGAGAGAAATATTTATATTTCCACTTTTCCCAGAACTCACAAAAATAACAAAATGAATTAGGTATATACCTTTTATAAAGCCTACGCCGGCTTCAGAAGCCAAAATAATGAAAAAATTGAGAAGTTTGTTTTGTTTTACAAAAGTGATCTTCTCTTTTTAGACTTAATGTTGACTGAAGAAATAAAATAGAACAAACATGACTTTTATCTATTTCTATTTATTCCAAAACGAAATTGTTGATGTCATTCATTGCTGATAGATTGTCAATGTCAAATTTAGGGGGTTAAAACATTTTTAAAGGGCTTTAATTTTTTTACTTTATTGTTAATATTGAATATTATAAAACTTCATTTGTTTATTTATAATTAGGTATTGTAACGTTAAAAAAGAAATAGGCTAGATCAGGTTTTAAAACATGAGGCTGATGTAATAAACTGAGTCCTAAAATAAACATAAATAATGGGTTGAGGGTAGAAAGATATACTAGAATAAATTTACAATCCAATCCAATCTTAAAAAATTATAAAAATATAAGACTTGTGGATTTTAGAAGAAATCAGTCTCTACAAGTTATAGTAAACATGGACACACACAATGATGAAGATCCAGCTTTAGATATAAACATTGAAACTAAATATCCATTGCTGCCTTTTGAGAAACAAATTTTCATTGACATTCAAGAAAAGGATGCTTTACTAATAATGGCAAAGTAATTTTATTATATGCACTGCTTCATCATTGAGAATATTCATAAATACTAAATAATGGATTTTTTTCAGAGGAATAAACTATGACAAAGTTTTAGCCAACATTATCTGGGTTTACAATGATCCTGGTAATTTAGTTTTAGTTCTAAACAGTAGCGATGATGAAGAGAAATTATTCGCAACACAATTCAATCTACCTTCACTCCCAAATATTGGTACTGAAAGGTAAAACATATTAAAATTAAATCCGTGTATTTATTTAGTGTATTTAGTCTTAAATCTGTTTTTTTTTAGAGAAAAGACATATTTAGAAGGAGGTGTGTTTTTTGTTTCCACCCGAATATTGGTTGTTGATTTATTAAAGAATCGAGTACCTGTTAACCACATTACTGGTATCATTGTGTTAAGAGCACATACAGTTTTAGAATCATGTCAAGAGGCATTTGTGCTTAGATTGTATAGACAAAATAATAAAGTGAGTGTTTTAATGTAATTTACAATAGTCTAACAACTGAGACATATTTAATTTGTTTTATACACCATAGAGTACAATTTTATTGTTTTAATTACAGACTGGATTTATCAAAGCATTTTCTAACTCGCCAATATCATTTACATTTGGATATAGTCAAGTTGAAAAAGTCATGCGAGCACTCTTCATAACAGAACTATTCCTGTGGCCAAGGTAATATTTATTTTCTATACTATTATAATAAAGCTTAAACACACACTTCTTTGTTGCCTAAGATGTCAGCAATTACAGCATATTTTTGAATAATTCATTCTTTAATAAAAAGCCCTACAATTATGTCACACTTTAGACTATATATTTTCACGCTATTAAACTTAAGGGTAAATATTTTGGATAAAAACCCTAATGTGGGAAAGAGACCATAAGTTGCTGCCAACATCAAGGAAGCAAGATTGCCAAGTTTTGTCATGTCATGTAATTATGACATTTGCAATTGATAATTTGACAAATGTAAACAATAAAATGTATTTTTTATATTTTTATGCGGATGAAGTCGCATGGGAACAGCTAGTCTTATACACAACTATAACTGGTTAGTTTAAATATAATTGTTACTTTGTCAATAAGCAATTGAATGTCCATTGATATCATAGGTGAACAAATACTAACAAATAAAAGGAGTGCTAATTTGACCTTTTTTAAGAAATGTCTTATGTTCAATCTAATAAAAACATTGTATGTATGTTTGCTGTGAATCTTTTTGTCTTAAATTAAAGTATGTAAAACAATTTCTCTTTAATGTCCACCTTATTTATAACATTTATGTTCAATTATTATTTTTTTAACTATTAGATTTCATGGTGTAATAATAAAAAGCCTTAAAAGCAGACAGGCTGAGGTTGAAGAAATACAAATACCTCTATCCGCGAAAGCAGCACAAATTCAAGTGTGCCTCTTGGATATAATGAATAACACTGTTAAACAATTGAAAAGCATTAACAGGACACTTGATATGCAGGTAAATATGTGTAAACCAAGTTTTTTTCTAGCTTATATAAAACATGCTAACATAAAATACAACATGAATAAGTGAATAACACTGATAAAATTAGTAAATTTTTAATGACTTCGTAAAGTAATAAATATTTTTTAATTGAACAATTTATATATCTTTCACACCTTATATTTTTATACTATCTGTTGCTCGCGACTTCGACCGCGTGAAATTAAAAAATCTATCCTATGTTACTCACTGATACATAGTTTATAATGGTGAAATAATTTTTAAAATTGGCCCATTAGTTTTTGAGTTATTTCATTACATACAAAAAATACAAATCTATCTTTATAACTAACTCTTTATAATATTGATAACAATATGTAATGTGCTACCGCTTTAGGAAATAACAATGGAAAATTGTATAACAAAGAAGTTTCACAAAATACTACAATCACAACTTGATTGTATTTGGCATCAGCTTAGCACCAGAACAAAGGAGTATATTCAAGATTTAAAAGTATTAAGAAGTATGACTATGTGGGTAAATAAATACTATAACTTATTAATTTTTAGTCTTAAAAATTACATTGTAACTATAGTTTTCCACTATAAAATTATTCTTATAAAAACATTGTCATCTCAGTTCTATTTATGGCAGACAAGACAATAGAAAGAGAGGAGAATATTACGATTGTTTAGCTGATTAACTTTACGATGATTATTACAGCCTGACCAAGGATTAAAAATCCTAACTTAACAGTGCTTTAAGTTGCTTTTTTTTTCATCCCTTTCTGAACTTCCTAATATTATAAATGTGAAAGTTTGGACGGATAAATGTTTGTTAGAAGATATCCTTGGATTTTGATGTACAGAGATAGGAAAGCACAGATGTAGTACATATTTTGGAAAATAACATAGGCTAGTTATTTTTTTGTTTTAATGCCGCTTAATTCCCGCACGCAAAAACTAGCATGTGCATAAAATTAGTATAATACTATATTATTTAGCGACATGGCAAGGGATTTAATATTCCTGTTCAGGTTATACGATTGCATGTGGCTGAGATGCGTATGTTAAGATGGATGTGTGGTGTGACAAGAATGGATAAAGTTAAGAATGTGTATATTAGAGGAAGTTTGAAAGTAGCGCCAGTGGTGGAGAAATTGAGAAGCAAAAGGTTAGCGTGGTATGGACATGTTATGCGACGAGACAATGGGGACATAAACCAGAAAGTGTTAAGAATGAATGTGGATGGCTACAAAGGAAGAGGAAGACCGAAGAAAGTATGGATGGATTGTGTGAAAGAGGATATGCTTAAGAAAGGAGTGGATGCAGATATGACGGCTGATAGAGATGTATGGAAGAGCAGCACATACTGTGCCGACCCTCCATAAGGGATAAGGGCAAGTTGATGATGTTATATCTCATTATGTTTTTTAGAAATTTGATTCATGATGATCCAGTGTCGTTCTATGCTTTAGTAAGTAAGTATAGAACACCAGAGTATGCTAAGGTTAACTCTGGATGGATATTGCTGGATTCCGCAGACCAATTGTTTGGAGCTGCAAGAGGGAGAGTTTACAATACACGAAATGGTAAATTCATTCTCTATTATTAAAATACCTAATAATTATAGCCTAAATGTTAGTGTCCAGTGATTATTCAATAATTTACAAACTTAATTTTTCTTCTTTGATGCCAATTGCTTGCACTTTTTTTTTTTCAAAGTTAAGAACTATCCAGTATGTTTTAAGGTTTTTTTACTAATTATACTTAATACAATCTTTGCCATTTATTATAGAATTTGATCCAGAACACTGTCCGAAATGGAAATGTCTAAGTGATCTACTAACCCAAGAAATACCCAGAGAAGAAAAGAAAAAGGGCAAAGGGAAATTAAAAAGTACAAAAGTGTTAGTCCTTTGTCAAGATAATAAGACATGCTGTCAATTAAATAATTATCTTCTAATGGGCCCAAATAAATATTTATTATACACAGCATTCAGAAGAGATTTAACGGTAAATACAATTTGTTCGAAATATAATAATGCAAAGAAGTCTTTACCAGTGAAAACGGAGATTAAATTGAGTAGCACAGCAGATGGTGATGGAAATGATGGTGATGAAGAATGTAATAGTGATGAGATGATTAAATCAAGTTATGTGTTAACTTTGAGTCAGTTACCTGTTAAAACAGATATGTCCGCTGATGAAAGTATTTTTGAACCATTATCACAGGTAAGTCAGTAATTTGGTACTTTTGTCAAATATTGGAATTAAGAATATGTTTTTTTTTAATTCACTAAGAGTTAGCTTCCAATAAGATCTTTTGCACAAATGGACCGGCTCACACTGTAATAGTATAACTACACACAAGACAATCATGACATCTATGGACTAGTCATTTCGCTAATTCGGCGAATTCAGGCCACTTGCTTCTGTGCCACCTTTTAATAAACAAAAAAGGTTAAAAACCTTTCCGTCTTTGAAGAACAGAAATGTTTTGAAACATGTTATATAAACTACTTTAAGAAAGCAATGCACCTTTACATTCACTTTTATTAATTCCTCGTGTTTATAACTTTCTAATTGAGTTTTCTAGTTTTTAAATCTTTATCTCATTTACAGTTAGATGATTTGAACCTAACAGAAATAGAGAACGAAAAGCCTTTGATTTGTATTCAAACGTTTAAACAAAACGGCAACGTGTTTTCTCTGGGAATAACGTTGGAAACATTACGACCAGAATATATTATTTTGTACCACAGCGATATGTCCGCTGTGCGCCAAATAGAATTATTTGAATGTAGGAAGAAACCTGAAGAACCAAAGACAAAAGTTTATTTCATTATTCATGATAAAACTGTCGAAGAGCAAGCATATTTAACTTCATTGAAACGGGAAAAACAGGCATTTGAATTATTAATTGAAACTAAAGGTGTAAGTAAATTGCTATTTCTACTCACAGATAAATTACCTTTCCAATGGTGAAAGAATTTTTGAAATCAGGCCAGTATATTTTACATCATCATCATCATCATCATCTCCCCTGCCTTATACTACTCCCGTAGGGTCGGCGCACCGGGTTTTCGTCCTCCAAAGCACTCTATCATCCGTCATCTCAGTCATCACTCCCTTCTTGATCATGTCACCTTTCACGCAATCCATCTATCTCTTTCTAGGTCTACCTCTACCGGTGTACCCCTCCACATTCATAACTAACGCCCGTCTTGTTACATGCGATTCATCCCTTCTCATAACATGCCCATACCACTCTAACCTTTAACTCCTTATTTTCTCAACTACTGGGGCTACTCTCAAACTTCCTCTAATATACTCATTTCGTATCTTATCCAATCGTGTTACCCCACACATCCATCTTAACATTACATTTTACGTGAATCTAATACATACAAAATCCTCTTTGTAATATTTGTATTATTTTATGCGAAAGTTTGGATGGATGGATGTTTGTTACCCTTATCTCCTAAACCGCTAAAAGGATCTCAATAAAGTTTAACATATTTGTAGAACATAATCTGGAAGAAAACATAGGGTACAAACTAGGCATTTTTTTAAATTTCTCGTGCATGTTGTCGCGGGCAAAATCTAGTATGTATGTACATTTAGTAATTAATTTCTGTAAATTTTTTGTTCAGGTAATGGTTATACCCTCGTATCAAGATGGAAAAACTGATGAATATTTTAACCTTAATGTTGAACCAGAAGAAAATGTTTTAGATACCCGAAAAGCAGGTAAACTTCATTTGACGGTGGAGGAGACGCATAGGAAGGGGAAATGTCCTCTTTATGTGCGTCTCCTCCGTCAATAAAGGGTAGGCAACGCATCTGCAATTGCGGATGTTTATGGACAGCAGTCGCTTTCCATTTCGGTGGATTCAGGTGGCCGCTTGCTCGCTTGCCACTTTATATTAAAAAAAATGGAGATATTTTTAATACGAATAACCGGTACAGCATCACTACACATAGTCTTTTAATTAATTAATAAACAATCTAGATCCCGTTAGTAATCATTTTATATCTCTGACCGCTAGTTAAACTTCTATTATAGATAAGCCGTTGGGTTAAACGCGGTTTAATTATTTGTTTTGCTCCATTTATGAATATGTATCTTAATTTGAAGGTGGACAGAGTCTGAACAAAGAGAAACCGTTAGTGATAGTGGATATGAGAGAGTTTCGCTCCGATCTTCCCTCACTGTTACATAAGAAAGGAATTAACATAGAACCTGTCACGATTACTGTAAGTTACCTGAGTTTCTTAATTTCGATTGTTTAAAAAAACGTAGAAATGCGCAAGATTTAAATAACTTATAATTTATATGGTATTCGAAGTAGTTTTATATTTATTGTACATTTTTCGAGATTAGGGGGGGGATCCATAGCCTTTTGGCAACGCCTATGCATGCAACTAAGAGTTTTTTGTATGAATGCAAGAGGCATTGAAAATGATATTCCAATTATAACAGACCCCTTATTATATTTTTAACCATCTTATTATCTTTAATAAAAAGGTAATGTATTGAAGTTTAACTAAAAACACTCTTAGATTAATACTATTTAATAGTATTATTAAGAGGTTATATTTGTGATATAATGTTAATAGATAGGTGATTACATCCTGACTCCTGATATCTGCGTGGAACGAAAGTCGATATCAGACCTGATCGGGTCTCTAAACTCTGGTCGGCTGTACGCGCAGTGCACGCACATGTGCCGCAACTACACACGCCCCATACTGCTCATTGAGTTCGATCACAAGAAACCATTCCATTTACAAGTAAGTTAATTTGATATTATTGATCATGCAAAGTGTAATTCCGGTTAAAATAACTCTGTATATAAAATGTTTCGTAAATCTTACTAAACTTTGTCTGATATTGCGTAGCAATATCGACGGTCAAACATTTTATGCAGCTATTTTTCAAATATCGTTAAAAGCGTAAATTCGTGGACCTTAAATTTGACCAAATCAAGTTAACGACCCTCATGGTACCATATCCGGCTCGAAGGACCAATTGTTTGGTTTAAATAATTTATTGGGCAATATTACAGAATTTACAATAATATAAAGACAAGTATGCGCGTTGTACGATCACTTCGTCGCCGTTATTTTTCGGTATGCGATATATTTGACGTATGCGAGTGTTGCCAGCGTCTCCCGCGCGACCAGCACTGTTAATCAGTATTTTCAGGTGCAAACTTTCTATCTCTACTATTGTCAATATAGTACAGTATGGACTGACTACATATTTGAGATCTTAGACATATCTACTTTACATACCGGATTTTTTCTGGCAATGAAATCATAACATGTACAAGATAATTGACTATATGAGTGTACGATCAGGGTAGTTTCGTGGTGTCGACGGACCTGTCCGGGGCGGAGATCCAGCAGAAGTTGCAGCTGCTCACCATACACTTCCCGCGGCTCAAGCTGGTCTGGTCGCCCAGCCCGTACGCCACTGCCGAATTGTTCTATGAACTCAAGGTTACCTTGTATAGATAAATATTCGAAACAGATACATATTCCGATCGACATTCTGATTTATCTAATTAAATATTACAGTCGGTTCCCAATGCTTGATTTTACAATATTTTGTATAAAGACTAAGAAGTATGATAATGAAAATGTTTTTGTAAGAAAATTTAAGCTTTAATAACTCTATTAAAACTTGCTTATATTCCCTAAATGAATGGACTATTTGAAGTTCATCATTGATTTTTTTTTTCGTATTTTTATTTTATTATAGCAAGGCAGAAAGAATCCCAACGTGGAGGAGGCGATGGCTCTGAGCAATGAGAACACAGCCGACGACATGTGGTACGAACGATACAACATACTGGTACACGACTTTGTACAGAAACTGCCCGGAGTCACTTCCAAGAATATTACCAGAATCATGAACAGAGGCCAATCTTTGGACCATCTGATTACACTTACAAAGGTGAGATTTTTTTTCATTTCACAATTTAATCGTCAATAGCCTATTAAGTGTACGATTTACGATCACCTTGTCGAGAGTTCGGATCCAGCCATTGTCGTATTTTAATTGCCAATATTTCTTAAAAAAAAAACAAAACAAACACGCTAAATGAAAATAAAGCCTGGATTTCAATCAGAGATTACAATTGAAAAGGTAATAAGGTTACAGATAGTACAAGATAGTTTTTTTTTTACTATTTCCAGGAGCAAATAACAGAAATTGTTGAAAATAAAACAGAAGCAGAATTATTGTATTCAATATTACATGTGAAACCAAAGTCCGATAAAAGTAAGGAAGAGAAACCATACGGCAAGAAAAAGTTTGCGGGAAAATTATTCAAGAGTAAAAAATTAGAAGCAAAATAAAACACATTTGCATTGTTATAGTTCTTTTTTATTTTATAAATTACAAGGCGTATATTTCTTAGTTATTTCAAATAATTAAAAGGTTAAGAAAAATTACCGCCAAGGACCTAAAACAATGAATCGACTGTGAATTTTTTTTAAAATAACAAAAAAGGAAAATATCAAAATTCAAACCACAGAATATACTAAAAGTCGTTACACATTTCGTCACTGATTTTGTCGATTTTAAACATTAACTTACCATTTTTAGGGGCTGCCAGTGTAATAGTGCAAAAAAATAATTACAAGGTATATCAGTCTGAGCCAATTTAAATCTTTGGGAATTAAAAAAATTGTAAAATAAACTATTTAGCGCCAAGAACCTAAAACAATGGATCGGCTATAAAAACAATGAATAAATCAAGAAACTGCTACTAAAATTTTACCTTACCAGAACATTAAAAAAAGGATTTTTTAAATAAATATGTATCTAATTTTGCAATTTATAAATTACATACACTAAAAAATTAATTTACACACCCATTAGAAATGAAAATATTACAATAATTAGTATGTGAGATCAAACAGACTAAAAATATAAGGGAAATTAATATCCATGACAATACAATAGATATATTTATTTTATTCTAATTAAATACAAAAGGACTTTTCCGAAGCACAAGTTTTGTATAACAATTTACAAATCTGTAATTAAAACTTCAAAAGTTTATAATAAAAGTGCGTGGTTATAAAATTTATATTAGTAAATCATACTAATATTAATAAATAATACAATATCTATGTAGCAGTGGCCGGCAAATTATTCACAATAATTTTATTATTTGGTATGAATTTCAAAGAAAACTTCGTAACTACTACTAGCACAGATAATATACTATAGTAGTAACAAAATATGTATAATATTTTAATTGTACTCGAAACCTACAAATCAATTTTGTGCCACAATGATTGTGAGCTATTTTGAGTAACCAAAATGTCTTAAGCTTACATCTTATTAGGAAACTAACATCTAGGAGCATTTAATAAATAGTACATAAAAAGGTCTTAAATTTTCGTGTTACTTTCTTTTCCTTAACAAATACACTTTTCATAAACTCTTATTTTGACTTCAAGAATTCATTTATACACAAGCCATGATTTGCCAACCACTGTTTTTGCAAATATACTTTATATGTTGAAATTGAATGAACGTCGTAAGCGTTTGTAGAGGCAGTAAATGAGGACCGTTGCTAGGATAATAATGAGCAGTACATAAAATACTGTACAGTACAGTGATGGTCACTCACGATATTGATGGTTTTTGTCTGTCAGCGGGACATAGATCACACTCATTAGTTTCTTCACCGTTGTTGTACCATCTGCTGCTTTATCCACCTGTAAATTATCACATAATACAGTATCCAACACCAAGCTGTAGAGTTCTCTGTTTGATACAGACAGCTATGCAATGATATGAAAATCATATTTAACAACTCAATATTAATATTTAAGCTAATTCTATGACGATTGAGAAGTGACTGACATCATTTTACGTAGTTGCGATAAACGAAAATAATGGTTTACGAATTAGACACAAGTTGAATATCTCACTTGACTTTGTTCCATACCTGTGTAAGATGTTGTTCCCCTCCTTCAGGACCAACTGGCACAATGAGACGTCCTCCGGGTTTCAGCTGATCTATTAACTAGATTAAAATAATTTATGTTTAATTAGTAGTCACATAATAATAATGAAATTATAATTTACTTACATCTTTTTCCTCTAAATGATACAATTTTACTTAATATTATAAATGCGCAAGTTTAGATAGATGGATGTTTGTTATAAGGTATCTCCTAATCAGCACAACAGATCTTGATGAAATTTGGCACAGATGTAGAACAAAGTCTGGAAGAACACACAGGGGAAAAAAAAATTATTATATACTTACAGCTTGTGGCAGACTGGGTGCAGCTGCCCCAACATGAATAGCATTATATGGTGCCTCATCTGGATATCCTTTTCGCCCATCACCCGCTGAAAGAATTATTTTAGAAAACTTTAGTACTGAATATGTTAATTATATTTTAAAAAATAACATTTTTTTTCTCATGAGAGTCAAACTTTTAAATCTTACTAATAAATACAATTCTTGAATTGCAAAAATTGATACTTACCAATAAGTTTAATTCTTCCAGATGTTAGTAAATCAGGATTGCCATTCTGTATGTTTTTGGTAGCAAGAGATACAAGTTCTGGGATATGCTCAATTCCTACGACACTTCCAGTATCTCCAAGCATGATTGCCATGCAAGCTGTTAGATAACCAGAGCCAGACCCCACATCCAGGGCTTTCTCACCAGGAACCAACTGGTTATGTAGTCTTTCCAAGGCATGAGCATGCTACATACAATATAAGAATATCATAATAAACAGAAATGTATACCATTATTTAAGGCTAAAAAATATTCTATTAAATTCTTAGCTTGTCAAAACTGCAAGGTTTTTATCTTTTTCTTACAATTGTTTGCAAAACTTGTTTAAACATAGATATACCATTCTAATCTTATAACAACAACAAAACAAACAAAAACCAATATAAAGTGTTTACCATGTGTGGAGCACTAATAGTAGCAGCATATCCTATTGATTGTGGAGAGTCTTGATAAGGGGCATATGGGCAATAAAATTTACGATCAACCGCGTTCATTGCATTCGCTACAGTGATGGTTTTTATAATTCCGTTAGCTGAAAAAATATTTTTTTGAATTAATTTACTAGGCATAGTAATTTATATAATGGATTTTAAACGTTTTAAAGTAAATAAAATATGTAAAGTTTATTGATTTACAGAATACTAAGCAATAAAAACAGTAATTATACGACCTAAACAGGTACATGCGCAATAACATAATACGATATTATAAAATCAAAAATACCTCGAAGATTCCTTATCATATCTGCATTATTTACACCATGACTTCGCCACGCCATTACTACAATTATAGTTGAGACTAAAAGTAAAGAAGATTTATTCCATAGGGGCTCAATTTTTGCGGTTTTTATTTACTTTTTCAGGAATGAAAATTTGACAGCGAAATTGCTGATTTCTGCCAAACAGACGCAGATTATCACAATAAATTTCAAACGTCAAGTTTAAGTTCCTCTTTTTTATTCTTTGGTGGAACTGGAAAATGCTAGGGTTGGCAGATGCAGATATGAGAACCCAAAAGTAGGAGGATACAGGAGAAATATAAAGTTCTAGAAATCGTCTTCTTTTCAGAACGTGGAAATTCATGTTTGACATGTTTACCAAGACAACAGCAACCGCTATTTCACCAAGCCTTTACCTTAGTTTTAGTTGAATAAACGCCCAGCTCTTGACCTACCCATTTATTTTTTATACAGATTAGTGTCTTTGGCTTAGATACTCTTTGATTTAATTTTAATTTGACTTTGACTTTTAAGTTTAAGTTATACAAAAGCAATACCTTGTGCAAAAACATTATTTTGATTTACTTGAAAATACATTGTTAGTAATTTATTTTGAGTAACAACTTCAGCAAACTTTAAAGTAGTACCTTTAGGAGTTAGATAAAAAATAAATTTATAACACGAAGTGGCGTTTTCTTTGTGATTTTTACCACATAAAGTGATATTCTTGTTTAAACCATTTGGTTTTATAGGAAAAACTTTATTAATTTAAACCGTTATTAAAATATGGTGTGCGAAGGACCCGATCCACCCGAAAACTCTCAAAACAATTTGACCCCACCTCCTAGACATGAGTTTATAAATGGAAACAATGAAGAGAGTGATGATGATCAGTCTGAATACTTCGGTTACGAGCCACTCCCACAAGGTCCTGATGGTACCTTCATGGATTTCAGAGATAGAGATGATGATGATACAGTAGGAACGGTTAGTTTATAATTTGTACTCTGAACTCTGTTTGTACTGAAAATTTACTTTTAAGAATGTAAATGAAAAACAATGCAATAAGAATAGATGCATCAGACAGGTGTAAACTTTTTCTGTCACTCAACTGATGATACTAATAATTTCTTTGCTATTAAAAATGTATTAAAACAGCTGATTATTGCACTTCATAAGCATATGTCACTCTTTATTTCAGTATCCCGAAGATCAGGAAGTACCTTCACAAGATGTGCCTGCAATAGAGCCCATAGAGAATGCACTAGTTAGAGAAGTTTGGAGTACTCCTAGACCTACAGATTCCATACAAATGGATAATGAAAGAGCACAAGAGGTTAATATTGTTTTTTTTCTTGGGACTAACACGAAAATATGTGCAAAAGTTTTTGTAACATCATCATTTGTATGGAGATTTCTTGATGTACTTTATACACCATAGGATTGGTGCAAATTTTGTTGATGATCTTATAATACTTTTGTAATAAAATTCTTGCTAGGACCCTAAATCATACATCAATTTACTGTAACAAGGAATATTTCTATTTAAGCATTTGTATTGGTAGAGTTCATATAATATATTATATATCATAGATTTATAGCTCATATCTTTTTTTTTATATTTCATATAATTTTACAGGTAATGTCAGCGATGGCCAATTTTGCATTACCAGAAGCATCAATACCTGAGTGGGCACAGAGTATATCAGAAGAGCAATGGAAACAAACTCTTAATGACAGATTAGAGAGATTAAGGAATAATAGCTAAATAGAAACTAAAATTTTTATCCTGTGGATTTTTGCTGTTGAATTGCTTGTGTAGCCAAATTCAATAGAAATGAAAAATTGTAACAAACATAATTAAACAAATTTTCTTTAGATGGATGTAATCACAGACTTATTAAAAACAGACATATTAGAATTATCAATCTTAACACTAAAACATTCCAAAGTAAATCCATAGACTATAAATGATTTTCAGCCAGTGGAAAGTGTAAATATAATTTCTCATTTCAATTGAATTTGACTTTATAATAACAGAAAAGCTTTTCATTCTCTCTTGACAAACAAACTGAGCAAATATAATTATATTAAAAGGTTATATTTTATTGTTGTAAACTATTAGTTATCTCTAAGCATTGTAAATGGATTCAAAGGAAAATGTTAATTAAAAGCTCGCACAGACTACACCCTTTTATCGGCTAATAGCTAATAATAAATATTTTTTTAATAGCATTAAATAAACATTTTCAAACTTACCGATAGTTATTTTATATTAGTGCTTAAAAGGTTAACAATAATTTCTTGATCTTGTTGAAATATGTTTGTAAAATTATAACAATCCTCTTGTAAGTTAAAGATAACTTTTAAATAAGAAAGTTGAAAAGTAAATAAAGTTATGATATTATTGAAGTTTATTTTTAACCACAATATACTTCTTCGAAAGCTTTCTGTTTCATTTTTCAAAGATAATTTGAGTAATGATGAATTTGTTTTAGTGCAGTAAAAACGATTAGCTATATAAGTAACTCGCTATTGCTCGCGACTTCGTCTGCGCGGAATTAAAAAACAAATAGAATGTCTATGTGTTCTTCCAGATATTGTTTTCAGTGTTTGTTGAGCCACTCGGGAGATACGTAGTGACAAACATCCATCTAAACTTTCACTTTTATAGTATTAGTAAATAGTACGACGTTATGTTTGTATCCTATTACCTAACTACGCGTAAATGTCATGTGTATCAATGTGTTTGCATATTTCAATTATGTTTGTTGAATTATCCTATTAACGTATACATTAGAACTTTTAATATGAAAATATCCTGTACAATGACCTTTACATAACCATAATTCATCGATTCGCTTGTATAGAAACGAAACTACCATATTTATTATAACCGCGAGATTTCACTGTCCAAATATTTATAAAAAAAACATACTGTTGTCTCTGTTTCTGTCTGAAATAATAAGAGTAAGGTAACATAGATAGTGTGGATTGGTAATACGAACATATTGGTGTTTTATTAAACAAAATAACATGAAAAACAATTTTATTAACATTTAACAAAATAAATTAAACGGTAGGATCGAACACAAGTGCACTGAAGGTGATTAGCTTTGTCTTTTCGTTTCTAATGAACATAAAGAATGGTGAATCCGCGTAGAACTGTTCCGACGTTCGCGCCAGAATACTGCTTGTTGCTGCAACCGCCTCCGTGCCGTATTCTGTAATTATACAAGAAAATGAAAATGTACAATATTTTTAAAACTGTTAGGCGTGGACAGATCAGCGCATGTCTTTGTTTCAGCATTCGTTTGATATCTTAATTGTGTTTTGCGAAGCGTCCCTTTCGAAATTTCGGGTATATCTTTACTAAATGTTATGGGGGTTTTAAAACCTTGATATTGTTACTCATCGCATAAATTAGATAATTTTGGTTCCATTAAAACCATAGTAAAAAGGAATTATGCGGGTAGCATTTTTTCGGTGGTACAAGCAATTCAGTAATCTATACTAATGTTATAAAGAAGAAAGATTTGTATTTTTGTATGTATTGAAATAACTCAAAAACGACTGGAATTCTATCACCGTTAGAAAGGTAATTTATCTGTAAGTAACATAGGCTATAATTTCACGCGGGCGAAGTCGCGGACAACAGCTAGTTTATTTATTATTAAGCTTATTGTTGAGCTTCTGGTCGCCATTAAATATATTCTTTTGTGTAAAATAAAAGTTTGAAACTGCTCAGTTATAAGGATAGTGAGACTTACATTGTACCAATGTGAACTATCGTAACGCATACAAATGTCTAATTCGAAGTGCGCGTAATATAAAACGATCTATTAAGTATGTAATGTACATTAGTACTTGAAATGTGTATGTTAATTATTAGGTATGTCCAGTAATAAATTTATTACAATTTTTATTTGTGTGGTTTAATAAATCTAACTAATTTTAGGTTTTTTGTTTGCTATTAATTACTTTGCTCTCTAGTCTTTTTATAGACACTGACGTAATGTTGCAATTATTGTATTATTTAACCGCTCTATTAACATTCTTATTACGTTTAATGATTTAATATTAACACATTCTTGATAAGTAAAAGGATATTGTTATACCACAGGGTATAGTATTAGATTAGAAAGAGATGGATGGATCGCGTAAAAGGTGGCATGATCAAAAAGGGAGTGATGAGTGATGACCGAGATGACGTATGATAGAGTTATGTGGAGGACTAAACCTGTTGCGCCGAGCAAGATGATGATCTCTGCTGTTTTATACGTGATTAGCAAAGCATATCGTCACTTCTTTTGTACAACCCATGGGCATTGCCATCGTGGCAACCCTTCTAGGTAATCGAAAAATGTAAAATATATATAAAACTATATTGAATAAGACCATATAAATTGTAGACTCAATGCGCGTAACTTTGACTAAACTATCGCACAGTTGCTGTGCGATTGTCGTTTGTTTAGTTGCACAACTAAAAATCGAGTAGTATCGCACCTCCATATACGCTCATAGGAATCAAAGCGCGACTAAATAGTTGTGCGAAAGTTTAGTTAAAGATGTGCGCGCGCTCTTAGATACAAATAATTTTATTTATACATACCGTCGATTTTAATTTTCACTTCGTGCATGACTGAATCAACATATACTCCAGGATTCATAAGATTATTGACTATATTCTTGACTCTTCGTTCTTCCACATCGCCTTCGTTGATCCTTGTTAAAATTTCATCAACAGTTCTGTTTGCTATCGTATTTGTGTCTATCATCAACGCAAAATTAGCTTCGCGTGGATCAAACATGGATCTAATTCCTAATTCTTTTAAGTGTGATTCTAAATTTACATCGCTTTTGATCTCCATTTTAGGGAATCGCACAACCGTGTCTAACTCAGTCATCTGGTTTATTAAGCTATCAATCTTGGAGTAATCCAGACGCTCCATTAACTCTGTCAGTGACAATTCGTTAGGCATACGAGGTTTTAAAGCGTACATTGTTGTACTACTATCGTTGTATGGAAACGCGATCATATGGAGACCTGAGAAAAAAAATCAGCACTTTATCAATAATTTTGTATAAAAAATTTCTTTTTTGTTTTTAGTACCAATTACCAACCATCTTTTACAGAATGAATATAATTGAATTGACCCAAATTTAACATCAGATCCGCAGTGATTTTGTCCTTTCCTTGCGTAAATGTCATTCTGCAATATAAAGAAAGGTATAGAATATAATCAGTAACGTTCTTGTTTTAGACCAGAGTGGTTGGCAAAGGCCCATCATCAGCTCTTACACTATACATCAGATTGGTTTAATCCTAAGTTAGAGATGACGAAGGAAGAAAATAAACATGGAAACAGTGTAATATGGGAAACAAACGATATAATGTCAGAGTAAATGAAGTTCATAGATTTACAGATCTATTTTACGATGCGGGTAAACTGGTCGTAATAAAAATACGTACTTCCGTGTGTGTTCAGGTAAGAAAGGTCTCGCCCACTGCCCGCTGAAGTAAAGAGCACTTAATAGCACCACTTTAGTACTCATAGGCAAAGATTCCTTCAAGAAATTATCAATTTGCCCCTTAGTTTGCGTGCTCACCCAACTAAAAAATAAAACACATTATTTTCTTAACAAATTCAAAAGTGAATAATTAATATTTGCGGTTACGGTTAACCGAGAATACACGATTTATTCATACATAAATAATTGAAAAAAGTACTTGTTACTACATTTTTTTTTCTTCTTTTTACATTTACGATATTTTATAATGAGACAAAGGTAAGTACTCGTTGGTATTTAATTATATTATAAATGATTTATGCATGACAAACTAACTAGGACAAGGGTGATCTAAATCTGCATCAAATCAAAACTAGGTCCATACATGTTTTTGCGTACAATATAATAATAGTACAAAACGGAAACCACTCACAAAATTGAGTATTTTTAAAATTATATTTTATTTCGTTAACCGTTTTTTATTCTTTTATGAAATTGATTTTTTTATTTAATTTGGAATTGCATAGCGAATTTCAAATCAAGTGTTCATTATTTTACTACAACTTTCTAATATATATTTTCAATATATTCTGTAGCATTTAAAGTAGTAAAAGAGTCATATTTAGAGCGGACGCAAACCTTTGACTGAACTATCGCACAACTGTTGTGCGATTGTCGATTGTTTCTCAGCCAATTCAACTGTTTAGTTGCACAACTAAAAATCGAGTAGTGTGCGCACCTCCATAAAAGCTCATAGGAATCAAAGCGAGACTAAACAGTTGTGCGATGGTTAAGTCAAAGCTGTGTGCGCGCTCTTAAGTGACACTATATTAAAAAACCGCAGTTATTAAATTTTGATAATAAATGTTGTACAACTAACTCATTAATAATTTCCTTGACGTTCATGGTGTCAGTGAAGTTGACGGTTAGGACTTCGCCCCCGTATACCCTGGTGAGGTACTCGTGGTAGGCGTCACGTAGCTGTGACCGGCTGTCCACAAACACTGCGTCAGCGAATACGGTCTTACTCCACGTACCATCCGAGTTGACATGTCGCAAAAATTCACCGAACAATTCGTGGTTTTGGCGATTTAATAAGATATCTAGAAAAACGCATTAAAAGTTATTTTTATTGTTAAAAAACTACATAAATTGTAGTCGATTTCTAAAATTACAACTTGAAACTTGAAATATTTCATTTTAGGGCATAACCACAAATAAAGTTACTTAGTGACTTATATGCTCGCCTCGGCGGGAGCAATGCCGCGCACCCATATATTATAGATTAGGTCCAATACTGCATTTTCGTATGCAATGATTGCATCCTTGTAATAACAAAAAGTAGGATAAAAACCGATAAAAGAAAGTAATTTAAACATCACTATTCAATTGTCTTTATAATTAAGATTTATTATAGGAAAATGGCACGGAAGTGTTGTAGGTGCATCCTTTGTTGTCTTACCTTCGGAAAACCCAAGTGCCCCGGCAAGTTCGTCATACGACCTCCCCACACTGCCCAGTAGAGTCATTGCCAGCAGACCTGTTCGACATTAAAAACTTATAGGAAAAACAACTCCATAGGCAGTGCAATAAAATTAAATGAAACATTAATCCCTTTACGACACATAAAAGTCACAAGGAAATATAGCTTTCTGTTTATGTTTACTATAGGATAAAGTGTCGTGAGAAACAAGCTGACTTTTTAATAACAAAGGTAATCTCATAAGTTCCCATATTTCACCGGCAATACAACGGCGTCAACGCATAGTCGACTCAAGTTAATTGATAGTCACTGGGTCGTATATAAAACTAAACTTACATGATATGCTCGCGGGTGAGATGACAATGTTGTTATCGGGATATTTTTTCATCATTTTCGATAACAATTTGAACCCGAAATCATTTATCGAGTTGACTAGTCTATTACTTTCTTCATTATAACTAAAAGAACTGAAACTAAAAAGAATTTATTTGAACATATTTAAAGGTTATTAATAAACGATGAGTATAATTTATTATACACTCTCGACTAGGCAAATATAACTTCTATCATGAAATAATAAAAATAGCTTTAAATATTAAACTATTGATATCGTTATTTACCTGGGTAATTGAATATCCATTTGAGCATAAGTTAGTTGTGTAAAGGCAACGAAACTCAAATAGAAGAATATTTGCATGTTGATGATTTCTGTAAAGAGATTAAGTAAGTTAGAAGCAGAAAAATATATCTAACTTCGGGTTTTTAAATTATTTTCCAGAACTTACTTTATAAAATTATATTATATTTAGAAAATTAAATCTAATAATTATCCACATTTAAGGTTTTACGCGAAAGTTAAGTTACTCCCTACTTCAGTAAAGACCACGGTAATGACACGAGTAAATTATTCGTTTCGAGAATTATTGTTATGCATATCTATTGATAAATTAGCAACTTTGAACTCTGCTACACCGAAAACTTCTTTGTATCCTGTTTACAATTTTTATCTTTTATTTTTCAATGAATATTTTAAACTAAGTACATGTTAAAAACTACTGTGATCTTAAATACTGTGTAGAAAGTAAAACAATTGACGTGCGGGAATTCCATGTAGAAAATTCAAATGAATTTTTGGCGCAAAGCAATAATTTTGCCGCCAGCGAGCAATTTCAATTCGATTCCTGTTAAATTGGGACAGTTTTTACGCGGTCTTTTTGCTAAAAACATAAAAATTGCTATTGTTCCAATGTTTTAATGGTATAAAATCCGATCTTTAGATGAAATTTAGAAACTTTCTCCTTCAACGAGCGTGCGAATTCATTTACATAATCAAGTAATTAATGATTAAAAAGCAAAATAAACTGAATTAATGCCGTGAAAATGTATTAAATGGGAACAGTATAAGCAGTCTATTTTCTTATTATTCTTAAGTTAACATGTACAATATTTTAACGCCGTAATTGATTCTGCACATCGCTTGATCAAAACTATTATTTAAATAGTGAAGTGAAAATAACATTTAAAAAGGTTTACAAAAAGTACTTACAAAGTCTCCAATTAAACGACTTAAATACTTAAATTTTATCCAATTTTACTACAACTTGATTAAAAATAACAACATAACAACACGTAAAAATCGTGCAAAACGACTGGTGATTTAAACACGACTGCCCACACGATGGTCTGTTGTGCAACTGAATAATCCTTGAGATGAGTTGTGATGAGGACAAATAGTGACGATACAGCAGTCGCATGCGATTCTCTCACGTCACAGTATCTAGTGCAAATACAAGCCGGAGCTTTGAGATATTTTAATGATTCAAACAATTTAACAACAAACATCTATAACAAACATCTCAAGGGAATGCCCGCTGACCAAAATTATTTCGTTTCTGTGACGACAAATGGGTATTGAATTAGAACATAAATTCCCACTCATTATCTCTATCTACTTACGAATCGTTTATGTAAACAGTTCAAACGCCCCAAGTAACGTACATACGTATATTGTAGAGTTCGCAGCAGCTTCACTCTCGATAGAACGACGACAAAGAAGACAAATGCAAAATGTATAAATACCCTCGTTTCGTCTGATAAGTGCGTTCCGGAGACTAAGTTCTATTTCTCTTCTGCCTACACCCTTTTCTTGCAAAGATAAAGAAGTGGTTTTATAGGAAAGAGAAATATAAAATATCCTCTGTTCTAATGAACATCATTAATATGATACGTTACTTCAGTGAGATCCGGTAGCCTTTTGCGATCGATGTTTAAACTCGTCGCTAATGATATGGACACGTACCCTTACAATGGATATGTTTTTCCTTAATAAATAAAAACCTACGTGTCCAGGACAATAGCTATTAAAGAACGGCATAGCATTTGCCGTTATGTCTTGAAAACAATAGATATTTTCATCTCATGGCATACATTACGGCATTTTGTAGTTAAGTTATAAACATTACTGATGGCCGTACTAAATCTCTTCTATTGGACTTTTTTGACCATTGTACACATAATTTTAACTTTATAAATAAACAACTTAAAAAAATACAAAATGCGTATATTGAGTAATATAGCTATACGATGCCAACAATACGTCTATTCTACAGGAATCAATTTAAGCGGGGAGGTTAGGGGCGGGGCAGATGGTAAGGACGCATGCTCTCAACAGTATTGATTATACGTCGCACGCAACGTGCTTGGCAAAGCGCCAGAAACTTAAAGCCAGGACAGGCTACAAATGACGACAATTACACTGATGGATATGTTACTTTTATAATATAATGCTATACGATAGATGTTTCATATTTAACTGGTTAATTAATATTTCTCACGAAAAGGCCCGCCGTAGCTTTTTATAAGCATGTTACGGTTTCTACATCAGCGAAAAATATATGTAACCAGATCATAATTGGGATTAAATGTAAAAAAAATATTCTTGTACGTAGTTAACCTAACATTATTCAAATTCATATTTGAATGAACTGTTCTGTTCTATAACTTTTCGCGATACAGACTAACAGAGTGCGTAAATGAAACGTCTATAAAAAGCTAAAAAGCCCGCCCATTCATAAATACGTTCACTCTCGTATACTACTTTGTGTATGTACATAGTATGTTAGCTACAATCAACAAAAAGATTCTTGTAAGCAGATATACATTTTATAAGATAAACGATTTATTCTATGAAGGTCAATTTATTATTGACATTTTTTTATCTCCAGCGACCTCATTTTAGAAATACATTAAGTTAATGCGAGAATAACATAACTATGAACATGTAGAGCTTTACATAACCACGTGTTTATTATGTAATTAAAGTTTTATTGTTTGGGGGTAAGGAGAGTTGAATGAAACACAAAAATATCAATCATTTTATAAATATTCGCAAATGTAGGTCAAATGTGGTACAATTAAAATGAGAGGAAATATAATTCATCAACTTCATATCAAAAAGGAAACATCCTTGCATTGTTTTCTACACTTTATCATTATCTTAATTACGAACTGTAAAAAATTACATCATAACTAACTATCGTGTATAGGAACTTGAGTCTGTTAGCGATCGGGTGAAT
Organism: Papilio protenor; assembly: GCA_029286645.1. Lineage (NCBI taxonomy): Eukaryota > Metazoa > Arthropoda > Insecta > Lepidoptera > Papilionidae > Papilio > Papilio protenor. The sequence goes on from JAGSMZ010000011.1 coordinate 6,305,818, forward strand.
GCTTTACAAAATAAAAAAAAAACCTTGCGTATATAATTACCATAAAACATTTCGGTGCATACAAGTCATGTTCACCCTACCTCTAAATTTAGACTCGCTAAACTGAATCTAAAAGCTTCTTAAAATAACCACTTATTTGAACAGAACTTAATTAAAAAATGCAAAACAATTTTATTGTAGAAAGATCTAATAAATCAAAGGGAGCCTTTGATGTTTGTTGTGATCAGAACACGCGATAGAGTGTAGAAAATGGAATCGTGTACGTATTCACATCAATTGCCACTGAAAACCAATAAAACACAACACGCGAGGTCATCCCTCGCCATCGAAATACGCAAGTCAATTAAAATGGCATTTGAGAAATTAAAATTAAATAATAAAAGATGTGACTATTTACAAAATACAGACCAGTTGTCGAATTATAAAATATGTAGTACGAAGACATCGGGTATACGTAGCATTGTATGCCTTTGACAACATGATATAAATATATTGGTACACAAATATTGGATCATCTTGCTCTGTTTTCGCCATAATTTTAATTACAATGGAATTCTGTTGCTACTTGTTTACGTGCTTTGTAAATAATTTTATAATTGCCAACAAATCAACAGATATAGTTGTGGGTATTAAGAAGATCTCAAATGATTTTCAAAATACCCACACAAACTTTCAAATAACGATTTAAAAAATGCAAAACAATTTTATTGTAGAAAGATCTAATAAATCAAAGGGAGCCTTTGATGTTTGTTGTGATCAGAACACGCGATAGAGTGTAGAAAATGGAATCGTGTACGTATTCACATCAATTGCCACTGAAAACCAATAAAACACAACACGCGAGGTCATCCCTCGCCATCGAAATACGCAAGTCAATTAAAATGGCATTTGAGAAATTAAAATTAAATAATAAAAGTTGTGACTATTTACAAAATACAGACCAGTTGTCGAATTATAAAATATGTAGTACGAAGACATCGGGTATACGTAGCATTGTATGCCTTTGACAACATGATATAAATATATTGGTACACAAATATTGGATCATCTTGCTCTGTTTTCGCCATAATTTTAATTACAATGGAATTCTGTTGCTACTTGTTTACGTGCTTTGTAAATAATTTTATAATTGCCAACAAATCAACAGATATAGTTGTGGGTATTAAGAAGATCTCAAATGATTTTCAAAATACCCACACAAACTTTCAAATAACGATTTAAAAAATGCAAAACAATTTTATTGTAGAAAGATCTAATAAATCAAAGGGAGCCTTTGATGTTTGTTGTGATCAGAACACGCGATAGAGTGTAGAAAATGGAATCGTGTACGTATTCACATCAATTGCCACTGAAAACCAATAAAACACAACACGCGAGGTCATCCCTCGCCATCGAAATACGCAAGTCAATTAAAATGGCATTTGAGAAATTAAAATTAAATAATAAAAGTTGTGACTATTTACAAAATAAAAAAAAAACCTTGCGTATATAATTACCATAAAACATTTCGGTGCATACAAGTCATGTTCACCCTACCTCTAAATTTAGACTCGCTAAACTGAATCTAAAAGCTTCTTAAAATAACCACTTATTTGAACAGAACTTAATTAAAAAATGCAAAACAATTTTATTGTAGAAAGATCTAATAAATCAAAGGGAGCCTTTGATGTTTGTTGTGATCAGAACACGCGATAGAGTGTAGAAAATGGAATCGTGTACGTATTCACATCAATTGCCACTGAAAACCAATAAAACACAACACGCGAGGTCATCCCTCGCCATCGAAATACGCAAGTCAATTAAAATGGCATTTGAGAAATTAAAATTAAATAATAAAAGATGTGACTATTTACAAAATACAGACCAGTTGTCGAATTATAAAATATGTAGTACGAAGACATCGGGTATACGTAGCATTGTATGCCTTTGACAACATGATATAAATATATTGGTACACAAATATTGGATCATCTTGCTCTGTTTTCGCCATAATTTTAATTACAATGGAATTCTGTTGCTACTTGTTTACGTGCTTTGTAAATAATTTTATAATTGCCAACAAATCAACAGATATAGTTGTGGGTATTAAGAAGATCTCAAATGATTTTCAAAATACCCACACAAACTTTCAAATAACGATTTAAAAGTGCATACAATTCTGCATATACTCTGATTATAATTATTTAATACTAATATTTACTTTTATCAGGGACCAAACATAGTCTTATCCCATTTACAAGCTATCAAAAATGTTTATTTTGAGGAATATTATGCATTCCCGATTCGAAAACACGTTTTATTGGTTTTAGTCATATGTCAAAGTAAAAAAAGCTCTAATGAACATACTCATAATCGTGGTTTACAAACTAATTAATAAGAAATAACCATTTTAATACTTTAAGACATAAATAATAACACATTTTAAACAATTTAACTTGCTTTCTTTGACTTAAAATCTCTTATGTTCTAGATACTTTGACTACACTAATAGTATAACCAAGTCCATTATATTACATTGTTAATAATTATCCTATACTGACATAATGTAAAAGGCGGTAGGCAGACAACTCCTTAAAACTATGGACTCAGAAACAGAGTGTCACAATGAGCTAGAAGGAAGGGCTTAATAATAGTATGACAAATTCACTGGATTTTATAACTATAGAAATTAATATCTTACAAATTACCCCAATAAAGTTATAATTAAAAAATTAAATACCCGCTGTTTTGTGGATTAAGCGAATATTAGCGCAAAATCCACAAGACATATCAAGTAAGTTTTTTTTTCTTAAAATTGAACAGACAACTCTAGCCTACATTATACGAATGTTCCGCACTGGCTTTAAAACTGTCTATTGGGACCGGAGTATATGAGAAATAAATAACTCGAATCACATCAAAGAACTACAAAGTAAACATAACAGCATCCGACAGAGTTAGAGAGATTCCATATAATTACACATTATCAATACACGTTCCTGAAACGTACAATAATGAAATTGATGATCTTAATTATTGCTATATGTCAAAATGGAGGAATCTCTGTAAAACTATCGGATAAGCAACATCTCATACATCTGTCACTATATCATACATCCACATAAATAGCTAAACAAAACACACATACACACACATTCTAAAACTACCAATATGGTGGCTCGAACTAGCGTAACTTAATAATGAATTAATGATCAGTCTTAACAAATTCATATGATCCCCGAAACAGGAGCACGGCACTGGTTTCTTCAATACGTCATTCGTCACTCTGTTGCCGAGTCGGAACTAAATAAGGTCTCAAAACTTACACAAGAAGAAAATATTAACAAAAGCACTGCTGGTTAAGTTTTAACAAAATAAAAACGACAGCAAGTTTAAGCGAACAATAATTAAAACACAAGACCGTTTTAGCTAAACATGGATCCACACGATCCACGGCGGGGCCTTACAATCTAAAGTATTTTAAAATTTTTACGAATTTTTCAATCGTTCAAATCGATGATCAAATCACCATAAAAACTGTAGATTTGACTATAAATCGATAGTATCAAAGCTAAGTAAAAGAGACATCGGGTGTCAATCGTAGCCCGCTCGATTGGCCCAATACCATTCTACCGAGCAGCACATTCTAACCTGCTCAGTAGGTGATGCGATTATTTCCTATTTTCACAATATTAGATTTATATATGGGTAGAATAATGAACATACTTGTTCCTTTATAGATATTTAATTCAAGATCGTGTTTATATTTAACCAAGTCCTAAACCATTACTATGCTTATTATAAGCAATATATCTACTTGAATTAAATATAACGTATAAATCATGCTTCAATTAAACTACACTTCACAAGTATTACACTAAACTATGCTCGAAGAGATTCGAACATATGGAATGCTCTAGAACTTCTGACCCAAATATTGAGGGCGAGGTGAAAGCCACTTGTTACATCACTATCATTAAAGAATAAAGAAAGCACTGGGACTTGTAACACAAACACTACACTGGACATAATATTTTACAATTTAACTTTTAATTTTATTCACCCTCTTTTACAATATAACTGAAGTCAATAAAATAGTAATACATACGTAACTTTTACGTACAAACCTTACACACAATAGAACCTATAGAGCATTCAAAATACATACAAAAATTGTATAGAATGAAAAGGAGATACCTAAAACTTTATAGTTCCCACAAAAACTGTCTCAAAAACTGTCATAAATAATAACTTATTGAGAATATGACGAGCTTGCAGTTCCAGTCTTTGGGAGGACTATAAACACTGTCTATCAAACATAATTTTACACACTATATACCTTCAAATGAGTAATTGCAAGTTGAAAACAACTTATATCGCCGCATGCCTAACAATTCTTGTTTTACAATAAACCAGAATTCCAATTTACTTCCAAGTATCAATCTCGACTTTGCTTATTGCTTCCTTGATCAATGTTTTGCTGGTATTTACCTTCAATAGCTAATAATTGATCTAAACCGTCCGATAACACAATTCTAGTCTTAACAATTCTTTATCTACCCCTACACATTTAACAATATCATGAGATAATATTGGCACGCGGCATTCGAATTACTTATTCTGTCACCTAATCCTATGTAAGTCAGTCATTACAAGTCATCGAAACTGCAGCAAGCCGCATAAACCAAACAGGTCGAAAATTACAATCAAGTATCATTAAATTTGAGACTAAACTAAGCACAGTGCCGACTGTCAACCACGATGCATCCTTTTAATCACATATCCGTACTATCATTGTGTAAAAAAAAATAAAAAACGCAGACTTATCGATTCGTCACTTTGGAAAAGACAATTTAACAACTAAAATTTTTTTAAAACTATATTCGAGGAGGGTCAGGGAGTGCTCGTTGACCGACTAACTCAGTTCGACTAGCGCAATCACGAGTGCTTGACGACGATAACGCCCGGCCGCGGGGGCGGCGGCGCTCGCTCCACTTTCTTAGTCAGCGCCAACGGAGCGTCTCCCGCCTCCTCCCGGAACAAGTGATCCCCTTCCAAGTGACGAATAGCCTCTACGATCGTCTCCAAATTCTGACGGCTTGTGCTAGCTAGGTACAAGCGCGAGGATGCATCATGTGTGGCATCGGGCAACACTTCCACTTCCACTCTCGGTTCTGCTTTAATAGCTGCTTCCAGTAAAGGTGCAACAGGAGCCTCGACAACCGGTGCTTCGATCTCATCACCTTCCAGTTTGCATAGAGAAACATCTGTCTGTTCATAGTGAACAGGGTGTGTTAAGTCTCTCCCTGTTTCTGGGTAAATCTGTGTCTCCAATGAGTGCAAACGCTCCTCAAGCAATCTTCGTAGACGTCTTTCCTGCTCTAATTGAGTTTTCAGTTCAGAACTTTCGATATCTTTCTTTTGAGGACCGTTTGACACTGAGATATAAGCAACTGGTTCAGGTGATCTTGACTTGGAGATTGTATCATCAGTCGAGTCAGGAATAATAGATGACACATGAGAAATAATTTCACTTTTTCTTTTCTTCAGTGGTATCTCTCCTCCTTCATGCTGGTTCAACAATCTCTTTAATTGACAATTTTGTGACAATAATCTCGTTTTTTCTTGCTCCAAGGAGTAGATGTACTCGGCTGTTTGCTGCAATATTGCTGCCTGTAACAATATTATATAAAATAATAATTTAATATATAATAATTCAGTATATACTCATTACCTTAAGTCAAATCATGCAAGAACTTGTTAAGCATGTATTAAATTTAATTTGATATTCATTAAATTACCTCATATACCTATGACCAAAATGTATTGTACAGGGATTTTAAAAACATCTATTATACATATAAAAAACTATATTCTGTTAAAAATATTTAAAAGAAATGTCAAGAAAATTTACATATAAATCACATTGCCTCATTTGCTCATAAAACATTCACGAATTCAGCAAGAACTGACCTTGCTCAGCTTTTCCCCCTCATGACGGGGTAAAAGTGTTCGTAGAGCCTGGAAGCCAGCGTTGATGCTCTGCATGCGCCTTCTCTCATTGCTGTTGGCAATCTCCCTGCGGATTCTCTTCTCAGCCTCCATTGTCTTACTTCCTGATGTTGAATGCTTCTCACTCCTGGAACACAACACCATCCATATTAAAAATTGTATTGTAGGAATATTGAATATTGAAATTTTTTATAAGTTTTAAAGTTTTGTTTCACAGTAATACATTTTAAATTACTTTTAATATACACCAATTTTGTAAATAGTTACTTTCCAAACTTAAAAAAAAATACAAACATATTTTTTTTTATATTTTTACATTATTATGTTTTATAACAGTGTTACACCATAACATATTTCAGTTTTAATTCCAAAGTGCACAATTAAACGATATTTTAGTGAAAAAATCAATGTTTATTTACCCATCACATTATTATCAGCGGTAGTATACAAACACATGTGTATGAAATAGCGCGTTAGTAAATGAAGCGCCTACTACGCCTATTTGATTTGACCAAACATGGCGGACCAACAGCTGACTATAGACCGGCAAGGGGCGGGAGCGGCCTCAACCCGCGAAATCATGTGTTTGACAGAAACATTACATCTATTTATACTTTTTTTTGAAAAAAATAAACAATATTTTAACATAAAAATATGCTATTAGCAAGTCTTTCTTTGGTCAAAAACTAAAGCCACGCCGGGTGTTCTTACCTGGCAAAAGCGTGATCCGACGCTTCTTCTTCGTATAAGTTGTAGTCTTCTATTTCTAGCAAACAAACGTCATTACCGTGTAATGACATTACTCAGCCGCGATAACACAATTTAGCGATTTTTCATCTAAATATCTGAATTAATGCCGAAAACCCCAATTTAGTTCCTTCGATAATCACAATGGCGGGAAATGACAATGAGTTCGGTCAGGTGACGCTATGCAAAATTTAGACAGCGCCAGTGAAAACTAAACACACAACACCTTTTAAAACACAATTTAGACAAATGTTAATGATATTAATGCATTTATTTATTAATACATTGAATGAATTCTTTAAAAACACAATTAAATTGGACGAAGTCAAGGGCAACACGAGTACCGCGACATATCGATGCGATCATAGACAATTTAACCATTTTTTAAGTCTTCAACTCTATGGTATAGAGTACAAGCGTGTTTTTTTTTAAATCTTGTTTCTTAATTAATGCCTGAAAACAATTTGCTTTTAACAGGTAAAATAATTAAATGATAGGCCAATTGTAAGCCCCCTAATACTTAAATAATATCACTGTTTCAAAATTAGGAATTTAAACTTGTAGGATTTTTCTTGCATATGTTGTTAAATTGTACTTAATTTGATGGAATGTTTTGTAACGTGCTCAGCGTGACAGTGGGAGCCAAAAAATTTTAATTCTGTATTTATTTTTACTTTTTAATATTATGCTATGATTATTTTTTTAAAGAGATATTTTCAAATTCACTTTCTTGAACGCAGTTGTTACAATCGGGAGTCGGAGCAAAAATTTCTTATGTTGGCTAAATTGAAGCGTCTTGATCCCAAGGACCAATCACGAAAAGATTCAATTTTGAATTTGTTCGAGGTGGGTGGGGATTCTGTTCTGCTGCCCGCCATATTGTGTTCGGCTGTGAGTGCTGGGAGTGAAAAAAATATTTTATTTGTAGTGTAAATTCTTTGTCTTCGTTGTACGGATTGAATATTGAAAAGGTAAGACTTAATTAATATAGGTTTTTGTCATAAATATATTTTGTAAGATATATTGTTACTGCTAGGGAACATACGCCGGGTCGTTAAATCGATCTAAAGTCGTTGATACTAAATGTTTCCACCGAAATGTCCGACACATTTGAAAATTTGGGGTGGAATTTTTTATTTTAGATATATAAATTAAAGTAAAATTCTCACGAAATTAAAGTCACTGAAAATACGAAATAGGTACATTTTGTTTTGTAGGTAGATCGGTATAATGGTAAAATTGTGTTTTTTTAAGTACACAAAGCTTTGCATTTTTCTTTATTCGGGCCTTTTACTAATAACTTTTACTTTTGCATAAACATTAAACGTATTCTGGGAAATTGAGTCTCGGTGCATAAGTACATCGGCCGATGAATCATCGCTGCAACTTACCCGGTGAGAGCTGCTAAACAAAGGTCGTTAAGTACACACTAAATAAGCTGTTAAATTGTTTTTATATTTAATTCTGACAAATAATTGATTAATCGTATATTTTTGGTTTAGAATTTCTCTCGTGTCCGTAAGTCACAAGCACGTTGTTATTTCCGTTAAAACATAAAATATTTTGTTGCAATCCTTTATGTTCAACACGCGTTTCTAGAGATACATTTTATGCATGTATTTCTATTTAAATAAAGTAGACACATGAAGTGGCAAAGCCTTAAAAGGAATAAAATTAAGGGAAATAATTAATTATTAAAATAATAAAATGATCGTTTTAACAATTATTAACCAAAAAAAGGCTGAGTATCATAGAAACCATTTTTTTTATTTTAGATATATAAATTAAAGTAAAATTCTCACGAAATTAAAGTCACTGAAAATACGAAATAGGTACATTTTGTTTTGTAGGTAGATCGGTATAATGGTAAAATTGTGTTTTTTTTAAGTACACACTAAATAAACTGTTAAATTGTTTTTATATTTAATTCTGACAAATAATTGATTAATCGTATATTTTTGGTTTAGAATTTCTCTCGTGTCCGTAAGTCACAAGCACGTTGTTATTTCCGTTAAAACATAAAATATTTTGTTGCAATCCTTTATGTTCAACACGCGTTTCTAGAGATACATTTTATGCATGTATTTCTATTTAAATAAAGTAGACACATGAAGTGGCAAAGCCTTAAAAGGAATAAAATTAAGGGAAATAATTAATTATTAAAATGATCGTTTTAACAATTATTAACCAATAAAAGGCTGAGTATCATAGAAACCATTTTTTGATATCATCCCACCAAAGTGCTTTATAAATAAAATTTTACACTGGTTTTTAGACAGACTTTGTTCAAAATCATTTTTTGGTTAAAGAATTGCATCAATTTGATAATCAGCTTAATTTTTGCATATGAAATTGAAAAAATCCTCCCATCTTAAGTACCATAGAGATTGAGAAATACGGATAATTGAGGGATTGAGACAAATTCATATAAAGTTTTGCATGTTAACTTTCATATCTAACTAAAATATCAGTCTTTAATTATTGATTATTGTTTGTAAAGAAGTTAGTTATTTGATTACAATATAAACCATAATTGACTTAATTTTCATATGACTAAAAAAGAAACTCCTTTCTCCACTGTTTTTAAAATTTATATGTTCTTTGTACTACAACTATAATCACTAGGACCAAAAGGAGCTACATGAATTATTTACTGATTGTATCCATTAATTACTTTATTGTATGATTGAATTACATTACAATGACTTAATTGAGGACTTCCCCTACTGAGTTATAAATGATTTAAATATGGCTTCCTACCAAATGTGAACTAATAAAATCATAGGGGTCCCCCCTTCGCTGCTTAATGTAAAATACAGAATACAATTTGTAGCAGCTTATTTCATCCTTTTTGTAACATTGTGTTACTATTTTTAACTTTTGAACATCATAATTAGAAGAGGTAGATTATTTCATGTATATAGAATCAATTTATTTTGTATCTTCTTATCACAGGCACAATCTAGAAGGAACAAGCAGATTTTCCCATATTTGTAGTATGTTGATAGCTGCAGGCAATGTGCTTCATCTTACATTTAAATAAACAGAACTCTATGTCCTAATTTCGAAGTCCTTGATTGAGCCACAAAATAAGAATTTATAACAGCAAGCTGTCAATCAAGTTAGCAAGACTAGAAATGTTGATTATTTCTTTTTGCAACTGCCTAAAAACCACGAGCTTTTTTCAAAGCTCAGAGTAATTTTAAAAAAATGAATATAATTTGCAAGATGTAGGTTTCCTTCAGTTAATGTAAGTAATAACGAACTCGCGAAAATGTTACGAAATGTATAAGTTAATTTGGTAGTTTCGAGAACGGTGTCTCGTACTTACACATAGAGATGTAAAACTGTGCTGCCAGCTCATATGTCTGGTGCTAAGTTACTGCGGTCTGTGTCCGCAACTGGATATCGATTTTCCACCTATTGAGTAGACACGCGTCGATTCGCTCCATACCCGTACATCTATATCAATTTATTAAATATACAACATTCGTATAATTTCACGCCGAGCTGAACTCTATTCGGTGTCGAGAGCAAAGTAAAAAGTGGTGTAATGCGATTCCCGTTACGTACTACGTAGTAGTAGACTGCGTGCGGTTGTACGAGCTAAAGTATTAAAAAGCCTCGCCAATGTGTACTTTCTATACGTACATTCGATACATACAGCTTTCAGAGCGGGCTTGGCTTTGTTAGCTTGCTGCGACGTATTTATCGATCTTTGCAGTTCGCGGTAGAATTTTGTCTCACTCCAGTTGAGTGTATTTCATTACATTTCAGTATAAAAAGTAACAGTTACTTTATATATTTTTTAAAATAAAAAGGTTAACCGCATTTTGTAATAACCAGTATTAATCATGTGAATAGTATGAGTTACAAGTCACGCAAAATAAAGAATACAACATTATTTACACTGCAATATTAAAAGTAGGTAATATTTTAATCAAAACAAAACGTTGGCATATTTTTCCTTTAATAATTTAAACTAAGTAAAGCACTAAAAATACATTAAACGATACGAAAGGTAACACAAGAAATCCCCTTTTGCGGTTACGCCTTACTAAACCTATTTTAACCACATTTTATACAAGTTTAACAAAAATATTGTTAAACTTGTTATGAGTTATGAAGTGTATATTTGTTTTATTCTTACACGCAATAAACTACATATTTACGTCTCTTTTCCAAGGCTTATTTATTCTGTTCAAACATTGTCAGTAATTGCGTATCGAGATGGCCGGGTCTGGGGAGAGGGCTCATTTCGTTCGACGAATTATCTACCCGGCTGACCTTGAACGATCCAGTCAAGGTTACCGATACAGCACTTAACTTGCTTATAGTGCCTCCTATTGTAAACCCCGATGACAATGAGATCGGGTTGACTGGCTCCACTCTAAAACCATCATGTGGTGGGGGAACGAAAAAGGTCGTTCACCTCGTGGCATGTATCAATTTGATATAACTATGATGGATAGTCACTACTAACGTTTAAAAAGATCAATCAAATCATGACCGGATATAATATTGATAGTTAATTTATCACCTTATGCGGGTATAGTGTTGTATATTTGTAAAATTGAGAAATAATGTTTGGTCTCTGTCCATCAGTTAAAAAGGAACAATGGCAATCTACAACTTGCAGTTTATATTATTAAATTCATAAAAAAAACGTTTAACCGCGAAATAATTTATTAAGAGTTAGCATATTTTATTTGAAAGATATTCTGTGTTTCATTAAAGCTAGAGGAGATGAGCCTGCGAGTTATAGATTAAGGCACTCTTGTATTAATTTAATAAATTAATGTATTCGTATTAATAGGCTAACATAAGAAATTGACATGTTTTTCTGGTTTTGCTTGTAACCTTTGTATATCTAGCAGAATAACAAAATGATTCATTATTCTCAAACACTGTTCTAATCACCAATGGCTCATTTATTTCCCTTGACAAACATGCACCATTACTTAATTCAACTTTCTTCTAAACCAAACAGATATCTTGGTAACAGTTTTGAGACTCCTATTATTGTATACAATTATTTAATTAAGTGTAAACATTTAAAGTAGTGTGTGTTTGTGTATAATTGTTTGTCGCCGATAAAGCTTTGAGTGCTGCATAACTACGTTAGCTATATTAAATATAGTTAAACCGGGACATATACTAAGGCCAGAAGAGGTAGTCTCTAAATGAATTATTCTGAAAAAAGTTGTGTTCGATTAATTATTTTTAACAGACCCTTTTAATTTGGTCAACTTAACCAAAAATTATGTACTAGTTGAGAAAGACGTATCTTTTGGTGTAAACAAGTAAAGTGACTTTACGAAATGTAATATAGAGGCTGTAAAAGCAGGTTATTATGTAATGAAAACATGCACGGCGGTGTACCTATGACTAATATTCGATTGAGAGCCTATTTTTGTTTTTCGTTGGCGTGTTTGTGTTCGTTCATTGTAGAATTAGTTGTAACGTAGGTTTTTAGGATAAAAACACCGTACCAGTTCCCAATTTTTAGACGTAAAAAAACAGGTTTTCAATAGCTTTCTGAGGCAGACAATGGAGTGATATCCGGCACATTCGGCGTGGGGTGGCGGCACTACGCGTGACTAATGTCCCCGCTATTTATATTTGTACAGCATGCACTCGGATAATGAACGATAAACGTTTCGATGTACAAGGAATTGGTTCGCCGCCTCTGCCAGAGCCCGCGCATCTTATCACTCTCAATTTCGTTACAGCAGTGCGTTGCGGTGGCACGTTTTTGTTACCTCCAAAGTGGTCGTATGTGAAACTGTGTTTTATAGTGCTATTATCTTGCTATTGTTGTAAAGGTTGGCGAGACCCTAGTGTTTGTAAGATATTAATATATACAATTATTTGTTGGATGAAGTCATATTAAATTATTGACCATTAACACCAGTAAGAAGTTTAAGAAATAATTAAACGCGCTCTTACATAGTACTTTGTAATACAAGTGATTGATCTGTTATAATAGCTTGTAATATGAGTCGGTTTCATACTCTGAGAAGTTATATGATTTTTTGGAATAGTGAATGTGTACAAACAATGAATACGGTATTAGTCATAAACGTATGCGCAGTGAAAGCGCACGCATCGCGATGCATCGCTGAAGCTATTTTTGGCGTGTTAACGATTATTTCGGGTTGTACCCGGTGCCGTGACCCACTGTCGTTGCTACGCTCGCTCCACTTATAAACTCGACTCACCTATTTTCGTCCGGTTATAGCGTTAATAGGAATTTCGCCTTGACCTTTGATAAGCTTTTTTATTCCCATCAATGTGAGACGTGGGAATTATTACAAGCAAATTAACGTCCGTAGTCTGGAACTTTTTTTTAATTTAAATGCTATCTTAGCTTTTGCAGTCTAAGGATTTTTGGTTTTGCATCTTAAAATCTCGCTTCTATCGTATCTTATTATCTTATAAGTGTGTTAATACTCCCATAGTTTCAAAATGTTTGTTGTCGCATTTAAAACATTCACAGTGAGGGGATAATAAAAAGCACTTCTACTTGTATATTACAAAAATGTATCAAGAACAAAATTTCATTCAAACGTTGAATGAAGCTAGGCAGCCTTTTCACATTTTCCTTACTTATTTTAACCTTTCGACACAGTTGATATTGCAGAGAAAGTACTTGTTCATAAACGAGTCTTGGATGTAAGCTGTAGTGTTGGTTAATTTTAGATGCACTTATATAGAAAGTTCCGTTTCTAGACTAAATTGATTCGTCATTCTCATCATCCTTATTAAATGTTAAGTCGACGAGTTTGGTACACGTGCGCGCAATTCGTACTGGAGTGTTAAAAATGTGCCAGTAGATAGAACCGTTACTCTTTATCCATTGTTGCTTTGCAAGATGACTATGATATTGAGTACGTCTATTTATAACTTTCTTCGATTTATTGTTCAATTTGTTAACTTGATTTTTACTTATAGACGGCCTCAGCTAGCGGCCAACATTTTCAATCATGTTGTGCTTAATTTTTATTTATCTACGCGCATATATTTTGTAACGGTCTGAAGCTCATCGAACTGTTAGTGTTTTATACAAAATAATTGAAAAGGCAAGTTGCTATGCGTAATGTATCTATAAAATATTTTTACGGTATAAAACGATAAAGAACAAGTATATGCCCTCTCAATCTAGAGGAATGGATATTACGGATTTTCATTTTATAGGGGTTTCAGGTATCTATCGGGTAGGTATCAGCTAGCGTAGCACAAATATGAATTAAAAACATAGTTGCTATGTATTCATTAATAGGTAAGCTTTTGATTAAAATGTATTCGTAAACTCTGTAGAATAAAGAATATGAAACTATTGTATCGGTACTGCCGCTAATGGGAACTCTCTTGAAATTCCGTGAACAATTTAGATTAAAAACACTTGGAGCGATAATACGGGTGGGATTGTGTTATTGTCGCGGTTGTTTAATTGAAACGTTTAAGCGGGCCGTGTCAATTAAGAGGGTGGCTGTAACAACGACCCGCTAATTGCTCTGATCGGCGCACATCTAGCGTGTAATCATTTGTCGTATTCAATTGCAACGGGTAATGTTACGCTCTGTTGCTTCACCACGACGATACGAATATGAAGCAATTTGTAAAGTTATATGTAAAAAAATATGTCCGAATCATTAACGCCAAAAGGCTGGGACTAAGCAACGCGAGATATGGCCTTTAGTAACTGACTAAAGTTGATAGACGTCTTTGTTATCCGATTCATTTGTGTTTTAAGCCGAGCCATTTGACGTGGCAGTTGTGCATAGCCCTAAACTTAAATTAGAAAGTAACACAAAAACTATAGAACCGTTGTAAGAGACAACACAAAAGAAGCTGTAGAGCAAGTATGTTTTTTGTTTAGGTCAGCTATGGGTGCTAAGCAGAGCAAGCGCTCGGTGGACATCAGCGGCAAGGAGGCGGAGGGTGCGGGCGCGGCGGAGGTGGCTGCGGCGGGCGCGGGCGGCGAGGGTCGTGTAGAGCAGTTGGCTGACGCCGACGCCCTTAAGCCCCAACTCAACGGGGACGCGCACATACATGAGCCATCAGTGAGTACAAGGCAATCTACAAACTAAAGACCTACAAAATTAAAGGTCCTATTAACAAGAAAATTCTATAGTTCACATACGGTATTTTTTTTTATTAATGTATGTATAAAGAAGATAGTACTACTGGATAATACTTTATACCGTTACAACGCATACTCGATTATTTAATTTTATAATATATTCTAATGCAGAAACGACCGTAGCGTTTCTGTATCGACTGTGGTTATTTTTTCACTAAAACTCTGTTCTCGTTTCGATTTATAGGCAAGTAGCAGTTTTTGTAATAAACCGACAGAGGTCTCATTGTTAGCGCATCACGCAAAAAATATTGAATGGATTTCGATCAATATTTCTTGTTTTTTTATCACGTGGTCATTGTATAAAAACTATGGCTTGCTTTGGGCCCTTCAAGTTCAGCTGTTTATTGATGTATTGGACCTTCAAATCAAAATATACATTTCTTAACAATTATAATAATCATATTCTAATTGAAGCTTTAATTTATTACTAGTTTACCACCCGCTTTCGAATAAAATAAAATAAAATAAAATGATTTGTATACCAAATATATTTTAGGAAGTCGACGATTGATGACTTGGAATTAATTGCAGTGTTGAATGCCGGACTATAAATTTATTGGCTGGTGTGGGTCATAAACAGTTTTTTGATAGCGGAATGAAGTGGTTAATACGAACTTATAAAACGCGTTTAATGAATGACTGGCTACCAATATCATGCTGTTTAATTAATACCAACGTTTTTATCTAAACACTATCAACTTCATTTGCATATTGTGATGGTCCATTAGAGATATAGGCGTCGATATCGCATCAAATTAGAATTTTCTAATAATTTTTAACCTTATCGCTATTACTCAAATTATTTAAATTAAATAGGTACCTTTTTAATTTTCAAACCGTGTGAATCTCTTGGAGACAATTACAATTATCTCTTTTTAACTAAGTTTCATTTCAAATCTGATACAAGTCTAGGAGACGTAGCTATTGTATTTTATGTACGTACCGTGAATTTAAATGAGACACGATATCCTAAACTAACACTTCTTCCTGAGCCCCTTCGTAGATGTGTGTGTAAACAAAATTAATTTCTATTTATATTTGTAAGCGTTTGGTATTATTCACCAAGTAGCGGCCATTAAGAAACCGTACAGTTTCGTGACTTCCGTCCCGCCGCGTGTGGCTTTAAGTTTTTTGCGCATGTACCGACGTAGGGTTTCGGGGGACACTATGTATATTTATAGATCGTAATGGCAATGCTCTCGCTGCATGCTAAAGTAGTTAATTGAAGCAACAGATGAAGTAACGTCGTTTGATTCTATTGTAGCTGCCTTGTTGGGAGTTGGAACTCATCTAGGCGTGTAAATAGGTTACGCAAAACTTGTGGTCATTTTACGAAACATTACTGTCATTTGTTATGTACCTAATGTTATTTGACACTGCTGCAAATTATAAAATTTTAAGAATATTTAAACTTAAATTTAGTATGTAGCACTAGCAATTTTTCCTTTTAAGATATGAGTAATTTATTTTAATTTATTGCTAATATTTTTCATTATGTTAGCACTGAACTAGTTTTATTGTGGAAACGACGTGGAACCATTACTTTTAGTTCGAAGCAAAAGAATTGCCGAAATAATAGATGACATATGTTTCCAATTTGTTTCGAATTCTCTACGCTTCGTATGAAATAACGTGGTATGCTACAACGTTGACTTTCTTACTTCAAGGACAAAGAGAAACAGTTAGACATCGGCACACCTGAAAACGAAAAGGATGCCACAACAGAGAAGGAGAACAAAGAGGTAGAAGAGGCAAAAGAAAAGGAGACTCCGGCAGTCACCAACGGGGACAGTGAGCAGAAAGAAGAAAATGGAGACGCGGCCTCTACCCCTGAAGAAGCAAAGAAACCTAAGAAGGAAAAGGTATATATTATTTTCAGCCTTATCGGTATAAGCACAAGCAATAATTAAAAGCTTTCTTTTTATTTAAGCGCTAATTATCTTACCAATGCTGATTTTTGTTTGCTATATTGCGTATTTTCATTTATAAAGCTAAATCGAAAGTCATTATACACATAAAAAGCCCAATAGTTGCATGATCGTTTGCCATTAAGTGTTCTAACTATAGCATGTCGCGGGCAGGTCAAGAAGAAATGGTCGCTCAGGTCGATCAGTTTCAGCAGAAAAGATAAACCTAAGCAAGAAAAGAAAGCTAAGGACGACGAGGCCAAAACACCGAACGGCGAGACAGAGAAACTGCCGGAAGAGGTGAGCGTATTCAAATTACATTAACGTAGTATAACACATGTTTGCGCTTTAAGTAGATATTGAAATCTGCAATCCGTTATTTTTCGTCATTTTCAAGTTGAACAAACCCGCCGACTTCGATCTCTAAAGCGATAACTTTCTAGTTTTCTATACCGACAATAACTTATTCGTATTCCGCTAACGTCCGTAGCGTCAATGCAGCGGCGAGCCGGCGCGGCCGCTGCGACTGTCCGCGCGCACTTATCCATCATGCCACAGCCTAGCCTCAGCCCACTTTCCAGCCGGCATTGTCCGCCATGTGTACACTGGGGAGCCGAATTATAATCGTTACAATGTCTACAACTATTTTAGGCTTACAATCGCGAGTCAACGACCTCGCCATGCGAATACTGGCCGATGTGAAATCGCACGGCCCAGAACTGGTACGAGGGCGGCCGCGACCATGTTCTCTAACAAATAGCCGACACAGCTTACATGTAGCGCTCGATGTATCGTTTTATCTACACAAATAGCTTGATCCGGTTTATTAAAAAAATATTTCTGACCATTTGCCTTGATTTGTAATGTTTCGGTGCAACCTTGTGCTTCTAACGATTTCTACGACGGGTATCTCGCTACGTCTCAGTGCATTGCACTCGCTTGTCGGGGAACAATACGCATTATAATTCAAAATGGTGCTATATCCGCGCTGGACGAACGTGAGCGACTATTGTAGGCATTGCGAGACAGCGCCCACATCCATTAACTCGTCGAGGGCGCGTGTTGACCACCATTCACCACCCCCTGATCACCGTTCACGAACAAAGAGTTCGTGTCCGCCCGCGCCGCGCAGCTCGGACCTTCGCGCGCCATGCATCGGTACGCTCTTTGTTATCCGTTATACTTCCTGTTTGACTTTTTAACTACTTTCATTGTCCGTTCTGCGTAAATGTGTACACACTTTTACTGTTATAGGGATAGCTATGAAGCGACGTGTATACAAAATAAGCTAATGTTATTATAATCACACATTGTGTTAGGTCTCGCAGTAATATCGAATCTTTTGTTATACGACGTACTCGCTCTTACAACTAATTATTATTGCTTATACATCGCGTTTATTAAAATCGAAATATAATTGTACCTAATCGAATATTATGCCAACACAAAACATTGTTTTACATACAATAGGAGCATACTTAGAGACGTCATTCATTGTGCGGTACATTTTGGGGTGCGCGTATTTTTGGTGGAGCGCGCAGTTTGTCCAGCGAATGTTTACGTCTGTGCACATGTGTTGCGCGGCGCGGCGCCGGCGTGCGGTCGTTAGCACTCAGCCTCCCACAACGAGATGCTTCTGACACACATATCTATATCGCAGCCGACGCTCCAATGTGTGTACTCTGGTAACTTTATGTTGGCACCATTGTTATCCCCTCCATTATATCCGCTACATATGTCGTTTACTAGACACCTATGTGATATTGATCAAAGACGGTTCAGCTTTTTCAAATGCTTGGAACCGGTTCTAGACGTAGTTTAAAAAATATGCTCATTATCCATGTTCAAATTTTATTGTCGATCTAAGCAGTCGTTCTATAATAAAACTTTTGAACTGCCAATATATCAAGTCATCCATACACCTTTTATAAGGGCAAAGATATAAGAGGAAGTACGGCGCACCTGCCACAAGTGTGCGCTTGGTGAATACAAGAATTTTAAAAAGTCATTCATGTAGTATGATTGGTATGTGATTCTTCTGACTGACTAGGTCATAAGTCGGAACTCCTTAATCAAGACATTCCTCTTTCTAACAAATTGATGTTTATATGATTGTTTATGTGCTACCAGTAGTTGCTTATGACACAGCAATGTGTCATATTTACACAATGTTTTACAAGTTCCAGCTATTGTTTGGTTTCGTAATTTTAAACCAATATTCTTTATATGTTGTAACTTTTTTTATGAAATACACACATCCGTTACATCATGTTGTAATTTGTGAGGACGACATAAGACAATAACGTAAAGATCCAAGACTCATTAGTATAGAATAATTTGTATATTTGTATGTTCACGGTTAATCAAGCTATTAATTATTTAATAATGTTGATGTTTACATTATATAATTACAATAAGTTATTAATTTTAGATTTCCTCATTAATTTCCTTTGTGACACCGACCTATGTCAAACGTGTATAAGGAAAATAATTTGAAACTAATCAATGAATAATTTAGCTCGACAAGTAGCGTTTTATCAAGGTTTAATTATAGCCACGTAATACATTATTATTATAAATATTCTATTTGCATATACATCATTGTTGTAGTTATGTTACGTATCGCATCAAGTTGGGAATGCTCTGTTAGTAATGAATTCAAAAGGAGTTAGAAGTGGTCGGGGCGTAAGCGATTCGCGAGGCATATTTATGCGCAAAATAAAATTAGCGCTGCGGGGCAGGTTTCCAAGGCTAGCTGGCGCGGCCGCAACCAGACTGGTCCCCGTTCGCTACAGATGCGTAGGAAGGCATCGATACCCTCTACCTGCCGACTACACCTTCGCAAATTACCCGAATTCATCGTGCTCCAACATGCTGCTTTGATATGCAGAATTATTCCATCAAAATACACATTGCCGTCCGTCCACACGACTCTCAACAGCCGAAATATATTATTCTGAAACAATTTGCGCCACACTAAATTATAATTGCAAATTGCCGTCTGTAAAACCTTGGAAAGCGTTTAAAGTTAAAATCTCTTCACCATTTAAAGTAAAATTATACGTTTATCATATCAGTCTATGCAAATAGCAATGTCTATTCAATTTTTTGGCCCTTTAACCGAAACATAGTGGGTTACTCATATAAATGGCGGCCAATCACAGTTTATTACGTGAAAGTTTGTTTTATTATCAGTAGAGAGGAGTATTTCGTAGTTTTTGAGGTATTAAGATAAAATTGAGATGTGAAGAGATGTGTTACGGTCGTAAGAAAGCATATTTTTATCTTTGTATTATGATAAAATTTCCCAAGACCGTTACCACCGGGTAGTGTTATGCTTTGGTGTTGTTGATATCGCGGCATTACCACGGGATCCATCTCGTCTGTCGCGCGGCGTCAGGTGAACAATGGCGGCCATTGTCCGTGCGTTATGCCACTATGTGGCGGTTGGTGTTACGTTTCGTCTTACATGTTTATCATCAGCCAGGCGCCGTTACGAACGAACGCTGTCATATTTCCATAATACGTACGCGGTCGGTGCGTTTCAACAAGGAAGGATTCCGTTTCCTATGCGCTAACTGTAATCGATGAGTCGCTGGAAAAGTTGGAGTTGTAGGTACGTGACATGCCGCGCTCCGATGCCTTGTTAGCTGCCTTTATGTTCTAGATAAGCTTAAACGATTGCATTGCACTAGAACTGTTTGTTCATTCTGTTGGCAGCTGATGTTGTCTGCACTCTCCAACACGGATGTCATTGTAGCTAAGTATTATTTCGCTACATACACAAAAGAGACCTGTATTGATCGCTCAAAAGAAAAGTCTCCGATATCTTTGACGATCAGACAATGTTTGGTACAAATTTGTTAGCTTATAAAATAACATCCTTTATATCGCAATTGCCGATACCAATACAAATAACAACATCCGAAGTCAATATAAACATTTGATGTATTTTTCCGTTTTACAAAATTTCGTTTTACTTTATTAAATTTGAACGTAAATGCCGGTATAACAATGGTTGTAAAGATGTCCAACGTATTAATAGTACGTTATGGCTGGCCGGAAGCAGCTAACATCCGGAGTGGTAGCGCTCGCTCCTTCGGTATCATAGACGTGAAAATATTTATGCGTTTTATAGGCTTGTTATTGAAGCGGCTCTCGTCGAGTGAAGGTAATTCTATATCTATCATAACTATACGAAGCAATTGGTGCCAAGAAAGGGCGTTCAACCGGCGATAGACGCAGTTGGCGACGGCGACGCGTCGCGAACGCACGCCTCTAGCCGCCGCATTATCTATGCAAATTACGTATGCGACGGTGAAGATACTCGTATTACATCATTACGCTTGCAAACTTTGCGACTAACTTGCATAGTCGTGTATCTTGATACTATAGACGGTAACCACAATCATTTCATACATTAATGAATTACTCAAGTAGAGGCCGATTGTTATCCATTCTATATTTTATATTACCAAGTTACGGCAGATAGTTTCTATAAATTTCACACTAAACATGCATTCATGTGCAATATTCCTTAGAAATTCATATTCAGTTATTTTACATATATAACATTTAATTCTTACGTGTTATTTAAGAATCTTTAACGTAAACTATGAACAGAGTGCGGCACATTGATAACATTTGACTACAATCGACCTTTATTATTTAAACATGGCACTTCTTCATAATTCGTCTATAAACATTATTCCGGTTAACATATTTCTATAATTTTCCATTGACTTATTGCATACAGCAATTTATTTGGTTGCTAACCTCTGGCTTTTCGCAAGTTTTGCGTGATTAAGTGAACGTAATTTGCAACTATCTGAAGCCTGTTGGAAATAGCTTTTGCTGCTTTGTTGTGTAATAATAATAGCAATTGAATGATCACACTTTGAACCCAAGCGCACGGAGCACAGCATAAAATTGATAACGGGTTATGTATGAGTATGTAGTCGAGACTGCCGAGCTGGGACGCTAAAGATGCTTGAATATATAATATTGCGCTGCTCTATTGCATTATATATTATTTAATTCAGGGCATAGGTACATGCCCATGAAATGTTGACATCCTTAATGTATTATGTATGTACATATTTCAATAGCTAAGAAGTTCATCGTTGTTGAAGAACTAACCCTGCAGGTGAATTTAATTCCGATAGTTACGTAAAGAGAAAATCCTATGGCAATGTAATACCCATCTTTGCGAGATATCAGTATTTGAGTTGATTCCTCACTATTCTATGTCAGATACAGGTTACTTGATCATGGACTGTCCACTGGTCCACTGTATAATTTTAATACGGGTTGAACATTTTCTATGAAGTGTTAATTTCACTACCAATCGTTTAGTATTGATATACATCTTTGCAACTATAAATAAACAGGGTTAGTTAAATCTTACTTCTTACTAATATTATAAATGCTAAAGTTTAGATGGATGGATGTATGGATGGATGTTTGTTTGTTAGAGTTTGTAGCCTAAACGGCTGAACAGATCTCGATGAAATTTGGCTCAGACGTAGAGGATAGCCTGGAAGAACACATAGGCTACTCGCTTTTGGTTTTCTTAAGTCCACGCGGACGGAGTCGCGGGCGACAGCTAGTAAATTAATAAATCACTGTTAATATGTCACGCATTAATGTGTTTTATAACTACATAGAAAACATTGAACAAAATTTGGTTTAAGGTGTAATTTCGGTGCTTACTAGTGACGAATCTTTAACGACGCACTTGTAAGCCGAACGAGTTAATTAACGTTATCGATGCGTCACACGATGTGAATACGAAATTCAGGAAATGTGATTCACGAGGAGTAGCGCCGAACTCATACTGACTCAACATATGAATGGCGCCTCCTCGTGTATTACTTTCGAACAATCAAAATAAACAAATCGTTATGTTTGTAAACTTCAATCGGTCATAGTAAGTTAGCTAAAAATAAGTTAAAACACCTTTAAATTTGACGCGTTATGAATAATTGCTTAATTCTTTAAATAAAAGAAACATTTTCTATAGCAGTACACGGAAAGTAAAGGAAAGTGATCAAACCATGGCAGCTATTCAGTATGTAGCAGTGAAAACTTTTGTATATTTGTATACAAAAACTAAATTTTAATGTACTTTCAAATAACGTAGTTAATTGCGTGTGCGTAACAACCACTTGCATTGTTTCTCATTTAGTTTTGTCCCCGATGCATCAATACGAACGAGCTTATCGCGTACGTGCTCACGGGTGACGGCCACAAAACCGACGGCTACTTATTGTTCTTTGACAATTTCCGCTGGACATAATTGTAGAGTGAAACATCGAGAGTGCGGTATTGCGGAGCGGAAAATCGTTTCCATAGTTTAACTGGCATTGTGAGTCAGCGGCGCGCGTTTACCGTTGCACCGGCTAATCGAAGGCCGTTTTGGTGGCGACACCACTACAGACTGTACTACCTGCCAACTTTGCTATAGTTAGAAATTTTATTCTTCTTCTTCAATCAATTGTTCTTCCGTTGATTAGACAATGGAGTCTGTTATAGCACATATCAAATATATCTGTATAAAAAAATGAAATAAAGATTACAAAACATTTTTCACACATTTATTACATTTTAAAATACATTAAAAATGCTTACACGTATTCTCGATTTTTTTTAATTCTCTTTTGTCGAACATCGAAAATTGTACATTAATAATTGATTCGTTTACAATTTTTGGCGTCGAAACGTAAACAATAAACATAACTGTAGAATCAACACATGCATAAAGTAATTGAATTGTTGATGTGTTTGAGAGACATGTTCTTTCAGTATCAATTAACACTTGCAATTAACGTTCGTTTATACGCTGGGTTTTTGAAGCGCCCATACCAGAGCACATGAGGCCGATGGCTGCTCGCGTTTAATCGCTAATTTATCGCCTCACACCGCATAAACAACGCCGACTGTAAACAGAGATATGGGTTTGAAAGACATTGAATTAATTTACATACTCATGTTATTATTATTATCGCTTATGGTGTTTCCGTTTGCCGGTCAGACTTTTAAAAAAAATCAAGATTTACCTGTTTAAAATGTTAATTAATCCTGTTAATTGTGGATGTGAGTTGATAGTTAATTAGCTATCAAATTCTAGCCATATTCCATAAAATTCTTGCTGAATCATTATTTTACGCTACTGTGCCCCATAGTTAATTCTGACCATCTGTCGTCTTTACTATCAAGTAATTTCTCGTAAATTAACACTAGTTAGACTCTGAATAAACAAAAAAGATTAAATGCATAATAATAAACTTACCTGACTTAATTACATCCTCTGAAACAAGTAAACAAATATATTGAACAATAGAGACTAAAAATAAATGTAATACTATTTTTAGTATCCACTGTTAAGGACAATTAATATCACTTGTTTACTGCAAACGCTCTTATGTGAACATGTGTCACTACACAAAGAAATATAAAACATATTGAGACGTTGTGGAGACAAAAGACTGTGTGACATGACATGAATCGAACTCAAGATTATTTCAATAATCGATTATATACATACATATGTTGTGTCCATGTATCTGCTTACATTGGTAAACAAAGGCGGCCTTGTGTACGAGTATCGTTTTATTGTTATCGACGCCGCGGGCTGTACTCGCACCTGCCTTTAAATTTGTTTTGAACCATCGACAATTTACATGTAATACAAAAATAATTAAGACGACACCCTTTCGACGACGTCCGCTGTCTCGCAAACAGGCGCCTGGCTGAATTTGTAATTAATTCAATCATTAAAGTATAAAAAACATAAAGTACTTGAAAAGTACCTATAATGTCAATGTCCATTTCAAAGTATTATAACAAAGATGTTGAGATTTTTAAGTATAAATAATTAAACCGTAAATATGAAGTAACAGCCCTAACAGTAGAAACGTAATACTTTGTCGTGTCGGGGCAACGAAGGGTGAATATCAACGAAATGTGCATCAGTCGTCCGTTACAAAAGTTCTATAAATCTTCTTGCACTCGAATACTTCCCTTCAGTCTCTCGTGACAATTGTTGTAAATATCATCAGATAATCATCAGTTTTTGAAATGGCCCTTGTCCAGGTATTGTTTGCACTAATATCGATTAAATCCCTAATTCTTTTTAAGTTGTATATAGATAGTCCTTTACGCTATGAACGTAAATGCTCTCAATTAAACGTTTTAAAATGTTAATACTTTTTCCAGGCTGCAGAATCAGTTCCTGAGAATGCGGTTAATGAAGTAGCAGAGGAGGCCAAATCAGACTCTGAAACTAAGGACGAAAAAACTCCAGAAACTCCGGTCACCGAACCTATTACAAACGGAAGCAATACACCCGAATCCCCAAAAACAGAATCCTCCCCTACCGATGAACCCATCCCCGAAACTCCAGAAGACAACGACAGGCCTGAACCGAAAGCCGCTTCGCCCGAACCTAAAGCAGCTACGCCTGAGCCGAAAGCCGCCTCGCCTGAACCAGAGAAGTTGCCTGTGAACGGACTCTCCCTAGAAGAACCCAAAGTTGAGGCTCCCGAGGTACCGAAATGTGAGGATAGTAGCGTTGAGAAAGCTACGACAGAGACATCGGAATCGGTTCCGGCCCCAGTAATTCCTGTTACAAAAGAGGTTTGTGTTGAACAAATGCCTTTGATAGAGCCCTCGCCTCCCCCACTCCCCGCAAATCCTCCTCCCTCGTCGGTGGCTTCCTTCGCCGCCACCACCATGGCACCCGAACTGACTGACGCTTCACTCGCCACTGCCACCGATGTCACCACCGCAGCACCCATCGCCACCACAGACCCCGATACTGATATTGTTGACAGGGATGCTTTACAATCGAATACTGCTCAACTTGACGCTGAGAAAGCCGTCGCCGAGATCCCTTCTGCGGTTACTGAACCTGTACAAGAAACCAAAGCTCCGATCGTAGTCGATGAAGTTCCTACTGGCATGGAAAATGGAGTGAACGACAGTAACGCTGAAGTTACTTCGGATGTCACTAAAACTGAAAATGTCGCCACTGACACTATCGCATTACCGATTGTACCTGACCATGTTGAAATTCCTGAAATAGTAATAAACGAGTCGCAACCGACACAAGACTTGACGAACTCTGACGATAATGACGAACAAACCCAACAGGATGACGATACTTACGCAGCGGGCGACAAAGAAATTATAAGCGATAAGAAAATTGTAGAAGACAAAAAGATTGAAGAGGTTATGACTACCGAACTGAACGGCGCGACCATCACAGAGATTGAGAACATGAAGAATTCCGCCAAGGACGTGGAAGAAGTCATCGCGGAGAAGAAATGCAACGGGACCATCGAAGAGGAGAAGAGCGAGGCGGACGTGCCTCCAGCTAAGACAGCTGTGGTGAGTGCGGGCGAGGCCACGACGCAGGAGGACTCGCTGCCGCCCCCGCCCCCGCCCCCGCCCGCGCTCGACTCGCAAGGGGACGAGGAGACATTACCCCTGCCGCCCAGCGAGCCCTGCCCCGCGCCCCCGCCCCCGCCCCCCGCCACACAGGTGAATACGCCCGGACTAGCTCAGTAGAGGATTAGTACCGTAATAAGAATTCTGACTATGTTAGTTCATGTGCATTAATACCAGCATGTCGTTGAACAGTCAATGACGGGAAGACTTGGAGCATCGTCACCGATCACTTCCATCGCACACAGCCTACAGTTGACTGCTCTTCTGATCCCCCTCCCCCCTCCCCCCTCTCCCGCTTCGGACATCACTGTGCCCCGCATGCTTGCCGCTTTCTACTTACATCTGTGTAGCCATTACTTGTATTATTTCACATACAATACTTATGTAGATATTTTTCGCTCTCAAATGTTGCCATTAACTTATTTTCAAGAGTCAATAAAATTGTTTACTTTGGTGTAATATGTAAATGTTTTCTGTATTATTATTATTATTGTTGTTGTTGTTTAAGCTTTTAGTTTGTTGTAAAAGAGCAAACAATGGTCAAGGTGTAGTTCCAAATACTATAGAACATTGTAATCTTCCAGGACGTGCTGCCCGTGTCAGACAAGTTGGCGGATTTGATTCCTGAAATTCCAGTTGTGCCGGAACTGAAAACTGAAATGGTATTATATTAAATCATTATTTATACATTATTTAGTTATGACAAAAAATGATCAAATTGTGACTTTTACTTATCCATTGTTTAATATTGAGAAAGTAACATGTTGTGTTGTGTGTGCAGGAGAGCGCGAGCGACGTGGCGGTGGCCAACTAGAAGCGGCGCCGCGGCCGCGCCTTACTTTAGCCCTTAATTTATTTCCCGTCAGCTGGTGCGCTATCGAACTAAGTTCGATGAGTCAATATCGGAGAAGCGGATTTCGGTTTCGAACGTGACCTTTCTCATAGAATGATTATAGTTTAAGTTTAGAGTGCTTTGCTTAAGATTTTATACATTTTTAATTCGCTAGACGGAGTTTTCATATTATATTACAATAACAAAGTTATGTAGGCAGTATACGGTGCGATTGATCAGTTGGTGCCATTGTTACAGGGGTAGTAGTCACGTCGCCCCCCACCCCCCACCCCGCGCCCCCACCCGCGCACTGTACAGTACGAGATGCAAGTACTTTTGCACAAAAGTCGTCGTCATCTTCACCCGCGACCGCCAAATCTCATAAAATACACCTCGAATACGATTATTTTTATAAGTTTTTAGTACTTGAGACATATTATGTATATATGAATTATTGTACTTCCCGGGGCTTTCAATATTCTGTGTCGATTAGAATTTAAAATTACTTTGTATATTGTTGAGAATGTGCGAAAATTTACATTTTGTTTGTCGACTTGAATACATCCGCTATTTGTATGTTTAAGTTGTATAAATTTAGTTGGAGCTCTCTTTAATGCGATTATATGAAATTTAATGATGTATCGGTGACGCGCTTCTGTCTACACTCAAAATTATAATAAGGCAACTACGTAATGTATTGTAAGCTATGACGTCGTCGCGCCCGCACTCCGCGCACGCGCACGCGCACGCGCACGGCGGACTTGCAGTGGCCAACGTTTTTTGATTATCCTATACATTTTTATGCATATACATACAATTAATTATATAATATTTAGAGTTGTAGAGTTTGTAACGAGTTAGCGACCACATACCTACATAAGATTTGATATTATTATACAATTGTGTCATTTTTCTATAATCTGTGTCCAATTTATTACATGTATGATTTCATAATCATTTTTGTAATTTTATACAATTTTTTAATGAAATTTGAAGTGACATCAGCATTAACGGGATGAAGCTCCCGAAAATATTAGCAGTTAATGTGAGTGAGACATTCCATATCAAAGACTAAATTCCTCGTTCCATGATCCCACCTTTTTGTATATTAATCATTTTCTGTGTGTATTGTCTCTTATTTGTTCTTATTTTACAAGATAATGAAAATTGTATGTGAAATTATAATGTTCTTACTTGTTTATATTGAAACAACTCGAGTAAGCTAAAACTTAACGTGCTTTGAACGTTCATTAGTATCGCAGTTTACGTGTAAAATTGTTAGTTACTAATTTTGGCTCTTTTCATGTAGTAAAATGATACTACAGCCAATGCGCTATGGTTAGGTCGAAATGACATTCGTATATTAATTCAACTCTATAGGTGTTCGAATGGTCAAAATTGAGTGAATATTTAATGATAAAATTACAACCGTATGTCGTCTTAATATGTAATTTTAATATATGTAAGGAATTATTGTACATTTATTTTGCCATTCTATATTCCCTTATTGCAATTTTTTTTAGTAGATGTTCTGGTATTAATTTTTTTTTGAAACGAATTTCTATAAAAAATAAGTTTTTAAAGCTACATTTGTAATTGTATTTAATTTAGTTATTTCGTTCCACAATATTAATTAGAATATTATACAATTTACTCAAACTTCATGTTGATGTGTGAATGTCTCTAATAAATAAATTTACAAAAACAATAAGTCGTTTTTATACTGCATGCCCCTTTACCTTTTATATGGTGTGAACATTTGTTATAAGAGATATGCTGTTCCTATTTCTAAACATAAATTAGGATTCACTAAGATACTAAAATTAAGTCACATTCTTAATCATTAACCCTTACAAGCCTGATTTTTTAAATCAAATTAAAACTAAACTAAAATCATTGTGAAGTATGTTTATATTTGGATGTGTGTTATCAAACATGTGTTTTACGAATGCCAGTAAGAAAAAAAGCTGCATTTGAACATCGCATGTTCGCAATAAACTGTTTTTTGTGTCTTCATATGGATCAAGTCAGTTGTTCAACACATTGTATTTTTAATCTTACAAAACTGGTTTCGTTCAAATTAATCATTAAGAGAAATTTGTACGATTTTGCAGTCAAACCTGGTAAACGATTGTCGCAAAGAGACCTAGTACTAGTAATAGTAGAAGTAGAATTTGAGAATTTTTTTCAAGTGCCAGAAGACTTGCAGGGTGGTAACCTATATATGCTTCAGTATGTTATAAAGTACTCTGTGACATGCTTTAAATCTGTCGCAATATGAACTTGATGCAAACTGCATCACTGAAATTGGTAGTTGACCTGATTAGACTAATTTAAGACATAAATCATAATATTAAGGCATTTGTAAACTGAGTATATTTTGAAGAATGGTAATATTACTAGCATGTTTACCATACATCATTGATATAGTATAATTTAACTGCATAACACTTGTATTCAAACATATTGTTAACTATTTCCTTGCTATTGTTGGTTCGCCGGATGACAATCAGATTATTTTACCCATTCTTTAGGATATGTCAATAATATATATATATATTGGGTAACTAAAAGAAATTTAAACAGTTTTACACAAGTAATTCATTTAATCTTTTTTTTTATATTTGTTAAGCAAGCGCTTGACCACGATCCCACCTGAAGGAAGTGACGATGCAGTCGAAAGATGGTATGCGCTAGCCTAATAGATGGCTGTTCGCTCTCCTTTTGAAGGCCCCCATGTCATATTTTTATAACAATCATTATTGTTATAAAAATTGTATATATTCAGTAATAGATGTTTCGGTATTTTCTGTATAGTTCTTATTAAAATAAGGATGTCTTTTGGATCACTGTGGTTTTTCACAAGTATTTCACATTAAGCGTTTAAAGTCTCTTCAAGTACATTTATCATTTTATCTAACATATCCTTGCTAACATCATACACCCTTTTATCTTTGTTGCCTGTTTTTGTTACTGTTAAGAATAAAAGTTGTAATAACGGATATTTCATTGTTTTTAGTTCACTGGTGCCAATAACGAGCTTCAGAAGCCAGTCGAAATCTTGCACAGTTTCACCATAGGCATTGTTAACATGCATCACTGTGGAAACAAGAATTTCGCTTTTTTGTTGCTTACAATATGTAATAAAATATGTTATTTTGTTTACATTGTACTGATTTGATTCTAGTAATTTGGTTAGGGCTTCGAAATCAAAATTTGTCTCCAAAATAAACTTTTTAATTTCTTCCTTCGCAACCTTTGTGTCATCTTCCGATAAAATATTTGTGTGTATTGTATTGTCCACATTGTACAAACTGCTTATTAGATTATCGGTGACCTAAAAATATAGATAAGTCTCAAAAACAATAATATGTGCAAAAGTAAGTAACGAATTCAAATATAAATCTACTTGTTTGAAATCATCCAGCATAGGTATTTTGAATAGCTTATCCATGTCATAAAAATACAATTACTCCTAAGTTTAAACTATTAATAACTATATCAGTATCTCGTAATTAAAAACTTCGTATGAAATTAAAGTAAAAATGAACACTTCATTCAAAATATTTTATTTTGATTGAGTTTGACAATTGACTTCAAACTATGTAGTGTTGTCAGTCTACATAAAAACAGCAAAAAAGTAAAAAAAAACGCTATGAAACAAAAGGTCTTTAAAAAAAACAACGTAAACCCGACCATTAAACGAATTTTTAAGATTATGATTATCGTGTAATATAGTTTAAAGCTTCCTTAAAATATTCTACTACATTCTACTACCATTGTAACGCTTACATCTGCGTTCAATATTTTGTTGTCTCTGATATTCCAAATGAAATACCTATGTTTTCAATCAAGTGTTGCGACAGTGAAAACCAAATGACTTTTTCAAATTAGCTTGAATCGTAACATGCAGCTAAATATTGAAATTGGCGTCTTGTTTGTCCATTAACGTTATAAAATTTTGTATTCAATTCATAACAGAATATTTTGTGTTTCCTTAACCTTTCTAATAAATGTTTAAATAATTTCATAGATTATGAAGGGGAAAATTATTAAAGAAATGCACATTACAGTACAAATAACTTTATTCCTGTATTGTGATTAATAACTAAAACAAAGTTTTTAACATATAATTACTTCGCTTAGTAACATTTATCAATATTTACAAGGACATTGTGTATACAGACGGGAGGCAGGATTTTTACAAAATATACTACTAATAAATGCAGTATTGTAACATTTGTTAAACATTTTAACATCCTATATGTGGTGCAGACCAAGTTATTACATATTACAATTGACAAATGCATGTTAGCTACCAAAATTATACAAATTATAACAAATTATACTGTGCTCAGTAATTAAATTCATTTAATTTCTCTACATAGTATAATTTGTTTAATCCATATATTGTAATTTATACAACAAACACAGGCAAGATTTTAACGGATTTAAACAATAAATTAAACAATAGACATTCAGTACCCTATTAAAAAAAAGTCCCTGTGAGAAGTCTAGAAAAAATATTTCAAACAATGTCAAACTAAAGTAAAATAAAGAACACATTAAAAAAATCTTCACTAAGTTAGTTTTAATAATGTTGAGTATGTCTTTTATAAAAGTTCACACAAAAAAATAATTGTTTTAAAATATTTATTGAACTGTCCGATATGCTTAAATACATTTAATATTCACTTTATAACTCTAGTGCGACGAAAATTATTCTCTTAAATATTAATCGGTAAAATGAGTTTGAACTTAAAATAATAATTTCAAATTGTGATGCATTTTTATTATCCGTTATAAGGCAAAAAGAACTTGTAAACCTTTAGCTATAATAAAAGATTCTCTCTCATCTTAGTTTGGTAAATGTTTGTTAAACTGCTGATCGCTGGTTATAGCCTGACCTGAAATCTAAAATACCTGCGGGGGAAAAATAATTTAAGTGCCTTTAGCTGATGTAATGAGAGTCGATTATGGCGTCCACATAACAGGTTTTCTATTTTCCTGATTACTCTATAAGTACTCAATAAATGGTTTATCTTTACTAAATTGACAATCACACATGGAAAACATATTATTCAGCTAAAGTTGATAGGAAATTGTTTTAGGATCTCTATTTTATAAAATACTCTGCAACCGTTACATTCAAGTAATAATTTACTTTATAATGCGCAGTATTACATACAATATATTATCTCTATCTCTCTCTTACTTTAGAAAAATAGAGACATGTTTGATGTGAAGATTTTGCCTTTGTTGAAAAAAAAGTTTAACATAGATACAGAAATAAATACAAATATAATTAAATGCATTATAAATATTCTAACATTATAACAGGCACCAAAATCTGTTGTCAAAATAAACTTGATATTAAATGGTGTGAGTTTTTATTATTTTACTAGTATAAACTGAATCGGCAGAAGTTAAAGAAACCTTTGCACAGGAATTAAAAAAAATAACTAACAGAAATATTGTCCATTTTAAATTATTGATGACAGGTTAAAGAAAATGTTTACTTTGTTATAAGGGATATAAAAACTTAATCATGCTTTAACTGGAACAAATTTGTTATATCTATTTATTCTAAAGCTGGTTGTGTATATTTAACAAGTTGTATAACTAAGACATAAAATAAAACATATAATTGTAAATGAAACTAAGTACAATGTTGTGATAAGTCATAACTTAATATTACTCAAATTGTGATGTACCACGCTTCAACACTTCACATAATAACTTCCATATATATCTTATATTTAAATAACATTAGTACCAAAGCAAACTTATTACCACGCTCAGTTATTTAATGAATAGTTAAGGATCCCCTTAGTGTAAATTAAATATAAAAATCTGTTCTCAGTGACTAATTTCGTAACCAAAAAACATTACCGTCAATTATGGTTGTTAAATGGTCATTAAGGGTCGCTAAGTTTATGAAAAATCTACACTAAGGGACTACTTAATATAACCATTAAGCCTGAGTATGTCAGTTAAACAAGGTTGAATACCACTGGGATCACAAGGCAGTATTAAAGCTTAAACGCTGCAGTTTATAAGTACAAGATTTATTACCTTTATCACAAATTCAGAAAATTCGAGAATTAGTTTTCAACAATTATTCGAAAGAATGAGTTGTTTTGTAAAATTCGATTCGAAATAATTAGATCTATATCTAAAAACAATTAAGTATAGAAGCGGCCTTTGTGGTAACTACAGTCTGTTTCAATATAACATGAGGATTTATGTAAACAAAATCACGAAAGAATAATTTTCACTGCCAACAAACTCAAGTATAATATTATAACTTTCAAATTTACTGACTGAAATTTTAAAAAGGTTACATTGTATAGTCCAACAAGGATATCCAGCGCGGTGAGAGGTGAAGCTATCTCATCATGTAAAACATTGACATAGAAAAAAACTTGACAGCTACGCAACGACAATAATATTTTGACACTTTTTGACATTAACAGGAGGGCGGTATTAAGCTGTCACAATTTAGTTTGACTTCACACCGGGTCAGATAAATTTATCGGACTATAGTTAGTGTAACTTTGCTTACATAAAACCTCTTGTTAAAAATGAAAATGATAAGGCAATATTCGATGCCGAGATTTTGTACTCGAGTACGTCTAATCATATAAAAATAATACTTTTACAAAGTGAATTGATCTGTTTCGCTTTCGAGCATTAGTTATACGAATGTATATTTGAACACGTTCCAACAAGTATAGTTTATAGGAGAAGCTAACTAATGATAGTTCAACACATCTTAATACTTGGCTGCAGTCTTTTTTTTTAGCTTTCATTGCTTGCTTAATACCGTGATTTAAAAATATAGTATAGTAATTGTAAAATTGTAATTTTTTAACATTTACATTACAATTAAAATAGAGCGTCGGTGGCTGGGGTTTTGACACATAACCCAATGTGATTTTCAAATTTCATATGTACATTTACCCGACGTTCTTACGTTGAAGAAAAACATTGTGAGGCAAACTGCACATATCGGCGAAGAAATGCAAAGATATGTGTAAAGTCAACCAACAGTGTGGGCCAACAACTATGGCCTGTTAATACAAAAGTATCGACAACGCAAAAAAATTGTTTGGATTTTTTTAATATAACTACAGTCCCGTATCAAGATGTGTTGAAGCATACTGTATAGTTGTTTTAATTGACGAGCCCCGCGTCCTTGGCCATGCCGTAGAAAACGGAGGTCCTGTCCTGCAGCAGCTGGTCGGGCGGCGCGAACTCCACCAGCTGGCCCTTGTCCAGCACCATCACGCGCGTCGAGTCCATTATCGTGTTGAGACGGTGAGCGATCGTCAGCACCGTGCATGACGCGAACTCGGAACGGATCGTTTTCTGAAACAAACATATATTGTAAATACATACAACAGACAAAAACTGTACATAACTTGTATACAAGGGCTGATCCAGCTTTGGCGCCAGGGGGGGGGGGTCACATAGTCGTGGTGAAGTCAAGAGCTTGACAAAATATGTAAGTATATTTTGTCAAGCTCTTGACCAACCAGCTCAGAGGGTGGGGTCATGACCCCCATGCCCCCCCCCCTGGATCCGGCGTTGCTTGTATAACTAAATTAATTAATTACATTAAACTTAACAGGGTACATGGATAATTATTAGCTTTGCAAGTAGTCTAGGCTATGTTCTACGTCTGTGTAAATTTCATTGATATCTGTTAAGCCGTTTTAAAGTTACGTAGGAATAAACATCCATCCATCCAAACTTGTGCATTTATAACATCACTATGATGTAGCAAAGATTGACATATACAGCATCTTAGTTTTAGTTTCAATTTTAATTCATCAAATACACAATTTCAGCAATTATTTGTAAAATACAAACATAGTGCATGTGTGCATGTATGTATACCTGTATGAGTTCGTCAGTTTCAAGGTCGACTGCGGCGGTGGCCTCGTCCAGCACCAGCAGCGGCGTCTTGCGCAGCAGCGCGCGCGCCAGGCACACCAGCTGACGCTGACCCACCGACAGGTTCTCACCACCCTCAGATATCTCGTGACGGAGACCCGCCTGCAGACCTGGTTACGGTGGTTAAATACACTTAGAGGTCAAACATAAAAATTCTAAAATTTTTTAAAAGTGTACGAAGCCACCAAAAAAAAATACACTAAAAAGTAACGAAATAATTCGTTGAATATGTAAATCTCCCTTATTGTAGCTGTTATGTCTATATTGTACAATTAGAGTCAGCCGAGGTATGCAGTGATAATTCTACGTAGGGTAGGGCTTTCTACATTTTTACCATAACAATTAACAATTAAACGTATAGTAATGAATCTACATTGACTGACACCGACTTCAAAGTAATGATAATTGTGTCATTTATTTTACCCTTTTATATTCCAAACTTATGTTGATTTAAAGTTTAATATTTTTATAATTAATCCGCGCTCCTGCCTGTTTTCCGTCCTTTTTGCATACCTTGTACGAAGGTCTTCAGATGCGCGTGTTCCAACGAGCGCCAGATGTCCTCATCACTGTACGCATCGAAGGGGTCGAGGTTCATCCTCAGCGTGCCGGAGAACAGCACGGGGTCCTGCGGGATGATGGTGATGCGCGACCGCAGCTGGTGCAGACCGATGGTGGAGATGTCGATGCCGTCGATCAGGATCTTGCCGCTCATCGCCTCAACTATCCTGTATAATACAAACTTGTATTTAAAACAAGCGTCGGCTACTATATTCCGTCGAAATAGCGAAACTATTGCGGCCCTCGCATTAGTAGCACGCTTTTAAAAGACAGAGGACGGGACGAACAGAAAGAGGATGTTTCTCCAACCTCAGCGTCCCCTCTCCCTCCAAATCCACTTTCCTTCCCATCGTTTAATAGTACTTTACTGAATCGTACGAGAGTTGCTACATAAACTATATTTTACATCTATGCCGAATTTTCATATGTATTCATGTAATAACATCCTTCCGTCCAAACTGTCGCATTTATAAAATTAGTATGTAGTATGATTGAGTTATTGATAGTCTTATTATGTCAAACATTGTCGTATAGTTCGTATGACGTCACAGTAGGTTGAGCACGCGTGTGACGTCATCAAGTGGTCCGGCGCGTGTCACACCTGAAGAGTCCCAGCGTGAGTGTGGACTTGCCGGCGCCGGTGCGGCCGACGATGGCGAGCTTGTCGCGCGGCGCCACGGCGCAGGTGAGGTCGCGCAGCGCCGGCTCGCCCGACCGGTAGCCCAGCGTCAGCCGCTCCAGCTGCAGCGCGCCCGTCTCCGGCCACGTCGCGCCGGGGCCGTTGCCCACTGACCACGCCGCCTCCTGCAATACAATCACATTGATTTTTTTAAATGCGATGATAAACCTTGAAACACATGGGAATAAAATCAAAACCAATTATATTACTCTTGCCCATAAACATATATTAATGCCTGTGATCAACGGCCACTTAGCTGTTTTATTGAATTTAACTAGCTCCTTGCTCATTTGAAACTTTTTGCTAAAAAAAAATATCGTTTGTGTTTTAAATTATTATATTGTACATGTAATTGTAAGATATTACCTGTTCAGTTTCCGCATATTCCTTAATTCTCTCCACAGCAACAATATTTGTTTCCACCTCCGATGTCATCCGCACCAACCAATTAAGAGTTTGTGTTATCTACAAAAAAGATTTTAAAATATTATAACCTTTTTTTATACAAGTATTTATAAGTATTACTCATTGATAACGTAGCTTTTTAATAGTGAAATAATTTTTGAAATCGGCCCAGTAATTTTTACATACAATAATACAAATCTTTCCTCTTTTTAATATTAGTTTAGATATATATGTATAAATAATCACGACATCTTAACGTACCTGTAACGCGTAGCTGACAGAGAGTCCGACGAGGCCGGGGTTGGTGGAGCTCCTGTCGAGCACGGCGAACAGCGCCGCGAAGAAGATGATGAAGTTGCCGATCATCTCCAGCCGCACCGCCAGCCAGCGGTTGGCGATGCAGCTCGGGTAGTAGCACGACTGGTTGTGGTCCACGCCGCGCTCGGACTCCTCCACAAACCTGTATACGATAAAACAATTTGTATGGGTAATGGAGCATCCTGTTTAAGTCGTTTTACACGAGTAATGGCACCCATTTCATGCATTTCAGGATACCCAGCTTTATACCAGGAGACAAACGTTTTAAGAATAGCGTAATGTAGTGAAAATTTAAAACTCCTTCATCTCTATGTTGATCAGTGTATAATATTAGTTGGGCAACCAAAAGAACTTAATGAAACTCATTTCTTTTTCAACCCTACTAAGTTAACAACATTAGTTTTACAGCCGAATTCTGAAACGAATCTCAAACTACACGAAGTGTACAATCTGTCAGACGTCAAATTTTTAATGGAATTCGGAGCTTCAGCGTGGCCTTATAATTTAAATGTTTCAATATTTGTTCGTTGGTCTGATTCTCACCTGTTGGTGACTCCGTAGGCTCGTATAGTAGTAGCGCCGGTGATGCTCTCCCCGAAGTGCGAGTATATCGGGGAGCGCGAGACTGACTCCAGCCGCTTCAGCTGGCGCGAGGTGGCCACGTAGAAGCGCTGGATGATGTAGTACAACAGCCCGATAGGAAGTATCACGCTCATGAAGATCGGCGTTGAGAAACTTATCACAAACAACGTCCCCAGAACCTGGTATAAAATATATCAATGATGCTTTAACAAATGTAATACACAATAGTTTTATAAATTAATTATAATTGTAATTTTTTTTATTAACATTAGCATAAGACGTATCTTTGAAGAATATACCTTACTAATATTTATAAATATGATTCTATCCATGAAACATTGGGATCAGTTTACCAATATTAATGTAATTAAAACACAAACTGTTATTGCATGTTATTTTACAGGTGATTTAATATTAAATTATGATTCTTCAAATTCACGAACGAAATAATTAATATACTAGTGATGTACCGTTCAGAATATCGCATAATCTATAACCTGTTAGTCGACCGTTACCTCGAACGCGCAATATATGACGTCGGAGGCCTGCGAGGGCAGCAAGGTATCGAGCACGTCAACGTCCTTAGAGAACCTCGAGAGGATCCGGCCGAGGGGCGTCACCTCGAAGAATTGCAACGGCGCCTTTAGCACGTTCTCTAGGAGGAGAGCGTGCAGGATCATCGCCGCACGCCAACATCCCAAATAAGGCAATAAATCAGCGAAAAACGACGCTAGCGCTGCAACAATAGTCACATTCGGTAATTTACAACACAACGGAGACATCGCGCTCACTGTTACAACTTTCTTAAGAGTTCAAGGTCACTTTAAATTTGGTTATTTCAAAGTGAAAAACGAGTGATAAAGATTTTTAGTTTTAATATTTAAAAATCTGACGCAAACTTAATACGTTACATGAATAATGAATACATTATTTTAGTATGAAATATGAAAGTTTTAAGAAATGCTATTTAGTGAACATACGTGAAAACTACTAAGTTTGCCGGCGAACGATGATGTGCAAGTGCTCTAGCCACTATCACGACATGCAACAAACGTGGTAGAAATTTTGTCAAAATAATACAAAACTGTAATTACCCCCTCATAAGCCGACGTCGCTACCTTACTACACTACATTATGGAATTATAAAAGCACACAAGATATACTGAAATACTAAAAAA
Source organism: Papilio protenor (assembly GCA_029286645.1). NCBI lineage: Eukaryota > Metazoa > Arthropoda > Insecta > Lepidoptera > Papilionidae > Papilio > Papilio protenor. The sequence goes on from JAGSMZ010000011.1 coordinate 6,344,573, forward strand.
ATTGGTAAACTGATCCTAATTCAAAAGCATAGGTTAGTCAGACGGCATTTACATCCTAATTAACAAGTACGGTTTAACTCACGTAAGACCGCAAAATGACGGTATTGTCAAGTTTCGGGCCCGCCGGGTGTCCAACATTAGGCCCAGTGTTTATTTTGTTTTCTTAGAGGTCGCATCGCTCACACTGATGAGATGGACCCCTTGGGTAACTAATCGGTGCCGTCTATGTACCATCATATGTGAGTTAAACCGTTCTTAATTTGTTTTTGATAATGTTTCACGAACAGTTTAATTCATCCCAATTTTTTGAAAAAAAAAAAAGTCCTCGCATTAGAGTGACGTGTGCATTCGTCATCCGTACCGAGAAGAAGCAGGAGGTCCACCCGCGGAGCGTCATGGGCAGCACGTTGTCGAGCACGTCGACGTCCTTGCTGAATCTGTTGAGCACGCGGCCGACTGGCGTGCAGTCGAAGAAGCCGATGGTGGGCGCGCGCAGCACGCCCGCCAGCAAGCCAGCGTGCAGCGCGCGCGCCGCCGCCAGCGTGCCCAGGTACAGCGCCAGCGACGACACCGACACCGACACCACTGCGCAACCAACACTCGCTCACACGACACGAACTACCTCACCTCACGTCACGTCACGTCGCTTCTCTCACCGCAACGACACGACACGCTCGCATCCCCTTTATAACTCCCGACAATTATTACAACCTATTCATTGAGTTTTTTTTATTTAAAGTAAGAAATTTACAATCGAATCCAATTTTGTAAAAACCAAATTCACATTAGTTAATGTCAAATTCGAGTTTGTAAATGAACAATTTATAAGTAAAAATGTAATTTGATAAGAAATTCAACATTTTTAAAAATCAAATTGGGACCTCTGTTTTACAGTAAAAGTAGTTTTTGTGATGATATAAAAGTTGTTATTAATAAAGATAAACAAACACGGCATGCAAATGTATTTGCATTAGAAGTTCAAATACTAAAGTAAGTATAAATTTATCATGCAGTTAATTGTCAATTATTAAAGATTTATAAAATAACATGCAATGATTGTTTATGGTTATTTACGGCGAATGTATTAAATACTATTAAATAGATAAGATAGAAAACCAAGAGATAGGGTAAATAGTAATATATTAAAATAATGTATTCATTATTAATATAAGGTATTGTATATTAATATACTATAAAATTATTGTAAAACATAATAAAAACTGACCTAGCCCAGATTTAGTTGAGTTCGTGTAGGGTTATAAAATTCTAAGGACGAATACTGACAAAAATAATGTAAAACGTGAACTTAATTCACACCATCTCTAACTACTTTTGTCATTCATTCATTCATTTGATCAGTTATCACTTGCATTCATCGCATTTCCTTATTCTTTATCCTAATTTCTTTATTCCATTAATATAATTGGTGAACCTCTAATAAAAACCATAGCATCATTTGTTAGTATATTTTAACTTATTCCAAACCAAATCGTATGCCAATAAACTTCACCTTTAACAACCTCCAATTTAGTGTTACCAAAAGCATTTGTTATGAGTTTATTAGTAAATGGATTTATAAACACCCTGTATATCTTACCTTGTCCAACTCCAAGTCCGCCGTACACTCCCAGATATAGATCCCGCTTGCTCTTGTCTAATGTACCATTTTCAGACTGTAATTATTACATACATTGAAATTAATCATATTGTATTGGCTACAATAAAAAAAAGTAACTTTTGGTTTAACATCAAGCAACAGTCAAAAAATATCATTTTTATAGGTTGAAGAGTATCGTCGATGTAAGTTAACAATCCTTTTTACACTTATTAAAAGAGGTTTGTATATAACATTACTTAAATCAATATTAACATTTGATGGTCCTTCAAGCCGGGACACGGAGAAGTTTTTGACAAATATCAACTACTAGCTGTTGCTCGCAACTTCGGCCGCTAGAAATTTAAGATCCAATAAAAATATAGCTTATATTACTCACTGGTAATGTAGCTTTTTAATAGTGAAAGATTTTTTGAAATCGGCCCAGTAGTTTTTGAGTTTCAATAGATATAAAAATACAAATATTTCCTCTTTATAATATTAGTATAGATAAATATGAACGTACGATGATAGTTTTATCGTTGGACCACTCGGAGAGCCAGTAGTTGGAGCCGACCTGGAACAGCTGCAGCACCAGGTTCATGAGGATGGTGACGACGGACGCCAGCACGCCCACGCTCGTCAAGTAGTGCTTGTATACCGTCCATTTTACCTGCACACGGTCATATTATCAAACACTGGTGGATTAAATTGCTGCTGAAATGAGTTACTAAAGAAAATAACAGGAATATAACCTACTAGCTTTCGCCTGCGACTCCGTCCACAAGGAATTGTAAAAAATAACAAAAGTAAGTAGCCTATGAGTTCTTCCAGGCTATTCTTTACATCGAGATCCGTTCAATAGTTTAGGCTACAACCTCTAACAAATATACTTCCATCCATCTAAACTTTCGCATTTATAATATTAAATAAGAGTAAGATAGTAAAATTGCGAACGTACGCTGCCTGTTTCAGTTTTCTCAACTTCGATAAGTTTGTTCTTCTCTTTAAGTTCGTTGGGAGTGCTCTCTTCGGGCGTGCGGCGCTTCACGCTGCCAGTTCTATCGCCTAGAAAAGAATTGCTTATCTTGTATTCATATAAATAAAACTATTTAGTTTTATTTTTCTCTGAAGAATTTTCTCTGTTAGATTACAGCCAGCGGTGAGTTTATTAGCATTAATCTTCTAGTACCTTATAAGAAAACATACAAAATACTTCTATTTCACGCCTATCTTCTGTGAAATAAAAGATTCGAATAAAATACTAGCTGTTCCCATGCGAATTCATCCGCATAAAATTATAAAAATGTCATTGTATTGTTTACATTTGTCAAATTATCAATAGCAAATGTCAAAATGACATGACATGACATGACAAACCTTAGCAATCTTTCTTTCTTGATGTTGGTAACAACTTATGGTCTCTTTCCCACATTAGGATTTTTATCCAAAATATTTACCCCTGAGTTTAACGGCTTGAAAATATATAGCCTAAAGCGTGACGTAAGTGTAGGGCTTTTTATTAAAAAAAGAGTTATTCGAAAATATGCTGTGATTGCTGACATCTTAGGCAACAAAGAAGTGTGTACTTACGCTTTATTATATTAGTATAGAAGTATAGATTTAGATAGAAATAGTTACTATAGGGGGCTCTACCACTATTACATACCGGCGGCAGGCTGGTCCGACTCGGAGGCGCTCTCGGACAGCGAGCGCGCGCGTTGCAGTTTGTTTTGGAACTCTGAACCCAACTTGCTCTCTAACTCTTGCTTGATCTCGTCTAGTTCTGAAATTATCTTTTACTTTAGTCTTTAATATCGATAATTTTCACTTGGCACGTGAACACGAATTCTCTTCTGTATTTCGTGCCAACTGAGGCGGCGGTTATATAGTTTACCTTCAGGCGAGGTCCTCTCGGCGTCGCTGAGGTGATGCAGCAGGAAGTCTGCGAAGGCACCCTTCTTCTCCAGCAGCTGCTGGTAGGTGCCAGCCTCAGAGACCTGTCCGTCTCGCAGCACCAGCACCAGGTCCGTCTGCGCGAGGTACGTCACGTTGTGCGTCACCCACACGCGCGTCTTGTCCTTCAGTAGACCACTCGGACCTATCACCTGACCAATAAATATCAGACAATGACAAAAATAATTAATATGTTATAAATTCTTTAAAAAACCAGATGGAAATAGTCTTTAAATGTAATAAATGCATGCACCTTAAGATAGTTTTTCTAAAATTTAATATAATCCTGAATTAAGGGTTATCCCTTCCAAATCAGTGGTGTAACATTATGTCATTTAAACCTCCATAATTTTACATGTTTCAAAAGCTGTTCGTTGTTTTAAATATAAATGTCTTGTCTTCATTAATAATTCTCTTACAACACAAGTACATAAATTACAAAACGTATAAAAAATGTAGTGACCGCAATTTATATTGTTTCGGTTTTTTTTATTAGAGTGGAATTGCGACAATGTATGAATATAAAATTATTTTTTGTTTGTATGTTGCGTGTTCATACAGTTGATTTTATTTTAACCAGGTATTTACGTTTTTTGGGTTTTAAAAAAGGCTGCAAAACAATTTGAGTTAAATTAGGTCTATTTGCATTTTAGAACATTAGGAGCCAACTAATATAAACCAAATAAAAACTCTGATATAAACGTATCTTTCGCTTTTATTGCTTAAAAGGTTGCACTATAAAACTGAGTATCTCAACAGAATTTCAAATATGATAAAAAAAAGTTATAGAGTATATAAAATAAAAGCCAAGAGTGTGGGACCCGTTTGCATACGTACAAGTAACGTTCGGCTGTTTATCAATAAAAACTAGTTTGACTGGCCGGCGGCCGCGGCGGCGAGTACCCGCTGCCCACTACACTGGTACGTATCAATAGATTCGCGTGAGGAATGCATCAACCATCAAGGAATGTATCTTCTAAAAAACATCACGAGTAAATTCATCAGCCTCTAACTGTTTTTTTTTGTTCTTAAACAATCACTTGTAATAGACTTCTTTTAAACTGCACAAGATCTTACTTGGTTACGACTGATCTTGCCTATTGAATTACAGAAACTTTGGGCTTTGGAAAATAATACAATCGAAGTAAAGGTCTAGTCTAGTCTTGCCATTATTATCCAATAGACTGTTTTTTTTAATCGTCAGTTCGTTTTGTGACAAAATCTAAACTAGCTCAAACTGTAGCATTAATCTTTACTATTAAGATGTAGCCAAATACCATCAAGTGCGGATTCGATCCCACGACTTGGATCCAAAGTTCAATGCCCTTAAAGGCCATTTTTAACACGCCTGTCGCAACGGTGTTTATAGTTTAAAAAAAATTTAAATGCCTCTATTTCAACATTGGTAAATGTTGTGTAATTTCATCGTGTGTCGATTTTATTGTCTCTAAACCCGCCCTACTCAATCCCGAGATGACAAACCAAGGTTAATTTGAGTTGTCATTGCCGTACCTATAGATTACCCATGTCATTGGATTATCGATCTTGTTGCCTTAAACTTTAGGTATAATTTGGAAACAGATTCGATTTATGTAACCTTAAAGAAAATAAGAAATAAAAACTAAAAGCAGAGGTCATCGACATTATTAAAAAAAACTAGTGGTTCGCAGGCGTTTTATTATGTGAAGGGCTTCATTAAGATGTTAACTATTTCCAACATACTAATCGCCTATTGGTCGAAACTCTACCATAAAATAAAATATTTTTTATTAAAATTGCTTATCATGCACTTGTCCCTATTAACTTTGTGTCAAATTTGACGCTATTCGCACTATTAAAAGAGAAACAAAGTTTTCGCTAGAAGGTTAAAGGTATTAAATATGACTTTACCTTGTCAAAGATGTGTTTGCCGACGTGCGAGTCGACAGCACTGAGGGGGTCGTCGAGGAAATAATTATCAGCGTCGTGGTACACCGCTCGGGCAAGCGATACTCTTTGCTTCTGACCTCCTGATAAGTTGATACCTAGTCGCCAGAACAAAACATTTTTTCTTATTCCCATGACCTAAAGAATACGTAAAAGTTCCGAAGAAGTTCAAAAAATCTCTAATTGTGCTTATATTGTGTGTTAAAACACATTATTAGGTCATATATTGTAGGAGATTTTTTATATTTTCGTCAAACTATAACAGGTTTATTGTGTCAGTTTGTAGAAGATTAAGTACCTATTTAAAATCTCTTAGTAACAGTGTACATATGCCTGTGGTATATCAATAAAATAAGTACTTTGCCGTTCTATAAATAAACAATTACATGTCGGTTTTATTAATATTGACCTGTATTTATCATCAAACCAGTAAATTATTTGTAAAAATCACATACCCTTCTCTCCGATCTCAGTCTGGTCCCCGCCGGGCAAAACGTCGAAGTCGGGCTTGAGGGCGCATACGCCTATCACATTGCTGTATTTGGCCTTTTCTAATGGCTTTCCGAAGAGAATATTGTCTTGTAGAGTAGCGTTTTGAATCCAAGCTTGTTGCGGCACGTATGCTATACTGCCTGTGTATTATTTAACAAAATTAAAGATACAACTAGCGAATGAAGTTGACGAACTTCTTTACTGTTTGCTCTTTGAGATAGTGTTGCAGTTGGCACTAATTTAAAAACTAGATCTCATGTCATAAATGTACTCTTTTTTCGAACAATGTTGCATCAAATAAGTCCAACCTAGGTAAAAATATGAGTAGCAAACGTTTTTTTAATCAAAAGCATCATCTTACCGAGCGTGTTGACACGTCCTGAGATCTTGTCCATCTCTCCGAGCAGTGCGGCGAGCAGCGAGCTCTTGCCGGAGCCCACCGCGCCCACCACGGCCACCAGCGAGCCGCGCGGGATGCGAACGCTGATGTTGCGCAGCACCGGCTGCTCCTCGCCCCAAGAGAACTGACCATTCTCGATCACCAGCGGGTCCGCTAATACAATACAGAACATTTTAATCCCGTTATATGTTTTTCTTTTTATTTGATAAGGGAAATAACGGGCAGCCGGAATAAGTTATCTTCAACGATCTTCAACGCCCATCCAAATATCCAAACACTAGAAGAACGGCAAATGCGTTGTCACGTTCAACGCCATTACGATTTTGTCGTATTAAATTCAACTGACGAATCGGTAGCACTAATTAGTTTTTTCAACCTAAATAAGCAAAATGCAGATAAGCCTAAATTTATTTTAAGAAAGTCCATAAAAACGTGTAGAGACAAGTAAGTGTTTATATTTCGTATCTGCCCTAACCTATTAACAACGTTCTTTGTGTTTGTCAGACGAGGATATTTATCTCGAACAATAATTTCAATAAAAAACGAGATAAAGGTTTATCATGTTACTTTGTTCAACAAAGCCAACGACCCAGTAAGAGGCGTCAGAAAGTCAACAAGCTAAAAGGTAAAATCGATCAAACAATTTTGTTGTCACGGTTTATACAACTAATACTATTTATACGTTAAGATTCAGGCGAATTCGACGCAAGTGATTGTTAGAATTCTTTTGTTTCTTGACAAATAAGTACTGCATACTTTGTAACAGTAGGTACGAGGTAGTCGGGGACTATACCACTGTTGAATCAGACGAATCATTTCCGGATCAGATAGCGGTAACCTCGGTACAACAAACCTCATGCACACAACACAATGCCTCTTTATTTGATACAATCAAAATAAATAGCTGAGGTTGTGGGGACTTAACCTAAACAAAACATACCAGTTTGTGTTTGACCACTTTATATTACACATTCCATTATAGGTAGACATTACAATTCATATCTTATTTTATACTAGCTGTTGTTCGTGGCTTCGTCCGCGTGAAATTAAAGAATAATAATAAATATAGCCTATGTAACACAGTGGTAGCGTAGCTTTTTAATATTCAAAAGATCTATACTACAAAATTAAAAAAATAACTTGGCTATAAAAATTTTATCAGGTATGCAACCAACCCTTTTAATAAAATCTATAGAAATTGAGTTATCTCAAGTTAATAATAATTAAATGCTATTTTTATAACTACATTTATTACAACATATTATGCAATTTTATTATATTAAAGAAATCATCAATAAAAATGCTAAGTCATGACAATGTTCAAGGTCAACAAGATGTAATTGATTATGTTATTGTAACCTTAGGTTACAGAGACAATTGTTACACTAACAAATACTAACTAAGCAAAGCTAAAAATATCAACTGAGCAATGCACATTAGGTCATTAGAAGGATCTATTATTCCTATTGTAATTAATAAATATGTTTTTTTGTTAACATTGTTAGAAGTTAAGAATGAAATCGAGCCTTAAAAGTCGGCACTTTCTGTGCTGCCTACGTTTATCAATCTATTTTTTTGTGTGACGTCATCGCGTACGTTAAAAGAAAACTAAGGGCCTGTCCCACCACTGGCTGATAGAGGCTCAGATAGCTTAAAAATGACGTCACTGTCAGATAAGGGAACAAAACGATATTTCCATCACATATTTTACACGTTGGATTGTTATCAGACAATTTGCAATTTAGTGGGACAGACCCTTAATAAAGCTAACCATTATGATTACCAGAAGGACGTTTCGTTTTCAATTCTGTGTTCATAAGGGATATATGAACAAACACGTGCACTCTAAATTTTAACGAGAGTATATTGCCTTGTGGCACAATGACTCCGGGCCTTGCCTTGTTTATGAACGAAACAAATGGAGGTCACACATACCCGTACAATTAATTAAAAACAATGTTAAGAAGTTCTACATTTTTGATAGCTTTTCTGTTATTTAACATCATTGTTGATAGGACAGTTGGAATAGATCGTTGTATTAAATTTCGCACGAAAACATGTGAACAAAAACATACTTTTGTCTTTGTTTTTCTAGTTAATGAGGGAGATGGCAACATATTCTTATACAAGTGTTATAACAATGGAAACCCACAGTCGATGCAAACATAATTTAAAATGTACTTACGTTCACTCTTGTCGTGTTCCACTGAATTAACGTCGAGTTCGTCGCAGTTCATGAATTTGTTCAATCTTTTAATACCGACAGAGGTCTAAAATAAATAAAAGTATTTTAGAAAAAAGATAAGTTTTTTTTTTAAATGCATGTACAGAAAAAGATATGACTACTACTAAACATTTTTAAAACAATTTGTATCTCAAATGTAAAATCATTCTTAAACTGTACATAAAATATTTTTTTATAGTATCATGCTCTAAACTATATTAAAAACCTTCACCAACTATACTCAATTTTAATCAACTAAATACTGAAATGAAAGTGAATCGTATACCGAAAATGTTAAAACCAGAGCTAGAATTATATTTTTAGTTTTATACTTCTAAATGTAATAGGTAAAGTTTGATAGAATAGTTATTCTAAACAATATATCAGACTCATTTTAACTTCAAACAGGAATGTAACACAAAATATTTTGGATCCGATTTTTGATAAATCCAGTTTTTGATCTTCGGGTCACATCCCTAATTACGTCAAATTGACAGCTGTCAAAAAGAGTCTCATACACTGTAGCGACATTACTGTCTATGGTAAACTTACTTGTACAACATTCGAGATAACGTTAGGCAGCATGGATAGCGGAAAACGCAGGATGTTGAAAAGAGACAACGCTACGAAAGCCCTCTCAGAATCCAGTACTTCAGTTTCATTTACCAGTACAAAGCACCCGAATGACATCAGCGACACCTAGGAGACCATTCCAGAAAACATGACATGTTTAGAGTATTGTTAGTAAATTATGTTTTCGCTACTCGGAACTGCAACTTAACAAGATATTTTTTAAAAATAGATGACATAATTGTACTTTCACATTGACTAAACTATTAAACAAGATTTCACAATATAATATTCTTTTAGGCAATAATGTCGGATTATGAAATCTTTTCACGAGGTTTAGATTACAATTCGTTATCAATAAACTTCAGATTTGAGTGTAGTATAAATATTCGTTTATCGAAACTAAGCTGGTCTTTCCATGAGACAGCTGAAATAAACCAACGCCTACGTAACTAAATGTTGGTTAACTGTTTTGAACGAATTGTGCATTAGTCATTTTTGTGTTAAGATTTTCATATGTTTGCAGAGAAAATAGTCATTATTATTGAAAATGTTGACCATAGTAACACCTTTATACGTATATCCTTGATTAAATATATAGACTAAAAAAATATTTAGGATTTTAAAAAAGGTTCATAGAAAGTGAGGAACCATTAGGCAAAATCACGATAAAAAAATATGAGTTGCAGTTTCAAATCAACGAAAACCGAACTAATCGATAAACCGGTAAATATTGCGCGATCGTCCAACCGTACACCTCGGTACAATGAATATAATTTTTAAATTATGATGCAGATTAAATATAAAACCACCAATGAAGGTTCGGGCATGTTAGTTATGCGAGTACCATAGACTAGGAGCATAGCTACGTGCTAACAGCCGAGGGCACTACCTCGATTACTGACACCACGATGAGCGGCAGCAGACCTAACGGCAAGTGCATTACGAAAAACAGGGACATCGACACGAATATTTTGTCAGGAGCCAGGACATTGTTCTCAGGGTCTGATATCACATACGTGAAGAAAGTAAGGAAGGTCACCTTGAACAGAAAAACAAATTGCACTTCGATCCGCAAATATTCAAAGTCCATTTGTGATATCACATTAATTGCATAATAATTATAAGCCATGATGTAATAATCGCTGAAAAAGTAACATAACGCCGTATATGAATATTCTTATCTATTCATATCTACATTTAAGCATAAAGTAGCTGTTTCCTATTTTAAATAAACAAGTTTGGATGTTGATTCTATTTAGCCTGTTTATACTTAAATAAATAGTAAAAAGTTAAACAATACGAATATTGCTACATCATCATCGTATGCCATGGTAACTAATCTAGAGGTCGGCAAAGTTAAAAATAATCATAGTTTGTTAAACAACGCTTCGAAAGCGTAACAAGGTAGTATACTAAAAAAAAGTGCTTATTTTCCTTGGCCTTGTTACTAGGCTTAAGCACATCTTTTCTTATTGATTTGTCATACATATTAATAGTTATGTTACAGGGAAAATATGTAGCTTGATTACAGTATTAAGAGTTAGACGTCATCCGTAACGCTATGTCAATAGAGACTCACATTTTCAAATATGTATTATATTACAAACAAAGAACATTAATCTACGATGTTGATATCGTTGTTTATTTAAATTATAGTTGGCATTGAAAATATTTTTTCATACTTTACACTTTATTACTTTTTAGAAAGTAGTCTGTTTTTTTTTTATTTAAAATACATCGGTATTAAATAAATTAGTATTATAATATTTGTGAATTGTGAAATTGTACTAAAAATACGTAAAGTGCAGACCACTTGAAACCGATAAGGCTAGCAATATTCGATTGATTTAATCTGTCAAATGCGTCCGCCGACCTTGGTCCACATTTACTCTCCCCGCAAAAGGTAATTACAGATTGCTGAAAAAATTCAATACGATATCTTATGTAGTTGCGCCAATAATAAGTATTGTACAATTGTTCAATAACTAGTGTAATATTTCTACAAAATATATTTTGATCTCACATTCGTTTAGTTTTGATCTTATAGTTGATTTTCACATTGATTTAATTTCTTTTCAAGTTCATTGGACTTTACAAAACACAAAATTGGGAAATGAAAATAGGCATATCGCCTATTAGATTTCTAGAAGTGCCATAAAATTTAGATACCTATTTCAAGGTCTGAGAGCCCTTTTGAATAATCAACTATTTTTATCTTTTTAGTTAATCAATTAAGCTCACGGCCGTCATTAATTTGTCTTACAACAGCTGATTCACAACAGGCAAGGCGTGAACATTAAGTTACGGAGAATGACAAAAGTTAAAAACTGCTATTTACTACAAAAACCCGGTTACAGAAACGTCGAAAGTACCGACAATATCAGTCATAATACCTGATAACTTGACTTTTATATTTCACGCGCAATTATCACTCATTTATTGTCAAAACATCAATGATAAATCAAAGTTATCAAATCATCAATATAGATTACATCATTTAGTACTAATATAATTTATTATCGTAGTTTATAAATAGCGTTGTAATAATATAAATCGCATGCAGTAAAATAATTGGACTTACCAAAAACGGCGCACACGACCATATAAACGATGTTGCAGAATTTAGATATGCAGTTTGTTTCAAAACAATCATTTCTTTGTTTCTTATTTTAAGTACCTGGTCCTCGAAACTCGGTTCCCATGCGTACATTTTGAGAACCTTAACACAATGACATAATTATATAATTAAGTAATGCAATTCGGTAGCTACATAATGACAATTGTTACGATTAACAATAATTTGTATGCAAGAAGCGATTTAAAAAATTTGTTGTCGACATTTAATTTGTGTTTTCAGCTGTATAATAAATGAAATGAAACAATAGTCGAAATGTTATAGGGAGGTGTCATACGGGCTGAGGTATACTAAAAGCACCTAAGTATATTTTTTCACGAAACATTAAATGAAAATGACTTTCAAGTTTTATTTTATTAAGTAACTGAGTATTTTCCCATTTGACGTCTTCCAGAAATCAAACATGCATTCTTAAGCATGAGTCAGCATTTTTAAGTAACTTATCACAAAATTTTACTTCCTGCATGTAGTGAAACTACTCGAAAAGAGATAACATATCAATAACTCCGAAAAAATATCAAAAAAGATAGCAAGAGACCTTCGAAGATAAGAGAGAAAACACTGTTATCTAACATCATTAAATTAGATTTTACATACAAATATTATTTCAATGGAAGCCCACCTTAATTCCGTTAAGTACTTCGTTCATCAGCTTGACTCTTTCGTCTTTGTATTTCATTTGTCTTATTTGTAATGTTTTAACTCTGTTCGCAATTAGACCGTTGACAGGAATAAGTACGATCATGACAGCCAGCCCCGCTAGTACTGAGGGACCTAAAATACCCCACAGGAAGTACAGAGCTAAGGCTATCTGTAGAGGTGCAGACCATATCATATTTAAGTACGCTGTTAACTCTAAAAACCTGCAAATTAATAATCATCAAATTGTCATTGCGTAAGGATGCGCCCACATCTAGCGAATTCGCTACGAATGCGCACGGTAGCGAATTCGCAAACATGTGGACGTACCCTTATACATTAGTAGTGATGTGCTACTAGTTTTTATTTTATATCGATGTAAAAATAAAAGTATACAAATATCATTTAACGATGTTCACCTTGACAGTTTCAAGAGTTAATAAATTCTCAAACGTTATATCATATTGCACAATACATAAATAAAAAATCCACTAAAATTCTTTATTCACTCAGTCCATTCGTTACATTTTATTAAGATTTGAAATAAATAAATTGTTTTGTTTCGGTGTTTCCGTATAGAAATACTAAAACAAAAGCATATTAAATCTGTAATTTTAAGCTTACTTTGACACAATATGGTAAATACACAGAATTAAACTATCGACATCAGAAAAATATTTTTTACTTATATTCCCGCTCAATAGTTCTAATTATCTTAACACAACATTCGAATACCGCCAGGCGACTTTTTGGCAGCGAACGTGTTAATCCTGGTTTTGTATAGAAACTAATATTTAGAAATATCAATGTTTTGTGGTTATAACTATACCTTTGTGCGTCAACCGACATCAGGTTAACGATTTCTCCAACGGTGGACTCCTTTCTCGCGGCATTGGACATTCGCAGAGACTTTCTATAGATGGCGCTGGTGAGCGCGGTCCTTATTCTCATACCCACAAAGTACATTCTAGTAAAATAGTGCGCCAACAACATAGTTTGTACCGTAGCACAAGCTAAAAGGCCCACGGCGTATACGTAGCCCTTCCACACCGGTTCGTCACCTTTAACGAATTCTATTAGTACCCTAAAAGATAACTTGTGTTGATTATAAATTCATAGTAGCGTACATAAACATACTAATTTAATGGTTATCTGCAAATACGAAGACATTAACCGATTTAGGCTGCTTTATTTACACTATATAATGTTTGTTTTTAGTCTCAAATAGTTTATGATTTTTAAGTCAAATTGCAATTTTTTTCAATACAAACTCGGAACTGTTATAACTACGTAAGAAAATCTTTGTAGAAAAATATAGCAATAACCATTACTAAACAGGTTATCTTCCAAATGTAACAATAAACTAGTCTAATAACGTATACCGAGCATCATCAACATGAGATTTTTAAATCTTACTAATCCGTTGAAAAAAAAAAACAAAAATTTAATATTCGCAATTTTTTAAACCGCTTTAACATCTTCGCACTGCAGGGCCGACTCGCCCGGTATAATACCACGACCACACAGAAACAGGCGTGAAGTGGAAGCAATTCCGAGTTTCGTCTGATGAGTGTGGCACCGGCGGCCTAATTTTAGTCCCTTTCCTTTCCCACGATTTTCTTATATGGAATGGTTGGGAAGGAAAAGTTGATTTGACGGTGGAGGAGACGCATAGAAACATCCTCTTTATGTGCGTTTCCTTCTCCGTTGATTAAGGGTAGACAACGCATCTGCAATTGCGGATATGTATAGGCAGCGATCGCTTCGCTTTCTTATAAAACAATTAAAACTTACTTCAACAATTGAGGGGAGAGGAACATGAGGGTATCATTGAAGAGTTTAAGTAAGGCACCGAAGAGGAACTGCCCTCCGAACGCGAGACACAACGCGGGCAGAATCGAAGCTGGTTTCTTCTCATTTTCTGGCTTGAAGTTAACACTGGCGGATGTCTTGCTGTAAGTCGCTTTCGTACCATTCGACCTAACAAAACACATTTCACATTGAATGGAAAATTGAATTGATAAACTGTGTACGATTCTGAAACTTTCTACGTCTTATACTAGCTGATTTAACATTTTTTCTTCCCTACTTGTGATATTAATGTCTCTCAATGAAACTCAATATTATCAGGAGCTACATCTTATTTTTTTTTAATCTTTGTTAGGCAAAGGGGGATTTTTGTCTTTGGATACATCTTTTTCTGTCAAACATCAAGACATACTTAATTATACTAAGAAACATTATGTAATACTAGCTATCGCCTGCGACTCCGTCCGCGTGGAACTCAAAAAAACAAAAATTTAATATTCGCAATTTTTTAAACCGCTTTAACATCTTCGCACTGCAGGGCCGACTCGCCCGGTATATTACCACGACCACACAGAAACAGGCGTGAAGTGGAAGCAATTCCGAGTTTCGTCTGATGAGTGTGGCACCGGCGGCCTAATTTTAGTCCCTTTCCTTTCCCACGATTGTCTTATATGGAATGGTTGGGAAGGAAAAGTTGATTTGACGGTGGAGGAGACGCATAGAAATATCCTCTTTATGTGCGTTTCCTTCTCCGTTGATGAAGGGTAGGCAACGCATCTGCAATTGCGGATATATATAGGCAGCGATCGCTTCGCTTTCTTATAAAACAATTAAAACTTACTTCAACAATTGAGGGGAGAGGAACATGAGGGTATCATTGAAGAGTTTAAGTAAGGCACCGAAGAGGAACTGCCCTCCGAACGCGAGACACAACGCGGGCAGAATCGAAGCTGGTTTCTTCTCATTTTCTGGCTTGAAGTTAACACTGGCGGATGTCTTGCTGTAAGTCGCTTTCGTACCATTCGACCTGACAAAACGTCACATTGAATGGAAAATTGAATTGATAAACTGTGTACGATTCTGAAACTTTCTACGTCTTATACTAGCTAATTTAACATTTTTTCTTCCCTACTTGTGATATTAATGTCTCTCAATGAAACTCAAGATTATCAGGAGCTACATCTTATTTTTTTTAATCTTTGTTAGGCAAAGGGGGATTTTTGTCTTTGGATACATCTTTTTCTGTCAAACATCAAGACATACTTAATTATACTAAGAAACATTATGTAATACTAGCTATCGCCTGCGACTCCGTCCGCGTGGAACTCAAAAAAACAAAAATAAGTAGCCTATGCGTTCTTCCAGACTATCCTCTACATCCATGCTAAATTTCATCGAGATCCGTTCAGCAGTTTAGGCTACAAACTCTAACAAACATCCATCCATACATCCATCTAAACTTTCACATTTATAATATTATATTAATAAGATTTATACATACATTTCCCTTTTCTGTACAGTTCTAGCCCAGTATTTGTCGAACCTGGGCACAACTTCTTTGGACGAGTCCGGTGGATTGAGAGCCCAAAGGTCGGATTCGGTTAAACTACGTCGGAATCCTGTGATCGCGAGGGGATCGAACCAACTGAATGTGAGACGGCTAGGGAAACCCGCAGCGCCCTCTGGACATTGGTTCTGGTGGAAAATTACAAATCAAACATACCATCTAATCGTTGCATTTAGTCATGTCACTAAGGGGTCCCTTAGTGTAGATTTATTAACAGAAATCTACCCAAAGGGAATATTTAGTAACCATTGCTATATTCTGGATGTGATGAAGTGTTGCATGTATTAATAAGTAGGTGAGTCAATCAAAACATATTAAAGTAAAACTAACATTTTCGCTTTTATAACTATTGTTGTTTTCAAATTGCATGAATGTCACACCACGTAAGATCTACGCATATTAAAAATTATTAATAATAATATCTTTCTAGGAAACTTATACATGTAAGACTGAGTATTAGATTACATGTAATAGTGAGATTTCAACCAAGCTTGCATGACGATATTTTTATCCATAAATATTAAGATATGACTCATCAACTTGAATACATAAATGTAAATCAATACCATTACCTTTTCATATTTATATGGCGTGTCTTTTGGCGGCAAATCGGCGAAACAATTCAATATAAACATCAAAATGATCATAGGGTAATAAATCATGTAACTGACAAAGTTATATTGTACATTTTCGTCGTCCATCAAGGCATAATGTGCTACTACTTCGGACCTAAGTTGTGGTAACCCTGCCAGGATTAGAAGTAGCCAGAAAAAGAACAAAACACCCGAAGCTCTCATACCGAACTTTCTATTATAGTATAACAAAGTTGCTGAGAGTGCCTGAAAACAAGATTACAGTTTAATGGAGTTACAATTACAATAATGAATGCTGACCGTTTCTAATCTGCCTACGCAAATTGTACAATATATGGAAACTGATACAATACATTGAAACGATATATGAAACTGGTGTGTTAAATTTTAATACCTGCTCAGCAAAGCCATCAAATTAACAAAATGTCAAAACATAACATATATTTGTACAAACTTCTTGTATTTCTCCTTTACATTTTGCCTAGGCAAATTACAAACAGGCGACATTTATGATCAGACGGTGACATATCCATAAAATAGCAGTAGTTATGGAGTTTTTACAATGATGTGAGTCTAAACAACGCGACGGTCGCCACGTTTCTGAGAAATATAGACAATAGGTTGCCACAATCTGCTTGTATTCTTTGATTTATTAATCTTTTCAACTTGTATACTGGTTGAAATGTTTAAGCACCATAGATTTTTAATTAATAAAAAAACAAAACATATTTCTAACTTATGAATAATTTAAGAATATAAATAACTTTATGTTTCTAGACAAATAAATAAGTGCAGCTTAGAATATGAGAAATATATTTAAAAATAATAACTTTGTATCATTCCTAATACGAGAACCGTGGTAAATTGGTAAAGAAACCAAACCAGTATTTCATAACATTTCAAGGTTAACAACATCTAAGACATCCGTTAGTGTCTTTGAAATAAAAACATCTTAATAAATACACTCAGTGAAGTGCATGACTAATAATTTTTTATAAAAAATCCATATTCTTGTAACCGTCAATTTCCACTGCCGAAAATGTGTACAAAAACTAATTATTAATTCAATTATTTGAAGACAATTAAGAGGCAGTGTATCACCACGGTTGAATAAATGGCTTGTAGTGTAACAGTCGCTTTGCGTAAGCATTCATATTTTTTGTAAAATTCTATTTCTTTCTAAATTATTTTTTCATATTTTTCGTATTTGAAATATTTGATGAATATCTTGATCAAAACAAATAGGACAAAAAAAATTGATCATTTTTCGTATAAATTGTATAGGAGGTAATTCCAAGGTACTGAACATAGTAAAAGTTACAATACAAGATAGTAATCTTACACATGTTGTAACTTTATTCTCTTACATTTATTATAATGAAATCTAAATTGCACAATAAACACATATATCAAATTGTTAAATAACAATTACTTCTGCAAATGGAGATTAAAATTACACATGGAGCAAGGCAAAACATTTTAATCATTACTGACAAATACGAAAATAATACTGGTTGATACCTCTACAAACAAGATAATATACAATCTTTTGTCTTAATATAAATGATAATAAATGAAATCAAAGCTACTTACAAATGTGAGTATCTTGATAATAGGACTGTAATAATCAGCGTTGAAAACCTCCTCATCTTTCGAAGATTTATGGACTGTCACACCCAAATCCACAAATTTTAACACAATCAGAAGACAAGTTATAAGTAATTTACTGATATTAAGTATATTCCATGGTATATTTCTTTCCTTGCTGTTTAAAATGTAATAAGTATCTAATAAAGCTGCGACCCATAAAAAGAGACAGGGTGTCCAAACCAGAACAGTCTTCTCGAAGCATGGTGTAAATTCTGGATTATCTGTGTACCAAGTTAAGTTACTATCCTAAAAATAAACAATAAACCATTGAAAAACATAAAAGTCACTGAAAATACTTGGAGTTAAGTGGTTGGAAAGTATTGCAGTCAGAATATTTATGGCAAAGTTGATGTTTTTACAGAAGGGAAACAGACTAACTAATAACACTCTAAATTTAAGTTTTTTATTTCTTCATTGTACAAACATCGGTTAAATATGGTTTTACATAATATTGATGTTTTGAAAAATTCCCATACTTTTTAAATAAATACTTTATTTCATTAGTAACACTGGTAAGAAACTATTTTTTATCAACATCATCATGAGCCTTTGTCTGCCCACTGCTGGATATAGGCCTTCCCCAATGCCTTCCACAGAACTATTAATAATATAATAAATTCAGCCAAAGTTCTTCAGTATTTCCCCACAAGTAAATGATGATACCAGGTTGAAGTAAAAGGGTTTAAAAAAAAATGGTGGGTCCAATGAATGATTTTTGTGTATGTGGTAATTTACTACATTAATTTATCTATTAAATAAACCTGGTTCAAGTCCTGTAAATTTACAAAACCTTCCACATCCTTCCGACTAACCATGCAACTCTATTTATAGTCACTTGTAAATTTTGGAAAGTCATGATGACCACATACTGATAGGATATAAAGCTGTGACCAAATATTGTATTGATAACTTTTGTATATCAGAAAAAAAGAAAATGGATGGATGGTTTAATTTTTTTTAAGTATTCCCATATATTTACATGCAGGGTTGTAAGAGTCATTTTTTTCAGACGTAAAAACAGATACTGACCACAAATTAGATTTTTCTTAATTTATTTTTATACTAGCTTTCGCTCGCGACTCCGTCCGCGTGGAATTTAAAAAAAAGAAAAGTAAATAGCCTATGTGTTCTTCCAGACTATCCTCTATATCTATACCAAATTTCATCGAAATCCGTTCAGCTGTTTAGGCTACAAACTCTAACAAACATCCATCCATCCATCTAAACTTTCGCATTTATAATATTAGTATGATTTTACATTTCAATTATTAATAATAATATTCACCCAGAGTTAGTTGAGTTTATAATTCCGTTTGAATTATATTGGGTAAAGTCAAGTTTAAATTTAGTTCTTAAAAAATATTTATTTGCCACATTAAAAGCAAAGTTAAATAAATAAAACAGTACAGAATCAACTTAATGTTGGATAATATCAAGTTTATTATATTTAAGTTAACATAAAAATGTTTAAGAGGGCGAAATCAATGATGTGTTATTGTGAGTCAATAATAAAAGTAAATACGTCATGAGAAACTACAGGCAATAAATTATCGAAAATTTCTACAAATTTATTAACTGGGAAAAATAGAAAAAAGTGGTTCGTAAAAAGTTTGTAGAAGAAAGCACCAACTTTGCTATAACCTCACTAATGAGTTTTTGGAGCTTCACAGCTTACGCACAATAGTAGGCAGGCAAGTAGCCAGGGTCAAAGACCTACTTACCCAAAATGTAGAACCGCAGAAGTCATCAAGGGTAGAATTATAAGACATTATCACGATTATGTTACAACGTATCACTTCTCACTTAAAAGTTATTTATTGAACATAAATTTGTTCGGCTTTATAAGTTTATCAGCATCCTTTCGCCGCAATCAAAATACGTTCACTAATTTTGTCACACAGATATATGATTTTATACACTTAATATTTGAAGTTTAAAGGTTGGAACATCAAATTTGCACATGGTTATCAACGGATACTTTAACGTCAACTTTTAAGGTTACAACTCCATCCAACAATTTAAAACGTTCAATCTCCGGTATTCCGGTATACACATCCACAAGGCACTTCACCACTCCGCCACCACAATTCGAAAGACTCTAAAACCTGTCTGAAAATAGGCCCGTTCTACCGTTTACAACCAGTTAATAAAAAAACAGTTACGAATGAAACAGTTAATTATAAAAGCATATTATTTTCTTATATCAACTTTTATCTATAATGTTGTTTAAATTCACATTTTTGAGAAGTTTTGATTATAATTAATACATATAATGTGATTATATAGAAAAGGTGATCTAGTTTTTAGTTTTCTAAGCTTTACATATTGAAAATGGAATGTTTTGCTGGTTTTGCTTGATTTTCCTTTTAGATTCTAGGGGGTATAAGTATTTAAAATTTTACTGATGTTCGATACATCGATAACCTACAGGTTATACAAACTGTTGTAGTTTTAGTCAGATATTTAAAAATAACAAATAAACGAACATTCAGTCGTACGGATATTTTAGCTGAATATTTTATTCCTGTTAACTAGCATACAAAAACTGTTATATTGTATTTATGGTTTCATTGATCGGCTATTTCCATAGATACGGCACATACTCTGTGACGAAAATGGCGTCAATTGCAAGTTTGGCAACTAGGTTTTTAAAGTGACCGAGTCTATAATATTATCGAAAAATAACTTTTCTGATGTTAAATATAGGATAAATGACTTAACTTTCTTAAAGAATAATTGTTTTTACAGGTCTATAATATTTACTCATAAGTTATTCTGGGTAAACAAATAGTGAAACAAAGTTTGATTCTGTTGAAAACTAAAGAATGGCTGAGTATTTAGCCGCTATCTTTGGTACAGAAAAGGATAAGTATGTAAAATAATCTCGTTAAATATAAGTAGCTAACAATTAATTTCTTTCTTTGCTTTAAATTGTTATTAAGTATTCAAAACGAATAAATTGTATGAAAAGGAGGTTATGTTTTAACTACATTTCAGTAACAATTTCGGATTGAGCTAAAATTTGATTCTAAAACAGATATTTTTTTAATAAAATAAAAACCGAAGTCTAGGTTTCATCACAACATTTGGCCGGTTTTTAAACTTTAAATTATAACCTAAAAATAATATGTAATACAAATCTGTTTGATTTTCAGAGTAAACTGCTCCTTTTATTTTAAAATAGGAGCATGTCGGCATGGAGATCGTTGTTCCCGTATCCATAATAAACCAACGTTTTCCCAAACGGTTTTATTACAAAATCTATATGTCAATCCTCAAAATTCTGCAAAATCTGCTGATGGTAGCCACTGTAAGTAAACATTCATAAAACACATGTTATATTAACAATGTAATACTAAATGGCATTTAATTAAACTGTAAGATAAATATTACCACATACTGAGTAGCCAAACATATAAAGTATTGTGTGAAAGCTACAAAATCAATCAAAGTACCTGTACATTAACATTTTCCATGCCACAAATTTGTCATTTATAATAATGGTCTTCAGAGGCTTTCTAAAGAGACAGTATTTGGGGGTATTTCAGATATTAGATTATCTATGAGAGTGGTCATTATAAAGTGGGAATAATCTTTTAGTCATTTTCTTAATTCATACTTATCAAACTTCACTTATAATATTCACTACACATTTAAAGTTGAACTATAATTAAAACTGTAGGTAAACTTTAATTGTACAGTTAAACTGACAATTCAAATTTTGCGGACACACCAACAGTTTTATAATCACAGATAAAACTTATGGTTTTTAGCAAGCTTTATAAGTGATGTTTTGAACTGTATGGTTAAAACTAAAATTGTTTAATATTTATCTTGTATAACTTTTACATTTTCAGTGGTTGTTGCAAACGTCTCCGATGAAGAGATGCAGGAGCATTACGATAACTTCTTTGAAGATGTGTTTGTTGAATGCGAAGACAAATATGGAGTTATTGAGGAAATGAATGTTTGTGACAACTTAGGAGATCATTTAGTTGGAAATGTTTATATAAAGGTAAGGCCTTATTCATTTTATTTCCTTTAATTCCTTTAGTGTTCCGCATATCTGTGGCCATTGGTGACTATCTATTAAGGGTCCCACAGCTCATTTACCTTCTTACCATTAAAAAAAGGTTCAAAACTACTATATGTACATTCTTTAAATATTGTTCAATGTAGGTACCAACATTAAATCTTGATTTTTGCCCTTGAATCAATAATTTTTTTTAATCTAATCCATTAAGTGTTCCCAAGACACCTTTTTTCGCATTTATAATATTAGTAAGATAATGCAGAATTTCTGTGCCTTACTTTCAAAGTATGCTGTCACTAAATATTGTATAATGTTTGTTTTATTCAGTTCCGGCGTGAGGAGGATGCGGAGAAGGCAGTCAGTGATCTGAACAACCGCTGGTTTGGTGGCCGACCAGTGTATGCTGAGCTATCCCCGGTGACAGATTTCCGCGAGGCCTGCTGCCGCCAGTACGAGATGGGGGAGTGCACGAGAAGTGGTTTCTGCAACTTCATGCACTTGAAACCTATTTCCCGAGAACTAAGGAGGTAATTTGTCAACTCTATACATTTAAAAATATTTTCGTTGCTGGTAAAATAAGTTTCTGTACCTTTTTTTATTGCAAAATTTAATTGAGGTTATTAGGTATCAATACCTATGGGGAAATCGAAAATTCCTGTGAATATTGACCATTGAATAGTTTAAATAAATCACTGACGGCCGAATTCTGCAACGAATCTCAAACACTTTGCTTCGTAAGAGCAGCTTATAATCTGTCCAAAATTAAAATTATATTGGAATTTGGAATTTATTTGTCCTTATCATTTAAGATGCTGTTACATAATTAAAAGTTGTTTTAGTATTAAGACTGTAAGATGCTTTTTTAAATATTTTTGATTAAATGCCATAATCTGAGTGTAATTTTGAATATAAATCCTCCAGGTATCTGTACTCTCGCGGTAAGAGCGGGCGTCGTTCCCGCAGCCGCTCCCGCGAGCGCCGTCGCCGCTCCCGCTCCCGCGAGCGTCGCCGCGAGCCGCCGCGCAACTCGCGCTCCGGCCGCTACTAGCCGCTACCTGCCGACACT
Source organism: Papilio protenor (assembly GCA_029286645.1). Classification (NCBI taxonomy): domain Eukaryota; kingdom Metazoa; phylum Arthropoda; class Insecta; order Lepidoptera; family Papilionidae; genus Papilio; species Papilio protenor. The sequence continues at coordinate 6,367,730 of JAGSMZ010000011.1, forward strand.
GGCTAGCTGCTACCTGGCAACACTGGCTAACTACTAGCTGATAACACTGGCTAGCCGCTACCTGGCAACACTAGCTAGCTGCTACCTAGCAACACTGGCTAGCCGCCACCTGGCAACACTCATCGGTAGTGGACCACACTAGCGCCACTTTTGCATTTCTATACATATGGCAAGTATAGCTGAAGTTATACGATTAGTTTACTTTTTTGTATCTAAAAATAAAATATGTGAAAACCGTCATATTCTGAAGTTAAAATATTTTTTCATGAATATGGTTGAAATTTGTAATTGGTGAAATTTTTTATATTACATTTAAATTGTCATTATATCATACATATATAAATCTACATAAATGTCGCCTGTATCATGTTTCTTCCATTATTATAATTACAGTGAGAGAACATAAATGATAAATATGTTAACAGTAAAAACATCCCACGGTTATTCTAATAAAATAATTTGTAGTGTGTTTTAGTATTTAACATCAATATAAAAATAATATTTTTGTATAAATTTGTCCATTATCATTGTATGGAAATGCAGGCGTTTGGGAGTAATTTTAATATATTTCTAAGAGATCGACTTTTAAATATAATTATAAGCATTCCTATATAGTTTTATTTCATTACCACAAATTCAAATTACTTATGTTATAACTTCATACATAAAATACATGTCGTTTTATTTTCAATTTTACAGTAAAAGATTTCGATAGAAAAAGTTATTAATTTGACAATACAAAGATTTCAATCATTGGAAATAACAATTTTAAAATAAGATAATTTTTAAACAGTAAAGACGAAAAAATATTCATTAGGGTAATTCGTAATTTTCTATTATTTCATTCATAAATTATTATTTTTATTTCATGTCAATTAAATATTACATTTAGTATCTCCGTCCACTACATTTGCGTATATTTCTTCCCAGAAGTTAATGTGATCGGAATCTGGGTCTTCACGACAAACACATGTTTTATTTATTACGTAACAGTTCTTTGTTTTACTAGAATATGGTTTCCATGTTACTTTTTTTGTTTCTGTCGGGTTCCTGTAATTTAATTTATTAGAAATTATTTTATTTATCTTAATTTGAACTAATTTAACATTTAAACATTATTAAATATTACACACTTACCCGGTTTGCGCGAAAGTAGTCCACAAACCAACAATTTCTTTTATTAAAGGCATGGAATCAGTTAATGGAATGTCAAGGCAAGTAACATTGAATAAATATGGTAACTCATCTGCGTGGCAAACACCTTTCAAGTGATTCATCTTGTAATTTCCTTTTGCAATATTTCGTTCCGTTTCAGCAGCAAATTTGTACAAATATACGGGACTAGAATTAATTTTTGCACAAAAGTTTGCAAATCTGTAAATATTATAAGTAAATAAACTGTATGTGTGAAGATCAGTTAATTCTTGCAACATATCCTTTGTTATTGGATTGCCATTGAAATATTTGTCGCGTATTTTCTGATCAATGTTTTTAAGTACGTCTACATTAACTTTAAGTTTAATTTCTCTTGGTACAACAGAACCCACTTTAGATAAAAAAATTATTAAGTCGTTAATTTTTCTTGCTGTTTCAATTCCCTCTGCCGATGTATATCCAACTATAATTGGCACATCAGCAATTCTTCCACTCTTCATCGATTCATATGGTGGTTCTGTTATAAATTTCTCTACTTTTAAATTAGATTTTTCTATCACAGGTCCGAAATAAATACTATCGGCTATATCTCTATGCTCAACCTCGAGAGCGGGTAAATGAATATTGACTAAAGATGATGCTGGAAGTTGATTTAAAAAATGTAGTAGTTCAACCTCGTCTGTGGTTTCTTTGCCAAGTAACTTCCCCAGTTGGAATGCACGCTTTTTAGCGTATAAATTGTAACTCCATTCATTCAAACACACACCGCTCTGACATATAGCCTTGTTAAATAAACCTTCACTCATTTTAGACGTCAAATGGTAACTTGTAGAGGCCGCACCGGCGCTGCATCCGAATATTGTGACGTTGTCTGGGTCGCCTTCGAAAGCAGATATATTATTTTTGACCCATTTCAAAGCCATAACTTGGTCCTTCAAGCCGGCATTGCCAGGAACATCTTCGTTATCGAGACAAAGGAAGCCAAGAACTTCCAGTCTGTAGTTGAATGTGACAAGGACGACATTTTGCTCCATGAAGAATTCTGGTCCGTAGAAGTCTGAATTCCCGGAGCCCGTATAAAATCCTCCACCGTGGATCCATACGAGAACAGGCAGCGGTTGGAGAGGTTTTAACGATTTAGAGTATACGTTTATGTAAAGACAGTCTTCGCTGCCGGTCTCGATGCGGTCCAAACGTTCGTTGTACTGCGGACAGACAGGCCCGTGTTGCGATGCATCTCGTACCCCAATCCAAGGTAGAGGCGGCTCAGGTGCCTGGGGAAATTACAGAAATTCTTAATCTAATGCCATGAAAATGTATTAACAAGATTCTTTACTAAATAGCATAATGGTACGGGACTTGCGTAGCAAGGTATGTTAGCTATAAGAGGGTCGGATGTCGCATATCAAATTCAACCGGTTCCCCGCCGTCCCGCGCCGCACCACTGCTGAGGGAGCCAGCAAGCAATTAGCTATTGCACTCACGTGGTCGTGTGGCTCGCATGACACGTCATTGTAAGTTTCTTATCTCACGGCTGCACGACTACATGATCACGTTTCCGAAAAATTGCAACAAGGACGTTCTGGTAGCTATAAATTTGTAAAAGAATTTGTATATTTTGTGCAATGCTTCCAAAAATATTTACTGACAACTGTTGTATAGTAAGTATGTAGGTATAATCTGTCGACGAGACGACGAAGGTATATAGCTTAATATATTTACTAGTTTATATTTAAAAAAGTACACTAAAACATCACACTGTAAAATTTTAAAGAAACTATCTAAATTACATTTACATAAATGCGTAGGCGTCGCCAGATCAAGAGAGGAGCGCTAGAACTATATTAAATTTTCGTCAGGGGGCGCAGCTACCCCCTGGCGATGACCATGCCCATAAATGGAATTCTCGCACAACACTAAAACAGATAACTGCAAATTCTCTGCAGTGTCATGTCGTACCCTATACACTTACCTTGAATCGTAATGGCCCAATCGGTGGCTGTGCGTACGGAATACCTTTAAACGCACAATATTCCACATTGCCGCTCTTACACAACACACCGCTTAGTTCACCTTGATTAATTGTAACAGTTACCATTGTGAAACTATAGCTGAAAATAAAATTACTATTGAATAATTGCCAACAATGCGTTACGTATTGAAATAACTTCAACAAGCATATTCTGTAATATGTATTTATTTGAATAATAAACCTAACCTCAAAATTATAAACAGAAACGTTTGAAATCGTGAAAGTCAATGTAAAAAGATCTTATTTAATTGAATTAAAGGTTATAAATCAAGAAAATAAAAAAAAAATAGCGTAAAAGGTGCAATAAAATTCAGCAATGTTGATATGGTTTTTCATCAGTTAATTCAACATACGTAATGTATATTTATATGTATGTTACATTGAATTCCTACATATTTTATAAATGACAATGTTTGCAGCAAATTAATATATTACTTCGTTAGTTTTTTGTAATTTTTATATCTACAAAGTCGTACTGAAGTTAGAACTGTGTTATGTAGATATAATCATTTACATTGTGCATATAAATCCACGATTATGAGTCATCGAATAATCAAAGGTCAGTGCTAATAAGCCTATCTACAAGAGTAAAACATAAATATATTTTAAAGAACTATACTCGTATTAAATAGTTTAATTACTATGTAAACAATACAGTATTATTATTATCGTGTTTTACTAAGTTAATAAATATAACATGTTATGTACTTACTAATTATAAATATACTCTAGACATCGAACACTACATGAAAGCTACAGAGCGGAACCCATTGTGACGGTTTTTCTTGACAATGTTACGCTTAGTGTCTGTTTAATTAGGACTTTGAACAAAACGTGAACATAGAAATTGTTTCAACGATTGTAAAACTAGTTACTCTTTGACGATTATTATCTTATTAGCGAGCGATAAGAGCTATCTAAACTGAGACATGCAATAAACCTATAACTTTATATAAATAAGATGATACGGAAATTGTGTAGTTTTTGATAGGAAATTGGCCTATTTTTTTTTCAAATTTAGGTACCAGTACTTGGCAAAATCCAAATCCCTTATACATTTACTAGTTACCAGACAGAAAAAGATATCTTTGACACAATATCGTAGTTTAGATCGATTTCTTATTCAATCAACATTTCATAAAATACCCCACAAATGGGACCGACACCCTTGGGGTTGCTCTGCTTGTAGATACAGTTCAGCATTCCGCAGGGAACAAAGGGGTGCCGGAGGAATGAAAATGCTTTCATTGCTTTTTACGCGTCGCTAGAGGCAATTTATCTGTTGCGGTGTTCCCTAAAAAAACACCTCGCTGGGGCGTAGACAATAACAATTTCCCTCATGGGGGAGTACGTTAAAGTTTCACTCGACTGCTTTCCCAGATCATTGATCATTTCAATTGAGAATATTTTTCCTTTCTCCCTTCTCTATCGTATTTGTTTTCGACAGTATATTCGTAATATTTCTTATTGTTACGGTCTTATGCTCATATCTATGTATTATCCTTATATACTGTATATGTGACTATGTTTTCTACTTCTTAAAAGTAGATGATTTGGTAGTTTGTAATCACCTTTCATGTTAACAGTTGACAGTATTACTGTTAGTGTTCTGTAATGTCTATAAACATCCACAACAAAGTTAGAAAAACGTTAAAACGAGAAGTAAAAAAAGGGAGAACAAAATTAAAGGCTTTGAGAACTTATTTTGGTAAAAAACCATACTAGTTGCCTTCCTACAAAGACTCGGACTTTTCAGTTAAAACTGTGCGTGTTTAGGCAAATTTTTAACTGTCAATTTAACTGTACAGATAAAATTTTGCCTACAGATTTAATTTTGTACACATCCGTAGGCACATATAATCTCTAGCGATGCATTTATAATTTTTCTTTTTAATATGTAAAATCATAAAGCAGTAATTTGAATGGCTCCTGTGAATTGCGACTGATACAATCAACTGCCTAAACATTTTCCCTTGTATTATTACGATCACTGTTATGCATACATTCTAACATTTGGAGATTTTCATTAAAATAATGTAATGTTTTCATTAAAACGTTGGAAATGTATTAGAATGTAGACATAGGCAGTACAAAGTAAACAATGAATGTAGACAGAGCACCCTAGGCATGCCCGTCTCGTTAAAACTTGGGGTGAGCCGTGTTTTGCGCATATCGGCAACTCATTCCCCTCAAACAATCCTCTAATATTAGGGAATAGGGAGGGATGGGATCGGGCAACTGTTTAGAAATATTGAAAATGTAGGTACACAATATTAAAATCATTCATGTGATAAAAAGATTAGATTGAAGTTGTTTCGAAGAGAGCAAACTGCGTTGGGGGATAAACGTGTGAATTATTATCATTTGTCGTAAAATATTCAGATCCCTGGAACATATTCCTATCATCGATGTTTACTTCGCATAATTCTTTCGTTATTTGCATTAATGTTTTAAAAAAAATAAGTAATAAGTCAACGTGTAAAAGAGTACAACGACAGTTTATGGCTCTACTATTAGGCTTATTTTTTTTAACTACTACGAATTTTAATTTTAAATATTAAATAAATCTCTCAAATCTCAAACACAACTGAGATATTAAGAAATAGCTAATCTTCAACTGAAATCTTTATTAATCCACAGTCTAAACTAAGCTTGAAATCTTCTTATGACAATACAAAAGCGTTTTGTTAACATTCTAATCCGTCAAGCGAAATATTGCTATCTGTAATCTATTATTCAAATACGACCACCCCTCCTCAATATAGACATTTGATGCGCTTTTTAGTGGGGTCCGGGACACAGACGGCACTTGCATAAATTTGGCCAATTTGATACAGAATGATTAAAGGGAGGGGTCGAAGTTTCAGACCAGCAAGACGCCACGCCAGTGTTCTAGTGGGGTCGGCAGTCGGCACGCGCCTAAGGCAATGTGATTCGCGCATCCCCAGTAATCACTGAAATTGCGCACCGGACCCACCCTCCGTCGAATAACTATTACGCCTTTATTAAGATCAGTTACCAGTCAAAGGGACCACTCGTAATTTAATTACGTTCCCATAATGTCGGTTATTGTTAACACATAAGGGTTATTTTTATCGCTTAATAAGAGCTAGTGCAAAAAAAAAATTATCTATGTACTTTGATTAACTAAGTATTTTTATTAAAATCCCTGCGACATATACGTATGTATGTATTAAATAAATGATTACAGAAATTGCAGAGAGTGCACAACGAACTTAATGACTTTTAAGTGACAGTTAAGTATCCTTTACATAACAGTAAGCAATAATTTTTCCTTGTCGAAACACGTATAGAAAATATATTTTCGTCCCTTTCATTATCTCAGGAAAAACAGAGATAACTAATAATGTTATTGTACATGCGTGACGGCAGTAGAACCGTTTGCTGGAACATGAAACTATGTATTTACGATGTCAAATGAATAATAAAACATACTTAATAAGCATTAAAAGGTGTTTTTATATGTCTGCTATATTAAAAAATGCCAAACCAAATGAAAAGATAAGTAAAACTAAATCTTTGTTACTTTACCAAGTGGCGCCAAGTAGAAACAGGAAAAGATTAGCTGTCGACCACAGCTAACCTTTTTCATTTCTGAACCATCGGTAAAAAAGCAAATATTAAGTTAAAATGAATTATACACACAAAATACAATTGAGCAAAGAACTAGTTGTTATTGTTCATCTTAGTTTTATCTGTATTCAATTCGCAATCTAGAATAACTTCTGAATAACGTGTAAGTGCATAAAATCGTAAAATATTTTAAGGTAGACAAAGCAGGTTAGCGGAACAAAACTTACTTGAATAAGTTAGAGCGGGAAAAGAACATAGACGCAACAAAGCAACAGTCTTCTGTCTCCTTTCTTTAGCGCGTCGATGGTGTTGCTATGAATAAATAATCTCCCAAGGTATTGTTTAAATACGATAAAACTCCACATTTTAATGTAGGCGTACAAAATGTTATATTTAGTGTTTTGATTTTATTTTTAAGTTACATAAACATGGATCCACTACATAATATTAAGTTATTACTATTATTACAACAACTTTCTTATGATAGAGATAAATTAAAAAACTAGTAATAACACTATATATCCGCCATATTTGTAACGATAACATCTTATTGTTTATTTTAAAAAAAAATTAAATTAAAAGTTGATATCATGAAGCATATGGAATTATTAAATCAGAAAACGTGAAATAGAAAAAGTAAATAATTTAAATTTAAATGGTATCACTGTGCGACTCCAAACATTTTTGGGGTAAGCGGGGAAATCAACAGGCAACACTAGAAACCGGTTTTTATTCAGTCTTCCAGCTTTGTACGAACCGTTGCTCTGTAGTAACGCGTGTCGCTGCAATTCATATTTGTTCGCGCGAAAGTTTACTTTGTGAAACTCAAAATGACACATAATACATATCTAAAGTGTAGTTAATGTGACTTATTAGACGAATAATTAATCGTAACACAGGTTTTTAGTTGGTTTTTACTAGTGGAAACGTATTCAACAATTTCGTCGCGTGTGTAACGGTTAAGTCGAAGATAAGAAGTTTCAAAGTAAATAAAAACAAAAAATGTGTAAGAAGATGGGAGCTTAGGATTTGGTATTTGACAAGAAGTGACTAGAAAGTTTCTGCTGTATCAACATGGAGTTCAACCGGTTGCTTTCACCGTTTACTTTGCTGCTGTTTTGTGCAGGTAAGCGAGCTAAGTTACCTACATTCTGACTCATGTCGCGCTTACGAGCCTTTCCAGTATCGCTGTCGTTGGTCGTTGCCGTGGTCATTTCTACTCGTTCTTAGTATTGTATTGTGAGCTGGATTGCTTTGTCTTTAGATATTATCTTTAAAATGCAAGAAGGAACCAAACTATCTTATCCTAAGATAATATTTTAAGAATTAGTAAACCTTTAATTAATATATCAAAAAATATGTGTATGTAATAAGACTAATAACCTTTTTTAAATGTTAAAAAAAAAGTTACTAATAAACACAAATATTTAGATACTCAGTGTACCTTTAGTATTTTACCATTATTTACTAAGCACATGACTTGGTAACATGGTGTATGATATTCAGTTTTTTTTTAGTTTATCGTCAATCATCAATTTAGTGTAAAAAATATCAGCGTAACACAAAGACACGTTTCTGTCCTTGCCTTCTCTTCTCCAACGTAATGCATGTGCAAAGATCAATGAAATATTTTAAAGCAAAACGAATTCAAGCTCAAATACAGTTTATCTGAGAATCGAATCTTTAAGCGTACCGTCTCATGAATTTTATATCATTAAAGCACCAGTTTTTCAAGACATTCTAGTGTTTTGTCTATATTCTGAATTGTATTTCATTACAAAAATTGATGGAGCAAAAGCTCAGTAAAGTTTCTTGGTAAAACCACGCAGGGCCAATATTCTCTACATATAAAAAGTTATCATGCTTAATACAACGAACGCTCAGCGCGTGGGCAGTTCGAGATCTTTGCGCCGAACAAAATGAGTACAGTCGGGGAATTTGGCGGTATTCCATCTTAAAGCTACAGTCGTTGGAATGTTTTGCTCGCGTTGAGGCAGCGACATGGAATAACCTATAGGACGCTACAAATATGTCTGTACTTTGCGAAATGTTAGAAAGTATTGTAATAAAGAAGCTGATGGAAGTCTACCCATGTCAGGATTATTATATCTTAGTTAGGCTATAACTGTATACTTTAGTAGTAATATCAAGAAAATATATATGGATTAAAAATATTTGCAAGATATTCTTTTGGTGAATTTGAAGAGCAAGGAATTTACACATTCTTAGCTGCACCCCAACGCATGAATAATGTAGAAGTGTTTTTTTTATTTTTATAAACAGCCACTATATAACCAAATGAACGAATCATAGCTGAAATATATTCGCAAATATATTTACGTAAAGTTTGTTGTTCAAACAAACCTCGAGTCTCCATGGAACCGGCGTAAAGCCAAGCTCAAGTTACATACAAGGCCAATAAGTTTAATCTGTGCAAATGTATGTAGCTTACTAGTTTGTTTAAGTTGCACACCTTAAACATACAAACTATCGTCGAGGTAACATTTTGTTTACATTTGAAAATTATTGCTACAACCGATTTCGATCCATCTTACGCTTTGAAACCGCTCGTTGTATAATACTGACTAACTCGAAATCGGTTTGGTAACATTTTAACATCTGTTTAATAGTTATTTAAATACTACTTTAGTAATGAGTACTGATACTAAATTTACGCTAAGGGTATTTTAAAGTTAGAAATTTAATTTCGTCATTCGCTTACGTATTACATATTTATTAAACAGAAGGTTCCCCTTGAACTCGGCACGTTTTGTGACGTCACTACTACGTTATTCATACAATCAACGTAGGTGAATTCATCTAGGCTAAGCTTGCACATTTTATGTAGCTATAAGTTTGAAGTAGCCATGCATAAGATATTACCTGACACGAGCGACTATAACTTGGGATTTGCTCGAGGAAATACATTGGCAGATTCTAATTATAATGAACGTTTAAAATTTATGAATGATGTTTCAGCTACATATGTATTGTGTACATTAGCAAAATATATTATATATCGCTAGCTAATAAGTCTAATTTCTGTGAAAATTAATACACTTTTTCTACTATTACAATCATACTATTAATTTAAGTTTGAAAGTTTAGATGGATGGATGAATGTTTGTTAGAGTTTGCAGCCTAAACGCCTGAACGGATCTCGATTAAATTTGGCGTAGACGTAGAGGATCGTCTAGCTGATTTGGGCGTTCATTTGGAATGGAATATAGTTTAACACTAGCTGTTGCCCGCGACTTTCACCAAGCAATATTAAGATAACAAAAGTAGCCTATAATGTCTATGTCAGCTACCCTTCAGTGAAAGTCCGGTCAAAATCGGCCCAGCCGTTTCGGAGATTACGCGGAACAAACGCGGCTTGCGGACAGACAGACAGAAATAAAAATTTAAATGCGATTTTCTTTATCAGCAACGCCAAATACAACATCTTGCCGAAATCTGGAATTTTTCTTTTGATATTACAAACAGAGACTTCAATTTTTTTATATGTATAGATACGAGTAAATGCACATCGTATCAGTGTAAATCTCAGATCTCTAAGTGCACTTAGCATTTGCAAATTGACCATAATTATCACTAGGTTGTTAGTCTACGTTCCATTAATTAGCGATTATTTTAATTGATATAATTATGTATAAAAATCTTAGTTACGCATTAATTAATAATTAAAAGAATAATTTTAGCGACAAACCGATTATAGATACCTATTAAAGCGCAAACTTTTTGGTTCGTTGCGTAACTTTGGAAATAATCGTAATTATTTTAATAATTTGCTTTAAGTCAATGGTTCGGTGAATTACGTTCATTTTAAAAAGGGATAGTTTATTGAGTTACCTATTAAAAAATCAATTAATTCCCACACTATATAGTACTAGCTTTCCCCCGCAACTACGGCCGCGTGGAATTAAAAAAAACAAAAGCCTATCTGTTCTTCCGGACTATCATCTACATCTATACCGAATTTGATCGAAATCCGTTCAGCGGTTTAGGCTATAAACTTTAACAAACATCCATCCATCTAAACTTTCGCATTTATAATATTAGTATGATTAGAGTTAAGTTTATTTTAGTTTTCAAGAACTCGAACAATGTGGTATAATGGTTATTTCAGTGCTCGCATACGTCTGCATGACGTCATCACATGCACCACTCACCAAAAATATCGCCTCATTATTAGTTAAAAGTGTTTTTATTTCATTCAGTAGTTTATATTTATAAGAGCGCGACTGTTCCCACAGCGGGTTTTTAATTTGTAAATCGTCTTCTAAGGAAACTTTTGAGATCTCTGTATTAATAAAATGAACTGCCCTGAGATAAAAAGCACATACGTTTTTCTCACGAGACTGTTAAATTAAAATCCGATATAATAATTACTGCAAAAAAGTATTTAGCGCTTATTAGGTTTTATACTAATTAATATGTTTACGTTCAGTTTCCTTTGAGAAGAAAATATGAAGTCGAATTTTGCACAGAGCTATTTATGAGAAAACAATATTAGTTAAATTTAAATGAGGTTCTCCCTCAACGGAAAATGTTTTTGTACGATTTCGTAGCTTTTGATTCTAGCGTTTATCTTTCTGAATGTCAGAATAGTAGTAGAACTGAGATTAGAATAGACCAGAATAACACTCTCAAAATACCAGTGACAATTAGAAATCTCTATATGTCGATTGGTCTATTTAAGCTTGAGATAATGCTACTTTTGTTTTACATATATGACCAGATACTGGAAAATTTAAGCTTATTGTATATTGATGAACGTTAGTCAATTAACATCAAATCCTTACCCGTGCCTTTCTACTACCGTAGTAAAAACGATGGGAACCCGCTGTGCGCGTCCAATCGTAACTGATTCTTGGGGTCCATAAATATCTATGCATGTCCCGATAAGGCAACAAGGTGCAAGCTGTGCCGTTATGCCTGTCAGCTTGACGGAACCCTTTACTAGCAATAATAGATTCCCTACTGATAAATGTACGGAATGACCAGCGAATATTTTTTTAATGTTTTCACAATATTGCTGGCTGATCTGATCTTTCATATACATTTTTATTTAAATTTAAATTTGTTCTGTGTTTAATTTTGTAACACTGTAACGTCGTGATGGTTCGAAGTTTCCCGTCGATTTTCTCCGTCGAATGATCGGTTTCGTTACGTCGCAAATGCCACTGCGCCGTGAAATTTGTTACGTTGCTTTCGTATGTTTGCATAAAACATACAACTTCACGGTATTAGTTAAGCTATTAATAAAACACCAGTAGTGTATGAAAGTAAACTGCTTAGAAACCTGTATTGATCTTTCACATTTGTCGTAGATACGCAACGACTTTTTCTTTTGCATGGCTTGGATGTTTTTGTCGAGTTATAAAATCTTTAGAATAGTATAGGTTTGTATTGTAAAATTATTAATTAGTACCATAACATTTCTTTTCCTTTTTTTTTAATTTGGTTACTTTAAGCTGTAATCAAATTAGGTATTTGCACCATTTAAATTGGTTACGTTAGCATTAAATTTCATGTCCCCGTATGGTTCCCCACTGTGCTTTGCAAATAAAAGGTAGAGCAGTAGAATTTAAATTCGAAGTAGTAAATAAAACACTCGAAAAGATACTCGTTTGCAATGATCGGCAGATGGCTGTATAAATTTAGAAGAGATCAAAAAAGGCATGGTATACTTGAATCTCAAGTAAATTAGGCGCGGGCGATGATGTCGGGAGAGTGAAATGTTGCCTCGGAACCAGTTTGTGTGCAGGTGCGCTGCGCCCGCTCTGCCCCGCACCCCGCGCCCCCTCGCCCCGCACCACCGCCATCTTAGCAGCGCATCTCGCCTCGTAGCCACGAACTCTTATTCTTTAGCTTTTTAATTCCACCCACACATGTATTAACATTCCTATACTAGTTTTGTTGATGAAGCTTAACATAATTACTTTTAGAGCAAAGATATCTTTAGATGCATACAAATCTCGAACAAAAATATTTAAACCATCAATAGCCAAATGGTTAAGGACTGCCAAACGTGGTTTCAAGGCTTCGTATTCATTAGTCTATTTGTCGTCGCGAATCATTAAAAAACACGTTAGTAAGAAATATTCAAAGTAAACGAGCGAGGACATTAGGTTCACTGACATTAAATCTAGTTTAAAAACAGTTCAGTGACTTAAATATTAATGATAATAAATAAATATATCAAAGACCAGCAATAGGTGTCATTACTTACAGAGCATTTTTTGCATGAAACATTTGTACAAGATATTTTAAACATCTTAAATAACGATTACTTGAGATTTTATAACTCATTTTACGTAATGATAATTATTCTACAAAACAGAAATCAAAAAAGCCATGTTAAACACGACGTCTCTTTATAACACAAAGGTGCAATAAATAATGTCACGTTTAACTCCAATCTCCATTTATTATAACTACAAAGTCAGATTGAAATTAGCAGAAGTAAGACATAATAATGTTGTAGTTACTAGGAAGAGTTGAATCAATCGATGTTAGACCGTTAACTTAGCGACGTGTCCTCCATAATCTAGTAGTATTGGTAAAGTTATTTCAACATTTACACTGCCGCGTACCGCACCGTATTAGAAAGTATTCTGTTTCGCGTCAAATAAACAATGTGAGCTTCAAGAATAGATATTTTGGCGAACATTTAACGTTAAATCCTCGACGTTAATTTATATTACACTGAAGGGGATATTTGTTTATATTTAAAAGTAATAAAACAGCCATAAATAACTTTTAACGATACTGACTTTTATAAATAAACTTTTAAATCTTACGATCTTGGCTCGATGCTATGTACCGTTTTTAATTATCCGCTGAGTCTTATATGCGGTGCATTGCCAGAATTAAAATAACGTCAAAAGTCAAATTATAGATGTATTAGTTTTTATGTTTTTAGGAAAATTGTCTTGCGTCTACAGTGTCCGCAGTATATTCTACTAAAGCATACAACGGAAAAAAATGTTTTACATGTTTTTTTTAAATTTCACGTCAAAAGTTTAAAAGTTTACAAAAAAGTAAAATCAATGTTGACACATTATGTACTAGTGGCTGTGCAGTTTGAGTACATAATTGAGATTCATGCAGAGGAGTGAAGTTAAAGGCGGCGAGTGCAGTGTTGAACATAGAAGGGTAGAGGGGACGCTAAGTGTTTACTAACCACGTTGCAAGGGTGATCGTAATCCCACCAAAGTTTAATGCTGTAAAATTTAAGTACGTCTGATAAGTAAAATCTCCTTAAATTACAGGAAGCTTAAAATCTCATTGTAGATGATTTTGTACAGCTGTAGTAGAGTTATCTTAAAGGCAATTTTGTATTGCTTTCCGTTCCGTTCCGCTAACCGCAAATCAAATATAGTTTTGTGTCATTTATAATTCTTAAAAGATCACAGTGCAAAGCTACCATTTATTGACACAGCGCTTATTATAACAAAAATGGTTTATCATTTTCGTTCATTATTTTTATGTGTTCTGTGTATTTTTATTACAAGTAACAACGTATCTGAGAGGATAAGGAGTGTAACACGTGCTACTTATAACTTCTACCAGTGTTACATGTTCCTAATGATCAAACAGGTTGCCCCCCGCTCCCCTCCGCCGCCGGCCACCCTCCCTACAACACACCACGACTTGTAATCCCAGCCAGACTCTATAACTTTGTCTCATAAGAAAATAATGATAATATTATATACGTCGATATGAATAAATTCTAATAGCTAACCATGTTCTCATTATCAAAGAAATTCTTATAACTATAAATGTCTAGTAACGAAGTACCTATTTATCACGTGAAATAAAAAAAATAATAAAATTAAGCAAACGTTCAAACGAAACGATTTTGTTGTTATATACAAGTGTTATGAATTATTTATTCCTATATTTAGGTATGGGCAAAATATACTGAGTGTTGTATGAGGAATATAATTCTGTATTTCTCACAAAAGTTTCATACCCCTGGCACACATTTCTCACTTCTACATCCATAAATCTACGCACACGTGCGCGTGACGGTTGCGGCTCTATAAATGGCCCATCACTATGTCTTTAATCTGATTTATATATCGTTTATGGTGTATAACAAGAAAGGAATTACCTAATTTAGAAAATGCAAAGTAACAAATACTAAACATGCCTATTAATTTAATTAATTGCGAATAGTTTCCTTTACGCGATCCTGAGATAAGCAGAAATTTTAGCAAAGTATTTAAATAGAATATGTTTTATAAACATAATAATACTGATAGTTGGGATGATTTTTATTTGTTAATCACACAGCGACGAGTGATTTTCTCACCAGACACAGTTAAGATTTGACGACATTATAACAAACAATACTGAGAACTCATTCGCTTGTTGCACAAACAGAGCTTTTAAACGATTCAAAATGACTCAACTCTGTGAAAGTTATTATTTGTTAATAATCAGAAATCTGTAAAGTAACACATGACGCATTATTAGCGGGCATTGCGAAATCAACACTAACAAGAAATACACCAATAAACTATGTTAAAACTTTATCTCAATCTATTTAAAAAAAAATATTTCAAGTTTTCTATAACTATGTTTTGGGCTTACGGGACCACAAAGTTCACCACCTAACTACCACCTAACCAACACCTAACCTTGATAAAATTGTTATAGATTACTAGTTGCATCTCCCAGTCATCCGGTGAAATGAGAACTATTCGAGATCGCCTTGTTGTAGCAGTACTATAAACAAAACACGGTTTAATTGATATCAGAGTTTGTTTACAGTGATTGATTATAGTAGAAGCACATCCGTTAACGTTTACGTTACACCGGATATTTGTGTGGAGATCTATCGTTACGCATTTCGACAGCTAATTCAAACTGTCACGTCAACGATCGCAACACGCGGCACATCCTCGACAGGATGGCTATAAAAATATTTTTAAACATCTGTGTAATTGAAATTCTTTTCGGATCGATTGCCTTTAATGAATTTAACGCGTTCTATGAACTACAAACTATGTGTCACGATTGCAAGTTATAATCTGAAACTATTTGTATAATCATATATGTTATTTAGCCGTTTCAAAAGTAAAGGTCACATCTCATATGTTGCATTTTGCTTTTAACAAAATCGGGTAAAGGTAAAGTAAATTTCTCCCCTTAGATGTCGTTTCCATAGATCAAAACCATGATAGAAACGTAACTTTTATAATTAGAAATCTACCTTATGTGGTGTTTTGTTCGTCTGCTGTTTGTACTTTTTACATACATTTTTTTCTATAAAACTATATTTTTTTTGGAAATCCTTACAATATCAACAAATTTATAAGATGTACAAGTATCTAATTCGTCAAATACACTGCACTGATTTGGTACCTGGTGGCATGAGGGACGGGCGCAGGTAAGCATACTTTGTTCGTCAGACAATGGCCGGGCTCGGTTGCATGCCACCATTCGCCCGCACAATGGCCGTTTGTCTGTCTGTTCCCACTCTCTTATTCGCACACTATTTTCCCATTCCACTTACTTTATCATATTTACAAGAAACATAACGGTTGCCACTACACACGCATCTAGATTTTGGACTCATTCTTATTTGTATTTGAATAACACTAACTACCGCACTAAGTTGCTTTCTTTTACCTTGGGACCTGTGATCGTTTCTTCAATGTCTAAATGGTAAGATAATCTCGATCCAGTTTTTCCTTATCAATGTTTCATACTCTATTAAAATTTAGTAAAAATGTCGACGCCAATGGAAAACAATGAGCGCCTGTGTTCAGATTCAACCCCTGCGATCAAAGAGGGGAACTAACCCCTTTTATGTCAGATTGATTGGAAAGTATACTCAACGTTTAGGTATTCAATGCATCCATTAACTTGTTACCACGACTTTGTTAATCCTAGGCAGTGAATATCCTACTTAGGAACAATAAGCCGATCTTTAAAATTTTCTTTTTCGCATCAGATTTTCGTCGATGATCCCAATGGAACTCTTAAGAATTGAGTTTTAACTATACATAACGTTCGGGCACCACGTTACCCAGTGACACTATAGTTGCCTCTTCAAGACAAACAATGGTTCAGAAATAACATAAACATTTTCATGAAAGAAATAATATTTTGACTGTCGCTTGCATTGTACTTTTTCACTCAGAACGTAAATACTTGATTCCTTGATAAAAGACTAGACTATTATATCATCTAAGAACAAAAGATGAGCTTGTTTTCATAAAAGTTTTTCTTATTATAAAATGTGAGGATAAATTTTTGTGCAAGCAAACTTTCTTCAAGAATTTAATTTCCTCGCGACAAGGATGAAGAAACAGCTCATTTTGCTCTCACCTACTTTCTCGGAGAAGTTCAAAATGAGCACGTACTGCGTGCCATATTATTTCTTAGCCTTTTTATTTGCACAAGAATGCAAAACATTCCCACTTGGTGTACTCACGGCAAAACAGTTTGAGTTGCTTTAGTGGAGTTCTTGAAAATAATGACAACTTTATTTTGCCTTGCATTTTTTATAAGCCTCCGTAAGTAGCCTGAGATCTCTTTACCTAACATGTATAGCTACATCAATATGAAACTACATACGTATTATGTTTACATACGTATTATATTAGGTTTTCTATCTTAATACATCATCATATTAGAATTTTAACAGGCATTATGCATTAAGCGTCTGAAATTTGAAAGCACATGTTCAAAATTCTCTGTCGGAACTTAATTTAAATTAGTCTCACAAAGACTCGGAAATTCGTATAGTAAATAGGAAAAAAATATCGTTAGAAACAAAGACTAGAAATGTAATTTTTTAATCGTCCACTTTTGTGGAGGTTATGAGATTTAGATTAAGATATTATATGGTCGTATTTTTCCACAAAAGAATGTGGTTGTGAACGTGATATTTAAATGCATCGAAGTGAATACTCCCTCCTACGCACTCAGAGATAAAATACGCCATCGGACCAAGGATGCGACAGTAAAGTGACCGGACAGCTACAATGTAGTACCATCATAAATAGAAGAAATATGTAAATTAAATGTCTTATTAATAATTAAATCTATAAATTTATGGTAATGACTATATTTAACAAGACTCGATTGTGATTTAGATATTAGAGATATACTCCAATTCTTGGTAATTACTTCAATGATTGTTTAGAAAATTATATCAAAAGAATTACTCAAGACTAAGCAGGCACAAAAATCGTAACATTGTCCTCCTTATAACTACATTTTTGTCAAGATTCATAAACTTAATAATTTTAATCTAATTGTACTTCATCTTTACATTGATCGTAATATGTTGGTTTAAAAATAACTTTAGCCAATATAGGACAGACATTCCGAGTTGCCCCAAGAAAAAAAATGTCGAAAACATCTGCTCTTACAGCGGCTTGTTATCGCGTCGATACGGGCCCTGATCTAGGCAACCTTATCGAACAAATAGTGTCTGGTATTCAACAGGCTGTACTACCCATTGCGAAACTCTCAAGGAAAACGTGTACTAAAATGTTCATCGAAGTATTCTTATTGTGAATCGATGTGTAGGTTGTTCGAATGGCAATATTTTTTTGTCAAATTACGTTGTTTTGCTTTGAAAATAACTTGTTCGTTAACATGTTTGAAGGTGACATATTAAATAGGTTATTACAATTTAAATGATGTCATGCCCTTAATATTCAATTCATGATTTCCTAACAAAAAATTCTTGTGTGTTTTTATGCATTTTATAGAAAAATAAATAACTTTTTATATCCGTTTAAGTTTTAAAGGACTTTTACTTTACACTAAACTAAAAGTAAAAGCATCTTAACTACTGTGATTATTAAGCTTGCAAGATGTTTCGAACTGTGCCGCTTTTAGTTTTTTTTTGCCTGCTCTTCTCAACTTTCAACAAAAAGGGAGGTGCGGGGTAAAGAGCACAGCCCATGTGCAGACACTAGGGTAACGTGATATATTAATTTTTGAGGACAATCCCTGGTTGGTAAAATTTTATCATTCCATTTTTCTTTTATATTTAAGAATAAATATAGTGAAGTTTTTAGTTTAGGTATATTAAAATTGTATAATTTAAGCCGACTACAAATGTTCGATGAAGTATTAGAACTAAAAAGGAAGTACATGTAGTAGTATTTACCGAGTTTGATCTTTTACTTGGTACTTTTTTAGTTCATAAAAACTAAAAGCAAAAGTAAAATTACTATTTATAGGTGGAAGGTAAGGTAAGGTAAAATTGTCCTGAAAAAATAATCAAAAACCTGGTTATTGTAATTAATGATACGTAAGCAAACATGTGGCGTCCTCGTACGCGCTCGCTCACGCATCCGGAGATCCTGTTGCCTGCAGTGGGGTGCACGCACCCGAAAAATCTTTTATAATATTTTTGCGGTCACTGTTCACCTCAATGCGCATTTTGATTCAAAAACATATAAATATATATGTATGCCACAAATAGTACGTTACTGTACAAATGTTACATGTCGTGTAACCTAATGATAATATTCATATTACAAGAAAAGCAAAAACTCGTATTGCTAATTGGCGTAATAGTAGGGCGCCCTCTGTCCTACAGCGGGAAATTAGAACAATAAGTCAAGAAACAAAGGGTAAGGCTCGGGAATCCTTTATGGTCACATTTAAAACCTAATATTTTTTATGAAATGCGACAGTAAAAATATCACTGGATCATTTTTAAATTTATGCTTTTAATTAGTTTATCACGTAAAATATATTAATAATCTATTGAGTGAAATAGAACTCGCTTCGCAGGTAACAACGAACACGTTTGATCGCTTGTTGGTACGTCATTGCCGCTTTGGTGTGTTAGTAAGGGACGGGGATAGATCTGGGGGGCAAGGGGATACAGGCCAGGTAAGTTACTGCAGCCGCTTGCACGTTCACAAGGATAAACCTCTGGTATATAACACCTTTACCTGTATACTATAGTTTGAACGTTACTGTAAACAAAGAGGCTGCTATACAATTTCCCTTTTCGTATCTACAGTCTTTCAAGATGTAATTGGAATTATCATTACACTTTAGATATTTACAAATGTTTCACTTAAAACTAGCAATTATGGATTAACTAGCTTTCGCTCGCGACTCCGTCCGCGTGGAATTAAAAAAAAGAAAAGTAAATAGCCTATGTGTTCTTCCAGACTATCCTCTACATCTATACCAAATTTCATCGAAATCCGTTCAGCCGTTTAGGCTACAAACTCTAACAAACATCCATCCATCTAAACTTTCGCATTTATAATATTAGTATTATAAATAAGGAAAGTATTCTTTTATTTATTGCTTGGATAGCCAGTTTTGTAATTTTAAAATACTTCTCAAATAATTTTGCCTATATACACGCAAGTAATTAACGCGTAACATCAAACACAGTCCTTGAAAATAACTACACGGTGTGTTTTAAAGGGTTGAAGTTTTTCGCATTGTAGAGCCATTAAATATTCCAACGGCTGCGTGTTTTGTTATAATTTAGGGTTGATTTGTTTGTTTTACCGGCATAGTTACAAATTTCATTTGAAACTTAACTATGTAATTTAGTGTTTAGATTAGAGTTTAAGGCATTTTTTAAGTCGTAGCACGATTTTATTGGCACAAATTATATAATAATCTTTTCCAATCTTATAAACGAATGTACACAGAAATAACAGTTTATTTTTACAGAAAGTAAAATTTTATTAAGTTGCAAATGAGCAAATACAATGCCAATAGTAGATATCAAACATAGTTTGTATAGTTTTAAGGGTAACGTATTATTTACCTAAAAAACGATATTGTTAATAAAAAGCTCTTCTATAAAACTGTAATGAAATACCGTTATTGCAAACGCACTCAATGATACCGATTCAATTTATGTTGGTAATTACCAGTCTTGATATAAAACAGTCTTTCTCGCTATTAAATCCAGTTTCCTTAGCTTGTTTAGCTGGCGTTAATTATTGTGTTTCCCGCACAAAGAAGGAGCCGTAGCCTTTGCTTGCGGATGCCTTCTGGATAATAAGTATCGTTGCTTTGGTTTTACTAAGGCTGTGTTTACCTATTTTATTATTACACTGTCGTTAAATTATTGACTTGTTTATTATTTTTTAAACTGTAACATCTATTTTTTTAATTACTTATGTGAAAGATTGAAAAGTTGTACCAAGTTCAAACGAAATTAAAATCCGCAATTTTGCCCACCGCGTATCGAGCTCGAGTGTTTAAAATTTCACATCACAATTTGCTGTTGAAATTTACTCAACACATTTGTAAATAGAAAGTTAAAGCAGATTATAAGAAATTCAATTAAATCGTACGTGAAGAACACTGCAACGGGTTTACAAATATGATGTTGACAAAAAGCGATGTTCATACTAGCGTGTCTCGGAAACGTGTGTAGGAAGTTTGCATTGCTGTGTGTACCCACCCTTTTTTTTTTTTTTTTTTTTTTTTTTTTCCGAAGGGGAATGCGTTACGCATACTCCGCGCCTCGGGGTAGGCACGAGAGTTATGTGGGACTCTCCCCATAATGGGGCATACACCACTAAACCCCTCCGTTCCCTCCTGGCCATAATGTGGGGCGCCACGGGATCGCTTTCGCTTGCCACCGCGACGCCCCACTGACCGCCCCGGGAAGGGGCCCTCCATGCGTCCCAATGAATTGGGACGCTGCGCCCTAAGGCGCCCCTCGGAGACGGCACCGTGCAATGCAGGTTTGGGACCCCGCCCTCGCCCGCTGGTGCCGCCGGGGTTTATAGAGCCCCCACCTCGTGGCCCCAGTCTTGAGAAAGACTATAGGGCCCGCGGTCCCGGCGGTGATGAGCCACCGGGATTACGCGTGTGGGGCGCAGGATCGCACGGCATCAGCCCATCTCTGCAAGCAGAGTGGTGCCGAGCCGTGCTCCCACGCCCCCCCCGACCACGAGGGCTGCGAGCGGACAGGGCGAAACCGTATCCATCCCACAGCCCCCGCGGCCTACCTCCTCCGGCCACGAGGGCTGCGAGCGGACAGGGCGAAACCGTATCCATCCCACAGCCCCCGCGGCCTACCTCCTCCGGCCACGAGAGCTGCGAGAGGACAGGGCGAACCATATCCATCCCACAGCCCCCGCGGCCTACCTCCTCCGGCCACGAGAGCTGCGAGAGGACAGGGCGAACCATATCCATCCCACAGCCCCCGCGGCCCCCTCTCGTCGCAATCGCGGTGCGACTCCGCTGAGTCGCGGAGGACAGGGCGAACCATATCCATCCCACAGCCCCCGCGGCCCCCTCTCGTCGCAATCGCGGTGCGACTCCGCTGAGTCGCGGAGGACAGGGCTGGACCATATCCATCCCACAGCCCCCGCGGCCTACCTCCTCCGGCCACGAGGGCTGCGAGCGGACAGGGCGAAACCGTATCCATCCCACAGCCCCCGCGGCCCCCCACTGGACCGGCGTCGCGGGATAATCCCCCGCTAAGCCGGCCATGGTTCCTCTTGGCTTCACCGTGGCCCGGAGACCCTCGACGGACCACGGCTACTGAGCCCCACCGCCACGACAAGGCGGGAACCGTCGGCAGGGTGTGTACCCACCCTAAGGCAACTGCCAGCCTTCTTTGAATATCAAAGGGAAGTCGTGGCGGTTGTACGGAGACCGTTTGAAAGGTCTTTGACCGTCTTTACACTCATTACACATGGGAATCCTGACTCACCACGTAACAGTGAGGTGTAATTAAAAAGGACTAACAGCAAAACGATGTGAATAACACGTGAGACCGTCCTCAAAATGAGAACATGTACACGGATGCTATAGTAGTTTAGTGGCTCTGATTCTTATAGACTATTAAGTAGTTTTTAATTCTTTAGGCGATAACTCGTCGGAACTATGACTTTATTTACTCATTTCTAAATGCATAAATACCTAATCACTTTATTTTTAGAAGTTTTACGATTAATTATTTGTGCGAGATCTAGCCTTAAGGCGATGCTATTATTCTAATCCGTATTATAATACAATAAAGGACAATTTGGAACGAAAAATTAATTTGCAAAGTATCCTCAATACTATTACTCGTAACTTATTCATGTTTCACTCATAATATGGGCCACAAACATGTTTTGTTCTAAAATAAATGCTGTATCGTCCTTTTTTCGAGGTCGAATGTACATTACAGCTGCAATCGAAACAGGTTAAAATGCCAATAAGGCGAGCAAAGGCTTTTAAAAACACAGGGCACGTGCTTGGAACCGCAGACGGCCAAATCAGTTGGCAGGGGCCCGCGGCGCGGCAGGTGGAGGGACAGTATTGCCAAACGATCCATAACAATGCATCGTTAAAGCAGGTAGCCCCTTCATATTTAACAATCGAAATGCTTTAACGTGCCTTTGGGACGTGTATTACATTGATTTATATCGCAGGAAACTTTAAATTTTAACGCAAAAAAGTAAACTTATAATCAAAAAACTTGGACATTAAATTAACAAATTTAAAAATTCTAAAACAGAATAAACGGATGTAAAAACTTATCAATTGTCATAGCAGAAGGTTTGATAGATGTAACGCTAAACTATTAACCTTAAATAGGGCAGTTCTATTGCAATCTGTTACACAATAGCTTGCATAGTTGGGGGCCAGGCCGGGCTGCGTTAAATGGATTATGCAGATTCACTTACTGTTAAGTCATTGCACGTAACGTTACGTTATGCGTTCACGTTGCACGGTACACGCAAACAATTACTCTTCTTCGACAAAATTGTTTCGTTCTCGATGCGTTAAATTGATATCCATTTTGTGACTTTCGGAAGATTAGATTCTAGACTGAAATTTTATAACTGTTAAAAACATTGCAGAATAATTATTTATTAAAGTTGAAGTTAATAATCTAAGTGGCTCGTTGCTTCGACCTCCTTAGATCAAAGATAAGCTTAAATTAATGAGTTTCCTGGGGTTTTTGAAATTTTAATAATTCATATTTTCTTACAGTTATATTTTAGATTGCTGCACTTTTTAAATTAATTTTTCTTATTAGTTGTTTAAAAAAATTTCTACTGAGTTAATAATAGACATCATTCTATATAAGGTTTCTACAAAGCTAATGCACTAATGTTAGGTACATTATCTTATGTACTACATAGGTTCCGCGTTCAGGGTAACTCAGTTTACACGTCGGACTGCTGACAATCTGTCACGACCGTTATCGACATCAATTGACCGCTTGTCCAACAAACCTAAAGGCATCGTTCGCACTGCTAATGCGGATACAGAAGGGCAATAAGAATACAGTCGAGGACGTTTATTTCCTACCCTTTTTTGTGAAATGTTTGACGCTTACAATGAAATTAGGTCGAAAACTTTTTACAGCAATAAACATATACTAAATTATAATTCTTTATTGTAACTGTACTCTGCAATATTCAATCTCAAGTGGAAAACGATTTTTTCTCTGACTACATTTAACTAAAAAGAGGTATTATTTGGCACGTTCAAATACATTGTGAAAGCAGTAATGAAAAAGGTGTGACGAACAACGTGTGAAATTGCGCAATAAAACACTCGGCGGCAACTGAACAGTTAAATGTAAACATTAACGTAAGAAACATATGTACGTTCAAAACTTTAATTGCCTCCTTTTTTAAACAAACGACAATGCTTTTATAAATGCAACCCACTTTGCTAATGCTGAGTTCTGCATTATAATCTTGCACATTGAATTGTAATGTTTACTGTATTCTAATAGGCAAAATATAGGGACAAATGGAGAAAAATGTAGGAGGCCTGTACCCAGCAGGGGTCATGACTATTTTGTACTTTATATTTACATTATTGTAATATTCCGTATGTATTTGCCATGACAAGAAAGGCTTATAAATAAATTGGCACAAACGGGGAACGGCAAAGTTACATACTAACTCAGCGAATTCCTATTAATTATATCTGGAAGGAATCACGTTTACGTCAAAGGGATACTGTTGCAGGTAATTGACACTACATAAATCTTACATGACGTAAACTTTTACGTCATTAAAATAACGTCTCGCATCGGCCGAAGCGTGACCACTACAATGAACGGTAACACACCGTGTAGTGTCTGCATACTACAAATTGTAACCCACTTGTCACTTGCATACCTCTTTTTATACAGTAGCTAATCGTACAAGCCAGCTTCTAGTTCTATCTCTGTAAATT
Organism: Papilio protenor; assembly: GCA_029286645.1. Lineage (NCBI taxonomy): Eukaryota > Metazoa > Arthropoda > Insecta > Lepidoptera > Papilionidae > Papilio > Papilio protenor. Next base: position 6,392,676 of record JAGSMZ010000011.1, read on the forward strand.
ACGTTGTAAATTAATTCTAATTTGAACCAAATTACCTTCTAATTACCATCTAAATTTCTTCACCGCTGCTGAGGTCTAACATTTAAGTCTGAGATGACAGAAATAGAATATCTAAGTAACACTAATTGCTGTGCAAAACAGTTCAACGGTAGTATTTCGTATTTATTTATTTACGACTGCTTACGCTCTCAATTCTTTATTGAAAGTAAGTTATTTTTGCAATTATATTTAACGAGCTTTCTGTATTTTCCCGGCTTAATATAAACGTTTAAGTATAGGGACTTGTTTCTTTTATTACCTTGTCGAAATTATACATTTTATTGGAGTAGAAACTGAACTTTATGAAAAGCAGTGCACTGCGATGTTGGAAAATGGCGATAGGATATTAATATAAATAATTACATAAGATTTCTTTGTTATAATTTAGTCTGTTTTATTTTCTTTAATTTTTACTTGATCTGTCTTTTTAATTCAAGAAGCCGATAGTCGTCATACGCGCCATCTAGTTAAGTGGAGACTTTTCACACAACTCTGATTCCTTTCACTTACGAAACTTGTTTTATGTTTCCTTTTTGATTGAACAAGTACGGCAACACAATCGAGTTGTTCCGCTCGATTTAGCAGTTTCTATTTTTTAACTTAATCATTTTGTTTTATTTCGATTCAAAGTGTAATGAAATCACGTTTATTTTTTGTCATTTATCAATTTCTGATTCATATTGTTAAGATTATACAACATTATTTCGTAATTCAATTGTACAATGACTATGTAAAGGGCCCCTCAATGTTTTTTTATTTTTTGCGTATAGCAAATGCCATAGGAAGCTAGATGGCCTAGTAGTTATTGTTCAAAGACGAAGTGAAGTATTTCTTTCATATTTATTTGGCGTTCTGTCTGTCACAAAACTTTGTTGTGTTTTTAATGCGTCCGTTTGAGGAATTGTGCCAACGTCTTTGCAGTTTATGTAATGGCGACATTTAGAACAAGGCTGAGTATCTTCATCTTATTAGACTTCTTTGCTATGCAACAGTTTATCATTGTCACGCTAATGTAATTCTTCATGTGTTCGATTGCAATAGCGTTATTTTTAAAGATAGTAGCTGTTCCCGTGCGGCTTCATCTGCATGAAATTATTAAAATTTTATTGTTTACATTTGTCAAATCTCAATTGCAAATGTCAAAATTAGTGTTAATAATCTTACTTCCTTAATGTTGGCAACTTGTAGTTTATGGTCCCTTTCCCAAATGAAGGTTTTTTTTTCAACTTATTTACCCCCTAAGTTTAATAGCGCGAAAATATATCGCCTAAAGCGTGTCGTAAGTGTAGGACTTTTTATTAAAGAAAGAGTTATTCAAAAATATGCTGTGCTTACTGACATTCTACGCCACAAAGTAGTATGTTTTTACGTTTTATTATATTAGTATAGATATAGAAAAAATAATAAAAAATACCGCGGATAAGCAAAGATTCGAGATCGAATATTGATTTGGTCGTAGGTCAGATAATACTATTGTCCTTAAGTTCACATGAAACATTGTATTACCGGTGGCAACGTTCCCACATAAGGAGCACGTATCCAGTGGAAACAGTGGCTAATGTTGGTAAGTGTAACGACTGTGAGGCGCTCAAGCTGCAATCCGACACATTGTGCGGCCCGCATGCTCCCACGGTCTCCGTTTACAGCGCCACCGCTAGGGTTGCTAACACTAATTACTTTATATTATACCATTAGTCTAACGTAACGGTAATAACTAATCAGAAAATTATACAACATATGGATATCTTCGTATTAAAGAAGCGGAGATCGCATTGACTATTGCATGTTACCGAAAACGAATATCCACGAAATATATCAACTACAATTAATTCAGTTGAGTTATAAGGTTTATCTCAGTAAACTGGAGGTAAATGCGAATAAATTAGGCATCTTACTTACTAGAGAAAACGTGTTTGTATAAACTAAATTCTGAAATACGCTGACATTGGTACACTTTCTCAGTCTAGCTAATTTACAACAGCTGCGCCCACTGCTTAAGTAACTTCTAAATACTTTGGTAAAAATTACTAGAAAATATAACATTTCTCTTAGAAATACAGGATAAAAGTATAAAGTTATCAACCCTAATCATTATTTCCCACTTGTGGCTGAACATCGCTCTCTATTAACAATGCGGAACACGTGTGTTTTCGTTGACACTCGCCTACTGGAGAATAGTCAGGAAAGGAACGAACAAAGTCCTATGTGCTTGTTTTACTAATACCCTACTATAACAAAACTCCCGCCATACAGAAGGCCAATAATCCATTCGTTGTTGAACTTGATTCCTCGATCTCAAATCACTTCACTTTATAGAGCAAAGACTTCAGACGTGTTTCGACTTTATGTTGCCATAAACATTTTAAACTTATTGACTGAATTCATTTGCTAGTTGTTGCATTTTTTAAATGTATTCTTATTCTAGTTTTTCATAAGATCTAACAATCGCATATAGATGTTTAAGAAGATAAAAGTCATACGCAAATAGAATTTGTTTAATTAGTCTGTGTAGGTGATGAAATATTAATTTCCTATTAATACTAATTATTATTTATATTAACGCTTAGCTGTATTGCCTTGAAACGCACCACGGCCGAAGCCCTCTCACTATCTTATGCATACGCGAACCGCGGTTTGTTTGTACGCTGTAGATTAATGCAGGAGATTGTTAATGTTCTATCAAACAATCCTTTGTTAGGGTTCTGTTATACTTTAATATTTAATTTATTTTAACACATCATTAAATATGGTTAAAATTAGAAAGAGAACATCTAGAGTCAATAACTAATCGATTTAATATCTAATTGTTTATTTTATTGTGTCATAAGTCATTTGTAGAGTTGATGATGGAATTATCGTTATGTTTAGTAACATAATATTTATTTTAACAGTCCCCAACAAGTAATTACGATTAAGCACATCTTGCATCTATTGGATAACACTTGCTTAGGTCGTTTTTCCAGGGGGGGTCCTTCATTAAAATTATATGCCCCACGTATCTGAATGTAACTGCGGTTTAAAGTGTTAACTCAGATGACAGTAATTCTTCATTTTGCATGGATTCTTTTATGATGACGAGTAATTGCCGAACCAGTATCAGCATATAATAAACACAACGCAATTTGTATATTTTGACTAAAAATCGTTAATTACTTGACTTCTTTTATTTATACACGAAGAATAATGACCAATCGTAGTAACAAAAATTACCACGATTCTTTTACTACACTGAGCTTTTATCAAGATATATTAATAACCGTTTTCTCAAGATTCGATAATAATTTTTCCATAAGCTCTTAAGAAATGAGGGCAATGTAAATACCTTTCTGGTGACTTTGGAAGTTGATAAAGCGTTGAGATAAAGCAAACACAAGCAGCAGCTAGTTATACAAGGGTAACAATACTTTTATACTGAAATACGGACACTTTCCTTTGTAACTTTTATTTTAGTAGCTGTTATGTTAGTAGCTGTAGTACTGCAAACCTGTCTTCCTGGTAAATATGAATTAATTCACACACATGACAGTCGGTAATTAGCTATAAATATTAGCTTTACATAATATCCCCACGGAACCGGATAAGTTTGTCTTAATAAACTTCATATTCGTTGAAAAAGACATGTCCAAGTGCACGGCGGACAGTTGGCAGCATTGGTTTCGAAAGTGACGGCGCAGCTCAGCGGCAGCGCGGCTCAGCGCGGCGCACGCGACCCCGTGTCATTGACCGCCAGCCGCGCCTGCGCCTCCCCCCCTATCCGCTCTCCTTTCCCCCGCTTTTTTACCTTCGATAATTCTCTTACAACCAACGTACTTTCCAATTTCATAACCAATTTTTAATCACTTTCTCTATAAAGCAAAGATTAATCTAGTAGAACGTTACAAGTGGTCCGTGACAAAGTTTTGTACGTAATTCAATCTGGGTTGAGTTTGGATTTTGTTTCTACGAGTTGTTTATAATGACAATAGAAACCGGAACAAGCAACGGTCAATTTAGTAAAAAGTTAGTTTCAACCGATAGTTTCGAGTGTTTGATTTGATCAATTAATATAAAAATTTAATAATATCAATGAATCGTGACATACAATTTTAAAACTTGTTGGCTCGTTATCATTAAATTACCAAATAAATTAAAGAACAATGATGTTTCCTGAATAATATCTTATTTATATGGCATACAGAACAGTGTTTCCTGGAAATCTAACATACGAAATTCTGAGTAGAATAAAATTTGTGCTCATAATCGAAGGGCATAAATAATCCGACCTGGTACAGCTCAGTTGTCTACAGGCAGGCATCGTACTGTATAATTAATTTTAGCAACATTCGGTCAGACTGGGTTTTGCGTTCCGTAGACAGATATATCAGGCCTCTATAAATACACGAGATGCGGATGCATCGTTACTCGTCTGTACAAACAAAATTCCTCAATCAAAACACAGGGGCCAGCTATAGCAAACATAGTTTTACTGCAATCTATCAAATTTGGAACCAAATACAGATTAAAAAATATCATGTAGAGTAATTTAATAAATGATCGTTGAGATTTCCTCCAAAGAACGACCGAATAAAAAGTTGGTGACTAAACAAATTTATCTTTCGTGAACCTAGCAACAGGACAATAAGCTAACGATGCATATTCATTATCATAATACATAACCATTAATTGGTATTGCATTACAGCTCATTTAATGCAGTACTGACCGTCCCAATTGTCCTCATTTCCTTTCTTCGCCATCTATTTAAACATTAAAAAGACCCATTGTGAATCCATTACAATCCGATTCGCTTTGTTGTCGATTTATTGACAATACGCAGGAAATCGTATCAAAAAACTTGAAGCTTCGTTTGTGCTGTTCTTTTTTTTTAAATTTCAAACTACACAAAGGTCGCTGGCCTACCTGAACGAAAGCACTCCCAACGATTTTGCCATGCAGTTAAATTTTATGGCAAACGTATACTGTTCATAAATTCGACGGTTTTTAAAGTGCGTTATAAAAGAGATATTTCGTAACGTAAATTTTTGTGGCATTTTCAACACTTCTAACAAACATATTGTGATGCAATGACGTTATAGGTCGTTTCTTGAAATAACAAATCTTGCAGATCTTGTTAGTTCTTTGTGGTCTTAGTTTATTGCATAGCATCTTTCTGCGGGTGGTCGTTGCAAGAATAGTCGAGAAAATCTAAAATACGATACCAAAGGCATAAACAGACAGTTGGTCTGATTATGTCAGACAGAATTTCTTCTCTCGATGCTCAGTATTTGAATCCATCGATTACTTCACGCTGGTATTGTTGTGGTCATACAATTTTAATCTGATATTATCATCATCTATTCACATAACTAAGCATTGTGTATTTCCTTAACTATTACCATACCAAAAGAATTTTTGAAATCAAGTATTAATTACTCTCAGTGCGGGAAGTGTCCTTGATGGCTTGCAAATTAAATGCTACGCCTTAAGCTATATGCATTTGTGTTTCATTTCACAATAACTCTGTATTGATTAGTATTTGTAAATTTGTATTACGATATTGTGTAATATCTTTGCCAGTATCGTTGATATCGGCCTCTGCGGAATCAATTCGATTTGACTCAATGCACGATGTTTTGTAGACACGGTATTGAATGTTTCCGACGTTTACAATCAATTTTGCTGCACGAAGATATGAACTGTGTTATTGAATGCTATTTTTGTTTAACAAGCATTTATCATATTTTTGCTACTTGAATAAATACGCACCGAAATGTATGTTTTATAGATTTTGAAATGCTTATTTGTAATTCTTGACTACTAAGTTAAGTTACATAATACGCACTAAAGTTTGGTGTCTTAGATAATAAGCTATAATTCTTGGTTTAAAGTTGCAAGTAGAGCTTGTAGGGAGGAGAATCTTTTTCCAATACCGCGAAAGTCGCGATCTCTCTTTGGAACATGAATGAGGCCAAAGGAGTGGGTTATATATTCATTAAATTCTTAGTGTGTGTTGATTTTGTCTTAATAGTGTGTGTTTTGTTTCAGTGTGTTCAGCGCTGCCGGAGGATGAGCAGCACGACGCGCACGAGGGCGACGACGTGACGCTGCAGTGTCGTTTCAGCCTGCCGCCCGGTCCCGACTCTCTCACCTACTATTGGGTGCGCAACACCGCCAGTGGACACGACAACGTCGCCATTGGCAACATACCGCTAGAGACTAACTACCAGTAAGTATTTTATTATATGTACTTTCTTGGCATGCTGATGAACAGACGTACCCAGATGACGCCACCAGTTTGTTGCTTTGACGAGACATTCACATTTTCTTTCTAGTACGTTTGTTAGCTGTTAAAGTTGCCGCTAAATACACCATTCCCCTATATCTCTCTTAAAATGTATACATTCCGCTTTTTAGGTCATACATAATATCGAGAAACTATCTGCTATTTTTTATTGACAACGCAAAATATTCATATACTCATAGTTGTTACATTGATCCGTCAGGCGTACAGTCGGCCGATATCGAGTCCGTTTCAAAGCGAATATATGGTAAAAAAAACTCTAAACGTTTTTCGGTCCGATCTTCCAACGATTGTACAATCGAGCGGCGGCGCACGACTTGAATAAATAGGCTTCTCACACGTGATGGTATGCCCATGCACACGATTCGATGCTCGATACCAAAGCTACTAAGAAAGACATAAAGTTGTATACTTATATCCTACGTGTGATGCCTCTGCGTGTCAAAGAATTAAATCCACGTCCCTCTTAGGATCGCATATTGTACATAAAGCCATCAACATAAGAGCTGTAATTTTTCACATGTATGTATATGTATGTTGCTTTGAGTAGTTTTGGATGAAATTGTGACTGCAATTGACATTTTTCAAAAATGGGTAGGACTTATAGTTAGGTTCTCGTTAAAACTTTGTTCTCTTACTTTAGTTTTGACATAAAAACTGTCCTTTTCTTCTAAACGTTCCTCATATTTTATCAAAGTTTTTACATTATGCACAAGCGCTGCAGAAAAGTAGCTCTTTGTTTTTCAAAGTCATAAATAGAAAAGTTGTTCGAAATGAAGCGACTGTAAAAGTAACTGTAAGCAATAAACATGTAAGCTTGTAGATATGTAAGAGTAGAGCAATGGAAATCCGTAATACGTGTCAACACTTGTGGGTTTATAGACACGTAAGTGAAGGCATGAGAGCTTCTAATTAGTTATACAAAATCATCATTGAAATCACATTTTTCAAGCGGGCAAAAAATTATATTTGATGTTACTGTTATAAAATGCTTTAACAATAAATTGCTACACCTCTATCCCTATACCTCTTACAGTATAACCTCTTTGTTTTTATTTTTTCAATCTATTATTGTTTAAATATCTATTTATTGGAGTATAACTGTTTTTTACCATTCTTATTTCTTGCATTCAGCATTATACGAGTAAATTCTTGTACACATCCTTTCATGCAAATTGTAAGACTATACCTACTTAGACGGTCTAGGACCATTTCACTGCCATCTATTGTTAACTCTGTTAATTGTATCATGTTTTATTGTTTTCTCTTTGTATTCGTTTGTACAATGTGCATTTCCGACCTTCACCGGTACAGTACGTGTAGTTACGCATCCAATGCCACTATAAAATGTACGTGACCGTGACAATTTGCACATTAAAATATAACAGCTATGCAAAATTATTGCATTGTTTTGTCCTTGAGTACTTAACAATTTAAGAGAAATTTAATTGTACCCAAAAATATATCATAATTTCACGTCAAGCAAAGATGAAAAACATTTTTAAACCGTTTCGTGGCCAGATAGAAACAAAAAACAAACTTTGTTTTATAAGATTAATGGATAGGATCTTCACAAACTATTTGTATATTTTATTACTTATAATATGAGGACCCACTTATTAGAACCCATAGGATCTATCAACACATATGTACGTATGCCACTTCACTTAATTCACTTGAAACTCTTCTTGTTAACATAACTCTGAGTCATAACTTTAAGAACGAGCATACCTTAGTTAAATATGAATTCATTGTTACTAAGTAGGTCACACTTATTAAAATAATTTTACGTTATTAGCATCGCTTGGCTTGTTATATTTCATAACTATTTACCATTTGCTTTGAACGTATTTAAGGTATGTTTATTCTAAACTATGCATATAATTGTATGTACGTCTTACGTATGGTAGCAGGCAACATTGAAAAGGTGTGGTTTAGTTATTTTACTGTAATTTCTTAGACCAAGTCAAATTATCGTTGGTCACGTCGACTCACTCTGTTTTATTTTAGGTATAGGTGAATCTCGTACACAGAATTCTATAAGACCAATTTATTCAATCATGTTATGATATTGTTTTAAGTGGTTTATTCGGGAGGTCTATTTAACTGGACATTCGATATTCGTTGTGCATAAAGATGGTAATTGGGAGCGACAGTTTAACAAACACATGCGACAACAACAGATACAATTTAATAAAACCCGTACTGGATCTTAATTGACGGGTTGACAGAAACGTTTGACCCAAAAACATGATTTTGTTGTGTGAAATGTTAATAATACTGTGTGCTTCGAATTTGTTGATGTTATTGGGATCAATTTTATTACCACACCGAATGGCGTCAGATTTTAGGATATATTAAAACGATAATGTTAGAAAACGATTGTAAATCATTAGATTTATATATTTACCAATTTAACTTACTTTTGTTTACTCAACTTATTTGTGTATAGGTGTCACAAAATGATACTTTTTCGTTTCCTATCATTTTCTAAAAATCCCCAACAGAGTTGTAAATAAACTTCACTTTCCACAGAATAAAATACGCACCGTCAGAGGGTCGTTTCGATCTACTGGTATCCAACGTGACGTACGAGCGTGACAACGGGCGGTTCGAGTGCCGGGTGAAGGCGGGCGGGTCGGGGCGCACACTGCACGCCCAGGGCCACGCGCTCACCGTGCTTACGCCCCCGCAACCACCGCGACTCACGCCCGGCCCTAGGGCCCTTGCACATGAGGAGCAGGAACTCAGGCTCCAGTGCTCCAGCTCTGGCGGCTCACCTGAGCCCTCTATCAAGTAAGTTTAGACATTTTTGCTAAATAACCCAGTCTTGTAACAAAACTTTAAATATTTAAATAGTGGCGTATTTGTTAATTACGTATTTTTTATGAGGAACCCTAGGTTATCATAACAGGGTACACAAAAACTTAATGATTGTTTCCGGTATTTGAGCACACAGAAAGGATAAATAAAGAAAGACAAAAAAGGGCGGCAAAAGGTTACCTTGATCCAGATTTAGAAATTTGACTTAAAAATATAACAAATGTCAAGAAGGCCTTTACTTTTACTTGTTTATTAAATGCAAAAATATAACTTAGTACAGTATATTAACTTTTAACTAAACGATTCTCAAGATTTAATACTTTTAAAGTGTTTTCCTGTGACGTATTCAATAAGCTTTCAAAACGCGCCATCGACTTATTTCAAAAAACCTTTTACATAGTAAAGCACTTCTCCATGCCACTCGGTACTGTTAATGTGAACTCTCTCAGATAATATTAAATGTATTCAGTACTTTAAATCGACAATTTTCGAACCCCAACTTACGTTTTAACTGCGTTACTGACAGTTATATGTGGACATTAATAGCCGTGCTCTTAAACATTATGTTTTAAAATATTTTGGTTCTCTATATACTCGTAATATTCTATATGCATCATCGATGAAGATGAATTACACAAAGACAAGAACAAGAATAGCATAAGGACTCGACCTTTTATAAAAATACTTTTTCCGAGTTCTTGTGTGGTTTCAAGTTCACAATTTGTAAATGCCACTTGCAGTCTTTTACGACAGAGAACTTTTTTGTATCATTTAGTAATCCTACTAATATTATAAATGCGAAAGTTTAGATGGATGGATGGATGGATGGATGGATGGATGTTTGTTAGAGTTTGTAGCCTAAACGGTTGAATGAATTTCGATAACATTTGGTATAGACGTAGAGGACAGTCTGGAAGAACACATAGGCTACTCACTTTTGTTTTTTTTAATTCTACGCGGACGGGAAAGTCGCGGGCGCAGCGACGCGTAAGCTAGTATTCTTTATAATGAGATATTTAAACCAGCAAAAATAACACTTTTACTTAATCATTTAATCCAGAGTGAAAATTTCTTATAGCATGAAATGATGTTAAAAACGAGATGTACAAATTAACAATACACTATTTATAAAGTGTTACATTTTTATTCTAATATTAACACCGTAATCTAAAATACTTGAACGCTTTGAATTGATAAAAATAGTTCCCCATTCACAATGCATTACCCCATCACTCTTGTCGGTCCCTATTAGTTTTTTTTCCAAAGATGAGAGAACATTTTTTATGCAGACAGCTGCGAGTTTTGTCTACCAATACCATAAAACACGTGACGCGTCTATCCCCTTTAGTTTACACATGGCGTCATCGCTTGATACAAAGAATTTGAATAGATAAAATATTATGTTATTTGATTACAAGAAATATACAGAAATATCAAAGTTTAAAGTTTTGTCTTGCAAAATATGCGTTTTAGACATACGATAGTTTATATAGGAGCCATCTAAGTATGTAGTTTCAAAGTTTTAAAATATTTTTAACAAGTTTAGGTCGTTTTAATATGGAAAATCTACACTAAGGAACTACTTAAGTTTCCGGTCATCTCTCTTGAGTATGGCATTAAATACAAATGCATTATCAATGGCGTCTTGTTTTGTCGCATACCGTTACCATCCATTCCCTCCATACATGTCACATCTATAAAGACCTTGAAATAACTGGTTGTAATTAATTCAACATTCTCTAGCTCATGAGCAATCTCTGATCTTGTTATTGACAACTATCAACCACTAATTAAATGTAATTGTTCATTGAATCTTTATACGAACACAATAGATAAATTAGTGTATTGAATTTTATGTTTTGGATATCAATAAAGGACAAACATATTGTTATCTCTGGTTTGAAAAAAATAACAAAGATGACAGTATTTTGTACAGGCTACGTCAGTGGAAATATACATCTAATTTTTTGACCGACTTCCCAAAAGAAGGAGGTACTCAATTCGTCCATATGTTTTTTTTTTTTTTTTTTTTTTTTTTTTATGTGTGTTACGGCATAACTCCGCCCCTAGTAGACCGATTTTGAAATTCTTTTTTTATCCGAGAGGTAGTGCTTGCAGGTGGGTCCCATTTTTTTGTTTGATTTTTGGAGTCAAAGACTACGGCGTAGTTAAATAGTTTAGCTCAAAATTGCGTGACGAAATTTGGTGTCTTTTTTGCTTTCTATGCTTACGTAGCCTAAACTATAAGACTTACACAAAAATTATGTATGGAAGAATTGTAGCCCTTTAAATTTGCTAAATAAAAGTCAGCGATAGCATATATCTATCTATTAAGGTTGTCGCACAATAACCACTTTTTCATTAAAATTTCGATCAAAATCTATACCCCACTTTCAACGCTATTACTCGTGTTCGGTATGAATCCTTATCAAAATAAATGTGTCCATCATCAAGAGAATTTAATGTAGATTATAAATACCCTTGGAACTGTGTAATTCCGATAAATAGTTTAGGAGATATCATAAATAGCAAATTACGAGTCGCAGAAAAAAATACCAACTTGTAACAAAGTTTGCTTTCTTGGCTTACGTAGCCTAAACTATAAGACTTACACAAAAATTATGTATGGAAGAATTGTAGCCCTTTAAATTTGCTAAATAAAAGTCAGCGATAGCATATATCTATCTATTAAGGTTGTCGCACAATAACCGTTTGTTTCGAGAAAACCGTCAAATAAGTGCAATCGACTTTATTTAAAACGCTTTTATTCTTATTTGGTATGAATCCTTATCCAAATAAATATGTTTTCACGATAGAGTATTATATGTAGATCGTAATTGCCTTTTACAGTATGTAATTCTGTGCAAGATTCTAGAAGTTATCAAAATATTAAAACTCACGGGCAACAACGGCGCGCGGCCGCACCGAATTATGAGTGAATGATCGCAACGATGTATTAGTTGTTTACTTAGATAATCGATTTAGATAACTCATTATTTGTTTGAAAGCTAGTGATTATCATACTGCGATGTCTAGATTCACTAAAAATCGAGAAATAAATAAACTTTTTAATAAAAATCAAACCGACTTCCAAACAAAATACACTAAAAACAAAATCTTCTCAAAAAAAAAAAAAAAAAAAAAAAAAAAAAAAAAAAAAAAAAAAAAAAAAAAAAAAAAAAAAAAAAAAAAAAAAAAAAAAAAAAAAAAAAAAAAAAAAAAAAAAAAAAAAAAAAAAAAAAAAAAAAAAAAAAAAAAAAAAAAAAAAAAAAAAAAAAAAAAAAAAAAAAAAAAAAAAAAAAAAAAAAAAAAAAAAAAAAAAAAAAAAAAAAAAAAAAAAAAAAAAAAAAAAAAAAAAAAAAAAAAAAAAAAAAAAAAAAAAAAAAAAAAAAAAAAAAAAAAAAAAAAAAAAAAAAAAAAAAAAAAAAAAAAAAAAAAAAAAAAAAAAAAAAAAAAAAAAAAAAAAAAAAAAAAAAAAAAAAAAAAAAAAAAAAAAAAAAAAAAAAAAAAAAAAAAAAAAAAAAAAAAAAAAAAAAAAAAAAAAAAAAAAAAAAAAAAAAAAAAAAAAAAAAAAAAAAAAAAAAAAAAAAAAAAAAAAAAAAAAAAAAAAAAAAAAAAAAAAAAAAAAAAAAAAAAAAAAAAAAAAAAAAAAAAAAAAAAAAAAAAAAAAAAAAAAAAAAAAAAAAAAAAAAAAAAAAAAAAAAAAAAAAAAAAAAAAAAAAAAAAAAAAAAAAAAAAAAAAAAAAAAAAAAAAAAAAAAAAAAAAAAAAAAAAAAAAAAAAAAAAAAAAAAAAAAAAAAAAAAAAAAAAAAAAAAAAAAAAAAAAAAAAAAAAAAAAAAAAAAAAAAAAAAAAAGGTTCTAGAAGTTATCAAAATATTAAAACTCACGGGCAACAACGGCGCGCGGCCGCACCGAATTATGAGTGAATGATCGCAACGATGTATTAGTTGTTTACTTAGATAATCGATTTAGATAACTCATTATTTGTTTGAAAGCTAGTGATTATCATACTGCGATGTCTAGATTCACTAAAAATCGAGAAATAAATAAACTTTTTAATAAAAATCAAACCGACTTCCAAACAAAATACACTAAAAACAAAATCTTCTCAAAAAAACAGTACACTAAAAAGTAACGAAATAATTTCTTGAAAATAGTAAACCTCCCTTATTGTAGCTGTTATGTCTATATTGTACAATTATTATTACTTTGAAGTCGGTGTCAGTCATTACTAAAAACGTTACTATACTTTCAATTGTCAATTGTTATGGTAAAATGTAGAAAACCTTACGTAGAAATATCACTGCATATACCTCGGCTGACACCGACATCAAAGTGATAATAATTGTACAATATAGACATAACAGCTACAATAAGGGAGGTTTACTATTTTCAAGAAATTATTTCGTTACTTTTTAGTGTACTGTTTTTTTGAGAAGATTTTGTTTTTTACTATTTTTTACCTTCATACAGAAATTCGATACTTCATATGCGTCATTTATCAAACTAATCAATCTAATTTAGACCAACTATACAGTCAAAGTTCGAATGTGTTTTAATTACAGTAGATTTTCAATACAAAGATACATTATAACAATGTAGTTAAACGTTTGTTCTGTTTTTATACTGCAAGTTAAACGAACTCTGAGTAAGGCCGTCTGTGAGGATGTTGAAACATCTGTTGCTTGGCTCTCTGCATAACGAATCCACTTGTAATTAATTAACGCCGCAGATCATCAGGGAATGCGGTCTACTAATATAGTTATACAGGATGTTCTATTTGCAGAAACTCAAATTATCTTCTACATATTGACTTTTTTTTTTAATTTAAACAATGTAAAATTAATAAAGCGTTTTAAATCATTAAAATTTTGTTAATGGTGTATTTATGATTAAAAAGGGAATTTAGACATAACTAGAGCAAAAGTACATGCTTTATGCATAAAACGTTTGATAATGTGATACAAAAAACATTTTAGCCATCTAGTCGTATGTATTCGTTTAAATAAACCGATAGCATCGTTATATCAGTATCAAATCCACCAAATCTTGTAGCGCACTTAAAGCCATTCTAATTGTTAACTGAATGGAGTTGGGGGACTCAATAAAAGCTGATTTAATGGCCGATAAATCCTTTGTCCAAATACACTGATAGTTACGTTTATTACGATATACTTTCCACCGTTTGGGGACCATTTATTAAAACAACGAAAACAGGATAGTACATATCAATTTAATATTTTTGTTAGTATTATTAATATTCCGGCGTGTCCTTGTTTTACTAGTTTACTTCCTGTCTTGTAAACTGTTAAATTAAAAGTCCCAAGATACTATATTACTATCTATACTAATATTATAAAGAGGAAAGATTTGTGTTTTTGGATTTGTATTTAAATAACTCAAAAACTACTGGGCCTGATTTCAAAAATTCTTTCACCATTAAAAAGTTGCGTTTGTAGCGAGTAACATAGCAGTTTTCACGCGGACGAAGTCACGAGCAACAGTGACAGCTAGTCTAATATAAAAAAAATGTTTCGTAAATACACACGTATGTGAGATTTGTGACACATGTATTAATACAAGCTTTATAAAAATTTGATCTCTCATTGTTAAAGATATAATAACAATACACTTTCTATAAATAGAACACAGATTAAAATAGTCTATAAGTACTTATTGAGATACTAAGAAGTTGTCTAAAATGTGTGAACTGAACTGTGGTAATTTGAAACCTTGTAACCTAATAGCCTAATATCGTTTTCATTAGTCAGATCTCTCTGTATTATATTCTTAATTTTTACGTTTTTGAATATATCACTTGCAGCTTGTTAAGCCTTTGGGTCATCTACTGTTTGTTGTTTACTTACGTTATTTATTTAAATATATCTTTAAATTCTTTTACGTTGAGAAATACCTAAGATTTTTTAGAGACTTTCAACATTTCTTCTTATAAGAGACTCTAGTTAACTCCAGTTTTAATTAAAATAACTTGTATTTATCTCAGCGGGCATACAAACTTTTTCAAGCTCGTTTCTTTTATTTAGTCGGTATAACAGTTTAAATGTATTTAAAGATGTTTTCTTAGAAGTTCACTTGACCTTAGGATTAATTGCTTTTACTCTGCTGCTATTTTTTAACTTCTCAAGTTTTAAATGCGGCAAGGAATGACAGTTACGGTATTAGGTCACAAATCTTACTGAATAATTTATTTTACGTGTTCAACCCTAATAAATTGCTTCCTACAGTTTGCAGGTGGTTCGCAAATCCCACCGGGTTTACCGATTGCTTTATTTTATGTATAAGAAATATTTACTAACAATTTCTAAAATTGTATCCGTTGTTTGGAAACACACCTGTCTGGCCTGTCACGGGTAAGACCTAACATCTAAAAAAAAAGTATAATAAAACCTTATTTAGACAACAAACAGTACAAATTCAACAATAGATGTTTTCAATTACAACTTTTGTTCTTTAATAAATATATTGCGATTACTAAGATTGGTGTTTTTGCAGATGGTACCGCGAGGGTTCACCAGGCGCGCTGGAGGCGTCGCTCGAGCACGGACGTACGCGCGCCGAGCCTTCCGTAGCCACGCTGGTGTTGACGCCGCGTAGAGAAGATGACGGGGCTGTCTTCAGATGCGTGGTATGGAACCGCGCCATGTCTGCCGGCGGACAGTACAACGCTACCGTACAGCTTAGCGTCAATTGTAAGTCATACGTAACCTTTCTCTCTAACTTTACCTAGTATTCGATTTAGGCTAAGATTCCACACCTCTCTGGCATTGACATCTTTGCCTGAGACTTCAGTTAACGATCACATATGCATTTGTATGTTTGTTTTTGTAAATAATAAATTAGCCATTTAAACCACGGTCCCGCCGCTAGATTAGTATCTACTCTCACACTATCTTGTTCTTCTTCTTGGAGTGCTTCTTCAATTAATATTATGATATGACGGTAGTCATGGCGTACTGTTGTCTTTAGCGAGGCCGTACATATGAATGAAACTAGTTTGTTATATTCTTAAACGTACATATACTATTGAACGTTATATACAGGTAATTTGTCTTTGTCTAAATCGGTAAGACCTGCTACTTGTCGTGCTTAGGCGGTGTTGGTCGATCAAGGCATAATCTCCGTTAGAGCACGCTTGATGCCACAACATGTACAGAACTTAACTTATTGGGGTTGATTGACTTTAAAGTTACAATTTAAATTTAACGTAAATTTACAGCGGTTTGTTAAATTACTTCATTTAAATTTGCTGTGTTGGACTAATTATTTATTAATCACCAACGTAATCGGAAAGAAAATGTAAAATGTAGCAAAAATTGTTAAAGCGGACATGCGGTGCATGCTAATTTGTGGTTCGCTTTTGCGTTCAAATGAGCTGAACCGGTCGGCAGGTGACTGAGATCCAACGCCTTTCGCTCGATAAAATTATTGCGAGTAAAAAGTATGATAATTTATAAAACAACTAATTGCTATTTTTTCACTAGGAAATCAGAATACAACGAAGTTCACTAAAAATTATAAACAACAACCATATTTTTACAGCATTACGATCTGATACTAAATGGTCAAACATTATTTCGCTAAAAATATACCAACTGTGGCCTGACGCAATCCATATGCAGGAGCACCGCTTCACCGCAATGTTTTATACTAAGAAAGCTAATCTTAATTCAAAATAATTCTTTCAAATAATACGACTGGATATTTGTCACAAAGAAAACATTTTAGATCAATATTACTGAAAACCTCCTTCAGATATACAACATTTAAGTTATTATTTCTCATTATCAATGATTTGGAATAATTTAACCCTAATTCGAAACCAAGTTCAAGATTCGTAGGTGTTTGTTTTCCTATAATGTACAATTTCATTCTGAAGTTAACATTTTTATCTGTCACTGAGAGATGATACACTCCCATTAATGCCATACGATACGAACTACATTCATTACTTTTCTACCTCAGGTAATGTCACGTACTTTGTCACGTATCCCCATCGTTAGTACGAGGGAATACTACTCGCATTGATTGAAACCTTACAATGAGGGAATGCAGACACAGGGGGTTTAATTGCAAACAAAAGAACTCCCCTGGATCTGTGACAAGGAGGTCACGGGGACTAAGTAAAGCACTCTACTGATGCCGTACGAAGACTATAAGCCCTAGTCGACTACATGACATGCTCTATGATTGCGTAGAATGCACAAAAAATCGACAAAAATGTTTGAAGATACCACTCGGAAAAATGAATTTTGAACCAAGATTCTTTGTTTTTCCTTATATTTAGAATCAATTAATCTAACGTTATTTTATGTTACAAAAGATTATCGTTTACATAAATTCAGCATATTTACCGTTTACAAATATTGCTGCAATAGGTTCATAAAACTCTTGCACATTTAACCTATATCCAATCGCGAGTTCAATTTATTTTTAATACTTAAAAAAATACGTTTAACGTAAATCGTTAGAATTGTAATTTCCTAAAGCTATATAAACGATCATAATGATAAATACTGACTTGCATCTGGTCAGAATCTTCTGATTCTTTCGTAATTTGACATTTTACGTACGCGTATAACGAATCGGTTTGAGAAATATTTAATGTTAGGTATACCATACGTGTAAGTGCTCTCTCGCACTGTACAGACTTTTAATCAACAGATAGTTTAGTCGGGCGTATTATATGATTTTATCTTCTTAGCCAGATCCGATAAAACTAGCCCTCTAATTGTGGCGTATATCGACTCTCCTTTTCATAGATACAGCTATAAAATCTTCTGAACTGAGATCATAAAAATTGGCATAATTTTACACAAAATTCTTAGCAAGTTTTTAAATTGATCTGCTTTGAATCAAACCAACTTCAAAGACTGCGCTGAAATCAACTCTAAATAACTCCTTTAGATTACTCACAAAGAAACTGTAGAAAAAATCAAACGGGACTTATCCGGTATTCAGTCGGGCAACGTACACCGCCGCATTGCAATGTACAGACGCGTTGTAAATATTTAGATTATCCGTACTTGTGATATACCTGTTTATTTATCCGCCAGCCTCCAGACTGGCATCAACTGACCCGAATGAAAAGCACGAACCGCTAATGAGCGCGATATATGTTCTAAATTGGACGTAGTTCCGACAGACATAAACATTCGCCTGTTGCCTGTCGGCGTCGACGCACGTAGTAACTGGAACACCAGTACATCCGTTACTCGTAAGAATTTCTGGTTAAATGTAATCAATGAGATTGTGAAATAGTTGCGCAGGTTTTGATTTAAAGATGTTAGCGGAAGACTGCGAGGTATCATAGTTTTATAGCTCACCGATTGCGCGCACATCCGTCTACAGACTTTTACTTTTTGTTTGATCCATTTTTGATGTTGTGAAAATCGGCCACAGGCGTTTGAAGTTATGTCATACACTGATTACCTTTAAAATATATTTACTTTATAAATGTTGTAACACCAATCAAATCAACTTATTTATTTAAGTTGATTGAACTCTGTGAACTTTAAACGAAAGCTTATTTGGAGTAAGGTCGTGTTATACGTCCGTCGCTATCGACATTTTTGTACGTAATCGGAATAAACGTATTCAGGAAATACTTTATTGATTTACTTAATTTTAAGTCAACTTCTGTTACTAAAGGATATCCGTTTTAGATGTTCATACTTAATTACCTTTGAACTTAATTCAAATCCAATGCTATATACCTATATATACTTTTTTATATATTGCTATAATTTTCTATAAATTCTCTTTTATTTACAGACTTTCCAAGAGTGGAAATTGGGCCAGAGAATCCTCTTCGCATAGAAGTAGACGGCACCGCTACAATGGAATGCAAAGTTGACGCAAAACCCAAAGTGACTAGCGTACGGTGGACCAGGAATGGGAAGTACATCTCTAACTCCTTCACTCACACAATCCAAGGAGTGGAAGTGCAAAGTTGACGCAAAACCCAAAGTGACTAGCGTACGGTGGACCAGGAATGGGAAGTACATCTCTAACTCCTTCACTCACACAATCCAAGGAGTGGAAGTGCAAGACGCCGGGCAGTACACTTGCTCCGCGGACAATGGTCTCGGCCGGCCCGGGGAAAACGACATCACCCTCGACGTGCTCTTTCCTCCCACCGTCACCATCGACTCCAAAACATACGAAGCCGAAGAGGGCGGTAATGTTGAAATACATTGCGAAGTCTCTGCAAATCCGGAACCTACGTCCATAGAATGGACCATGGAGGGGAAACCTGAGTTCAGACAGAAAGGGAAAACTCTCACCCTCACCAGAGTAGATGCCGACGTAGCGGGAACGTACACTTGCCGAGCTGTCAATATAATTTCAACAAGCAACGGAAATCGTGCGGAGAGAGCGAGTAGCGCTTCCGTGGCCGTTCTGGTGCGACACAAGCCGGGGCGCGCGCACATCACTCCGGAGAGGCCAGTGGCCCAGGAAGGCGCCGGAGTCACTCTCACGTGCAGCGCCCGCCCGCCCGGCTGGCCCGCGCCGCAGTATCGCTGGTTCCGGGACATCGATACCTCCGATGCGAACCCCATAGTCCTGGCCACCGGAGTCACTTACAATATACCGAACGCTCACCTCGGCAGCGAGGGCGTCTACCATTGTCAAGCGACCAACGAACTGGGACACGGCGAGCTGGCCTCGGTCACTTTAGAAGTTCACCAGCCCCCGCGATTCCAGTCCAAGCTCCAGCCGCACGCGACTAAACGTTCGCGCGAACAAAACTTCTCTTTATCGTGTAGTGCTTTTGGCAAGCCGTTGCCGAACGTTAAGTGGTACAAGAACAACTCGGAAATCAAACCTGATGTGAACTTGTACGAGGTAAAGACTGACGTGACGGAAGGTCGCGACTCTGTGTACAACGTGCAGAGCACGCTGCGCTTCTACGGCAAGGCTCGACCCAACGACAACGACCTCATCCCCGAGGACCGCGGCTCTTACACGTGTGCCGTAGAGAACGAGGTCAAGAAGATCGAATCCTCGATGCATCTTAGAATAGAGCGTAAGTGTTGCACATATTTCATAGTTTCGACATTATCTAGATTACACTTCGATTCATCTATCAGTATATCTTAACGACTATTACAATTGAATTAAATACAAAACTTATAACTTTCAGATGAACCGATTTCGATCAGACAACAGAAGAAGGTAGCATTCGACGTGATGGAGCCAGCGGAGATATCCTGCCGAGTACAGGCCTATCCTAAGCCCGACTTCCTATGGTTCTACGGCTCCAGCAACTCTCCACTATCGTCATCTGACCACTACGACATCACAACAGTCACCGAGGACAACGATTCATACTTGAGTACATTAAAATTAAGAAACGTAAAGCCACAAGACTATGGCGACTACTACTGCACTGTGAAGAATTCACTGGGGAGCATTCGGCCACCAAATACGAATGCAGCCGAAAGGGGCACCTGAGTCACCTCGAGGGTTGAGTAGTCAAAAGGTTGGGTCGAGTTACGTGACCCTGAAGTGGGAGTCGGGTTTCGACGGCGGCCTCTCCAACATCTACTACGTGTGGTACCGGCGCGTGGCGCGCGGCGCGGGCTCCGTGGAGCAGTGCGCCGGCAACCGCAACGATGTCAACGATTGGAAGGAATACGACTGTATGCGGGCAAATCCCTGCAACGTGACGCGGTTGGACCAACACAATACTTACTCCTTCAAGGTAATTGCAATTTAATAACTATTCGTTCATACATTGCTAAATAATTATTTTTTGATATATAACGCAGAAACTTAAAAATCATGTGATTACCAACTTTTGGAACGTATTTTAATGTGCATAAATAAATTGTTATGAAGGTAAAGAGTATAAGATCGTATTTTATGGCAATATCGTTTCGAGCTGCACGGTGTTCAATACTAAATTGATTTACTCTTATCGCAAATACACGAGTACATGAGTGTTGTAAATTACGAATATTCGAATGAAAATTCTCCACGTAAATAGTGTTTGAAAACAAAACTAGGGTTAAATGCTATTTTTTTTTATTAGTGAAGTTACTGTTGTTCTTTAATAATAAATAATCACTATGCCATAATTTCCAGGTGAAAGCAGTAAACACGAAGGGTCAGAGCAACTATTCTAATGAAATAACAGTGACAACGAAAGTGAACAAGATCCTACCTCCGGAGCAGCTGACGTACGACCCGAGCTCGCGCGCGGTCGTGTTCAGCGTGGGCCCCACCTGCCTCGGCCTCGTCGCCGTCGCTGAGGGCCTCGGCAGGGCCGGCGGCTGGCAGGTCCGTTAAATAATAATTATACTTTTCATACTAATATTATAAATGCGAAAGTTTAGATGGTTGGATGGATGGATGGATGTTTCTTAGGGTTTGTAGCCTAAACGGCTGAACGGATTTTGATTAAATTTGGTATAGATGCAGAGTATAGTCTGGAAGAACACATAGGCTACTCACTTTGGTTTTTTAAATTCCACGCGGACGGAGTCGCGGGCGAAAGCTTTATTTAACATTCATTTCTCGTTAAATTTTCAAATTAACCAAGCTTTATTCCTGTTACTAGGTGGTAGAAACAATACCGCTGAGCGTATCCGGGGTGAGCAGCAGCGTGCAGCGCGGCACGCTGGCGGGGGCCGGCCCCCCCGGCCTCGGCCCCGCCGCCCCCGCCCCCGCCATGGACGACCTCAACCCCCGCCTGCGGCTGCGCCTCTGTCTGCTGCACAAGCAGGACGTCTGCAGCGAATACGTCGAAGCCGACAGTCAGTATCTCATACAAGCTCACAAACATATAATACACTGCTATGTTATTTACGCATATTGTTGTTTACGCTATTAATAAATGTCACAGATACCTGATATTTTCAAAGTCCCCTAACTGAAATATGGCTGTTTAATTTCTCTAACACATTAAAACTACTATAACATGGTTGTCACCATCTTTTTTATGTTTAACGATGACTTTATTATTTCAGTTGGTCCAGCATATATTAAAGAAGCATCAGCACTCACAACGGCAACTTTAATCGCGATCGTCGTCTCCGTGATTGTGTTCGTTCTCTTCTTGTGTCTTCTGTTCATCTTCTGCCGCTGCAAACGTACAGAGAAGAAGAAGAAGGACTATGAGATGGCGTCTATAGGGCACGGCATGTCGCTCACCTCGCCCAAGAACCAGGCGCCGCCGCCATACATGGAGTACCCCAACGCGGGCATGGAGAACAAAGCTCTGGAACATTCCATGGACCTCACTATGGACGACTCCAAGAACGCCGTGTACGCCTCGCAGCCCGCCTACGGGTACCACATCGCGCCGCACGCCACGCCCACGCATGTCGGACAGAACATGTCTAATTTGGACTGTGAGTATATCATACATAGCTGTTGCTCGCGACTTCGTCTACGTGAAATTAAAAAAAAAATTGTAAAACAAACAGTTTCTCACTGATAACGTAGCTTTTTAAAAGTGCAAGATTTTTAAAATCGGATCAATAGTTTTCGCGTTATTTCAATACATACAAAAATACAAATCTTCACTCTTTATAATATTAATATAGAAAACAAATGTTACGATGTCACGACGATAAAAAATGTCAATCGGATTGTATAATTTAAAATGTTTCCAGGGGTTAACACGGGCTACATGGACAAAGGCTACGCGAACAGCAACAACGGCGGCAGCGTCAACTCTCAAGACTCGCTGTGGCAGATGAAGATGGCGGCCGCCAACAACCCCGGCATGATGATGCTGGAGCGCACCAGCAACTACGGCTACGACCCCATGCACGCCGGCTACGGCACCATCGACGACTACGCCGCCTACCAGCCGCTGCCGCACCCCCCGCACGCGGGCCACGCGCCGCACGCCGGCCACGCCCCGCACGCCGGCCACGCCCCGCACGCCGGCCACGCCCCCGCCGCCGACTACATGCGCACCTCGCAGAACCCCTCGCGCCAGGACTACTGCTCCGACTCCTACGCCTCCGTGCACAAGCCCAAGAAGCGCATGGACCAGCACACCGGTCAGTATTCAAACTATCATATTTAACTCGTCTTATTACTAGCTTTTGCGCGCGACTTTATCTGTGCGTAAGTAAAGAAAAAGCTACTAAATGTAACTTAAATGTTCGTCTATGTTCATGTGCTAAATTTCATTGAAATCTGTATAGCCGTTTTGAAAACTCGTAGTGACAAACATCACCCATCCATCCATACTTTAACTTCGTTTTATGTCTTGCTACAAGATTGTCCGTGTGGAATTTAAAAAAATATATCTCCTATGACACTAGGTGATAATGTACCTTTCTAATGTTAAAAAAAGAAAATGATATTGGCCCTGTAATTTTCGTGTTTAATTACATACAACATTTATTTGTTCTGTTTATAATATTAGTACAGATTTAAATTAAAAAAAAATAATAAAAATAAAAATTCTTTATTGATCCAAAACAGTTTTGTACAGTTAGTGGGACTCTGTCTCCTGAGCTAGTAATAACTGTGTTTCAGGAGGCAGGGTCTTCTTTTACGATTGTCTTGCGCAATTTAAAATACATTACAAAATAAGATGAGAGTTTTATATATAAATTCAATGTTTGTACAGAGTCCCCGTACCACGAGGTGAGCGGGCTGCCGGAGCCGTACGCGGTGGGCGGGGGGTGCGCGGAGGGCGAGGAGGGCGGCGCGGAGGAGAAGCCGCCGCCGCTCTCGCTCAGCTACGACGAGTCGCTGGAGTCCGGCTACTCCACGCCCAACTCGCGCGCG
The DNA here is from genome assembly GCA_029286645.1 of Papilio protenor. Classification (NCBI taxonomy): domain Eukaryota; kingdom Metazoa; phylum Arthropoda; class Insecta; order Lepidoptera; family Papilionidae; genus Papilio; species Papilio protenor. The sequence goes on from JAGSMZ010000011.1 coordinate 6,416,592, forward strand.
CGACGCGTCATACGCGAGATCATCGTTTGAACACATCATCAAAATACGCGGCATATAATTAAATATTCTGAGTATTGGATACTACAACATTAGTATAAAAATACATACGCATATAGATATTCTGAATATTGAATACTGATTTTATAAATGGTATAATAATTTAATGAAAAATTGTCAACTACAGATTCTCTAAATGCAATTATTGTCAACAGAATTGAAAGTTAGTAATACTTGTAAACAAAATAATGATGCCATGATTATAGTTGTTTTAAACAACTTATTTGATTTAAAGAAACTAGATATGATTCCAATAATACAATGTTTTTGTTTATATTTGCAAATATGTTGCACTTCAACTATGTTTAACTCAATATTAAATACTCCATTGTTAAATGATACTCCACAGATAAATTGAAATCGTACACAGCTTTACTATGGCAGCTACTCAATAATTTTTATAAGAAATAATAGTTATATAAAACTGATTTATACATAAGTTATACTTGTAATTAATTTCATAGTTTCTTTGATAGATCTCAATCATACACGCTTCCAAACAATTGAGTCAAAGGAGTCACACAATAAATATTCATACACGAGGCTAAAAGTTACATCAGAATGTACTTGACGCCTTATATATAAGAAATATAGATCTTTTATACTTACACTGCATATTTTCTATATATTTCATGCAAAAAATTTAATATCCACCTATTTTAAATGCATAGTTATTTCTTTCACATATAAATTAGATAAAAACACACTTAATACATTTATCTGTCATCATATAAAATAAAGAATCTCGTACTTAATATTACTACAGTTTTATAAAAGTATAAAAATTGTGGCATTTGACATTGTAAAGCTCTCACAGCCATTATAATTAATTTTAACGCACATGTAAATATAAAGCGTTGTAGTTAAGTTTATATAATCTGTGCAGAAATGTAATATTAAAATGCCCACAAGCTTAGTAATAATTACTATGCTTACAACGCGCATTTACTTTGCCTCTCTGGAATTAAAAAAACAAAAGAGCTATGCCTATTCCAATTTTAAATGCGTTTGTGACGTCAGAACCGAATGAACGGTCATTCGTTTATTTCCATTCACTGAATGATTGTTTGTTTTTAACCTTTTAAATAATACTGTTCAGTATAATATTTATTTAATTTAAATATTTATCTATTTTTTTTTTACATTTACAAAATAAAAATCTACACAAAAAAGAGAGATTAAAAATAACATTAAAAATGTGCTCTGATGTGTTATAATTTTAGAGAGGCAAAGTTATTGATACTTTAATGCTTAGGATAATTGTAAATGTTTAGTATTAACTTAATTTTTATTATCGGGAACTGTTACACGCGCGACATAATGAAATAATCCTTCTGTAAAATATTTTTTAATGATTGTAACCTATTATTATTATATTAAGGCCTCTCTTAATAAACTGCTGCCTCTGTTATATTCTACATTACTTGTAATTTTTCTCAAATTACGCGTAGTTTAAAAAATCTGGAATAAAGTTATTCGTGAAGCTTTTTATTGATTTAGGCCTTACTATTTTTGTCGCTAAAGTTTCATTTTCAGCTTTTCAATATCTGATGTGAGACTGTTGTACATACTTTTTTGTTGTCATTTTTTCTGTCAAAGCCTCATTTTTTCCCTAAATCAACTGTTACTATCTTGAACAATGAAATATGATGTTAACAGAATCTACTACATCTTCCCTTTATTAAAACAATAAACATTTTGCCATATTTTCCCTAAAATCAATATTTACAAGAGATTTCAATTTTTTAGACCAATATTCTACAGCCTTATCCATATTAATAAGGCTGTAAAATTTTAATTTAAATCAACATTGCTGTAAAATTATCTAACTACAGAATTATGATAGAGCAACATTAGATTTACAAAAAAAAATCTCAGTGACTTTCTTAATATCTTTCTCTTGTACTTCATTTTTTTTTTAAATAACTAGTAGCGTGTGAACTGAATATCATCGAAAATTGAGCCCACCTTTGTTTTAGTACTTAAATTTTGTATATTTTTCGGGGCAGCATTCGAAATCGTTGTACTTGTAGAAATTAAGAATATTGGGTTGTTTCTTGTTTTACATTTAAGATTTGAACTGCATACTATATTTACAATATACGTACATTATTTTTTCCTTAATAACTCCAAGTTTTCACTGCTATTATACCTGTAAGACAACATATGTTATCTCTCCGACTCTTAGTAGCAAGATAATATTTTTTTAAACATGTTTCCCGAGTGGAAACACTTTTTTCAACGGTATCTACACAATGATTCTGCCGTCCAAATTAATTTTGACGAAACAACCCTATTTATTACATAAGTGATTTAATATTAAAATATTTATTATTCATTTTTCAATTTGAATGTTTAAAGAATAGCAATATTTGTTTACAAGATGTATTGTATCTTTGGTGTAGGCGAAGTATATTTTCTTTTATTTTTATTTAGATAAGTAGTTAATGAAAACTCACATATTTACTTTTCATCTGTATAATTTTTTTCTATGTAAGTAAATGCCTTTCTAATTTTTAATTTTTGCTTTCATATCCATTAATGTCTATGGAATTTAAAATATGCCACTTTAAATAATTTAATCAATGTTTTGTTTTTAATTAACATTCTTTTCTTATAAAATACGTCAAGTATTCTTTAATTTAACTATTTCTAGTTTCAATAGATATTGAAAAATGTAGTATTTTTTTTTAAATGAAATATTTCAAAAATTCTTTATAGTTCTTATACATTTGTATTAAGATAATCACTGAATTGGAAGTCAATTGGTATTAAAATTAGTTTTTCTTTTAATTACAAATTTTTTGTGATATCCCAATCTATTATGTTCATAAAATATTGCGTCCATTATAACAACGACACTGCCAACCCTGTTATAGTTAAAGGTTACATAATAGCACCATTCCTTATTTTAACAAATGTAAATAATTAGAACTCAATGATAATTCTAAGCCGGAAGAATGTGTTCACAATTAAATTTAAAATTACAATCATATTCGCTGTTTCCACCGCCGAAACATATATAAAAACATGTTGTTCTCTCATTATTTATAAGAAATGAGAGTTATTATAGCCTGACCAGAAATATAAAAACTCTCAAATTGCAGATATGAAACTAATTTCTTTGCGCACATTTGAAACTAATGTAAAGAATCCGATTGAAGCAGATATGTTTTTTATATTCTTGGTCAGGCTCTACAATGTGTTTTAATAAGAGTGTTTCGGCCAATGGAAACTCTCTGTTCATTGTTTGACACTTCCATTGCAAGCATTTATAAAACATAGATGGCGCTGATTTGCCAGAATTCTAGATTTATTTTTGTTGACCGACTTCCCAAAAGAAGGAGGTACTCAATTCGTCTGTATGTTTTTTTTTTGACAACGCGATTGTTTGAGGGTAGTTTATCTTGTAGCATGTATTAAATATAAATAAGACTAACATTGGACAACTACTACTTAATGCCATATTATTCATTTTTATTAGAATTTAAGGCGATCTACGAATTAGATATAATTCAATTCATTTTTTTGTAAATATTCATGTAAGACTGTTCGAAAATAAAAACCTTTTACAAATAATCGGCGTTTTATTTTAATACAATAAAAATAAAAGCTACAAATCTGAGAGAAAAAAGTCGAGTGGACAAAACAATAACTACACATTCCTCATGTGTAAGGGTATATAATCTATCAGAATTCTTGCCGTTTTTTATAATTACCCTCATTACATATGTTAACAGTTTGTAATTAACTGATACTCCAAATTAAGAGTATTGTTAAGTTTCGTAGTTTACTAGTTAAAAATTATATTTTTTATTTTAATAAAGTGTTAAATCTACCTATTTAAAAGGGTAAAAGTAAGTACGAATTACATACGATTTGTTTACTTTTATGCAATAGTAGTTGGTAGAACAGGATATAATTTTTAATAATTAGTTCTCTCAAGTAGTGTTAAGGTTAAAATTTAAATGATCCCTAACAAGCCAGTTTGCTCCGTAACGAATCTGAATTCTACTATAAAATACATTTTATGCGCAAACGCAATATCAGATTAATATCTTTCTCATATCGTAAACATGAGACATATCGTATTTACAAGGTCTATACACTCTTTTATCTTAGGCAATGTGCGTTTAACGTATTCTAAAGTACTATAGCATTGTAAAGTATACACTACACAGTCGATGCTACGTTCAGCAAATACCAATAATGAAGAGATGCAAGTACAAAGACTGGTTTGTATATGTGTCCTACAAATGAAGACCATTAAGGGCGACACGCACGCCATCTGCCACTCATTACAAGTATGAAACAATAGTTTACGCGTATATGAAAAACTTTCATTAACAAAAACAATATTAGCAGTTTTTTTTAAATAAAACATTACTGCAATGGATTGGTAAAAATGTTTTGTTAGTATTTTAGTTTTTACCTTTTTTAAACTAGGCAAGATTTTTCTTGTATTGATCAAGCTGCTCGTTAGCACATGCGCCATGGCGCACTTCAGTCCAGGAAAACGCAGATGGACTTCAAGGGCTGTGACAATGTTTCTATTAGAAGACTTAGATTAGGTTGTAAAATGTTTTATGTCGGTTTATATAACTAAGCGTTTATTTATCGTATTCTTATCGAATTAGTGAATCCATTTAAAAGCTCAAAAATGGGCAACACCCAAGCTAATGAAAAACAGTCGAAGGCTGGGAAGTCGCCAGCGAAGGGGAAACATTTCATGAGGAATTTAAACAGGAAAGGATCGTTCAAGGACGGCAAAAAACGAGCAAGAAAAAAGAGCATCGCGAAACGAGAGGCGTTCGACAGGGAGGCCGATAAAACGCCAGATTCCGATAACAATGAAGCGATCGAGGCATCCGATAACGATACGGGCGAGTGCGTGTTCAAAACAACGTGCCGGAGCGCGGGGGGCGGTGCAGAGGACGCGGGGGGCGCGGAGACGAGCAGCGAGCACTCGGAGGTAACGGGGTCCAGGTGGTCCGCGGCCGCGCGCGCCGAGCGCCGGTCACCGACCCGCGGCGGCGAGTCCGCGCACCCGGCCCCCGCGCCCACCGCGCCCACCGCGCCCGATGACTCCAACTCCGAGTCCGTGTTCACGGATCCCCTCACGCCGCTCGCCGTCGAGCTCAACCAGTGCTACTACTCCGCGGAGAGCGACAGCGCGCACGACGAGCCCTCGCGCGCCCTCTCGTCCCCACCCCCGCCCGCAGCCGGCTCAGTCGACACATCGCCGGAGAGCGGCTGGCCGGTTGTAAACATGCCGCACGCGGACGCCGCGACACACACGCCAGAAACAGAAAAAGAAATTGCAACTGACGTATTCGATGAAAACTGCGAGCCGTGCGACATCGGTGCGTACACGATGGGCGGTATACTGACGAGACCGAAACCGGAGTCGGAGCCGAATGAGTGCAGCCACGAGTTCCTGGAGAACCGGCTGAAAGCCTGCCCAGGGCAGACTGCCTTCACGGTGTCCAAGCACCGCCGGGTGGAGCTGCCGCCGGTGAGCGCACCCGACGCCCTCGCCCTCGCCCTCGTCGATAACGGTCAGTCAATACTACTTATCTAAGATAAACATATCGCACAATCTCAACACACGTCAAATTTTTCAAGTACTACTTAAATTCCCTTGCGTTTTCCCACAAAAAAATTATTCCAACTAAAAACTGACTTAGATGCATAGTTAAAAATACATGTTTACATAAATTATTTACAGGCAATGTTTTATAATAAATTCACATTATTGTGCATGGAGACCAAAGATACAAATGACGAAGAGAAAAGTATGACAAATATCACGTAGGTTTGTAGAGTCGTACTCTTTGTTAATCGAACCTCGACAAAATTAAGGGACCGTTACGTTTTCCATGTTTATACTCTTACATACATACAATGAGTATACTTAACCAGTTATACACTTTTGTGTTGCACCTGCTAAAGGTACAACAGCAGCTGTAACTTAAATATTTACCGATTCTAGTACATGCAGACATAATACATTGGCAATGGAGCCCATTGTATTTTTAAATAATCTTAATTCAATTTACATTTTATAGTGGTGCTCATAATATGAAATCATTATAAATCTAAATGATGCAAAACATTGTTTATTGTTTCTAATTAGTTGAACAGCTGATCTGATGTCTAACAATAATAATATTCCTTATAAGAAACTTTGAACTTAACTGGTGATAAGCTATTTGTTTTACTTTATCGACATTATAAACAAATGAACACAGTACATAATATAAAGATAATGGAAAAGGAGCCTTCAATGAGGAAAATACTGTTCATTTTACGCCTTTATTTAAACCATTGACTTTGATTAAAAGGGTACACCTTAAATTCTAAAAGATAAAGATAATTTGCCTTATTAATTTAGTGTAATATGAAATGGTATAAGTACCTAAACTTGTAAGAACAGAAACGAAGAGAAAGTACACAAGTAAATAGTGCGTAAGCAACGTAATACCTCAGGGTAACACATCTCGGAGCAATATGTTATCTCGCTCATAACTATAGATAATTGTTTTCAACTTATATTAAAACTAAGGCGTTATATACAAATATAAGATGGAAATTATGAATTTGAATTTAAGTGTACACAAATGTAAAAATTATGTTTTTGCACTTTTAATCTATACTAATATTATAAAGAGGAAAAATTTATATTTTTGTATGTATTGAAATAACTCAAAAACTACAAGGCCGGTTTCAAAAATTCTTTCACAATTAGAAAGGTAATTAATTTGTGAGTAACATAGGACACACATTATTATTTTCTTTAATTTCACGGAGACGAAGTCGCGAGCAACAGCTAGTTGAACTATAATTATCGTAACGCATGGTTGACTTTTAGAGCAACGCAGCGACGAAGGGAAACTCACCTTCCTCAACATTTTACACATGATTGATCTCACTTGATTTATGACAGTTGCATAGACTGCGTCAATATGCGGAAGAATACTATTATTCTCATATTCCGTTCCCAAATTTACTATACCTCGAGTCTTCATTAGGATTGACATCGTCTCAATATTAGCTTATCTAGTTTTGGCTGAAGTTGAGAAAAAGTTAAATCGGTAGCTAAGTTGTCTCTGAGAATAATCTAAAACGTGATTCTGAATTGTTTCTTTTCCAGAAATCGACCGCCGCCATTCGAGTCTAAGCGATGTGCCCGTGGCGGAATCCAATGTATTAAGAAAAGTAGCTTCGCTGACTTTGGACAAGCTGACAGATGCAAAGGTAGCGCGGCCTAGGTTCGTGCCGGAGAAACTGGACTTCCAGCTCTATGAGAAGTTTGAAGGTTTGTTCAATTGCTCTTGTATGTACTTTACATTATTAAAATTGACCATACTAACTATAGTTCTAGCTATTAGACTGGTAACTTTCATACCTTCAGTTTGCACAACAAGTAATCAAGCGTCTCATGATTATCTGTGGATGTTTTTGTAAAGTTGAAAAGACCGGATTACATTGCTTAGGTAGTATATGACCTTAGAGGCATGTAATAAATCTTTTATACTTTGACACTACAGCTACAGTGACAATACTCGATACTTAGCAACGCTATCTAAAAGTAATTTGTTTACCGGGTGAATTACGCACATCAAATGAAGAACCTCGAAGGACGCCTGGCGCTATCACCGACCAAACAATTATATGAATGAGCGACACGATAAAAAATATTATCAGTTATGAACAATTAGATAGGTAGGTAGAGGTAACAGGCTAATTCTTATCCGTAATCACTCCAGTCTCAGCGGCGATACCGAGAAATGCGAAGTGTGTACGTGACTTTACGTGTGCCAAGTGAAGTGCAAACTTGCCAATATGCAACTGGCAACAAGTCGAGTCAATTTCACAAACTCCTCCGTAGCGCAATACAACTATGTGAAGTTTTTGAACAAGCCCAACTCGGCCGAGAGAGGCGTCCACAATATCCTTACCGTGCTCGGATTGCATTCCGATGACTTTGCTCTCGTCGACTTTGACACTAAAGTTAGACGTGCTAGAAGAAAATTCTACCGTAAAGCAACATTGCTTGAAAATGATCGAACGTTAGTGCCTTATGTTCGTAAAACCATGACAATAAACATGGATCGTGCGGTGGAGTGGTTTCGAATTGTTATATTCAATACGAAAAGAAAGTTTTGTGAGACGTCAGTGGAGTGGGACATGAGATCGGGTGTAATTAAAGTGGCGATACGGCGAGATAGTGATCATAAATGTTTATATGATGTGAAAATATCTAGCTTGTTTAAGCGCGCTGTTCGAGAAAATAGTATCGAACGTAACATAGGTAATTCACTTATATTTTTCAAAACTAATAATCATTTGATTAACATTTTATTGTCGATTTGGTTATACACTCCAAAACTTGATACGTATTTTACTATTTATAGATAAGTGTGATAGTTTTAGTACAGTTTATTAAGACTGTAAAAGTCAACTTTTAATAAGATAACAATCAATGATTACGAAATCGTGATAACAAAGTCATTAGAACTTTGTGTACAGTAGTATTTTGGTCGTAGATTCAATCCCGGTGATCTTATACGAAAACAAAACATGATGACAGATTCAGGCGATAGGAGATGTCATCCTTACAACTTCTATATTAGACCTAAACACGCAACAATAAATAAAAATCTTTAATAAAATACGTATAACCCAAATCATTGAAAATAAATCGATTTATTAGAAATTCTACACTAGTAACTTTATTTACTCTTTACTAGCAACATTACTATTGTCAATTAGAATTAGAAATGTCAAAAAAAAATATTGTTTTTGTGACAAATTTCGTGTGAATTTTCTTGCCTTTTATTTTTATAAACTAAATTTTCGTTTAAATTACGTATGTTTGAGAAGACAAATTTACAATTTCAGGGCAGATGCTACTTAATTGGTTCGTGTCATCGATTGCTGAAAATGGTAACTTTAAAAGCCTTATAAGCACTCAAGATCTGAAAAATATTGGAGTACAATATTGCACGCATCTCTTAGCAGCAGGAGTTTTACGACAAATATCAGATAAAGATGCACCGACGGAAAATGTATTTAAGGTACTATAGAGAAAACTACATCCAATTTTATTCCGTTTCTTACTTCCGTGATCTCTCAACCAATTTCACTCTCACTATGTATCTGTATCTTCTAAATTAGCATTTAAACATTGCATACGTAAAATTATTAAATATATGATTCTTAGAAAATAGTTTTTCAATTAAGAATTATTATCAGTTTTAAAATTTTCCAATGTTTTATTTTCAGCCAAACCTAATGTATTATTGGGCACATATGGAGGCACCAGTTTCACAACCAGTAACTCCGGGAAGGCTGCACACCAGCTCATGGCCACCGGACAAAGAAACAAATCAAATGTCCCGTGATATGACATTATATACAGCAATGGATAACAGTTTATTTTACAGCCAAAACAATAATGATGAAACAATTGATATACAAGAGGCAAAAGCTGTTATCAAACAATTAAAAAAGAAACTACAAGAAGCAGAATATCTACTGCAAAAAGTAAAAATTAGTAATCAAATTGAATTGTTAAACAGGAATTTACCAAATAGCTTTAATTCAATACAAGATAGTAATTTAATAAAAGATAAAGACCTACTAGTTGACAAAGAAGTACAGACTTCATTGACACTCAATGATGAGAATAATGTAAACATCAGGCCTGTGATAAGTACATCTAAATATGATAGCCCAATAAGATCAAACAACAATGATGTTAACACAATAGAAATAAGTAGGTTAGTTCATAATAATCAGATGGGTGATGCTGAAGATAAATGTGAAAAAAGATCTGAAAGAATAGAGAATTACTGTAAATTAAATAAAAGTAGAGAATATAATAAACCATTGCGTAAAGATGATTTATTAGATAACAATAGCCAAATTATTGATGATGCTGTTAGTCTTCCGGACAAAAGTTCTGACCAACAAAAATATGACAGTTCTTCTGACTCTTCATTTGCCAGTACTTATACCTCGAGCAAATTGACAGATGAGAAAAGTAACCACGAACATATGTGGAATAAAAGTGAAACTGTTGTTCAAAATGTATCATGTTTAAAAAATGTGTCTGCCACAAATATTCTTTTTTCTAAAGTGGATCAATATGTTACATCAGAATTAAGCCAATCTTCTCTGGATCAGTCGCAAAAGTCTGCTGATGAGCAAAGCGAAAGCTCAGCTAGTTATGTTAATGCTTCAACTTCAGAGGAAAATTGCACACAGATAGAAACACATAGTGACACTAAAATATTGCCCACAGTTCTGGATGCAACATTGTCTAGTACAGAGTTAAACCACACATTGACTTCGGTACCGCCGCCTATGCCCGGGAAAACCCCATCTCCACCTCCTGCACCAGGAACACAATCAATAGCACCTGAACTAATGACTCCCGCTCCATACATAAATCCAGCTCAATCAAAATCTCTACCAATCACAAAAACAAATGTTCCATCACTTTCAATATTATCTGATGAAAGTGAATCAAAAAGTGAAGAAGATAGCAATAAAGATTTAATAACATCTTCTGTAGGAACTAATATACCTATTTCAAGTACAGAAGCATCCACATCTGTGTCAAATACAGAAGTGACCACGCCACTGACAGAATCAGGACCTGAAAAGTCGGAAGAGACATCATCTTCAAGTCCCGAAAAACGTTTATCACCACCTCCCAAAAAATGTGATATATCTTCACAAAATTTTGAAGTAGAAAAAATATCATCACCTGCAACCTCTGATGAAATTACAACTATCATGGAAATTAAGACAAGCACAGTACAAATTCCAATCTCACCTTGTATACCTGCTCCTCCGCCACCAATGCCTGGTATGGAGCAACCTGTACCTCTGATGCCAGAATTGGGGCCTCCGCCACCCCCAATGCCTGGAATGGGGCCCCCTCCTCCACCTATATCTGGAATGGGGTCTCCTCCACCTCCTATGCCTGGAATGGGGCCACCTCCACCTCCTATGCCTGGAATGGGGCCTCCACCACCTCCTATGCCTGGAATGGGGCCTCCACCACCTCCTATGCCTGGAATGGGGCCTCCACCACCTCCTATGCCAGGAATGGGGCCTCCACCACCTATGCCAGGAATGGGGCCTCCACCACCTCCTATGCCTGGAATGATGCCTCCTCCACCTCCAATGCCTGGTATGGGGCCGGCTCTGCACCCAACCCCAGCGGGAGGACCTCCTCCTCCCCCTATGCCAGGGGCAGGCCAGTCGTTAGGTACCAATCCCCCGCCACCCCCGCCATTGAATGCCGCCGGTACCCCGGCGCAGCACGCCACCGGGCCCCTCCCCTTCCCCGCACCCCCTGCCGGCGGTTGGAACATGCAACGAGCCAGTAAGTACGGGTAAAATATATTTTTTAAAAACTATTTGTGTTTGTGATTAACCAAAGTTCATGAAAATTTGAAATAATGCTAATATTAAATGATAATACTATCTATCAAAAGTTAATGAAAAATTGGTTTACAATAAATCATTCTGATTGGAGTATTTTATTCATCTCCTTAATAACTAAATATAAATTATTGTTCCAGCATTGAGAAAAACAGCAATAAAACCAGCTGCGCCTATGAAACCGCTATACTGGACGCGTATTTTGGCCGCGCCATCGCAACCAGCGTACCAAGGAGATTCAGAAGTGAGCAAATTAAAACCTTTGTGGTTGGAAATTGAAGAAACGAAACTTGATAATATTGAAGAATTTACTGATTTGTTCTCGAGACAAGTTGTCAAAGCTCCAGCGAAAAAGAAAACGGAGGTCAAAGCGAAAATAAAACCTGTCAAATTGCTTGACAGCAAGCGGTCACAGAATGTCGGGATATTGGCACAAAGTTTACATGTAGAATTCTCTGAAATAGAAAATGCTATATATAATTTTGATACATCTGTTGTCAGTTTAGAATCACTACAACAGATTTATGATTTGGTAAGTGTTTTCATTTAATTGTTATTTAAATACTAGTTTTCGTTCGCGACTCCGTCCTCGTGGAATTAAAAAAAACTAAAGCAAGAATCCTATGTGTTCTTTCAAACTACCCTACGCGAAATTTCATTGAGATACGTTCAGCAGTTTAGGCTACAAGCTCTAACAAACAAAAATCCATCCATTCTTATAAACTCTCGCATTTATGATATTAGTAAGGTTTGTACTGTTTTACCGTTTTTGGTTCATTTTAGCGAGCAAGTGATGAAGAATTGATGTTAATAAAGGATCATTTAAGAAGTAAACCAGAAATCCCATTAGATAAACCGGAAAGTTTCTTGCATGATCTATCTGGGATACCGAATTTTGCAGAGAGAATATCTTGCTTTATGTTTCAAGCTGAATTTGAAGATGGTGTGAACACAACGATGCACAAATTGGATAATTTAAAACATACATGTGAGGTAAGTTCTTTATTATTAAGAATGCTATTTATTAAATAAAAAATAAAAAAAACTTTTACTTATATTAAGATTTTTGTTTGTTTTTATTTACAGTTTCTTACTACAAGTGAACCATTAAAGCAGCTATTTGCTATAATATTGACTTTGGGGAACTACATGAATGGCGGCAACGGCCAACGGGGACAGGCTGATGGCTTTGGCTTAGAAATACTTTCCAAACTCAAAGATGTTAAGGTATGAGCCATAGTGTTATTGATTGTATCATGAATTTTAACACAGACTATCCAAAATAAATCCATATATAACACTAAAAGTCAAGTGTTACTGTAATTTCACATCTCTCATGTATATGTATACGAGAAGTTTGAAAATATTGTCAGTGATACAGAAATTTTGAGAAGCAAGAGGTTAGTGTGATATGGACATATGGGGAGAGACGATAATCATATAACAACCAATAATGTAATAAGATAGTATGGCTGCAAAGGTATAGGAAGACTGCGGAAAGTATGGTTGGATTGTGTGAAAGAAGATATGACTAAGAAGGGAGTGAATTTAGATATGACGGTTGCTAGAGATGTATGGAAGAACAGACGCTAAAGGCAGAACCCTTCATTGGGAAAAGAACCATAATTACAAGCTGCCGACATTAAGGAAGCAAGGTTATTATGGTAACGGTAATTTTGACATTTGCAATTGAAAATTTGACGAATAAAATAAAGCTTCATGCGGATCAAGCCGCACGAGAACAGCTAGTGATATAATAAAAAGAATAGTTTACAACATACAAGATATATTGTATTTAAAATAATTTGTTCCGTGCAGTCGAAGCACTCTCAGGTGACGTTGCTGCACTTCATAGTGCGCACGTACATGCGCGGGCGCGGCGGCGCGCTGGCGGCCGCGTGCGCGCTGCCCGTGCCCGAGCCGGGCGACGTGGCGCGCGCCGCCGCCATCGACTTCGCAGACGTCGCCGCACATCTCAACGAACTAGATAAACGATTGCAAGGTATACACGTCTTTTTTATAACTATCACTATTATGTTCCAACTATATCATTTACTGAGATTTTTAGTTTAAAGATGACGTTATACACAGGGTAAATATTAACGTAACGTAACGTTAGTCAAATAATTCGGTGTGAGAATTGCCGCGAAAAAAATATTATTTTTGTATTATTGACTATAATAAATAATGCCAACTCCTAGTAGCGTTGCAAGCGCCAATAGCCTAATGGTTTGGGGTACGGACTACCGATCTTGCGGTCGAGGGTTCGAATCCCGCCATTCGACTATTGTCGTGAACCATATCCTAGCACAAACCTAGAGCTTAGTTGGAATGGTTAAAGGAAATATTAGTAAATTAACAAAAATCTACTAGTATTTAAAAAAAGAAAAAAAAACTTTTTTTTTCATGCCATATTGTTTTATTAGCATAATCTGTGTCTTTATTATTACAGATTGCAGAGAGCAGACAAAGAAAGTAATAGAATGTGATGCTCAAAGGAACGAAGACTGTATTCCGTCAGCGGGTGATAACACAAAGAGGTTGGAAGTGTTCAAAGATAAGATGAAAACATTCCTAGACGCAGCTGAGGAGAAGTTGAAGACTGAGAATGATAACTTGGAGGAATGCCGCACCAAGTTCATTGGTACCGTGAGGTTCTACCAGTACACGCCCAAGTGCGGCAAGCTCGAGGACTGCGAGCCGAAGGAGTTCTTCTCCCTGTGGACCTCATTCTGCAGCGACTTCAAAGATATCTTCAAGAAGGAAGAACAGATTGCAATAAAAGAAAAGTGAGTATTCACAGATATTCTAAAAATAGCTTTTGTCCGCGACTTCGTCCGCAAGGAATTAATGAAAACTTAGTATGTAGCGTATGTTCTTTCAGAATGTTCCATGTTTATACTAAATTTCATTTAGATTCGTCGATCCGTTCTGGAGATTCCTTCCAACTTTCCTTCAATTTTGTTAACATGGGAAAGTAAATATTTTTTTCCTATTCCAGATTAAAAGAAAATAAAAAACTTCAAGATGAAAGGAAATCCTTAACACAGCCTAAGAAAGAAGGAGGTTTGAAGGCTCGTCTTCAAAAATTGTCAGGTACAAGAAGATAAGGGCAAAGTGACCACATAGCTAGGAACCGGCGATACAGGCAGCACAATTCTTATTAATTTATGTGAAGTACAAAAAAGAATTTGCTGTCAAAATCTCACAAAATGTACCTGTGTGTGAATTTTTCTAATTTTTCGTGTCATTGTATTGTTGCATTTAATTGTGTGAAACAGTTGTTTATTGTATTTCTATAATAGGTGCTAATACGCTTATAATATAATTTCAATACAAAGAAATCTCATTGCTAAAACAATTGTAATCCATGTTTAACATATTAATAAAAATTATGTTAATCTACAATTAAATTGTCAAAATGATAAAACAATACAAAAAGCTTATGAATACCAAAATTATGAAAATATTAAAAATATATCCACAAAGAAATTGAGTATAAAAAAATTAAATAAAAGTAACTGAATTTATGTGAATTATTAATATACATTTGTCTGTTACCTCAAGTTTTTGAGATATTTTATATATAATATAGTCTATAGTATATAATCTGTAAAACTCAAGTGTTAAATGTACATATATATTATAGATTTTACAATATTATTAAAAATTTATTAATTGGTATTGTTTTTACGGTTTTTTGTGATATTGCATCATTGTTAAGTAATTATGTTTTAATTGAAAAATTGTGAATTCAGTTGAGAATTATAAATCACATTTGAAACAAGCCAGTAATTTGCCATTTTGAATGCTTCATTCCATAGAAATAACAAGGGTTTGGATATTGTTTTGAAACAATGAGGGGAAATGTAAATACTTTTTGTAATTCATGAAAATAATTTAAAGAAAACAATGATTGTGAAGTTTATTTTTACGTGTTGTTTAGCTACGTTTTGTATTTGGATGTAATATAAATAATAAAATATGTTAACAAGAGAGATCTTTCTTATTTGTCTAACTTGTTATCTGAATTACCTTGTCTGTTTTTCTTTTTTTTTATATCATAAGGTGGCAAATGAGCAAGCGGCCACCTGAAACCGCCAAAATGGCGAAGCGAACGCTACCCATAGACATTCGCAATAGCGGATGCGTTGCCTACCCTTAAACGACGGAGGAGGAGACGCACATAAATAGGATTTTTCCGCTTCCTATCCGTCTCCTCCACCGTCCACCATCTTTTCCTTCCCACCCTTCTTGTTTAGCAAAGAGTGGAAAGGGAAAGGGATCAAAATTGGGCCTCCGGCACCACACTCATCAGACGAAACGCGGAATTGCTCCCACTTGACGCCTGTCCTCTGTGTGGTCGTGGTATTACATCGGGCGAGCCGACCTGTTTGTGCGAAGATGTTAAAGCTGGGTCTACCACTGTTTGTTTTTCTCTTTTTAAGACATGTCCTAGTGGTTCTTAGGTGAAATTACTTGTGTGGTGTGTATATATGCCTAAAATTTGGGCTAGAAAAGGTCAAATAAAAAATTATACTCAGATAAAAACTGATTAATATTTCTTTCAATTAATGGAACTTACATTCTTAAAAATTTATGATATGATCTATACTATTATAATAAAGCGTAAACACACACTTCTTTGTTGCCTAAAATGTCAGCAATTACAGCATATTTTTGAATAATTCCCTTTTAATAAAAAGCCCTACACTTTCGTCACGCTTTAGGCTATATATTTTCACGCCATTAAACGAGGTAAATATTTAGGATAAAAAGCTTAATGGGGGAAAGATACCATAAGTTGCAGCCAACATCAAGGAAGCAAGGTTGTCATCATATCCTGTCATTTGTAATTTGACAAATGTAAACAATAAAATAAAGTTTTTATAATTTCACACGGATGAATCCGCACGCGAACAGCTAGTATTTTATAAAAATAGAACTAAGGCTTAAAATACTCTTTTTTGCTAGTTATGTTTATTAGCTGCACTCTATACATTTCTTTTTCCATATTTGTAAGAATTTTCTTTGAATTTTCCTATTATTACTAAGATTGTCTTCACATAGCCGTAGTAGTGATGTTTTTAAAGCTTGCCATTGCATGAATGTCAAATTATTGGTTAATGACATTATGTTCTGCTCATATCTGTAAGTTTCTTCATTAGTTACAAACTCTGCTAGGGTTCTAGTGTTGGTTACTCTGTCCAATGAATGATAGTAAGCACCCTTTTTTGCCTTAACTTTTTTCTCTGGTTGCTCAAAGAAGCTTTTAAAGTGATCTCTTGATATGGCCTCACCTTTGTCCACACCTTTAAAGTGCTCTCTTGATATGATATCACCTTTCTCCACTCTTCTAATTGATTCTCTTGATATGGCTTCACCTTTGTCCACACCTTTAAAGTGTTCTCTAGATATAGTTTCACCTTTGTCTACACCTTTAAAGTGTTCTCTTGATATGACCTCACCTTTGTCTACATATTTCTCAGTAGAGTGTACAGGTGTTTCACAAATAGGTTCAGAAACATGTATATTTGTTTGTATTTGTTCATTGTCTTTATTTATTTCATTTATATACATTATTAAACTATCTATTGTATTACTTTCAGAATCTTCAATTAATATTTTATCAACATTGATAACTTCTTTGTGAGCCCATTGGAAGCGGCCAAAGTTTTCAAGATTTTTTAAATCCAACCAATCTGCTAAATTAACAGGAATTTCATAACCATCTGGTAAAAATGGTAAACCTTTTGATTGAAGGTTTTCTAAAAAGGGGTACATCTGCATGTACCAACTGCAAGAGTGCTGCAGTAAAACATTACTTAGGGACCATATTCTGCTCAGTAATGCATAAGGCATTAATGACATCCAGTGACTTTCACCTCTTTTTATTCTATTCAAATAGAAAACAGCTGCTTGTTTGCAACAAACTGATATCCTCAACATAAGTTTGGAGAATGTCACGAGTCTCACCAGCACATACTGTAACATCTGCCGAGTAGGCAAGTACTTATCACTTTCAGTTTCATCAGGCAAAGCTGACGCGAAATTTTCAATGTCTCTTATGATATTTAACATTAAATATCTACGAAGAGTGGTATTAATTTTTTTAAATATTCGATATCCAATATCATTTCGGAACTTTTTATCGTATTTATATAAAAATCTTGAAAGTAAAGCACTTTCATTATGCAATGGAGATTGCTTAGACAGAATGTTTACTGAATTAGTGCATGCTTGCTTTAAATATCTGGAATCTGAAACATTTATTAATTCATATTAGTTAAAACTTTACCGATCATAAATGAAGGATAAATATGATATTATAGTAAATATAAAAGTGTGGTTATTTCTTTTTACCAATATTCTCGGCGCAAAAACACGTTTGAACTGGAGGCGGTAAAAGATTTCTGTTATTCCACGGTTCTAGCATTTTATCGTTGTTAATTTTAGAACAACACGTACGTTTATGGTTCTTTATTATTTGATAATTGTTTACTTTTTAGGTTAATTTTTTTAATTCTCAAATTGACTTTAATAAAACCAATTTAATAACTGAATTGACATTGACTAGTGATGTCAACTCGAGTAGGTAACTCGAGTCAACTCGAGTTGGGCGTAACTCGAATTGATTCGAGTTGAATTCTCTCTAACTCGAGTTCGAAAACCGAATGGAACAGACATGGAGCGAAGTTTGACCTCCGTGAAGTTAGCCCCCTCGCTTTATTTTT
Source organism: Papilio protenor (assembly GCA_029286645.1). Lineage (NCBI taxonomy): Eukaryota > Metazoa > Arthropoda > Insecta > Lepidoptera > Papilionidae > Papilio > Papilio protenor. The sequence goes on from JAGSMZ010000011.1 coordinate 6,434,843, forward strand.
TTTTACTTTTTTTATGCAAATCGTTTGAGAATCGGTAGAGAGGGTTTGAGAGAAAAAAAATCGTTGAGAGTTCCTACTTTCTCCGTAAAAGCAATTTCAATGTTTACCGTGAAGTTGGCCCCCACACTTTTTTTTTTTAATTTCACTCATGCAAATCGCTAGAGAATCGGTTGAGAGAAATTGAGAGGAAAGAAATATTGTTTGAGAGTTCTTACTTTTTCTGTTAAAAATTTTTGAATTTCGAAGTCGATAATAGTCGAATCTATTTACTTTTCTCCGAATAAAAAATTAATCCGTCTGCCTATATTGAAAGGAATCATTGGTCGAAATATCTAACATTAGGAAAATATTCTTTCTGATTTTAATTATCTTATTTTCATAAAAATATTGTGATTATTACTGATTATAAAACAAGTATGCGTCTGTAAATATACCAACGCACATACTTCATCATAATGTAAGTTTGATTTTGTTTTAAAATGACTGCTATATATAATAATTTCATAGTTTAATTGATAGTAAATTTTATTTTTAATTAAATCGAGCCAAAAATACTTAAATAAATGATTCAATTTCAAACAATAACTTTTTTTGTTTCTTTAGTTAGTAGGTATAACTCTCCCAATACATATAAATAAGTAATATAAAAAATAAAGAATTGAAACAGAAAAAAAATTGTCTGTTCCAATATTATGCCAAGCCGAAGGAATAATTTGGAAAAAACTCAAAAAAACATTTACTTTTTCATCCAGTTAACTCGAGTTACGTAACTCGAGTTCAACCCGAGTTATGTGGATTTTAACTCGAGTTAAATCGAGTTACGTTTTTCCCGAGTTGGCCCATCACTAACATTGACATTGTCACCAGTTTGACATAACTTTTGACTGCAAAATGTTAATGTCAAAGAGTAAGGTGCCTACTTAAATCCATGCCCCAGCGGGCCTTAGGTACATCCGGTACACCCATATTTTGTTGTTTCTTTTGTTAATTTTATTTAGGACTTAATAGAAATGTTAATTCAAACAAGTTTTCTAAATATTTCACTGTTGAGCATACCGTGGTGGATTTTTTTTGTATTTGATTTAGATTGCCAATAGGTAGAATATTTAGGTAACTGGGAATCAAATAGTAGTTAAAGGCAAGCAGCAGCTTACTCTTTGAGTTTTTGGTAACGTGTTTTGAGAAAAGAAAAGGTGTTTTTAAGTTAACTTATTATTAAAATACTAGATGCGAAAGGAATAAAACGCGTAAACGTAATAGATAGAAAGTTAAAAACATTTCTACTGGTAAATTAAGTAGTTGGTTTAAGAGAAAAAATGCCTAAAAATAAGAAGAAGCAAGAAAGTTCGAGCAGCGACAGTGATGACGGTCCAGTTGATGTAAGTTCATATCTTATATTAAACTTTATGACAAAAAATATAAATTTAACAACAAAAATAGGCTAAACGCATGAGCAGTTTTACCCGAGGTAAACAATTAAAATAGTTAGTTAGTTACATTTATTACTTTAAAACGATCGTTAAAAATGCCGGTAACCTGAGAGAATCACATTTCTTATTAGAATTACATTATTGTAAAATGATATTTAGGAAAGGCTGTAACATAGCGTTAATTTGCCATATCGCCTTTAATGTCTGGTTTTCCACGTCAGCAATTGTTACTCCATCAATGTAGTATGAAAGAAATATATTTGTCTAGTTTCAATTCACCAAAAATCATTAATGGATTACAACCACTATAACTTTTCGTGTTGTATCTAATTGTAATGCATTTTGTATTTTAGAGAAATCCACCAGCAGAGAAGAAGGCAAAAATGGGTAATAGGACTGAAGATAAAGAACCAACTTGGGTGCTCCAGGGTAAAAAGTTAGTGAAGGTTCGAGAGTTTAAAGGAAAAGTTTATGTAGATATAAGAGAATTCTATGAGAAAAATGGCGACTTGCTGCCGGGAAAGAAGGGTATTAGCTTAACACCAGAGCAATGGAGGAAACTGTTGTCTTTGGGTGATGAAGTTAATGAAACAATTAGTTCTCTTGGTTAAGTTTTTTTACTTTAATAAAGATGTATGTTGTTTGGAAATTTTATTATTTTGTGTATTTGAACCATTTTAGTAATCTAGTATCTTAATCATGGACTGATATTTTAGAACTCTCAAATGCTAATAGAATTAGCGCAGACAAAAAAAAACATGGATCAAATGTTGGTAAGAATAAAACTGCAGATGTTTTACAATATTTGCCTTTAAAGGTTTTTATTAAACATTTAATTTTTAAGAACTTAGTGTTCCTTAATAACTGGAATACATTTGACACTACATTATGAGAGATGTGGAAAATCTTATATTAAACTTTATGACAAAAAAAAAAAAACATGGATCAAATGTTGGTAAGAATAAAACTGCAGATGTTTTACAATATTTGCCTTTAAAGGTTTTTATTAAACATTTAATTTTTAAGAACTTAGTGTTCCTTAAAAACTGGAATACATTTGACACTACATTATGAGAGATGTGGAAAATCTTATATTAAAATTGTACTGATACTACTGGTACATATAAAAATTCATACATTTATTTTTTATAAATCTTTGTGTCCTTGATGTTAGCTCCTATGAGTGAATGCAACAAAAATATACGTAAAATACGTGACTAATAAAGCATTTTCCCATTATTTTTCGCTACTTTAGGCACAAAGATATATAGTTTAATTTCTAAACTGGAGTTCAAAGAAATGTTTGTCTACCCACAGATAAAAAAGGCAATTTTCTTAAAATTTTAAGGATTTTTTATGCCTTAAAAAAGTTTCAATTCAGACATTTTTCTAATTTAGTCTACATACATAATAATTGAATAGGTAAGGTAAACACCTAGGCAAGTATCATTATTCATTTTTGTTGATTATTTTAACAACTAGTGATTATATGTATTTTCAGTACATTAGTCATTGCAGTAATTTAAAAAAAGTTACAAAATGTAAAAAACATCAGTCTGATATTTATTGATAAAAAAAATCACAATTACTATTATATAATTTCCTTCCATATTAAAAAAACAGCAATGACTTGTAAAATAAGACAATAAAATCATTGTTTTCAGTCATTATTTAAAATAAAAATTACACATAAGAAAATGATATTCCAATGAAAACAAAATGATATACCAAATTATATTTCTGTAATTAATTAGCTAATTAATTTTATTGCTTTTTTACAATACTATATCAAGCAACAATTTTTTTTTAAAAAATGTCTGAAAATGTTTCATTCTCCATAACCTTTTTAAATAAAATTAGCTTATGTTTATAAATTACAATTTTTCTAGAAAAAAATATAATTTAGCTGCAGTGTATCTTATCGTTATCTAGGCATTTATTTTGGCAACAATGATCCAGGAACATAAAAATCTTACACAATATTTAGTAGTAAAGTTTACGGAAGAACCAGTCTGTAGGACAATAATTTATGTCCCAGTGACAACAGCCAAAAGTAAAATAAAGCACACAACCAAAATTTATAAATCCATAGATATTAAAAATTATTTTATATTTAATTATAATTACATACAACACAATTGAAATAATGGAAGCACTTTACAACATCTCGGATGTTTAAAAATTTATCCAAAATAGTTTAAATGATTTAAAAAAAAATGCAAGTCCAAGTTGATATTTCAGTTTGATTCAGTACGCAATTGATATACTTTACTAATAAACATTCATCCAAAAACTAAACTGGTATGATTGAAGACGGAAAAACGTTTTAAATATTTAAAAATGTAATACCCTAAAAATAGTATTTTTGATGTTACCTAGACATCCTAGTTGACTAGCCTATGAGCAAAATTACTAATTTCACAAAAACTTCTAAAAATATTTTAACTATTAAACATTCAGTACTTATATAATAAGTGCATTGCTGGGAAAATATATAAACGTGCATTTCTACTGCATCTGTACGAAATAGTATCACGCCTCGAATTCTCTTTAGAAAACGAAGATAACAGAATCTTTTTTAATTTATTATCTGCAGTGAAATCCCATAGCAATATTAAAAGTTGCATTTAAGGGAACATCAAAAATATTAATACACGAACAAATTCAAGTGCATTTCAAGGTCAACCAAAATTAACTAAAACGCCTATATGAGTGTGGAGTTTCAATGATAATTGCTAGTATATGCGAATATATTCAAATATAAGAATGACGTCAAATACTAAAGTACTACCTCGTACTTCACATTTTACATTACTTTCTAACACCTCTATATTAAACATACATTTATGACAAGCATATACAGATCTTTGGAAATATCCACAAACTCTCTGAAATGATATCTCAGAGAGTTTAAAATAACACTTATTGAAATAGGAAAATAAATAAGGTTAATCAAACTTCAACTTGGTAGGTAATTTGATATTGGCAACATTAATCTATTTTCTTTGGTTTTATATGGAAGCACGCAATTTTGAAGTGTTCGCACATTTCTTGTACCTGAAATACAATGTGGTATATTGATTACTTAATCACAGTTTAAAACAAACTAATAAACAAAATAATAGTGACGTGTAATACTAGCGGCACTGACGTGCGACACTAGCGCCACTCGTGCAACACTAGCGCCATTGCGAGACGCTAGTGCCATTATCGAGCGATGCTAGCGTTACAGTCGTACAACACTAGCGCCATTGTTGCGCGATACTAGCGACATTGTCGTGCGACACTAGCGCCATTGTCATGGACACGTTTTGTCACTACCACCTTTAAGTGTATGTTAATGCAAGTAACTCACGAGTCGCGTGGCGTAGTAGAGATGCGCGGCGGTGGCGGCGGCGCACAGCGCGGCCAGCAGCAGCAGCTCGCTCATGGGCGAGAGGCGCGCGCCCAGCGCCAGCGCCACCGCGCCCGCGTACGGCACCAGCAGCCCGTTGAACACCTCGCACCGAGTGTCGCTCATTTGCGACACTATCAGCCGACACTGACACAATACAACTCACATTAGAACAATTATCTCTGCCTACTCCTTGTAAATACGAATATTTTTCTACTATAGTAATATAATAAAAGCACACTTCTTTGTTATATGGGATGTCAGAAATCACAGTACATTTTTGAGTAATTCTTTTTTTAATTAAAAGTTCTACATTTACGACATACTATAGGCTATATATTTTCACGCTATTTAATTAAGGGGGTGAATTAATTAAAATAAAAAAAATTTCATGCGAGAAAGGTACGAAAACTACAAGCCAGTAGCAAAGAAGCAAGATTGCCATGGTAACCGCAATAGTTAGCCAATGGCAAAATCCTTCGTTATCATTCGAGTATTTTAAACGAAAGTTTCACGGAATGAATAAATAAAAATAAATAAATAAAATAAGGTTATTGTAATATAATGCTATATGAACCCCATTACGGGTAAAAGCCTCCTACAATTACAATGCAGCTTATCAGCAGGGTCCATATAACATAGGAAAAAAAGTGTATAATATATTGTACTAAATATATTGTAAAAAACATTTGTGTGTGGAATAAAATAATGCTTAATAAATAAAAAATGTGGGGATGTGTAAACTTACTGTGATATTAGAGAAGATGGTGCCAGTAAGTATGTAGAAGAGGCGAGGTCCGCGGTTGATGATGTCGTTGTGGGAGCCGAGCGCCCACAGCGCGCTGAGCGCGAAGAACGCGGCCAGCGGCAGCAGCGGCCGCAGCGCCTCCAGCAGGGGACGCATCTTACCGGTGCCGTCGCGGTATGATCTATGATACAAACAAAACAAACTATTGTATATTATAAGTATCTAACAGTGGTAGAGACCGCTTTAACATCTTCGCACTGCAGGGTCGGCTCGCCCCCAGCAATACCACGACCACACAAGACAGGCGTCAAGTGGGAGCAATTCCGCGTCTCGTCCGATGAGTGTGGTGCTGGAGGCCCAACTTTAGTCCCTTTTCCTTTCCACCCTTTTTCTTATAAGAAAAGGATGGGAAGGGAATGTGGATTTCACGGTACAGAAGACGCATAGGAAGGGGAAATATCCTCTTTATGAGCGTCTCCTCTTCCGTCTATTAAGGGTAGGGAACGTATCTGCAATTGCGGATGTCTATGGGCAGCGGTCGCTTCGCCAGTTTGGTGGATTAAGGTGGGCGCTTGCTCGTTTGCCACCTTATGATATAAAAAAAAGTGGTGGTGTATGCGAATGAACAATAGTCAAACAGAAAAATTACACAGAGTAAAAAACACAAAGTTACAAAAATAAAGCACTTAGTTTAATTGAGGTACATTATAGTTCGTTTCTAATGAAGAAGGTTCTGTGGAAAACCTGCCATACAGAATTAGGTGTGACATTAAAAATGTCTAAGCCTGCGTAATGTAGACCAGGTAGTGTGTGCTTACTTGTATATATTCCACAGTATGACAGTCTGGCTGGTGAGTATGGCGGAGAAGTAGAGCACCAGCTCGAAGAGGAAGCCCGGCGCCAGCCCGCCCGGCAGCGGCACGTGCCACGCGCGCGCGCCCACCGCCGACGTCACCAGCAGCAGGATGCACGAGCCCTGAAGGTGGCTCGGGGGTTTAGGCACTTCACTTGTAATCTACAAGTTGTTACGTCCTAGAGGCCCTTTCAGCCGTCATGCGTCCCCCGCGCCTCCCCAGTTGCGCTTCAAGCCGCCACACAGCAACACATACTTAATTGACCTTGCAACTTGTACCTACACAAGTACAGTACAGGTCACACTTTACACATGTCCTGGGTTCGAATCCCGCCATGTACCAGTATGATTTTCGAATTTCATACATATGTACATAATTTACCCGACGTTCTTACGGTGAAGGAAAACATCGTAATACCTACACATATCGGCGAAGAAATTTAAAGATATGTGTGAAGTTAACCCAGTGGTCCAGCGTGGTTAGTCACCCCTTACTTAGAGTACGCTCCCAAGTACTACTAGCATTTGCAGGCGACATTGTAAGCACAGGATTAAAAAACTCAGTAAACAGCCGATGTGTTTTTTTTGTACATCTGTGAAGAATTTCATCGAGATCCGTTCAGCCGCTCCGGAGAAATTTTCTAACGAACTTCCACTCATCTAAACTTTCGCATTTATTATAATACTAGCTTTTGCCTGCGTCTCCGTCCGCGTGAAATTAAAAAATAACAATAGTGAGTAGCTTATGTGTTCTTCCAGACTATACTCTACATCTATACCAAATTTCATCGAAATGCGTTCCGTCGTTTAGGCTACAAACCCTAACAAACATCCATCCATACATCCATCCATCCATCCATCTAAACTTTCGCATTTATAATATTAGTACGAAGTACGATTAGTAAGATATTTTGAATTTATCATATGTAACAAACGCGATGGTAAAAAGTTGCTTTATTATGCGATATCGATTACTTTAAAAATGTATTATTTGTGATTAATCAATGTTTTCTAGTGTAGTCACTTACGAGCATTGTGAAGTCGTATCCCCATGGCAGGAACATGACGCCCGTGTTGTACTTCTCCCAGTGCGTCAGATAGAAGTTGATGAAGATATTCCAGATCACGAAGAAGAAACGGAGCGGACTCAGCTCATCCCTTCAGGGTTTTATTTTAATTTTAAACACAAATACAAGATAGAAAATCAAACACCATTAATAACTCTAATTAAATAGAGATAATGTAAAAGTCCTTGATATATATATTCTAGATATATGTTATCGTGCAGAACACAACCGTGACATTATTTTTAGTACAATTTAACCTTATTAATAAAAATCTTTAATTTCGATCCACTGTTAAAGCCATTTTATATGAGACAAAGTTACAGTTGACTATTTAATGAAAGTTAAATGTTGATTAAAATATGTTGGTTGAAAAACACGTATTTAAAGGTTAAATTGATTGAAAAGAAAACGTTAAAAACGGTAATTTTTAGCATCTTATATACCTTCCAAATATACTGTAGAGGCATGTTGGTATGAGTACGGCGGAGTATGAGTCTAGGCCGTGGTCAAATAGCTCCCCTAGAGGACCGCTGGTGCCCGTGCGGCGCGCCTGCTTCCCGTCGATGCCATCTGCAATCATAAGATTCAAACTTTATACTAGCTTGTAATTTCCTACGATCACGTTGTTGCTCGGTGGTAAGCGGGTCCACTGTGGATGGAAAAATCCCCCCGTATATAGTCCCGAGGATACCTAAAGTTGTACGCAACGTCTCATATGAAAATTGCGAGCTGCCATAAAGTTTGAATGGTAATGTACTAATTTTACATGAAGTTACACAATTACCATGAATGTAAAAATAACAACATATCAATCTGTCCTTATCAATGAATTTAAAGAGGACATTTGTTTCAAGAAGATAACAATAAGACATAGCAATTATTTCGACATATAGATTCGTTATCGGAGGACCGGATCTACGAGTATATGGTTAAAACAAGTTTTTACAAAGCCATCATACAGGTAGAGTGAAGGAACTGAAAAAAGATCTTAATTAAAAATCTTTAAAAGTCTTAAAAACAAAGATTTTACTTCGTCTCCGATTCGTCGACGACCTCGACAAGACCTTCATTAAATTACCGGTCAAAGAGTAACATAAAATTTTTATAATTTAGTTTTACAACTTGCGACATTCTTCAAAGATCAAATATAAATAAATCACTCTTTTCGAATCTTATATCATTTTAATTTTCTTAAATATAAAATTTCCTTAGGGCTTCGTGTGTTATCTTATTGAAACTTTTAACTTCTAGCAAGACTAAGGGCCTGTCCCACCAAATTGTAAATTGTCTGATAACAATATGTAAAATATGTGATGGTAATATTGGATTTTGTTCCCTTATCTGACAGTGACGTCATTTTTAAGCTATCTGAGCCTCTATCAGCCAGTGGTGGGACAGGCCTTAAGTGAATATAACTATAGCAAAAGAAGAATATATTTTCTTGCATCTGTTAAACGTTATCGTAATAGGTTTATTAACATAAGGAAATTAATGGATTACGTCGACTTGTGACAATAATTAATGTATTTAATAGACATTATCACCCATTTGTAGTGAAAGTAAATATTTTTTCGTCATCATGTCTGATGTTACGATCAGGTGATGTTTGTTTCCACTTGTCACTATTGCATGCATAAATTATCTAAGTAATCATGAAACGATCAAAATCCTTGATTAATAAAAATGTTAAAATGATTGAGTTGTTTTATTCGTCAGTCATGCAAAAAAAGCAAATTATTATAAATAATTACAAATCGTTAGGAAGCTCGTGAATACACAAAAATATATCTACTATTTTTTTGGATGCCGAGAGTTTTTTTTAACTCTCAAAATTATTTTTATAGGCTACTAGTTGTTGCTCGCGACTTCTCCCGCGTCAAATTAAAAAAGAATACAAAATACAGCCTATACACAAAAATATATCTACTATTTTTTTGGATGCCGAGAGTTTTTTTTAACTCTCAAAATTATTTTTATAGGCTACTAGTTGTTGTTCGCAACTTTGCCCGCGTTAAATTAAAAAAGAATACAAAATACAGCCTATGTTACTTACAGATATATTACCTTTCTAATGGTGAAAGAATTTTTAAAATCGGCCCAGTAGCTTTTGCGTGAATAAAATACATACAAAAATCTAAAAATACAAGTCTTTCCTCTTTATAATATTAGTATAGAAATATTTTTCCATAACAGTTTAATTTTCCTAGTCAACATGTCGGCACATTGTATGCATCAATGTCGATGTAGCTAAAGATAACTAAATGGTACGATAAGGAACCATTAAATCCGCTCGTAATGTTTCAACTGCACACATTTAAGTTTATTATGTGACTATTAATTAAACTTTTAAATAACTAATCGGTTTAAACTTAAGTGTTTTATCTCCTTGAAAAGGGTAAAGTCTTGTAAGCTGCTATAAAGTTTGTACTTGACTATATCTGCTAAGTCTGTCATAACAAGGTTCGTACAGAATAAAGACGGAAACAATCAGTACAAATTTACTCATAACCTCTTAACCTAACAGATAAAACAAAATTGTAGTTTCATAACAAGACATATTTAAAATAAGACTATTTATAAAGCGCGTAGTTAGACTCTAAGCGTCAGTAACATTTGATAACAAAGGGCACAATGAATGATAGATTAGAAACACTATGAACTACGAGTAAATCGATATTCGTATTGCTTTTGTTATTAAAAATACTCTCTCACTTTCTTATGACAAATAGTAAGAGAAAGTGCGATGTTTTGTAATAGGAAAGAAGCCTTTAAACCTGCAAAAGTATGCGAAAAGATGCATCTCAAGCACATTATTAATGTTTTATTCTTTGTAAAAGTTGGTAAACGAGCGGGTTTTTCGCATGGTCAAATGTCAACGACCTTATTTCGGTAATGACGTTAAAGCAAGTTTCATTTTGTTGTACAAATTGTTGTATTTTTGGTGGTTTCGTTTATATCATAAAAAAGGATATTATTTGTGAAATCTGTTTTTTATCGTAATTAGGGCCAGTGTTCTAATCATCTATACTGATATTATAAAGAGGAATGAATTATATTTTTGTATGTATTGAAATAACTCAAAAATTACTGGGCCGATTTCAAAAATTCTTTCAACATTGAAAAGCTACGTTATCAGTGAGTAGTTATGTTACTTATTATTTCTTAATTTCATGCGAACGAAAACGCAAGCAACAGCTAGTAAGTCATAAATCAGATGATATAAGAAACCAGCGATTTCGCAGGTCTATGTTAACATTTTAACTGGTCGATCGTTTATTTGCCTACAACTGCAAGTATAGTTTAGCAACAATATAGTTACTTTTTTATGTTCAATAAAATCATACGTATGATGGAAAAAAATAAGCAGTCTTGATTTATCACAGGTAATTGCACGAATCTTGATAAAATAAATTCTTATTGCGTAGATAGATAATTTATATGCGTAAAAACTTATAATGATTTTAAGTAATTATTGATTGACATGATAAAATACGACTTAGGGTCCTTCAAGAAGCAAGCCTACAATTTCCTCAAAGGCCGGCAACGCATCTGTAGTACCTCTGGTGTTGCGGATGACCATGGGCGTCGTTGTCCACCTCGGTGTTCTCGCCGCTCGTTTGCCCCCTTCTCTTATAAAAAAAAAGGAGAGACAACGAATAGGGGTTTCAATTTATTTCTTTTGTTTTTAATTAATAAATCCAGCTTGACAGCGCTTTTTGACCGACTTCCAAAAAGAAGGAACCAAACTCAATTCGTCTGTGTTTTTATTCATTTTAATGTGCATGAATCTTCAAAGCTATAAAAAGTTTATACTTGTATAAGACCTTTACGACTCAGGGGTTTTAAGTAAAAACGATTGTTGGTTTAATGAACATTGTTAATTTTAAACGTAATTATTATCCGATTGTTATTTAATTTAATATGAGAGAATCAAATATTTAATTACTTTCGGGAAGATTTTTATCTTTGATTTCGTGGTTGTGTTTATTAAATTATTTTCCGTGGTTATCATTTAGCCCGTAACATTGATTATTGAAAGAAATTTCCATTGATTTAATGAAACAAATTACGTAAATACAAGAATGTGTTATTTCAAACATGGACTTAGATTATTTTGTTCACCTTCTAAATTAACTCTGTTAACATAAAATTGGTAAAACATTGCGTTGGATAGTACAAATTGTAGTTTAGATGTTACTATATTTCTTTTACATCATACTTAATATTATAAATGCGAAAGTTTAGATGGATGGATGGATGTTTGTTAGAGTTTGTAGCCTACACGGCTGAACGGATTTCGATGAAATTTGGTATAAATGTAGAGGATAGTCTGGAAGAACACTTAGGCTACTTGCTATTGTTTCCTTCTCTAAATTCCGCGCGGACGGAGTCGCGCGCGGGTAACTAGTTTATTCATAAAAAAATAATAAAAAAAACTTTTATTATAGTACATTAAGTCGAATGATTTGTATATGTTTGGTAATATAACAGTAATTCAGTGAAGTTATTATGGAATCTTATCTTACTAATATTATAAATGTGAAAGTTTGGATGGATGGATGGATGGATGTTTGTTAGAGTTTGTAGCTTAAACGGCTGAACGGATTTCGATGAAATTTGGTACAGATGTAGAGGATAGTCTGGAAGAACACAAAGGCTACTCACTTTTGTTTTTTTTTATAATAATTCCACGCGGACGGAGTCGCGGGCGAAAGCTAGTATTAACATAAGCATAAACTCTCATATTCCTGAAGTTATTACTGTTGCCGATACAGAAATGTTAATTAGCGTTCCGGTACCGGAGAACCTTGAAATTCGATCGTGTTCAAGTATGTTTTAAGTGGAAATTAAGTCTCGGTATTACGGTAACTGTTATTTTCACAATTCCAATCATGGGCAACGAAAAACATGTAACTTTTTTAAACAGCTGTTTGCTTTCGGGTTATTAAATTATCTTATCCGATAATCAAGACGAAAAAAAAATCATAACGCACTTTCTAACATAACCGAAATAAATTTACTGAGTACAGACATTAATAATCATATTTTTATTTACGTTGATCTGTTTATCACCTTTTAATAAATATATTTTAAATGAAAACTAACTAGGAAATTTGTGACAAAAATTTGTCTGCCAAATAATATAATTTTCAAGTGAATACAAAAACTGTAATGCTACAATCACGCAGGTATACTAATTTAAAAACCAAATGGACGGTATTGTCGCCGTGCATAAACACATTACTTGTAGACACTTGGCTTGGCGACAGACAACTGTGTTTAAAACTTGAAACCTAAAGATGTGTTACATACTGTAATGCTTTTATTGTCTCTATTTTGTCACACAGAATGAAAAGGATGATAATAAAAGAGTATAATCTGTTTTATTATGTTAAGTAATATTATAATAACTAGCTAGTATTTGCAACGGCGGATCCAGGGAGGGGGGTCATGGGGGTCATGACCCCCCCTGAGCTGGTCATGAGCTTGACAAAATATATTCACATATTTTGTCAAGCTCTTGACTTGATCACGACTATGTGACCCCCCCCACCCTGGCGCCAAAGCTGGATCCGCCCTTGAGTGTTTGTTTCTTTATTTATCTCTGTTATAAGACTGATGTGAGAACTCATTATTCATAGACTAGTTTAGAGTTATTTTGATTAACAATGCTGTAAGTTTTCTATATAATCATACTAATATTATAAATGCAAAAGTTTAGATGGATGGATGGATGTTTGTTAGAGTTTGTAGCCTAAACGGCTGAACGGATTTCGATGAAACTTGGTATAGATGTAGAGGATAGTCTGGAGTTTTTTTTTTAATTCCACGCGGACGGAGCTGCGGGCAAAAGCTAGTAGTCAAATAAATTTGAGAAAGCATTTTTGTGACATGCAAATAGATTACTATTTTTTGCATTGAGTAGTCTACTAAAGTTGTAATACTTATTCAATAACCAAATTAAATTTATAACTTTACACTCTAACAGTCTATGAATCTGACATATCTATTATCTAATATTAGACAAATATTAGGCTGAGATAACAAGTTATTCTAACTTTTGTTCCACATATTATGTATAATGCTAACTGATATGTGTACTTAACAACATAAATCATACTTACCTAAAGTATAAGCCACAAACAAGTTGATAGCAGTGACAGCCCATACCCAATTGGGGATATGATCATTGGTGATGTTCTCCTCAGTGAGGGCATGGAACCCATAGTCATAGTATGAGAACAATAGGAAATTAAGGACCGTCAGTAGAAAGCCAGTAAATGTTAGCAGGTTTGGTGCCACCCACACCGGACAAAACTGCAAACATGTTAATATATGTTAGAACATCTTTATTTCATGTTAAAAAAGTTTGTTTACTTAGAGCCTCCACAGATTACAGATCTTAGCTGCAGCCTACAAATTTAAACCAAATCAGTGTAATGAGCCCACATCCATACATGTTCATATAGATTAAGGACCTGAATAAAATATTGGCCGCTAAAATCTATAGTCTGCTGGAGTTCTTACTTTAGAGTGGAGTGGTTACATTTGCATTAATAATGTTGTCTCTGTTTTGTCAATGAAAATAAGAACGAAAACAATATCTATCTATACAATGCTACAGCGGAGTAATTCTACAATTGCAACTACTTCTGTCAAGAAAATATTTCTGTCTTTATTTTTTGCAACTTGAATAAGTGGGATCTCAATAGTGACTATAGATGTTATTTGGAAGTACATGGTTTTATGTATTAAATGTTAAAATAACATTACCAACAAATGGTTAATAACATTTTTTTTCATACTGACACACTATTTAGTAATGTAAATGAAATTTAGTTATAGCTGATAGATGATGAGACTGCATGAATTAATGATCTTAAATTTGTAGTCAATTTGCTAATGTTTTTCATACATAAAATGAAAAGTTATTTATGTTAGAAACATAGATAAATTAATTGCCTCACAATACTTAATGAGTATGCTATTGGGCTTTTAATGGTGTGTTTAGAATATATGCAAGAATTTGTACAACAAAAATGATTGTGAAATATTAGTATAAGAAAGGAATCTAACCTGAACACACCAATTCCAAAACGGATGCATAACATAATTGCTGAGTATACTTGTGTCCACTGAGTTATACTGAAAATAAACAAATTGCATTATTCCGTTTATCTTAACTTAAACATTAATTTTTATGAATATTCAAATGGATTTAATTAATATAACATTTAATCGTCTAACATTTACATGTGCCGACTGAATTATTAGTTAGATTTATTATAATTACCTTGTATTTTTCGAAACCTTCCAATTCAGCCTTTGATAGAAATCGTGACATTTTGATTAGAATAATCGAACTTATTAGAATTAAAACAGTTTCATATTTTGGAACCTTTCGTACTTATTTCCGTTTAGTAAGAACAAGGTTTTCACACACTATTTACACAAACACCAAACCGGCAGGAGAATCGATTGAAGATTTGATTTGAATTGAATCAAAATTGGTTTTTGATTGATTTGAAGTTTGAGTCAAAGAGTATGTAGTCGTTGCCATCGTGAAAAAATATTTTTGACACAAGAGAGATCAACATTGGTTTAATACCAACCTAACGAGCTTAATATCGGCAAAAGCAGGCGGAAGTGGCAGCGAGCAGCAGATATTTTAAAAGTCGCAGGGTTTCGAGACTCCTACTCGTATTTACTACGCACACTTATTATTGAATAATATAAATTCGTACCTCTAACTATTACTTAACATCTTATATGTTACAGAGATTTAAAAATAAAATTAATTCGTTTTTAATTTACATTTTAACAGAAAATAACTTATTCTCTTGAAACTTAAAAATCTATTTGTTGACATCTAGTTATGTCTGTATGTATGTTGCTAATGTGTTAAGAATGTGTATGAAGAATGTTTAAACATTATCGTCTTAATTGCTTGCCCTAATTCGTCAGGCGTAATAATTATTCTTACCAGTAAATGGTAAGTTTGGGCAAAATGTCTTCAGGCGCTAACTAATAATTATTATCAAAATATTGAATCAAGATAAAAATTGCATCTATTTATTGTTGGTACGGGTTCTGAAACCGTAGTTTATCCCGTCTGTGCCTGTGCTTAGTGCCCACATGATATTTCCGTTAGGTGTAATGCAATCGTCATTCTGCCGGCACCGGTTTTATAAGGAGCTAAAAACCAGTTTACGATACATCTGTACAGAACTCCTAGTGATGTAGAGGATACTGTAAAAACTAAAAAAATAGTTACTACTATCATACGGAAAACCTGTGATCGAAATAAATTTGATATTGGGTCTGTCCCCATTTATAATATTAGATCGGCAAAAATTAAGTAGTTATTGGTAAAAACGAATTCTAATAAGTACTTTCTAACGAGGATTAATGGGGTCGTAGTTCGTATCACAATTCAAACCAGACACTTTCCGAAAAAGGTAAAAAGCCTGGGAATTTCAAGTAATCTGGTTACTGTCATTGGTGTAGGCGTGTTAGATATAAAAGTTGTATTAGTACAACGCACGACAATTAAACAACGTAATGGTCCATTATAATCGTTTATAGATAAAACGTCACTAAGATATTAATGTTTTCGCCAAGGAACTCCAGTCAGGACGTCAGTCATTCGCAAACATATAGATCATCAACACGCTTCGCGAGAACCGGCAACAATATAAACATTTTTATTAACTTTATCAGCTATTTATATTTTTTTATTCAGTTCATCAGCTATTTATATTTTATAAATAAAGATATCAAATAAAATGTCACATAGAGTTGCGGCTTTTCGTACGAAGAGCCACTTAGTGAGGCAGCTATCGGTTTCGACTTCTAAGGTATGGATTTTTCTTCGTTTTAAATAAACTTATTAAATAGTATTATCCAATGCAAAAAAGTAATTAAAATACACATTCCTCTTCGTGCTAAAGTAATGTTATCATAAGAAAAATAATATCAGCATCTACTTTCATCCACTACGATCACGAGTCGAGAACGAAAAAAGCTTAATATACTGTGTTTATCAATTAATAAGAATCAGAAAAATGTTACCTTAGCCTTTAACGACTTATACCATTTAAGGATTACCAGTTTACCGTAGACCACAAGAACCTTGCAAACGCATAAGTAGACAGAAACCCAATAATCTATTTTAACGCTAAATATAAACCAAGTTAAAGTCAAAATCATTTACATACTTTTATAAAATACGATTGTTTGCTATGAATTGCGAAAACTAGATTTTCGCACAAATCGGAATTTTACTTGAATGTTGTAACTTATTGTCTATTTTTCATTTATTTTCTACGTTATTAACTTGGTTATTTTGATAGGGAAGACATGTTTTAATGTTTCAACTTGTAAAATTTCACACCATGTCTGCATGGATACGACAAATCTGTTGCAATTGCACACCTGATCCGATGTTACCTAGCTACTTTCACATCGATACTTGTTATTCCAGTACAAGCACTATTATTAATGCCTTTACAGTTCAATTCAAGTTAATTTTTTTTTAATTTTGCACAACCTATTATATAAACTTTTTATTTTATTAAGAATATACTTTTAAGTGCAGAGAATTTTTGAACCACTCCCTTTATCTCTACAAAATCCGCGTTTTTAAGCTCGCGAAGAGCTTTATTTAACTTTTCTTTCATCGATTTTCTCAGTTAATGTTATAAGAATTATTTCTAATCGTAATTTAATAATGATGTTATTTTAATTTCCATCTCTTAAGTACCTACTATTTGTATTGAGAAGCAAATTATTAGTATTGATATCATTTTATTTAGAGGAAAAAAACTATAATTGTGTATAAACAAGCAATCGTTATAACAAATAATTTATGATAATCATGTTTTGGCCAACTATCGATAGATTATATATTGAATATTTTTCCATGACTATTATCGAGTATTTAGTTCGATAGCGCAGCGTTACGATGGAAACAATTGCTTATCTTATTTGTTAATTTTGTTTATTGTTTAACACTCACCTCATTTATCATCAGTTGCATTTAGTAATGCTTGTTTTAACGCAATTAAGTAAATGTTGATTTACTTCAATTGCTTTACACTTAAAATCATTCAATTGTTTATTCCTATTTTGTTAACACTGCACCGAGTTCCGTATCTCAAGCTTCAAATGTGATTATTCCGTTCAGAAGTCTTTCATCTATGTCTATTGGCTTTAAACTTTTACGAGAAAAATAAAAAAGAATCGAAATGCACACAAGAAAAATTACCTTTCTTTTTTATATTGGCTGCCTTCTTATGATGTTATGAAAAATGAGAAAAAAGTGATTTAAACGGTAAACATATAATTCCCACTTTAAACTGTTTCAAAGACTTTTTTATTAACTACCTAACGTCCAGAAGGTGCTAAAGATGTGTTTTAAAGCAAGTGTGGTTTAAAAACGTAATCTCCATTTCCCTCATTACAATAGTAAAGTTGCAATTAAAACATTTTTGCATTGTTAGATATCTTTGAAGTCTATCTCCGATGTTCTACGCCGGATTTTAAACATTTTCAAATTGAACCACAAACCAGATTCTTTTAAATTAACAAACATATCAGCTAACGGCGCCAAGAATAGCGAAAATGAGGTAAAATCCCCACACTAAATTACCTAGGTTCCCTTGCAGAATTTTGAACAAAAAGGTCAATGTTAGCATTATACATATGCTAACATAATAACGGAAAGATGAATGTTTTAGCCCCGTCGAGTGATAGCAATAAGAAGAGAAGATCAGTCAGTATGGGAGAGACGCGCGCCCTTTTCTCCGGCGAACGTCAATCGATTGGTGCGGCAGGGCGTCAAAGTTATTGTGCAGCCTTCGAACAGGCGTGCATACCCCATGCAGGTAAAAAAATAAAATCACTGTAGCTTTTACATGTAACAACTAAACTTTTAATTTTCATCAAGAGACTTATAGCATTTTCAATTCTGAACATGATTTAATTTTATAATATATACAGAATATTCCACAACTCGGGATTGGGTCGGCGCATATTTTTATATCTATTTTAGAAATAAATAGTATTTTGTTTATTTTTCAGTCCTACTTGAACGCAGGGGCGATAATCCAAGAGGACATCAGTGAGGCGAGCGTAATATTTGGTGTAAAACAAACACCGATCGACCTCCTCATACCAAACAAGACGTATTGCTTCTTTTCGCATACAATCAAAGCGCAGGAAGCTAACATGCCAATGTTGGATGCTATTTTAGCAAAGGTTAGTGAAGAAGTAAAAAAATTCAAGGTGTTTTTTTTAAGCAACAGTTAATCTTAAAATATTTATTTTTAGAATATTCGTCTAATAGATTACGAAAAGCTAATGGATGATGCGGGTAACAGAGTAGTGGCGTTCGGGAAGTACGCGGGAGTAGCTGGCATGATAAACATCCTGCACGGATTGGGCCTGCGACTACTGGCTTTGGGACACCACACGCCTTTCATGGTAATTACTCACGTTACATTATTCCATTGTGTCAGTAATTACATAAGACAGTTATCATTTGGTTATAATTTTGATGAATATTTTCATTAGCACGTAGGTCCAGCGCATAACTACAGGAATTCAAGCATGGCGCGACAAGCGATACGAGACGCGGGCTACGAGGTGGCTCTTGGAATGATGCCTAAGTCCCTCGGACCTCTCACGTTTGTCTTCACTGGTTCAGGAAATGTATCTCAAGTAAGTATTCCACAATAGGGCTGCCAACTTTCAATAAATGTGTAAACAAATAGTGTCAGCAAAAGGACGACTTGTCCCTCTTAGCTGTAAACACGTAGCTCGAATGTGCAAAAAAACCAAAGAGATGGCAGCCCTAATGATAATAGTTAGTAAGATAGTAGGAAAATTTAGTTATTGAAATACTTATTATAATTGTTTTTTAATTGCAGGGAAGTCAAGAAATTTTCCAAGAACTACCGCATGAATACGTACCACCCGAGATGTTAAGAAAAGTGGCAGAACATGGCAGTACGTTGAATTTGATTGTTTTTATTCCTGAATTCGAAGTTTAAAAGCGATATACGTTTAAAAACGATTTGATGGAAAGATGAACAAGTTGTTTACATCCTCTATTGAATACACGTGTTCAAGTGGTTTTGTTTTTATCAATACGTAGCAAAGAATTAAAATAGTTAGTAACTTCATTAGAACTATGTTACTAGGAAAAGATAATCCGATTTATCGTTCGGATAACATTTGATATACGATAGGGTAATTTGTTATCAAAACAAAAACAAGTTATTCCTTAGACCCATTTTCCACTAAGCAACTGTTTTAGGTCCAAATAAAATCTACGGTTGCGAAGTACGTCGGAGGCATCACCTTGTCAGAAAGAATGGAGGCGGCTACGATCATCAGGAATACGAAGAACATCCGGAAAGATACATTTCCACGTTTGCGCAAACGGTAATTATTTTATTAGAAGACCAAAGTCACATGTCTTAACGACAGCTTCTACAACGGAAATATCAAGATAAGATTGTTTTTAATTCAGCAGTGGAAATTCTCGGTAAACTAAATAAGTACTTTTCGCATATAATTTTTAGTCAATTCGTATAATCTTGTACAGTGTAGATTCGATTTTACATTAGTTAAAGCACAATAAGATTAACTGCAGATTTTTGGTAACGTACAGAATCTAATGTTAATTAGGAAATTAAAAATAATTCGCGAAGCTTATGGTAGTCAAGTACTTTTGCTTGGCGACTGTTAATCTTATCAAGTTGTCACTATAGAATCAGCAGCGTGTAAAATACGTATTAATTACGATTTTATCAGTTTATCATGACGGTTAACTCAATGAGGGGCATGTTTCTGATAAGATATTTATTAAAAGAAACTGTTTGCAACTTTTTGTACCAGAGATAAGGTATAGAATTGAATACAATCATAATTGTTAACTCATTAATATTAATGCTGTTATAATTTTGGCGATAAATATTATGATTTCTGATTATTTTTGTGCTAAAAGAAAAAATCGTGTTCGAATAATTTGTAATTTTTTATACTTCGATTTTGTCTTTTAAAAAGTTTTATCGATGTTCATTTGTAAACATCGGGTTTATTGTGTTTCTTGTAAAAACCCTGAGCCAAAATACTTTAAACATTGTGTCCTTGTATTTTCAAATTGAATAATTCATAAGAATGAAGAATGATGTTGAAATTCATTCTAAAAATACGTATGTTCGTACACAGATAGCGCCATACACGTCAGTTTTGGTTAACTGCATCTACTGGGCGGTGGACAGCCCTAAGTTGCTAACCATACCCGACGCCAAGCATCTGTTCCTGCCCTCGCACACGCCCTGGCTGCCCAAGAGTGTGGGTGCGCCCGCATTGCCTCACAGGTACATAAAGCTCATTCTACACTTCAAATTCGTTTGGTACCATAACAAAAACATTCGTCTGCTTAGTATTGGTTGATTTACAAGGTGCCAATTATTGTGTAACAAAACAAAGACGTATCTCAAGAGTAACAAGTATTAGTTACATAAACATAATCGAAATCAATGAATAATGTCGAAAGAGAAATAAAAGTATGGATAATAAAAATTAAAAAGTAATGCGTAAAAGGATTTCTCCTTATCTTGCTTTTGTTTTTTTTTTTAATGTTGGCAATTTTGTTATTTTTATTATTGATTGTGTTTCGGATAAGACACAATCGTCCGCTAAATATTCCTGACCCTGTTCGACATTGTCTTATCTTTTGCTGTGAAAATAACAATAATAGTCATGAACTATTGCGTTCATTTAAAGTACGTATTTTAAATCAGCGACAATCACTGGAATTCGGTCATAGAATTATTCATAAGACAGTTTCCGCAGTGGAAGCCAACGGTAAAATCCATTATACTTACCCTAACTTAATATCGATGGTTTTATAATTGTTTACAATTGTAGTTAAGTATATTAAGAGTAATACATTAAGAGGAAAAGAAAAACATGTTAACATATTTTTTAATTTTTAATCTTACTTGTTAAAACTAAGGAAGTCCTAGGCTTCTTAAAAACAGGAATCCTAGTTAAGGCAACACTGATTTATGTAGTTATCCTTAGTGTGCAATAAAGATATTCTTATTCTTATATTTGCATCCTTGCATATTTGTAAAAATAATTTTGTTCAGTAAACCTATTTACAAAATATTATTATATAATATAAAAAAAAATGTTTTCTTCTATATTGTGCACTGTGCTTTACCGTGGCTACAAAACTAAGTTATCTATAATTATCATTTATTACAGATATCTTACTTACTTGTCGGTCACTTGGGTCACGTATAAAAGAAGGATTAAAAATATCATTCTTATCTACATTTACGCATATCTAATTCGTATATCGTACGTTTAGTAAATATGCGAAGAACGGAAGAGAATTATTATCAATTCGTAACAGTTAAATAAGGCCATTATTGATAAATAATGGATAAGATAAAAACAAAAGATTTCCATGACTCAAAACGTAAACGATAAGTTTTTTATTCTATAGCAAAGTTACAATGCTTGCAACTTTTCTGGAGTAACAAGTAACTAGTTACAAAGTTTAATTCTATCTTTATGCGAAAATCATTTCTCTTTTCTGAACTAACTGACACCTTTATACCTTTAATTTAATTGGTTTCAAGTTGTTTAAAATATTAACTACTAGCTGTTGCTCGCGACTTCGTACGCGTGAAATTAAAAAATATAATATGTTACACACATATAAATTACCTTTCTAACGGTGAAAGAATATTTAAAATCGGCCCAGTAGTTTTTGAGTTATTTCAATACACACAAAAATATAAAAATACAAATCTTTCCTCTTTATAATATTAGTTTAGATGTACATATATCCTAAGCTACTTCTTACTCACGATTACTTCTTTGCTTAGATGTGAATTTGACATTGCTAAGTTTTATCCGATACTATCGTTTATCAGTGTATAATTGCATATTGCATTGAATGATAAGTTTTCAAGGTAAAGTACAAGAGCAGTATTATTCAAACTTAATGACGGCTTGTGGCCAGTTGGCAACCCGTTTGCCAAGCCAATGTCTGCTGAATTGACAAACAGCGGGAAGAGAAAAGTTGCCGCTCGCGTTTAATCGCTTTATTACTTGCCGATTCTTAAAATTGTGTGTTTCTTCCGAGCTGTCGTAAAGTTTGTATGGCACTATACTATTGTATTTGTTGTAGAATGCTCGCTATTTGCGACATATCAGCGGACCCCGGCGGCTCGATTGAGTTCATGAACGAATGCACCACTATCGATACGCCGTTCTGTCTTTATGACGCCGACAGAAACAAGGATACGAAAAGGTATACATTCATTAATATGTAACTGCAGACCTTCATTGCACTTAACTACTGTTTTATTGATACATATTTAATCCAAGCTAATCCTTTACATTTTCTATAACAGCTTGCACACACCTTTCACTAAACTATCGCACAACTATCTAGTCGCGATTTGATTCCTATGAGCGTATATGGAGGTGCGCACACTACTCGATTTATAGTTGTCCAACTAAACAGTTGGAAACAATCGACAATCGCGCAACAATTGTGCGATAGGTAAGTCAAAGTGTGCGCCCTGAGTTAGTCGAAGTTAATTAATAAAGACAAATTATATGTTTAGTTTGGTGACAATATTTAACTAACTACTAACTTTGCTTTGGGGCCTGTCACACCACTGGCTGATAGAGGTTCAGATAGCTTAAAAATGACGTCACTGTGAGATAAGGGAACAAAATCCGATATTTCCATCACATATTTTACATGTTGGATTGTTATCAGACAATTTACAAATTGGTGGGACAGGCCCTTAATCTTGCTATATCTTGGTCTCCAGTTTCAAAGGTCCCGGTGTGCTGGTGTGTTCTATCGACAACATGCCGACGCAGCTGCCGCGCGAGTCCACGGACTTCTTCGGTGATCTTCTGTACCCCTACGCGGATGACATTCTGAGCTCCGACGCCACCAAGCCTCTGGACGCACATAACTTCTCACCTGTCGTTCAAGGCGTGAGTTATAGCTTTTGTAGCTTTTCGTAACCACGGGCTTTCGCTGACTGAAGACCTATCCAATAACCAAACATTTTAAATCTATACCTACTAATATTATTAAGAGAATAGATTTGTATTTTCGTATGTCATTAAATAAATCAAAAACTACTAGGCCGATTTCAATATTTTTTTTACCATTAGAAAGCTACGTTATCGCTGACTAGTTAACATAGGCTATCTTTTGCCTATTTTTTATTTCACGTGAACGAAGTAGCAAGCAACAGCTAGCATTGAATATGTTTCTCATTTTTAAGTAAGTAATCTAATGATTGTTTAAATTCCAGGCTATAATTACAAGCAATGGAAAATTAACGCCGTCCTTTGAGTATATCAACGATTTGCGAATGACAAATACGTGAGTTATTATTATTATTAATTAATAATGTTTTTAATAACTAATATTATAATGTAGTTAACTGACATTACATTTTAATTTTATTCAAAACCTGATCGATGTTGAGATTGTAATAACATGCATTGAAAAAATAATTTAAAAAAAAATCCCGCTGAGGACAGGATTCGAACCTGCGCGGGTATAACCCATTGGATTTCAAGTCCAACTCCTTAACCACTCGGACACCTCAGCTGTGACGGATTAGTTAAAAAACAATTTTTGACCGACTTCCCAAAAGAAGGAGGTACTCAATTCGTCCATATATTTTTTTTTTTTTTGTTTTTTTTTTTTTTTTTTTTTTATGTGTGTTACGGCATAACTCCGCCCCTGGTAGACCGATTTTGAAAATTCTTTTTTATCCGATAGGTAGTGCTTGCAGGTGGGTCCCATTTTTTTGTTTGATTTTTGGAGTCAAAGACTACGGCGTAGTTAAATAGTTTAGCTCAAAATTGCGTGACGAAATTTGGTGTCTTTTTTGCTTTCTATGCTTCCGTAGCCTAAACTATAAGACCTACATAAAAATGATGTATGAAAGAATTGTAGGTCATTCAATTAGCTGAATTAAAGTCTGCGATAGCATATATCTATCTCTTAAGGTTGTCGCACAATAACCACTTTTTTCATTAAAATTTCGATCAAAATCTATACCCCACTTTCAACGCTATTACTCGTGTTCGATATGAATCCTTATCAAAATAAATGTGTCCATCATCAAGAGAATTTAATGTAGATTATAAATACCCTTGGAACTGTGTAATTCCGATAAATAGTTTAGGAGATATCATAAATAGCAAATTACGAGTCGCAGAAAAAAATACCAACTTGTAACAAAGTTTGCTTTCTTGGCTTACGTAGCCTAAACTATAAGACCTACATAAAAATGATGTATGAAAGAATTGTAGGTCATTCAATTAGCTGAATTAAAGTCTGCGATAGCATATATCTATCTCTTAAGGTTGTCGCACAATAACCGTTTGTTTCGAGAAAACCGTCAAATAAGTGCAATCGACTTTATTTAAAACGCTTTTATTCTTATTTGGTATGAATCCTTATCAAAATAAATATGTTTTCACGATAGAGTATTATATGTAGATCGTAATTGCCTTTTACAGTATGTAATTCTGTGCAAGATTCTAGAAGTTATCAAAATATTAAAACTCACGGGCAACAACGGCGCGCGGCCGCACCGAATTATGAGTGAATGATCGCAACGATGTATTAGTTGTTTACTTAATTTCTTAGATAATCGATTTAGATAACTCATTATTTGTTTGAAAGCTAGTGATTATCATACTGCGATGTCTAGATTCACTAAAAATCGAGAAATAAATAAACTTTTTAATAAAAAACAAAACCGACTTCCAAACAAAATACACTAAAAACAAAATATACTAAAAACAAAATATACTAAAAACAAAATCTTCTCAAAAAAACAGTACACTAAAAAGTAACGAAATAATTTCTTGAAAATAGTAAACCTCCCTTATTGTAGCTGTTATGTCTATATTGTACAATTATTATTACTTTGAAGTCGGTGTCAGTCATTACTAAAAACGTTACTATACTTTCAATTGTCAATTGTTATGGTAAAAATGTAGAAAACCTTACGTAGAAATATCACTGCATATACCTCGGCTGACACCGACATCAAAGTGATAATAATTGTACAATATAGACATAACAGCTACAATAAGGGAGGTTTACTATTTTCAAGAAATTATTTCGTTACTTTTTAGTGTACTGTTTTTTTGAGAAGATTTTGTTTTTAGTATATTTTGTTTTTTTGTCTCAAATTATAGTGACCAAAGTAGCATTTTCTGTGTCTATTATAATGTTGGTTGTTGACCAACTGTGTAAACAAAAAATAGAACAAGTGAACGTATTCCAAACAATTTCAAACTGAACACGGAGCAGTGTAATGTAGTGCATCTAATCAAATATGATTTTTGATACATTTTCGTACATTTCTTTACGACTAAACGACTAATCGCATTAACTGGTCTTTCTCTAAAAGCTATTTTGATCTTAAGGTGTAGTTTGTATAATTCTCAGGCGATCACGACACAAGGTGGAAGGCAACGACCAGCAGACGCCGGTGCTCATCCTGGGCAGCGGCCTCGTCTCCGCGCCTGTCGTCGAGTACTTGGCGAGGGACAAGAACGTCGCCGTCACTGTTGGTATGTCAATGTCAAGTTACTATAGTTAATCTACGTTTAGTTCTAGGTGAAGATTAAATTAGCCAGATTGATTCATGCCAAAACGCCCTATTGATTGGTGTGTTCTATGGAAGAGCAGCACAAACTGTGACGACCCTGCCTAGGGATAAGGGCAAGTTGGTGATGATTGGTGTGCTCTATGACAAAATGCCAAAGACAATTGGTTTTCATATGATTACTGTGTTTATTGGTGTTAGTGCTCCCTTTTACGCTTTTTGTTCAGCATCTCAAATGCGTGAAGAAGCAGACGCTCTAGCGGAACGTTATGGTGTCCGTGCGGAGTACATCCAGGCCAACGACGAAAGTGCGCTGCGTGCGCTGGCATCAGGCGCACGTCTCGTGGTCTCTCTGCTGCCATACGACCTGCACGGGCCCGTGGCGAGGGCCTGCGTCAGCGCCGGCGTGCACATGGTCACCGCCTCCTACGTCAGACCTGAAGTACAGGAACTGCATGATGCGTACGTTGAAACAATTAATTTCTTATCTTATCCAGTTTACATGTTATGCTATTACAATGCTGGAAAATATAAACCCAGACTGAAAACCACTTATTGCATTACAGTGTGGTTTACAATTTTCCAGTTCTGAATTAGCTACATTGCTTATTACTTTTATTATATAAATAATTATAATATAACAATATATTTCTGTATATCTTTATTTAAAAATTTAGATTAAAATTATGCGTTATCATCTAATAAAAATTCTTACGCACTAATTTTCATTTATATCCAAAAGTATGAATGATAATGAAATAACAATACAACGGCGAGCCTTTTTGTTACATTCAACGGATAAAAAGATAACGACCTACATCTTTATCTTTATAATAAATCGCAATTACTGTTTTATCTATTTTTACGCATAATTAATATATGTACGAGTATTACATTACTTGTTCCACTTAAAATTAGAAAATATGTAAAAGATTTGTTTACAATATACTGTAAATTGTGATTGGATGAGATAGATCATCGAGAAAACGTTTTTATTTATTGAGAGATAAAAGTTTGTTTAGTTATTAAAATAAATATAACCTACAAAATTAACTGACACTTTTTTTCATCTTTAGAGCAAAAGAAGCTGGAGTGACATTGCTGAATGAAGTCGGTCTGGACCCAGGCATTGATCATCTTCTGGCGCTGGAATGCATCCACGATATACAGAACCACGGCGGTCGTATTGATTCCTTCGTCTCCTACTGTGGAGGTAAACAATCTTCAATAGTAAAACAACCAAGTATTTATTTCCAAAAAATGTTTTTTTATAGTATAAAGCGGGAAACAACCAAGTCATTGGTATCGTATCGTTTAAAACGATAAATTGATTTCTTGAATTAATTTTTCTACTCTCTATAGCATACACTTAAGGGTCATCTGATTGTAAGCTTCTGTGTGCTGTTGTGGGCTACATTATCAAACGATAGCTTATAATTAAATTAATTATTTTATTTGAACTATCTAACTTATTTTAAACTGTCTCTACCACGCTCTGTACACGCAGTGGTCACGTTTTTATTGTCCGATTATTATTATTGTGATAATTGTACGTTCAATTACAATCACATAATATTAATTATTAAAAACTATCGACAATTTGCGGCAATTATTTTACGCAGATATAAAGATTAAAGTATTGGAGATTTCCGAGAAAAACAAATGAATAAATTAAATTTTAATTGTATTAATACTTTTTGTTGATTTAAATTATTGCCTTTAACTTGAAATTCGAATCTTTCCAACAAACACCTGTTAGGTTTACTTTGTTGAGGCAAAAGGCTATAAAAATCGTCCGATCCAAAGATCTGAGGATTTCAATTGCACTTTAATTAATTTTGAAATACAAGAGAATGATACGAAAGCTAATATTAAAAAAAATATTTTTTTAGGACTACCAGCTCCAGAGTTCAGCGACAACGCGCTACGTTACAAGTTCTCATGGAATCCTCGCGGCGTGTTACTGAACACTATCTCCAGCGCAAAATACTTGAGCAGGGGTCAGGTAAGCTTATACACATATTGTTGATTGTATATTAACATTTTGAACATTTACCATTCCTTTCTACGTTCAGATAGTGGAAGTCCTAAGCGGTGGCGAGTTGATGTCGGTAGCTCGAGAGCTAGACTTCCTGCCGGGCTTCGCGTTCGAAGGTTTCCCCAACAGGGACAGCACCAAGTACGCCGAGTTATACGGCATTGAAGACGTGCACACCATGTTCCGAGGCACCATCCGGTATAAAGGTAATACAACGACTTTTATCAACGAAAAAAAAAAACAAACAAAGAACTAAAGAAAGGAAGAAATAGAAAGCGAAGAAGAAAACAAATGCAGAACGAAACAAAAGAATGACTAAACAAACGAAGAACGAAACAAGTAGTACAAAGAGTGATCTTTTTTGATTGAGTTAATAAAATATGTGAATTTGTCGTTTTTCTTTTGTTCTTTTTCTTCTTCCGTATGTTAGAAGTTTGATATTTTGTTGCAGGCTTTGCGGAAACAATGAAAGCAATGCAGTTGTTTGGACTAATAGATCCCAACCCACATCCATCATTGCACCCTGAAGGACCATCAATTACTTGGGTATGTAGTATTGCGTTACATCAAAAATACTTAAATTTTGAATCTCATTGATCCCAGCAACTCGCTTCATTTACAGAAATACAATAAACCGCTCCATTTGTAATGTTTATATAATAAAATTTTCCTTAGCGTCAATTTGCCTGCGAACTGCTCGGTCTTCTCGATACGTCGATCTTCTACGAGAATCTCAAGACGCGTCTGTCGGAGCGTATCGGCGTGTCGGGGGCGCAGGCGCTGGAGTCGCTGGGCCTGCTGGGCGACGACACGGTGGTGAAGTGCGGCACACCGCTAGATACCATTAGTCATTATCTCACTAAACGGCTACAATTGGGTTCGTATTCGTTTTTCCTTCTTGTTTATCGACTATTAGTTATATATTTTTTAAACGTTTCTACTTGTTATAAGATAACCAGAATAAAAATTGACATGAAAAAAACCAACTAGGGAGGTAAAAAAAATCTAAAGCTGTAGTCTGCCCGAGTGTTGTGTCGTGACTACGTCTAAACAACAGTAAAGTATTAGATTGGTTCTCACAGTTATTAAAACTCAAAAAATGATTAAAACCACTTGCTTCGACCAAAAGCGTTTCGTTTTAGAACGTGGCGAGTGAATTTTAAGACACTTTTTAATGATTATATTTTTCTTCTAAATCATATTACTGTAGAAACATATTTATAGAGATATTTTAGTAGACAGTAATACAGTACAAAAAAAATCGTCCGATTTGGCGTCATGATAGCCTATAAATGACTCGGTGACTGAACTTGTAGAAAAAGATGAGACAGACTTCGTGGTGCTGCGACACGAGTTAGGCGTAACGTGGAGCGACGGGCGGCGCGAGCGACGCGAGGTGACGATGACGGTGCGCGGCGAGCCCGCGCGCCACACCGCCATGGCGCGCACCGTCGGCCTGCCCACCGCCATCGCCGCCAAGATGCTGCTGGATGGTAATTACCTGACTTCCTCCATTATCCTCTACAGTAAATACTACTGATACTCCGGTCTATAACTTTTTGTTCTAATGCCCCGTTGTTTATTTAGTTACAATGCGCCGCCATCTTGTTTTGTCTTGGACTGTGTTAAACCTAGTAACTGCTTTTCTGCTTATTAATATTTAATAGTTAGCCTACAACAGAATAAAAGTATTTTGTAACAAAAAAAAACTGTCCATTCTAATAACTAACTTTCTTTAATTTCAGGTGAAATTCAAGATCGAGGTGTTGTGCTACCGTTTTCGCCGACTGTTTACAAATCTTTATTGTCCAGGTTGAGGGCTGACGGCATCACTGCTAAGGAGGTCATACGACCACTTAATTAATCACACTATCAGATTTCCAAATCAAAAGACAAAAAACTATGTAACAAGCGATGACATTTTAAGTTAAGTGAAATTCTAAAATTAATGTTGTTTAATTATTGTTAAAACTAATAATTAATTGTAATTAGACGTAATTAATTAAAAATATACAATTTTTATAAACAAGTTATAGGTAAATAGGCATACTTTTAAATAAAGATAATTGTTACTTAGTTTTGAATTACTACTATACTATTGAACTTTTACTACTATTCAAAACTAAGTACTGGTAAAGCTTTATTTAAACTTTTTAAGATCAAAGTGAAATAAGATTGCTCAACTAAATACGAGATAATCCGTCCATTTCACGTGATTGTCTTTAAAAGCCTAGAAATAAATGAAATACTCTTTAAGTTGAATTAATTTATATACATTGTAAATATAATTTTGTAAAATTTTTACGATTAACGTTTTATGTTCTTAGCTTTAACTTTCTTATGTTATTGAATAAAATATTTTCCAAAACGGTTTTATTATTTTTGATGTTTAGGATTTGTTTATGCTATTTTATTCCAACACTTTTTTCTATCAACCTTACAATTCGTTATATCTTTAGGATACAACTTTTAACTCTACCTACACAGTAAAAGATATGCTAATCAGGTTTAGGCCTTTTTGAGGTTATAATTATTAGCAATCTAAGAAGGTCCTATATCTCATCGTTTGTAACTTGCAGGGGTAATATCTTGGTGGAAAAGAAACTAGGATAGAATAATACATCGTTTAAGTGAAGAGATACTGAGAAATATGATAGAGTTTGTGAAAATGAGCTGCTTCGTCTTATACAAACTTTTTCCAACAGCAAAAACAAACGCACGTTTGCGTTGGAAAAAATGAAAGTAAAATGTTGTGATGTCAACAAGGCAACCGCACTGAAAATGAAAATACTGTTGTTCAGAAATGTCATCTGGAAGAAAAAGGTTTGACATGAACGTCATTCAAGTACCATTTTTTTGCTAACCTAAAATGTTTTATCAAATGACTTGATCTCGCTGTTTTTACTAATTTTTTTACGTATATTTTTCCACAAATTAACGAAGACAAATCTCGATTGTATCGCGACACAACTCGTTTTGGGTTCGACGTATTATTTAGCGTGTGACAATTTTTTTAATGATGACAATGCGTTAGAGAAGTTAAAACATGGACACCGACCCGAATAACACTGTAAGTCAACATTCAAACTAACGACCAATTTCTTCTGCATGTTGTTTTTGTAAATGGGATTTAATCGTACCATTTCAGAACAAAATTTTACACACAAATTGATTGTTTATACTGTCTGAAGTTAGTTGTCTAAATTCTAAACGCAACGTAATGTAATTAAAATGCGATAAATGCAAAATAAACAAGAAGTTCAATGAAAATAAATACCAAAGTAAGGAATATTTCCGATAACATTAGCGGATACTCATAAATACTCAGATAAAGTTCCGTATTTATCCAGGACAAAATTTATTTGTGTAGTTACTTAGTAAAGTAGCAATAACACTGATATGGTGACTCCTACTTTCTTACTTATTCTACGAAAAATGAAATTAAATGAATGGTACAGATATTTCTAATTAACATCCCGTTATACATACTTAAATAAATTATATTTATTCGTTTATTTTTAAAAAGTAAACAACATTTTTATTTCATTATTTAGATATTCTTTTCGGTTTCAAGGGATAATTTTGTAAGTCTATAATATATCTAAGTAAATCAACCACCATTCCTTCCTGGCGGTACCTGATTTTACATATGACGCTGCTCATGCTCTCGCAGACAAGTTAGCTACCCCTTCCCGCCATAATGTTTAATCAGTGAATACTAAGGAAATTCAAAAGAAACATCAAATCATACAGTACTTGTTCAACGAACAAGTTCACTTGATGCTTTTGATAAATGCTGTTAAAAATAGCAGCAATGTCAACCTGTTCTCCAATTAGTATATGATTAACTAAGAGCTGTAATGTCGCTAACGTTATGCTGAAAAAGAAAAGCTGGATAAAGGAATGAAGTAAAATATTGATAGACAACCATAACCTCTTTTAATATACAGCAGGGAGTCTTACTGGATCAGTCAGATGAGCCCCTTGATTTAGGAGAGATACATAGACAAGGGAGACAAAATATTCTTACGGTTTGGTGTATATTATGTTTGAAGTATGACGTGCTTTTTGATTCGTATTTTTCCTCAGAGTGTCCTAAACTAAAGGCCACTCAGACTCTCAGGTCATACGGAACGGATATCGGCAGCTAGTGCAGTTAATAGTGCTTATTTTCGACTTGTTTGTGATGGTGCGGGTGTTGGTTACTGCCGGTAGACGGCGGGTCGCGAGACGGGGCGGTGCATGTCCGTGGCGGCAATGCAGGCGCTGCACCGGCTGCGCGAGTGCCGGCTGCTGTGCGACGCCGTGGTGCGCGCGGACGACGGCGCCGCCTTCCCAGTTCACCGCGCCATACTTTCCGCCTGCAGCCCTTACTTTCTGTTAGTCTTTTATTATAACATCATCTTTTGAGGAACCATACAAAAGATTAGTTGTCCTGAGGTAAAGTGATCGTTGGTCATCAATAATAGTAAGTTAAAGAATTTTTTCAAAACCTTAGATACGTTAAAAAAGGAACAATAAAAAATAGAAAATCAATGAATTATAAAAAGCTAATTGAGAGATATCCATTCTACGACGTACCCTAAAAATTCCAACCTTTCTTTTGATTTCTTGAGGTGGCGCTTTCGTGAAACCAAATCTATCCATTGAAGCACCAGTTGTAATTGCTACAATGTATGAAAACTCTACAGAACCTTCTCAATAAAGATGTAAAGATGACGGATTTTATAAGGATATGTTTGTAGGGCGCTATTCACTACGACGCTGCACTCGCGCGAGCAAAGCGACGTGTTGATATCGGGCGTGCGCTCGGAGATCCTATTGCTGCTGATCGAGTACGCATATTTGCGCCGCATTGACGTCACCGACGGCAACGTGCACGAGCTGCTCATGACCGCCGACTACCTCGCCTTCCTCGGCGTGCTGCAGCTCTGCTGCGACCATCTGCGCCTCGCGCTCAGCCCGCGCAATTGCCTCGGCATCATGATGTTTGCCAGGTCATCTATACCATATCTATTCGTACGATTCTTAACACATTTCTTGCATTGGCGCTTTTGTATGCCTTTTCGGGATCTTATCAGATCGTTTTCATACATTATACGTGTAGGCGCGTGTTTTGCTACAAGCTGGAGGCGGACGCGCGTCGCTACCTACTGCGGTATTTCGTGACGGTGGCTACGCAGAGCGACGAGTTCTTGCACCTACCGCTAGACGAGCTGAACGCCATCATCCTGGAGGACGAGCTAAACGTGAAGAGCGAGGAGGCGGTGTGGGATGCGGTGCTGCGTTGGGTCAACTACGAACCCGACCAGCGTTGGCAGCATACCGTCAAACTCATGGCTAGCATACGACTCGGCTTGTTGGATACACAAGTAAGTACAAAAGTAAAACTACGAGTATATAGAAAATACCCTAAGAATAATTTCCTGCTCACAAATATTGATGAGGAGTGTTTACCTTTATGTTTGCTATGCTTACTATTTGAGGGCCAAGTCTAAATTATAGTCGACGTAGTCTCAGAATCAAATAAAAAAAATATCTTGTTATATTGGAATATTAATTTTAAGTGTATTATCGCTCTAGTGACAAGCAAATGCTGACAAGATGGTAATTTGCATAGATAATTATTATTTACAGTTTATTCCTATCTATTTGTGTACTAAAATGAGTTTGTTTTCAAGTTTTTTCTAGAGAATGTAAAGGACCATCCATACGTGACGGGGAATGAGGGCTCGCGGCCGATCATCATTGAGACGCTAAAGTTCCTCTACGACTTGGAGATGATTGCTCAGAGAGACGGCGAGGTCGCCACGCCGGAGATCGCACGTCCGAGGGTGCCGCATGAGGTGGGCATATAGTCAAATGATCACTCTAAACAAAATCAAAGAAATGTGATTTATAATAATACTCGTAGATTTTGAATAATGAACATGAAATATTTAGGTGTTATTCGCTATCGGTGGCTGGAGTGGCGGCTCTCCCACGGCTTTTATTGAAACGTACGACACACGCGCAGACCGTTGGATTAAGGTGAAAGTTAAATACATTATTATATGTCTTAAATACATCATAAGGTAAAATCTAAAGGTCTGAATGTGTTTAAAGGTAGAGGAGGTAGATCCTGCTGGCCCTCGTGCGTACCACGGCACGGCGGTGCTGGGTTACTGCATCTACGTCATAGGCGGATTCGATGGCATGGACTACTTTAACTCGTGTCGATGCTTCGACGCTGTCAACAAAACCTGGCGAGAGGTACGTTGTAAAAGCATTAATTTTTTTGAATGCAGCAATTTTCCGGATAGAAATAATAGTTTTTGTCTCCAAAACACGAATTCATATATCGAGGTTCTTATTGGTCTTTTACGAATTCTAGTAAAAGCGAGTGAGTTTAAACTCTATGTTTTAAGAAAGAAATTAAAAAGCATTGTATCTTAAATCTTTAGTGTGGGTAATAAACTATATCTGTTACATCTAACAGTCTTAGTTCTTAATTATTTAATTCGGTTTTCTTTAGTTGACAAAGTAATTCTAACACCAGGTGGCTCCAATGAACGCGCGTCGCTGCTACGTGTCAGTGGCGGTATTAGGAGAGACGATCTACGCGATGGGTGGTTACGACGGTCATCATCGGCAGAACACCGCAGAGCGCTTCAATCATCGCACCAACCAGTGGTCACTGGTAGCGCCTATGAACGCTCAGCGATCAGACGCGAGCGCTGCAGCGCTTGATAGTGAGTCCACTCTACATAGGGATACTTCTCTCAAGAGATCTTGATACATTTCTAAACCTAATTGTTACCTACTTCTTCTTCTTAAGGTGCCTTTCCGACTAGCAAAGGTCGGCGGTCAGTTCTTCAAATTTGACTCTATCTCTTGCACAATAGTTTTTTCTTTGTCAATTTGTGACCAACTTTTATTAGCACCAAACTCCATGGAAATTGCGTTTTCTTAAAATATTCTTACTGTTATTCTAAAACTTGTTAGCGACTTATTAGGTGTATATGTATGTATTTTTGATTATGTCGATAGTAATGTATGTTTGTTGTCGCAGACAAGATCTTCATCACGGGCGGCTTCAACGGTCAGGAGTGTATGAACAGCGTGGAGGTGTACGACCCCGACACCAACCAGTGGACCAACCTGGCGCCGATGCGGTCGCGCCGCTCCGGCGTCTCCTGCATCGCTTACCACAACAAGGTATCTAGGTACATCCGTTGTTGCTGTCATCTTATATTCAACAACTACTTTATAACTGTTAAGAAAAAAATCGGCCCAGCACTAGATCATCGGCATAGACGTCCGGTCCCTATGACAGCTGTCAATGTCATTCAGAATAATTAAGAATAGCGTGCCATTCTGGCGGGATCAATAGATTTGAGTTAATTACGTTGTTTTTTTTTAATTTTATTTTTCTAATTCCTAGCAAAAGACGGAGTTGAAATCTATGTTATTTTGAATGCTACAGTAGAACAACCGAAAAATGGAAATCAAAAGCAGCAAATCTAGGATATTGGCTAGAATCAAAGTTTTTTTAATAACTATGATGTCACTTGTATTTGCTTGTTACAGATATATGTGATAGGCGGTTTCAATGGCATATCTCGGATGTGCAGCGGCGAAGTATACGACCCCGCGGCGAACACGTGGGCGCCCGTACCGGACATGTACAATCCGCGCAGCAACTTCGCTATCGAGGTCATCGACGACATGATCTTTGCTATCGGCGGCTTCAACGGCGTCACCACCATCTACCACGTCGAGTGCTACGATGAGAAGACTAATGAATGGTAGTAGATATTTTTATGATATACAATACATAGCCGTCGAGTTACAGAAAAAAATCATACTAATATTATAAATGCGAAAGTTTAGATGGATGGATGGATGTTTCTTAGATTTTGTAGCCTAAACGGTTGAACAGATGTGGATGAAATTTGGCACAGATGTAGAACATAGTCTGGAAGTACATATAGGATGCTCACTTTTGATTTTTTTAATTCCACGCGGACGGAGTCGCGGGCAAAAGCTAGTCAAAATATAAAAAATGACTGCATACTGTTAGAGCGAATAGTAAGTAAAGCTACGGAAATACACCGGATGTGGGCAAGAGATCAATCTCTTGGAAGATCCTGTATGGAAGGATACGGGGCAATAGATATACCCAACAGAACGGTGCAGTACACTAGAAGTTCGTTGTAGTAAGTTAATGAAATCTTTGATGGTAGTTATATTTTCGAGCGTTTAATTCAGGTATGAGGCGACGGATATGAACATCTACCGGTCGGCGCTGTCGGCGTGCGTGATAATGGGCCTGCCGAATGTGTACGACTACATTCACAAGCATCGCGAGAGACTGATGGAGGAGAAGAGACAGAAGATCCTTCTCTCGGAGACAGCGCGTCACGGACAGCACCGCACCGCACTGCCTGATGTTAGTATATTGCTTTGTTAAGAAGTACTATATTAATGATAGTGAAAATTAGCACATGTCTGATAATCACAGTTACGTTAGGCGCTACTTTATCTATTAGATGTTTGTCTCTCTCTTTGTCATTTAAAAGGACATTAGTGATGAAGACGTTTTTTTATTAACGACCACGTCTGGAAATATAACGTCTGCTAGATGTTAGTCCCTTTCGTTGGTAACAAACTTTACTTTACTATCTTGTAGTTATTGGCTTTGTTGTGCTTACTGAGAAGGATTGGAGTTGTAGACTTTAGTGTTTCCATCCATTTAAAACCTGGATGCCTTCACGAGTAGGTTAATCCTAAATCTTTTTGCTACGTAACTGAGCTGTTAATATGAGCTCATAATAATATTGCATAACAGTTATCAATCACGCAAGGTTATTGGATGTCATTAATCTTTTTTAATAAGTTAGTTATCAATGGTTACATGCGTTTTAATAATGTTACAAATTTTTGAGTCGCGACCTTAAGAATAAACTTGGTCATGACATTATATTACAATACTTATATAATTCATTTTTTTCTGAGTTTTCAATAATTAGATAATCTGATTATCAACTACGTACATAAGTAGTGTCATTTCTAGTTTTACTGACGTCTTAAGAGAGACTCCAATGTCCTTTTTCTTACCATAACTAGCGGTGGAGATAGCTACCCCCTAGTCATGGTCTTCCTGTCAGGCGCCCTGGGCAGTCGCCCAATCCCGCCCTACCCTAATGCCGACACCGTACATAAGCGTAGACACAAAATTCTAGATAAAACTTTAATTGCGCAAACAACTCCTAATTTAACAAATATTCAAATGAAAATGAAATTTCGCTTTGAATTTAGATAATTTTAGACCAATTTAGCAAACGTAATTGGTAGTAGACATTCGTATTAACTATATGTTATAAGACTTCTAATAATATTATAGTATCTTTGTCTATTATCAAGAGTATAGTTTAATTTTGCGTAATAGAGTTGTATCAAATGTTATCAATACTGTTTAAGATAAATCCAAATATTGGTATATTATTCTTTATTATTTTAAACGTAAATTGCGAATTTCCAAGATGTTTTGACGTAAATAATTTTTTGATAGCGTCTATTTGCTTATCTGTACTCGTATGTCAAAGAGGTACCTCACTGAGGTCAGTTAACAGACACGAAATTACCAAATTCAAAAATGAAAAACGATATATTAAGAAGAAGAATATTTTTCTAGAAATTTCAAGACGTGGTAGTGCGTAAAGCTTCGAGGTTTTACAAAAAAAATCGCCAAATAAGCCTTCTATACATATGGCGAATTGATCCTTTTTATGAATATAAAAAAAACAAAGACACACTATGGCTACTACCATAGCTTTGAACCGTCTTAGCGGAAACTGGGTCTTAGGATTTAAATTGTTTAGGTCCACTTGATGGAAGATAACGACGACATGCTGGAGCAGCTGGGGCTGATGGAGCACCAGGCTAACAACAACCTGGCCATCCCGCCCCCGCCGCCGCCACCTCTGCCGCCGCAGCCCATGGAGCAGGACAGAAACTGAAGCCGCGCTCACCGACACTCATACATCCCTGGTAACTCGAACTAATATTACTTGGTCTAAAGTAGAATAGATAAATAATCACGTAGCGAGTTACGGTTTCACAGGGTAGGGGGCGTGATCTCACGAATGGGGGACTGACACGCATATAGTATATAGTATTATATTATAATTTAGATAATAATTTTGTTCAGGTAATGCTCAAGTCCAGTCAGTACGGTATGCTGAGTTGTAAGCCATCGAATAAGACGGAAAGTATTATACAAAAGTAAGATACAATATAGTCAAGTTATTAGTTTTGTAAAATTTTAACGTAACTGGTAATTTTTAACATATTTACATTTGTTTTTAACGTTTCTGGCATATTTATAATGTGATATTTCGTAATGCGAATCATTTCTGTATTTTTGGATCATTTTTGACGATTGTATAAATTTTTTCTGAGAAATATATGCTATAAGAACAATGTCGCTTTATTTTTTTTAATAGTCATACATTTTCTTTATTAATATTACTTTTTAATACTGAAATTGAAGTAATTTTAATTATATAACTAACAGGACTAAAAAACAAGTTAAATTATGCTTGCTATTTATTATAACAATTTGTTTTTCAAACAAAAATATACAATACTTCTGAGTGCTAAAGAAAAAAAGTAAAAAAAAATACAGTTTACTTTAAAGTGATACGACTGTATTAACAAACAAATAATTCGGTAATATAAAATGGCAGTTAATATAACAACTTTAAGTTCATTATCAACTTTCAGAGTGTTCACATATCACAGATGTAGTCGGGCTCGTGCAGCACCGCGTCACTGATCGCCGCGGCCTGCACCAACTTCTTGACAGCCGTGTCCGATGTGAAGTGTTGCCACGCCCTCTCTGTCCACACCACAGCAGAGAAACAGGCGCCGTTGCTGACGAAAGCGCGCAAAGTGACCGCCCCGAGGCCGCGCCCCATACAGCGCCAACCTTCACTCTGTATCGACTTCAAAAAACAGTCCCAAGCGCCCACGTATCTTCCGATCGCATCACCTTGTATACGGGATTTTACGACGTCGATCGGATACAATAAAACCCACGAGAGGGCGCCGGCCATGCCCCCCGCTGT
Source organism: Papilio protenor (assembly GCA_029286645.1). Taxonomy (NCBI): domain Eukaryota; kingdom Metazoa; phylum Arthropoda; class Insecta; order Lepidoptera; family Papilionidae; genus Papilio; species Papilio protenor. The sequence continues at coordinate 6,474,176 of JAGSMZ010000011.1, forward strand.
AAAAACTCTCAAGGCGGACTGGTTCCCTCTAGTCATCACCTCGTAAGATGTGAAATAAATAGCAAACGCGGGGCTGTCTCGAACCGCTGTAATGCTCAGGCCGCGGAAAAGTGCTTTGAAACCTCCAGTTTGAAGGATATATCTAGCTCCCGCCCACGCCCCCTTGGGCATACCTTCACCCGCTGTAGCGAGTTGCTGTCGTGTCTTCACTAGTTCGACTGGTGCACAAATGACACTTTGCATCAGGCCCGCTGAGGCGCCGGCTGCGGCGTGCGTTGTTAGTGAGTCAGGGTTGGGTAGCGCTCTCCTCGTATTCCCATATGCACCGAATACTATCGCGTTTACTGCTGCTATTCCTCCCAGCGGCGCCCATACGCCGCGGTACGCCGTCGACAATGTCCCTCCTTTCAAAAGCGTCTTCGTACATTCCCAAGCGCTTCCTCGGCCCGATTGTATGTGTACTTTCAGAGTGTCCAACGGGTGTCCCGCTATAATACCAACACTACCTGAAAGGGACAGATTGTCGCATATATAAAATGATTTTGGATTCCATATCGTATTCATTTTTTCCGAAGCTACACATACCTCCGATGCATCCAGCTACAAAATCCAGAGCCATATTTATCAAACCCTTGTGCAGTCGAGTGCGATCTACAATACAAAAAAAAGTTATTTAACACGTCCTTTCTATTTACACCGGTAAAAAACATTTTTTTTCTGTGTTTATAATGAAACACCAACTTTCTCAGGTGTGGACATACAGGATCGGAGCACGCACGGACGTCATGCCCGCAGCAGTTTGTGCGACAACAATAGCGGATTGGACCGCTTAACTATCAGCGTAGTGTTGTTATTATATTTAATAATATTCTGATAGTTAGCACAGTTGACCTGCGATAAGACGAAATTGCAAAGAAACCTTACCTCTGTGTTGTTCAAATTAAATAATCGTAGTGCGAGTTAACGTTGCCACCACTGGAAGTGATGCCAATGAACATGTTGCCGCTGGCTGGACGAGGCGGGCTCCTGAAGCGGTTGCGGCGAGTGCTGAGTACTGACGGTCTGCTCAGACAGCGGTCACCGAGCGTCTCCCAAGCCTGCCCGCTCGAGACACTTCCACGCACATATCACTTTGGGGTCACCCTTATCTCAGGGGGCATTATGCGTCTTGTTTCAACTCCCATTTCTCGCTGCTTCATGCATGTTTTACTATATTTTTCTTTGTTAATTTTTACTGTATTTCATTGCTTTGACATTCTCTGAATATGGACTTTTTGTTACTTATCGAAATCAATTTCAGAAGTTCAAACATTTTAATGATTTCGATAAATTTAGAACTGTTGACAGTTTACCATTATCTTATGTAGGTGAAAGTTCATCACAACTTCCTAGTTGCTAAATTAATTATTTATATGCAGTGCAGTATAATTATATGCGTCTGCGAATATTTTGCTGCACATTCAGTTACGTTGGGATAGTCTTCAAATCTCCAACTTATTTACAGTTGGAGATTGTGAAGTTTCCATTTCTTGCGGACGAATGTGCGTACCGGTGTGCCACGCCCGCCGCTCACGATGTGTTCCCGGTTTGAAAGCGCGATCCGCCAAGGCATGACTGTCATACAGTCAACTCCATAAATATCTATACACTGGCTTTCGCCCGCGACTCCGTGAGTGAAACAAAAGTGAGTAGCCTATGTAGTCTTCCAGACTATCGTCTACATCTATACCAAATTTCATCGAAATCCGTTCAGCCGTTTAGAATACAAACTCTAACAAACATCCATCCATCCATCCATCTAAACTTTCGCATTTATAATATTAGTATGATTTACGAAGCTAAGAAACTTGTATACGTTTTCGGTTTCAAAAACATATGCGCGTGTCATTCGGTATGCTTCCGACCAGGAGACATACATGTTTTTGAAACCGAAGGCCTAACAAGTTTGTAAACTTTTGTAAATGTACGCATATTTATGTAGCTGACTGTACAACGTCGGTGCTTATCACGGTGTACGTTGAGTTTAGTGGGCGTGTAAGTAATGATAAATGTAAAAAGTTGGCAACGCCTCTACGATTGTAATTTAAGGATCATGGATAGTTCAGAAGAACATCATATTAATTGTTTGCCTCATGCTTTTTGCTGAAACAACTAACAGTATGTTTCAAAATCGGGAACGTTTGTATAGAGCTAGTCCTAAACCTGTCTTTTTTTTTAAGAAAATAAGTCATAGCACTTATGATTTTTTGTTTTTGCTGCAGCTCTTCTAAATATATTTCTCCCTCCATACATAAGGTCTACGATACTTGTATCTTAATAGTAAGAAAATGGTAATCTTTTAAAAAACTCCATATTGTGACTCTTAAAAATATTTACATATTTAATTTCGTCTTTAATCTCAACTTGATAAAAGTTTATTCAGTAACGATGACTGTCATTCCAGTTTAGTTTAAGTGTGTAAGTACTTATCCGCATTAGAAAAGTTTAGAACGGATGGGTACTTAAGTACAGTGTCATCCAAATGTAGCAACTAGCAATTTTAGACTAGTCTAAAATTCACTAGTCTAAGCATCTAGATGCAGGCCAAAACTTTCCGAACTTGCATCGAGAGTATTCTTTGTAAAAAAAACCCAGAGATGTTCGGAATAGATATTTTACTGGAATAAACTCGCGATTTTTTTCTATATTCCAAAGATTATGTGCAGAGCTGTACGATGCTTTATCTTTGTTGAACTTACCGCCAGATAGTCGATGTTAACCTCTCACCTTTAGTATCCGAGATTGTGATGAAATTGTTTTTCATAGAACGACGCGACATAAGTTTCGCTTCGCGCTTTTGGTCACTGACATCTATTTATATCGAAAACTTAAGTTTTACAAAGGACAAAGACATTAGATAATAATAAGCATTTTAGTTATTACTGAACTTAAATATGCAAATTATAATCTGAAAATGAAGTATATGAGATGTACTTTCTCTGTAATTATTGCATTACATCTAAATCTAAATATAACTCGCCTCAATTTGACAATAAATACGTTTAAAATAACATAAACCATAAAAATAAAGGGCTTTCGCTTCATAATTTGTATTAAAAAGTTTTTAAAACCTTCAATTTTAACTGCACAGCTTATACTGAACAGTTAAAACTGATGTGTGTATATAAAACTGAGAACCGTAGTTACAGCTCAACAGTTCAACTTACTGTTAAATTTTTCCCTGCGCTCGTCAGTTCGAATGTTTACTTGAAATTGACAGTGGTTAGCGAACTTTAAATGTTTCAAAGGATTGAGATTCGAAATAATCGACAAAATAATTATTACTTTATTTTCACATAATATGTATGAATGAGAGTAATTTATTACCCGTACAGAATTATTAATGAATCTAATTATGAACTTAATGTAAATGTTATTGTACAATGGTATACGGTTATCAATCAGTCAAGTCAATATAATTTAGATTTATGAATATGTTTTCTATTTACATTTTAACCTTGAGACGGATAATGAAATCGGAGAATGCACAGGGAGATAAATAAGGGATAATTCTTTTTTTTTAAAGCTTTTTAGCTAAGTAATTCACTTTTTAATATCGATAAACTCAATAACTACAATTAAACAAAAATATCTTGGTTGTGTTGCATTGAAACATTTTCTTCTTTTTTGTTCCTCTAGTATTGCGGATCTCCAAGAACGTGGTGGATTTCAGACGTTCCAGACGCTCGTTTGCCCTCTTCTGTTATAAAAAACCAATAAATATAACCTCGATTGATTTAATAACAGGGCTTATTTCTCTTTCGCTTGACCTTTTTATCTTGCATTAACGTGTATGTGTTGCATCAATGTGTCCTTTTTTATCGTGGGGAAATGCCTTACGCATACCACCCTTGCAGGGACAAGGGTGGCTATGTCGGATTTGCGCCGACTAAAATCCCACGGTGGCCTCTAACTGCGATAATAAGGGAGGAATGGAACACTACCGCCGCCCCTAAAGACGCTTTGCAATTAAATAGTTGCTCTCCTACCATAGCCACCGGCAATTTTCGGGGATGCACTACGGGGGGATCAGGGCCCTAAACCTGACCACTAGCAACCCTAAAAATTCGCTAGATACGACGGAAGAGAAAACCCGCGTCATTACCGATGTCCTCCGCGAGGCGCACCAGGGCCACGAGGGCGACGTCTCCTTGCGGGATCTGCTCTGTCACGAGACCGCTCAGCAGCTTCCTTTGTTACCATCACGGTTTCACAGAAGGACGCTACTGCTCTCCAATTCGAGATCTCATTCAGGCATCAGTGTGCCCTTGATCAGCACTTACCTCCATCGAGAAAAAAGAAAATAATGTAAATTAAAAGGTCAAACTTAAGCACCGTCTACTTTCTACTCTACTCTTTGTCAATAGAGTTTGACAATTAACTGACATTGTGACAACTGACAACTGTCAATCAAAAGGACGTTTAAATGTAAATAAAGAAGTTGAATTTTTAATTATCTAATTAATATTATTTCAAAATGAATTAAATGAAATGTGTAATTTGAACAAAAACCTCAAAATTAAACGAAGCGGGGGTATGTGAACAAAACTTAAAAAAGCATGTTACGATCGTTTAAATGTTTAATGTGTTTGAGCAATGAAAGCAGTGGATAAACTACAATTTAATCTTATGAAAATATAAAAGTAATTAAAACAGCGAATGACATGTCTATAAAACCCGAAGATATACCCGGTTTATTAGAAAAACATTATGAAAACGAAACGGAGGAAAAAGATAATTCGAGTGAACTTAATATTGAACATCTATGTCGAATATGTTTATTAACAAGAAAAACTTTGTTTACTTCATTATCTGAGACATGCGAAGATTTACTTGATATGTATTTTGCTGTAACATCAATAAAGGTAAGTGATATAATTTTGGACTGATAATTCTCGGACAGCAGTGAAATAGAAAAGCAAATGGTAATAGAAAACTTTCTGTGAGGGATTTTTATAATCAATTATGCAATAAAATGAACTGGTAACAGTGCTATCCTGATTATAAATGATATAACCACATAAATAAAGTTGTATGTTTTTAAATTTTCAGGTGGATAAGGAAAGTCTTATATTTAAGATATGTGAAAGATGTAAAATGGATCTTACATTTTTCTGTGATTTCAAAAACAAATGTATAAAATCTGATTTAATTTTCAAGACCCTCATTGATGAAATAAAAACAAATGAAGATGATGGCACAAGGTAATTACAATGTAAGATAAAAATGATAATAAATAGAGATGAAATAAAACCTTCAGTTTCCACTTTCAAGTATACGATTTTATATATTTTTTTGTATGAATGATAAATGTATGCATTTTCAGTACAACTATTAAAATTGAAAATAGCTGGACAGAAACAGAAGAAGATATTGAGCATGAAGGTATAATTGTTTTCCAAACACTTTTTTAAAGCTTTAAAAAAAATATTTACATACTGTTTAGGTTAACACATGTTTTAACTCTAACCACCATTGATTGATATTATGGATGTCAATGTAGTTATATATTGACCATGCTGATTTCGAAATTAATAGATTAAGGGCCTGTCCCACCACTGGCTGATAGAGGCACAGATAGCTTAAAAATGATGACACTGTCAGATAAGTTAACAAAATCCGATATTTCCATCACATATTCTACATGTTGAATTGTTATCAGACAATTTACAATTTGGTAGGACAGGCTCTAATACTTCCAAGATCTCATTTCGTAGGCTTATGCATTATTATTTTTCAATAACCATGATTTGTGATCCATCCTGGGCTCTAGTTATAAAAGAGGTGACATATGTTTAAACTAAAATCTATTTGAAACACTGTCTAAATATTTTATGCTAAATCCCTGAGTCTTATTATGATGTAGCCATTGATTGCTTGACTGTTATTAACTTCTAGTTAATTCAAGCTATAAGATTCAATGATTGTTTATTTACAGATGTACAATATTTGGATGACACTCTTGATTATGATATGGTTGATGACAATGATGAGAGAATCAGCGTAACAATAAGAAGGGAAATAGAAACTGCAAAGTGAGTTAAATTATTTAATCTGTATCTTAAAAAATGTCAGTCCTCAAGTCTGTATTTATTCTGAGTAGTTTTTTAAACATCTTAACTGACTTTGATGTGAATTATAATTAAAAGTAGTTGGTGTAAGCGGGAGTTTCTTTAGTTACTTTTTTAATTCCACACGAAGGACCTGTCTCTCCAAATTGTATATTGTCTGATAACAATCCAGCATGTAAAATATGTGATGAAAATATTAGATTTTGTTCCCTTATCTGACAGTGACATCATTTTTAAGCTATCTGAGCCTCTATCAGCCAGTGGTGGGAAAGGCCCTTAGTTGTTTAAAGCAACTGGTAAATAATAAAATTATTGTAGGATTCCAAAATCGAAATAATGAAAAAGTAATAAGATTTTCCTTTCTTCAGTAAGGTTTGTTTTAAATCCATTGTAATCTACTTTATTTTTTCATAGGAATAAACGAAAGGCAAATCCAGGTGAGGTAATATGCAAGGTGCTATAATGGATGTCATATAAATTATAATATAATATTCATTTTACCTTCAGATTCAAAACGCCGAAATAAAAATAAATCGAAGCAAAAATATAATTGTGCAATGTGTCCTAAGGTAAACAATTTACTTCTTAATATTACTATAATATTATAAGATTTTTTGTAACTAGCTTTCGCCCGCGACATCGTCCGCGTGGAATTAAAAAAAACCAAAACCAAAACCAAGTAGCCTATGTGTTGTTTCAGACTATCCTCTACATCTCTACAAAATTTCAGCGATATTCATTCAGCAGTTTAGGGTACAAAACTAACAAACATCCATCCATCTAAACTTTCGCATTTATAATATTATATTGACAATAATGATCATATTTAAGAAATAAAAGCAAATTGAAAAAAAAATCGTTTCACATATTTTCATAAAACAGCAGAACACTGTCATTAATTTTCAAGCTTCTTTATTATTGTTTATTTCAGAAATTTCTTAAGGCACAAACACTAAAAGATCATATGAAAAGTGAGCACTGGACGCAGCTATCTCACTCTTGCAATCAATGCAACAAGTCTTTCTCTTCAGAACATGATTTGCAGCTCCATTTGCCAATACATTCCAAAACTGGTGTATGGACTTGTAAGGAATGCAGCAAACAGTTTAACGGTGAGTAGGTTTTTTTCTTATATTTAGTTGATGCTCACAGCACAATCTTACTTATATTATAAATGCGGAAGATTAGATGTATGGATGAATGGATGTTTGTTAGAGTTTGTAATCTAAACGGCTGAACCGATCTGGATGAAATTTGGCAATGTATATAACAGATGCAGTGGACTTTCACTGAATGATAGCTGACATAGACGGGCGTATTATAAGCTACTTTTTTATCTTAATATTTTTTTTTAACTTTATTATTTCACTTTTGAAAATATACATTTCATGAGTGCCTCCTGCACTAGGTTCCCCTGTGCTGAAGGAGCCGATCCCTTTTCTTATATTGCATGGAGGAAGTTGCGGGCAACAGCTAGTTAGTAAGCATAAGTATAGAGTATAGATATAGATGAGTGTAAGATGCAGACCGGAGGCAGTTCCGGCGGCACATCCAGCGGCACATGAAGGTGAAGCGGCACGCGTGCGCGGCGTGCGGCAAGATGTTCGCCGAGCTGTACGCGCTGCGCCGCCACGAGCGCGTGCACACGGGGCAGGCGCTACACAAGCCCTTCGCCTGCCAGCTCTGCGGCAAGCGGTCAGTCTCTCTCTCACACACACACTGACTGAATGAGTGAATGGAACTTCCAGAGTGGACAATAAAGCCAGTCTAAATAAACTAATTTATTCTTATTTCTTACTTATTATATTATATTTATTAGAAATGCGAATGTATAGATGGATGGATGGATGAATAGATGTTTGTTAGAGTTTGTAGCCTAAACTGCTGGAAGGATCTCGATGAAATTTGGCATAGATGTAGAGGTTAGTCCGGCAAAACACATAGGCTTCTAACTTTTATTTTTTTTTAAATTCCTGCGGACGGAATCACGGGCGAAAGCTAGTAATATTGTATATGTAAAAGTGTAGATGGATGGAGGTATATTTGTTAGTGTTTGAAGTCTAAACTGCTGAACGGATCTCGATGAAATTTGGCAATGTATATAATAGATGCAATGGACTTTCACTGAATGATAGCTGACATAGACGGGCGTATTATAAGCTACTTTTTTATCTTAATATTTTTTTTTTTTTCAATTCCGCGCAAGCGGACTCACGGGGAAAAGCTAGTGTTCTTATAACTATTAGGTATATGTATGTAGGTACAGATACGAAGCTCTGTTGCGTGCGCACTCGGCGCAGCACAGCGGCGCGCGGCCGTGCGCGTGCGCGTGCGGCAAGACGTTCGCCTCGCAGCGCCTGCTGGCCTCGCACAGCCTCGTGCACCTCGACCACAAGCCGCACAAGTGCGACTACTGCGATAAGACGTACGAATATTGATAGATACCAAAATGGCTCCTACAAGGCAGTCCTAGAACCCAGTAAGGGAACTAGGCACGCGACCACTATTTATTATAACGAATTTTTGTAACGACTTTTATAAATAAAAAAAAACAACTGCCTTTTTTATTTAATACATTAAGCCCAGTTCACACTAGGCCGTACAATTCTAGATTGTATGACCTTACTTGTGGCATTAGAGTTCACACTTTGCCATGTCACTCCAATCATTGATCGCTACTGTAACTACTGGGCTGTAAAGCGCACATGTTTCCAGTTTCCGTCACGAGTCCACGCGCAACACGCACCACCGCACGCACACGGGCGAGCGCCCGCACGTGTGCGCGCGCTGCGGGAACACCTTCATACAGCGCTCCAACCTCGTGCGGCACATGCGCGTGCACACAGGTACACTCGCATGCAAACTGTATCCCAAGGACACGCGAGCAGTTCCACGAGCCCCCATTCACTTTGAATCATTTAATACTCTATCTAGAGACCTATTTTGAAAATTAATATTTTAATTCCGATAGTTCAATGTTGCCCTTTTTGATAACTTCGTCAGGAGAGAAGCCGTACACTTGCAAAGTTTGCGAGCGCAAGTTCGGCTGCGGGTCTTCTCTGAAGAACCACATGACCACTCACACCGGCGACAAACCCTACCAGTGCACTGTCTGCAACAAGAGGTTAGTACGTAATAGTAGTCGTTTACCCTTTGTAGGATTTATATGAAGAGACAGAGTTTGTCTCACAAGGCGATTTTTCTGTTAATGGACCAAGATCTCTCTTAATTGTATCGAACTTTAGTGAAAATTTAAGCTGACAGTTATGTATGGCCTATGTGCAGGTTTTCCCGGAGCAACATGCGGCTGCACATGGCGATGCACACAGGCGAGCGGCCGCACGCGTGCGCAGCGTGCGGGAAACGCTTCGCGCGCCCCTGGGCACTGCGCGAGCACAGCCGTCTGCATACAGGTGCCACACATACACAGCAGACACACGCTCACGTATACTGTATTTATGCCTGGTAACACTTGGCCAGTACAGTAAGACAGTCGCGAAAGTTATACATAATGAACGGACTCACATGCGCCAGTTCACAGTCACACTATTACATTTGAATGCCAGTCCAGTTTTGAGCCGCTACTGTCCTACTGTACTGGCCATGTGTGAACCAAGCATTAGAATCAAGTGTTCAGATGGCATGTCCGACCGGCGACAAGTAGAAAAAAAAAGTCACTTCGTTATTTTGGCGAATTCAGATACCCGCCTTTACTAAAGAAAACAAGTTGAACATTATAATTTTATGAGCCTTAAAATAAAAAGTTGAACTTACATCAATGTAAAAAATGTAATTTATTCTGGTAACATATATTTCATATTTCCAGGAGAAAAACCGTTCGAATGCGCGAAATGCAACGATAAGTTTTCCAGCAAGTCTCAACTGATGAGACATTTTAAAGCACGTCATGAGAAAAATAATAAACCAGTTAAAAAAGTTGTTCAAAAACCAAAAATAGCAAAACCCTACATATTACCTGACAAAATAGTATTTTCTGATGATAGAAATGAAACAATCGAACAAGAAAATGCTAGTGAAGAAAATAATTTGAACACAGATTCAAAAATTATTAGTCCTCATGATATACCATTAGTGACGGAAGAAGTGATATTACAAGACAACGATGATAAAATAGATTTAATAGAAAACCCTGAAACTAGTCAACATCTTACAAGAAAACAAGCAAGTGAACAATTAAAAAGCCACATACATTATATAGAAATGACTGAAAACGGACCTAATATATCATCTGCCATTTTAGAGGATGGAGGAATAAAACTATACCAGTTAGATCAAATACACAGATCTGGTAGAGAATTAACTGTACATAAAGTAACCAGTATGAAGACCAATTTTTAATAGTGGCATTGAGGTATTGAAATATCTTAGTTGTAAATATTATTTATAAATAGATTCTTTTTTATTGATCTGTAGTTTTATTTTTATGACTTGGTATATGAAATAATAACAAAGTACAGAATGCAACATAAATGTCTCTCCTAGATTATTAAATACAGATTTATGGTAATCTAATAAAATTTTATCCTTAATATGTTCATATTATGCCAAATTTCAGCAACATTTGATAAGTTGTTTCAAGGTATGTAGAAACAAACATTAATCCATCTAAACTTTCGTATTTACAATAAGTAAGATAGTATTTTCTAGGGATTCAATAAAACAAAGTTTTTAACATCAAAATAATTTATTACATAACACAAACATTCGCATCTACAACTAACAATCAAACATTATTCATGCAAACCAAGCTTTCTTCTTTGATGATTCGAATTTCTTTATATTTACAAGCATTGAATTGTAAATATCATTTGCAGTTCGGTTCTGACCATAATAATCAACAAACTCTCCATTCGGATCCACTAGATAAATGATTATTGTGTGGTCCACCTGAAATAATAAATTTACGATTTATTCCATGTTCAAGGAAATGCATTGATCACTGAAACTGTAATGGAAAGTAAACTTATGTCAACTTATCTCACTTAGTAATAAGATCTTTTAAGACATGTAACTCAAGCTTCAATATACTTACAATATAATCATTATCAACATCTTGTGGCCCTGCACTGAAGTACACTCGGTATGACTTGCATGCTTTCTGCACTTGTTCCTCAGTTCCCGTTAGGCCCAGGAATCGTGGAGAGAATTCCTTGCAGTATCTAGAAATAAAGGTAAGTTTTTATTATTGTAAACTTTATAGTTACAACTATTCAAAGTTCTAAGTATCATGAACTTACTTTCCAACAATTTCTGGACTATCACGTTTTGGATCAACTGATATAAATACTGGCTGCAGAGGAGGTGCAGATTCACTATTATCTGAAAAAAAATAAATGTTTCATGCTAAAGCAAATTACACAAATCTTACAAATTAAATATTTAAAGACAACAATTGTTACAGGGATATAAATACTTACCATGTAATTTTACAACTTCAGCAAGTTTTTCTAATTCATCAGGACAAATGTCTGGGCAGTGCGTGAATCCAAAATATATCAGCAACCATTTACCTAACAAATCTGTGCTCTTAACCAATTTGCCCTGAAAGAAGAAGTTTGTTTATTATGATTTTAAATAAATGTTATGGTAAATAAATGATATTTTAATGATAAGGGACTATTAATTAAAGTCTACCTCAGGATCAGTTAGCTCAAAAGCTCCTCCGATTTTCGCTTTACCCAGCTGTCGTTTTCTTTCACGATCTATCGCTTGCTGTTTTTCTCTCCTTACGTACATCATGAAGGCAGTTAAACCACCTCCAACTACGGCAGTTACTGCCATCGATTTCCATGTAATAGGTCCAAAAAACTTTTTCGGTTTAGCCTTAGGTGGCTGAGGAGGTGCAGTTGTGCGTCTTATACTTGAAGTTGTAAATGCACGACATGCTGGAATACATCTATTTCTTATAATAGAGTTCATTTTGAGTTTTTTCTAGACAGGTTGTTCTTATAAAGTCTTATAACTTATCAATTATCAATATGAGTTTATCTTAAATATCTCATGTTTCTATGATTCCGGTAGTTTTGACAACTGTCAAATGTCAGTGTCATTTATTTTGCAGAGTATAATTTCTAGTGTTGTCATTTTAATGTTTGCTGCAAAGAGTACAATGCATGGACTCATTATTCGATTTTAATTTTAATAATTCAATTATACATACCGAAGACATTCCAGGACTTAAAGATATTAATTATTAAATAACGTGCGGACAATACTTTATTGGTTTCAGGGTCTAAGAAACAGATAATTCTATTTCGGCGTAGGACAGGGGTGACTAATGGCACAGGACACATTTTGGAAACGTACCTAGGTAATAGGTGTTTTATAAGGACCGCACTCTAAGTGATCACTGCCACAGGTGTACTCAAAAACCATAAAGTCAGAATTATATGATGGCTCGTCTACAACGAATCAAACATTTATTTACTCTCCACCTCAGGTCTAGGATCTATAGGTGATACATCACTGGAAGAACACATGAAAACACACATACTCGAAAAAAAAGCATAAGCATAGCATAATACGTAAGCATTATTATCGTTAAGATCCTTCTGCACAAACATCGATGACAAATGGATACGTCCCTTTGTTTTCTGAATCTTGGATAAACCCGTCGCAATATGAATAACATTTATGATACATTTAGCTATTATCAGCGTCATAGTTAATTCTTTGCTTGACATGTTTATATTCAGTATAATTGAAGATCAGCTTTTGTAAACATGATAATAAACACATCGTCACACTTTTAAATGTAAACCGTAAAGCATACAAAATTAATATCAATATTCCGTATCATAAATCACTTCAATTGGAACATAGACTCAGTTTATCGTTTTCCTCTGTGCCGTTTAGTCGTGGTAATTGTTAGCATTAGTTACAATGAGGAGCATTTATCTTCTCAGTTTTATCTTATTAATATGCCTATCTACGTGTTATGGCCGAGATCTCCTCCTAGGCACCACGTATAATGCACGTCTAGTATGGCAGCAAAAGGCAGAATATATGGGTTTCCCTTTTAAGAAACGAGTGAAAGAAGTATTCTACTCTGATCCAGCTATGCAAGTTATAAAGGTAAATTTTATAACATATTTTACTATCAGATTTATGAAGCATTTCGGGGAATAGCTTGACAACTTGACCGTAATCATTCGCAAATGATAAAATAGGGTCAAATGTGACGCTATTGTCGATAATTTGTTTTACTTTGTCTTTGTAGTTTGCATGTACTAGTGTAGTATCAAATCTATTAATTTGTAAATAATAGGGGTATTTTTGAATTTCAAAAACCCCTTTGCGCGCATTTCTTCACCCTCGGTGGACCAACAGAGGCATGAGGTAGTAGCTCATCATGTCCCATAAAATTTCAGGGGGTCGTGGCAAGAGACTTAGACCACACGGAAGGCACAGCCACGGTGACAGCGGGGGGCGTTGGCTCCTCTTTCGTCAACTTCAGGTTAAAGAGCGAGCGTGGAAGCGGTTTGAATTATCAAATTGAAATATACGTGTGATAGATAATAAAATGAATAGTTAGATCAATGATTTGTATCACATTAAGTTATTTAATTGACTTGTAACATTTTGATAAATATTTAAAACTTCTTAATAAATAAATGTTCAAAACTACATTATATCATCGCATTTTTTTATACTAAAATTGTTACATCAAATGTAATAAATATTTCGGCTATTATAAGAAAAACCCTGGTAATACTACATACCAATTAATTTGGTTTTAAGCACTTTGAGCTTAAAAAACTAAAATCTCAGTTTTTCTAATTCCTAGATACATATGCACCATGTATGACAAATAGAATACACGCCATAGCTAAATATTTGCATTGATATTAGATTAGGTTTGTTAGAGAACTGATAACGAAAACAATTGACTTTCGGTAAAGAACCGATGGATTTTCCCAAACGTATTTACTGAGGCAAACCACAGATGTAAAATAATTTACCCGAGAACATTCAAATCATTCGTAAATATTGCCCTACATTGAAAAGTTGAGACAATTTGAAATAAATGCCTATTTTATGTATTGCTTACGATAGCGTAGCAAAATGTTCATATTGTGTTTATGCTTATCAAATTAATTTACAATGAATAGTTACGGAACATTCATACAAATCTTGTACTGTAAAACAAAATAATAGAAACAATAAAACCATTTTATTACAATAGTGGTTTCAGGACGGATATAGGACTAACTTTAACATTTTTGAAGGTTAGGATTTTGACACCATCCCTAGTTCCTACTACATATTGGTTAAATACCTAGACATTTATTGACCTCTCACCATGGGTCTCTTTCGTAATTTAGAAATAGATTCCTATGTAATATAGTTTAAGATTTATTGCTGTTGTAAGAGAGCAGGGGTGTCGTATGCCGAATCAGCCAAAGAAAACAACAAAGGTGCAAAAAACAGTCGTTTATTGGTTTTCCATAACCAATGTGTTCGGTCTGCGCGCGGACCCCAGGTTGGGAACCACACGCAGTTACAAAAAATGTTAAAACATCGGATAGCCGTCACAACAGCAAGCGGCTATCTGCCGGATTAGGCCGTCACTACCGCAAGCAACCTAATCCGGCTACGCTACAGTGCAGCTCTGAATACAATTAGTCACAAGACAGCAAGCTAATATACTCAGAATCGCGTCGTAGGAACTAACTTGAGAAGACAATATTTGTTATCCTCTAATTTGCGTAATGAACATAAAAATGACTTAACATATGGCGCATGCAAAACAACATCGTGTTTGAAAATACAGGTGGCGCCATCTATCTTGTACGTGAAACAACTGGGTTGCAGCGAATATTTGTTACACTGTAATAAAAATAAATTTTGAAAAAAAAACTTTATTTATAGTTAACAATAAATAACTAAAGAATAATAATTGAACACGTTTCGTTATAAATGACAAAGTTAATAGTTCTATTAGTTTTTTTCAGTAATTTTTTGGGTCATTATAATATTTGAAGCAAAATGTGAACCGGATATTAGTCTATGGTAGGTGTAGAGTAGACAGTGTGTTAAGTGTGCAGTATGTCTATGGTCTGGTCGGGCCAGTGCACGCGGCGCGGCGAGCTGCTCGACTCGAAGCCAAGGTTGTCGAACGAGTGGTAGTCTTTCTGAAGGCTCATCTCTGCTAGGTTACGATATCTGAAAAAATATGTAAAATACGGGGTGTTTCAAAAGTCAATTTTTATCCAGTACGCTAGTACATATATCGGAGCGAAGTTTTGTGGTTCCAGGCGATTTACAAAAACAGTGATTACTAATTAAGAGTAAAAAAGTACCTTTTAACAAGCACGCAGCAGCCGAGGAGCAGCAGTATCTGCACGGCGAGCCAGGCCAGCGCTACCGAAACCAGCAGCAGCTCGTGGATGCACACTAACGACTTTTCACCTTCGCTCTCAGATTCTGGAAGTTAAAACCAAGTTTTTAACCAAAATTAATTCGTACCAGCAACATTGCTTATTTGTTGATTAAATTAAAGAGTCTATGGGCATTGGTTGCTTCGCTGTTTTGGCAAACCCGGTGGCCGCTTATTAACGAATAACATGACAAACGTGTCATCTTATATAATATTATAAAAAAAACAGCACACTTGATAAGTAACGTATATGACATAAACTGTAATTCCATATTGTTTACCAAGATAATAAAATTAAAACGACTAATATGAAATTCAATAAACATACGTGCAGACTGATGGTCAGCTCTGACGAGAGTATCCGAGGAGATAACATCTCCCGAGCCAACCACCATTTCCAGTTCTAGCGGCATTCTGCCGGGCGCCGCGCCGGCGCAGGCGGGCGCTCCGCCCCGCGCCACCACGCCCGCGCGCTCCGCCCCCGAGCCCCACGCGACAGGCCGCACCGCAGCCGGCACTCCGCTGTCGTTAGACCAATTCTTCCAAAGATCGGTTTGCCGCGATGTTCTAATTTGTTGCGAACTGCATATTACCTATACGCAAACAAAAGGTAAGCGGGATATTCGAAAGTTTCATTATAAATCAAATTAACTATTGTGTAATTATGTAATTTTAAAGCGGCAATAGCTAAACGATTTGGAGTACGGGCTAACGATCTAGCGGCCGTGGGTTCGTATTGGCATTTGATTATTGTCGAGAATCATAACACAATTTTGTTCAAGCTTACCTTGGTTACCAGAAATGAAATAGTAAATTTACAAAGATATAACTACTAAAATGTTACACACAAAAATTTAATGCCCTTTAACAGCTAATACGAGTCATAACAATAGTATCTCTCTCTTTCTTCCTAGTCTTCATCACATATGGAAGTGGGGTCAGCTTTCAGTATGAATCACACCAATATTACAAATGCGAAAGTTTAGATGGATGTTTGTTAGAGTTTGTAGCCTTACCGGCTGACCGGATTTCGATGAAATTTGATATAGATGTAGAGGAAAGTCTGGAAGAACACATACATAGGCTACTCACTTTTGTTTTTTTTAAGTCCACGTAGACGCAGTCGCGGGCGAAAGCTAGTTATAGTATAAATATTATAATATTTTGCTTACCGGTTTACATTTGTTCTGACAGAAGCGGACCATGAGCGAGAACCGCACCACGTGTGAGTTGGGGAAACGGAACGCCTTGAAGTTGGCGGACAGCCGCTGTGTGCCGCCGCGCCAACTGCGACTGAACGCTGGGAAATCCACCTAGTGTAACAATCAAAGGATAAATATCTTTATAATATACAGGAAAATTAGCTACCGATACATGGACAAAGAATTTTTACAATTTATTAACAAGTTTTGAAGTTCAGAACAAAAAATCTTTTCTTCTCAAGAAATATCCTCGTTTCGAAATAATTACTTAACTAGGATTATTTAATAATAATTATTCCTCGTGAATTATTGGTGAATATAGCAATATGGATGTAACCTGTCCCGTAGGGCAGCCTCTACTGTCCAACAACAGCACAGAACTGTCGCCCAATCGAGAAGACGCTACCAGATGGTAAGCTTCAATCTCTGCCTCCGCTGCAAATGATAGAAAAATACCTTAATTCAGTGAAATGTCAAACATTTAATGCTAATACGTCAAAATATATTACAAAAGAAAGTTAATAAAAGATAGCAATCTACTAGAAAGTCTACGAATTAATAAAACTTACAAAGTAATAAAACTTTTAGAAGTAATCCTCGAAACTACTAATTCCCTTATTAATAAATCAGACTTTCATCTAAATAATTACAAAGTTTACCATTCGAGGTAAAACAAGCGTCTATTGTGTAGATATACTTGCGTCGTGTCAAGGTCTACACGACGCTGCGATAATCGTTTCTTTTCCATTACAAATGAAACAACCATCAAGGTAATTGATTGCTATTAGAAATTATACTAAGTATAGATATTGCACATTGTGTTATAAAATGCGTACTTTGGTTGAAGCATTGTCGCTTAGGCATGTACGTTTAAATTAAGAATATGCATGAAATAATTATTGTGACGTCATAGTTCATAGATAGGGTCAGCAAAGCAGTACATTGTTTGGTACGCTTACGTTAAAGTCGGATTGGAAACGATTGAAAGCGCTTATATCTAAAACGTCATAGCTCCAAATGTACTAGGTCTTATAGAAAAAATGCCTTATTGTTGTTACCAGTGGTTTCAATGCGCAACTCGAGCAGTTCCCCGAGGGCGACGGCAGGCGCGGGGCCGGAGTCCTGCGCGCGCACCACGTACATACTGAGCGGCGCGCTGCCCGCAAACACCGCACTCGCACCCGACTCACTCGCCTGAGATGGCTTACTACAATCAAACCGTTATAATACATGTTACTGGTGCATTGACTTATTGAATGCCTACTTAAATAATTCCTTAATGTAGATATTTCATTTTGAATCTTAATTATAGGAAACTTGCTTTCGCCCGCGACCCTTTCAGCGTGGAATTAAAAAAAAAAAAAGTAAGTAGCCTATCTGTACTTCCAGGCTATCATTTACATCTATGCCAAATTTCATCAAGATCCGTTCAGCAGTTTAGGCTATAAACATCCATCCATCCATCTAAATTATCGCATTTATAATATTAGTAAGAAGTAAGGTTACTGTTAATTAACGTCGCGTACATATACAATTCTAAAATCGAAAAACACATTGGTATTTGGCGGGATTAGAATCCAGGAACTGCAGTTTACAAGTCAAGTCAGCCCTTAGCTATCCACCCCCGGAAAAAAATGGTTAAGAAACCATTAAATGACTAAGAGTGCGGCAGTAAATATACCCAGTATCCTTAACAGCGACGGTAGCGTCAACATTGGTGTAAGCGCGGCCTCCCGGGGAGCAGCCAACACGCACCCAGCGGTCACCCGCCGTCTGGATGATCGGGTTGTTCTGGATCATCACCATCACGTACGCCATCGTTCTAACAAGAAACAGGGTAATATCAATCCGGAACAACCAAAGGCAAAATCAATTCTTCAAACTTGCTAAAGTTATGTAAAGTAGAAGATAAAAACTTGCTGCACAAAAAGATCAAATGTTTAAACACGGAAATTAAACAAAATAACATTGTGTAGTTTTTCAAATGATTTGACGAAAGAAGTTTATTCTAGTGATGTAGTCAAAACATAGGATTTTGCTCGCATACCAATACCGGAGGAATTTTCACCATAAAGAAACTATTTTTTCTACATCAAGTGTACCTAAAAAAAGATAATAGTTAAGTGTGTACTAAAAATAGTACATATTAATAGTTACTAACCGATTTATGACTCCTCCCGGTCCATTTGAGATAGCATATGCGTAGTTGACGTCACAGTCCCCGCGCAGGGGCAGTGTGAGACGCACGGGCGCAGCGCCCGCCCCTCGCGCGCCGCACGCCGCCCCGCGCCCCGGCACGTACACGCGCCCGCGGAACACCCCGCGAGGACGGTACGTCACCAACATACTGCTCTCTTGACACTCCACACTGACTGGTCAATGAAATTATCTTACTAATATTATAAACTAGCTTTCGCCCGCGACTCTGTCCGCGTGAAATTTAAAAAAAGAAAAGTAAATAGATTATTATGTTCTTCCAGACTCTACATACTCGTATATGCCAAATTTCATTCATTCATTCAGCAGTTTAGTCTACAAACTCTAACAAACATCCATCCATCTAAAATTTCGCATTTATATTTAATATTAGTATAAAGTATGATATGAAAGTTTAAGTGGATGGACGTTTGATTGAAGGTATCTCCGGAACGGCTCAACAAATCCCGATGTAATCTGGCACAGATGTAGAACATAGTCTGGAAGAATTCATAGGTACACGCTATTGTTTTTTTATAATTTACTCGTAAAGTTACTCATAAAGTATGCCGGTAGAGGCAGGCCTAGAAAGAGATGCATGGTTCGCATAAAAGAAGACATGGTCAAAAAGAGAGTGATTGAGATGACGGACGATAGATTAACCTGGAGGACTAAAACTTGATGCGCCAACCATATAAGAAGAGGATAAGGACAGGGAGATGAAGATAAGAGATCAAATGAGGGGATAGAAAAGAGACAGAGTACGGTACGTCATACGTAGCGTGATTGTGAGTGTCGTCGCTTACTATTGAGACAGATGACACGGCGGTAGTACGTGGCATCAGTGTTGCGGCGCAGCAGCCACGAGCCCGCCGTCACCAAGTCCTCGCTGTGCAGGTCGCAGAGGCCGCGCCCGCTGCGCTCACCCCGCACACCCCGCACACCCCACGTGAAACCTCGGCACACGAAACTCTCTTCCAACTCACATGCTGTTTTACACTGAAACAAGTGAATACTTTTTATCCCCTCATGAACAGCGTTCGTTTGCAATTTGCATAGACAAATTATAGAGATTCGACAAATTGCATATATAAATCAAAATGTTTAAATAACAATAATAGATCGATATTACCTCTTACCTCATCTTTGGTGACATTATTTATTGTGAAATCAACATGCTTCAGTGTCTGGTTGTAATATTCTTCATACGAACATCGGTCTATTCTTTGCGGATCTGAAATTAAATTAACCGAGAAATTCAAACCCGTGAAAAACTTCTAATAATGCCGAAGGAATTCCTTTACTTTTTTTTAAATAAACGAGTTTCTTTCTTTCTTTCTTTCTTTCTTTCTTTCTTTCTTTCTTTCTTTCTTTCTTTCTTTCTTTCTTTCTTTCTTTCTTTCTTTCTTTCTTTCTTTCTTTCTTTCTTTCTTCTTTCTAATAAAACACAATATTATTGTATCTCTTATTATATAATACAGGGGCATTGGCAATATTTTCGTATAAGTATTTCGGACCTTTTTTTTTAACGTGGCAAACCTAAGTTATTAGTCCAGAAACAAACATCAAAGATTAAGTGAGTGTGAGTAGAGGTCAAATGATTTTAAAATAGTGTTAGTAAATAAATATTTTGTATCCGATTTTCATATTTCAAACATAATTATGATTTACACCTGCAGTATATACCTAACATGATAAGCAATGACTTTGCATAGACGCCGTAATTATTATTGTGAAATCAACATGCTTCAGTGTCTGGTTGTAATATTCTTCATACGAACATCGGTCTATTCTTTGCGGATCTGAAATTAAATTAACCGAGAAATTCAAACCCGTGAAAAACTTCTAATAATGCCGAAGGAATTCCTTTACTTTTTTTTAAATAAACGAGTTTCTTTCTTTCTTTCTTCTTTCTAATAAAACACAATATTATTGTATCTCTTATTATATAATACAGGGGCATTGGCAATATTTTCGTATAAGTATTTCGGACCTTTTTTTTAACGTAGCAAACCCAAGTTATTAGTCCAGAAACAAACATCAAAGATTAAGTGAGTGTGAGTAGAGGTCAAATGATTTTAAAATAGTGTTAGTAAATAAATATTTTGTATCCGATTTTCATACTTCAAACATAATTATGATTTACACCTGCAGTATATACCTAACATGATAAGCAATGACTTTGCATAGACGCCGTAATTATTATGTGAAGTACAAAAGTTATTAAAATAACATAAAGCAGATTACGTCCGGCAACTCACATGCAAGACGTACACTTAAAGTAATTACTTAGAATATAACTTAACAACATTGTTTATGTCATTTTATTGTAAAAAGTAAGAAAAGAGTCCAGTACATAACAGTTACTTACACCCATTTAAATAAAAGGAAGAAAGGCAAAATAGATTACAATAACTACTGGTTGCATATTGGCTGTTTGACTGTAATTCGAAAGCTTTTTTTAAATTCAACTAAAATGCATTTAATTAACTTTAACAATATCAAATTTCACGTTCATCGCTGATTTTCTTAAAAAAAAAGTTATTCGACGGTAAAATCAAATTATTTAGTTAAGCCTTTTTTATGATGAAAAGATGTATCAAAGAATAATAAGTAGGATTTGATTTCACTTACAATCATGTCCGCATTGATTTTCTATATAATATGTATAGGAATTAGAGACCCGATATGACTCAGGTTCGGTGAATTTGTTCTCGACGATCAGGATGCAGTTGCCCAAATTACTCGTCATCGTCTCGAACATGATAGAGTTACTTTCGGGCACTATCCATTGCGCTGATCTGGATAAACAATTACACTATTAAATCTATACTAATATTATAAAGAGGAAAGATTTGTATTTTTGTATGTATTGAAATAACTCAAAAACTAATGGGCCGATTTTAGAAATTCTTTAACCATTAGAAAGGTAATTTATCTGTGAGTAACATAGGCTATATTTTTTATTATTTTTAAATTTCACGCGGGCAAAGTCGCGAGCAACAGCTAGTAAAACATATTTGAGATGAACAATTTCTATCGATGGCTTGTTATAACAATTTTACGTTTTATTTGGTATGTAAGGTCATGTTGTCTCCACAATTAATGGACATTTTATTTATCACTTTCTTACACTGACTAATCCTTTTAAGTAATGACCCTTTTACTTCCAATTTTTTAAGTGGTTTGAAAATATTAAACCGTTGATCTCGCTGCTATAGACGTACCGGTATGTATTCTTGTCTGCTGCGAGTAAAGCTTCGTAGCACTGCTGCTCTGTGACATTGAGCCTGGTCTCTCCTGCGGTAGATGACTGCAGGTAATAGCTAGGTGTGCTCTCTAGCGCCCACCAACGACGTTCGCATTCCTCAGCCACTGCAATACAGTTTCCATGAGAAATTGAAAGTTGATTGGAAGTAAATTCTCATCTTTGTTCACATACAATATATTGCTTTCGATTGTATTATACTTACATAAATCGTAACAATGGTGTCGAAAATATGAACAATATGATATGAGAGTTTCAAGGGAATTCACTAACCCTAACGCATCTTTCTTGCTTTTACTTTCTGTTTCTAGTCAAATAGTAACATTGTTGAGGGTACGTTGAAAATGTTAGATAAACTTTATGAGCTGCCAGTATGTGCTGTCAACGTATTACGTAACCAAATGTAACTGGGTTGCGATAAGTTCGCTGAACACTTTCGTTCGCGGACTAATATGTTAGTATGCTAACTTTGTGTCATAAACAATGTTCATTGAGTAAACCTATGAAGAAAATGCATATTTCCACTTTGCGGCTACTCGCGTGAATGTGGCCGCATGCGGCATTGACTAGGAGTTCCTCCCTTCATTTATTTCCTTCCTCCATTCATTTATCCCTCTTGATAAAAAAAAATAAGCTAATATGTTTTGTATGTTGCTATTGGAAACTAGAGATAAAAAAGTACATACACTTCAAACATATCTTGCTGAAGTAGGCGACATCATTATCAACGTGTAGTTTTCCTGTAGCAGAGTTCATGCCGTGGCAACTGCCCTTTCCATACTCAACCTCAACCGCGGCGCAGTCAGCCAGCTCTTTACATCGGGAGAGGCAGACCCCGACCAACGACTGTTCCTCGCCGCTTGCTGAATACACGAAGACTGGGGAACTTCGCTCTGGAGTCACTCCCGACCAGCGAATGAATGATAACTTCTCGCCGTTCTTGCATTGTGAAATGCTACCTAAAATTAATTTTGATTGCATATTGATACATCATTTGATATGTAAATGAAGGAAAGCAAGATTTTAAAGCTAAAATATTCATAGATCGTAATATACAATAGGACTGTTGCGAACATTGTATAAACAACTAGCTTTTGCCCGCGACTCCGTCCGCTAGAAATTTAAAAATAATAATAAATAAATGAAAAAATATAGCCTATGTTACAGATAAATTACCTTTCTAACGATGAAAGGATTTTTAAAATCGGCCCAGTAGCTTTTGAGCCTATTTATTACAATGAAACAAAGTTTTCCTCTTTATAATATTAGTGTAGATAAGAGCTACAAGAGACGGAAATCGAACCCACGACTCTAATTCGGTACTCTATTGAACCTTCATATCATATTCACAACAAGTTTTGGCAAAGATTGGGGTCAAGTTTCGAGGATATGATAAATTAATCAAGCTACTCGTCACGTATGGAAACTGGTTTTGCTTGTTTACGTCGGATGTGTTTACATATGACATTCAGTTTCGAAAAGCCTTTAAAAGCTAATGGTGGTCTGTAGTTTGCACTTAAATATTATAAAACTATTCCGGAAAAGATAAAATGGTAAGTAAAAGATACTGCTTCTAATAATAAAAAATCGAAAACTAAGGCAAATCCAATCGCAAATTAACGTTTTAGTACAAAAGGTCAGTATTCTTTGTTGTTATTTACAAATGTTGCATCTTAATTTGAAACGACATACTGCTTCTACTGCTATTGACTGTTAATTTAAAACGGCAATTCAACGACTATAAAGGATAAATTGTTAAAACTAATTTTAGGTTAAGTGTAAAAGAAAATTTTATTTTTATTCGCATTCGTGTTTCAATTTTTTTTTTTTTTTCAGATCGCTAACATTCGTATTTACATGCTAGTATTTTTAGTAATACTAGCGTATTCAGTAATGTTCGTACAGGCGGGAGTGTTGCCAGGTTCAGAGTACGTGAGATGTCCAACAAGTACTATCAGAGTTAAAGTCGGTTTCGGAAGTTATTGCAGGAGAAATACAACTAGTGATGATTCTTGATTTTTACTAATTCTGTTTACCATTTAATTTTAATTAAGATTTATTGGTTTTTAACGGCATTTTAAGCCAATCTAGATAATATACAATCACACACACAATCCGTTTCAGTCCATTTCAATCAACATCGATGTATTCTTTATATTCAATAATAAAATTAGATATATTTTTGTAACCTGTTTTAGTTTCAAAGTTTTCTACAATGAACTAACATTACGTAAGTGAAATATATACACTTACTTAGCACAGACAAATGCGGGCCAACTGATTACTCGGTCTATAGTGTTAATTTTATATACTTGATGCATGATTAAATCTAGAAATTTGTAGTTTTTAGTAGATTTTGTTGCTAACTAATAGTATACTTTTTATTTCATTCCTAGACAACACGTTAATGTGTTATTTTGATAAAGCGATTGGCTATTGATAGTCTAAATTTAAACACTTAATCAATTTTAATATCTCTCAAAATTTGATGTTTCATTATATTACTGATCGAAGGTCTTAAAGTAGGCTAGTCTAGTGATGTCAAAGCAGTGGTCACAAACCGCAAACGCGTTGCCATCAAGGATTTTTTTACAAACACCAATACAATATTACGATACAAAACAACTTCCTTTTTTATTTTTACATATAAATCAGGCAAAAAGCAATAAATAAGTATACGAGGTGCTATACTATGATACGCTAGAATAACTACGTCTGCGGCTAAAGGTATCAACTGACTCAAATACAGGGGTTCGCAACCTAGGGCTCGCAAAAAATGAATTTATTATATCAATAATATTGTGACACATTAACAATTAATTTAACATGCTTAGTTTTATTCATACTTTTAAATATGGTTTTACTTGTGTATATGAGACAATCGTGAACTATTAATATCAACTAAGCACATTTGATTACATAATAGTCTTCGCCTATAAATAAATTAAAAAGGAATAAATGTAATTCTAAGACTTACAATTTAAAGAGTAATAAAATTACTTACTTCGTATCAGTCCAAATGTAAATAAAATTGTCAAAATTCCAAAAGAATTAGTCATATTAATCGTTTCAAACACATCAAGAAGATCACAACACAATAATTTACCACCAATTAACGATACATGTTAAGAATTATATAAACTGTATAGCATTTTTATTTAAATTAACTAAAATCAACGATTCCATGGACACGCACGTCCTTTAAAACTGACCCAGAACTCGATAACTGAAATAAATGTATTTTGTGGTGTTGTACATTACACCTGATCAAACACACATTCCGTACAAACCACACCAACACTACGTAGATTCATTTTTTAAAACATCAATTTCAGTCACCACATTTTATTTACATTAAAGAGAACACTGTCGTATCTTCAAATGTTGACAACTGAAGGTGCAAAATGCATCAGTTCCCCCACTACTGAACAACCTTGAGGTTTATTATGGTTTTACTGACAATTTACAATAGAACAAGCGACGGACGAGAGTGAAAATGTTATGGTCCTTCGACAGCTATGCATTATATTTTGTACCACAAACCCATAACCCATGCGGGTATAGATTAACGAAATAATATAGGCACAACGTATGTTTTACTAACTGATAATTTTCGTTTTTACGACGTTGCGACGTCCGTTCATTGCGTTATTGTAAATTATTATTTGCGTAATTTATAGGAACCAGTTGAATGACGATATCCAGGATGACATCTCCGTATTATGTACTTACTTACTGTAGGACAAATCTTACTAATATTATAAATGCGAAAGTTTAGATGGATGGATGGATGTTTGTTAGAGTTTGTAGCCTAAACGGTTGATTGGATCGTATGAAATTTGGTATGGATGTAGAGGATAGTCTGGAAGAACACATAGGATACTTACTTTTTTTTCTAATATCACACGGACAGAGTCGCGGGCGAAAACTAGTTATACATATTTCGATAGCTTCTACGTATATAATTGAATGTTTACAATGATTTTACAGGACATAACTTTAAGCTATGATAGGCTAATGTTAAAACCTATTTTTCTTTTTAAAAAATCACGTAAGACATTGAGTAAAACAGATTATTTACAAAAGACATATTTCATTTAAAATTGTGTTAGATTTTAAAATCACGGTATAACAATACAGGGTTAGAGTAACTATGACAAACACTAGATTATGTAGTTTCAACGATAAATTGCAGTGGTCGGAAAGTCGGAATTATTACCGACATCCACTGAAAACCAAGATTGAATTAGGTAAAAAACGTTTTTGTGTCAGTCTGTCTGTCCTCAGTTTATTAAAGCGACCTAAAAAGGCGATCTGTTATGTTAATACAAATTCATTCATTGTATTGTGATGTAAATTCATCAACAAAAAAGGTACGTTTTTGAATCGCGTGAGTAACCATGCCGAATACTTTAAAGGACGACTGATTTGTGCGGCCAATGTCGTATTTTTTTTTAATTAACATTTTTCTTATTTTATCGTTTATAGTTTTTTTCCTTCATAGTTTTTTGTAAAATGCATGTACATTTATTATGCCTATAACTTAATGTTTTTTCTGTGTGCCAAATAAAACGACTCGCTACGATTTTTAGATGTCACACAATCACTTGTCATGCGTTATACAACATCAAGGTCAAGTTGCTTGTTTATCATTGTAATAACCGTTAACAAAGGATGTGTTAATATATTTCTCATGCGATTCTTAACTGTTACAATTCTTCCGTTCATTGTATCTTATTATTTGTTTATTTAATATTTCAACCAACCACTTTACAGCATAAAAACAAAATGTGACCGAAAAAAGTATACCAACGCCATCTATCAGAATAAAAATACTGACTTCAAATAGTTTTGTGTTGGGAAGAAAAAAAAAACAATTTTCGAAAGCATAATTTAATAACACAATAATCACGACTTTTGTGCGCTGCCTACAGATTCGTGCTATAGATTGCCCACACATTGGAATATCATCGTATTTACAACCCGTGTACCATAACATGATATGCAATTGTTTCTTTACGTCACATTAAGTATGGTTATTTGTCTTGTTAGATTATTTTAAGTTGTTAACTCTTAGTACATTGTATAAACGTTGTGACGTCATTGAATACAGATCAAGTTATTATACACTAGTTGTTTCATAAAAATAATTCATGCAAACTGTTAGCTATTATTACCTAATATATGAAATCTTAGGCTCTGCTAAATATGCTATATGCTTTTTAGCGCTTTAAATAGCTTCTTTATGGCTTCAATATAAAATCTGATACATGAAATATTCAACATTTCAAATTGTATAATAATATTTTTACTTTTAAAAACCTATTAATACTTTTTATTTACTCTTTGCACTTTAATTAAGGCATTCTGTTATTACATTTTATTATCTGCTTTAATTTCCAAACGAAAATGTCAATTGACGCTGAAAAGCAATGCAAAATGTGCAAAACGCATTGTAATATTTAAATAAAATTTAAAATGTTAAGTGAATATTATTTATTCATACTTAAATGTCAATAAAAGTGTAAATCCAAGATATATTTAATTTTATATCTAAAAATATCACTCAAAAATAAAGCAATTTTAATATATTTTGGCAACATGCTTTTTAACGCGTTTTTAATACTTTAATTTTCTTAATAAATATTATACATACGATATAGAGAAAAATGTTAACAAACAGCGAGCGTAAATTGGACTTAACAACGGTTAATTTATTTTTTTCATAGCTTATGATAAAGAAACTCAAAAATATCATAAAATAATAATCGAAAAATACTATAGTGTTAGAGACCATTATCATTTGACATAAATATTAAAAAAAAAAACTCAAAGTTTTGGCAACAAAATTAATTTTAATAGATGAAATTACATCACAGAAAATTTTAGTACATATATTCCCTTGTTCTAAATACTTTATTATGGAACTATGGCTAACTTGGACTAGTTTTTTTTTAGGACGTAAATTTGTTTTTGAAGCAATTAAATTTACTCCAATAGTAAATATTTAACATTTGAAAATAGATCTCAAACTTTTGAATATCAAAAGTAGTGTTGACTATTTAAAACAACATAAAACATGGCTTTCATAAGTAAATGACTAGAAATTCAAATATTGGAGTAAAGGAGGGATTACAGATTTGCAGGAAAATAAATTCTTTTAATTCTTGGGTCTCTAACACAAAAAAATTGTAATTTTCGATCTTACATCATCCAATTTAATTACTCACAACCAATAAATCTTACACTCTTACATTTCAATAATTGTAAACAATATTCAATATTTAATTTCGAAAAATAAATCAATAACAATAACAAAAAAATAACAATGTATAACACAATCAAAGGTGGAAATCAGGTACAAACAAAAATACTTTGGTTTAAATTAGTTGCTTTATGGCAACACTGAACTCCATAGATAATACAGATAAAAAATAATTTATAAAGCACGTCGCCGTGTACTTGTAAAGGCAAGCATTGACAATGTAATTTTTACTCATCGGTATTTGTTTTTTTATTATTTGTTAGGAATCCGATCCCTAAGATATGACAACAAGCTCGCTGTACCTTTTGCTAAAATGGCGTGTCGCGGTTGTCGGAAACAATTGCCCATTAATTCGAGAGCCCTGAAAATAATGTTTTTTTTAATTTAATGAATAATTTATTCTAATGATTAACATTATTTTAATGATCCTCAGTGATTGAATAACAAAATCAACGATGTAAGACATCATTCTGGAACTATTGTCAAAAAAAAAAACTCTTTTAAGGGTTAAAATGTTCTCCTTATTCTAATTTGTTCAGTTACTGAGTTATCCAAACTAATATTTTGAAGAGGAAATATTTGATTGTTTGTATCCTTACCTCAAATTAGTAAAGTTCCCAAGTTCCGGTGGCACTGTAATAATACTGTTGTTTGTCAAGTCTAGAACTGCTAGTTTCTTTAATTTGGCCAACGCGTCCGAGGATACATTAATTTCGGTGATTTTATTCTCTCCAGCCAAGAATATTTCCAAATTATCCATATCATATACACAACGCGGTATCTTTGTGAATCTATTTAAAACAATAAAAAAATACTTTTAGAAAACAAATTTTGATATATTATACATATTATTATCAAGTCTATCAATAAATAATTTAATAAGGGTATACAGAGTTTACAATCGACATTTTCCGGAATGTATCTGACTCGAAGGACCATAATGTTTTAAACTTACTTGTTGCATGAAATCACTAATTCCCTCAAGTGCTTCAAATTACCAAATTCCAAGGGCAAATCCATTAAACAATTCTTGCCCAAATCCACATACTGCAAATGAGTACAACTACTTATTTCTCTTGGAATGCTTTCAATGTTGTTGGAGGATAATATCAGCTGTGATAATGTATTTTTTATTTGACATATTCTGTGAAGAAAAATGATATCTTAGGGCCTGTCTCACCACTGGCTGATAGAGGCTCAGATAGCTTAAAAATGACGTCACTGGCAGATATGGTAACCAAATCCGATATTTCCATCAGATATTTTACACGTTGGATAGTTATCAAATTACAATTTGGTGGGACAGGCCCTTAATATTGTTTCAGTCAAATTATTTAAGAATATATTTGATTTTCAGTAAATTACAAGGGTAAATACTAACCCCAAGGGCACTTCTTTAAGTTTATTCTTTGATATGTCTACAATATGGACTTCAACAGTGGCGGCCGTTGTGAATACATCCTCGGGTACTGACGACAAATCTTTACCTGGCAACATTAACGCTTGGCTTTTCTTTAATGTAAATCTGAAAAGCATCATTTATTCCGTAACCGTACTTAAATTCATTGAATTATAAAAATGGATGCTTTTATGCGTAAAAGAAACACGTAGATATACGATGTATTGTCTTGTCTTGGGATTGTATGTAACACTAATGGAGTTTTTATTACATTACACGCGTCAATTGACTTAATGGTAAGTCGTATTAATAACTATGACAGTGTAGAGATATTTATATAACACGAAATAATAAAAAGAGCAAGAAACTAAGAAATTGAAAGCATTATAATAACACTGTCGATTTCTTCGCCATTCAGTAAATAATAGCGTTACAAAAAGTGAATGTATTTAATTGCATTTGCACCGCGCCTCCGTACTGCGGTCTCATGTTTATGCATTACTATAAAATTACAGTTTTTAGGTTGAATATGTATTATGCACGATTTCCGATTACATTCTTTAGTTAAGTTAAAATATTGAGATATGATACTTCCGGAAATAATTAAGGAATGGAAGAAATTAAGGAAAGAAGGGGTCAGTTGAAATTGGAGTTCTCGAAAAATGGTTTCTAGTTGTGAAAAAAATTACCTCAGGCAAAAACAAACTTTATAGTAAGACAGTTAAGGTAACAATTAAATTGAACGTTAAACACACAATTCATTTTTGGTAATATTTTTATACTTACTTGTCTGGCCATTCGTTGTGTAATATTTTGGAATCACTGTCGACCTCTTCCGCGATACGGTCTCGTAAATATTTCATCATCCTGTCAGTCCCCCCTCTGATAATATCCTGTCTCACAAACGACAGTTTGTTCCCGTCCATATTTATACTTTGTAGCTGCGATAATAAACCCAGATTTCTTGGCAATCTGGAAATATGTAAAAATAAGCGTTTGTTTAAAATTTAAACGATTTTTAAAGAAATAAATGAGTAAATTGAAGTTAATCTTTGGCGCTCTAACTATAAGATGACGAATTACAAACACGTCACATTGTAAATTAATCCATTAGATATGCAAGTTACCGACTATATAATTTGCCTAGTCAAATTACAAACAGTCGATATTCACGATTAAACAGTGACACAAATAGGAATTACGTATAATTGGGAAATACCTACTTATTCAAATTATTATTGGTAAGATCAAGCCTCTTCAGTCTTTGTAGCAATGATATGTTTTCTGGTAACAATTCAATTTTATTATCTCTTATATTTAAAACATTTAAATTTTGCATTTGATCACAGAATTCCTCAGTTATCTCCTTAATAAAGTTATTCGCGATATATATTTCTTTCAAAGCTGTACATCCATAAAAATCGGGTAATTTCTCTATATCATTATGATTTGCATCCAAAACTTCCATTTTTCTTAGCTCACCCATTGCTGGCAGTTTTTTCAAATTATTATGGCTGATATTCATTTTTCTTAATTCTAAAATTTCAATAATTAACTCATTAAAACTAGAATAATTTCATTAAAATATTATTAAATCATGTGTACTAAATTTAATTAAATTTTAATGGAATCTAATTCTAGTATTCAGTATCCTGAAATGTTAAAAAGTAAAATTATTTGATAATGTTTACCTCTTAAGTTAACAATATCAGGGGGTAACTCGGTCAGTTCGTTATAGGATAAATTTAAATCCACCAATCGCACTAAATATCCCATACCGGGTGGGAGCTCTGTTAGCTTGTTATGTGAAATATCCTACAAAATAAACAACTAAGTCAAAGTTTTTACTAATAAACAACATTTTAATTTACACTTAGTTAATTTAAACAATATATTAGCAAACAAAATTGTAAACTTTTTAAAAAACATATCAACCTTATAAACAATACAATATAAGTTATATAAACAATTATTTATTATGACTACTTGTCCTCAGTTTACAAAACAATTTTTTTAATAATTACTTGTGCCAACATTCACATTGTTTTTGTTTTTATCTACCTAGAAGACAATCTTAATTCTTACTTGGACTATATTAATTTTATGAACTACCAAAAAACATACTTATTATTTTTTATTAAGAAATTCATACCAGAAATGTCAACATCACAAGGTCACCAAATTCAGGTTCGATTTTCTTCAATTCATTATGAGACATACTGAGCCATCTCAGTTCAGTTAATGTATGAAATTCTTTAGGCAACTCTGCTATTTTGTTACGGTCCAAACTTAGGTTAGCTAAGTTTTTCAATTCACCAAATTCGCCTGGCAATTTTGTCAGTGCATTATCATGAAGCTAAAAGAAATATCATGAACAAAATTAATTAAACCAAACTGATAAAATATTGTTTACATTGCCGTACTAAAATTATAAATAAGTAATATATACAAATTAAATGAATTATAGATCTAAAATTTAAGGAAATTTACTATAAATTCTGCACTGCTTGAGCCAATGAACTTTTTTAAGTACTTTGTGTAAATTACTTTATTTATAGTTAATTAATTAATAATCAGCCAGTATACTGCACAAAGGCTACTTTTATATATTTCTTTATTTATTTACCTTGAGAGTAACAAGTAGTTGCAGTAGTTTTACGTCCGGAGAAATTGTTTTTATAACATTGGAACTGAGGTCGAGAGTTTTCAATGGTACATCATTCCACCAACTGTTATTGTCCGATCTTGCAAAATCGACTTCTTTCGTTTCTTCCAACACCAATTCGTCAATTTTCCATACTTTGTCAGGTACTACAATACATTGTCAATGGTAAATATTGTGGATACGGCGAGAAAAACTATAAGTTTCCGAAATATACTCATACCTGTACCCAATCCTCTGTTACAAAGACTCAACTGGCCAGTGCGTTTGGCTGATTTGATTAATCCTATTGATAACTCATTTGCATCTGCATTTTTATCTTGAAGATTAAAAACAGATTTGTTACAAACTTTTATTCTTGATTTAATTGGTGTACGGCGAGACATCGTTAAATTTAGTTAGGTTTTATTTATTTTATTCGAATTTCTTATAGAAGACCAACATAGTTATTCAACACAGTGATCACAATTAATTAAATAACAACATCCACCCAGTTACATTAATATTACACCAAAACTGCGTAATCGTAAAATGTAATCGCACTCGCGTTGCGGTAATTCCATCCCCGCACTTCCCTTCCCCTGAATTAATCAAATTCTGTCAAATTCAATTCGACAGATTATAGTATTGCCATTAAAAAAGTCGTCATTTTGTCGTAACTTTTATAATCACAAACATTCGTAAATAGATAATACAACTATATAAGAGAGCATAAGTGTATTTAATGGATTTAATGGTAGAACAGTTGTAGGAATAACAGTAATGTTATGTTTATCTACACATGTATAAGTGTAAAGGTGCAATGTTAAAACATGTTTTCCCGTTGATTTTCAAGTGTCAAATAAGTGGTAACACCGATCATAACATTTGAAATCAGCAGCACTTAGGCCCTTTGCTTGGTATGAGAAAATCAAGTTTTTTCAAAGCTCAGATCTTATACGAAATATTTAGGATTACAAATTTTTTACCGACAAACTCATTGCAGAACACTACAATTCGTCGATTTTTAAATGTTTCATTATTTGCGACTTGCATATTCATCTGTAAAGATATTCCAGACGTTAATACTTATATTGATGACTGAATTTGGCCATTTCATCAATAAGTTTTCTTATAAGCAAAAACAGTAATATGACCCATGGGTTAAGTAAAATACTACGACCTCACAGAAAACAGGCGTAAAATAAACTACGTCTGCTGAGTGAGGAGATGGGGAGAAGTTGGATAGGATAATAATTCTCATCAAAATGATCATCCTGTAAAAGTCAAATGTACTGCTGGACTTAACTATAGATGACCTTTTTATGAATAAGTGATGACAAATTCTTACCTTTTTTGTGTTGTGGAATAAAATTTTGTTGATACACTAAATAAAAATATTCTTAACGTAATGCAAGTTTTTGTATGTTGAGTTTACATTTAGATTGGCCAAGTTATATTAATATACAAAAATATGGGTTGGCTATAGTACCTAGCTTTTTGAATAGTCACAAAAATGTCAATAAATTGTCATAATTACTTATGTTTTTTATAACATAAAATATTGCGTTGATGCTCTTGTCGATAAAAATAAATTATGGTCAAGCAACCAGCAGATTTGTTATAATATTTAAAAATAGGACTATTATTTTTAGTAAATATCCTTCGATACCATATACAACTATTAATTTTTTATTTCAATCAAACAATCATTCTTTGATATCGTAATAACTCTATGAGACAGTCCATACTAGACAAAATAATTTTGCGCGCGAAATCACAAATCACAATTTTACGCGCGAATACACAAATGTTATTAAAGAGATATAGAGGTAGGTTTATACTTAAAGTAAAGAATATTTATTAATAACTTTTAAAAATATTACACAGATAAGCAAGGTTAAGATCATATCCTGTAATCTAAATCGAGAATAACTGCGATTACTAGGTTCTACTTCGATAGTCTTCATTGCGTTGTAAGACTTTGCTTCAACCATCGCTTGTAGCACATTTTTTAATTCACGGGCACTTTCTTCATTGCTTTTCCAATATATTGCAGCTAATGTTGCCAGGCACTGAAAGATAATATAAGAAATAAAATGCTGTAGATTTGAAGATTTCATTTCGGTATAGTCAACTCTATTGTATTTAGTTATCTATGCTAGACTAGCCATGATTATCTAATAAAGTAATTTTTCTTAGGTCAAGGCGGGTAAGTACGCTTTTTGTTTATCTCTACCATACTATTATATTATATACAGCCAGTTATGGAATGTTGGACATGGTAACACGTAAATGATTGATTACATTAAGAAAAAAAATTATTAAAATAATTGATTGTTAAAATAACTAAGTACCTTAACTTTAATTCCTCCATTGATAAAATGTTGCTCATTGACTTGAAACGATAAAGCTAGTCTTGTACTTTCGTAGCCTTCATTATCTTTGTCTACTCGTGGTGACGTCACAGAGGTGAACGGCGCTGGTTCACCATTGATGTACCACGTCAGTCGCACTGAGGGTCGAGATCTGCCTGATGTACAGTTTACGCTGAGCTGGTCACCTATCCGGTAGTATGGACTGAATCCTGAGATTACAGGGCCGTATTCTGGTAGAACTAAACAGAGAAAAAAGTGGAAATGCCAACACTAATTAAGTAATTTATATATGCTCGAATAGGAGTATTTGCAGAAGATAAGCTAGCTAAATCCTTAATAAAAGCAAATAAAAACAGTTATAGAATAATACTAAAGTGAAATCATAGACATAAACTATACTGTCGCACTCATAATCTTTAAGTCCACCTAAGCATTGATTTAGTATAAGAAAACTACTCTATAGGTTTCCATTAGTGACAGTAAAGGTTCTGGTGCAGTTAGATAAATAACCTCTTACCCACGACGACCATGCTGGCGTGTTCAGAGACTGTCGGAAAAAGCGGCTTCTCTCCCGAGACCTCGCATCTATACCGGCCAGCGGAATCCAGCGTGGCGGGGCAAAGTGTTATGTTCGATGCCAATTCATCTGATTTCTAATAATAATAACAGTTTTTGAGCAAAAACATTTGTATCTAATTAATTACTTATTGAAGAGAATAGTAGAGAGGTTATTTCTTTTCTACGCTAACATTATATAGAAGAAAAATTCGATTATTTGTCGAACACTTGCTTCTTTTACACGATGTTGATATGTTAATTATGAAGAATTTATTTTATAAGTAAAAGTGAGTTAGCTTTTATCTTTGGATCTCCTTACATTAACTTCAACTCCTGGTAAATAATACTTCCTATGAGGTTCAGGATCTCGTGGAACATATCGGAAGAATTCTTGGCCATCTTTGTACCATTTGATGGAATAAAGCACATCTTCAGGGCCCAGCTCCCAATGACAAGTCAATTCAGGTTGAGATCCAAGCTTTATGTGACTTGGTACTCGCAATTCTAGCAGCTTTAGTGACAGCATGCAGTCTGAAAGAGAAATGTACGGTATAACACATACGAAAAGGTAAGTTTTTTCCACTTTGAACTTAACAAATTCCTGTGGTTAAAAATTTAACATACTATCTGTTGCTCACGACTTCGCCCGAGTGAAATTAAACAAATAATAAAAAGTATAGTACTATGTTACTCACTGATAACGTAAAAGAATTTTTAAAATCGGCGCGGTAGTTTTTGAGTTATTTCAATACATACAAAAATACAAATCTTTCCTCTTTATAATATTAGTATAAATAAGTATAAATTTAAGTATCGAAGTAAATGTATAACAATAATTATATCTCGGTTGATACCGAGTACAAAATAACAATATTTGTACAATATAACCATTGTATCAGTTAAATAATTACTATTCTGTAAGCGTGTTATTATTGTTTTCAAAAAATTTATTATAAAATAATCATTTCCAAGAGAATAATGGTTCTGTAACAGACACAATGGGAATTATAAGAAGGATTTATATGTATTACAGAAATGTGCGAGACATTCGCTTTTTAAATAGATAAAGGTGCACCTTAAAATATAAAGTAACTACTAGCTGTTGCTCGCGACTTCGCCCTCGTGAAATTAAAAAATATAACCTATGCTACCCACAAATAAAGTACCTTACTAACGGTGAAAGAATTTTTTAAATCGACCCTGTAGTTGTTGAGTTATTTCGATACATTAAAAAATACAAAAATAAAATTCTTTCCTCTTTGTAATATTAGTATAGATGACATCGCCCGCATGAAATTAAAAAGCAATAAAAATATAGCCTATGTTACTCACAGATAAAGTACCTTTCTAATGGTGAAAGAATTTTTAAAATCAGCCCCGTAGTTTTTACGTGAATCGAATACATACAAAATATACAAAAACACAAATCTTTCCCCTTTATAATATAGTGTAAATAAAATTTCGCCAGTGGAAACCTAGGGTAAAACTCATAACTTACCAAAAATAATTACAAGTGTATAGAGAATTAGTGTGTTTCTTGAAACCGTCATAGTTAAGAACGGCATCGACAAATTACTTCATAATACATCTGTAAAGAAAATATATTCAGTATGTAACTAAAGCATTTGTTTTATATTATATAGTTACTATGTCTAAGACTTAATGGTTTTGATCAGCCGTGTAAAGAAGTCTAAAGTCCTGTCTCACCAAATTGTACATTGTCCGATAACTATCCAACGTGTAAAATATATGGTGGAAATATCGGATTTTGTTCCCTTATCTGACAGTGACGTCATTTTTAAGCTATCTGAGCCTTTATCATCCAGTGGTGGGACAGACCCTAACTATAGTAAGGTTAAAATTCTCTTTTTTTAAACTCAGTAAAAGGGCAACTGAATTGAACAAAATCTACGTATAGTTTACGAAATTGTGACGCAATGAAAAGATATTCTCGGATTATTCTATCAACGTTCTACAAATTAAGATCGTCCCAAATTCGATCATGAAAGCGAACGATGATAAATGCTTTATTAAATTAGTTTACGATGCGAAATGTGGTACATCTTGTCCTAAAAGGTTTTATAAGTGCCTGATAGTACAATGGATATAATTTATTTCATTAAAAAAAAACAAATCAAGATTAGGGCTAGAATCATTCGATTTATAAATGAACTAATCTAGATGAATAGGGATTTAAGTCCTAAGTATAATATAAATTTGTCCAGACTGTCGATGGGCGTCGCTAGCCGATGACCTAGGCAAAATGGGGGGGGGGGGGGCTGCAGCTATCTATTTAATTCTATCTATCTATATTTTTTGAGTCTTAGGGAATAGTCTCGCGACGCCCATGAGACTGTCGCCTGAATGGTTGCAATGTTCAAACAAACTTTGATTAGTTACTTATGTTAAATATTGAATACTTATTATGTCAGGACTGACATAATAATTAACATTAAAGGGCGTGACCTATGCTGAATAGTGGCTCATTGCAAAATGTCGACTGCAAGACAAAGTTCTTAATGACATTTTATAACACACAAGAATAGGGCGTTTGACATTTAATATCCGCTTAGAAAACATAATACATTATGGAGTTGAGATACGTTAACAAGTACTTAAATAAGTTATGTTGTAATATTATTAAGATTTTGATAATTAACATAGTAGAATAGAAGGAAATACGTTAAGAAATAAGAAAAGCTAGCGATATTTCGCAAGTCTAAAAGCCGAATAATGAAAGTAATTTAAAGAGTAAGCGCTGAATACAATATGATAGAGGTCAAAATAAATTAATGTCGGTAGATTCATACCTTCGCAAATTCACCTAGTTACTTTAAAAAGACAAGGTAACTATTCGTAACTGAAATATCATTTGCTTGATAGTAAAAGATGCGGAAACACATAAGATTTATGTACCAGAAAAACACTCATATAATACAATTTATAAAATGCATATTGTATACTTACACTTTATTTTCTTTTTGAGTTATCTCACAAAATAGACCACAATTAAAATTGTACGTTCATGTTATTAAAATTTGAACACAACAATAATAAAGTTTTCCCGCCGAAACTAATGTCAACACATGAAGCTTTGTAGCGTGCGTGTTGCTTTTACAAGCAACGCTTTTCAAATAACGTACCAGTTTGCCGTTCGTCTTTGAGAATATCTGAAAGCTGAAAATGTATCGATGTTCTTGCCGCTACAAAAAGTAATCTTAGATAGAATTTAACAATTAAAAATCTCATAGTCAACTAGATCTAGACTACTAACATCTACTATAGCATGTTGTCACAGTAAAGAATTTAAAAAATAAACAAATGTATTTTTAAAATCACATTTTATATATCGCATCATATTTTAGGTCTTGTAACTGACAGGGGCTCAAATAGCTTTCTCGATAAGATCTCAACCGATGACATTTTTCTATAATAACATAACGTTACTTATGTTTTCGTTTAAGTTACTTTGCAAAACAATAAACATTACTGATTGTGGCCTGTATGCCGGCGTATTACAAATAGGATACCACTTTGTTTAAACCGTAAATAAAAACTAGCCAAATATTTTCTACTTAGGTAGCGAATATGTATTGCTGCACTGCGCTCGCCTTAGTGCAACTATCATAGGTAATTCATTTTGAGGTAAATAGATTACTTATCTTGACGAACTTGTAGATTATCGCGCAAAGCAATAAAACCGTACAGCAGCCCATTGTCCGGCTAAACACGGCGCAGGCTCGGCATACTTACGTCACGGACTTATCACCCGTTGCCATAAATGTATTCACACTGCAAATTGATCTGGACACAATGCACGGGAGCCCAGATGCTGATAGGATCACCATGATAATAGTGTTTCGTGGATAATCTCAACATATCTGTAGAGTTAACGTTACTTATGTAATAGTGTTCGAAGGACCACAATGTTTTCGATCTTAGAAGGTGAAGTTTTGGTAATTAGTATTTGAAAATGTATTAACTACTTTGTTGTAACAGTAAACGACTTATGAAGTATCTAAGTATTTGACAAAATCACAAAATGTATTCCAGTATTAAAATACAAAAAATACGACAGAACTTTCCGCATATTGGACACAGTGTAGATAACCTGGTTGCCAGTTTTAGCTGAACTTTTAGGCCCGCCGTGAGATATTGTTATGTTTATGGCTTCAACGTCGTAATGTACTTAATTTAAATAAATATAACTGAGCAATAATTATATAAGCCAAGAATGTAATGAACTGGTTAAAATATTTTTTTCCAATAGCTTAGATTACTAATGCGGAACAATCGATAACTATTTTGCATTCCTAAAAACAAGGTATCTCCATTCGAAACCTTTGCTTGTCCTTCTATAAGTTTGTGTGCATTTGGACATAGATTTTAATGCGCAAAAACTTTTATGAGTTAGTACATCCACACTTTAACACATTATTAATTCCATTATAAATTATGACGCATAACATTCGCGTTTTATTTGTTTATTTGCATTCAAATCAGCATCAGTTGTTCCGGCTAAGGTCCGCGTGCGGTTAACAAATATGGCTGATTACAATCTCTTTAAAATTGTAGCAAAAGACGAATGGCCACCCGCCACCGAGCTGTATGCCATACGAGGTAGCCTTTGTGACTCATAGTCAATGCACACTTCGCTGGATTTAACTTTTTAATTTTACTTTTTCGGATAGTAGGCACTGATTATACGAATTGCTATCAACTTAATATTTATTAACACTTAAGAGTACTTAAATAGTTATAAAAATTAAAAGAAACCTTTAAATTAATCTAATTCTATACAGATGAAATGTTAGGATATATTTTAATATGTCAGGTAATGTCGGTGTTCTAAACTACTTACGATTTACACAAGTGGCGAATGAATATTTGCTAATCTTAAAATACACTATTTGGGATATTTGAAAATATAAAATGTAATATAATCTTGAAAACATTAATCCCGGAATACTTTAGCACGTTATTTATTATGCGATGAGGTGATAAGAATAAAACAGACTGTACAATTAGTTTAAATTTAGATATATCTGTGCAATAAAACACGCACTCGGTGGGACAGACCGCCACCAAATTGGGCGATATTTTCCGCGCCAACGATTTTACAAGTTTTTGGACTGACATTAATTTTCTTAAAAATAACACATATCTAAAGACTTATTGCGAGATATAGAAAGGACTTAAAATTGTAGCTTTGTATTAAAAAAGCTTTTGAATTATATTATTTCGTATCAAGCATTGGCAGAAGGTATTTCGGTAGACAGAGAAACTTTGTCCTTAGATTTAATATTCAAATATACTAAGCGTCTATTTCTTTTTAATGCGAAGTCGTAGAACAAATGGCTTGTGTACTGCCTTGACGTGAACTGAAGTGGAAGAAATGTTCTGACGTCTTCGTTCCTGGTCAATAAAAACACAAGTCGGTTCGCAGATTCATCATACCATCTTCAGACTTGCAAGGTTTGAGATAAATATATTTAGTTTACTTGCTTATCCTAGCTCAGTGTTTAGAGCACCTAGTTATTAGAGTTGGGATTTTAATAACACGACCTAAAAAATACTTAAGGGTATCGTGTCTAACATTTTTTCTGTTCTGTTAAAGATAAAGTTAGTGAAAAATAACATAACAGAATTTTGTTTGTCTGTACAGATACGCATTTTTTTTTTCAGATGTGGAATAAATCTTTAACTTATGGAATAGCTACGGCTATATGCTTCTGCTGGGTGATAATGTGTGTAAACGCTTCAAGCTTTCGTTGCAAGCTGAAGCGTTATTCCCACAAAGCTATGCAGACCGACTTGAATGGAAGACGATGTTGGGACGAAGTGAAGATTGGTTCGTGCTGGGGTTACTGCTTGTCCTACGAGGTAAATGATTCATTATAGTTACAGTGTCCCATAAATCTGTTTTAACTAGAATCCTACCGAAAGTAAACTACAAGAATTAATAGTTCTGTAACTAGTATCATTAACCATTATAGGCCGTAAATAAACCACCCAATACTATAGTTTATGAATAGCCTTATATATAGATGTAGGTATCGTAATGGCAATTTTACACTTATACGGCTTCCGATCAGGAAAGAGGGGAGGTACCTCATAAGCCCGACGAATAATCCATGGGGTAATTTAATGATTCGTTCGTTACCACAGATTCAAGCAACAAACCTATTTATGCAGAAAAATGACATGACATACACATACAAGTACTAATTTACAACTTTTTGTAGGAAATCGATAATATCAAAAAGGCGTGGAAGGAAAGACGAGAAGAAGAAAAGATAGACTTTTAATAATTCTTTTACACGGATGTTCTTGTTATAGATCTCTCACTGGCAGTTCCCATACAAAGAATCTCACCATCCGGTCTGCGTGCATGGAGAACGTCGTCCTGCCTCTGTAAAACTGCAGAATTGTGATCCTGGAGTACAGCCTGGTACTGATATCTACCACTTCGTGGAAGCTGTTAACTGCAAATGTCAGGTGAACATCAATTTTGTAGTTAACCAATTCCAATGCGTCTATTATTAAGTTCATTTATTAACTGTTCTTTTTAAAAATCTTTTGCTGTTTATAAATAAAGTTAGTCTGTTTAGTGAAAAGAAATAAGAACATATAATATTGTATTTTCTAGGTGTGCTCGTCTGAAGACACAAGTTGCGAGTGGTTACCTCCTGACTCTTCTCTGTTGGATGGTCTCATCCTAAGAGAGGAATTAGCTGAAGAACTGGAATAAATCTGAAAAAAAATATTGCTTTCCCTTGATAAATGAAATATACTTGTTTACATTTGTGAGTTACACTTTTCCAATAAAAACCTATGCACTAAGAGAACATATATTATTTCTTCCCTCCTTTATTATTTTAGGAATTACCGTCGATTTTTAAATATATTATAATTTCACTAAACAGTTTAGAGTACCACTTACACAGACAAATCTATTTATTCAAATAATTGGATAGGTCATTGCTGGGAAATTACAGCTTTTGCTTTGTTCCGAATTAAAAGTGCCTGTTGACGTTACTGACGGGTAATTTCAACTCTATTATTAGTTTGACTCCTCGCCATCTCTACCAATCGCAACGATCAGCGCCAAAATGAAGACAATCAAATTAGCACAAAATATCACGATTTATAGCCGTCCATGTCAGTGTTACGTAGTCTGTGCTCCTGCTGATTTATTTCTGGTCACTTGTCGCTTCCGTCGCTTCTGTCATGTCGTCTATAGTCTTTGGTCAACTGCTGTAAGGTTTTGTTGGAAGAGTATCGTATTACTCGGGCTTTTAATTCAATTAAATTCAAATAACAATTAAATTTAAGCACAC
The DNA here is from genome assembly GCA_029286645.1 of Papilio protenor. NCBI lineage: Eukaryota > Metazoa > Arthropoda > Insecta > Lepidoptera > Papilionidae > Papilio > Papilio protenor. The sequence continues at coordinate 6,516,933 of JAGSMZ010000011.1, forward strand.
TATTTCTAAAATACTTTTCTACAGTTTTATTATTTGCAATCATAAATTATATAGTGATCATGTGATTCATACATAGAGAGAAAGCTTCGAAAATAAGTGTTATGGAAAACATCAGTCATGTATATCTTTTGTGCGATTATTGCTTTCTGCTTTTTACGTGAAAGTTGTACTTTGAATACCGATAAAACAGATTCGGTATCAATCATAAAGGGAAACTCAACACCGGAGCGAAAAGGATGGAATATCAATCTTAATATTTATTTTACAAAAACACTTCCTTCGATCATACGAAGACCATCAGGTTCCGACGTCCGACTCAGGTGCGAAGCTATAATGAATTTCACTAAAGTGGAGACTTTCACCAAATACAAGGAAGGGATTGAGACTTCGTTAAAAGAAGCCCCTCCTGATTACATACAACAAAGACTTATGAAAAATCTAAAAGCCTATTGGCTCAAAGATAACAGAATGCTCTCAAAAAACGAAAGGATTAATATCTCTACTATAATAGATAAAACAAATGGCACAATAGGAACAAGTATTAAATTGAAAAATATAGATTTGCTTGATGAAGGCAACTATTCCTGTGTTATAAAACAAAATCATGAGAAAAAATTAACTACAAAATTGGAAATTAAGAAGAAATTGGCAGATGTCGAAAACTATGAACTGCCTACTTATACACCTTTGTTTTCCAATATTGGGGTAAGTGATGAAATTGAAGTAAGTATTAAAACTACTCCAGAACTGAAGTTTGAAGATATGACTGTTGATAGCAGCTTAAAACCTCAAAATTTATCTGTTCCTCGCAAACTTGAACCTTTGTGTCAAATTTATGTTGGTAATGAATGCAGTGCTCATCTCAAAGACAAGTTTGTGTACATCCCTTATGATACAACTCAGGCAATCTTAGAAGACAAACTGTCCAAAGCTATAAAAGTTACACAGTTTTCAAAAGACATAAGTTCACATTGTGAAGGTTATGCAGTGCCAAGTCTCTGTTACTCAACATTTCCAATCTGTAGGGACCCTGAAACTATTAATAAAAATTTCTATAAGGAAGCAAGAAAATTGACAAACCTACCAAATGATCACATAGATGATTTGCCAGAAATATTATTTGAGAATTTACCAAAAGATTTTGCACTGAATGCAAAATCTAGTAAGAATTCAACATCTAATAGCTTCAATTATCGCTATAATTCAACAGTACTTAGAAGAGTTTGTAAACAACATTGTGAAATATTAGAAAATGAGTTGTGTCAAACTGAATATGCTATAGCTAAAAGACATCCTCATATAGGTCAACAATTGACACTGGAGGAGTGTCAGGACTTGCCAGAAGATGACCCTGATTGCTTGAAAATTGACATAGGCACTATGATGGTGTCAGATGATGAATGCTACTGGGAAGATGGCAGTGGATACTTAGGGAGAGTAAATATAGCCAGTAATGGAATGCCTTGTGTAGAGTGGTCGAAGCAGCTCCGTGTCAAGTTGAAAGATTACCCTGAATTAACAGGAAGGCATAGTTATTGCAGAAATCCAGGTGGACTCAATACTCAACCTTGGTGCGTTGTTGAAAAAGATGGAAAAACAGATATACAGGTCTGTGACATCCCTAAATGTGCACATAAAATATGGATATATATTTTGATTATATTTTTACTTGTGACTTTAATTATTGCTGGATTAGTCACTTGTCTCTGTTATAGACATAAAAGTAAAGGTAATGCAGCAACAATCAGAGACATAAATCTACCAAATGCGGATAAGAATATTTACGGTAATTCAAGATTAAACTCTCCAATAGAAATGAATGAACTATTGACTAATCAAAATTTAAACAATCAGCCACATTTGACTGTGAGAAGTGTGAGGGGCAATGGCGTACTTCGTGTACCTCAATATTCACTTTCGCAAATTAAATTTTTGGAAGAACTTGGTGAAGGAGCATTTGGTAAAGTATATAAAGGAGCTTTAAAGAATAATGGAGAGACACAATATGTGGCTGTGAAGGCTTTAAAGGAAAATGCTTCAGCGAAGACACAGGCGGATTTTAGACGTGAAATTGATTTGATTTCAGAGCTCAGCCATGAGAACATTGTATGTATAGTTGGTGTAGCGCTTAGAGAAGAACCATTATGTATGCTGTTTGAGTTTATGGCTCGAGGAGATCTTCATGAATTTCTCATGGGCAGAGCACCTCCTTCTGGAAAAGGCTTGCCACCTATGAGATTGTTAAATATTGCATTTAATATTGCATCTGGTATGCAATATCTTGCCTCACATCACTATGTCCATAGGGATTTAGCTGCTAGGAATTGTTTGGTATCAGATGATTTTATAGTAAAGATATCAGATTTCGGTCTTTCAAGAGATATTTATAGTTCAGATTATTACAGAGTGAGTATTTTGCCATTATCTTTTTAATCTATAAGTTCCAATTTTTAAAATATGAATCAGTTTTGATGATTAATGCTACCTAAATTCTTTGTTTCCAAATATTGATAATATTTGTTATTTGTTTTTAGGTGCAATCTAAAAGTCTCTTGCCAGTTAGATGGATGCCACCAGAGTCAATATTGTATGGTAAATTTACAACTGAAAGTGATATATGGTCTTACGGAGTAGTATTATGGGAGATATACAGTTATGGTCTCCAGCCTTATTATGGGTAAGTAGAATACATAGTTTTTATAATATGAGGTAACAAACGAACCACCAGAATTCTCAAATATAGCGAAGCGATCGCTTCCTATAGACGTCCACATTTGAGATGCACACCAATCCTTTCCTTGTACGAAATGGGTGGAGGTGGTGTGTGGAAAGAAGAGGACTCAAGTTAGGCCTCCAGCAACACACTCATCAATCAAAACGCGGAATGGCTTCCACTAAACATATGTCTTCTATGTGGTCATGGTATTGTACCGAGCGTGCGGACGTATTCTTGCGAAGGTGTTATGACGGGCTCTACATCTGCTGTCTCTCTTTGTAAGAGAAAGATATAAATTACAATACGTCTTTGTACTGGGTGGTAGTAATCTATTATGTTTTTCATGATTAGGTATAGCAATCAAGAGGTGATATCTATGGTGCGCGGCGGAGAGCTGCTCGCCGCGCCAACCAACTGCCCGCCGCAGATGTACGCACTAATGCGAGAGTGTTGGAAGCACACGCCACAACGGAGACCCAATTTCGAAGATGTTGTCAACAGGTAATACATCTATATGCATTTTTTATCATACTCATTATTTTGAATGCGAAAGTTTAGACGGGATGGATGGATGTTTGTTAGAGTCTGTAGCCTTAACGGCTGAACATATCTTGATGAAATTTGGCATAGAATAAATAGTCTGGAAGAACAATTTTTTTTAAATCCACGCGGACGGAGTCCAAGGAAAAGCTAGTATTTATATAATTGAAGGGCTCAAACTAGCAGCAAGAACACCGAAGTGATCATTGTCGCCTATTTACATCCGCAATACTAGAGGAGACAAAAACTAAAAAGTGTTCGTCTCTTTCTCGCATGACGATTTTATGCGATTTTACTCAATCCTGAAAAAAATATGTTTTTGTTAAAGAAATGCACTAATTGCTATTTAACGGTTAATACTATATCATTACTCAGTGGTATGTGACGGTTGGTCGCGTCACATATCTTTTAATAACTATTGTAGTGCAACAGTTTATTTGCTTTCTCTTTAAGTCACTACACCAGGCATGTAATTATACGTTTTCTTTTCAGATTACAAGAATGGATACAAGTTGGTGGTTGTCCGGAGAATATTGCATTAGAAGGAAGTTCTTGTAGCCACAGACCAACTACATCCACAAAGGATCAACAAGAACGGGCACCTCTTTTGCCACCTCATTGTTCCTCTTCGAACGGTTCTCTAGCAACTGGGAGCTTAAAGAAATTCAGTGCAGCCAGTTCTAGTACCAAAGTAACGGATGATAACCGATCAACTTGCAGTGAAGTCCCACCTTTAGCGCCTAAATCAAAGAAACATAGCTCTGGATCTCTCATAGATGGAGATAAGGTAACTAGAGATACAATTGTTAGGATACCAAACACTCATTTTAGTAATGATATTTAATTTCGTCTAATTTGCTATCCATAGTAAAGCAACTTTTATCAAATTAAATTTTATGGGATTGTAACAAGGTCTAATTTTACTTTGCATGTTTTTCAAGCGTAAAAAATACAAAATTAAACTTTGTTTCAATAGTTTAAAGTTCAATTTTGTTTGCGATAAAATCTATTCAATACTTTGCTATGTGTGAATAGACCTTAACATAAGTACACGACTTGTACAAGTTTATCGTAATATGTAACTTGTAGCGTTTGAAGAGTTATTTATGAATATGAAATTATGTTGGTAGCTATAATGTAGGATTGGAGTGTGTGAATAAAACTCATAAAATTCCTTATCATTTATTCATTTTTATATTAAAATCATACATCACTTTCAATAATTATGCAACAATTTATACTAGACGTTCACAAGAAATCAGTTTTAAGAACAGTATTAGTGTACACTCAAATAAAATAACTATACCGATTTCATTCAAATAGTTTCATCAACAAATATATTAAATAAAACCATATTCATGTGTCTTATATGTAACAGAAAACATTCCATATTTGTTAATTTAATACTAAAAGACATCAGAGTAGAACAGTTAAGTATATAGTCAAAGAATTAAATAGTGTGAAATGAATGATGGTTACGAAATTAATTTCCTCAACCGAGCTAACAGCTTAATGAATATAAAAACTTTTTTTTTTGTTGTATTAATTAATAAACCGTTATATTATTTATGTATCCTCAATATTCAAATCTACATAGGTTCTACTTTTTTGTCGGTATATGATTTTCCTTGTGTTTGCTCATGTTTCAATATATTTAGATGTAAGTAAAAATATAAACTCAATACATAAAATTTGTTAGAATTATTAAAATATTTCATCATAAAAAGTATTCGATTTAGTTCCTACATTTTATTTATTACATGTTTGATGTCAGTTGATTGTTTAATATTGCAGAACATTTTTACGGCGCTGTATTTGTAATATTTATTTTTATTGAATTAGAAAAACTAAATAAAAACTCCTGTATCTTTAAGTAAGTCGCCTTATCACAATTTATTTATTTATAATGCATAAGTAGTTAAAATATTGCACTTAGAGACACATAAATTAGAAAAACTAAATAAAAATGCCTGTATCTTTAAGTAAGTCGCCTTATCACAATTTATTTATTTATAATGCATAAGTAGTTAAAATATTGCACTTAGAGACACATAAATTAGAAAAAGCCTTTGGCAGAATATGAAATAATGTGCCGGGCAAAATAATTTTTGTACTAAATGTTTTTAAGACCATAGTAAAATAGAAACTCTGTAAAATGTTAAGACCTAGAGTGTTAAATTTGTTTTTGTAAGATATTTGATTATCTTTTTAAAATACCTTTAAAATCTATATTTGCCAATACAAATCTGCCTTTAAAAGTACCTAAATTTTGCCCTTAGATTAATTAAAAAAATGTAGATTATAAAATGTAGTTCGGCAAGTTTTATATTACTAGCTACAATTAGTTTTTTATAAAACTTTGTATTAGTACATGACAGTCGGCTTCCACTGCAGAATGTTGAAACATTTTTTATACAATTTGTTTTTCATGTGATTCAGTAGTGGAAACCGACGTTAACTAACTTTAAGTAATATAAGATGTTATTACAATTACTATATAATGAGGAAATTAATAGAAAACGAATGTCATCCATAGACAACTACTTGATACAGCCTCACAAATCAACCGAAAGAAGTGTTCAGTGTATAAAAGCAAAATACGCATTTTTTATTTATATTACACTTCAATACATCAGGTAATTTAAAGCATAATTAATAATTAAAGAAAGAGACAGCTAGTATTTGTCACTTGCGAAATGTAAATTAGCATCACCGAATCCAACACTAAATGGCTTATTTAGAGTCTTCGTCGGGTTCTCGTAATACATCTGTCTCTTTTTTAAAGTAATAACCATTGTTAGTGTTGTCATATTGTCATTATTATTCTTTCAAAGGGAGATCCAATGTTTTTTTTTTACAAAATTGTAACAACAGCACAAACAACAAAACACTGCCAATAAATCACATTTTGTCTGTGTCTAAGTTTAAAAAAAAACAGACATAATATTACCATGACATTACTATAAGCATATTTTTCTATTATGAAGAAAATGCAAAAACTATTTGAAGGTAATGGTTGTGGTAATCATTTAATATAAGGAATGTAATTTAAAAATAATTGTAACCTTTTTGTCTACATCTTATTCTTGCCAGTATTGTGGACATTTCTTAGCGTATAATTTTTTTTAAATATTTTGATGGAATTGTTTCGTTAATGTTTCTACCCTCGATTTTATGTATTTTTGTAAATTAAAAAAAAATTATAGTACATTTTGTACTTGCCAAAGACTCTTTTGTATGTGATACATTTACTTTTTTTTTTACTTAGGTATAATCTGTATTTCTATGGTAATTTATTTATAATGAAATGTTCCCGAGATATTTGGTTGTTTCATTTATTTTAATATCATTAATTTATAATTATGATAGTTCTTAATCTTCTGGTTTGATCTTTTTGTTTATCAAGAATTCGCCGTGTATCTGCATGTGTAATTTGAGTTTAAATAATGTTGTATAACCTTTACCGCAAGTTTTACAAACGTTTGGTCGTTCACCTGTAAAATAAAAAAAGAACGAAATCTTTCACTAGTATTTTGAACACATGAAATGACTAGTGGACCATAGATGAATCTGGTATAGATTCAAATAAAACCCAAAACCATAGACAAATTATTTTGACACTGAAAACCTCTATGAAGGTACAAATTGTTCTAATCTAGGAGCCCGTTTCCTGATCTTCACACGTGAGCCGTGAGCTTATTGCAAGTTAACATTTTTAATTAAGTTCATTTTAAGTATAGGTTGACAATCGAGTAAGAGGCATCGAAATTGGCCGAAATGAACAAGCGCTGGTTTATTTACGTTAAAAAAAAAAAAAAAATAACGAAGCGAAGTCTGCATATGCTTAACCTATCTTTTATTCAACAGACGAAGGTTTCTGTTGAACAAAAGATAGAACGAAATGAATTGAACGCACAGAATATCCTACATATGGGACCCATCCCCTGTCAATCCTTTTCTTGTATAAAAAGGTTAAAAAGAAAAAAATAGACCTTCAGCAACCTATATTTGAAAGCTACGGTTCTATGCGGTGCCGGAGGCCTAATTTTAGTCCTTTCCCTTCCCACCATTTTCTTATACGGAAAGGATCGGAAAGAAAAAGTTTGACGGAGTCGCATAGGAAGGGGAAATATCCTCTTTATGTGCGTCTCCGTTTAAGGGTAGGCAACGCATCTGCAATTGCGGATGGCGATGGCTTCGCTTTCTCTGCGAATTCAGGTGGCCGCTCGCTCGTTTGTCACCTTATGAAATTGAAATGTTTAAAAACTATACCTGTATGTATACGGCGATGTCTGATCAGCGAGGAGCCGTTGTAGAACTTGGCGGGGCAGTACTCGCAGTGCTTGGTGCGGTTGCCCGCGTGCTTGTCGCGGTGGTTTTGCAGCGCCACCTTGCTCTTATACGCGGCGTCGCAACTATCGCATTTGAACGGCTTCTCGTCGCGATGTGTTTTCAAATGACGAGACAACTGAGGTTATTAACGTTTATTACGACCAAATAGTCATTTTTTATCTATACTATTATAATAAAGCGTAAACACACACTTCTTTGTTGCCTAAGATGTCAGCAATTACAGCATATTTTTGAATAATTCTTTTTTTAATAAAAAGCCCTACACTTACGTGATGCTTTAGGCTATATATTTTCACGCCATTAAACTTAGGGGGTAAATAATTTGGATAAAAACCCTAATGTGGGAAAGAGACCGTAAGTTGCTGCCAACATCAAGAAAGAGAGATTGCTAAGGTTTGTCATGTCATGTCATTTTGACATTTGCTATTGATAATTTGACAAATGTAAACAATAAAATAAAGTTTCTATAATTTCATGCGGATGAAGCCGCACGCGAACAGCTAGTCTATACTAATATTATTTCAATACATACAAAAATATTATACAAATCTTTCCTCTTTATAATTTTAATTATAGATAATCAAGAAATTAAAGAAAATTGACACAGGAAGACATATGAATGTAAAAGAATCAAGATATATCAGGACGGCGCCAAATGTAGGTCCATAGTCTCTACCTATCTCTTTGTATTACGGTCGTTATATTGTTAGTTTTATTCAAAATACTTACCCTTACTGATTTAAGCATTTTCATACCGCATATCGGACACACTTTGGAATTTTGTTTACAAACATGTTGGTTTAGTTTTTCTTGACATGGAAACAGAACGCCGCAGTCGTCGCAATACACCTTTGACTCTGTATGTTTGCCTATAATATGACTCTGGGAAATTAAAAACAATATATTTAGCTTAACCCTTAATTGTACGGAGTTTTTTTGTATCCAAAAATATAGAAAATACTAAAAAAAAAGCTATACTAAACTATACTAAAAAAAACCTGTTTTTTTTTTTAAATTAGTCGTTAATCACACTGGATACTATCGAATAAAATATTTAAAAAAATTAAAAGCTGAATACAGAAGTCAGTTAAAGCTATACCAATAAAACGTAAACACACAATTAATTCTTATGTAGGATGTCAGTAATCATAGCATATTATTGAATAATTCTTTTTTTTAATAAAAAGCCCTACACTTACGTGATGCTTTAGGCTATATATTTTCACGCTATTAAACTTAGTAGGTGAGTACTAACTACAAGCCAATAGCAGCAAAGAGGTAGCCAAGGTTACTTAAATTCTCAGCCAATAGGAAGGGCCGTCGATATTTGCAATTGTTAGTTTTACGGAATGTAAACAATAAAATAAAGTTTTACTAATGTCATTCCTATGAAGCCTCGCTGAAATAGCTAGTTATTAATAAGTTACTTCGCGCGAATTATATTCAATCTTATAAAAAAAAAACTAGCTTTTGCCCGCGACTCCGTGTGGGATTAAAAAAAACAAAAGTAAATAACCTTCTAGACTATCCTCTACAACTCTATATCTATGCCAAATTTCATCGAGATCCATTCAGCAGTTTAGGTTACAAACTCTAACAAACATCTATCCATCCATCCATACATCCATCTAAACTATTGCCTTTATAATATTAGTAATTTAATTAAGATTCAATTACCCTTAGACAGCTAATATATTTAGTTGAATAATCACATAATTTACAAACAATCGATTTGTGAGTAGTATGTTTTAATACATGTATTCTAATTTTCGATTTCGTGTTGAATCTGAAAAAACAAGTAATCAAATATTTTAACACTTTCAGAAGTAAAATGTAAAAAAAATGTTTGAATTATTATCATATTTAAAAATTATTATGCCGTCCTCATTATCCCCGAATAATTAAATAACAGATTTTGATTATTCCAGTCCAACGATTGAAACCAGCACTGGATTACATCTAAAAAATTAAACATTGTATGCATTGTGCGGGTTTACATCTTTCCAGTTGTATAACACTGTAGTGGTATAAAATATACTGGACACTAGCTGTTCCTCGCGACATCGCCCGCTTGAACTTAAAAAATAATAAAAAAGTGTAGCCTATGTTACTCGCAAATAAATTACCTTTCTAACAGTTAAAGAATTTTTTAAATCGACCCAGTAGTTTTTGAGTTATTTCAATACATACAAAAATACAAAAATACAAATCTTTCCTCTTTATAATATTATATTAGTGTAGATAAAGGTCCTTTACTTACGATTCCCCACAATTGTCACAGATGAACTGTTTTTTAGAATGTACACTCCATTTATGTTTACGTAAATTTTGCGGTGTCCCAAAACTCCGCTCACACTGGTTACATTTTAAATTTACCTAAAAACATAGTAAAAATGTTTAAAACCGGACCATTACAAAAAAACTAGAAATATTCTACTGCAGCTTCTAGTTAGTTGAACTAGTTATAAAATTGTTATTTTACTAATAATTAAGTTAACATAAAACAAATCTAGAGATAAAATGTTATCTAAGCAACGAAGAGGATTTTAGATAGCTTTAAAAAAGTAAGTAGCCTACGATCTTCCAGACTATTTTATAGATCTATACCAAAGTTCATCTAACAGATTATTAATTCTAATAGTAACTGAACACTTTCATTTTATTGTAAACTAGCTTTCGCCCGCGACTCCGTCCGAGTAGAATTAAAAAGAAACAAAAGAAAATATCATATGTGTTCTTCCAGACTATCCTCACATCTATTCCAAATTTTATCCATTTATAGCCATTTAGTCTAACAAACATCCATCCATCAAACAAACTTTCACATTTATAATATGAGTAAGATTAGTTAATAGATTATTAATTCTAATAGTAACTGAATATGTTCATTTTATGTTTAATAATACATACACTTCCATCGTAATGCATGCTCCTATAATGATGTTCCATATATGTGGGTCTCATACAATATTTATCACACAAATGGCAATTTGTTTTTTTTTCTGGAGTGTGCTTTAGTCTATGACCTAGCATTTCCGGCCATTCGTCAAATTGTTCCTCACATAATTTACACATTGTATCTTTTTTATGGCCTTCTAAGTGATCACATAATTCCTTTTTATCATCAAATGATTCTATACAAATACCTGAAAATTTATTATGTTGGTAGTCTGCAGCGTATGTACTTAAAGAAAAAAGAATCTTAAAATGTTTACCACAATGTTGTTTTAACTTTGTTGCTGCAGCTTTAATTTTTAAATTTTGTTTCAACTTTGCGGCTGCAGCTTCTCTAATTTTTAATTTTTGTTTTAACTTTGCTGCAGCTTCTTTAATTTTTAATTTTGCTGCAATTTCTTTAATTTTTAATTTCTGTTTAATCTTTGGATTAACACTTTTAGTTATTTTTGTATGTTTGTTTTTAAGAGGTCTCTTCATTTTCACATTTTTCTTTTTAATATACCTCTTCCGTTTGACTATATTTTCAATTATAACTGATTCTTTTATTTTTGTCTTCCTTAATTCTCTCTGTGATTCCTTTGTTACATCTAAAATTATATACATTTCATCATTACAAAAAATAGTACATAGAGAACTTTATTTAATACTATCTGTTGCTTGCAAGTTTGTTAACATGAAATTAAAAAAATACCCTGTTACTCACTGATATAGCTTTTGGTAATTGAATGGTAAAATCGACCCTGTAGTTTTTGAGTTATTTCAATACATACAAACCTACAAATATTTCCTTTTTATAATATCAGTATAGATTGTTTTATAAACATACCTTCGGACAGAACATTTGTTATAGATAACATAGGTATATCAAGTGTTATTTTAGTATCAACACTATCATTGTCATAAATATTGTCAAAGACATCAGAGTCCATTGATTCATCCTTAACTTCGGGATTTAAATCAATATTTAAACAGGTTCTAGTGTTTATGGTATCATCAGGATCATCTTTTATAATCTGTAATAAAATAACCATGTAATTAATAATATGGCTGATATAAATGTTTCTAAGAGCAGCACATACTGTGCCGACCCTTTGTAGGGACAAAGGCAAGTTGATAAATAAAATAACTAGGTTTTCAGATTATATTTGAGGACAAATGAATAACACTATTACATAATAAAAAGGGCACTCACATTTAATATTGCATTTTTCATAACAGATTCTGATTTAATACATCTATTTCTAAAATTGATAAAATGATTCACTGTGTTCCAACAATCAAAGCAAATGTTCTGCGACATTTTATCATCTACAGATATCTGTAAAAACAACAAAAATGATGATGTGTTACAATCAATTGACAAAATAATAATTAAGATTCCTTTAATTAATAGCCATATTTAATTTAAATAATCATTTGAACTTTGACATTTTCACATCAATCTTACTAATCTTACTTCTTACTAATATTATAAATGCGAAAGTTTAGATGGATGGATGTGTGTAAGAGTTTGTAGCCTAAAGTGCTGAACGGATCTCAATGAAATTTGGCACAAATGTAGAAGATAGTCTGGAAGAACACATAGGCTAATTACTTTTGTTTTTGTTATTTCCACGCGATCGGAGTCGCAGGCGATAGCTAGTAGTAAAATAAAGTTCTAATAATGTTATGAAGAGAAAGCCGCACGGGAACAACTAGTATAATCATATTTATTTACCTTAAGTTCGGTTAGTAAATTATACTGAATAGCGAATGGTTCATCCAAAGGTCTCATTTCTTTATTAGTTTCAAGACATGCCCGACAAGCAACCATTGTTTCCCTGTAAGTTTTAAATTTCGGAAACTTCGTATTGTCTCAATAGTATTATTTATGAGAAACTCGATTATGTTTTATATTTCAGATTCATGTCACTTGTCACTTTGTGACTTGTCAAGTTGACAAGTTGTCTATGCCTATCCTATCAAGTGAGACTATACAGAGCAATCAACGGATAACTTATTTTAACCCCGTCAAGAAATTAGATGAAACTTGTTGAAAGTTTTTTTTAAGACGTTGTTTTCTCCTTTTCTACTTAATTATAAATAAATGAACAAAAGCCTGACATTTTTTCTCAAATGCTTTAAATTCGAATAAGCCTACCTGTTAACAGTTTTCTTGTTTAAAATCCTGAAGACTCCACTTAAAACATAACCATAACATACATGAATGTAAAACTACCATTTTTTTTGCTAATTTAAGACTGTCAACACAGTTTTATCATTCGGTCATTTTATTCAAATTCGAACTTAATTAGTCATTCATTCTCCAAAATCGGTGTCGGAGGGCGGACGAAACGTCAAATTTATGTCGTAATATTGATTGTGCAATGAATCTGTGTTTATTTGACGATATAATTGAATTGTCATATTTATCGAAACCTTGGAGAAATAAAAACGATAATGTGTTGAATTAAAATATAAACGCGCACCTTGATGTTTAATTTTATCCATAATATTTTACGAAAAGGAAATATAATTTTGGTATACATTTATCGAGTCAATTATAACGATTAAATTGTAATTATGGTGGAAAACGGTGGTTCCAGCGGTGGAAGCGAGAGTCCCAATGCGACATGTGCCCGGTCAGGACTACTGGAGACGTTGGTGCGCGGTGTCTGGTACCGAGTGCATTGTTCTCTCGAAGATGATTACCTGAGCGTATCGTTAGACGATGGCTACGATGCTACCACGACTCTTAATGGAACATTGAATAACAATAATGTAGAAACTCCAAACAGTGACTTCACAGAGGTGCCTGAAGCTATTGCCAATCAGAAACGCCTGGTGCAAGTCGTAAAATCAGACAATAATGGTTTAGGTATCTCTATAAAGGGAGGGATAGAAAATAATATGCCTATACTGATATCGAAAATTTTTAAAGGCATGGCCGCTGATCTTACTGAACAATTGTATGTTGGTGATGCTATTCTTTCTGTTAATGGTGAGGACTTGAAAGATGCAACACATGAAGAAGCTGTGAAAGCGTTGAAAAGAGCAGGAAAAATGGTGCAGTTAGAAGGTATGATAAAATACTCATTAACATATCTGGCCTAGACAATATTATCTCTGTTTAACATATTCATTGAATATGAGTTCATAGATATAATTGTTTCAAATTGAAATGACCTCTTAATTAGGTTCAAAGTAATTAGGGTTGGCATGTGTGCTGTTGTTATTGTGATTACAATACTAGAACAAATTTCTTAACTACATTTTTATATTTTATTTATAGATTTTAAATGCTTAGATAAATTTTAAAAATGTAACCATATTAATTTACCGATTGACTTTTGGGTTAGTAATTTCATTTGCACAAATATAAAAAAAACTATTAGTTCCATGTAACTGATTGAAACCTTAACAACTGAACTAATTTTGACAACAATCTCGAAGTATACTATCAATAACATAATACAAAATTACTTCTAGTGAAATATCTGCGTGAAGTGACGCCTTATTTCCGTAAGGCGTCCATCATTAGTGAAGTTGGTTGGGAGCTGCAGCGTGGCTATATGGCAGAGGCGCCGCCCTCGCCGCCGTCACCCAGGCGACGGCGCGCGGACACCCGCTATGTGCCACTGCTCATGGCTTGTGTGGCGAAAAATCTTCGCCACCATGACTCAGGTAATTAACATTCTTTAATCCCTTAGGATTTAAATATGATTATTGACTGAAGAGTGTGCTCGAGGCCTAATTTTAGTCCTTTCCACTCTTTTTATACAAGGAAAAGGTGGAATGGCGCTTTGGAAAGGGATGAGATGCATATGTAGGGGAAATATCCTCTTTTTTCTGTCTCTTAGGTTGATTTAAGGTAGACAACACAGCTGTTAATGTGGATATCTGGGAACAGCGTGATTTTGGCAAATTTCAGTGGTGTTTCAGTTCTTTTGTTGACTTTTAAAAAAAACCCATAAGTCTAGACCAAGCAATTAAAACATTAAGCTAGCTAGATGGTTCGTTTTTAAAGCATAACAATTACTTTCTGTTCAATTCAATGATATTGGGTAGTTGGTACTAAGGTTTGATGTACAATTGTGAAACTTGAAGTAAATTAGATAGTGAATTTAATACCAATGTGTCAACAGGTGATCAATATCTCGTTACACTTGTATTAATTACAGTGAAACCCACAAACTGCGGCAATTTAATATGACGCTATTTGCGGTCACAATATTTTATTCATGAATATTGCTTGTATATTTATGTAAAATTATTTATTTATCTAGTTTCAGCCCAATTGAGTATATGAAAATTTTATGATATGAGAATTTTGATTTTTGTTGTGTAGAGGCATAAAACATAAAACTAATGCCTATATTTCTACAAGAATCAACTCGACCACTATAGTGACATTTTTTAAAAGTTTTATGTGCATGACAGACCACCAGGTACCATCCTCACCATTCAAGGACCTCCACGACTCAGGGTCCTTCAAGAAGCGAGCCTACCATTTCCACAAAGGCCGGCAACGCATCTGTAGTTTCTCTGATGTTGCTTATGTCCCATGGGCGTCGTTGATCACCTCGGTGTTCCCGCCGCTCGTTTGCGCACTTTATTTCAAAAGACAATATTACAAGATGCAGATATCTTATTATAATTTTTTAATATGCATTTTATTGTATATGTTTATAGAGGAGCGAATAATCGAGTTGTACTCGCCTGACGGGGTGCACGCGCTGGCGTTGCGCGCGGGGTGCGCGGGCGCGGCGGCGGGCTGGCACCGCGCGCTGCACGCGGCCGCGCGCCGTGCCGCCCGCGCCGCGCTCGCCCGCGCCCTCCCCCGCCTGCGCGCGCTGCTCGGCGACGTGCGCTACGCTGGGTGGCTCGCACGCAGACCGCCTCACGATATTGTAAGTCAGAGATTCAAAAATATATAAAGGAAGCATAGTTTACACTTCACTTGAGACATTTTTCACATGAGCCACTACCACTATCTATTGATAGATCCTGAAACCACATGTCAATATAATTAATTGTATTTAAATGTATTGCCAATAGGTGTCATTAGATAAGATTTAAATGTTTTTATTTTGTGACATGGTTTAATTTTATAATAAAAGGACAAACAAGGATATGAGATGGCATAGTAAACTTGACAACTATCATAGTACCTTTCAAAGAAAGTACTGGTGAAAAATTGTTGTTCACCATGTCTAGTCTATATATTTTTAAGTCTTTGTTGTAAGTACACCTGCAGTTTATAGTATTGCATTTCTAAGTATAAGTACATTTAATTTTTTTCTCTACTTTGTTTTAGATGGGAGCCTCGGGCGGATCTGACAGTTCTGACGACTTAGAAGGTTGGGTTCCAACATTCGTCGCAATCACAGATCGCGAATTGAGGTATTTATTTTTAAGTAAACTAATAACCACGCTTCCTTTTTTAAAATTAATAATGTAAGAAAGAAATTCAGAAAAATGTAATAAACGAACATTTATCGATGTTGTTGCTGCCTAAAATCAGACGTGATGCGATGCGATTTCCACGTAGTCATTTTATAGTTTGGGTTTATGTGAGGCTGTAATTTACATATTTTGGAGCTCTTTCCAGCGTACGGTTTCCCAACTGCACTCTACTCTAATGCCGGCACTAGATAGCAATAACAGCAAAGTAATTTCTCAGGCTATACGAGGCAGCGCCATGGTCTGCGGAGGCGTGGTGCGCGCCCACGGAGAACTTCAACCTGGCGGCGACGCGGCTGGCGTGGTGGCGGCGCGGCGCGGCGGAGGAGGCGGGCGGGGGCGGGGCCGGGGGCGGGGCTGCGGGCGGGGCCGGCGGCGGCGCGGCGGCGCTGGGCGTGCGCGCGGGCACGGCGGCCGGGCTGTGCGTGCGCGCGCTGCGGGCGGACACGCCGCACGACCTGGCGGCGGTGGCGGGCGCGCTGGTGGACGGCGCGCATCACGCTGTTAGAGCGCAGCCGGAGTTCACATTCCGTATGTCTTAATATTACACCTTAACCCTTAAATGTATGATTTTTTCTTTTTAAATACCCTAAATTGAAACGGGTAGTAAATTGAACATAGATCAAGTGAAAAATAAAGAAAAAATAATGTTTTTTAAATAATCTACTGGGTGTGGAAGAGAAGACTGATGTATAAATGCATCATCATGTATTTATAAAAATAAGTATGAAGTTACCCGACAATTATATTACTTCCTGGTCGGTATATGGATAGACACGCGCATCTTTTATTTTGCAAACCGGTATAGATAAGTTTTTCTAGCTTGATCAATGTGTACATATACAGGGTGATTCTTAACGGGCAGATCACAAGCTTTGTGGTGGTAGAGCACCTTAAAAGCATATTGAGGTCGTCTGACTCCACAAAGTCGTTGATCCGTTTATGAATCATCCTGTATATGTAGACTAGAATATGAAGCGATTATTACAGTTTCATTCGGTAATGTGTTCGAACAGTATTGATATAGGGGTGTGTGTGTCAGGGTGCCGGTACCGCGGCGCGTGCGCGCGGCTGTCGCTGGGCGGGGGCGGGGTGTGCGTGTGGGAGGCGGCGGGGTCGCTGGGGCGGGGCGGCGCGCGCGCTCTCTACCGCCGCCCGCTGCACGCACTGCGCGCCTCCGCTGACGACGACACCGCCGCGCTCTGGCTGCACTTCGCGGACGATGACACCCTGGTATCTATACATTACTAGCTGTTCGCGTGCGGATTCATCCGCGTGAAATTATGAAAATATTATTTTATTGTTTACATTTGTCAAATTGACTGAATCAAAATGACATGACACGACAAACCTTAGCAATCTTGCTTTCTTGATGTTGGCAGCAACTTATGGTCTCTTTCCCACATTAGGGTTTTTATCCAAAATATCTACCCCCTAAGTTTAATGGCGAGAAAATATATAGTCTAAAGCGTGACGTAAGTGTACGGCTTTTTTATTAAAAAAAACAATTATTCAAAAATATGCTGTAATTGCTGAAATCTTAGGCAACAAAGACGTGTGTGTTTACGCTTTATTATAATAGTATAGAAGTATAGATAATAGCTTTTACCCACAATTAATGCTATTGAAGTTTTCATTTATTTTATCATAGTGATTTATTAATGTTAGGTTAAACTAACTAAAGGAGTAAAAGTCAAGTTACATAGTACACTCACGACACGTTATAGACTATATTTTTACGTTTAAAGGTGACTAAATTGGAAAAAAATATACAAGTCAGTACTAATAATATACAATTAAATCGAAATGTCGAAATATCGATAATTCAGTTAAGACTAACATCTAAGTTAACTGTTGGATGAGATCATGCAGTATTTGAACTGGTAATACCTTCAGGAGTTGGACATGGAGGGCAGTCCGAAGCCGGCGGTGTTCATCCTGCACAACTTGCTGTCGGCGCGCGTGCACTCGCTGCCGGGGGAGGAGATCGCAAACCCACTATAACATAACACTTATACATAACGTAAATAATTACATAAACTACATAAACTAAATAAAGGTGGGTATACACTACCAACATAATTGATATTGCCATCTCTGTCATTCTCCAAGACAAAATAGACTGCAACTGAAAACACATTCGATGTTTACAGTACTGGTACAACTGTAAATTAACAAAATAAAAGTTTAATGTCCTAACTATAGGAGAATATGACTCGTTTTTGTCAAAAACATAGGTCATTTGATAGAAATATCATGTTTAGGTTTTGTGAGATATGTTGCACTTTTTGTTTTTCTTCGTGATATAAAAGGAAACTGGGCCTTTAGGTTTACGAAAAGTAAATAAAAAACATGTTTTGTTTAATAACAATCTCATAATCAAATAATTTGATTGGATGTTAATAGAATGATATATTTTGATTATTGAATGACTGAATGAATGGAACAATCGAAGTCATTCAATCGATATTTTTGACAGCTATTTTTTTTAATGTAATGATTGACAGATGATCAATAGTTTGACAATAAAGGTAAGGTTAGAATAAAGTGAACCTTTCATGAGATCTGTCCTGTATATTTTTTATTATTAGCGTTCTAGTGTGGACGCAGCTTTACATTACGTATTAAATCCAAATTTGTACCCCATTTCTACCTCTCAGATATTTGCTTTATTAATAAAATGACAAAATTTTTACGTAACTAATTTAATTGTTAAGTTTGTATTATACTAATTGTTTTTATTATTTTTTTGATATTTGTTATATTTCGTTATGGAATACGTAAGCAAGTATTTTTGAAAATCGAATACATTTATAAAAGACTTGAAAAAAAAAAAATTTTTTTTGTAATATTTTTCACTTTATGTTATGTATTTTTGTTCCAAATAATAATTATTTATGGAGATTTATTTCCTCACTGCACTGATCTAGCAATATTTAACATTTATTTATTTTAAACCAGGATCTGTTTATATTTTTTTACTAATAAGTTTTTACTATTTATGTCTCGAATATTTATGTTCAGCAATTAATTTTAACATTCCAATTTAATTAATTAGAAATAAAAAAAAACTCAGACATCTAAGGCCTCGCATGTGTTCAGTATGTATGATAAAAACGGCTTTATGTGGCATCTTGTAATTGGCATTGTAAAGGTTAGAAAAAATATTTAGATGATTCTGTGTTGCCTTGCGTAGAAAGCTAAAAGCAACTATTATCAGAAAATGTAAAATCTCTTATTCTAATATGGTAAAATCTTGAATCAAAATCGGCTAAAGAGTGTTCAAGATTGGTACAATTAAATATAGTGAGTTGTAAATTGTACGAATTGAAAAAAAAAATACGAATGAAAATTAGTATCGCTGAAGTATCTTGAACACTTTTGTTGTTGACTGTACTTTATATTATTCCCGTTTTTATATAATTTATGGCATATCTGTCCGTAGGGGTGTCAACGGCCTATTTTCTCATTTTCTCTTACTATCTACGGCAGTAACTTCCAAAGAATATCTCCTTTGATAGTATTTTTTCACATTTTTAGACAGCATAATTTGTTGATATATTTTTGTAATTTATTAGTTGTAATATATGTAGTTAGTGTTTTTTTATGTGACCCGTTACATTCCCAGAATGTAGAACAATATACATATTTGCTTTAATTAGGTAGTGTTTAACCTCATACTTTTTAAGGGTTTTTTAACTTAGTATTGTATGATAAAGTAGTTAACATAGTGCGGTAAGTTTGGGCAATATTTGTGGTGATACATTTGTAAGCGTGTAATCGAGCGGGTAGTTTGTAGTAAAGTTACACAAATACATCCAATGAATAAAGTTACATTTTTTTATTACAAGGTGGCAAACGAGCAAGTGGCCACCTAAATCCGTCGAAATGACGAAGCGGCCGCTGCCCATAGACATTCGCAATTGAGGATGCGTTGCCTTTAATCGACGGAGGAAGAGACGCACATAAAGAGGATATTTCCCTATGCGTCTCTTCCACCGTCAAATCCACGTTCCCTTTCCATCCTATTCTTATGAGAAAAAGTATGGGAAGAAAAAGGGACTAAAGTTGGGCCTCCGGCACCACACTCATTTTCTAGAGATGTAACCTTTTTCATCGGATGCATTCAAATTTCTAACATTTCGAATGCTTTGATGCAATGGCGATTTCTTATGTGTCTTGCCTTAATCTCATGATTTCTGATATTTATAGAGGCTTTTTAATTATAATACACGTATTCGACAAAATTTAAAAAAAATCTATAAAATTTGCCGTGTTTATTTTTGGTATAAATCATCACAATTGATTTGTCTTCTTCAATATTTATTACTTTTTTTTAAAGATATACGTAGTTTTAAATTTTTAATTTTCATATTATTTGTTTTGTTAGCGACTGTACTGTGTTTAATCTCGTGAAACTCAATATGTTTTCATATTTTAACGTTTCTATTTGTGTAATACCAGTATTTTTGGTACGAAAAGACTAGTACGGTTCCATTAACTAATTAATATAGAATTAAGTTAGAATAAGTGCATTAAGATATTTAATCACAATATTACTGGAATATATTATTATTTTGGCAATTGTAACATTTAAATATTGGAGTTCCGTAGCTTTTTTATTAAATCGAAATTTAATATTTTAACACGATGGTTTTTTGTTTTTAAAATCTTATTGGATACTGATTATTTCTTTACGGAACCCCAAAGAAACTCAAAGGAGGCATGATTTTTTAATTATCTTTTTATAAGTAACAGCTATGACGTAATCATTCGGTAACAGATCATCATAAACATTAATGTTGCCATTAAAAAAAACATATTTATTTTCCAATTTATTTGTTATTCTTAATGAAATTTTAATATCATGCCTTCTTTGTGTTATGTTGTCTTGTATATCTAATGCATAATAAGTTACCATTTTTTCTTAATAAGTCACTAAAATCTTGTAGCGTAGCTTCAACGAAGTAAGTAGCCCACACAATCAGTCTTATCTGAATTTGTTGCCATATCAATTTATACGAAATTAGACATAAACGATATGTAATGTAGAATTTCTACGATTTTTCTGTAACACTATATTACTGAATGTATTTTACAGTAAATTTTCCTAAGACTTTGTACTTTTAAATATATCAGAATATCTCGAACATATAATTCCTGCCCTATATACTGTATTAATGTTTTTTAATGATGTTTCTCTCTAGATTTTTAACTTGTAAAATTTGTACGACATAAAATCAGATAACGATAGAGTTACAGGATATTTAACTCAGTTGGCTACAAAATAAGTTTCATATATGCATTCTAACCTTTAATACTCAAGAATTCATTGACAGCCAGTTTCAGTGTTGCAATTAAAAAATAATTGAATTTTCAGAGAAATGTAACAACGGTTTTACTACAACGAAGTTCTCATGTCTGATTTTTACTGTTATTTCATAAAAACAGAGATATCTGTTTTTTATTCGTATTTTTTTATTTATCCCAATAATACTTGAGAGTTTATAAGTTTTAAAATTGCAACACTGAGCTTAGGGTGTTTCGTAATACAACGATCTAGCAATATTTTGTGTTCTATATTCAAATTTGAATGTTTTTTTTACTGCACCAAAGATATATTACCACAGAGCTTAAATATGTGCTCTTTGGTTTTTCGCACAATTTACAGCAATAGACACTGCCTTAATATAATTATATATTTTTGAAATAACATTAATGCAACTAAAAAACTTGGGTTTTCACTGTCGGAACATTATAAAACCATCTTTCTAAGTTAAGATTGATTTGTCTCGGGAGTGAAAATCGACGTTTAAATAAAAAAAAAAAACGAAAAACATACCTCTGATAAAGAAATCTTTTTTACCTTTTATCTTCTTGAACATGTATGAGTTTGCAATATAGCATATAGGTATGTAGTATTTTATGCGTGCCGTGTGTAACTTCTTAGCCCTTGAATTGTGTTAACTTCAGTTGTAAGAAGGGGAACGCTTTCTGTACCATTGTTATACGGAGATGTGTAGAGTTAGGAAGTTGTCCAGAATGGTTTTGAATACGAAAATCGATATAATTATTTTCATAATTTACATACAGTTAAAGAATATAATTTGCTACCCACTTAGAATTGACGACTTGAAGATATTTTAGCATATGTTTATTTGCTATGGCAAGATTTTGACCTAATTGTATCGTCAAATCGTCTTCGTAAGTGCAAACCAAATGGATAGGAAATAAATGTCCATGACTGTAAATACATTATTTTTAATGTAAATGAAGAGTACAGTTAAAAAAAATTAAAATCATTCTGGCAACATCTTTTTCAAACTAATGTTGGTATTTATATTAGAAGATCTATAAGTCAATTTATAAAATGGAAGGCTGTAAGCAATGTTAAAGATGCAATGAAACTATTGGCTTTTCGCTACATTGATGCTATCGCTGAAAAAGAAAAGAAATTTCGGTTGAGAACCAGAAATGTATAACGTTGTGAATGTGTACTGGAAGTCATAGATTAGTATACTAATAGAATGGTATTTTTTATAGAGACCAAAGACAACTCAATGGTCTTTACAATCTGTTAGTATATAGTCTATGGTTAATAATGGTATAGTATAGCGTTTTACCTCGCAATTGTATGAAAAACGTATGAACTGTTATCTAAATTTACTTCGTACTCTGTCAAACTGATTCATTAAAAACAACGAAAGTTATATAGTTTTTTTATTCCCTTTCACAGTGAAAATCATGTCCGAAAATAATTCGTGTGTTATAGAACCTTAGCTGTCAAGTTGATCTAGTTAGTAATCTTTTGGTATATCTTCTGTAGAGAAAGGCAGCATAATTTTAACAATATAAATTTTCATTGGGTCAAGTGCTAACATAGTGTAGGCCAATGATCGGTTGAGAGCACTTGGGCACAGACTATAGCGGAGTCTGCCTTTTATTACTCCTTTCAGATTTAAGATCGATATATTTGATATACGGAAATGTACTTTAAAACTGACAGTGTAAGATACATTTTAGCGTGTCACGATTTTTGAATACTTCGATAGGAGTTCGAACTATTGCAAAAATCATGCTTTGAAGTTCGTAGAAGCGAAAAAGTATAAAATCCAAGTATTCCGTTTTTGTTTAAGTTTTTGAGACATCAAGCTTGTCTATTGTCAATTTAGGATAATATCTGCACTTTTGTATACCTAATATATGGGTTGTCAAACATCAAAAAGGAGTGGTTTCTTTCGTAAGCAATTGCATCTTAAAAGCTCTATAGCAGAGGTGGTCAACTAATCGATCGCAACGTCGATTTTGGTAAGGCAAAAACATAAATACGTACACTACATAAATCTATACTAATATTATAAAGAGAAAAGATTCGTATTTTCGTATTTCTGTATGTATTGAAATAACTATAATACAAATTACTGGGCCGATTTTTAAAATCTTTCACCATTAAAAAGCTACGTTATGTTTTATTTACTTTTTTATTACAAGCGGGCGAAGTCGCGAGCAACAGCTAGTAATCTATTCTGTACTATACTGTAAGTAAGTTAGATTTGAAGAATGTAATTGTTAGATCGCACAGGTCAGTGAACGATAGATCTTGGGTCTAACAAAGTTTGCCACCCCTGCTCTATAGACATTCTTGGAGGAACTCTCTTTAATTAGTACTTATGACGTCACACATCACTTCCCATACTGCAAAGATATCCTCAAAACTCCAGTGTTGATTAGAAAGTCCATTGTCAGTATGTCCGTGCTCAAGTAAGCTCCTGCCAGTGTTGCCAGAGCGCACTTAAATTAATACGATCCTGATCGAGATTATACAGGAGAGGGAACGGGTAACACTCCGTGACTTCATTAGGTTGGGCAAAAACGTCATCCAATTTGCGTTGCCTTGTGAAGATAGCGAATCAATCTGTGAAGATTTTCTATAATATATCTTAACTTCTAGGTTAAAATACAAGTTTTTATAATATACGATAATAAACACGTTTATACTAAAGGTAACTTTAAAAATCGCTAAGAATTGTTCTGAAAACTAAGGAAAAATAATAGAATATACACGCAATAGTGTTTTTGAACCAGTACTGTATGTTTAATTTAGGATTTAACAATATAAAAAATCCTGTATTAGTTTTTCAACATTAACAAAGATATAGGTTAGGTTGTATTAGATAATAACAGTTTGTATTGTAAACAAGCTTCGACGGCGTAATTATGTGCATTGTGCAAACGTAACAGTTCAGTATACAGCTCACAAACAAACAGTTTACCTTCAAATGTAAAACAAAAACTTATTTAGAGTAACTTTTAACAGAGAAAATACCACGTTACCTTATTGAGTATTATTTAGGCAGATCATATAAAAATCCACAAATATAACAGAAGCTCCTCAATTTTTTACACTTTTACTAGAGGCCTGTTACTATTATTAAAAATGCAACAGGCATTGTCAGATTAAATCATAACCTCGCGTAATGCAAACTCCCCTTTTTTTTATGAAAATCTGAACTAAACACACTGTTCTAAAGGACAAGGCGTAGTATGATAACCGTGTTTTCTTACCTCAGGACTTAGTATGAAGTTTTCCCTCGTACCTTATTAAAAACCTAATAACGATTTCCATTCGAACACATAACTGAGTCAATCGAATCGAAAAGTGAACTTATTCCTGTTCCCTTTTTTAATTAAGTCACGACCGTCTTCCAATGCCTTGGTCCTTTCGTTTGAGAGAATCATGATAGCGAGGCCATTAATGTATAAGTGGAAAGCACTCGAAGCGTCCGAATTTCTCTTCTACAATCTTTTAGAAGTATTTACCTTTGTTCTTTTTCATTTTTCACGATTGAAGTGTCGTGTTAAAATTTACCTTTCAACAAAGTCGACTGTCAGTAAGTCACGGATTTCGTTTTCAAGTACACATTGTTTAATTATTATCGGATTATGTTTTTTTAATTGAATTACAATAAAAAAATAAGAAGAGACAACGTAAAATTTAAAAGTAAGACAATCAGATATCTACAATTACAGCCTCCGTAGTCTACAGACTTACATCGGCCTATAATTTAGTCGCGTTATCAGTATGAGCTTGTATACAGGTACACTACACTGATTTTATTTTATACTAGCTGTTGCTCGCGACTTCGTACGCGTCAAATTACAAAATAATAAAATATATGGCCTATGTTACTCATTGATAAAGTAGCGTTTTAATGGTGAAAGAATTTTTGAAATCGGCCCAGTAGTTTTTGAGTTATTTCAATACATACAAAAATACAAATCTTTCCTCTATAATATTAGCATACACGATTTTGGCTTGACAGCTCGACCCGATATCGGCCGACAAAAAGTCTATAGTCTGCGAAGCTCTTATGAGCTTATGACCCAACTTTTCTTTTTAAGTTTAGAGTTTAGACAAAGGTAATAAATGTGCTTTAGCAAGTTCTGACTCTAAAAAACTAACCTGCCATAGAAGTAAGTTCGAGTATAATTTTGTTTTCGATTGACTACGCTACTTTTTATTAATACTCGTTAAATTCTAGAGCTTCTAATAAAGTTTATCCACACATATAAAGCTTCGTATTGCACTTTATTCTCAGCTTAAATTCGTCGTAGCGCCTTTATCCGGGGACTTATTAAAAGTTTTAAAACATACACAAATTCTTTGTTATAAGTCTTGTCATTTCGAAATATGTTTTGCAAAGAACATATTTAAGTGAGAGTTGTATTGTGTTTACTTAAAAAAAGTCGAAATTCGATTGTAGTTCATAGAAAATGACGCTACATCAGCTCGAAGATTTATTTTTGGTAATTTTGTTAATACGATTGTGGTTGTGTAGAAAGTTAATATTAATTCAATATGCATTAGAAAATAAATTGCTCATTACTTGATTGCAACTTTACGTAACCTTTGCTACGAGGCTACGAGAGTGTCATGTTTTTTTCATTAAATTTTCAATGTACTTAATCCTTTTAGATTTCTAAACCGGACAATAAAAACAAGGTTTAAGTCGAAATGTTATTTTCTCGTGTTCTTCGCTATCTCCGCTTTTAAACGTCTAATGCAGCTTTGTAAGTCCTTTACAGTTTTCTCACTTTGGCGCAAATGTACTTTTTATTTTATAATTGTTATTCTTGTAATCTATACTAATATTATAAAGAGGAAAGATTTGTATTTTTGTATGTATTCGATTCACGTAAAAACTACTGGGCCGATTTCAAAAATTCTTTTACCATTAGAAAGGTAATTTATTTGTGAATAACATAGGCTATTTTTTTTTAATTTCACGCGAGCGAATGCGCGAGCAATAGCTAGTATTGTATTAAAGCTGCATTAACACATGAGTTATATTTGTTAGACTTAAAAATAGTCTAAATGTGTATGAAACTTAAATGCTATATTTATCGAAAAATAATTATGACCCTCCGAACTTTTCTTTCGGTTATTATTAAAGCAAGCATTTTTCACTTAAAAATAACGAGAAAATTAAGTTTTTTTTCTATTTCGATGAAAATGGCAACTTTAATTAATATTAATAAATATTTTCGATTTTATTTAACTTTGTTTTAAATTGGTCGAGAGAGTAGTCACAATTAGAAACTTTTTTATATTTCGTAGTTAGTTAGAAATTTAATAAAAAGCTTTAATTATCTTTATTTGGCTTTGTGTAAATTCTCATAGTAATATCTATTGAACAATTCGCCCCGGCGAGGAGATATTGCACTGGAACTAATTAAAAACCAGACGAGCACACTTTTCTTTAATTAGATTAGTTGCGGCGACACGTGACTTCGATGCAAACGAGTGCTCTTCAAACAGCTGATTATCATTTATCTATTATTTCAAGAAACAAACATAAGATATACAATGGAATATAGAGAAGATTCAATGTTAAAATAAAAAAAAAAAAAAAAAAAAAAAAAAAAAAAAAAAAAAAAAAAAAAAAAAAAAAAAAAAAAAAAAAAAAAAAAAAAAAAAAAAAAAAAAAAAAAAAAAAAAAAAAAAAAAAAAAAAAAAAAAAAAAAAAAAAAAAAAAAAAAAAAAAAACAACAAGCGAAAAAGTACAAACGTTTTGTATCATATCGGTAGATGAATTATAACCTAAAAAGATTTGATTTAGCGTTGACATAACGCAAAAAAACTTATAATCAACTTAAATTTTAACACGTTTAGGCTTTTAATCGCTTAATTTTATAATGAAAAGTTCGCGGTAAACATTTAAAAATAATACATAGTCAAACCGGGGCTCTGAGATTTAAAATCAAAGGTCGTATTACATCGTTTCCTCCGCACACCGTCTAATCTGCGGAAAACCCGCTGAGGTAGGGCCAAGCGGAAAATTGCTAATTAAATTAACTTCTGCCGCTTCGTCGTTTGTTTCCATTGACCCAGTACAGGACACACGTTCCTTTGGAAATACGTATATTACTCTTATACTACTGCTATATTTATGTATCTTTTAAAAGATTAGAATAATCAAAAATACGAAGTACACGCCCTTTAGAGCCGGTCACATCAAACAAGTAGCCATGCAAACCGAGTGGTAGCAGCCCTATTTGAATATGTAATACAAAGTCTATGAAAATCCTGTCATAAGAAACTAAAAAGAGTTTATTCATAATCTCAAAAATCAAATGTATTAGTCTTTTGAGTTTTCAGCTGCTATGTAATAGAACAGACTGTGGAGTTATAAAAAATAACAACAAGACAAGAATAAAGTCGGAAGCTATTTTGCAGTAAAAGCAACTTTAAATCGTGAAAATCTCTATACAAAGTAACTGGCACTTTTTAACACTATTAAACATTATCCGCGCGATGCGATTTAGACGAATGTCTTTTGTCATCGTGTTTTAAATAAATCCTTTTTGCTGCGCTGAGATTGCGACGAGAATATTTTATTCAGAGATTTTTTTCTTTATTTATGTCGATAACTGGCTTACTATAACTCTGCTATGTTTCTTAGATGTTTACTTACAAATAAAAAAAAACAAATTAAAGGATAGTATGTGAAAAAATCTTCAGCAAACGAGTAATCTGGTATTTTGATAAATATCATTTAAAATCACTAAATAAAAGCAATACTTTGTTTCGAATAACTTAATTATCTTCATAATTAACTTTTATAAATATGTAAATTTAATTTAAAAAATATCTTACATCGATTACATTCTTTAAAAATTCACAGAACATAAAAAACCGTTACTGTTAAAAACATTAAATGGAAAAACCAATAGTTGAAAGGAAAGGAAGCAATGAGTTCGCTTAATTGCAAGAGGTGGCTGACAATGTGCAAACAGATCTATTTGTTCTGAGAATTATCGCTGCGAGAAAACGCGGTTACACATTAAAAAAAAAAAAATGTTTCTTAGATGTTTACTTACAAATAAAAAAAAAAACAAATTAAAGGATAGTATGTGAAAAAATCTTCAGCAAACGAGTAATCTGGTATTTTGATAAATATCATTTAAAATCACTAAATAAAAGCAATACTTTGTTTCGAATAACTTAATTATCTTCATAATTAACTTTTATAAATATGTAAATTTAATTTAAAAAATATCTTACATCGATTACATTCTTTAAAAATTCACAGAACATAAAAAACCGTTACTGTTAAAAACATTAAATGGAAAAACCAATAGTTGAAAGGAAAGGAAGCAATGAGTTCGCTTAATTGCAAGAGGTGGCTGACAATGTGCAAACAGATCTATTTGTTCTGAGAATTATCGCTGCGAGAAAACGCGGTTACACATTAAAATAACGAGATAACTAAAGTAAGCGTTAATTTGAGATTTTTTTTATTTCAAATGTACACCTTCTTATGACTGGAAACCAATTTTGGAATCAACACAAACAGAAAGAACACAGTAAGAAGAATGACGGCAACTTTGATTACAATACTTAGAACACGAGGAATAACTTGACTCCAATAATCAATCAAGAATCGATTATGTTATGTAAAATTAAAACTAATAAAAACCAACCTACGATATATGACACAAAGTTAATTCAATTCGTTCAGGATGTCGTGGACTATAAATATATGTACATATGTATATTTTTATATGTTACTGTATGTATATTTTAACGACGTAGAGCGTAATAAAGCAGCTTTTAGCCTTCTGAATAATAAATCTGTACACAGCAATATTTCCAGTCCGCAACGGAAAAGTTTAAGTCGACACATTATTCTTCATTTACGTGTGTTTTGCGAATAATCTACATTCCTTTACTACTGACTCAAACTTCTTTATTTATAAGTTAGACAAGTTATTTAATAATCAGTAATTAACAATGTATCATATATTAAAAATGCAGACAAAATAACCTCTTCCTTTTGGAAGTCGGTTAAAAGATTTATTAGATGTGCTGGGTTTAAGATATCTATAGATTTGCTTTAATAGCATTTACATAATAACTAGTCACAATGGGACTTAATGTCGAATTTTCATTTTTTTTGTTGTACAACTTAGTAATTACTGGCAACACATATCGTCAAAGACTAAAAGAAGAATAAAAAAGTGTAACTGCGCTATAACGTTTACAAATAACTGGCAGATAATGGTAACAGTTTACTTAAAGGGATACCCTTATTAGAGGGGTTTGTTTTCACACCTGGGCACCGTACGAAATGTATTTCAAACAATATTCATATAATGCGTGTTTTATGTTAGGCTTAAATGAATATACTTTAAAAGTTTGATGTTTTCTCTTCAACAAAACTGTATAAAATAACCATTTAAAATTAGAAGCACTTGCGAATTTAATCTTTGAGTTCCTACCCATAGTCTATGATTTTTATTGCAAGGTAATTAATAACCTCAAAAATTAATTCTAACCACAATTTATTTGAAGACTACTGAATAAAAACGAGTTATTTATTACTTATGTTAACCTGGGACTGTGCAAGTTTAATGTAAGTTTTCTATTTATCATTTTATGCATGTTTCAAAAGCTAAACGTAAGTGATGTTTATTTTCGCCTCTAGAGGGCATTTCGGTGCTTTAGTATTTTTTTTCGGCTCGTGTGAGCATGCATAATATCATCTCTATTTCCAAACCTAAACGATGAATTTTTAGCTGACGTCTCGAAGGTACGTTTCTTGAATAAATTTTCTTTTCGTTTTTAGAAAGCTTAAGTTTTAAACCCTAAGCTAAGCTTCAATTTCATGATGTAGATTTTGGAGCAAAGCAGCGTTATTTGATGGCCTCTGTTTATTTTATTGCATTTATTATTGTTCCTGGATAAATGAAGTTTGAAATTCTAAAATTATTATCAGTAAACAAAACAACAACAGGAATTCGTTATAATTACCTTTGCTCTGTATAACTTTTACCAACTGGTAACAAAGATTATTTATTGTTGAAGAAACAAACAAAAAGTTGTTATTTCTTCAACAATTTGTTGTTTATTAAAAGTTAAATTATTTTGAGGTAATTTTATTCGTTCACATAAAATAACTGCCCCATTTTTTGTTTCAAATACTGATTATGTACTGAAAATGTATATCTAATGACAAATGCTAAAAAAAATTGAATACGATTCCAAATTTAAATTACAATAGTTAGGAATAATGGCGCCAGTTGATGATCTAGGGGGAGGGAGGCCACGCGAGCATTTTTATTATATTTAGGGCATATTTTATCAGTTTAATACTTAAGAAAATATAAATATTTATTTTATATTTATGTCGTTTTCATTTAACGATATTTTAAGTTTGTAAAATTATACTAGTAAGATAAGATTTGTCCACGTAAAGTTAACAAACAATACTGCTGTGAAATGCGTTGAGTTTCTAATGTTTTCACTGAACAATAGTCTTATCTATTGCTAGCTTTTACACGTCGTATGTGTAGTCCAGTCCATATGTTTCTCAAGTTTTAGGTTAGGATTATTCAAGATTCTTCATGAATAACGGAACATGAAATATATCTAATGTTTTTTAACATATTATAAAGTAATTATTAATATTTGTACAGTCAAAATTATTTATGTTCGGTTTCTTAGCTAAATTTAATCATTCGATGGTGTTTCTGGTTCGATAACTTCATGAAATGCGTTTCCGAACTACGTAACGTGAGTTTTACTGTAGAGAAACTTAGGTTAATCTAACACTAATGAATCAGGTAATGATAAAATGAATAGAAACTTCAGAAACCCAGCATTAGTTGTTTTTACCCGACTGAGTATAGTTTGAGTTTGTATGTATATTGAAGCTTAATGGAATCATTTAAGCTAAAAAGCTGAATCTATATTAACTAGTGAGGTGTTTTCGATTAGTGTTTTCTCCCATAGTTATAGGATCCACAGTCGGTGGTTATTGATTTTTTAAATTAGAGCCATTTTATTGTGTTTTTAATGTAGTTTATTGAGGCTGGAGTAATAAATATAATGTCCATTATTTATTTATTGCGTGAGCGTGAGGCAAGCTGAAGAAACGTTCCGACAGGGCTAAGGCTCCACAGCCAAATAAATCTCTATTCGGATGACACTTTCACACAAGGAGAACGTAATGCACGCGTTGTATTAATAATTCATAGACCCGGCAAAGTTATTGTCGAATATGTATACTAGTATACATTTAAATACAAATATATTAATATTTAATCTGATTTAAGCGCCAATAGCCTAATGGTTTGGGGTACGGATCTTAAGGTCGAGGGTTCGAATCCTGCCATTCGACTATTGTCGTTAACTATATCCTAGCATAAGCCTAGAGCTTTGTTGGAATGGTTAAGGAAAATATTAGTAAATTAACAAAAAATCTACTAATATTTAAAAAAATAACATTAGTGCCAAAAATGTGCGTGCCTAAAAAGTTTAGGTATAAAACTACTAATTAACTTAAGGTTGTATAAAGTTTAACGAACAACCGAGATTTAACATTCTAGATTAATAATTTTAGGACAAAAAAAGATGTAAAACATCGTCTGAGACGTCAGGCGCAGCCTAAACGTGGTTAATTTAAAAAGACAGCGCTCGTTCGGATTTTAATAAGTTTTCTCATAATGCCTGTTTGCGCGGAAAATTTTATTTTACATAAATTACAAGAGACGTCGGCGCGGACGTGTATTAATCCTTAACCGACACGGTTCAGGATAATCCGAAGATATTTCGGTAAAGCAGGCTTTGAGAAGAAAATTAGTCGACGTCTTAATATTAAATGTGTTACAAGGCCTTGTCAATCCAGCCCTGTACCGAGCAACAAGAAAACGACGAGTTTACATTCAACCTTCAAGAGAGCGTACTGTATTCTAAAGGTTGGTGTACATCTCTGATTACAATATAGTTACGTGACCATTAAAATACTTAAGTAACACTCAAATTACTTTAAGGATCAGCATCTGTGGTTCCTTTAGTATTTTTAGTCTTTATCGTCGCTTCTTCTACTCGTTCGCCTCAGTTCTGATATCTATATCTATACTAATATTATAAAGAGGAAAGATTTGTATTTTTGTATGTATTGAAATAACTCAAAAACTACTGGGCCGATTTTAAAAATTCTTTCACCGTTAGAAAGGTAATTTATCTCTGAGTAACATAGGCTATATTTTTTAATTTCACGCGGGCGAAGTCGCGAGCAACAGCTAGTAAAAAATATAGCTACTAGGTCGTCGAACAAGTGTAAACTGCGGTGTCTATTAAAATAACACCCATTCATAGATATAAAGTAAACTTAGTAGATGCTATTTAAGATATAAGTGTCCTTCTTATTTTAACGTCAATATAGTATGTCATAATAAAGTGTAACAGCTGCCTCGGTATAATAAATGTCCATAATTTCGTGTAAGGTAAGCGGATGAATTTAAGCCGAAACATTATTCTTCATTCATAAGTATTTGCAAATAATCTCTCGTCAGCGCTTGACACTTATAAAGCCACAGGATTTTACGGTGAATTTCACGTCGCGTAAATATGCAATGCGGAAAATGAATTCTTACAAGACTTCATCTCGTGTGGGTATCATACGGGAAATTGTCTTAACTAAAAGATAAGTACGAAAAGATACAATCAGAAATATCTGCTAGATTGTGACGTAATTATTTGTGTTAATTTTTATCGTAAGGTGTTAACTGACCGATGTTACGCGATGTAACGTTGAGACGTGCAATATTCGCATCGAGCGGATAACTCGTTGGTTCCTCGAACACTACGTACTGACTGCCTGAATGCTTGCCGTGCAACATGTTAGATTGTATTTGACAGCACTATTTGTTCATTGATGTTACGAAAAAAAAACTTTAGTTAGTTGCAAAACATCACATTTTATTATTTTCTGAATAAGTAATGGTTACCTAGTAATATTTATTAAATGCTAATATTTTTGTTCCACAATAAAACAAAAATGTAATCGAATTTCCGCTTAAATGTTGTTTTTACAGTTTGTAACTTCTAAAAAATAAATTGAACATGTCACAGCTATCTTTTTATAATTGTATAGATTAATTGAACTACAGAGTGAATAACTCTTTGTAAATAATAATACTGTATCTATTGTACTGATTGGGTCCGCGTCGCTTCGACATTGAGTAATAAGAGAAACGTCAACCGTCCTTACAGACCCCATCGTACTATGAATAATGTTCCTATCAAGGACTTTCCTGCTCAAGGACAGTGCTACTAGTGCCCTGGTCGAGATTTGTACGGCGAAGTCTTATGTGAAACTGTGTAATTCACTGACTGGCGCTCCTTGCTCTCCAGCGCCCTGGGCGGTCGCTCAACTGCAATATACCCTAACGCCGGCCATGCTCTAGGATATTTTGACTTCAAAATTACTAGTGATAAATGTATTATACTCTTATAAGCAAACGACCAAGCGATTTATTTTAATACTTTTAAGAGATGAATTTAGAAAAAATCTTTCTTAGTATGCCACTAAGTACCACACTTAGACGCCCACGCAGTAATACATATGCCCACAATTCTGAATTTAGCCATAGCGGTTTTCTTTTTTTTTTATTTATTCAACGATTTTCTCATTTTTTTTAGAAACGTAGCAGTTATCTTGTAGCTAAAGATAATTTTCAAATATTGCTATTGCTAAAGAAAATGGGTAACATCTCATTTAGTGTAGCACTTACTGCGGTGCGAGAACAAATTAAAACAAAAACGTGAGCTGACTGACGGGAACGTTACGTAACCTCGGATGCATTTCTCTAAGAAACTATCGAGAGGATTCCGAAGTGAGATCTCTTTGTAGCTTATCCTTACGATATATTTCTATCTAGCGATTTTCAAACACTTCGGGATAAATCAAACAAGGCTATTATCGCAAAGATTTTATTGTCTGTAAAACAATTTGTCATAAGGCGATCATCGTTATATTACAAAAACAATAAATAAGATTAAACATAACAGTTTTTTAAACTCATTGGGAATAGAGGTGTAGGGATCATTATCTTGTCTTTAAAACGACTGGATCTATTTAATTTACTTTAGTCATATGTTTGGTTTTAATGTTTTTTTTCAAAATAGATGTTATGTCATTGGTTGTAGTATAAAGTATTCTTGTAAAAGTCTTGATCTTGCGTAATAAATCTCAATTTAAATATTCCGCTCCTTTGGCCGGAACATCGTAAGCCAAGCGATTTCTCTTCATTCCGCAGTTTACAAACTAGACTAGACCATGTGTTGCCTTGGATTTATAATGTTAACTACATATAAATTCTCTTGAATCAACCAATCAGATTTTCACCAATAAATCTGTTCTTCTGTAGAAGTTTGAGAGTAGCCCCAGTGGTTGAGAAATTAAGTAGGTTAGCGTGGCATGTTATGAGAAGGGATGAATCGCATGTAACAAGAAGGACGTTAGGTATGAATGTGGAGGGGTACATCGGTAGAGGTAGACCTCGAAAGAGATGTGTGGATTGCGTGAAAGGTGACATGATCAAGAAGGGAGTGATGACTGAGATGACGGATGATAGAGTTATGTTGTGGACGAAAACCCGGTACGCTGACCCTACGGGAGTAGGATACGATAGGGGAGATGATGATGAAATCTGTTCTTCTGTTACAATAAAATAAAACATAGAACTT
Source organism: Papilio protenor (assembly GCA_029286645.1). Lineage (NCBI taxonomy): Eukaryota > Metazoa > Arthropoda > Insecta > Lepidoptera > Papilionidae > Papilio > Papilio protenor. Next base: position 6,551,978 of record JAGSMZ010000011.1, read on the forward strand.
CTAATATTCCCTTTGATACTCTTTCACTGTTTTACATTTAAGAAATATAATAAGTACAGTTGCAGTAAAAAAGCTTTTATAATAAAAGGTTAATGCCGAGATAGTTAATAAAAAAATAATATTCGACTGAGTTTCTTATAAATAGAGTATATCTTGAAATCAGAAGGAAATTCAATATGCTCCTACGTTTTGCGTGACTAGGAAGTCAAGAAGCCAACATTGTAAGAATTTTCCTTTCAACCTCTACAGCTTAACAATATCGCAACGTTGTTCATTTTTCATATTGTATTTTTATACATCATAAAACAAATCAGCTCTACATTATTTAAAATTTGTTGAGAGAAACATTTGAAATACACAATACAGTTACCTTGTACAAAATCTGTTTATAAATATAACAATGTCATAAATATATTTTCCTTAAGGGAATACAAAAAAAAAACCAGTAGCCTTGAATTATCGGATAGGTATTGTCTCGACAAAGTTCATTGCACTTTCATTATATTAACCACTTGCGAATAAAGTGTTTTTAAACATCTCTATGCAGGCGATGTGCAGAGGGTTTATCAGGAATATTTCCGTGACAGTTGCGAGAACATATTCGTAACGCAATCGACAAAATTTATATGTTATGAATTCGTATGCACAAATTTAATACAAACTTTGTCGATGACGTTATTAAATCGTTCTCAGGAATAATCATGATAAGCCTTCAGTAGTAGACGATCGTTACGAGTGAGGAGGAAAGCCTGAGATTGATAAAACAAAGACCGAACGCTGGCTACGTCAAATTTTAAACCTAAGAATAGTATAGTTCGACAAACATTGCCCTGTATGAGAGACAAGAAAATATGTTAAGCTACCTTAAGAACAGAAAATGTCTTTGGAGCATGGATCTTTTGACATCAACACGGCAGGGGGCACCAATGAACTGTGGGTCAGAAAAGTTTGTTGGTCTATGGTTGCAGCTACTGTCAATTTTGTTTTTTTTTTTTTTAAGTGATAGCAAACTTCCGTCAATTTACAAAACGTCTAAAATTGTTCCTAAAAGTACTGCTAGTAGGAAAGCTTTTGTCATGTTCTGCATATTTGTTAATTTATTTCATTTTTATTCGTCTGAGTTTAAACGAAAATTAATTTAAAGATAAAATATTCCAACCAGTTTTTGTCTACTATTGTCACTCTTGTTAACACTAATTCCATTTTAAATGCTGTAATTAACTGTTTTTTAGTCCCTAACGGAATTCTAAAGCAATTAAAAAATTGTCTGCCTTGAAACATAATTTGAAAGGCTATTTTTTAGACGTCGCCTTTGTTCTAAAACTTAGTAATAAATGTATTTCAAAGACAAAAATGTTTTCTAAATTAGACGAACATTATTCAACCTAAGTTTGTGTATAGTTAGTTTAGACTTTACATGTAAATCGATAGATAATGTGAAATTATCATATTCTTGAAGATATTGTTATCCTTTTTTTCTCTATTTCCTTAAAAATGGACGTATAAGGGCTTTATTATAAAAACTTAGCGCGTCAAATACATTTTAGGTTTAACATGCGTTAACTCTTTTATACCGGGACTACGCCCAGGCACGATTTTTGACAATTTATGGCTAATGAAACAATATGAAATGCGAACTCAAACATTAAATAATTACATATACTGAAAGCAGTTGGTGATACATATCTACGGTGGGACATATAACCATGTTGATTTTCTCCATAATATAAACAATCTAACTATTTTTAGGTTATTACAGTAAAAGTTTAGCCGTCACATCTAAATTGGGATGTCTCAACATACATATGTGCCTTTAAATGTTCCATTATAATAAATCTTTATTTGGATACCGCTTTAGTAGAAAGAAAAGGCTTTTGGCGAGACATTTTTCATCATTTGTGAATGCAAGATATAACAAAGTTTTCGACGTTGACTTCGCCGGCGGGGAAATAATGTTTTTACTTTGTGACTCTTTTAAAAAACAATTTTATGACTCTTGCAATCTTCACATACTAGAAAGATCTCAGTTATGACATATTTTTAATTTTTCGGTTTTTTAACAATTTAAAATTTTTCCTCAGCTCAAATACAGACACAGAAGAGCTCGAGTACACCCTAACTTGGTTTACTATGTCTTATGCTGGGTTTCTGAAGTTCCCACTTATTTTATCATTACCTATCGCTTCATTAGTGTTAGATTAACCTAAGTTTCAACCGTGTAAAACTCAAGTTACGTAGTTCGGAAACGCATTTTATGAATTTATCGAACGAAAAACACAAACTAATGGTGAAACGTAGCTGGGAAACCGGCCATAAGTCATCTACTTTGGCCGAACACTGGTTAGTAATAGTATATTTTTTTTTAATTTCAATTCACTTCTTGTTTTTATCTGGCTTCGAAAAAATCAATGACGTTCAGGTCTCTACAATTTTTGATAGATCGGAAAATAACATTTCACTTCTATCATTCCGTGGTTGGGAATATAATCTAAAACGTCGATCAAGTTAGAGGTTAAATGTTAGATGTTGCAAAATACATGACCTAGAATTGGTCTCAATATATCTAAATTGTGTTCGAAGCTGACATTTAAACGCTGAAATGACATTGTTAATTTTTACGTCCGTTGCCTTAAAATGTATAAAAAAACACTTATATTGTATTGTATCTTTATTCTTCAGTATTACGTTAAAAAATGTTAAATTCGTTAAAAGTAAATTGCGCTTGTCGAATTACAGAGGACATAGAATGAAATTTTGCGAGAATCCATTCTTAACATATTCGTTGGTGTACGTTACGCACAACAATCTAATACACAATGTACAATAACGGAATTTATAAAGGTTGTATCGATGACGTTGCCAATACTTTTTCGCAAATTTTCGTGCTTGGCTACAAGTTTTCATCCACGTATATTACGTTCTCTAGGACTCGCGATATGTAACGCGTGTTTACACAGTTCCTTTGCAATATTAACCGTTGCTTTTTGTAAAGTCAACCACAAAACAATACGAGCCCGAACACCAACCAAAAAAACATTGTAACCCGTGTACGATTCCGAACAATGGTACAATTTATGCCTTTTTTGACAACGCTTGTACACTCCGTGCAATAATGACAGACCCGAAACGCGAGCCTTCTAGCCGTGGAATTGTAGGCAAAAATTGCGTACAGTCAAAGAATTTATTTCGCTTCCCACTTAGGATAAGGTACAACAAACTGTCACAATAACAAGAATCTTGTGATTAAATTGCATTGCACGTTTTAAATAACATTTTAACGAAATAAGTCACATAAATATTATAAATGCGAAAGTTACGATGGATGGATGGATGTTTGTTAACAGTTTGTAGCCTAAACGGCTGAACGGATTTCTATGAAATTTAGTACAGATGTAGAGGATAGTCTAGAAGAACACATAGGCTATTCACTTTTGTTTTTTTTTTAATTACGGGCGGACGGAGTCGCGGGCGAAAGCTAATAGGAAATATATTTTAGACTGTACATTCATATCAACTTGTAATATTTTAATTAACACGTTAATTTGACTATAATACTTAGTGCTGGAAGGCCAAAGTTGTATAGATATTTCAATTAAAATTCAAAGTGAGATTAGCAATGCGATTGTCAATTTGCATGCGGAATACACCGGCCATTGCCAGTTTATTTACTGCCAACGCTTAATCATGCGCAATTCTATTATTTATAACGTAAAATAACTTCAGAATGATTACCTATTTTAATATTTTTCTTCCTTTATTTAGAAGCCAAGTACAACATTGAAAATGCTATCAATGTGTTGTTTTTACCTTGTTTTTATGTAGATACGTAAACGATAAAGAGGCGAGAGAGTGTTGTCAGTACAATGTCAAATGGGAATTCGTAGTTTCTGCCTCTGGGTTAGGGTTCATTGAAATAACTTACATTTCTATGCAATTTTTCGTATTAAATACACATCTTTCTTCTAACTAATATAAATGCGAAAGTTTGGATGGATGCATGGATGACATTTGGCATAGATGTAGAGCATGGTCTGGAAAAACATACAGTATTGTGTATTTAAATTCCATGCGGAAGGAGTCACGGGCGAAAGCTAGTAATAAATAAATGTACTTTGCTACAGCTGCAGCAGTCTTTGATTTAGATTCATATCAGGTGAGAAATTTATCACAATGATTGTTATAAAGCGAACGACGACGGACAATAAATCGCGACCGTGGCGCCGAGAGCGGTAAATATCGACGAATGAAGTTCGCATATTTCAAAATCGGTTTCCACTTCAATACCGGCTTCGCTAACTCACCACTGCCTGTACTGGAAACACTTTCAGTGTTCACTACCTCAATAATAACGTATAGAACACTTTGAGTTATGTTTTCTGTGCAGTTTTAAAATTGAGGTAAATCTATTTCGATTATTTAGCAATTTAACATTTTTATATAGTTTGTTGCAGTACTGGAAATTGGTTTACTGTGGTTCTGAGTGGGAAACAATGTTTGTGTTTTGTTATTATACATTTTCTAAACGTCAATTTATTGAGAAGTAGTCATCCTGTTTCGAATTGCACATCCGACTCGAAGGACCATATAAACCGTATCGATACAAACGTTAAAACGTGGATTATAATTGTTTTTATCGATTGCATCTGGCCTTAAATTTTTCACAATTGCAAAACCATTTCAACGATAACAAAATAGATTTCTATCTATATATTCTATGGAATAAAGTACAAATGCTTTGTTAAATAGATATTCATGCACATTATAACCTAAAAGTCCGCCAACATATACTCGCCCGAAAGCAAAATGGCGTCTAAAAAAGAAAGAAAACACCTCTAGTTAGGGTAAAGCCCAAAAAAATCCCATAACTATAATTAAATTACTTGGCTCGTTGCCAGAATATAGGCTAGTTTTTATAGGAAAACGGGTAAATGAGTAAGAGCTTGCATATCAGAAGGGGGAGTAAAAACATTTAAATACAGAAAGCAGACAATAAAGATGATGTTTTTGGGGTTTAAATTAAGATTCTTAGATAATTTACAATAGAGATATCCTTCTCCAATTAGTTTTCATCCAATCTCTCACACAATCATAAATATAGAAAATAAAATAGCTAATTAACTCCAGTATAAAATATTTAAACCGTATTTTTGTTTTGTTTGGCAAATTTTATTATTTCGAACATCCAGTGGCGTACATCATAATGTCCGTTTGTTTAGTTTTTAATTTTCTGCATGGCCGCACACAAACAGAGTACACTTTTCATGTTCATTTGCGTAAATTGTAATATTTTAATGTAATTTAAAATTTTCATGTTTATCGAGTTTTGTTAAGTTTTAACCAGTAATTTTAAAACAAATATTAGGTAGTCTCCAAATGATAAACATCTCTATCGAATTTCAATTTAAGCGAAAAAAGGCTACACTTGGGATCTGGATTTTTTATTAAAAAATCAAGCATTTTTAATTTTATACAAAATATTCTGCTACAAAACTCCAACAAATTGAGATGAGGCTTAGTTAAAAATTTGATTCATATCTTTTTCTTAATTAGTTAACTCCTTCCCCGTGGAGTTAGATTTCTGTCACGGATGGTCAACGATAAGTCATTTAATACATTTTAAATTAAATGGTTACTTTAATAGCCCCTCAGTGGAGATTGCTCATACACTAGTGAAATTTTTTTATTGCATTTTTTGTCATATTATTATAGAAGACATATTAATGTTAGAAAAATTTCATTCTCACGATAAAAGTTGACAATAGCGTGACACGTATATGAAAGAAAGCAATTCTGTCTTTCGTTACAATAAGTGTAGCGAGTGTGTATGCACGACAGAATAGCTTCGCACCAAAGAGATAGTGATTTTCCGACTCAATAGTTGGTATCGTATTCCAACTCGGATGGATGAATATTATGTTTGAAATTTCATTTTTATTTTTCAATTTCCTTTGTACAATTGATACTGGGATGAAAAATGTTTGTACGAATAGTTATATGGTTTTACTGAGATAAAATAGATGAGTTTAGAGTGGCGTAATGGAGTACTATTTACTTTTACGGAAAGGTAGTTTTATGTACTCGTACATGATTTTATCATATACCATGCCTATGTTAAGATGGATATGTGGTGTGACAAGAAGGTATAAAGTTAAGAATGTGTATATTAGAGGAAGTTTTGAAGAAGCGCCAGTGGCCGAGAAATTGAGCAAAAGGTTAGCGTTGTATGGACCTGTTATGCGACGAGAGGATGGGAACATAAACCAGAAAGTGTTTAGATTGAATATGGATAGCTACAAAGGTAGAGGATGACCGAAGAAAGTATGGATGGATTGTGTGAAAGAGGATATGCTTAAGGAAGTGGATTCATATGACGGCTGATAGAGATGTATGGAAGAGCAGCACATACTGTGCCGACCCTCCGAAGGGACAAGGTCAAGTTAATGAAGACTCATATATGATTTAATACTGATAGTTTTTTTAGTATACATTTTTGTAAGGTATTTTAGAATAGGTTTTCATCATCATCCTCCTTATCCTACTCCCGTAGTGGCGCAGTAGGTTTTTGTCCTCCACATAACTCTATCATACGTCATGTCAGTCATCTCAGTCGTCACTCCTTTTTTGATCATGTCACCTTTCACGCAATCCATCCATCTCTATCTAGGTCTACCTCTACCGGTGTACCCTTCCACACGCATAACATAACATATTTTAGAATAGGTTTTATTGGCAAAGTAATTCTTCAAGAAAATCAATCGGTCTTTATTTCTTCAGCGATGTCAGCGGACTTTGCAGGCAAGCCGGCGTGTCACTGTGGAATATAATTTTACACATCAATGGTCGCGTACGGATTTCAATTTCACGTGGATGTACGTAGATAAATCTTTATAGCTGTATTCAAGAAGATGTTATGATGAAATAAATGCATTTAACTTTAAAACAGTTATTACGAAAATGTTTCATAAAGGATATTTAATTTATAGCGCAAAATATCTTTTTCTGAGAAAACTAGTAATTCATTTGATTAATATTAGCATTATAATAACTTACATTTGAATTTAATGTTGTTTCCAACTAGATTAGAATATTTACGAGATTTTTAAGTAAAATTAGTATTAGATTATACTCGTAGTTGAAATCTCTAATTAACCTAATTATAATTATTTATTAACTGAAATATTTATATTATACTAAAGAGATGAAGCTCATAATTCTCATACTATTCAGATGACTTATTTAAAAAATCAGTTCGCGTCTTGTTCTTCTTAATTAGTTTACGTGTAATAATTTGGTTGCGGAGCAAAATTTCCGTCACGGATTATATTACGGTGTTACCGCGGCCTCTTTGAATATTCAGTCGACACGTCCCTAGTTAAAGCTAAGAAGAAATCTTAAGGTTACAACTTCCTGATACTGTTTTAATTAGATAATACAAGAAAATCTAATTACGCATACTTTGAAAATCGCCTTACTGGGATAGACGAGGACAATTATGTTCTTGATACAGATATAAAAAACAATAAATCTGACTTATTGACATGCTATAGACAAGTACGAAGCGAATACGAATGATACCTTATTCTTTGTAATGAGTTAAGCCATTAAAACATTAGGGGATATTGGAATAAACGTATTGACTAGGACCAGCATTTAAGTTGGCACGTCGTGAACTACAGTATTTTTATTCCCGACGTGCCAACTCAAAGTCAATTTAAAGATTTACATTGCGTTAAAAATGTTAATGTTTTAAATACATTTTTTCTTTAGAATATAGTTAAAATTACCTTGTAAGATAATTCTTATTTCATTCCTCGTCTTTGTCTTTCCTAAGTTAAATCCATTGTTATAAAATCGGCAACACTAACAGAACATTAATGAGTCTTCCATAGCTGTCCTGAATTACCAAAGTTTTCGGCGATAAAGGAAAGATTCTTGTATTTAACTTAACAGTCTAGATCTAGATTTAAACTTTACTTAATCTAAATGTTTAATACAAAGATTGGAACAGATTTTATCCCGTTTAATTTTGTAAGAATACCTATGTATTTAGTATTAATGATATTAACTCTTTGTCCTTATCCAACTTTGTTCTTAATTAGTTAATTATTTATTATCGTTTTTTGTGAGTGATAAATTGTGAGTATGTTTCAAAGACATTTAAGAAATATATAGACATAGGGAACAACACTTTTTCACCGGTAATTTCTCCGTACGGTACTATCTCGACTTAGATTTGACACGTCGAGACGCTTCTCGGAGTATCGGACACCAGCTAGAGCTAGTGAAATTATGTAAAAATTCAAGTTTAGTGTCAACTATGATTCCTGTATATATTTTTTTAATCTCTTTGGTATGCATGTGGTATATCTTTTCCTTGCATCGGGTTCAATTTTCAAAGCTCAATTTCACACGTAGAACGTCATTTGTTATACTCGTATTCCTTGAATCTAGAATTAGAATGAAACGGGGCTTTAGAATGAAAGTAGCATCTTTTTGAAATGTACCGATACGAGACATCACAAAGGCGACAGCGCGCTAACCGTAGTTCTAGAAATCTCTGCTTGTTGAATTTGAAGCGAAAAAAGCAATCAAAATCTCAATGTCTAGAATTTTAATTGACTTGTTCAAGCACCAAAAAAACTGTCTCAGCGTAGCATTATCAGAGCTCTAGTCTTGTCCCAGAACCGAATTTATTGCTTACAAATAGACAAAGAAAATTGAGTTTTAACGAAGACAAATTAAAGTGAAGTTGAATCAATTACTGGAGATTTATTTTCGTCGCGAGAAGTAAAAAAAAAGCGGATAAGTACGTGGGGGACCGAGATGTAAATTGAGTTCTTAACTTGAACTTTCTCAGTGCGACTTTGGCGAAAGTAAAAAAACAAATTCTATTTGCAATTTTTGTGTAAGAGTAATTTTCTTTGTATGTCAATGTACTTGTTATCGGATTGAATCAAACTTCTGCAAAGGTAAATTAGATGTAGGGATGATGGGAATTGCCGATTTCTTTAAGTAAATTTGTGAGTATTTTTCAGTAAATATTATCTTGTATTAGGAACAAATATTATCTTGTACAGTCTCATCTTTTATTTATGTTTCCAAGTATGGTCATGATATTTTTTATAGTATATTAACTGTCGCCTGCGATATCGTTCGCTCGGAATTAAAAAATAATAGTCTATGTGTTCTTCCAGACTTGTTCTATTATGTCAACTTTCAGCAAGACCCGTTGAGCCGTTCTAGAGATACGTAGTAACAAACATTCATACTCGTACATATTATACATCCATAAATTTTGCGTTTATAATATGAAGTTAATTTAGCCAAGAGGTGTCACTAAATAATATTTAAATGATTATAATTTATTTTTATAAACATTTATTTTATAACAAAAGATGGAGCTGATTATGATTTTGTAAAATGTTTTATAACATGCCAATACAAGAACATGAGGTGGTGTACTAAACATGACAACTAACATACTAACAAAGAAGTTACATCTGAAAAAATGTTTACTATGTCTAGTCTATATATTTCTTAAAGGTCTTTCATTATGGTACAAATAAATAATTAAAACACCTTTATTGACTAAAAAAAATCACAAATAAAAACAAAAAAAAAACTAGAAAACAAAATTTACAGAACATATTAATGGAATTTAAAAAAAAAATTGGCCAAAAGGAGAAGGTTCAGCTAATGCATACAATGGTTGTTCCTATGCACTAGTCGATATACTTCGTAGGTATTAATGTGTTCGGTGCACCGAGCTACACGGAGCCAAGCCACGTATCAAGAAAGTTTGTTAGAAGTTAGCGCACGCAAATGTCGTGGGATTACTTTCTCGTTCACTTTCAACAATACTACTGATACGCTCTGCTTTGGTCTATGAACTTTGATTTAATTGTAAGATTTATGCTGGGTTGCTTCCGTTTATTTTATCATTACCTAAAAACTCATATATTTTTGATTGAACTAAACAATGGAGTAAAACTCAAGTTACGTAGTTTGCAAACGAATTTCATGAAGTTATCAAATCAAAAACACTAACGAATGGTTAAAAGCTGGGAAACCAGCCATTAATATACTATTATTAGAAGTTACATTCAATTCTCAAGTTAGACAAACTTTTTATGTGATTTTTTAAGATGAACTTATTTTGGTTGAAGTTATTATTTACACTGTATATAGTTCAGTATGTATGTGAAATGTTTATATACTATCCCTCCTAATAATAGACATACGAGCAATGTTAAAAGTATGATGATCATGTAACATTTGGTGTACCATATGTCTACTCGATTGCTTTTCCACTAAATACTTCTTAATTGAATAGCATTAAGGTAGAAATTTGCATGTTAACTTATAAGGCTTTAAACGACAGATTGCATCTGCAAACAGCTTGCGATTACGGCACATTGTGTGATTTTTTGCCATACTTAACCACAAGACCGCACACGATCGAACCTTTTTTGGTTACTTGAGAAAACGTTACTTACAATTAATGACAATTTTAAAGCTCTACATTATGATTAACATACAATTTGTAACAATTTTTTTTTGTCTTAGATTTATGTTTTTAAAACTACACGTATAAGTTATCTAGTGAGTAAAAAAACACTGCATAGTAATGGATTTAATAACTATAAAAGTTCATTTTATTATTTTAAAACGATTTATAACTTTAATGATCATCAATCTCAGATTAAAATTATATTGCTGAATAAATCATAGATTAGAAGGTGCGGTGGCGTCCGCGCTTAATTAAGTCAGCAATGATCGAATACCATGTGATATGAAAGGTATTACACGATTCAAACGTTACCGTGGCTCGGGTTTTACAATCGTCTCTGTGTATCATATGTGTCATTTATTACGTATCGTAGATTCGATTAACTCTAATCCGAATGACAAGAGAGTAATGTTTTTCCTGTAACTTAAACAAATGAATTTATTTGGACGAGTGAGTTTTCACCCGATCCATATTTTTCGGTTTTTTGACTCGTCCAATTCAATTCAGCTGCTATAGTAAGTGGGCAGTATTAATTTTATCAACATTACATAGGCCTCTCCCTAACTCCGCAACATTGCCCAGTTTTGTGTCGCACTTATTCACCAAACTTTCGTAAACATGACCAATATGCAATTAGTTGGTCTAAACTGCGAGCATTTATAAACTTTGTATCGTACTATACAGGTATATATTTTTTTTATTTGCATGAGCAACGGGCTCTGTAGTCTGTCGAGCAGATGGTTGTGGTCTCACCTGGCGCTGCGCGTGCGCAGACACGTGGCTTTATTACCACGGTAACCCGATAACGCTGCACAATTTTTTCATATCAGTTTTTTTATCAATATGCTTGACCACTTTCTTACCTGATGTTGAATTTAAACGAAAATTATGTGGGTGTTTTTTTTTGGTGATTGACAAGTCATTTAGCTAACGCACTGTTTGTTACTATAATAATAATGAGTTAACATAAGCATGCAATTTTTTTTTTGTAATAACGTTGGTTTAATTTACAATTTTTTAAATACGTTTAACATCTTGATGTACGAAATTTTCTTAACAATCTATTCTCATACCCCAATATGATTTTAATGCAACTAAGTATAGGTAGATAGGTCATACTAGTGTCTTTGCCACAAACAATACTCACCGCTGAGTTACATTAAGAGTTATTTTGTTTGTTCTTTTGTTATCTACGTTGTCTTACAAAAAATAAATGAAATGAGGTATCTTGTAATTTGGAGAACAAAGTTAGCTCGTAAATAAAGAAGCGCGGCCTTGCCAGCCGGCAGACGGTATGTAACCGCAACTGTCTTACAGTAATCACATCTAAAACTTTCAATTTAGATTAATTATTTACTTTAATATTTTTGCTTCAATACTTTATAGGTTTTGAACAGTACATGTCATCAAGTTTTTAGTAAATCAAACTTATATTATAAATGCGAAAGTTTAGATAGATGGATGTCTGTTAATATTTCTCCAAAACTACTCAACGGATCGCGCTTAAAGTCGGCACATACATAGGTAAATACTATATCTTTTTATTTAATTTTGCGAAGATGGCGTCTTGGGCATTTTCTTTTAATTAAGAATATAGTAAAAAACGTAAATACCTGACTGCTTATAAATATTCGCGATATTTTAATAGACACCTATAAATTGTAGATAACATTGATTACATTAAGAGCAGTCTAGACGGACCGGGTTCGAACTTTAACGGAATATTTAAAATAAAGCGCAGGGCGTGCACCCCTGATACACTCTGTGTGTAGCTACTCTGTGCAAAAAACCGCACGCTTCCACAATATTGGCTTTGTGGTGACAACTTCGATTACGATGTATTGTTTGATACGCTTCTGCTAATGAGTTAATGTCGTCGTGCATTGGAAAATTATTATATGCTTGCCCTGAAATATTAGGAATTTTATAGAAAATATTTGTGAACAGAATAAAATAGGAAATTCTAAGTGAATTGGTGGTTTATTTCAACACAAGTGTTCGTGTGGTGTACGAAATAAAAGAAAGATGCATAATCCGACTAAAGTAAATCGCATAAAATTGCATCATATAATCCGACCAGAATTGCAGGTATTTGAGTCATAGTTTGTTATACCTATTTGTAGGAGATCGGTATTTTATTTTATTAAATGGTTTTCACGACTCTAAATTCAGTTTGAAACTTAAAAATATTTCAGTCAATCAGAACTAATTTAAGTTAACGTTCTGTTGCATTCAGAATCAAAAGAAGCTTTTAGAATAGAATTTTATTTCCATTCAAATTAATAATCAACAAGACAAAAAAATGCTTTCGTTATTTATTTTATTACTTCAAGCTCTTGCTCACGTCTTCGTCCGCGCGGAAATAAAATTGTAATAAATATTGCCTATCTTTTTTAGTGATTACGTAGCTATTTGTTGGTGAACGAATTTTTGAAATCGGCTCAATAGTTTTTGAGTTATTTCAATGCATACATAAAATACAAATCTTTCCTCTTTATATTATTAGTGTGATGTAGATTCGTTTCTTGGAAAATCACTTTAATCGTTTTACACGTGTAATTTCTATTAACTTCTCCAGAGAAAGAGTTTCCTGTTTTCTATTTATCTAGAAGCTCTACTGAGATTGCATTACACGGTGTCGTGAAAGCTTTTCCTAACGCCTAACTTCAACAGTACGACTCTAGTTACAAAGTCGGTACTGTGGCTATAATAGTTCAAACTTTGATATCCCTGACTACCAACAAACTCACAAATACAACATATGCACATCTATTATTATTCTAAAGTGTTTCTACACAAGATGAAATATTGTTTACGTCTGTATATTTAAACAGACTAGGGAATATTATGGAAGAGGTCACGTTTTTACTGTTTTCATATTCTTTGATTAATATAACTGGGAAAGAATTTATATTGAATTCATCAATGCAATTTATACTGAATATTTTTTGTTACTTAAGTAATAAAATACTATTTCCTATGTAAAATACACAAAAAATATAATTTTGTAAACACTTTTATTTAGAATGGTAAAAGTAATCTATGTATTTGTAATTCTGACATTAACATTAAATTGTTTTGTATTGCGGGTATAATAAAATCAATTTATCGGTCCATTGGCTTCTAATAATGTGTGCGGATGAGGGCCTCGGGTATTGCACTGTGTACTTATTTTCAGGATAACGCATCTTCATATGCGTTGACTAAAATATTTAATGTTCCGGCTCGAAGGACCAATTTTGATAACGAAAGAATATGTGTCAAATATAGATTACGTACGCAACTAGTTTGTAAAATTGTACTATAAGCATATAAAGACCTCTGGACGCTAATTTCGAGAAGAACGGACCTAGCTACATTTAACATTACAGCGGTTTCCCAAACAGAATAACGAATGATTGGAGATGCCTCCTAAGAATTAGAATCCTAGAATATTAATAGGCTATCACTGTGGTAAAATATACACATTTAAAATTGTATGTCATTTGATTTTTATCAACCATTTTATCAATTTTGTCTAATCCGAAGTCTCATAAACATATTTCAGGCCTAACATTTACTTATTATACTTACTTAATGTGAGGTAAATCAAATAACGTTATTCGTAATACATTACCAATCTATCTGCGCCACTAAATTATTGCTTATTCAAAAGGTCAGAAGCGACGAGACTCGTTTTCTAAAGTGCTTCTAGTAATTTTTTATCATAAGGACATCGAAACAAAACGAAGGGTCCAATTTGCCGAGATTAGCTACTCCGCGAGAGGCATAGAATAAAGTTGTACACCAATTTAGTCTGCATACACCGCTCGGCATACAAATAAGCCGCCAATAAACTTCGGTCCCTTGAAAGCAAACTGTCAAACGACCCTAAACATTTCGAAAGCTTCGCCAACAATTTTAGTTGTAATGTTAACAACAATCGGAGGTCGACTGGAAAAAGGTGCTTTATTGAGTTAGATTCATTAGATGTTTGAATTTTAATGTTGAAAAAGGTTATTCTAAACACGTATGTATTTGTTAATTAGATTTTCATATGTCTTTAATATTAAATAACGCTATTACTTTTTTTTAAATAGTAGTAGATTTTTGTTAATTTACTAATATTTTTTATATCATTTAACCATTCTAACTATGCCCTAGGCTTGTACCAAGACATGGTTCAGGACAATAGTCAAATGGCGGAATTCGAACCCTCGACCGCAAGATCGGTAGTCCGTACCCCAAACCATTAGGCTATTGGCGCTTAATTATTACTTCTAGAGTTTGGAAACATTGATAACGGTACTTTATCTAGTGTATTTTTCTGACCTGAAATATTCTCTAAGAAGTGTAACTTTTTCATTGAACAAAGAATAAATTTAACGATTCATCGGGCAAATGCAGTGTGCGCTCTCAGCGTTTCCACCTTCAACTTTTGTTTGATGAATAAAACTTTAATGACGTTACTATATTCATTGTAAGAATACTAACGTTGTGTGACTTTGGGAATATTATTAAAAAAAACGAACTCTAACTTTTACTCAATTTTTTTTTAAAAAATATACAACGTTCTGGATAAGGTCAACGACCGCTCAGGTTTTGGTATTCACAATATCTACGTATAAACATGCAAAAACAAAGAAAATAATCACAGCTGTCAAACAAACTTTCCTCAAACAAGAATTTTAAAAATATCTTCGTTACGATCTTCGTATGTTTGAGGCAAAACATTCCGCAGATTTTTGAAGCGAAGTGCAAAATGTGTATACAGAAAGCTAGAATGACAAGCGTTAATCGAATTAGATACTGTTACGCTAAATTACGTAGATTTTTTATTAATATACAACAAATATGATCATCATAATTTCTCTTATTTCGTTAGGACAGTCGACATTGAACTTTTCTTACATCATATCTGAAGTCACTTCTTTCTTACACATATCATCTTTAAAAAAATCGATACGTATTCATTTTACGTTCATATTTATGCTCATTACTTTATTGTCTGTGTCCTTAATTTCCATAGTATTAACAAGAACATATCTTTGATTTAAAAGAGATTTTCAACAACGAAATTGTAAAATGTAAAAAGACACTCGGATCAATTCGAAACAAATAAACTATCCCAATTGGTTGTTAAATAGGTGTTCCCTCGGCTACTTTAGTAGGCTATTGATAGAGGCTCGCATCCCCTCGCTGCCAGTTTTACAGCTCCAAGCTTTTCACTAACGGACTCCGGCGTACTTTTACGGGGCGCCGGGAATTAATTTGTTGTATACGATGGTTGGATTACCGAGGGTTTTATGGATTTTTGGTTTAATTCTCGTTTCTTTTTCTATATTATTATTCCTACTTGTGTAACTGTCTACAATAATGTACTTTAAGCAATGAAATTGTCTTTAAATAAAAAGAAATATCAGGTTATAAAAACTATCAGAACTAAAGAGCGATTACGTTTTACCAATTATGTTAATAGTTTAATATTTTTAACAGATAGTAGTACAAAGTATATGAACTAAATCTAGGAATATTTACCAGAATTTCTCTATTCCAGCATTGAGTAATTGGTTCTAGCAGTAGTTCTATCGCCACTGGTTGGCGGTGTTCCCTGAGGAACCACATAGGATTTGACCTTAGTCGTCACTCGCGTAATTTCAAAAGCCATTCGGACTTCAATCTCACTGACTAGACTTTAGCACTTGGAATTCCTGGTACAATTACAAAATTGAAGTTAAAGAATTTTGAAATAATATTAGTTTAGTAGTTAACTATTGTAAAATTTACAAGGATTAGTTACTTTATTAACTAATAATAAAAGGAAATGTATTAAAACTAAAAATGGTATGGTCCGGCATAAGGAGTACCACTTTTTAAAAAAAACGCGAAATAACTGGCAGTTTTACGTTATTAAAAAAACTACTTAAATATAAACTAAATATCATCTAAAATCCTATTTAATTTGTGACTGATATCCGTCTTTCTTGGTAAATATAGGCCAAGAAGTAAGCAATAACGCTTCTATGAAATATGTTCATGCCGTAAAAGATTAAGGCCGAAAGACTTAATATTCTTATTCGCCGGTGAAATGGCTCTGTATCGTCGTGGTGGATCTAGAACTTTATAATAAACACTTAAAAACAATTTTAAAAGTTTCGAATTAAAAAAAAGATAGGTTAAGAATTTTGTAGGAATAAAATTTAATTTGAATTTCTACCTTACTTACATACTATTTAGCAACAGAAATCTATGTGCAAAATACCAAATCTCTAGGTAATTTCGGCTATGCGTAGATTAGTTAGTTAGCTAGTCACTCTGTCAAAGTTAGTTTCTTCTTTAATATAGAAGAATATACAAACAAAAGTTAATTACAGTTCGCAATATTCCATTAGGTAGATGGTGATTGCGAACTGGGATCCGCATGAGAGTGAGCCTATTGCAGAATATGCTCCGCTCTAACAGCGCTACATTTTCACAATCGATAGCGATAGCTTTTGAAATTAACATTCCCTTTACAAACAGTCCGATTGAAGTCATTAAAAACAATTGAAAGTATTTAAAAACAGTTTATTTGTGGACTAATTAGTTCTTTGTAAGTTTCATGTGAAAAAGGTTTTTAAAATTATTAATGCTTTATAAAAGTACTAGATTTCGCCCGCGACTCCGTCCGCGTGGAGTTAACAAAAACAAAAGTGAATAGTCTATGTGTTCTTCCAGACTAACCTCTACATCTATGTCGAATTTCATCGAGATCCGTTCAGCTGTTTAGGCTACAAACTCTGACAAACATCCATCTAAACTTTCGCAGTTATAATATTAGTAAGAGTAAAATGTACTAGACTACTAGTGTTTTGTTTTTACATCGGTACTTTTACGTTGCATTATTTCAAAGGCAGACCTACAAAGGAGCTCATGCACTTCCATTAAATTCTTAGGGCCATCGGTCAATCAGTGTGGGGGTAGAGCATAATTGCCGTAGGCTTTAGAGGCAGTAACAACAAACGCCATCATTTCCGTAATAACATAGTATAAAGGGATGACGAGACGGGACGTAAAGCGTCGGCGGTAGGGAGCGCCGTGGAAGAGCTCATTCTCGCGTCATACGTTCCGCGAACGAACGTGCCGCGCGTCCGTCGTTCACACCGTACGTAAACTTTCCCGATATACGAAAGAAAGTGCTCTGTGTTATGCATTCGGACGCAACGAATGCGGTGTAAAGTGACAAAGTGATAGAATAAATTAATGAAACAATTCATCTAAGTGTTATTTACACCGATGGGAGAGCTTTGTTGTTAACGGATGAGTTTAAGCCGAAGATAATGGGTATGATATATGAATGTTTTTGTATTATTTCCTGTTGTCATATTTATTGCTTTTTTAATACGATTATAATTTCTGTATCTCTTATTTATTGCCGTGGTAACTATTTGGATTAAAAAAAAAGTTATAGATGTTTTCAAATATTTTTTTTGGAAATTTTGCATTATCTGAATCATAGTTACGAATAAAAAGGAATGAAGTTACGCATGTACTTAAAATGACATCTGATATTTGATTACTGTCAGTTTATACAGTTTTTTTTCTATTCCCCAATTTAATTTAACGGAACATAGTGTTCAATTTCTTCTTAATAGGGCTGATATTGTATTTAAAATTAAATTCTAAGTGAAGTAAATTATTTCGGAAAAGGTACGCAAAGTAAAAGATTGTAATATGAAAAGACGGCGCTAATTATTTCCGTTTATTCAAATTGAATTTTTTATTTCCTTTACTTTCTTTGTAATTTTGGGTGGTAATTATTATTTTTTAACCTCAGGAACAAAATACAAAAGTCATCAAAGTCCACATAAAAATGTAACCTCAATTTTATATTTATAACAGATTGTATTCTAAAATATATTTTTTACATTTAGTTCACAGCAAAATTACACTACACTGATTAACGTGTTTAAATAAACTAGAACGTAATATCGCTGGCTGGAAATATGAAACAAGAACTATGTTTATAGTTTTTAATTTAAACACCAGATGCGACAGAAAAAAACCAAAACCTTCCGGATGAATTATTTATGTTATAAACACCAATCGGACGGCATTATTAAATATGTAGAATGTTTTATTAGTCTATGGTGTAATTAACCTACTACTGTTTTTATAAACTTGCCATAGGAGAAAAAACTTACGTCATTTTATGATCAAATGCCCGGAATAGTTATAACGGACTAATAATTTACGATAAGTATAAGTACACAGAATCTACAATAAATAGTTCATATAATATTTAAATTAAATCTAAATTATCTTATTTTAGCAGAATGTTAATAGTTAAATTTATTCTAATTACTAGCTTTCGCCCACTAAGTTCGCGTGGTATTTAAAAAAAAGTAGCCCATGTTCTTCCAGACTATGCTCTACACATATGCGAAATTTCATCGAGATCCGTTCAGCGATTTAGGCTACAAAGTCTAACAAACATCCATCTATTCATTCAAACTTTTTTTAATATTTGTAAGATTAAATTTGCATAGTATTAAAAATACATTTTCACGATTACGACGAAAATTACAAATCAACAAACAATTTTTTACTATAATTGTCAATTGTATTATTCCGCTATTAGAAAGAATTAGAAAAATCGAATATAAACTCATTAAATCAAGAATTAATATGAGGCTGTATTTATAGGTATTAAGATCTGATTTAGAAATAACTTAGTTTCCGATGTATTTTGTATTTTCAGTTATTGAAATATACAAAAGGCAAATTAAGACGATAGTCGGCCGGCGTAAATCTTTTAGTGAGCAAACTTTAGATTTCCATTACCAATTGAATTATTAATGTTAATTGACTGATAGCGTACATATACTATGTGGCCGATTATGGTATTACTAAAGTTTTAATTGCGATTTGAATTTCTAATCGGGGAAAGAAAATGTTGTTATCATACAGTCATTTGTTTAACAGTGGTAGAGCCCGCTTTAACATCTTCGCACGAATGGGTCGGCTCGCCCGGTATAATACCACGACCACACAGAAGAGAGGCGTGAAGTGGGAGCAATTCCGCGTTTCGTCTGATGAGTGTGGTGCCGGAGGCCCAAATTTATTCCCGTTTCCGTTCCACCCTCTTCTTATAAGGAAGGGATTGGATGGGGAAGTGGATTTGACGGTGGAGGAGACGAATTGGAAGGGGAAATGTCTTCTTTATGTGCGTCTCCTCCTCCGTCGATTTAGGGTAGGCAACGCGTCTGCAATTGCGGATGTCTATGGGCAGCGGTCGCTTCGCCATATTGGCGGATTTAGGTGGCCGCTTGCTCGTTTGCCACTTTATGATATAAAAAAAAAAATTGTTTCAAAGATAATTTAAGAAATAGAGAGACAGGTAAAGAAAGCAAAGATGTTTTTTACTATATTATTTAAAGTCCATTTAGTTTTGTTTTACAAGATTTTAACGTAAGAAAATTCATGTTACGTACACTTTTAGAGTTTACTTTTCTAACTAGTCTAGAATTTAAACATGAGTGAAATTTATGTATGTCTTCGTGCATATCGTATTGCTATTGTCATCAGAATAGTAACATTAGCTGATGATAGAGGGAGCTAGTTGTTTCTAGGAAATGACTAACAAGCTGACATCGGATGTTAATTGCTTTGTGATGTTAATTGGTGTGTAATGTATATCTTAATTACAGATACGTCTACTATAAAATTATGTTTAGATTTTATATTAATCCATACTTCTATTATAACGTGGAAATATTTGTATTTTTGTATGTAATGAGTGGATTTGACGGCGGAGGAGACGCATAGGAAGGGGAAATATTCTCTTTATGTGCGTCTCCTCCTCCTTCGATTAAGGGTGGGTAACGCATCTGCAATTGCGGATGTCTATGGGCAGCGGTCGCTTCGCCATTTTGGCGGATTCAGGTGGTCGCTTGCTCGATTGTCACCTTATATTATAAAAAAATGTAAGATATTCACTCAAAAATTATTGGACCGATTTTGAAAATTTTTTGCTTTGCCTTATTGTAAGATTGTTGTTTTATATTTTGCACAGATAAAGTCTATCTACATAACTGTCTTATTTTTTATGTTAATGACCTATGTGATTTTACATAGTTTTCTTTTTTAAAAACTTACACATAGTTAAAAACTCTCTGTTTATAAGTACATCAAATAATAGTTGTGTGATGTGTCTGAAAATATCTAAAGAAAAACTAATCTATGTGCATATTTGTTACTCAGATATAATAAACAAGTTTTAATTAACATCGATGTAGCCTTAACTTAGTTAAAAGTGATGGGAAATATCGATAACTTTACTCGTTGTTAGCATTGATGTTCTGACCCAACAATTACAATTTAAAATAACCTATTATAATATCTAGTTTATAATATTTACTTTAGTTCATAATTGTATGTCATTAAATAGATTCGGAGTTAAAAAAGGAGGGCATATAATTTAAAAAACGATGAATTTAAATAACATGTTTAACTATGATTATCGTTATTGGATTTTATAATTTAAAAGTAGACAATTAATTTTATTTCCTTAGATTGCTACGTTGATATCGTAGCTAATTAAAATAATCACGTGAAAGTAATTGTATAAGCCTATCCCATTTACCTATAATTAAAAAGCATAATAAAAAAAATCGAAACTGACAACAATTAAACTACCGCCAATTTTTAATTCGGACTACAGACATAACGACTACACGGCTGACGCGTATTTACTTACAAAATGTCAACATTTGCTACGATATTTTGAAAGTCACAGCAACTTCTGTAATGAATCTTGAAAAACAGGTTGCGTGAGACGATATCGATGACAGATTGTCGAAAACCCGTGCTTGTATATGAACCTCTACCACATTGCATTACGTTAAGTCGCTTAGCGATTGAAATCGCGAGGTTTCGAAAATGTATATCGTCGTATATGAAGGGCCGTACTTCGTAATATTATCATATCAAAATAGTTTTATCATTCACATAAATAGTGGTATAAATAGTTAAAGAAGAATTAATTTAATGTGCAGTTTAAACGCATAAGTAACGCTTCAACAATTCTAAAACCTGCTCGTTTAATTAAGACGATTTAATCCCGTTATTTCATAGTTTTCGGTCCGTTTACTTTGGAGTGCTTTTATTAAGATGGAATACGTTATAATTTACTTTTGCTAGCGCCAAACGAAACGCAGACTGCCAGTGTACCGGCAAAGTTTCTTTGTAGCGCTCGCTTTTCCAGAATATTCGAAATGCATGAAGCTACGTGTGTTCGGTTTATGTATTCAAGCTACCGTTAAATTGATGTTTCTTAAGCAAAGAACAACTTTACCAAGAAGTTACTCTATGTACGAAGCAAATCCATTACAATATTTGTCTGGATATTCTGGCTCTTTAATAACAGGTCTGCGTGTTATATTTTGAGTTGGAGATCACCACGTGTAGATTTCTTTGGTCAAATATTGATATGGCGTTTCAATTTAGGTAATGTTTGTTTAATCAATTGTGATGTGTTGTTTTGTTGATATTTATTTGTTCCCCTTAGTGTACATTATGGTGTTATATGCGTGGTATGATTGAGATGATAGAGTTATGTGGAAGAGAAAAATCTGCTACGCCGTTCCTACAGGAGTAGGATAAGGGGAAGATGATGTTTGTGGTGTTAAGTACCGGCGAAAACTTACTACCGACAACTTAAATGGTATTTATCTCTACTTGACTAATCAATTTATTAACAAAGGCTATTTTTTGTATATGAAAGTAATTGCATTTTTATCGCAAGTAGGTTTCTTATATTTTTATGACCTGGCCGAGTAATAAATTCAAGGAAAAGACTGATTGTGATCTTCAATTGAGCAGACATGTTATTTATTATAAGGGCTCGTACAAAGTTGTACCCTCCTTGTTGCTCACCCTATATTTGATTGCATGCTGTAACAGACTTTCTTTCCGATACACATTACAAAGACTTATATTATATTCTCTTGCACTTTCTGGGTTACTATGGGTTTTTAAAAGGATAATATTTTAAGTTACTGCTTAGCCTATTTAAATGAGTTCGTTACGTATCTATTATTATTTAAAAATTAATATAGAGGAATGTGTAAAAGTAATGAATTAACTCACACTACATCAGGCAAACACTTCGTTCACACAAAAGTTCGTACTACCTTTTATGCGCATTATCTTTACCGTAGGTTTCCATTGGCAATAAAATATGTACAAATGTTCAGCATTTGTACATATTTTATTGCCTCTTTAAAGTGATTGAGGAATGTAACTTAATGTTCCTGTGTTTCTGAATAACCTACGGTTTGCTTTCTATTTGTTCAACGAAATTTCTGTTTACATACACGTTTGTTGGTCACAGGTGTAAAATCTGCTTTAGTCGGTAAATCAAATGTCGGTTCAGGAACTTTACAATCTCCCAACTTACGTTGTTCTTAAGTAATAAGTACACATTTTATACATGTAGTTGATAACTTTGGGTTATATACTTAGATGCAACTGGTGCTTGATTAAGGTTAGTTTGAATATCTTTGCTTTGATATTAACATAAAAAACAATTTTAGGATGTATTTAAAAATATTAAAGTAAAGTTGCAAAAAATGTAAGAAAAAAAGTGAATATTGTTTATTCTATCAGCTTAATTCAGGTCATAATCAAGTTCGTGGCTCATATTTATAATTAAAAAAAAAGTTCTGTACCGTCAAAAGAGAAATGACGTAACTGCCAAATTGTTATATTTCCCCTTTTACCAATGGTTCTTAAGTGAGGAAGTCATCAATTTAACCCGTATATTTTTTAACGAAATAACGACTAAAGCATAACGTCTTATTTTGAATTATACATGAGCCAAATTACTTTTTAGGGTTAGATTGCATTTTTATGTCGTTTCCCTGGCTGACAAAGGACGTTACTAAGTTAGGTTTATTATTACTTTCCCCCTTTAATTCAGTTTTATAGAGATTTTTCTGAATTATGCACAGAAATTACCTTAAGGAAGACTTTTAGGTTTTTTTTTAAATTAGTTAAAGTTCTGATGAAGGTGATGGAATTTCGTTCGGAGGAATATTTTAGCCATTGAAGAATTAGTTGTAAATTGATACATTTTTCCAATTATAACAATAGAGTTGTAAACATTTATATTTCGTTTATTAACATTTTGCTTATGCCTGTTCTTATAAATATATTTTAAAATGATTAAATCCATTCGAATTCGAACCATACTCGGATTTCTAATTCCTTTCAGCCAGAGACAATCGTGTTCAATAGCCCGTTGAAAACTTTATGTAGATACACTACATTAACTTTGAAAATAAAAATTCATTTAGAAAAGATACAAAAGTAATTTTGACGCCTTGTACGCGTTAAACGTTTTGTTTGCTTAAATTACTCTTTTATGATCGGACATTTAAGCTATAAAGAACTTCTTAATTAAACCTTGGATTGTCGAACTCGGGATCATTGTTCGATTCTCAATTAGTTGATCAATATGTTTTTTTTACTATAAATGTATTAATTTTACGCCTAAATATGTAAACTTTATTTTTTAACTATAAGATAAAATTATCATTAATAATAAACTTGTAGTAGCATAGTTTTAGTTCCCTATTGTCATATTTGTACACAAAGAATTAAATATTATAAACAAATAATTAAGGATCGTTACTAAAAATATCCATTTATTTGACAAGATTTTGTATTACATCATTTAAAAACGCGCTCAAAATAATTTCCATATTTTTCCACAATATGGCGTGGGTATTTATTTTTCCAGTCATCAATCAAAATATACTTGACAAATATAATTTAAACATTATAGATCGTGTCGAATTATACACGTTAACATCATTGAAGCGTAATATTTATTGAGCCGGAGAAGTTTACCAATAACCGTAGTGCGTTAGCGGGTCGTGCGTTTCTCAAGCGGTCAATTGATTAAACGAAGCAATTAAGCAATCAGCGTTCAATGGCGGCGGTCGATTGTCGCAAATGAGAGCTGCTTCGGCGCACGTATGTTCGTTAGCGACGCTAAACCGTTGTAATGCACATTGGGCCGTTTTCATTAGCTTTTGTGCTTTTGATGACGTCACGAATTAGCAAAGCTCGCTAAATAAGTTGTTATGCTTTTTCTTGTGTTTTGTGTATACCAGTGTGGAAGTGATCACGTGCTTACTATATACTACACTAGAAAGTAATTAATATTATAATATAGTGTTTTAATATAAAATTACAGAATTAAATTTATTAGTTAACATTGCAATTTTTCAAAGTGTTAAAGCACACACTAGCGACGAGATTATTCACTATATATTCGTCACTTTAATTTCATATCAAATACATAATAAAACACCAATCGGTTGTATGAATACACCGACAGTTAAAAAACAATAGATAAAATATAGAAGAATTATATCAAGCTTTTACTAAAAATTCTATCGCAAAATCCATATTGTTATTTCATAAAGAATAAAATCATAAAGGTTTCTACAAAAAAATCTGGATAGCAATAAATAATAGAACAGATCGAAGCTTTGTTTCCTTTTATTGCTATTCCTTTAACTTTCACAAAACGATATCTAGTTTTATTTTTGACGTGCGGAATGAAATATTGATTCAGTATTCCCAGATATTGAGTCTATACCTTCCAATGAATCTCATGCTTCGACTTAGCGATTAGTTTTCATTAATTGTTTTTTATTAATTCTTCGATCAAAAGTGCAGTTTGAAAGTAATTTCTGTTCATTAATTTTATTTTTCAAAGGCGAAAGACTGACTGTAACTATAAAAAGGAACCTTAAAACAAAAAGTTTTTTTTTAATCGTTTTTTACGTTTTAAGTTGTGATTTCAATATGATTTCGGTGTATCACATAAATCATAGTGTAGGGGCCAGTATTTATTACAAGTTCTGTACGCCATATTTAATTTGTTATTGTACTAGTTGTGGCTCGCGACTTCACCCGCTTGAAATTAAACAATAATAAAAAATGTATGTGACTCAGCAATAACGTAGCTTTCTAATGGTGAAAGAAATCGGTCCATTATTTTTTGAGTTATTTCAATAGATACAAAAATATAAATCTTTCCTCTTTATATTATTAGTAAAGATAATCCTATACTTAAACTTCATATTAGGATCAGGTAGTGTAGTGTAGTAGAGTTGTGTAGAGCTTTATATGTTCACATGAAATAATTATGAATTAAACACCTAAGTAAATACAATAACTACGAGTTAATATTTCCACTATGCAAAATAAACTGCATCAATATCTATTTTAATGTTTACGCTATAAATTGCTTTCTTTGACGTCGTAGGGAGGGAACTGACAGTCGCCACCTCCCTCGCCTATTTATACGAGCAACTTTAAAATTGAATGTCAAGTCATATTAGAATCGAATGACTTAAGCCAAAACTGTTTCCTTGATGCCGGCTAAAAATATGACAACGTCGTTGATAAACGGATTTCTATTACCACCTAATTGACCCACTTCTCGGTGTTGGTGCTATTTCGAGCGTAAACTGCAGGTTTTGTTTATCGAACGGTCGAATTATCTGCACATTGGGATCTTTATTGAGGAAGACATAAGCTTTAATATTAAAAAGGGCATAAAATCAAGTTTTATTAGCGCTACGGTCTTACGTACGGGTACGTTTTCAACGCCATCTTGTTTTGTTACTTGGTATCATTCAATTTTAAATCAATTTATATTTTTACACGTAACAAAGTTTGAGTTTTGAACCACACCACTTTTTATTTAATCTGCTCTAATAAAAAGTTAGTGGAAGCTATACTTAGTCCAGGGGTGGTGAACCTTTATTTGTTAACGAGCCATTTTTCTAAATACTTTTGACCTTGTACTTTTGGGTATATTCTTTAGCGGAAAAATCATTCGCGCTTGCATTAATACCTACTTACTCCTATGTCACACGTTACTTTCGTAGTGGATATTGAGATGCATGCCAATGGTTCGCCATCCCTGCCACAGTCTGTCCAAATCATTATTTCCTTGTGGTAATACAACACTAAGGGTTTATTATTTTTATTGCATCTTACTGTCATTAAATTTATTATGGCATTAGGAGTGTTGAGGCAACAAGTTTCAAAGCAGTAGTTTGTTTACAAACTTTATTATTAGAGAGGAATTACGGCCATGGTGTATCCAACATAAACATTGTTACATTTGATTCTTGACGTTTCAGTGAATTCTATGGAAGCGTTCAATTTTATCGTTATTCTTGTAACACTGTTTATTAGCGTTAAAATTCAACCAAACACAAATGTTCGTATTTAATTAGTACAGATAATTACATTTTGGTAACCTAATTATACAAAACATGCTTTTCCCTGCGACTGCGGGGAATTAAAAAAGTTTTTTTTGTAATAAATGACACCTATGAGGTATTGTAACTTTTTAATGGCGATAGAATTTTAGAAATCTATCCTGTAGTTCTTGAGGTATTAGTTACATAAATAAATACAATTTAATCCACTTTATAATATTAGTATACGTAAATAGCGAATATCACACGTGAGTATGAATTGAGTATAAAGGAAGTATATTTCTATTACTTATATAAATTATTAGTATTTAAGGAAATAAGACAGCTCATGACAATCACAAACATAAGGACAAGATGGAAAATCTAAATATACACATTATTATTATGCGATCGCAAAACTGCACCCAAATGGCTGCCACGTCCGGTGCGATCAAAGTGATCGAAACAGGCGACACGAGAGTAGCTTTATTGCACGCTGTTTGGCACACGACTGCCATATCGTGGTATAGATTGACTCAGTAAGTTAGGAGACACCATTAACAATGTCGCATACCGGACACTTCGACTGAGAGTTATTAAATACGATCCAATATTCAGAATTGTTCACATGCATGTTTGATTGGCACAAACCTGGTTACACTCAGGTTTGATTTGAGTTGCTTCTTGATGTGGACATTGTTTGTTAATTTTGTGATATTTGCTAAGAATATTGTCCTTTTAAATTAAATGTTAAATACCTTGTAAAGATTTAATTTAATTTTGATTTTAGATAGTCGAGTAGTAAATTGGGTTACGCAAAGTGTCCTGTTTTTATAAGGTCAAATTACATCTTTTTTATTATAATTTATGTTCTTAAAGACACTTATTAACAATCATAATCTTACTTCTTGTATTCTGCAATAGGAAAGAAAAGAAGAAAAGACTGTTCAATAGTAAATATCTAGACTACAATTTAAATAAATATTAAATAGAAGTTAAAGTGCGGTAAAAGCATTTCACAAACAATTGTGAAATCGTTTGAAGTACATTAATTATTTAACAACTATACTATGATGACCGTAGTTTTAACAAAGAAACAAAGTTAACAATTCGCAATTTCGAGAGTTACCGTTCCTAGGCAACTCAGTGACGGCAATAAAACATTCAAACATACTGGTAAATTTATCTCGACACAAATATAAACCATATGTTATTGATGATTATAATTGAAACTACGGCCGTATCATTTGTACTTACACATATTCGACCATGTATTGGAACGAATCTGTAAGAGCGGGACACATCTTTGACTAAACTATCGAACAACTGTTGAGCGATTGTCGATTGTTTCGCAGCCAATTCAACTGTTTAGTTGCACAACTATAAATCGAGTAGTGTGCGCACCTCCATATAAGCTCATAAGAATCAAAGTCCGACTAAACGGTGGTGAGATACTCGTAGATTAGTCAAAGACTTCGCTTCGTAAACGCCATTTGGAATCTGTCTGCCGTGAATTATCTGTCTGAATTTTAATGGACTTTTAGAGTTTATAGTGAAACAAGAATGTCCAGCGGATCAGTTGTCAGAAAATATATAAAACCTACATGGATATAGAAAATGGTATAAAAGAAGGGCACTAGAAATTAATTCCACTTATACCCGTCGGGTCAGTTTGTCAGTCTATAAGCATGATCGTTTAAGACGCTGTTGTATATTTAAATGTCGTTTCAGTTTGGACCCTTTGTGATTCCTTTCATGCTCTTTGGTAACACAGAGACTACAATTTGTTACCCACGATATTTCTATCAACATGTCACATCATAATAATAAGCTAAAAGATAATGACTACAACAAATAATCTTCCACGCTTTGAACCCATACAATTAGCTCATTTCATGAACGAACCGCCATATGCAATTAAAATTTAAATGAAAGATTAATTTTACATACACAGTTCGGTTGGACAATGAATTATTAAAGTATTCGGTTATTGAAATTTAAAAACAATTTTGTTATATTCAAACGTTCGTGTTAACGATCGGTATTTATAATTAAAATTCAATTTAGTTGAATGTAAAATCATACTTCATACTAATATTATAAATGCGAAAGTTTAGATGGATGAATGGATGTTTGTTAGAGTTTGTAGTCTAAACGACTGAACGGATTACGATGAAATTTGGTATAGATATATAGGATGGCCTGGAAGAACATATAGGCAATTCACTTTCGTTTTTTTTTTCATTCTACGCGAAAGGACTCGCGGGCGAAAGCTAGTTTATTAATAAATCTGTTGAAATTATGGTCATATTTTTAACATGTGTTAATACAATTAGAGAGATTGTATACACATTATAAATAATGTAACAACAACGCAAATAATTTAAAACGCAAAAGTAAGTTACGAAAAATACTTTTATATGCGGAAACAGTCCGCTAGAGAGAAACATTCTTAAACAATGTGAATTCTTTAAAAGTGTACAGAAAAGAAAAAACAACAATTGAATCACTCATCCAAAACTCTGAGAGCTTTTTAAGTATTTCTTTTGCTCTTTAAGTAATGATCTTTGATTCCATCTAATGAACATAAATATCGATCAGTGAGGTATTATTTTTTTAATAGAATAACTTGACTGATACAATTACTTTTGGCATTTATCTCAAAACAAGACGCTAAGCTTTTTTTAACAGTGGTAGAGCCCGCTTTAACATCTTCGTACGAATGGGCCGACTCGCCCGGTGTTATACCACGACCATACAGAAGACAGGCGTGAAGTGGAATCAATTTCGAATTTCGTCCGATGAGTATGCTTGCTGGAGGTCTAATTTTAGTACTCTTCCCCTTTCCACTCTTAACACTAGGAAAGGATGGGAAGTGGAAGTGTATTTGGCGGAGATGGGATGCATAGGTGGGGGAATATTCCTATTTATGTGCGTCCTCTCCAAAATAATAAGGTAGGCAACGCATCTGCCAGTGCGGATTATGCAGATGTCTGTTATCTGATATCTGTTATTGAAGTTCTATGTTTCACTGTTTCATGTTCTTTTTAATAATTATCTTATTGATATTAACAATTACGACCATTACAACGTGTCCGCACAGCGCAACATAAATCCGACGCAACGGACGTCACAATAGTGATATATTAGGACAAATGTTATTACAGTGTTATGTTATTTTTGGCCGTTCCCCCGAGTTATACGAATTCAAAGCAAACAACCGTCCGCGCGTCCTGACAGCCAGGATATATCGAAAACAGAATAACTTTAATAAATAAAAATTAATTAATTATACTGTTTGACAACGATTTTTATTCTATTCGACATCGATGCTTGTGGACCATACATCAAGGTGAAGAAATTCTTTGCGTAGACACTGAAAAAAGCAATAAATCTGAAATAGAAATTTATTACTGTAGGATTAAACTACACTATGATCTTAGGCACACGAGAAAAAAGAATGTGTAACAAGATAAATGAAGACTACTCGCGCCATCGTATGCCGAGTAGTAAAACCGTGCATGCGGCGCTTTAATGCATTGATGTAACTGAACAATTACGCCGCTTGTCACTAGATGGCGCCGTGGTTCACTTACATGCCACTATCGATGTACATAGATGGTTTCGTGACCTCGGCCGCCGTGACCAGCTTTGAGTGAGCTTGAGGTGCGCTTGGTTAGTCGTGGTGTGCTTACGCTAGGCACTCTGGGTGCTTCAACCAGTGCTTGAACACTCTAGGGTCCTCAGTAAGGCAATAGACCGCCATACATAAATGCGCCTCACCTAAGTTGGGTCATTTAAGTAATCGGTGATCATCCACGTAACGCTCGCCCCGCACCCCCGCTACAATTGGCGCCCAACGTTTGGCCAGTCTGCGTGACGTCACCGTGGTGCTACGAAGACTGCTACGGGTCTCGTGACGTCATCTTATGTGCTACGAATTTTAAAGTTTCGTGGTACAACGGGACTTGTGTCGTCATCGAGGTGCTACGAAGCCCGTGACGTCATAAGCGTGCTACGATTTTCGTCGCGTCATCGTCGTACTGCTACAATCTACGCCACGCTAGACGACATTTATGAGCGGAAAAAGCGGATTAGCGAAGTTACAAAGTTCGTCTTTTGTTATTACACGCGCAGGACGTTCTACAACCATTAAGAAGCAAAATACAAACGACGAGATGGACCCTATGTTATAGCACGTCGACATGGTGCCAGTTCTTTCAAAATTGCTCACATAGACTCATCCAACCCTGTAGGAGTATACCATGCGTCCGCCCTCACTCCGTATCGAACCAGGGACGAAAGTGTTCCTGAACCAACTCTGCCCATTAGAAAGAGAGGCAGGCCGAAGAAGCAGTCTGTCTACGACGCCAGCTCCCCGCAAGTAACTAGAGCTCGTGGTCGACCACCCAAGCAAAACTAAAGAGAAGAATTATGTCTCACTTGTCGGGACGCCTGCGTGGACATAGGGGGAGAGTTGTAACAAGATAAATGAAGACTACTCGCGCCATCGTATGCCGAGTAGTAAAACCGTGCATGCGGCGCTTTAATGCATTGATGTAACTGAACAATTACGCCGCTTGTCACTAGATGGCGCCGTGGTTCATTTACATGCCACTATCGATGTACATAGATGGTTTCGTGACCTCGGCCGCCGTGACCAGCTTTGAGTGAGCTTGAGGTGTGCTTGGTTAGTTGTGGTGTGTTTACGCTAGGCACTCTGGGTGCTTCAACCAGTGCTTGAACACTCTAGGGTCCTCAGTAAAGCAATAGACCGCCATACATAAATGCGCCTCACCTAAGTTGGGTCATTTAAGTAATCGGTGATCATCCACGTAACGCTCGCCCCGCACCCCCGCTACAAATGTTTATATAAAATGATCTCAAAAAGAAAAACAAATTAAATTATATTGTAACATTTTCATTGACAAAAGCAATTCCGCGTACATAAGGTTGGTGAAATGGCGAGCAAAATGAATTTATTTCGCATGGTTAATTCAAGTATTATGTCATAGGTTAAGTGTATTTATAGAATGGTAACAGTGAGCGCGTTGTGGGTGGCGAAGGCGACCCGGTCTATCCCTCGCCCGTTAACCCTACGCAGATAAACGCCTCTTTTGAACTCTTGCCTTAACAACTTCTAAGAACAACCAAACAGATGTTTTTGTAAGTATAGTTCTCGTTCACTGAACCGTTATGTTTTCATACATAAAACCGTTTACTTTTCAATAACATTCACTTGTTTCGAAGCCCTCAGTTTTCAATAAGTTTATCTTTCCTAACTAATTGAATTTCCAACCTAAGGCTGTGAATTAATTTTTCGCTTTTATTTGCAACAATAACATTGTACTTGGGTTGGGTTCGAGTTTTCATTTATTTTACATACAAGTTTTACACCATGATTATTTTAATTAAACTTTAATAAACCAGTATATTTTTGAAATTACTTGTTGCTATTCCGTTTTATAAAATAATACGAAAGTTACGTAACAAAGAGATACAAAAATCATTCAAAACCTGTTACGTAGTTATAATCCATCAAGCTATCATACTAATATTATAAATGCGAAAATTTAGATGGATGGATGGATGGATGTTTGTTAGAGTTTGTAGCCTAAACGGCTGAACGGATTTCGATGAAATTTGCTATAGATGTAGAGGATAGTCAGGAAGAACACATAGGCTACTCACTTTTGTTTTTTTTAATCCCACGCGGATGTAGTCGCGAGCGAAAGCTAGTGTACAAATAAAGTAAAATGAAATTAGAACACATTTTGAATCAAAGTTTTTAATTTTAGAATATGAATGATGTCTTTAAAACTGTTAAACATAAACGAAATGTTCTCTTTAAGGAATTCAAGTAAGGTGTGGTAAATTTGACCTAAAAACAAAATTGGTACTTGCAGTAGATTAAAATATTTTCTCTTGGGAATGTCAACTTTGTTTATGTAAATATGTTAGTGAATGAGTGGGTGTTTTAGAAGTATATGTAAATTTGCGTTTTTAACGAGAAATATTTACTAATGGTTGTTATAGTGTATCAAGTAGTTATGTCATTTACTTTACCATTTCTAAATAATATAAAATAGCTATGAAAATTACTTGCATAATTTTGGATTACCTAATTTGTAGCAGTTTTATGCTTAAATATGTATATTTTCAATGAAGTAACATTTTTAGTAAATTTAATGTTACCTAACGTAGTATCTAGATTACAACTATTTCTTTACTTTACGTTATAATTGCATTAAAAAAAAATACTTGTCTTCAATGATGCGAAAATATCTAGCTCTCCCAACTTTCTCATAACTTTCTGCAACGTTTACTTCGGTGTTTCATCAAAGGTTTTCGTACGTAAATAATATACCGAAGATAGATCCTCATGTTTACTTAAATTGTACTGTATCGTTCTTGAAAAATATTTTCAAACAGCTGTTGCTCGCGACTGCGCCCGCGTGAAATAAAAAAATATAGCCTATGTTACTCACTGATAATGTAGCTTTTTAATGGTAAAAGAATTTTTAAAAGCGGCCCAGTAGTTTTTGAGTTATTTCAATACATACAAAAATACAAATCATGCAACCATTTTCGCACCCATTTCGATGTAAAACTCTTACAATTTAATTAGGCCGAAATCTTGTCATAGAAACGAATACGTGCTAAATCATAACTCATATAGCCTCAATTTGAACCATACGCAAGTGGGATGCAAATTTAATTCTCTGACTGAACAGTCGACAAAATATTTAAATACAATAAACGTTGTCGACAGGTAATTTAAGTTTGGACAAAACTGAATTATAAAACGTTAATTGCACGGCCGCACGGCTGAACGGCTGAACGGCTGAACGGCCGGACGGCTGGACGCAGTTCACGGCCATTCAATTTTATATTAAGCTTCTTAATTCGAATATTGTCCGCGCTGCAGCTGAATTCATTAACATTATATTTGATTGTCATCGTCAATGTTTCAATTAAAACAGATTGCTGAATAATAATGAGTACCTTATATCAACGGAATTGATATTGATTGTGTTTGTTTTTGTTACGGTTTCCATTACGGAAATATTTGTATAGAAACATAGTGTTGTTTCTCTAATTCTAATATAGAACTGAAATAGAAGTCTTAGTATTGATTATTGTTAATCTTACTAATATCAATAATGCAAAAGTTTAGATGTATGGAAAGTTTGTAGCCTAAACTGCTGAACGGATCTCGATGATGTTTGGCATAGATATAATATACTTACTTTTGTTTTTTTTAAATGCCACGCAAACGAAGTCGCGGGCGAAAGCTAAGATTAATTAAACTAGTGATAAGTGCCAGCTTGGCCTAGGTCTCAAAGATTGTATAAGAATATTTTAAAATCAGTAATTTCGTAGATTATTCAATGCAATCAAATAATCAAATATTTCTTCATATTAGTATACATTACGTTTGTGTTTGTACATATTATCGTAATATCCTTTTACGATGAATGTTTGTGACAGGAGTTAAACAAATGAAGGATATAAATTCTACTTATAATGTTGAAAATGTTTTGGGCAATTGTCGTAATAGCCTGTGCTGTAATGACAATATCCGGCTTAGCACCAAAGCAGGGTGTACTACCCCTCATTATAGCGCGTAACGATGTTTGCGTCACTGGCCGATATCTTAACTGTGGGATTTCATTTTCAAATGTTTGTTCATTATAATATTGTCATATTTTCAGAAAACTGATTGCAATTATTCAATACAAGTGTAAAAGGTATGGATTTTGAGGTTAGGTTGAGACGTGTTAAAGAAATGTTACATCTTAATTAAAGTCTACAATTATTCTTTTCTAATCTTTTCTGCTGCAAACATGGTGTTTGTATCTTCATAAACAACTCACTAAATTATGTCAAATTTACTAGTAATTTATTGGAGATTTAATGTGTTGTATCTTTATTCTTTTCTCTTGAAAACTTCAAACATTACGCCCTGTTTTGTTGCGATCATTGTACTATTATTATGTACTTGAAAAAATTAAATATAATGTAAGTTTTATATCAATTAATTTATCTTCAAAGGTATGAGTAACACGAGATGTACAAAAAAACTTATACTCCGAGATCAATATCTCGTTACAAGATCATCTTACGATATCTATTGCATTGTGTAATTTATTAGACTAGCGAACTAACATGACGTTCGACGAATATGGCTCTCAAAGCGATGCACTTGAGTAAACATAGGTACATAATATAGTCAGACAAATTTATCCGGCTCGATGAGAGGCGTTGTTGCAATTCTATCAACAAAAAAGTTAAACCTAATTACATACAAAGCACGTGATAAACTACATCTGAAAAGGAATTTGTAATAATAGTTTTTAGTTTAATTTCAAACTAGAATCACAAATAATTTAGTACCAAATGATTTTATTGAATTATATTACATGTTCAGTCTAGTTAAGCTATTTTTAGTGACATGAGAATTTCTTTGTCTATCGAACCATGTTATATTGGGACGACTATAGTAATGTAAACGAAAAGCGAAACATCAAGTTTTACGATCGAAATATGAATATATATTTATGTATAAGCATAACTCTCGGCCACTGGCCTTAACTTTCTTAAGCAAGCAGAGTTCGAGCATATTCGAACTACTCCATAAGTTTATTGAGTATTTGAATACTAATCAAACCATAATATAGGAGTATTTTTAATAAAATATCGTGAGATTTTAAAAGAGTCGTCTTACCATAAAAAACTTAAATAGTGTTTTAAATACGTTTTAGGTTAAATATACATCAAAACATTCAACCCTTTAATACCGTAACTAGCGACGCGCGGATTTTACGCAAATCATGGATATTGAAACATTATTATACGTAGGCTTACGAAATGCGATCTGATCTAGTAAATGAGTGTTGTTACCGTGGTCTTGATCTTTGATATCTATATTATAGTTTTGTCAAAGAGTAAATAATGTAAACATTACATTATCGTGATATCGTGACTTATTGTTGACCCTGTTTATACAAAGAACAAGAATGGGATGCCAATATTACACAAGTAGTTCCGACAGTCGAAATCTGCAAACGCTAACATAGTCAAACAAGTATATTTGGCCCGATGATATAGGTTGCTATCAGTTAGTATATCGGAAAATATGTAAAAACTTAAGAAATGACATTGGGAAACTTTTTTGACATTGTCAAAGTGGTATTAGTGAGCGATGAAATTTAACTTATGCCTACCGGGTCAGATAACCTTGTCTGACTATATCTTCTAAGCACATCCAGCAAGTCTACAATGCTTAATAGCAGATATGAGTTCCTAGTAATTGTATATCGAAGTCAGACGGAAGTCTACGTCACGGATACAATGTTTATTCTAACAAACCGCAACGTAGTGAATGCATGCTCCATAGAGCTACGAAACTTAGAGGTTCCACAGATAAGCGTAAATCTTTGCTATTAAGCAATATTTTGTTTATGCTAGTATACCTTTATATTTGAAGTTTTCTTAACTTGATATTCATAGTGTGGCCTGATGAAGATATAATTTAAACAGTAAAAAACTTCAAGAAATTAAAAGCAAAAAAAAAGTTTTAAAAAATCAAAATGTAGTCTTTCTCAAAGATAACTGAATCGAAGTTTCTTTTATGTATCAAAATGAATGTTACGAAATTAAAAAAAAAACTAAATCAGTACCTATCCTACGTCATCTTGCAGATTATGTTTTACATCTGTGGCAAATTTTATCGAGATCCGTTAAGCCGTTTTCGTATACGTTGTAACAAACATCGATCTAAACTATAGCATATTAATATGAAGTTCAATCTATGGCTCGTCTAGTTTTCTACCTCTTGGGCGTGCGCCACTGTTTTTATAACTTATTTTTGTCCACACCCGTATGGGTTCGGTCATTTTTTTCGTCGACCACCCGAAGTTCATCGGAGGCTTGTCTTGCCATTGTCGAGCTTCGAGAGCACTTTAACATGTTTATTTATAGTCACAGCCAATTTAAAGTGTCCACCCTTTCGCATCTTTCATATGTTTATGTTTTATTTTAAACACCTGGTTACGGATGAACTCCTTTTAGTAAATTTATGTCATTTTAAATGATGTACTAATAACTGTTTTGTCCTTGCAGAGAGATGTTTCTAAAGTTTACTTCTTTGGAACTCAGATATTTTAAGAAATCTATACTATTATAATAAAGCGTAAACACACACTTCTTTGTTGCCTAAGATGTCAGCAATTACAGCATATTTTTGAATAATTCATTTTTTAATAAAAAGCCGTACACTTACGTCACGCTTTAGGCTATATATCTTCACGCCATTAAACTTAAGTGGTAAATATTTTGGATAAAAACCCTAATGTGGGAAAGAGACCATAAGTTGCTGCCAACATCAAGAACGAAAGATTGCTAAGGTTTGTCATACATTTTGTTTGTCATTTTGACATTTGCTATTGATAATTTGACAAATATACAGTTTTTATAATTTCTCGCGGATGAATCCGCATGCGAACAGCTAGTTAAAAAATATGTGGAAATATTTAGAAAACAAATTTCAATGTAACAAATATATCACTGTCTGAAATAACAAAGAGATGAAAAGGAATTTTCAAGTAAAAAGAAAATTGGACACGTCGAGTTAATCGTGCTACAAAATACTGCTACTTAACAACCTTTTATTTTACTTTTATAAAATTTACAATAATTAAAATAATTTAACTATTTATCAAAATAGAATTATGATAAATATTACAGAAAGGTCAAGTCTAATTTAACCTATTACAATGTAATCGAATACTATACCAAAAGCGCATAAAACAGCAAGACAATAATATGCTACCACCATACACTAATTGATTCCAGCAATCAATAAAATTAGGTTTAGACTTTAAGCGATCAGCATTTTTTTTTTAAATACTAGTAGATTTTTGTTCATTTACTAATATTTTCTTTAACCACTCCAACTAAGCTCTAGGTTTGTGCTAGAATATGTTCCACGACAATAGTCGAATGGCGGGATTCGAACCCTCGACCGCAAGATCGGTAGTCCGTACCCCAAACCATTAGGCTATTGGCGCTTAACTTAATTTAGCAGTTAACAGTTGCTAAAAAACTCTTATCAGCCTTACGTGTATATCAGCCCTTAATCGTTCAGTTCAATTCATGTTTCTCGTATAAAAAACAACACGATCGCACGCTGAGTGACCGCGGCTTAACAACTTCGATTAAACAGATAGCTGTGTCCGTTTAACACGAACTTAACTGGTAGCTGATAATTCGATTACATTGCTTCGATAGTTAGAGTGAACTATTGTCTAATTTAAGTATTTTTAGTATGTACGTAGTTAGTAGTTAATTTTATATATTAAAACAAAAAAGTGCTATAGCTACTAAAAAAAAGTTAACTATATTAAATAGCTAATATTAGAACATTTTAGTAAAATAAGTACAAAATTTATTACAAAAATTCTGATATATTTTAACCATCACGGATAGTCCGTTTCAAGTTTAGTATTTTAAATGCTACGCAGTTTTGTTGTTTGTAATGAGAAAGTAACTCTTCCGGTTTTATCAGCTTAATTACGAGGTAAAAATTTGATCCGTAATTAGGGACGTTGTAGAACAGCTTTTATAGAGCTTTTAAAAATTTACAGCTTTCCGCATTCTAATTGTAAGGAAGCTTTTAGTACCAATTGATCGTCAATTAAACTTTTTGTATTTGTTTTGTTACGGTACTTTGTTATCTAACTAGTGGGTGGTAATTTTTTTTTAATATTGACACAATGTTAAAATATCATTCTAAATTTTATGAGTCCCTTCGTATATCTTCTCTGCATAATATTATAAATTTCTAAATACATTGTACATCTATAAGATCGTCTCTAAATAATAATAATTTCCTTCCATTAAATATCTAATTAAAACAAACAACCAATCGATCTATCGAGATAATTATAAAATACTAGCTTTCGCCTGCGAGTACGTCCGCGCGGGATAAAAAAACAAAAGCAAGTAGCCTATGTGTTCTTCCAGACTATCCTCTACAACTGTGCCAAATTTCATCGAGATCCCTTCAGCCGTTTAGGCTACAAACTCTAACAAACATCCATCCATCCATCTAAACTTTCGCAAATGCGAAATGCGAATTATAAATATAATATTAGTAAGAAGTAAGATAGTAAGATTAAATATTCAAATAGCTTATTAGAGATTTTACCCGTAAAGCGGGTTGCGGTGAAGCGTAATTTAGGTCTAACTAAACGGGCTGTATCACGAAATAACTTTCATTTTGCCACAACATTATCCATCGGTCAACAGAGCGGGCCCGGAGCCGGGTGAATTAGGTAAACAGCTGTCCGTCTGACCATGCACGCCGAAATGACCCCTATCAGTTATCTAATGCGTATGCGATAATAATATCATGTAATGTATGTGGCAGATGGAACACGCCTGTCAGGCTTGTTTATAAAAAAGCTAAGCGGCTGTTCCTGATATCTTTCATGACTCATTTGTAGCAAATTGTTTACATGAAATTAATGATGGTACTTAGGAAAAATTGTAATTGACATACTTTATCACACAAATATTGTACAAATATCTTTAGTCGGATTATACATCTTGGGCTACATGCACTATTTTACTTTCTACACCACAATATACACATATTAATACAGTAACGTAAATGAGAACATATTTATCTAAGAAACCGCGAGTGATATTCATGCGTTCTTTTAACTTTTACGTTTTAACTCAGAATAATTTTATAGATTACTAGGTTTGCCCCGCGACTCCTGTGGAATTGAAAAATCACTTACTAAATAGTCTATGTGTTCTTCCAGGCTATGTTCTAGATCTGTGCACAATTTCAACTGTTCAGTAGTTTTGGACATACCTTCTAACATCCATCTATGTAAACTTTCGCTATAATATTGGTGTGATAAATAATTAAAAATTACGCATAAGTATGATTTAATTTAACTGCTATGAAATGAATTACACTGATATTTTAGAGTACTTATATTTGTAATACAAAGGCTTTTAGATCATGAAATTTTACGACAATCATTAAAGTTTAATTGTGAACATGACTTGTCTGTCTCTCTCGTTAAAAACACATCAATTTAACTCAACTTCATAAGTTTACCAATAGATGTCGCTTTACAAGAACCGAATACGGATTTAAAAAGAAAAAACTTGAGGGTTTTTTTTGGTTCCCGAAAAGAAGCGGATACTTTAAGTAACAAATGAACGGAATGATCATTAAATCATTCGACTAACGACACCCGTGCCTATTACGCTGTCGAAACACGTAACAAGGCCATTTATTATTTGTTCACGAAAGTTTAATTGATTTAAGTATAACTGTGAAAGCGGATTTTATTTGTTTCTTATTCCCAGTAACAATGTTTTCATAGCTAAGGTAAAATAAGACATTGCTTGAGTTTTAATTGATATTTTTTGTATTATATATCAAACAAAATAATTGAGATTAAAATGAAGTAACCACGGGGAGTGCTCTGAAGAATTGTTTGGAACAATTCCTTCTTCCAAACAAACTTCTTTCTATTTCTGTCCACTTTACACCAAATTATATGTCAAATGTTATTTTTTTCATTGTAAGATGAGTGAAAATAGAAAAATATTTCTATTGTAAAAATACAAGATTCGCGCACGTCTAGACTGTTAAAAATATTCTGGGCAATAATTTATTGTAGTTTTCCAAGAGCCGGAGTGAAAGTCGTTTTGGATTCATCAATTATTTATAGGAACGCGCCTTGGGGGTGTTTTTTTACGTCTCATATCAATATTAAATATTTTTTTCATTTGATATTTTACCTTCGCTTTTATAACGAATATATCTAATTTAAGAACATTTCTAAATCGCTCAATTCTAGAACTTTCGTACATATTCCACGAGTCTTTATTATTAACAAAACAAGAGTTTTGTTTAATTTTTGTTTCAATAATTCTGTTATTTCGCTATGGTTTTATTGGACTTTGAAAATAAAGATCGATGGATAATAATATGACAGAAATATGGATATAAAACAATGTAAATTATAATAATAAAAAAAGAACTATAATTTTTATAATCAACTAGATTTCGCCCGCGACACACTCCGCGTCGAATTGAAAAAAAAAATGAGTAGCCTATGTCTTCTTCCAGACTATCCTCTACGTCTATGCCAAATTTCACCGAGATACGTTTAGCCGTTTAGGCTACAAACGCTATCAAACATCCACCCATCCAAATATCCATCTAAACTTTCGCATTTATATTATTAATAAGATTATAATTTAAACATAAATAATACTCTTCATACGGTGCAAACATCTATTTACTACATTTATAAAAATAAAAGTATTAAAAAATACTTTCTAGAACAAGTCCGACGCATGCAATGGTAAAAAACATGGTCTTTCTCGTTTAGTATCTGATAAACACGGAACTCGAATTGTGATCGTTATCTACAAATTAATTGGGATAGAAATCGTCAAAGCTTTAATAACACGATACTGATTGAATAATCATTATTAATTTAATTAAAGCAAGAATTTTAACTTTAAGAAAATCTCTTCTTTACTTTTATTATCTATTTTAACTAACTGCGCCTTAGGTTAAGCCGTTTAATATACATTACGCAAATGAGAGGAGAGAAGAGGAGAAGAGAAGTAACCAAAGGGGATAATAAATATTGTCTTCTCAAGTTAGTTCCTACGACGCGATTCTGAATATATTAGCTTGCTGTCTTGTGACTAATTTTATTCAGAACTTGCAAAGTAGTGTCGCTGGATTAGGTTGCTTGCGGGATAGTGACGACCTAATTCAGTAAATAACCGCTTGCTGGATTGTGACGGTTATCCGATATTCTAACATTTTTTGTATCTGCGTGTGGTTCCCAACCTGGGGTCCGCGCGCAGACCCGACTACATTGGTACTTCAGCAGGTAACCGCTTGCTGGATTGTGACGGTTACCCCTGCTCACCTTACAATCTGGCGCCCAACGTGGGGCAGGGCGAATCAGCAGAGGACGAGTCAGCCGAGAAACAACACAAGATCAAGACAATGGCACTAGTAGTGTCGTTGAAGTTAGGTTGCTTGCGGGACAGTGACGACCTAATTTCAGTAGATAACCGCTTGCTGGATTGTGACGGTTATCCGAAATATACATATTTGTAATCAACGTGGCCAACGTAGTGACAATGAATTTAGGTTGCTTGCGGGATAGTGACGACCTAATTCAGTAGATAACCGCTTGCTGGATTGTGACGGTTATCCATAATTGACATTATGTGTAGTGACATGGAAGTCAGGTTGCTTGCGGGACAGTGACGACCTAATTCAGTAGATAACCGCTTGCTGGATTGTGACGGTTATCCACAATTGACATTTTGTGTAGTGACATGGAAGTCAGGTTGCTTGCGGACAGTGACGACCAAATTCAGTAAATAACCGCTTGCTGGGTTGTGACGGTTATCCATAATTGACATTATGTGTAGTGACATGGAAGTCAGGTTGCTTGCGGGACAGTGACGACCTAATTCAGTAAATAACCGCTTGCTGGATTGTGACGGTTATCCATAGTAAACATTTTCATAAACAACGAGTAGCCAGTCAAAGTGCTCCACTACAACTCTGGCGACCAACACAGGAGCTGTTCCAATCCAGGGGGAGGATGAAGACGACTACGTGAACAGAAAGATGAATCTTCCAGTTTCATCGTCGGGACGACTTCAGAAACTGAGGGGGAGATTGTAACAAATATTCGCTGCAAC
This sequence comes from Papilio protenor, assembly GCA_029286645.1. Classification (NCBI taxonomy): domain Eukaryota; kingdom Metazoa; phylum Arthropoda; class Insecta; order Lepidoptera; family Papilionidae; genus Papilio; species Papilio protenor. The sequence goes on from JAGSMZ010000011.1 coordinate 6,594,506, forward strand.
CCAGTTGTTTCACGTACAAAATAGATGGCGCCACCTGTATTTTGGAACACGATGTTGTATTGAATGCGCCTTAGGTTAAGCCGTTTAATATACATTACGCAAATGAGAGAAGAGAAGAGGAGAAGAGAAGAAACCAAAAGAGGATAACAAATATTGTCTTCTCAGGTTAGTTCCTACGACGCGATTCTGAGTATATTAGCTTGCTGTCTTGTGACTAATTTTACTCAGAACTTGCACAGTAGTGTAGCCGAATTAGGTTGCTTGCGGTAGTGACGGCCTAATCCGGCAGATAGCCGCTTGCTGTTGTGACGGCTATCCGGTATTGTAAAATGTAACATTTTTTGTATCTGCGTGTGGTTCCCAACCTGGGGTCCGCGCGCAGACCATTCTCGTTGGTTATGTAAAACCAATAAACGACTTTTTGCACCTTTGTTTGTTTCTTTGGCTGATTCGGCTTACGACACCCCTGCTCTCTTACATTACTTAAATATGTCCTCAGTGTAGATTGTTGCATCAACTATTTTTTCATTAATTACAAATAGTTTTAAATCGATTTTTAAAGCATTTTCATTTAACAATTTCGTAAGATAGCATCTGTTGCGTATATTTGCTGAAATCATTAAATGTGTCTCATTTCGCTAATGGCTCGCAGCAGGACCCGTTGTCTCGGGCTAGAGGGCCGCTCTCTGCACGTTTAAATGTCAATTAAAATAAAAGTACATTTTGGCTATGGTTTTTTTGATTCTATAAATTTTTTCTTAAATCACGAAGAAATTGAGCATATTTTGATGATTCTCACTAATATTCTGTCGTTTACATCCAAATCATTCTTCTTTTGTTTTCTACTTACGCCAAAAACGAAAAACTATTTTTTGTAATAAAATCTTTTAGAAATCCTGAATCATTTGTCTTTTGAAAAAAGAATGATGAACGATGAATAGAGTTTTCTTATTTTTTATTAACATTGAGCATAAAGTTAGAGCTTTGCTGGATTAATTTTACCCTTTACTGGTATCCAATCCATTGATGGATGCAGTCGCCTTTCGACCCTCGGCCGCGAGTCATCCGTCACGGCCGGTCGCCGGTCGCCGGACCGACATAAAAATTCTCCCCCGACGTGGCACTTGATTAATGTCTGTAAAAAGCCCAATTAAGGGCCGCCCCCGAAACGTTTTATTTAAAGTTTGCCCGTATGCCAGTCGACAGATGTTAACATGAACCGATTGATTTCTCTTTGTAAACTAGAACATTTCTTATCAACATATTAATCCTATTATATACATTTTATAATGGTGTAATTGAAGCCACATTAAGGGTACAGTTAGCTGCATAAATATGTATACATACAAAACTTTTGTAGGTCTTTGGTTCAAAATATGTATAGTACCTATGTAGGATTTTCTAGAATGTTTTTATTTGTTGCAGAGTTGGGCATGAGATGAATCCGTCTGTTGGGGCCATACAGAGTGGGTCAATTTGTCAGACGCCACATGATGACGTCACAACACGGTGCCCTCGCCTTACTTCTTACTGTTATGCTTCTTTGTAAAGGTAAGTCTTCAATAATCACCTTAATTATGGGCATCGCCAGGAGGTAAGGATGTGGCAGCTGCCCTCTCTCCTAGGCCTAGTCTAGATCATCATCTGTCGACGTCTATGGTCTCAATAAGAATATCTATTCTTAACTATAAATAACATTTTTAATCTTTAGTAGTCATTATAATTATAGAATTCGTAAGCAACACTATTCTAACCATGAATGGGTTTTTGAGCTTTAATTAGTCTGTAATGCTATATCACATCGATTCTAATGAATAAAAATAGGTACGAAATAAAATTAAAACACTTTTAGTCTAAACTAATAAGCATAAAACAATTATACTTTCTAACTCTATAAATAACTAGAAAACAATTGAAGATCATTAATAAAAGTGTATGATAATATGTGTAGAACTTTCGTAATATAATTACCACATACCCACGATGAATTAGTGTAATTACCAGTTCGTTACCATTGGTATATGATCGAAGTAAAATGCAACAATACGCAGCGGCCATTACGCAGCGGGAGACGCCGGAAACATCGGAATATCTAACGGTATTGTTAAACTTAAATTGATATTACGGTTTGTAAATTATTGGAAATGTAACATACGAGTTATCCCCCGACTCCGTGCGCGCGGAATTAAAAACTTAAGTAGTAGGTTCTATATCTAAGTCAAACTAGCTGTAGCTCGCGATTTCGCCCGCGTGGAATTGAAAAATAATAAAAGATATAGCCTATGTTACTCACTGAGAAGGTAGCTTTTTAGTAGTAGTTTTTGAGTTATTTCTCTTTATAATATTAGTATAGATTTCATCGAAATCCGTTCAACCGTTTACCTTCTAACAAACATCCATCCTCAAAACTTTTGCATTTATAATATTAGTGAGATTATAACTGTCAGTGTGAAAAATATTGATAAAAAAGTAAATTAAATGCATTCTTAAATTTCGTTTGTTTTCAACTAAATCGATGTTGAGAGATAGCACTCGATTCTTGTCGATATAACAATTTATAAATCGTATTTAAATGTATCTATTACACCGTACGTACAAATACGGTAGAAGTAATCTCAATATCAATAGTATGACGTCACAGGTGTAGCTCGTTCCCAATCCAATCTGCGTAATACAGCTACCCACCGCGCCGTCCGCATCGCAAAGACATTTAAGAAATATATAGACTAGACATAGGCAATAACATTTTTTCACCGGTAACTTCTTTGAAAGGTACTACGTTAGTTGTCAAGTTTTGTACGCCACCTCATGGCCTTGTATTGACATGTTATAAAACATACAAAATTATAATAAGCTCCATCTTTTGTTATAAAACAAACTAAATAATCTAAACAGTATCACCAAATAAAACATTAACATTTAAATATTATTTAATGGCACCTATTGGCAATTAATTTCAATACAATTGATTATATTGACATGCGATTTTGAGGATCTATCAATAGACAGCGTTAGTGATCATGTGAAAAAATGGCTCAAGTGAAGTGACAACTATGCCTCCTCTATATATTGTTTTAATCTCTTTGTCCGCATCCGACATTCTGTATGCTATGCTAACATCTAGCCAGACTTTAATAAGGATGTTACTATATTTTCAACGGATTTTGTATCTGCATTGGAATCTCATTATTGGTTATTAAAGGAGCCCCTTAGTATAGGTCTTTAGTTTTCTCATTTTATATACACTAAGGGAGACTGATTCATTTATCGTTAATACAGTTAGTGTAAAACAAAAAAGCTTAGACTATACTAATTTTATAAAATGGAAATATTTGTATTTTTGGATGTTTTAAAATACCACTTTACTCTTTACTCAAACAAATTTTTTTTCACCATTATAAAACTACGTTTTCAGTGAGTAACATAGATTATTTTTTTTAACATCACGCGGACGAAGTCGCAAGCAACAGCTAGTGTAAGATAAAAATAAATCAACTACACTACTGAAGTATGTCAATTAAAAAGTTAATAATGTTTACTTACAATATAACGATGGAAGTTTTCCGCAGTAAAAAAGTGACAGTGATTTGCACTTCGTGTCTCCCGAGCTTAGAATTTATAAGTCAATAATTTCATTTCTTTTGTTTATTTCTCCCAACAGATAAAATATCCAGCGACGTTGTTTTTTCATTGAAAGTATCCTCGTTGTAGAAAGAAGGAATTAAAATCGCATTAGGATATCCAGTTGCCGCCGAACTTTTTCCAGTGTCTGCTTTGCCGCGGTGTATCGGAATAAATGGTCCAAAGTTTTGTTTATAAATTCCCTTTTGCATATTCATGCTGTACATTTCTTTTATTAGCCACTCCGTGAAAATTATCCAAACGCAACATTGTTTTACTTTTAACTAACTTTTTTATAAACTTCAAATTAATAAATGGATATTATTTTGACAAAAAAGACGACAGGTATTAATTATTATATTACTTGCTTTCGCCCACGACTCCGTCTGCATGGAATTAAATAAAAAAAAGTTAAACTTAGGAATAAATTAAGTATAAGCAAATATTAGTAAAATTTTGCTAATATTTGCTTACACTCAGTTTATTCCTAAGTTTAACTTTTTTTATTTAAAGTTAAACTTTAACTTTATACCGCGTTTATTTGTAAGGCTGTATGTGTTCTTCCAGACTATGCTCTAGCTACATCTAAAACATCATCGCAAGCAAACGTCATTTGTCACATCCAGAGTTGTTTAAATTTTACATACGCAGACCTTTAGTATACATTTCTCATACTAAATCTTCACTAAAAGTTTTACTCAGTGACCATCTGACGTGTCTACTGAGCATTCTCCGTTGTAGTATTCGGTATAAAGTTGACCGTTTTGGATACCATCAAAGAAAATTTAAATTTCTTCATGTTTAATTCAAAGTCTTTCATATCTATTTGCAAGTAAACTGGCGTAGTGATTGTGTCATAACAGAGCCTAGCCACGCCAAATGCTCGTTTGTTTAACGAAACGAATTTGCAACGGGCTGGCACATCCCGCGCCGTATGTGTTACTGTCATATTGTGAACATTGCCCGTTTACAATTTGTCTAGGTAAATCGTAGACTCGGTGAATTACATATGTGCGTAAAATACCAAATTCTACTCCTTTTCTCCTTCTCACTATTTTATTGTGTGGAAAGGATGGCACGTATAAATTAAATTTGACAGGGGAAGGAACGTATAGGAAGGAGGAAATATTCTCTTTTTGTATGCCCTTTGTATAAAGGTAGGCAACGTTCGCTTCGAATGCGAATTCAGGCCGCTCATTCGTGTTTGCTACTTTATCATATAAAAAAAGGTGAGTAGAATGTTAGTCGGTGATTTACTTCTGAAAGTTATTATAAATATATTTGGTGCAATATGTGTTTGATAGAGCGATGCAAGGCAAGGATATTGCGATACATTGCTTATGCATAGAGTGCAGGAGCCAGCGAGTTTGACGCCATCAGTATTCAATCCCAACTCCGCACGCTTTAACCGCGACCAGTTTTCGATCAGAATTGTCTACAAACAATGAATAGAAAACACAACGTTATTTTATCGATGTTTCCAATATTTTTACCTACAATGTATATTGTTTAAGTACCGAAAGCGTATTAATTTAAATATATTTTAATACTAGTAACAATATAACTTCTTTAAATATTATGAGCGGTTGAATTTGTCTAATGTTTTACTATTGAGTAAAGCAAAGAGTTTTGTTCTTAAATAAGTCAAGATAAACTTTTAATTTAATTGGAGGAGACTCATAGGAAGGGGAAATATGCACTCTATGTGAGTCTCCTCCTCTGTCGATTAAGGGTAGGCAACGTTCGCTTCGAATGCGAATTCAGGCCGCTCATTCGTGTTTGCTACTTTATCATATAAAAAAAGGTGAGTAGAATGTTAGTCGGTGAAATTTTTAATTTAATTGGATGAGACTCATAGGAAGGGGAAGTATGCACTTTATGTGAGTCTCCTCTTCCGTCTGTTAAGGGTAGGCAACGTTCGCTTCGAATGCGAATTCAGGCCGCTCATTCGTGTTTGCTACTTTATCATATAAAAAAAGGTAAGCAGAATGTTATTCGGCGATGTTACTTCTGAAAGTTATTATAAATATATTTGGTGCAATATGTGTTTGATAGAGCGATGCAAGGCAAGGATATTGCGATACATTGCTTATGCATAGAGTGCAGGAGCCAGCGAGTTTGACGCCATCAGTATTCAATCCCAACTCCGCACGCTTTAACCGCGACCAGTTTTCGATCAGAATTGTCTACAAACAATGAATAGAAAACACAACGTTATTTTATCGATGTTGCCAATATTTTTACCTACAATGTATATTTTTTAAGTACCGAAAGCATATTAATTTAAATATAATTTAATAGAAGTAACTATATAACTTCTTTAAATATTAAGAGCGTGCGTACACCATTCACTAAACTATCGCACAACTGTTTAGTCTCGCTTTGATCCGTATGACCTTATATGGAGGTGCGCAAACTACTCGATTTTAGTTGTGTAACTAAAGAGTTAAATCGGCTGCAAAACAATTGACAATCAAAAATCGCAAAAAAAAGACGTAGTTATAAATACTAACGTTGGTACGTTTCGAAACCGCCGCCCAATCTCGTTAATCTAAGCAAATGAAAATTAATGAATGAGATTTTATTCATTGTATTTATTAGCCCTTTTTTGTGATTTTTCAAAAGGGGGATAAAACAATGAATATTTTACTGAAGGAAATTATTTAAATTTCATTGCCCTTAAGCGATTTAGGCATTTCTAAACCGTGATGTTTTAAAATTTAACCAATAGATTTTTTTTAAATGCATTTTTTTAATTATTGTAAAGGCCAATTATCACGGTCTTTAAGCATTTATGACAGACTATGACGTCATAATATGGCGTGGTATTTTTACAGAACATATCACTAAAACTTTGTTAAAAGTGCAAGATGTTTGTCGTATGAAATTTGCAGTCACGCCTAGTCGTTTATCGCCTTAAAAAGGGATAATAGGTTTGGTTGTAACTCGCTTCAGAATATTCTGTAAACACGCGAATCCCTCGTTTGCTGTAACAACCATTTATGCTGCAGTGCATTGAAACAATACACGATCTTACTACCTTGTAAGTTTTTCTATTAATTTATCTCGATGAGGAATTAGTTGTGGTTAGCGATTGTTTTGTTATTTTGAAAAAATGAACAATTATTCACAGAGAGATAAGGAAATACTAAATTTTATTCTGAGATTTTTCACCAATAAACTCTAAATAAGAGTGATTTCTTGTATATATTAGAATTTTAATATGTATAAAACATTTTTTAATTTCTTATTACTAGACGATTGCAGTGGAAGTTATAATTTTTCTAAACCTAATTTTTTAAAAATTTCCTTCTAACTTGTTTAATAGGACTAGTCTACAGTATCTTTTTTGTCCAATTTTTCTTATAGATGTACATCAAACAATATAAAATGTTTTTAAAAAGTTTAGACAAACACACTGTTTACGATTTAAAGATTGTGATTTTTGTATGCCTTTTATCTTAGTGAGATGTTAAATGTACAATAGGTATTTTATGAAGTCAGTTGTCGAAATGGTTAAAATATGCAATGATCTATATCAAGTCTGGTACAACGTTTAATTATTCACGCACCGTCAATGCGGTTTGTTGAAATTGCACCTAATTAGCGATGAAATAACCGACTCGGCATAATCATATTCAATTACCAACTAATGTATATAATCTATTTGAAATTCTGTTTAAAATGATATCCAAATAGTCTAAATATTAAATATCTACATCGAAATTTATGTATGAGCTTAAAATTTTAGTAACGTCACTTATTTAGATAAGTTTAAAATAAAGAAATAATAACATTTATGTTTAAAAAATTTACCGTTTACTATGCTACAACAAAGTCGTGACATTTAACGAAGAGGGGAAGCAGAGAGCATAATTATTAAATCACTAGATGTTGCTCGCGACTTTGGCCGCGTGTAATTAAAAAAATAATAAAAAAATGTAGCCTATGTTACCCACTGATAACGTAACTTTTTAATGGTGAAAGAATTTTTAAATCTACCGAGTAGTTTTTGAGTTATTTCACTACATACAAATATACAAAAATACAAATCTTTCCTCTTTATAATATTAGTATGTTTTACTAAATCATAAGCACTAATATATTATACACATTTAGTATTTTTTAATCACACTTACTGTAATGTTGAGATAAAGATTAAAATTTAACTAAAACCATTTTAGTTAAATTTTAATTTAATTTCAAGAGCGTGATTCCACATTTACATTCTTTTATATTAGTTTTATGTACATTTTAAAATAGCGAGCACGATTGACTAACTTGAATTTATCTATGAATACTTAAACAAAATAAAATTTACTGTATTAAGAATGAGAAACTAAAATTCTTATTTATCAAATAAAGTTCAAAATCAAAGAGAATTAAATTACTGTTTGCATAGTTTGTTTGAAGTTATGATTATGTTTAAAAAAATTCCGCTTAAATTTTAAGCAAAGTTTAACGTTTGTTGAACTTTGTAAAAAAATATTCCAAAAACAATTAAGCAGTACATTCTAAAAGATTTTTCTTGAAGAGTACTTATAAATTTAGAAATGAAACGTAATAAATTTTACGTCCATAATTTTAACCAAATCGAGCGAAGCCTTCGAAAAGTCGAAGAGATAATGTTTGCTCGTTACTCGGAGACAATTCACCGAAATGAAAATTTGCATACAGACAAAAAAATATAATTCACATGTCAGAAAATTATTTAACATTTTCACCGCAGTGAGACAGAAATATCGAATCATTGACGGGCGTTTTCGTCGCATTAAACACAATGTAATAAAAAAAGATTAAAGATAATTTATAAGAGAATTTACTGTTAAAATATTTAAATCTGCTTGCTTTTATAATGTTGTTTAATTATAATAATTAGTACATTTAAAGCAGGTTTTTATATACCTAGCTTAAGATAGCGAATGAGCAAACTGCCACTTAATATGTCTAAAACAGCAAAGTGACCACTACCTATAGACATCTGCAATAATTTAGAAGGTTCCAGATGTTTCGTCTTAAATAGACAGAGTAGGAGACGAACAGAAAGAGAAATATTTCACTACCTTCTACCCTGTCGAATGTAAAATATAAATTAGAGATTACATTTCATAGTAGCCTAAACTACCGACCTATCTATATCCTCTGCTAACAGTGAAGGGATCTAAATATTTATGTACGTAATCTATGAAAGGCAGTTGAGCCTTCACAAAACATGCTCATTGGCTCCATTTCCGATACATTCTTTTTGTCCGTTCATTTTCTCCCTTTAAGGAATAGGCCATTATAGATTATCTTTGGATTAAGTCGAGAGTGTGTTTTGTCCTGAAGAATTTGTTAACGTTAAATATTTAATTTTGTTTTCGAATAAAGTACACAGTTTTTGTACTGAAAGGAGGCAAAATAGTATTGCTTTTTAATGTTGTTGTTCTCTACTTTTAATGAACAGAGATTTACAGAAAAAGGATTTCCTTCTAATATAATTAAGTTAACATTGTTGTATTTATGTAAGTTTTGATTGTAGGCATTCATCTTCTAAATGTTCTCGTTCTTCTTAGATAAGTTGTTATATATTTTGTTCTTCTTTCAGTACATTTAACAAGGCTCCCGTATCCAACGTTAATGAGGTGGAAAAATGACAGGGGAACGGTTTATTGTCGATGTCAGAACTTTAAATGATTATTACAAATGTTTTTATGAATTAGTAATTTAAGTTTAAGTACAGATTGAGTGATTTCCTACTATAGTTATGGTTCATTAAAATTCGATAACAAATGCTTGATTAGCTAACTTCTTTAATACACCATCATCATCTTTCTCCTTATCCTACTCCCGTGGGGTCGGCGCAGTAGGTTTTTGTCCTCCACATAACTCATCAAACGTCATCTCAGTCATCACTCCCTTTTTGATCATGTCATCTTTTACACAATCCATCCATCTCTTTCTAGGTCTACCTCTACCGGTGTACCCTTCCACACTCATAACTAACGTTCTCCTTGTAACATGCGATTCATCCCTCTTAACTTCCTTAATATATCTTACCGTTTAATAAATTCTTTAACTAAGGTGACTGATTTAGCTGTTTGAGCTTTTTCTTTAGCAGTCTTATAATATACGTCAGAAATTTACTTTACAATCAAGATTATCTCATCAAATATTAGAATAAATGTGAGACCAAACATTAAAATGGGACGTTTTCGAAGTTCTTCGAAGTTTGCTAACGGACGTTACGAGCCTGCTGGGAACAGATGCCGTATGAAAAATAAAGTTTATGGATGAAGTTTATAAGAAATGTACTCGTTACAGGCTTCTTTATTGCGTTTTGTTAGCTAATAATTTCATGAACAATTTTCGTAAATTAATTAGTAAATAGAATATTGTTAGACCAAAGTAGAAAACGTCGTGGGAATGTCAGTAAACTGTCGTTTTACAGCATTATTTTTAAACAGTGGAGTTAAAAAATCGGGTTTCTTTTATCACTTTTTCTTTAAAATACATCTTGTATCGATAATGTATTATAACTACATAGTGATCTACTACAAATAGTAACGATATCGAGTCTTGTATTCATCGTGTTTGAATTTATTATTGTATTGTTTTGTGCGATACAATATTGTATTGTTTAGAGTTTCATTGTATTTTACGTATGGAAGTTTTTATTACAACACACTAATTAAATTAGTTAAATAAAGAATAGTTACGTCTAAGAACATGTACATCTATTACTTTTCCGCATAATAATATACCATTAAATTTTTAGTTATTTAACTAAAGTTAACGCTGATTCAATGGTAAAATTAAACAAAGGAAAGAAAGATAAATAAAGATAAACGGACCATACGCGTATTGTTCAACTCCTTATGTTATTTTAGGACTATTTTAATTAATAATTATTAAAGTTTGCTTGGAATGTAGCTCAAAGCTTATGCAAAGAGGGTATTTCTCAGATACATGGTTAAACATAGTGTTCAAACATAGTTAATATTGCACATACAGGCTTAGAAAGCCTTAGTTTAGACCGCATATTAGATGCGTGGGAATTAATTTTCAATGCTAAAACAAGCATGTTTCAGATTAATTATAACATGCTGGAATACTTAAGATTCTACAACAAAACCAAACTGTTGTGTTGTAGCTTTAGACCTTAGTATAAAAGGTCAATTAAACACGTGTTAACAAGTGTAAAATTTTGTGCATTAACATTTTGCATGTCCAGCCCATAATAGGTCAATCAATAACTTACGAAAGGGCACAATTTTCATAAAATGAATGTTCATACTGTGTCATAATACTTTATGTCACTTTTATTGCCTTTTATTATGGCCGCGATGAATTCATTTAATTAACAAACGTAGCGTCGCGTCGCATGGTACGCGATCGTAGCGATGCAAAAATAAAAGTCGCGATTATTTCCGTGATACTGCAAAATATTTAAATGCATTGTCAATTATTTTTAATGTGCAGAGGGGTACAGGCGTAGAGACGTAGTAGGCTTAAAAAGATTGATGGATTAGAAATTGACATTAAGAAGTGAGTTATGACTGATACGATGGAAGATAGATTCACATGGAGGACGATAATCTGGTTTGCAGACTCTACGGGTGTTGGATCAGGACGGAGAAATAATGACGTCTTATTTAGTCAACATAACTTTTATTTTAAAACGCTCAGATTTGTAGAATAAAATGTAACTTATGTGAATTATGAATAACATATTATGTTGTCAATTTTTATTACAATTGTGACACCAGAAGGAATCTTTATTGTATAAGAAGTCTGAATCTCTGCTGATGGCGGTTGAGATTTCAGCATGACATTAAACTGATGCCAGTATTTCCTTTCACATGAAATCATTAGTTTTAATAATATAGAAATGAGCTCATAATCCTTCACTGGAATTCACGTGAAACATTTTATATGTTATTTAGACTTAAAACGTTATATTAAATCTACATGTATTTTTGGTGTATGGATTATGGTTTTTACTCTGATTATTGGTCGGTTTCTAAACATAGAATGATTTTAACTATTAACTACTATTGAACATATTATTAATATAATAGTTATCAACATAAATTAAGTATGCACAGTAAAACTTTACTTTTACACCGCAAAAATAACTGTATACACATTATTTAAGCTCTACAAAATCCCTTGAGAAATTTACCATTATTGTAAATTATACAATACCACAGTGTACTTTCGAATTGTGTATTTTTATTGTTCTTTACTACACATTACCCATTTTATCGAAATTATATTGAACACTGGTAATATAATTTTATAGTCCATGTAAACGATCTACTATCCAGGAAATTAATTTCTGTCTTCACCAACTTATGTTATTTAATCAAACGTTAACTTGAACCTAGAAATTATTAAAGATTTTCAGTATCTATACTATACTATCTATCTATATATCTTCTATCTATATCTATATCTATATCTATATATCTATATCTATATATCTATATATTATAATAAAGCGTAAACACACACTTCTTTGTTGCCTAAGATCTCGGCAATTACAGCATATTTTTGATTATTTCTTTTTTAATAAAAATCCCTACACTTACGTCACGCTTTAGGCTATATATTTTCACGCCATTAAATTTAGGGGGTAAATATTTTTGATAAAAACCCTAATGTGAGAAAGAGACCATAAGTTGCTGCCAACATCAAGGAAGCAAGATTGCCATAGTAAGGTAAATTGGTATTTTGACATTTGCAATTGAGAATTTGACAAATGCAAACAATAAATTTATAATTTCATGCGGATAAAACCGCACGCGAACAGCTAGTATTTCTATAAAACACTTCCTCTATAGCACGAAATGTATTATTCAATTATTGATATACGATTTCGTAGCAGAATTTCCTTTCGTTTTTATTTAACCTGTCTACACGTTCAAAAACCATATCGGGTACATTGATAGCAATAATAACAGTAAGTCATAAGTTAGGAAACAACAAATATCTGGAGCCGTTACCATAAAAATAACACAATATTTTAGTGCGGTGTGTTCCGCATCGGGACAGTATCCGTACTTTTCACATATAGCTTTCACACAAGGGTAAAACATTGAGGTAGAGCTACTGCTCTAGATACGTAGATACTACTATTGTTCTATCGCACACGAAGGTACAAAACTGTATAGATAGAGAATCGAAGAGGGCATGCTTTTATTAACACGAGCCCATCTGATTAACTTAAGGAAGGAAACCTGTCATCATCTTGAATATCTCTACCATAGTAACCTGGTCTGTCCTCGTGTGAAACTTTATCTGAGCATTACTTATGCATAGAGTGGAGATTGAAGCGGGCACAGTTGCTACGTCATCGGTACTCAATACCATCTCCGTTAACACGACCGCCACTGCGTCACGATTGTTTACAGACAATGCATCATAAAAACACCTCGTCATTTTTAATGCGATTATTGACAGATTATAAACAACAAAAGATTTATTGATTTTGTTGAAAAAAATCGTTTGACTAAATTCAAAGGATTAATACCCTGATTGAATTATGACGATTAAAATATGATTTGTTTGTGTTACATTTAAGTTTAAAAGACCAGATAAACATACTTTATGCAGCCCTATTTTTTTTTAATTCTTACCCTGAATATTTGCGGCAGGACTTCTAATTTCATGTGATCATTTAATAAATGCGTTATTAATACAATGATCTTGTCCTTGATTAGCCTAAAGACATGATGGTTTTACTTTTTGTTAAAAAAATAATTTAACAAGAAGCGAACAACAAAATGTCTTAAAAGTAATCAGTGCGTTGTAGGGCGTCTCCAGTCGAGGTGGGGTTTTCATAACTTGCAAGGCGGGCGGCCGCAAGCTATAATCTTGTTTACAGAGGACTGTACAATACTATCCATACTTTACGGTTGCTCGCAATTTCGCAAGAGACCTTTCAGACCAGAATTTATTTCACATCAGTCTGATCGTGGCCAATGTCCTTCAGATTACTTAATTAACATTTCTTGCATCATGATTTACACCGTTTACCCTACGGTTCTTTAGACTTCCTCGATCTCGACGACCATTAGGATTACACACTGTTAAACCTTTACTTGTATGGGGATCACAATTTCAGGTACCAACTGTAGGTAAAAGTATGCAGAAGCATAGCATATACCTGCACTTGTCTCTGCCGTAGGTCCACCTTTGGAACTAGTGTACGCTATAATTACAAGCCACCATTAACTATGAATCTTATTATACAAGTTTGTGTTGTGATTTCTTGCAACACATGCCAAATTCTCCCTAGAATGTTTTTTTCAGGCTTAATTAAAGCACTTTTGTAACTAATTTTGTCTCACATCTAGATATTGTACGTCGATATTTCAAATTAAACCGTTGTACCGTTAAAAAATGTTGATCGTAATTTTTTTGCAGCCGGCAGCAAAAAATAAAACAATGAATTACTCCACAATAATTTTCCTCTTTCGTAACGCGGCGACCCGCCCCTACCTTCGTTTAAATTGAATAAACGACTTTGAACAAACGCGGCGATTGATCCATAAATAATTTTAATACCCCGTTAGCGAGCCTGATTGCCAATTGTACCTTTCAATACCTGTATAAGTTTTTGCCCCTTCAAATCCTCTAGCGTTTCAATTTTCTAACGGACGAATTCAATATTCAATCGTTAACATAGATTCGATATTGTAAATACTTTGTAAAGTACGGAATACAAAAATTATCCTATCATTTAAACAATAAATCATGTTTTTATCGAAAATCGAGTTAAATATCGAAAATTTCTAAATTATTCGATTCGAACTTCAAATCGAATATTGGAATTCAATTTGTACGAATAATTCGTAAGTTTTGAATATTATCACACCCCTAAAATTGTTCAAGATCGATTGATTGTTGCTTTATATGACATCGCCTTTGGTTAGTTAAATTCGTAAAAATGATGCAATCGGTTATAAAAGATTTAGTTTAAAGAAAGAAGATAAAATTGTTAACAAGTATTCACCTGACTTAAAAATAATCGCATTACTGTAGGATATTATGAAAGTAGATATAGCTATAGTTACACACATATTCTCTGTAGTAACTCGATTCTTTAGCCGACTGTGTCGCAACAGGGAACGTAATACGCCTATGAAATTATGTTATTAGATGCGTATGCTAATTTCAATTATGAGGAACGTTGTGCCGGTTTCAATTCAGAATGGTACATACTTTTATTAGGAAACAAAAAACTATCACCAATTGTTTCTTAGTCTATATCTATACTAATATTATAAAGAGGAAAACTTTGTATTTTTGTATTTTTGTATTTTTGTATTTTTGTATGTATTGAAATAACTCAAAAACTACTGGGCCGATTTAAAAAATTCTTTCACCATCAGAAAGGTAATTTATCTGTGAGTAACATAGGCTATATTTTATTATTACTAATGTTTAGGAACTATTAATAAACAGCGTGTTTCTGGACGCCGGCGTTAAAAATTCACTAAACTTTAACTTTTCTCGGCTTACGCTGCCTAAACCGTTAGAGGTATATAAAAATGATGTATGAAAGAATTGTAGATCTCAAAAAGTTCTACAGAAAAGTCCGCGATAGCACATATCTATCTTTAACGGTTTTCTTACAATAACCACTTTTTTGTTTACAAAATGAATTAAAAAACTTACGCTATTTGCAGCGTTGTTTTATTGGTTTCAATATTAATCCTTATCCAAATAAATGCGTTTGTTATCAGGAGAATTTAATCTATATCTATACTAATATTATAAAGAGGAAAACTTTGTATTTTTGTATTTTTGTATTTTTGTATGTATTGAAATAACTCAAAAACTACTGGGCCGATTTTAAAAATTCTTTCACCATCAGAAAGGTAATTTATCTGTGAGTAACATAGGCTATATTTTATTATTACTAATGTTTAGGAACTATTAATAAACAGCGTGTTTCTGGACGCCGGCGTTAAAAATTCACTAAACTTTAACTTTTCTCGGCTTACGCTGCCTAAACCGTTAGAGGTATATAAAAATGATGTATGAAAGAATTGTATATCTCAAAAAGTTCTACAGAAAAGTCCGCGATAGCACATATCTATCTTTAACGGTTTTCTTACAATAACCACTTTTTTGTTTACAAAATGAATTAAAAAACTTACGCTATTTGCAGCGTTGTTTTATTGGTTTCAATATTAATCCTTATCCAAATAAATGCGTTTGTTATCAGGAGAATTTAATGTAGAATAAAATTGTTCTTTGCAGTATTTAAATTGGACTAATAGTTTAGAAGATATCGCGAACACAAACAATAAGGGTAACCGAAAATTCAGCTTTCAAGCTACCGGGCTTAGAAATTTGGAATCTTGCATCGGTAGATTTCTGTTATTACGTACATAGATTACTACTAAGTTAATACTTTTGGTAATAGGTTGAAAAAAAGGGCGAACGTAATAGGTTATATTTGTAATTTCACGCGGGCGAAGTCGCGAGCAACGGCTCGTCTATTATAGTCTTTGATAAAACCTATAGTTCTTTTCAAATGTCCTGGCGTCAAAAGGTCATCGGCGCGCTGTAGTACTCTCCCCCGCGCCCTTAAACTATGTAAAATTCAGAGCCTCCAAGATATTTGATAACAACTTTACTAGATAATAGACTTGGTCAAGCCACTTAACCTTAAACGATGATGATATTAAAATAATAGTCATATACTCGTAGTTAATTAAAAACAAATAATGTTATTTCTGAAACAAACTTTAATAAATGGAACTCGGAAAATTTCCTTTGATCGTTCAATTACAAGCAAATATTCTGAAGACATTGCAAAAATTTACTCTGTTATTTTAGGTCTAATAAAGTATTTCGTCGAGTTCAATGTTCTTTTACTTGTATAGTTTTAATTAAAATAATAGTAAATCTTTTTAATTTAATTAACGAAACCTGAGATGTTCGGTTTTCTCTCTTTGTGTTTTTAATGATCTTTCTATGTTGTTATGATTTTTTGTAAATTGCCGCCGAATTGTCTATAGTAGAAATCATATGTTGATGCCATTTACTTTTTTTTGCTAGTGCATATGTCTTTTCAGATATCTCACCGACTCATATTTAAGTGAGCATAAAACATAAATTACGATTCCTTCGTTATTGTATTACAGTGGAGTTTGGCTAGGAACATTGTCCAACATATTTGCGTTCCGTTTCCGCATTTATTGAAGCTAAACTAAGAAAATAACCATTTTCCCAAACAAATACGAGTACATTTTAATTAAATTAAATTATACAGATATTGTGTATTAAACTACTTTCATTAATAAAATATAAGTAAATATTTGCTTCTTTGATTAAAGTTAACACAAATTTAGTGTAATCTAAAATCTAATATAACCTAATTATTATTTATTACAGTATAATTAATAAATACACGAAGACGGATCTTTGTTGTATTATTTCAAGTATTTAAGAAACACTCGCCCGTTTTCTTTGATAAATACGTTGGCTAATTAAAATAATTATTTGGGTTTTTCATTCAGTGCAAATTAATGACGAGCTTTTTGAATAAATAAATTAGAATGAAGAATTAGCTTTACAATACGTAATTAGACCAGTGATAGTATACCTAGGTCTGCGTATAATGCCTGATTCACACGATAGCAGAATCGTCAAGATATAGTGCTTAAAATTTGCTCTATTTGAAACTATCCTTCAGAAAAAAAACACACGCGATAACATAAATGCTAATGAAATTACTCTTGGAGCTTTTCTGTTTAACTTTATTTGCAAAAAATTAAAAAGGAAAGCATGACAAGTGACAAAAGGCAAACTTGTTTGCACGGTTACTTATTCAGAAGAGTGGCTTGAGAGTAGTCTCTGACTTGTAGAGCGCAAGATTTATGCCATTCATAACAAACTCTGGACTTTTTTTTCATAGTAAGCGAAATTTATTCAAACAATTTTAATGCAGGAAAATAAATTTTCATTTTAACTTCGAATTTATATCATATTTTTCTGTAGACAGATTTATTTATGTGTACATAAAGTAGCGATTATAGTATCGTCTTAACTAATATAATATTTGTTGTAGCAAGTCTACATTATATATAATCGGAAGTTCACCCTATCATTTTAGTTCGTATAAAAAATAGACCACTTATAGTTCGAAGAAAAATCTCCTTCATAAATACAGGAAACTTTATAGTCTAATAATTTCCCGTCTTATTCTCGCATAACCCATATTTCCGCCAATATTCGGTTGAAGTTATAAATTGGTAAGTCAGGCCCTGCGCCATCAATAACCAGTCAACTAAAAACGCTCGCAGCTCTTTTATTTAGCAATGTCGTTGTGTCAAACTTTTTATCCTTTTATCTACCTCTTCAAATGCGTACATTTTCGGATTTATCGAGTTTTATCTAACTTTTTAATCACTGACGTGTATTCACGGTTTGAAGAGACCGTGCCGGGGGAAGTTGGTCTCTACATTTCATTTTCGATGCGATGTTTTACGAAAATGTTTGTTGTATTTTTTCGACAATTTCCAACTAAGCTTGAGTGATATAAAATTATTTTTAATATCACTTAATTTTCTTTTGAGACCATTCATAGACGGAGAGTATAATTAAATTTCATCTTAAACTCCAGTTCCTTTGACAAATTTGTAGTAAAACAAGCTAAGATTTTTAACAGTAGAGATATTGCGCATTTTACTATAACATTGTTTTCTAATACTACAATTTCAAAATTGGCTTCAATAATATAGCTATTAAATACCTAATATTTACAATATTTTGTACATAAATGTTACAGTATTTATATTTACACATGGTATAATTAGTGGATTTATCAAAGAACTAGCTGATGCTCGCGACTTCGCCTACGTGAAATTAAAAAATATAGCCTATGTTACACTCAGATAAATTACCTTTCTAATGGTGAAAGAATTTTTAAAATCGACCCAGTTGTTTTCGAATTATTTCAATACATACAAAAATACAAATCTTTCCTCTTTATGATATTAGTACAGATAAAAGTATACAACTTTCAGATTTACTCCAATAATCTACTTAATCACAAAAAATCTATCATTTTAATTCTACGGTTACAATATGGACGAATCTTAGTAAGAAAAATCACAATATAAAGTCATGGGGGACGTAAAAAAATGTAATCATAGCGTCCTCGTTGTTTCACCTGGCGTTTTCATAACAGGCGCGACCTCTGCCGTAATCCTGTTTACAAAGACCCCGGCAAGATACGCTTTCGGGACTGAAACGTAACGTTCTCATTTAAACGCTGCAAGCTCTGCTTTTATTGGATATTTTTCCTCCAATGCATTTGTAACACATTTCTTGAAGTAATATATAAGAAAGTTTTGTGTAAAAAAATACGCTAACGGTATATCGTGAAATAATTATTGTAAAGCTAGTTTATTTCAAACATATTATTTATTATCTTTCGCCAGCAACTCCGTCTGCGTGAAATTAAAAAAAAAACAAAGATATGTAGCTTATGTGTTCTTCCAGACTATGTTCTACTTCTATGCAAAATTTCCTCGAGATCCGTTTAATAGTTTAGGTTACAAACTCTAACAAACATCCATCTATCCATCTAAACTTTCGTATTTATAATATTAGTAAGGTTAGTATTTTTTTATTACGTAACTGCCAAATATTTATTTATTTTTAACAGTGGTAGTGCCCGCTTTAACATCTTAGCACTGCAGGGCCGGCACGCCCGGTGTAATACCACGACCACACAGAAGACAGGCGTGAAATGGAAGCAGTTCCGTGTTTCGTCTGATGAGTGTGGTGCAGGAGGCCTAATTTAAGTCCCTTTCTCTTTACCACACTTTTCTTATAAGGAGAGGATGAGAAGGGGAAGTGGATTTGACGGTGGAGGAGATGCATACGAAGGGGAAATATCCTCTTTATGTGCGTCTCCTCCTCCGTTAATCAAGGGTAGGCAACGCATCTGAAATTGCGCATGTCTATGGGCAGCGGTCGCTTCGCCATTTTGGCGGATTCAGGTGGCCGCTTGCTCGCTTGCCACCTTATTTTATAAAAAAAAAAAAAAAAATATTGATGAACTTTCATAATTAGGACTCGAAATCCATAAAATCGTTACAAACAAAACAATATTATCAATTCACAATACATTTCAATTTGATCGAAATAACAGATGTAAAGAGAATTATTAAGATTACATTGTCCTAATTTACATTCACTCGAAATGTGAGGTAATTAATTTTATCAGTAAGAATGAAAACATCTCCGGGCCCTTATAAAGGTATCGTAGGATTGTGCGTCTGCCAGACTAGCTATTTTATGTCGTCTTAGAAATTTAAGATCCGATTTTAAATTGTTCTAATCTACACTAATATTACAAAGAGGAAAGATTTGTATTTTTGTATGCATTGAAATAACTCAAAAACTACTGGGCCGATTTAAAAAATTATATCACCATTAAAAAGCTACGTTATCACTGGGTAACATTGGCTATGCTTTTTTAATGTCACGCGGACGAAGTTGCGAGCAACAGCTAGTTTATTATAACTTTATAGAATTCAATCACAGGTTTTACACGAAATACTAAATTAGGAGTTTTTCTGGTTGAATATTATTAAGTAGCTATTGTTCCTAGCGTTGCTTCATACTATTGAATAATTCGTTTTTATTATTTATCGTTTATATTATTATTTAGAAATAAACTATAATCAGCATTTGTAATAACAACTCTGTTTATTCGAATGTTGCATGGAAAAGTTTAATTATAGCGACATGACTGTCTCTACACATATAATTTAACTGAAAATTATATTGTAGATTTACTGATATATTGTAGAGTACATAAAGGCTTTATAATAAAGCTGTAATTACTACTAGCTTTCGCCCGCGACTCCGTCTGCGTGGAATTAAAAAAAAACAAAAGTGAGTACCCTGCCTATGAGGTCTTCCAGACTATCCTCTACATCTATGCCAAATTTCATAGAGATTCGTTCAGCCGTTTAGGCTACAAACTCTAACAAACATCCATCCATCCATTCATCTAAACTTTCGCATTTATAATATTAATAAGATGTAGAGGCAGTGTAAAATTTGTAACAATAAAATGAAAACAATCTTAGTTAGTACTTTCTTTTAGTCATAAATATTTTTTAACTTGTTCATAGTTGAGTTTCAAAAAGAAACTTTTAATTTCTAAACTCATGCAAATAAAAGCACAGTGATTTTGTATTTGTTAATGAACGTATATTTTTTATATTAATAAATGTGTAATTACAAATTTCAACTATGTGTATGTAACTTAATTTGCCCGTCATCCCTGTGGTCGTTAATTTAATTCAGATTAGTATTATCTTGTACTTTATAATACGGAAAATCAATACGTATCTGATTACTAACATCCTACAATGAACGGAATTATAATAGATCTCTACGTGTCGTGTCGGTGTACAACTCTGTTCAAACAAAATTATATCGTCATTGTTACACTTGGTTATTTTCAAACAATAGTCAACATAATAAAATCGACTCCATTCTATGGTTAAACATAATATTACCACAAATATGATTATGCACAGTGGCTATAAAAGTATGCTTACAAAAGTAACGGGCTGGTACAATAGGAAAAGGATGGGAAAGAAAAGCGACTTAATTAAGGCTCTTTTAAACATCACTACGTCCTTAAATATATAAAATATTCTACAAGTTAAAGAATAACCTCTAACAGGGTAAGTCGTGAGCAGAACTACAGTCGCCAACCATTAGGAACCCCGGCTGAGGGAGCCAGATAACGTAATTCTCAACGCAAGTTGGACTTAAGACGTTGGATAATTCCAAATTTAGGACTAATTAAGTATGTAAATATAAGTATAAACCGTGTAGGAAATTTCTAATATCAATTATTATACTGTATTTTCTACGCCACATACCAAATAAGTACACTTAGAAAGATTAAAACGAAAAATAATCGAAATTTAACAACCGAAAACGGCAAAACACTTTTTATTCATTTTTCCTGATGTGGTTTACGAAGTAAATATTTTCCTATAACATTCTCTTGTAAAATAAATACGACGAACAAATTAGCGGAATCTAATTAAGTAATAAAACTTAATTTAAAGTTTGCGCAGAATCACAAAGTTATGCGAGAGTGGCCGTCAAATTAATTTGTCTATTCTAGGGGGCCTGCTCGTCGACCGAGCTCGTTCGCGGAATGAATGATTGTGAACAAGCGCGGTGATTGATCCATAAATACTCTGAAATACTTCGTTAACTCGCCTGATTGCCAATTGTCTCCCCGCTGATATTAAAACAAAATTGTAAGAATTCTCGACAAGGAAATATTTTACACGTTCAAATTGGAATTAATTGGATGTTCCCAAAAACATTTTATAACACGAAAGGATCTTAATTATATAGAAATACAAATCGTATTTATACCATGAGTGTTATTAAAGCAATATATACAGATTTTATTTATAAATTAACTGTTCGCTTTGAATTACTCTTCCATACATCTCTATCAGCCATTATACTTTCACATAATTTATCTATACTTTCTAAGATTTTCCCCTACCTTTGTACTCATTTATTACAAGTTTTGTACACAATAATCAATTAAAACATCAGATATTATCTGTGTAAATTAGACGGCGCCATGATGCGTCAGTAACTTAACATTAACAATGTAGTTGCATCAATTGTCAAGTGGAAGAGCCGACATGCAACAAGTTTTATAATATTCCAACTTTATAGCGGCTCACAGCTGCGAGAGCATGTGTGCAAATGTGACAAGTAGATCGTTCCTGAACAAAAGCTTGCGCGAAAACAATTAAAAATTTTAGATTATTATCTCATAATAGTTACCAGTATATAATATCTTCTATACATATAATGAAATTGGAGTATCTGTTTGTAATATTAAAAGAAAAAATCCAGATTTCGAGAAGATGATGTATTTTGCATTTAAATTTTTTTGTCTGTCTGTCTGTCCGCAAGCCGCGTTTGTTCCGGGTAATCATCGAAACGGCTGGGCCGATTTCGACCGGACTTTCACTGCGAGTAGTTGACATAGACTGGCATATTTTAGGCTACTTTTTTATCTTAATATTGCGTGGAAGATGTCGCGGGCAACAGCTTGTTATCAATAAAATTCATTATAGTTAAAAGATTCACGTCATTCGAAGACTATAGTAATCATATCTTTGCAATGATAAAGAGCACTAAAAGGCACTCATTCGTCTAGTGCAAAGCTTTATTTCTTGTAAAAGTTCACATCAATTTGTGTGCATTCATTGAGCGTGACTGATTAACTCTGCAGTCGTTTAACAGTCTGCCAACTCGACATCATCAAACATATGAAAATAACTTATATTTAACTTAGATTTGGTCCAGAGAGAGAAGAAATCTAAGTAAGGAGAAGGTTAGAAACTATTTTTATAATCCACATAAAAAGAAACATTTGTATGTATACGTTCCTAAAACACTGGATAGATTTTGATGAAGTTTTATTATATTTTTAGGACTTCAGATATTTTACAAATTAAATGTTAAATAATATCATTTTCAGTTTAAATATTCGATGATGTACGAGTATACTTCTGATGACATTTTAAAGCATTGCTTGCGGCGTTCATTTTACTAAGTATTCCTTTTAAATTGTTCACATTGAATGTTCTATGCTCAAAACAATACATAGCTTCAATATAATTTTAATATTCGAAGTTTTCATATGCATTTTGCTCGCGAAAATACTCAAGTATCGCACAGCAACAAAGTTGTTACCAAAACGGCAAGTTGTGGGTAAACGAGCGGCCCGCGTATATTGCCTTCATTTACCAATATTACATTTTAAGGAGCTTTAGAGGTTGCAATATTAAACTAGGTATTGTATTTGGTTCCACAAATTTAATTATCGGTATTAAATAGTTTAGGCAACCGAATATTTAATGTAATTTTTATTTAATACTGAAACTAATCTTAAACACATTGGTTCGAAGGCGCCGCTTACAATCTGACAGACGTCATTTTAATAGAATTTGCAGTATGAACGTGGTCTTGATATTCAAAACGATGGTAAGTACGTTAAAACCGTAAGTTAAAATATAATTCTTAATAATACTTAATTATTCTTTTTAAAGAATTAGAACAAATTAAGACCTTTTAGCAACTCTTTATCTTAAAATTTACCATCACTAGTGAGAGATTTCATTAACTGCATAAATCTAAGCCAAATTGCTAGCATAATTAACTTCCGCGTTTTGCGCTCAAATATTAAAGCGAATCCCAAATTAACAGCATATTTGGTGTGTTAAATAATTTTGTGTTATAGTATGCTATAATTATTTTTAAAACGTAAAATAACAAAAAAAATGTCAATGAATAAAACGAAATAAAAATAAATGAATAATAGGACTTTTGCTAATCTGCTTGAGAATTAAATTACCGTAAAGATCAGTAAAATAAATGAAAAAATACACTGAGAAACCACAAAGATCTTATTTAATTATTAGTTATTTCAATACACGTAAAAATACAAATATTTCCTCTTTACAATATTGGTATGAATGTCATTATAAATGTCGGGATTAATAAGTCCTAGTACTAATAATACTGGGATAAAATACTTTTACTAGTTGACCTATTTTTGGTGCACTTGTGTAGCGATTGCTTTCTAGGAAATAGGAAACAAACTGAAATAATAACCACTTATACCTGAGAACCAATTCCCGGATAAATTGAGTCTCGAGTCTCAATTTTTACTCTGTCGGACGTAAAGCGGACATCGCTCGGAGACTATAAACTTGGCACTACTCCATGAGGCTTTTAAAAAACCTAGTGAACAAATAAAATGGAGGTCGTCTGTTTTGTCAAATCCGCAATACGTGAACGCTCTCCCGGCCCGCGAGCCGTGTGCTGATTTTATAGCGCCATAAAATCTCGCGAAACGAGCCCTTAAATCACAACGTTGGGTCGTATTTCATCGTTTCGGTTGTCAATGTTTATTTTATATCATATTTTAGAGATCCCTCCCTTTATAAATCACGTCGGGATTGATATACATTAAGGTCACGTAGTTTTGGCAGCGGTGCTTAGTCTGCCTCTCTCCCGCACGTTGCGCCGCGCCGTGTTGACAAGTGGTCGTGCCAGATCGCGTCATATATTGTCCTGATAGGAAAAATTATTTGCACAAATCATAGCACGAAGTGTAGAAAAATAGCTTGATATAATCACAGATAATACAATGCAATAAAAGTAATAAATAACCTTTACTTTAAAGGTAAGTTGTAATGGATTTTTTGTTTGAAGTAAGCATAGTTTGTCTTAAAGACTGATACATGGTCGAACCATCAAAATTATTTAAACAATTAATTAAAAATGTATATCTCGGATGCCCAATTAGCTCATTATTTGTCTCTCTATAATCTATATTGATATAATAAAGAGAAAAGATTTGTATTTGAATATTTTTGTATGTATGAAATAACTCAAAAACTATTGGGCCGATTTCAAAAGTTCTTTCACCATTAAAAAGCTACGTTATCGGTAAGTAACATATGCTTAGTTTTATTGAGAAGTTGCGAGTAACACCTAGTTATATGATAAAAATATAGAGTAATAAAGTGAAATGTGGGAAACTGTGAGAAAAATGTGAACAGTTAACCCGCAACATTCGGTCCTATTGAAGTTGTAATACGTTTTGCGCGGATGTGCTACAATCTGCTTCGATTGGCCGATTTATTTAGAGCCGCTGGGGAGGGATTACTATAGAAGTTGTTAACGTATTGATATATTGATAGATCACATAATGATTTAGATGATCTGGACTTTATTTCATCTAACTATTCTAACTAATCTGCTCTGGTTTTGTTTATTTTTTTCATCATAAGCTGACAAACAGAGCTAAAACAGCGATAACCCATATCTATGAACATTTGCAAATAGATGAAAGGCTGCAGATGCGTTGCCTATCTAAAATAGACAATGCAGAGATATAAATAAATTATATTTAGGGTATACTTTGTACCGGAGTCAGTCATTTCTTTAAAATTGTACACGTATTAACGGAACCACTTAACACATGCCACTCGATGATAAGGGGCTCATAACTATATTCCTTATTTTCCACTACTTCAGTGACTTTCACTTGGCATCGTAAAAGCTTAACTCTACAAACGTTGCATCTATTCGCGTTGACAACAGACACATCTAGCGTTCAAGTTGAATTATTGTTTGCCAAGGGTTGAGCAAACATTCGCACGGGGATGCAAGCTCACTGAAATGACAGTGGAATATTTCGTAAAGAGATGTAAAATGTTTGAAATTATGTTAAGATTTTTGTGTATTCTTAAACTACAAAATTCAATATTTATAAAATCAAACAAATTTAATTGAAGTCTCGTTCGTCGTCGAAGCGGACCAGAAGTAATCCACTTAGGATTAGTCGTAAACAAGAGGGGTCATTGTAGTGACAGCGATCTGTTAACGTCGTGCTGCAAAGAAACCATATGCCTCTTGAAATTAGAGACCGTCTCGAGTTACGTCATCGGTTTCTACAAACTAATAGGAAAGTTTACTAAATTTAAAAATATATTTCAATCAGGCTTTTTTGCTAAATAATTCACTAATGAAATAGTGATTGGTGAATTACCAAAAAAGTCTTCTGTCAGATATAGGCTTTACAATAAAATTACCAAATGAGGTTAAGTTAAGCGATTTCTTTTTGTAATCGTAGATAATAATCACGTTCAAAACTAGCAGCGTCATATATGGGTGGATTAAAAAAACCGCTTAAATACTTAACTATGAGTCAGTTAAAGGCACGTGTCCTGCATTGTATTTGTCTTGAATCAGACCTTACCAAATTGTAACTGATAAAGGGCCTGTTGGTATTGTTCGGAGAGGCATTAGGCCTTAATCCGTCCGCGGGCGCGACTCGTTAGGTTGATTGTGCCGTGTCGGCCGGCAGATGGCCGTAGTAATCCGAACCGTTGCACATTGCCCCTACTCTCCCCTCCCCCCACTGCCCTCCGGGTCCTCCGTGAATATAGCCTCTTTGTGTTTGTTGCATCTGCAGGTAAATTGTGCGCCAAAATTGGGACGTACGTTAGCCGAGTACGTGCTCCTTTCATACGAATACGACTGTTATGAATTATTCTTGAAAATGTATTGTTAACGTTGCTCTACTGTTGTAGTTTGTTTATTGTATTATGTGAGATTAAACATTAAAAATTAAACATACAAAAAACTATTAAATCTTACTAATATTAAAAATGCGAAAGTTTAGATAGATGGATGGATTGATGGATGGATGATTGTTAGAGTTTGTAGCCTAAACGGCTGAACGGATCTCGATGAAATTTGGCATAGACGTAGAGGATAGT
Source organism: Papilio protenor (assembly GCA_029286645.1). Taxonomy (NCBI): domain Eukaryota; kingdom Metazoa; phylum Arthropoda; class Insecta; order Lepidoptera; family Papilionidae; genus Papilio; species Papilio protenor. Next base: position 6,621,493 of record JAGSMZ010000011.1, read on the forward strand.
CTGGAAGAACACATAGGATACTCACTTTCGTTTTTTTTAATTCCACGCGGACGGAATCACGGGCGAAAGCTAGTAGTATTATATTTTTCGCACAATGAATGACTAAAATACTGCTTTCAAGGCCGTGTTGAATTACTATGATAATTTTACCCTAAGGGACTGATTTAAGACTTTGAGTACGGTAAAATACTATCTGTAGGCTACAATAATTCATACGTGAAATATTATGGAGTCATTTTTTGTCTAAAATATTATTACCGTTTAGAAATAGTGTGAAAGTAATAAAATACCTTTATGCATGTAATAAATTTTATGAAACGTATTGGCAATCACAGGTAAGCGTTGGACTGTGTGCCTACTGCCTACTCGAATGCTATTTTCTGGCAATTTGTTTGTGTTAGATAAATTGATCCACTCACTCTCCGGGGAATTTGTATTCGAATGAAGTAAAAAAAATATATTTACATTTTTCATTACATGAAAGTTGAAATTATTTACTGACATGTAATTAAAATGAAGTTAAACCATAGCCAGTTCTAATTACTAAAAGAAAGGCAATTCGAGCCTCTAGTTAGTAATGAAATAAGGCTAACCTAAAACGTAGAAAGAAAGCTTAAATTTAAAACAAATGTTTACTGGCAAAATGATGTGTAGCATAAAAATTATCATTAGCTTTAGCTTGTATACATGTTTATAGTGAATTCTAAGTTAAAACTTTTTTGACAAAAATGAAATGGTCGAAAAAACGTTACATAAATAATGATTCTTGCAAAACATTAACGTGAATCTCTTGATCAATTTTAATTTTTGATTCGAGCTGCAAAGTAAGCGCTGATCCCTCTCATGTTCCGATCTCATTAAGCTTAGTAACACGGATAACGAATGATTGCGAGCGTTTCTTCTTAACAAATACTTTAAAATACATTTAGCAGTAATCAAAACTTTTATATAAAATGTTCTTAAATCGTCCAATTATTCGTTTTTAACCTTAAATCTCCGATCTTCAACCAAAATGTACAAACTTTTGTTTCATCACTAATTTTGATCTAAAGAAATACCTGCTATTAGTGCCTAAGCTAGACTAAGCTTGTTATTCTTTTTCATCAGTTTCCTTTCCGGAGGGAAGTTGATTCACAAACAGTAATCCAAGGAAATTGGAAAGTGCAATAAACTTAATAAGGTGTATCTAATTCGATATGATTCAGACGGAGAGGCAAAGGCAGCAACAGCAAGTATAAACAAGGCCTAATCTCGTTGCACGGTCCGTTACGTTTGCTGAACAAACAGCTATTCTGTTTGTGTAGACAATAGCTAAGTACAATAATTGCACATGAAGTGCCCGAGAGAGCCGTGGCTTGTTGGCACAGCGCACCCGCTAAGCCCTTCCTATGTGACTAATGTTTGCGTATGGTAATGAGATGTTAATGGGTGCACGCTTCCACCATGGTCCAACTAGATCGTCGTTCGATCAGTCATTCGAGACCACCTTTCGGCCAGTGTTTGATTTTGCTTTCTGAACAAACAACAAGTTCGTTTTTTTTAAAAATGGAATGTAGCATTCGCTTCAAAAGGCAGCTGCGAAGTGCTACGTGCTGTGTGTTTACAAGATGCTAAATAAATGTTCGATGTTAGCGCGTGCCTAATACTATGCTTCAAATACCATCGGCAATTATACGCAGATGTTTGCTAACCTCGTCATTTTTGCTACCATTGTTTTTACGTGAATTCCAAACAATAAATACCATTAAAGAATTATTATTTAAAATTGTTTTTACTGCAAGGAAATTTTTCATTAGAAAATTTAACCCCGTCATATCCAAATACCATAAAAATTATTAATTTTCATTTTTATCTCGTCCAATATCCACATTTTGCCTGTACAACAGTATCCTGGTATTAAATAATAATAAACGATATCGCTCCGAGATACGCAAATAAAACAAGAGGAGAAACGGTAACAAGCGCCCGTAGAGAACTTCGCTTACGACCAACAAAAACAAAAGCGTATTTTGCAATCTAAACTCATACAAAAGAGTTTAAACTGTTAGCTTTAAGTAAATTCCCAAATTAAGACATGCAAAATCCACCCGAAAACCCTCCAAGGCATTGTTAGAACAATAAATTCGAGTAATTAATAACAAAGAAAGTTCCGAACTTGTCTTTTTTTTCTTACCGAGTTTCTTATTATAAATCAATAGCTGTTATTCTTTTTATCTCTATATTAAGACGTACTTACTCAAATAGTGCCATAACAAACCATAAAATGTAATAAATCGCAAGCAAATGTTGAGATAAAATATCACAGGCTTCTGGTCCTTCGAGTCGGATTTATTAAATAAATAAATTTGAAATCTTAATTAAAATGGCCCGAGTTTGGCTTATTCTTTGCAAATTTATCACTAGACCCCAAGTAACAGGGCAACGACGACGCGTTGTTCCGATAAAGTTTATTTTATGACTTGAGTGAGAACGTTAATATTCATTACAAGGGTGAAATGAACTAACTTCATTATGGGATCAAACGGTGTAAGTGAGCGTAGTTTCACCCTTTTTATTTATGTATTATCAAACATATAACCTAATACTAAAAAAGGTAATATATGAAAACTAAATAAGAAAGAAAAAGAAAATTTATTCAGTTAGAGTAACAAAAGCATAATATGTATAACTAAAACATGTTTCATGTTTGTAAAAATTTCCATATCCTTTCACATACTTACATTTTCGTAAAAATAATTACACGCTCAAAGGTATTTTATCGCGCAGAACGAAATCAAAGCGAAGTTTTTAGACGCTTTTCATTTCTCATTTAAAAATATTGCGGTCGTTTCACAAGTTTATTTATGTTTGAATATCGATCAGGCAAGTTTCACGAAGTTCTGTTATCTTTGTTATACAGAACTTCTGTAGGGCTGTTCTAAGTCGGGACGAAGTTATGTCGTTTTGTTTTATTTGTATTGCCGACACCGCGCAAATATCCTCGTGGTATAAAAAAGGTTATATATTTGAATTACAGTTCATCGTCTACCCAAAATTTTCCTGTGACGTCACGAATTTATAATTCAAATCCAATTTCTCACAAATCATTATGTTTTCATTATTATCAGTGTAAATAAACATTGCAGTGTTTTCACTTATCTGAAATATCAAAATTATATTCCTAAGTAAGCAGTTACTGCATTACAGTTACAGCTGGTACTATGACCCAAGTCTTTGTCCTTTGTCAGATAATAATAGTCCATTTAGTTCACTTGAAAGTAAACAGTATGAGCAAATTGCATAATGCCTGAGCTATTGTGATATTGTATGCTAAACGCGGAGCAATATGTACCATTATATTCCTTATTCAGATACGATCAGAATAAAACATTTGAAAGAAGACAAATACGCTAAAAATATATATTTCTCACCATTCATACGTGTGTATTTCAAGCATCATTCATTTGTTATGACATTTTTAAAAATTATTCTCGATTATGATTGTTATTGAGTGTTTCAATTTTACGCAGAACTAAAGTGTAGATTTATCGTGCTAATCCCTACACAAGGAACTGTATTAGTTTTATTTGTTTAAATATTGAGATTTATGCAGTTTTGTGCTAAAGATGCAAACATCAGCAAGGATCGTTCGGATCGATGAAATATATTTTTTTTGCCGGTGATTTCAACCTATTTGTTAAATAGATAACTTTTTTTTGGAAAATGTCGCTAGAGATACAATCGTGACAGATTGTAATTAAAAATCGATTTACGAGCGTCGACTCACGGTACATTAAACGGTGAAATAAGTCGTAGTTCATGTCTAAATATCAAAGGTAAACTGTTTCCACTGCCGTACGTCACACGTGATCGAGGTTGACTGACACGGACATTGTTAAATATGTATACAGATTGTATCAACAGCCATATTACCACATTTTACCATGCTTTACTATAATATTTAGTTAGTTCTATTAGGACAACCTAATTGTCCGTAAATAGACTGCGTCAACTGACACGCAAGATTTTTTATCGCTCAAGAATATAAAATTAAACTTGTAATCTAGATTCGAAATTGTGCTAGCTTTTACACTTTTTGTTATTTTACTAGTTATTGGACAAAAACAATCTTTCTACAGGAACTGTTCTTTTGTGCCAATTTAAATGCAGCAGATGGCTACTTCCAGACTAACTAGTTACCTCTTATTTCTGTATCAAATTTCATCCAAATTCGTTGAGCCTTTCTAGAATTATCTAATAACGAACATACGAGTACATCCAAACGTTCGCATTTATATATGACCAAATTATTTCCGTGGCATTGATCGTACAGAATTAAAAAAAAACTACTAATAAATATAACCTATGTCATCCATGCATAGTGTAGCTTCCGAATGTGATAGAATTTTCCAAATCGGTTTACTAGCTACGCAGCCTCTTCAATACATACAAATAAGATTTCTTAGATTGAAACAAATTACACGTATAACAGAATGTACTGATTGATTATAATATTATTAGAATCAAAATTATCATACGTATTTATCAAGTCGACGTATTGAAGTGATTTATTTTCTGTTAAAGTCTGGGGCAGGTTCTTTAAATAGACGAGGTCGATACCGCCTCGGAAATGCTTTAATAGCAATTACTCTATGAAGATGTGAACGTAAATGTCTGAAACTTTCCAATATCGATGTATTCGTCTTTACACAGAATTCATGTACTCTTTAGTCAATTATTTACGTTTTCAATTACGGAAAAGTCTATGTTTATTTAAGCTCTGTTTTTGTATAACCTTTGTTTCCCAGTTGTTACTTACGAGAATATCGGCCGATTCTTTAATAGAGCGATTGTGTGATTTTGTTTGACAGCGGGAACCGATAAAACTATCGGCTGATGATATGTCTAGAGTATCGGTGGGCTCTAACGGTAATAGCAAATTGAACTTGTGTTGTAACATAATTATATTGTATTAGTCTATTATATTAGTCTTGTGTTATAAAAAGGTATGTTTCATTTAATGTTAAGGTGTGGCCAATGAAAACAACATAATATCATGAGGCAAGGAGCGAGCCTTTGTCGTTTCTAGATCTGCAATTCTTCATGCGGCATATCTAAACGAGCATCGTAACGACACTCGTGTAATCTTACTACGTACTCGCTAACTTAACACGGTTTTAAAACAACATGAACTCTATTTCATAGTACATACGATTCATTTCTCTCGGACAGGTAAATTCTAGAAGGAGACAAGAAACGTCTTATGAATAATGAAGTTTATAAATGGTTTCTGATTTTTCATGTACTTTTGAACAATCGCGTGTCGTATAATACGTCGATTGTTTTTACGAATGAAATAAAAATTAAAATGTCCAAGACCAATCTTTACTATAGGTTGCAATAAAGTATATAACTAGTCGTCCCTTTTAATCTCGTTCAAAAAAACAAAGATCACAACAAAAATACCGATTTGGGAACTCAGAATTATTGCAGCAAACGATACATTTTTAAAGAATATGAACAAAATTGCTCCTTTTTCTGCAACTTCGTTCTCGTAATTAAATTAATGAAAGCCTTTACATTTGATTCATCTGAAGCTTTTAGAATCAAAGGCTAAGTTTATTTAAGTTGCACTGCAGAAGCGGAAACAGGAAAGACTTACGTTATCACAAATTTAAACAAATCTCCTACAAGGTATTCAATGTCGCTTCTCAAATTCAATACAAACTAACAATCTTTTCGAAATATGTTTCAGTTTTAATAATTTTATTCTAAGTGTGTACGACAAAATTTGGAAGTCATCTCCAGGCATCATTCTTATCATCAGCTCACAATTATCGCCACGAAGGCTCGTTACCTTCTCTTAGCTAGGCCATAGTCACCCTTAGCTGAGAGTGATCGCTGAGAAAACAAATGTTAGACATCTTATATTTATCCTAATTCCTTATCCTCTTTGTGATAGCTTTAAAATGCAAAGAATAGCCTTTTCCGTGTTACAAAGCAACGTTTCTTAATTATTTTACATACATTTATGCGCACTTAATCAGTCAAATTAAAGTATAAGGTGTTAAAATCCATTATATAGAGTACATCTTATAATTGTTCCCGTATTTGCTGTGAGTGGTCGGATTTGTATACCGTAGTGTAGATGGGGCACGCGGCCGTGATCTCGCATCAACTTGCGAATAATTAAGTGCCGCCCTCTACCGACGCGCCGCTAAGTGTTACACTTAATTATACCACGTGAGCGCTCCTTAATACCACTAGAGTACAAGCTTTGTTTTGATTGCCCCACTAATCTCGAACTTTCAAATTAATTACACTCCTCAATTACGCTACGCCCTCGCGTCTTTTTTTGTGCTTCTAATATAATTTTATCTTAATTCAAAGAGAAATGTATTAAGACTAGTTGCGTTTTTCATTATTAGTACTTTTATTACATTATTTTTTACAATTATGAGATATGCGCGTGAGCTTGACTTTGAAGTACATTAATGGAAAATAACTTAGAACAAAATTAGATACATGCTACAAAAAATATCCGAACGATACATTTTAAAAGTGTACACAGAAAATAAATTGACATATCTAAGTACATGTGCCTTTTTAGAATACGGACAATGCCCTTCCCCCCTACGTATTTACTGAAGAAAGTAACAATATCTAATGTGGCAGTGCAGAGAAATCCGTTCGTCGCGATTCTGCAACTTGAAATCGTCATTGGTTATTACTGTTTGTCCATCCACTTCTATCCGCAGAACGCGCAGTGTAAGCTCATCTTTAGAACACGAGACGTAATCCCGACGGGCAGCTACACTATCAATTACCGTAGCACCGTAGCATCTGAGCTAGTTGACACGTGCCTACAAACGGACGTCACTAATGACGGCTACGCGGCTACGGACGCACAAAGCGGTGCACTTAATGAACTTGTCTTCACATGTTTGTATTGCTACAGTTTAGCTTAATTAATTCAGTTATATACTAAATACTGGTGTATTAAATATTGAAATCATCTGAACTTTGAGATCATCAGCATGGAACATCTACAATCTGCATATATCGACCTTTATGTCCTTGTTATTTATTAAAAAAAAACTATTACGTAAACTAAATATATCCAATGTTACTTTGGGATAATGTATCATTCTAATGGTGTAAAGATTTTGAATTTATCGGTTACAAAAATAAAAATCTTTTGTCTTTATAAATAGTGTAGAAAACGTAGTCCTAGTTGACTATAAAAAAATATTTTATTTGCTTGCTTAAGCTTTTAAACTGCCGGACTTAAAAAGTGCCTTCATGAGTTAACGTCAAATCCGCTTTACTTTTTTTGTTATTAATGTATAAGCTCGCAAATGTCAAGGGTGTAACATAAAAATAAAATTTACGTCTTCCATATTGTACTTAATGTCCTTTAAGGATTACGACTTAATTTTGCCCTTAGAACATAAAGGATATTAAGCCTTACGTTAAATTATTCTTGCAAATTTTAATAACTTGAAAACGTAAAAACATGCTTACTGACAATTAAGTTACTTAATTTCATCCGACAAAAGCAATAGTGAAACAAAAAAAAGCTTATTAAAAAGTAACTAACATGAGAATCCTGTTTCATTCTAATTTTTGTTAACTTCTCTAATGCAGAAAAATATTAAACATAACACAAAATACTCTCCTTCAAACTCGCATCAATAACGAATTTTCAAAAAAAAACAAGCCTAAAATCATCAATAACCATTAAATTCACCTTTCCGTCGCTCAAATCGAGCTTAAAATTCGTCAGCCATCGATCGATATAAAAAACAAAGTGTAGACTAATTGCATTTACTTTGTAACTTTGAACATCGGGAGATAGTAATTTGATACAAGAACCCACACAGCTGCTTCCCGGCTTCGCTCCCGGATTAAGGAATTACTTCCTTTAAATTACTCACGAGCTCGTGTCTTTACACGCATTAAATGTCTGCGCTTAATTAAACTTATGACGTACTTATGTTATAAATATAGGGTTGCAGTACAGTACTACTTTGTAGACATGCATGCAAAATATTTTATACATATAGAATTAGAATTGCACATGGAATTTTTGGAATTTCCCTAGTAGAGATTAAGTTTGTTTACAATAGGACATTAAATTAAAATTTAATAACGATTTAAATTTTTGATTGTAATAAGTTTATGTTAAACTAGCTTTCCTCCTGCGACTATGTCCGCGTGGTATTAATAAAAACAAAATAAAGTAGCCTATGTGTTCTTCCATACTATCCTCTACATATATGCCAAATTTCATCCAGATCCGTTCAGCCTTTTAGGCTACAAATTCTAATAAACATCCATCCATCCATCCAAACTTTCACATTTATAATATTAGTAAGAAGTAAGATTACAATTATCAAGTAAAATATTCTTCAAATTTTAATAATCAAATAAAACGCCTTACGGATTTGATAACCTAAAACTACATGTCTTGCAGAGTAGTATTTATAAAAATGCAAATTGCGTCAAAATACTTTTAAATAAAAAGCTATTTGTGGTTATTGGCGGAGGGTAATGCGTTCTGTGAACACGAGATATTAGATTTAGGTCGTCGATGCCGTGTTAAGGGTCTCAGAGAAAACTATTTTCGGACGGATGTTAAGGTAACATCAATGTACGAAGGGAAAGTGGATTAAATAACCTATACAATGTTAGATAGCTGTTTATTGTCACTACAATTTGGCAACAAACATCTTACTTGATTATTTTATAAGTTGATGTATTAGTTTATTTATTTTCGAAAATATTAATACTTATCTTGTCGATTTACAAAGATAGTCGTTATTAGATTACTTTCTGATTTGTACCGAGATATTAAGAAATAAATACCTACCAAATAAAGTATAAGGTTTAGACAGAACATCAAAAAGACATAAATAAAAAAAAATAACAAAATCGTTATTTTCTAAAAATTAACAAAAGTCGTAAAAGTGTGTATATGGCCAGCGTTTATATACAATTTTACAATATAAAATATTTTGAAATAGTTCTAACAATAAGTTACGCTGGACACATGAAAGTAGTTAAGTCACTTTGAAACTTAACTCCTTCCTTTTGAAGTCTTTTCAAGTGGTTTAACCGCAGTTTCGCGCCCTCACACTTAACTTTTACAAGGCAATTCAAATCTGTTATCGCAGGAAATGTAACGGTTATGAAAAGCTGTTAAATAACTCTTATAATATTGGAATAGATAAATTAAAACTCGATAGGAATTATAAGGTTCTGTTAAGATAACTTGATAGGTTTTTAGACACAATTCAGTATACAAATAAGGTAGTACAACTGCAAATGTTTTTAATTTTAGCATTTCAATCATTGTTAATTATAATTTAGACATGCAGATAAAATAGAATTAAGAACCAAACATCAAATAAATAATTGAATGATCCAAGTCAACTGCAGCTTAGATACAACTCAATACAAGCCTTGTCCGAGCAATCAGCATCCAGAGATCAATCGGAATTCAATCAGGCCGCTAACAGACAACGTCGGTATTACGTCTGTCACTATCAAATCCACACACAATGACCGTTTCCACAGCGGAAACTTGTGTTAAAACACTGTATAACAGAAAAAAAAAACCTTTGTAAAACATCCTTAAGAGTCTTTTAGAGATAAAAAATAATTAATTTCTTTGCAAAAATAGAGCGAAAATAGAGTTGACTATTCGTATTATTAAACGTTTAATATGTTATAATATTAATAACAAAAATATCATATTCAACAAAGATGTGTTTAGACAAAAACGTTTAGAAAACAACAACACGCCTCTATTCAGAATGTGCTAGATAAACAGTATAATAGCTTGATTATTTCGTGGCCTATTTATGTCCGGCTTACACGGACTAGCGCAAAAGTGTCGGAACCAATTTCACTCCTATACAACATTTGTGGTCAGTTCACAATACAGCGTGAATTTGACATTTGTAAAAGTAACTATTGTCGGCAAAATTTAAGTTTTTGTCCTTCATTCTAAACTGAAGTGTAGTATATTTGAATGTTTTTTAATTTATCGAAAAATACAAATTCAGAATGGATTTGTTTTTCTTCTAATTACAAAGAATATCGAAGGTACAGTGGTCCTTCGAGCCGGATAATACCAGCAAAGAAACTAATACATCCTGATCATACCAATTCCTTTCAAGCTAAACATCCATTTTGTGTTTTATTAGCCTTTTAATTGTGTTCTTTTTGATATTAATGAATTGGTAGTTCAAATTCATCTTAATAATTAAAATTAAGTATGTATATTCTTACAGACTTCTTCGCGTTTTGGAACGTGTTTAAGTGGCGACGACGAATCGTTCGGTTCTCCCGAAATATTGACCTCGTTATCATACTGTGACTGTGGGTTTCCACTGTAGCAAAACTTTTATACAAACGTACTATCATTTCGCTTATACTTATTTTTTTAAATAAGTAATCTGTTGTATTTCGCAGTGAAATTTAACGTTTGCACGATACTAATAGTTCAGTTGTTCGTTTTGATTTTTTTATTAGATCCAACGTTGAAAACTGTGCCCCGTCGTACGTTACGAAGTTAGGCAATCGTATAGCAGTCCCTTATGTTTCGTCGAAGCTATTTCAACTGAAAGTCCCAACTTTTACGATAATACCAGCCATTGCCATTCGAGCGAGTTAAAACTTTATCAATGCGTGGCAAAGGATAAGCTTTCCGCTCATATCTTCGATATAATTTCTTACATGAATGTCTATTGCTATCTCGATGTACGACGGAAACGCGTGAATAGGTTAATACACCCCCGTGAAACCAGCAACAACCTAAGTTTATTCCGTTATGACAAGTTTTATCGAAGCGTATTATTAAATTGATATCAGTGTAACACGCTTAGGAAACGTATATTTCCTTAACTTTACTTCAGTAATAACGTATAAAGTTTCATTTCGAGGGCACAGATGAACTTTCTTGTCTTATAAGTCTTCCCGTTTAACTGAGCTTAATTGTTATTTAGAATTTTAGTATAGTTTAGTACTTTGAGTTAATAAATAAGTTATTTTTCTCCCTCTACTATATCGTTGAGACGTTTTCAGATTAATTTCTACATTTTGCTATAATCTTATTGACATTATATAGTAGAACCTATGCAATTTCTTAAATGTGTGTCTTCTTCAAATTGTTTCTATTGAATTATAGAAATGTAACAAAAATTGTATCCTAATGTAAATGTAATGTATTACTAAATAAGATGCAAACAATGTTTGTGATATACAGCCTGTTAGATTGTCTCGAGTGTCGTTAACAATGAGGACGTGGTAGACTCGCCGAGTTGATCTGCACTTTAGCGCGACAGACAATTACTTCTATTTATTTTACATTTCCTCTGAAATGGCTTTAGTTAGACTAACTTTGGAGACACTATTAATGAAATCTACATTAGATTAAATGCTACTTGTAAGGCAATAACAGATGAATGTGTTTGAATTAAGCTAAAACTTTAGTTTAGATAAACCGTTTATCTTAAACGTTCCACATACATGCAAATTAGTTATGTCTCATCTCGTGTCATATAAAAAACTATCACGTATATCTGCGTGTCAGTTGTCAGTCAGACAAAATATGTCACAAATGTAATACTAATTTTGTTGATAACTTTACGAATAAGTTCTCACGAATATTCTTAATAAACCCTCTGTTTTTCTTCCCCGTATCATCAATCAAATTGATATAAACTAGGTCACGTGACTATAAATTTGATATCATAAACAAAAATTTGACAGCCCTAATTACATAAACATGTAACTCGGTGCCATATTTTATTACACACTTTCGTAAGCTTACAGAAATGTCTTTTCAGGAATGCCGCGAGTTACTACCGAACTTCAATTTACCTAACATTACACCGGCCCCACGAAACCGAGACAAATGTACGCACTCGACTTTCATTGCGAGCTTGGGGGGTTCAGACCCCCTATCTCCCTTAGCCTCTTGCGCTCAGAGTTTCACATTTTATGAAAAAATATGATTGCGACCCGAATAACATTATTGGGCCCGGAGATAAACTCACCGCGTAAAAGGAAATACACGAATATGTCGCAAATAATATTAATGGTGAATAAAAAGGCGGCAATTGTTCGCTTCATGATTAAATTTCTTTTATTAATGACTATGGCATCTTGCCTAAGTTTTCATTGATTAAAAGCACAAATTCTTTGTAATGACCATAACATAGGTTATTTAGTACTTCACTTCCGCTTACAATGTCATTCTTTCTCGATCTTACTTATTCAATGGAAAAATGCAGATTAAATGCATCAAACCTCAATAATTCATCATACTAATATTATAAATGCGAAAGTTTAGATGGATGGATGGATGTTTGTTAGAGTTTGTAGCCTAAACGCCTGAACGGGTTTTGATGAAATTTGGTATAGATGTAGAGGATAGTCTGGAAGAACACATAGGCTACTCACTTTTGTTTTTTTTTAATTCCACGCGGACGGAGTCGCGGGCGAAAGCTAGTATTAAATATAAAATATCGTTTAGTAGGTTTTACTAGGCTATTTACTTAGGTACTTTAACTTAGAAATTAAATTACTTATGTTAGAGACATCAAAATATTACAATATTTCAAGCATGATTATTTTACTTTACTTCTTATAACTGAACGGGTTTTGATGAAATTTGGTATAGATGTAGAGGATAGTCTGGAAGAACACATAGGCTACTCACTTTTGTTTTTTTTAATTCCACGCGGACGGAGTCGCGGGCGAAAACTAGTATTAAATATAAAATATCGTTTAGTAGGTTTTACTAGGCTATTTACTTAGGTACTTTAACTTAGAAATTAAGTTACTTATGTTAGAGACATCAAAATATTACAATATTTCAAGCATGATTATTTTACTTTACTTCATATAAAAAGTACCTTAAATAACAATCTGTATCAAATAAAAAATGTCACCAAAACAGAATTGAGATCAATGACTTATTACGGTAAAAGATTTTATTTTAATTACATGTAAAACGTTTATGTTGACTGTCGTCCCGAGCACTCGTGTTGCCGCTGTGTTTACGCATTCACTCGTCGACTGCGATTTCACAACGTGGCCCCAACTGTCGCCTTCGTGTTACAAATCAGAAAGCGTTTGTTTACATAGTTAAGTAATTACTCGACAAACGTGAACTGCCGTTGCGGAGTGGACGCGACATAACATGCATGGAAAAAGCGTAAGCAAACATCGTGGCTTGTATTAGTTTAGTTAAAATGACCAGTATTAAAAAAGAGATTCGGAATTTTAAAGCGGCTAACGTCCAGGGCGCTGGCCACAAAAGGGCGTCATAGGTCTGCGAATTCCATAGTCTGTCTAAATCTATTAACTCCCCGAAATTACTATAGAATTTCATTAATAAGTGTAACGTGGATCTAGAGATGATTTTTAAAAAAGTGTAAGTTATGAAACTTATATGAAAAATGGTTAAATAAAAATAAAATAGTTATGAATGTTCACATAAACACATTGTGCTCAGATTGTGGTCAACAACGGCGTAAACAAAATACAGTGTCTTTTTGAGAAACTTGTCAACTATTGTACTCACAAAAGCTTTTCCCAAATTAAACTCGCGACGTGTATTTTCCTTGTGAGCAGCCTTTGAATTATTATTTCTGAAGCGTTTTCGTTGCCTTATTTTCGTGACATTAATGTTTTTAATTAAAATTTCTTTGTTAAGACCAAAAACACTGGTACATTCGACTTTTAAATAATAAATTCTTTGTTTAGTATCTGCATGCGAGTTTTTTAAAAATAGCCTATGTGACATTATGAAAAGGTTTAATAAAAATTAGGTTAAACTCAGTATGTAACTTAAAGTTACATTTCAACAAAAAAAAAACTAATTCGGCTATTGCGATATGATTTTAATGCAACTGGCCAATAACTTAGTATCAGTTAGTAATTTGTATAGCTTACGATTGCTTTATTAAAGAAAATCTTAAATCAAAAGTTGTATACCTTTTACCGTGTTTACAGGTTTTATCCCTTTACCCTTACACGTTGTGAATATTTCTTAAACAAGATATTTCAACAGACATTTGTAGTAAAGGTCCAATCACAGCGGAACGTTTTGCTCGTTTGTTATTACAATGGTTGTTATCCTTTTCTCTGTCTAGATAAATAACCTCGTTTAAGGCCAGGTATTTTACCTTTTATCGCCTAGTTTAAAGTATTTCTAACTAAAACCGTTACTTATCCTTAACGATACCCGAGGGTCGACACGGGTTCGAACAATTCTTAATCGGAATCGTACGCTACAACTTATAATAGTAACAAATACGATTTGGGAAACGCTAATGTCTTTGTTTCGTAAACATAAACATAGATTTATAATCATGTGTTTTAAGGTAATCTTACTAATAATATAAACTAGCTTTCTTCCGCGACTCCGTCCGCGTGGAATTAAAAAAAAATATTGAATTGCCTATGTGTTCTTCCAGACTATCATCTACATCTATACCAAATTTCATCGATTACGTTCAGCCGTTTAAGCTACAAACTCTAACAAACATCCATCCATCTGAACGAACGCATTTATAACATTATGTATGAAAATATGATGTGAAAGTTTAGATGGATGTTTGTAAGAGTTTGTAGCCTAAACTGCGGCACGGATTTTGATGAAATTTGGCACAGACGTAGAACATAGTCTGGAGGAACAGATAGACTATTGTTTTTTAATTCCAGGAGGAAGGAGTCGCAGGCGAAAGCTAATCTAGATATAACGTGTACTCGATTTTAAAATAATCATTTTTACGACAGCAAACCAAAAGTTATTTAAATCAAAAAGTAATAGTTTTGTAAATTTCGATCAACATTTTCGAACTCGTGATTATTAATAGTAATTTTTTATTAGAGCAACTAATAATTTAAGACAGTTCTTTAGAGCTCTGAACTAATTCGGAGACTCCTTTCAATTCGTAGTAATTTATAAGCTGCAGTGGTTCCAATTAGTTTCTTAGAAGAGATTTTAAAGCCGCGTTTGATCATTTAGCACCATTATAGACCAACCTACAGATATTTATTTCAATTATTACACTTAAAGCTGAAGGAATTAATGTTACTAACATTATAAATGCGAAAGTTTAGATGTATATTTGTTAGAGTTTGTAGCCTAAACGGATGAACGGATCTCGATGAAATTTGACATAGATTTAGAGGATAGTCTGGAAGAACACAAAGACTACTCAATGTTTTTTTAGTCGCGGCGAAAGCTAGTATATTGGTAATTAATTGATTGAAGAATATACTACGATTCTTTAATATAAAATAGTTTTATTGCAGTAAAATGTAACATGGTTAGCTTATTATTAAAAGTTACAAGACAATTCACTGCCATCCAAAGTTGCTTAATTGTCAATAAGGAAGACCCTTAGCGTTGTTTAAGTATGAAAAATCTCTTGAACTAGCAAGACACTTAAGAGCCGGCGTACAAAACTATCGCAAAACCGTTGTGCGATTGTTTCTGAGCCAATTTAACTGTTTACATGCATAACTAAAATCGAGTAGTGTGCGCATCGCCATATAAGCTCACAGGAATTAAAGCAAGACTAAACAGTTGTGCGATATTTTAGTTTCAGGTGTGAGCACGCTCTAATGTATTAAAAATAACCTACTTATGTGTTATTATATTTAAAGCGAATACATAATGCATTGAGGCTATCCTGGGAATCAACAACGTAAGTTTTACCAACAAAACGCAAAGGGGTCGAAAATAATAAAGAGAAATTCAAAGCCGTAATGACCCGTGCGTTTTAAGTAGCTGTTTCTATAGAGTATTAAAAATATTACCTTATTGCTCCGCGCCCTCCCAAGAGGGCATTAAACATTTCGCAGCGCACTCTAGTGGGGTAATTAAGAAAATAAAGCATTGGTATACAGACTGTGAATCAAAAAGGCTACGTCCTTACAAAATATTCAAAGGCAATATCGTACATCGATCAAAAACCTTTAAGTTTTTTTTATTATGTTATAATTGTTTGTAATGTAATTATGTGTGTCGTTCAGTTGTAACGTCTTTTGTTTTTTATCAACGCATATTTAACAAATGTGCGTTCATAAACAAAATTCTTAATTCAAAATTATTTTTTAACTAGCTGTTCGCGTGCGGCTTCATCCGCATGAAATTATAAATTTATTGTTTGCATTTGTCAAATTCTCACTTGCAAATGTCAAAATACCAATTACCTTACTATGGCAATCTTGCTTCCTTGATGTTGGCAGCAACTTATGGTCTCTTTCTCACATTAGGGTTTTTATCAAATATTTTACCCCCTAAATTTAATGGCGTGAAAATGTATAGTCTAAAGCCTGACGTAAGTGTAGAGCTTTTTATTAAAAAAAAATTAATCAAAAATATGCTGTAATTGCTGAGAGCTTAGGCAACAAAGAAGTGTGTGTTTACGCTTTATTATAATAGTATAGACACAGCTTCAACAATATAATACCACTGAGTCAAATCACTCGCTAGATATAGATTATAAAAAAAGAAAAGGGCAATAAAAAAAGCTGGCTGGCTTATTGCCGCTTTAAGCATAAGCCATTTAAAATCAACAAAAATTAAATATAATCACAAAATTGTCGACTAAACTTTCTCTTTGCCTCATTTTAATATCTCAAAAGATTCAGTATTTACATGAATTCTCAAGTCCCGGCCAAGAAAGTGCTGAGAATAGTTCGTATAAAATAATACTGAGAATCCAAGACGAGGTCACTAAGTTTCCTGAAAGAAACTTTAAGAAAACTGTAACTCTTTAGAAGCTTGTTATAAAATTGGCCGGCTATGGCAACTGGAAAGAAATCGTTAGTGATTTCTTTCTATCCCTTCTTCTCTTTAAAATTGTAAATTGATACTAATATAATATAATCATTTTTAAAGCACTCGAAACAACCATATTTTTCAAAGTATTATTTATAAATCTATTAAAATATACTTATCATTTTAATTTTAGTTTCAAAATGTTAAACAATGAAAACTCACTAAAATAATTGACAAAGTTTTTAATTTTTTTTAAACGGTTTTTAGATATTTTTTAAACAAAAATGCTATCTTGAAATGCTACTGTCGTTAGACATGTATATAAACAAGTATATGGATACTGTAAACGCTTTCGTAAACCTAATAATTGTTTAACTGGTAAAATCTATTTCAAACATTGTCAGAGCTAAATACACGCACGATGTTAAATATTTACATTCAATTATGAGCATTCGCTGACAAACTAGATTGATAAACAATTGGATAAAAGCTGATTAGTTACGACATTAATGTTCATTAAAAATATATTCTATCGAATTGATGCCATTTTAACATAATTTACGTAGTTTGTTTAGTCAAGAGTCAACAGTTATAACAATTTCAAACTTGTTTTTGCAATAATTAAATAGTTATCTGCCAATTAATTTGTATATAAAATTGATTTGTTGAAACAATAAAATAATTACATGCTAAATTCTGCTGTTTCAATCAAAATGACAAATTCATTTCTACATAAGGTGCAATTTAAAATGCATTTTACAAAATTATTTGTGACATATTTAGTTTTAAGAGACGTCATTTTAAAAATTTTAAATAAGCAAAGTAACCAATTAAATCTTTTTACTAAAAAAGTTAGAACATATTTTAAAGAATATCTACAACCATTGTTTAGACTCAGAGTAGTTTCAAGGTCAATTAGCGGACCCTTAATGTAGATTTATCTTTAACTATTCGCAAGGTAAAGAAACAAACACTTGTATGGATTTCTCATATCTAATGTACAATGAGAGACTTTCTTAGCAACGAATTCTGAGTGTTCCAGTTAAAGTAATAACTCGTTATCAACGAATACATAGTTTTTTTATTTTTTTATTTAATCTATGTGTAACCGTGAAGTGGGCACACATCATAGAGGGCAGCCGTCAGTTCGTTAACTGTTAGCGTCCCTTAGCGAGTGTTCGCACGGACGTGAAAACGCTAGGCGGTAGAAATGTGTCAAAATGCAACGTATGGGATTGTATGAAGCCGTTCATACGGAGGCGTTTTTCGACTTGGCGTATTTCTCTACGCGCACTGTTCCATTTTGGGCATTGGGCGTTAGCGTAAAAATAAAATGCAACATATGGAACTTCATACAAGTGTTCGCACGAGCGTAGGAGAAATCACGCGTTACGCTACACTACTTTCCAAAATTATTTAGACCATCCAATAATAAACATTTTAAAAAAATCTGAGAATGAAAAAATATCGGTAGACTTTAAGCACTATATATAATGCGTGTTTTCTAGTCAAATGACATTAGATAACTACTGTAGAAATATTTTTAGTAGTTATTCTATATTTTACTTGTTTTAATTTCACAATAGCTAAATTAAAACAAAATTGCAGCTTCAAAAAATGACATCACCCCTCCCCTCCCCCCCCCCCCCCTACAAACTAGGAAACATAATAAATTGTCTTTATAAAATATTTTTTTATTGGGAATGTAGTCAAAATGTAGATGGACAAATATTTTTGGAGCCTAGTGTAATTGTTTTAACGCTCAACGCGCTGTCAGCCGTTCGCACGGACGTGAAAACGCTGGGCGATAAATAATGTGTCAAAATGGAACGTATGGGATTCTATGAAGCCGTTCATACGGAGGCGTTTTTCGACTTGGCGTATCTTGGTACGCCGCGATAAATTTTATTGGTCCATTTTAATAAAAATACGCCGCGTTTGGCTGTCGAACATGTTTGTTTTGTGTTTACACCGATCAAAACAAGTTTGCGATCACTAGCTATAAAAATTGATCTCTTTTGTAACATATCTTTACATGTAAAAAATGTATGTAATGTCTTATAGGAAATTAAACCACATTTTTTTCTTAAAGTAAAGCAATAATATGTTATACTTCATAAGTTAGATTTGAAAAACATATTAACTAGTGCTAGGGATCGCAAACTTTTAACAAGTGTACATATTGTACTATCATAGCTCTGTCGTGGGTTGTAGATCCCAAAGTTCTAAGTATAGCGGGGGGCAAAAGATGATCACCAATAAGATTTACTAATTATGTTACTGGATTGAATATACCATGTTATAAAGACTAGGCTACATTGCATTTAAAGTCCTGTTACATCCGGTGCAGTAGTTTCGGAGATTATCCATAACATACACGGACTTTCGGACACATTGATTTCTTGTCCTAATAATTAACGCAATAAATATAATACATTCAATACGAAACACGATTTTTTAAATACTTTTCATTTTATACGAATTAACAAAAGGAGCTTATTATAACTTTGGCAGACGTTCTATGACAATCAGTAATTGTTGTATGGGAGTTAGGATTTTATTTAACGGGACGGAAAAATATGTGGCAGCAGAACTTATAATGCACAGCTACAATAACAATTATCTTTTACGAATTTCGTTAATATTTCGATCATTAAACTATAGACTGACAAGGATGATATCAGGGGAGTGACAGGCGCAAACTATATCATTGAATAAAAATGTCCTATAGACAGTGGCGCAATCTCGTGGAGTGGAGAGGGCGACTGAACTTTGTAACCGGTCAGTTATAGTTTATCTAAATAAGATTACATTAGTTTGATAATTGACGCATATGAAGTATCGAATTAAGTTTTGTATGAAGGGAAATACCGTACTTAATAGACAAGTATCTTAGTGACGAAACAAACATGCATAGCGAACAATTATGAACTATCGATATTCGGTTTAAATAAAATTATTATTTTCTTATTAACTAATTTAGTGGACAATTCTAGTATTAATTATAGTATTAAATTTAGCGATGACAATAATAATAGCGAAATCCAATTCGATTACGTACGGCTGTAGTAGTAATAAATATATATTTACTCTCATTATTTGTAATAGTTCTGCAGATCATTATTATGTTGAGAAAACAGTGTTTTTTTTTAATTCTTAACTTATAACTATGAATCTATCGATTTCAACTTCTATAAGAATAAAAATCGAAAATCGATAAGATTCATGACTGATTTTACACAACCCATCCCTACTAAATTTCAAATGAATTGTCAAACTAATCAATCTTATTTAGACAAACTATAAATAGCTACCATACTCTTTACTGCTTTGACATTGTAATGTCACATGTCAAAATTAAATAAAATTATTATTTTCTTATTAACTAATTTAGAGGACAATTCTAGTATTGATTATAGTATTAAATTTAGCGATGACAATAATAATAGCGAAATCCAATTCGATTACGTACGGCTGTAGTAGTAATAAATATATATTTACTCTCATTATTTGTAATAGTTCTGCAGATCATTATTATGTTGAGAAAACAGTGTTTTTTTTAATTCTTAACTTATAACTATGAATCTATCGATTTCAA
Source organism: Papilio protenor (assembly GCA_029286645.1). Taxonomy (NCBI): domain Eukaryota; kingdom Metazoa; phylum Arthropoda; class Insecta; order Lepidoptera; family Papilionidae; genus Papilio; species Papilio protenor. The sequence continues at coordinate 6,641,880 of JAGSMZ010000011.1, forward strand.
CTTCTATAAGAATAAAAATCGAAAATCGATAAGATTCATGACTGATTTTACACAACCCATCCCTACTAAATTTCAAATGAATTGTCAAACTAATCAATCTTATTTAGACAAACTATAAATAGCTACCATACTCTTTACTGCTTTGACATTGTAATGTCACATGTCAAAATTAAATAAATAAATAATGTAAATGAAACCAAAATGTCAGAAATTTTCTGATCGTATTTTCCTCTTTTCTATTATCTTGGTGTGTTTTTGGACCCTGATAATAATTCTCTCACTGTTATTTGGATATTTATCACGGACTCTGCCTTATATTCCTTACGTAACCAATGAATGTCATGGTGATAGCGTGACGTCATTGCGGTGTATTTTGTGTACTTTTCATATGTTATTAAATTAAAAACACGAATTGTATATGTTTTTAAAAAATAAATACAGTGACTTGAAATAATTTTGCTAACAGTTGTTTTATTACATATTCGTTTCAAATTTAAGCGACCAAACCCCTAGCTGTAACATGTTTTATCCAACTGGAACCATCGCTTTCATGAAATTAACTCGACAAAGATTTTAATATTTTAACACACATAACTAAATTAAGTACCTAAATTGCCCTTTGCAAATAAAAATAAAGTTTATCTTATAGTTTGTCTAAATAAGGATGATTAGTTTGGCAATTAACTTGAATTTTTTTTAGGGATTGGTGGTATAAAATCAAAGAGATTAAAAATATATATAGAGTAGGCATAGTTTACACTTCACTTGCAACATTTTTTACATAATCTCATTACCGTTGTCTATTGATAGATCCCCATAACCACGTCTCAATATAATTAACTATATTTAAATTAATTGCCAGTAAGTGTCACTAAATCATATTTATATGTAATTTAATTTATTTGTTATTTTATTCTGTGATACTGTTTATTTTACAATAAAAGATGGAGCTTATAATTTTGTAAAATGTTTTATCAGATATCAATACAAGGTTACGAGGCGGCATATTAAATTTGACAACTGATTTACATAGTACCTTCTAGAGAAAGTACCGATGAAAACATGCCTAGTCTATATTTCTTAAATGTCTTTGTGTAAAATCAAAAGAAAAATAGTTGGTTTGATTTCCTACAATTTAAATCGCGCACCACTAGTTCCAGGACCCAAGAGCCACGAGCCGCTACTGGTTAATAGAAATCTAATAAATAAATTTTCTACATAATATGTAAACTTATTGTATGTATCAAGTAGAGCAATTTTTATCAATATTCGGGTGAAAATAAAAATAAAACATTGCATGAGAGCTTTGTTAGTGCGTGTAGAAAAAACCTTTTTTTTTAAACATTAGCAAATGTTAGTTTTAAAGAAAATGTACTGTCTACTTTTAGTTTGCTCTCTAACTACGTGACTTCGGATTCAGTCGCCAGTTTTCGGCTCGGGCTAGTAATTTAAAAGAAACAAATTACACGTCTTACTGACACGAGATACGATTCAAGAGTGGATTTTTACGCTCGTACGAACACCTATCGCGTGGGCGTAAAAAGTCTGCTGACCTTGAATTTTACCGCGGCGTACAAAGTCTGCCCGTGCGAACGTACGCTTAACTAACGTTTTGTAGCGCTTTGTATCGCGTGATCATTAGCAATCACGTCACGGTACACAATTAGATTGTTCTAGAAAGGTGGAAATAAAAATTAAGACCATTGCTAAAGACTACGTTGCCCAACCTAAATTTTAAATCATTTAATTTATTCTAAGGTATTCGTTCATTTGTGTTGTTATTAAAATTTATATTATAATTTCATAATAGTTTAATTATTTAAAATTTATTTATAACAATACGTAAAATTTTATTTTTCCAAAATATTTGTCTTTTGTGAACAGACTTTATTCAAAATGTTTGACGTTTTGTCTTTAAAATAAAAGATATTTTTTAAATCATAAAAGAATTAAAATGGAATAAAAATACATAGTGTATAAATAGTTAATCATTTTAAATTAATTTTGACATTGTTATATTCCTTACAAATATAATGGGTTTTTATGTTTACTTTGTCCCTATAAAAATCAAATATAGCACGCGCTTCTGTTTTTATGAAGTACCAGCTATGTTCGAGGCTATCAATAAATATTTAATGGAGTACACGAGTACCAAATTAAATTACACACATGTAATTTTCCATATGATTTCTTTATACTGGTTAAATTATTATAAACTAGAAAAAACAAAAGTGAGTAGCCTATGTGTTCTTCCAGACTATCCTCTACGTCTATACCAAATTTCATCGAAATCCGTTTAGCTGTTTAGACTACAAACGCTAACAAACATCCATCCATCCATCGTAACTTTCGCATTTATAATATTTATATGATTGAATAACAAGATTAAATTAAACATAGTTTGTTATTTTGACAAGGGGATAACACAGTACATATGTAATCGGGTTTTTAATGAACTAGTTTATTACATGTATATTTTGAAAACAATGAATTTGTGTTTACAATCATGCGGTGGTGCCGTGTCGACCGCTTTTTAATTACGACAGAACACCCCTAGGCTTTTGCTTTCAATAAATTGAAATTGGACGATTAATTTTCGATTTTGGCGTCGCGTCTCCCCTCGTACGCAAATAGCCTTCATGTTTTAATATTTAGAACATTTGCTGGGGAAGTAAGAAATTCGGTGGGGATTTACGAAGACGATCTAACGAATAGATTTATACAAAGTACTCGTTACTATGGGTTACTGATGTCAAAATACCTCTACCGAATTGCCTTCTCTCATTATTTTGGAAACACATTTTTGTGGAATGTTACGGTACTGTAAGCCCACGGTTAAATAAAAAAAAATCTGGACTATATTCTTATTCCTTTATATCCTGTGTTGTTAAAATGTTAATTTTGTTATAGCTATACAAAATATGTTGTTGTATTAAAAGAAAAACACGTGTACTTGATTACTTATTGAGTAGTTAACGTTCGACTTTCAGTTTCTGAGAATTAGGCCAAATTATACATGTATGTAATCACCGACCTCTTATCGACAACTAGTCGACTTCAAAACTTTAACCGATAAATTAGGAATCCGAGCTCGGCTCGAACTTTGACTAACAATATCATAATTATGTTTAATTTTACTCGATTTTAGTATCATAAATTAGCAAGTTATAAAAGGCATTTTTATTATGCATGTTGTGAAACAAGCAAGCGACATCCTAAATATCAATTTGGGAAGTGTCCGCGGCCTACAGACATCTATAATAAGTTAAAAGGTTACAAATGTGTTTCCTACCGTTGGACAATGGAGAGAATGGACTCTTTTTTTGTCCATTCTCTCCATTGTCATTTCTTTTACCTAAAACTTTATCAATCACTTTATAACACCAGTTTTTGTATTGTTTTATAGCTAACCGACAGTACACTTCGTATAGTTAGTCCTTACACAACTGCCTCGTGCGCCTGGCAGTAACAACAGTCTCGTCTGAAACATGACGTGGTGTTTGAGGCAACCAAGGTCACAACCAATACACTACACACTTCCTAACCAAATACTCGTGCTCTTACCAACATTTCTTTTTTAGAAATCAGTAAATAAGGGAAGACTACTCCTTAACCAACGGGTTAATATTTAAAATGTGTTTACACGTTTTAACAACAAATGTATGTGTGCAACACCATAATTTAACACTGATAGGTTTCCAAATGTATCCCTTGTAAAATAAGCTAAATACTGAAAGCCTAGTCAAAAAATTCTCAAACATTGTGGCCGGTTGTTCGCGGCAGTTCGTTAACACCCTACGCGGCACGGCGCGCTTTGTGCAACGTTCCCAATTACCTAGCCCCCGACAATTAAATACATTCCGACAGCTAGCTAGCTAAATTAAAAGCACCCACACCTACAAAGGCCAAATTGACATACAACAAAAACACTTCAATACTTGAAATCATATTTTAGAATGATGTAAAAAATTATTTCCAGTACTTATAGCAGTACTCACAGTTAAGGGTCATTAAATAACCCCTTTAACGTTGATGCAATATGAGAAAACTTCATTAAAGGATAATGTACTGAACATTTGAAAGATCTGAGCGGCAATCTTATCTTTTTAATTTATTTAAGGTTTTTTCTGTCATCTGCCATCTACATTTCATTTAATAATTAAATGTTGATTAATTAAAGAAATGTACATAGATTATGCTCTATTAAAAAGTGTGTTCACAACATTCGTAACATTACTCCACAATAACTTTAGCATAAAACACCTGATACCCACTTTGTTTTGTATCGAGGGAATATCTCATACGTTTTATCGAATATTTTTCCTTTTCCAATATGTTAAATGAACAATTACAGTGAAAGCGAATGCTTCGCTGGGATACAACTATTGTAATCTAGGTTCCAAATATCGATATATTTTAGCACAATAAAAATACATTTTATTTTACTTTGGATATAAAACTCAAAATGTTCAACCAATATTTTTATTACTTAAGTATATTACATTTCTTTTCATTTAGTTTTAAAATCTATTCTTCAACTTACCTTCAATTTTAATGTACGGATAATAAAAAATCATCATTACGTTCTTCTGTAATTATTTGTAATTAAAAATTAATTAACATCTCTACCAAAGAGTGTAACATTTAAAATTAATTAAACAATGTAGCATTAAAAGTAAACCGATAATTGAATTAATATGTAAGTGTACGCCAAACGATTTTTAAATGAAAACACTTCAGATGAACGTATCGGCTTGTGGTCTCTAGGTGATTGGAAGTGGTTCCAGAGTGGTCCCAGTAGGGTTGTACCTCGTATGGGGTGCTCAGACCCCCAGGAGTGATTCACTTAGTTATATTTCCGACAGTACAAGTGCACCCCACTATCCCCTTCTCAATTGTGTTTTGCGTATGAAAACTGCGGTTTGATTTTACAGTATGTTTACAACACTAACATTTAAAATTTGTTAACCTCTATTTTTGGAACGAATAAACTTGTCTATCAATAATTATGTCGACATATGTAGCTGTTGCTCGAGACTTCGTCCGCTTGAATTAAAAAAATAGCTTATGTGACTCACAGATAAATTACCTTTCTAATGGTAAAAGAATTTTTGAAATCGTCCCAGCAATTTTCGAGTTATTTACATACAAAAATACAAATCTTTCCTCTTTACAATACAAAGATAGATTACGATACTACATTATCACTGAGTTTTTATTAATTCACTAATTAATATGAAATGTTCAATAAATAAATATCTTTCTATGCGAAGTAACTGCCATCTAGTACGAGTATGTATTTTGTAAACACAACGTAAGTTCTAGAACATTAAAGTGCGTAAATAAATTTAATTCTTGTCGTAAATTAAAAATAATGTTATCTTGTATTGTACAATCTAGCTAATTATTACACCATTTTATATAATAATAGTAGTTTTTAGTTATTCTCCTTTAAAATGAAACGTGGAATGCTTATTTGCATTTTATTTTAACCAAACCGTATGAAAGCTTAATAATTATTCGCTTCCGTGCGTGTCCATGATGTTATTGAATTGCACACGTCATCGTACACCTGATATCGGACAGTGATAGCCGCTGAATGCCTTAATGTCCAAATACTGGCGTGCAATTAGCACTGCATTTAACGTGCCCACTCGATCTTGATGTCATTTAATGACATGCATGTAATTTACACAGTTCCGTTATATGTGCAACTTATTTTGACTGTTACATATATGTCATCCGATTCATCCAGTACCTTAGATTTTTGTAGTCATTAAATTGAAAGAGAATCATTAAAATTACTGATATATTTTCAGAGTATATCATCACCAATCAAATGTAATTTCATCGCTACAATAAATCAAGTAAAATCGTCCTGCATGAAATGAATAATTCCATTTCATTGAACGAAATGTTGACCGTTTATAACCTCAATTAATAATTATCGAAAATACTGGAATGAACGTATTGCTAAAGACCGCATTGCTTTTGTTCAACATATAAAATTAAATTGCTTTATTGTGCAGTCCAGTGGCCGTCCCCCGCGACCGCTACAAAGTCTCCCCTCCCCCAAAACCTCCCCCACAATTGTTTGTACGGCATATGGCGACCGGCTCAAGTTACAATACTTCGAATTCACAACTCTTTTCACGAGCCATTTTTTTAATAACGCCCACCAACACAATCATTGTCAAAAACAATACACGTTCGAAAATAACTTACGTTATTGCAGCGTTTGACGTGAATAGAGCCTTTATTTTATGCTTTGTTTTGAAATTACAGTGAAGGTTTTAACACGTTTTTACAAATATAGTGCGAAAAATACCTAAATTGCATTAAATAATACCAGGTGGGTCTTGTTCGTTTGTCTTTTATCAAAACAAAGATTAACTTTTTACGCATAACAATTAATTTTGGAGTTTAAAATCAATAGATTACTTGATTTTGATAAAACAAATGTTTCGTAATTCAATCAATATAGGTGCAATCAATGTCAGGACACATTTACATTAACGTAATCCGTCTGGTCGTGTACTTGTGGTCTTTATTCATCAATTTACTCGAGCGCCACCCCGCGGGTTCAGTCGTAAAGTAATATTTTGCCGAGCTGGGTGCAGGGAGGAGGCAATAGTGCCTCTTTTACGGGCCGCGGGCGGCCGTCACATGGGAAATTATTTGACATCGCGTTTAATGGATTTTTGCCTTCATAACATTTTACCTACATACGAGCATGTGTATCCAAAGTGCATACACCTTTCTAGACTTGTCAAAAGCCCGAATTTTATGGTTGTACATTTTTAAATGTAAAAAAAAATGGAGGCTACGTTTTGTAGATATTTTTATTTATTTTCTTGTTCAAAATGTAATACTGTTCATGTTATAAATAATAAATATTGTTACAGGTTACATAGTGACTGGTCTGGAGTTATTGGAGCTACGGGTACCGGCGCACGTACCATTAGGCACGCGCGCGTCCCTCTCCTGCCGCTGGAAGCTGGGGCCCACTGACGTCCTCTACTCTGTCAAGTGGTACAAGGACGGCAAGGAGTTCTTCCGACACGTCCCCCGCGATGTCGAACCCCGCAGAAAGTTTCTATTACCTGGGGTCGATGTGGAAGTAAGTTCATTAATTAATTTTAGGAGATTCAAAAAAATAATTTGTATTTTATTTATATTTGCAAGGCATTTATTAACATATATAAAGCATTGATTAAAGTAACGGAATAATTTAATTAAATCAAATTGTAAATCCCAATTTTTTTAGTTAGTGAAGATTTTATTTTTTATAGGAACTGAAAAAATTACATGCACGTATCTTCATGTTTCAGTATTTTCAAAATTTATAACTCTGCACAATATTTTGATTTTTTTATACACACTTTGATAATACCTGAGATCTTTCCTAGGCCTCAAATAAATATATCATAATTTATTTTATGTTATGCACTAAAATGATTAACTTATAAAAGTGTTTTATGAGATATCGTAAAGAAATAAATATGACTTCTTACCATATTGTTTTATAGTCGTACATTTCACAGTCAGAATAACACAAAAAAAATGTAAGATGCAATCGACATTTTTACAATGTACAAAATATTAAAATATCGCTTGCTGTGGAAAAAACATACCTCATATCATATAGTTCCAACAATCACCAGAATTATTACTAGTTTTTGATATCGTAAAAAAAAATATGTCACATTAAGAAGTTTTAGTATTCAAAGAAGTGACATTACATAACCTTACTTTTATTCGTCATAAATATTAGTTAAAGCCAGGAGTCGGACGAGACATGCTTTATAGAGGCGCTTATTTTCCGTAATGGATGTCGCGATTGTAATCTATAGCACGTAATGAAGTTGACTCACCGAAATTGCGTGCGTGTTGTGGCGGGTGAGTGACACCTGAATATATCTACACGTAGCGCCCGACTCTAACCGACGCCGATAACGTGCCGTTCTATGAAAAAGATTTTTTTAAAGCAAAGGAGCGCGAACCACACAGCCAATCTTTTGTGTTCGAATTTTTTTTAATTTCTAATGATTGAAAAGACAAAGGTCATGTAATTGCTTGGTTATATCAGCACTTAAACTCTAATTTGTTGAACTCTGTAGCACATTCTATGTTCGTTTCTCACCACAAAAATCAACATGCCCTTTTTTTCTCGCATTTTGTGTAAACAAACACGTTCGTAGTCACGCAATTATCTTAGCGCCGATCCAACAATGACCCAAACCCATTCATAATGAAATTATATAGCTTTGTATCGTAATACAAACCACTATAGAAGTGGAACGGATATTGCGCGCTGAAGAGCTACGTGCGCACACAAGCAGTCGCTTCAAACTGTTCCAGCTTCCTTCAATTTAAACATAAACACGTAAAGTCATACACACATCGGCCAACTTTATTACTACTACGGCTATTGTTTTTTAAAGTGGAAAACTATTCGAGCGCTGGCCAGTAACATTTTAAAAACTTACTGGCCAGTAACACTGAAATTTTTATGTTTTTAAAGTTGACGCAAAAAGTTTTGTTGCGATTTAATTAAATTTTTCCTGTACATTACGGTGAAATAGTGAAGTATATCAAATCCTAGCAAAGCTAGATCAACGTTTTACGAAACAAAATACCAGGAAAAGATGCAATATTGTTTAAATTACTTGTGTCTAAAAGTTTAATCAAAAACACTGACTTTTTTAAATGGAAAGGCTACAAACTGGTATTTTGTGTCTATTTCAATTTCGACATTTTAGAGTTGATGTTTGTGATTTGTAGTGGTGAAGAAACTTCGAAGTAATAATTGTGATAGACTTAACTGTCAATAATGTCAAAAGGCGCATTTAAATCGAAACGAAGCAAAATCTGTCATTTCCAAACAATCGCCTATCGATTTATATACATCAGTGATAAAAAGAATGCTTTTGTTTAATTGCTTTCTGTGAAAAGTATATCAGTTGTTTTGTTAACAGCAATCGAGTCCGAACGGGTCCAACATCACGTTGTTCCCAGCCGTGTTGGAGACCGGCGGGAGATACCGATGCGAGGTATCGGGAGAGCGGCCTCTCTTTCCTACGGTGTCCGACCATGCGGATATGATCATCGTGGGTAATTATCGAAAAAAAGGATAATCTTTGAATAAGGCTGGCCACACGAGCGTTACAGCGTTGCAGTACAACGGCTATGATGACCAAAGTCATATCGAGTGACTTCTTCCGTTGTTGCTGCGTCACTGTTATTGTCGTGTGGCATCTATCAACGTAAACAATATGTACTCGTTTAAAAACACACGTTTGTAATAGGCTTCTAGACAAACAAATTATATGCATTATTTTGTATCATATTTTTAACCATTCGAAGAGCCAGTATGCTGTATAATTATCTTAAATGTTATTAAAAAAATAAACCTCGTTTTATTATTATTAAAAAAATTACAGTTAGATTATTTTAATTGTGTTTTATACCTATTCTTAACTAGTACCTTTTATGAAAGATTTGGCTCATAAACAACAGTATACACTACCTTTTAATTATTTTGAGGCAAGTCGTATAATTGCTCTATTCAAGTGGCAGCAGTAAACCCTTTCACTTTAATGTCTACTTTTGATGTGAATATTATGTTTTAGTGTCGTTCTTATGATACCTTTATACAAAACCATACCTTTATTACTGTGTTCTCTAATGTAACATTTAATTATCAAACTTTAATTCTTTGTCCAGCAAAATATACAGATATTTATATTGTGTCACGATATTCAGTTGCGTAGTTAATACATTAAGTTATTACGAAGACATTTATAAACCAATATAAGTTTTATATCAAAATTAATCAATACAAGCATCATCGTTTCCCTACTCTTTGTAAGTCTATGCACCAAGTTTTGATCTTCCAAATTCCCTTTATATTCTACTAAATATTAGCAATCTATGTCGTTTAAAACATTTCTCTCCTTCGCAGCATTACCGGAACACGGTCCGACGATCTCCGGTTCTAGATTACGGTACCAAATCGGGGACAGGGTACAGGTAAACTGTACTTCAGGCCGGTCTAGACCAGCGACTAGACTCGCGTGGTATATCAACGGCGAGCCCGCGCCCCCAGCCACAGTACTGACACCCGTCACGTATAAGGACGATGACGGTCTGGAGACGACGAGTCTAGCGCTCGACTTCAAGGTCAAGCCGAAGCATTTTAGAAAGGGAGATCTTAAACTGAAGGTAACTTTTTTTAATAAGCACTTAACACTTTTAATGCCACTAGACTGCCGAGTCCGCTTTTTAAATATGGTAGTGTTGTGGAACGTGTTAAACTTCATATGGACCTCTTTGGTCAAATTAAAAAAAATCAAATTTCCTAGGAATGGCAGAAATGCTTATTGTAACAAAATTTCTTGTATTGTTTTTGAGTCGTAAAATGTCATGGGAGGCTTCCTAGCTAGTCGCTCATAAAACTTCTATAAACAACCTTAACGTCTAAAACGTCACGTTGCTTTGCCTTTCTTACGAGGCTTTTTTTCACTTTTTGGTTCTCAAGCTACAAAATATTAGATGACGAAAACTCTCACAATCTTACTTAGATTACTACTTACCAAAGTTATTAAAGTAATCCATAAAGCCTACAGTTCCATTAAAATTTCATTAAATCGTAAAACTTTATAGTGTCATATTTTTAGTGATTTTTGTTAAAATAATTCAGAAATAACACTGAATTCATTTTTCGTTTGCAGTATTTAACGTCCCAATGACGTTTTATGTTTTAAATATGAATGTTTGACATGGGCTTCTGAATTAATAACGCATTGAGTTATTGGATTTTATTGATTTTGGCTTTACACGTTGCACCACGTATTTTAATACATATGTATTTTTTTTAAAAGGTTGACCTTACAGAGTTGTACAGATAATTAGTATTTTTAACACTAAAACAGAGTAATTACTATGGCGAGGGAAAGACGTATATTACTGAGTTAAATAATTTATCTATTCTAAAAGACAATAGTACTCAAATATCTTAAATGTTTTCGAAACAAAATGATATAGTCCATCATACTATTCATCCATGAGACACAATCTGTCTCTACTTCAGTCCAAATATTTAAAAAGATTATAAATTTGTTATTCGCTGTTACACGAAATAAATGTCTATTTAAGAAATATATAGACTGGGCATAGTGAACAAAATTTTTCACCGGTAATTTCTCTGACAGGTAATATATCAGTTGTCAAGTTTAGTTCGCCACCTCGTGTAATTATGTTGACATTTTACAAAATTATAATAATCGTTAAAGTAGCGTTAGTAATGATTATGTGAAAAATGTCTCAAGTGAAGTGTCAACTATGCTTACTCTATATATTTTTTTGTATCTCTTTGTCGAAATATGACATCGGATCAAGAAACCACAATGTATCTATTGTTGCAGTGTCTGGCTACAATAGCAACAGTTTATTGGCGGAGTAACGAAGAAAGTGTACAAGGTGAGCGATTAAAAGGTTACGCGAGATCGAGAGACTTCAACGAGGGTGCTTCGCGGGCTGACAGGGTGCAAGCCGCGTCTAGCAGTCATTGCAGTACTCGTGTATTAACTACTCTACATCTATTGGGATACTGTATAATACAAATTATTTTCAACACTCTATATTGATGTAATCTATTTTCTTTTCTTGGAATATTTCTCATCAACCAGCGTTACGAGATCTGTTGTAAATATTTCCGTTAAAGAGCATTTATAGACAATGCAGTTGCATTAAAAATGTGTAACTGTTTTGTATTTATATGACTTCGTTCTAAAATTAAAATAAACTAAAACGATGTTATTGGAGCTACCAAAAAAAAGTTATTTCATTTAAAAGAAATTTATAATTAGATTTAAAAATGAAGATGAAAGTATAACAAAACTAAGGGAATTAAAAGTCTGGAACATGAAAACGACATATCAATTAAAAAAAAAACACTAAAAGTAAATGTCATTTGCTCTTTCGTCTGGTCATTTGAAGGTAATTTTCACCATTACGTAACTTATTGTTTTTCATAACATAACATTTTCCTTTTATTAATGTATCCAAAATTAATAATAAAATCTTAAAGTGTTGTTTAATTTTTGTACAATTATGTAGCTTAGTTTTTGTTTAAGATCTTTTTTTATAAATATTTAACTTAATAATATACCGAAAATATCTTTAACCTAGTCACAAAAACAAAGCTACTTACTCGTTGTTGTTAAGTATATTTTTTTCTAAAAAGTTACGATAGATAAATTAATTAAGCTATTGTAAAGTTATAAAGTAAGTTAAATATGAACTTATTAATTCTAATCCTAATACAAAATTGTACAGGGATAGATATTCTAGCGGAAACAAGAACGAAATTCAAAACATCATTTTAATGTAATTTTTCTTATCTGTGTACATATAAAATTCAATTTAAAAATAAAGTTTTAAAATTTTATTTTAAAAACAAAAGTTTACACCGAACAATTCTTAGAAAACCCCATAATACTTACAATACGTAAAAAATAGATTGTTTTATTATTTTTTTCACAATTAGATATTAAAATAATTATTAACATGAAAAAATTACTTATTAAAATAATGGAGACTATTTAAAATTGTAATAAAATATGCATTTATTTTAAACATTCCGTGGTATTTTTGGCTACTAGAATTAAAAAATAGATACAAAATTATTGTTTTAATATAATACGTTATTGATGAAATTTAAAATGTAATAAAATTTATTTTTTATTTCCAAGAATATTGTCACAAAATTCTAGTGATAAAATACTGTATTTTTTAAATAAACCAAATAATATAATTAATTATCTGAGTGCATTTAAAATAAACCATTTTAAAAAATAAGAACATTAGATTATTAGAATCGATTTTTCCGGTATTTTTTACAACAATTCACCAAACCCACCATATTTTTTGTATTTTTTGTAAATTTAATACTAACATACTAATTATTTATGAATTTATATGGTATTTTTTTTACGTTCCATATTTTTATTGTCAAAACTTTGTACAATTTACATGTATAAAATTTTACCATATTTAATACAAAACAGAAATCCTAACTTACATTTTTTTAAATAACGAAATTACTTTTGTCAACATTCACAAACATGAGTTTTTGTATGAAAACGTATTTTATAGTATGCAGTTGAAATTGTTGCTTATTGTTACAAAATATTTATAGTGCGTAAGTTATAACTGTAAATATAATAATAAATGGAATTTGTGTAGCTCAAAATAACTACCACATCAATAAATATGTGATCCACATACGTTGTTTCAATTCCTATTGTTCTATTACCATTCTGTGGTAATTACTTAGGCTACATTTGCCCAGAAACTAATTGTAAGCACTATTCATCATTTTTATTACACGTGGATTACCAACTGGAACATTAGTGCAAACAATGGCGTTTTCACTTATTGTTATTATGAAGTTAATAGACCTAAGTTAAAAATAACATGCTCTACAAAAATATTACCGATCGAGTTAACATATCACATAAGTAAAGTACTTATTAGGAAATCATATAAGAAAAGATAACAAGTAATTAGTTTATAGCATCTCATTCAGATGGTACTCAAACAAATTTACTTCGAGACGCACTTTTCTATGACGTCATGTTTCTATGAATTTCATTACTTCCATTCCTGTTGGGATAACAACTGTATCACCTTAACCATTAATTGCAACCGTGCAACACATCTATAAGAAAATTATTGTTATTTCACTTTTTTTCATGTGACTGTAAGGGATGGAAATATTCTTGTAATATATGGATTGCGCTCATCGTTAGTTACACATAATTAAAAAGTCACCTAGTATTTTATCGTCGGCATAAATTTCGAGTGGATGCATTTAACATTCTGCGGTGAAACAGCTGTCCGCCGCACGTACTAGTGTAATCAGTAATGTGCATTTATTTATTAGCAGCAACACTACAGAATAAGGCAGACACGTTCGTCCTTACTTAAGAGATATATATTTTTAATATATACTCTATACTATACTAATATAATAAAGCGTAAACACACACTACTTCGTGGCGTAGGATGTCAGCAATCACAGACATCACAGCATATTTTTGAATAATTCTTTCTTTAATAAAAAGCCCTACACTTACGACACGCTTTAGTCTATATATTTTCACGCTATTAAACTTAGAGGATAAATAAATTGGAAAGAAACCTTCATATGGGAAAGGGACCATAAACTACAAGCTGCCAACATTAAGAAAGCAAGGTTATTATGGTAACGGTAATTTTGACATTTGCAATTGAGAATTTGACAAATGTGAACAATAAAATAAAGTTTATATAATATTATTCAGAACACCTAGTAAGTATTATTTTAATAGGCAAAGAGTAGAACTGTGAGAGCTAACCCAAAAAAACACTGTATTCTTTCTACCTCGGGTGTTAAAAGTTTTGTGAAATTAAAAACATTTTCTTCAAGTTAATTATTCGCCTAAGAAGTCGCGTGAGTATTTAAATTTGCATACAAAGCTCACTTATCTTTTCAAAGTATTTTTACTAAGAATGCTTGAATTAACGGAAAACTTGAAGAATTTTGCGGTAGAGTTATAAATTTTGTTCCTTTATTAAAACGTTTAACTCTTTACATCATAATTATACATTAATATTGCTTGCCCTTTGTTGTTAAAATAACTACTTCAAGTTTTAAAACAATAAGTTGATGTAACATTTTTTTAATTAATGCCTGACTGAAGGTGAATTTGGTGGTAGGTGAAGGTAATTTTATATTTTGTACGGGCTCGTTTTGTTACATTTTTAACTACAGTATTTGGTTTTGACGAATGAGGTGTTATTAATCTACCTTCTAAGAATTTCGTACATTCTTTACGGATTTTTGTGTAGTCGTATTCATCAAAACAGTTCTTGGAAATCCTAAAAAAGTACAAAAACATTCCACAGTACTGATATTCTAGCGACATTATATTCATGTCAGAAATTATTAGCACTTTTGCATTTATCCGCGGGATTTTCATAATAAAACAAATGAACTGCGCAATCTTAATTAATACCGTAACAAAACAACTCGCAAGTTTTCAAAGGATCCTTCAATGAACTCAAGTCTATTCTATGATTAAAAGGAGTTTTAATAAGCTAGTGTCTTACAACTTTATTGTTTGTTACAACCTAGAATTAACCTGCTTCAAAACTGAAACTAAACACACATTTTTAACAGTATTTATTTTTCACACAATCCTTTAAAAATCTTAAGATTTAAATCCTTTTTCCTGTTAACAATGCTATACATTATATTACATTATTATAGAAACAACGAGAGAACTTGACTAGAAAAGGACTATACGACGAGTAAAGTACAACATATGAATAATTCAGACACTTCTCATAAATAGCGTCGACGTAAAAACGGTTCGCTGAAATTTGTATTTACGTGTCTCAAGCCATTAGCTGCTCCCATGCAGTTTACATTATGCATCGCTTATGCCAGTTTCACACGAGGGTAGAAGAAGGTACAGTGAAGAAGAGTAGTAGAACAACGACGAGACAGAACACATAAGACAAGATAATCGCATATCGCTAGATAAATTGTCAGTGCGTCAAAATAGCGCTGGACACATCGAAAGTTGTTGTGAATACATTTTTAAATTCTCCTTTGCGATATTAATAATATTACTTTGTCTAAGAGGCAGTTTGGTTTTAATAGTAAGTGTGCATTCAAATAGCAGTACTGCACTATCTACTACTCTGCCTCACTGTTCTGCCCTCATGTAGAACCATCATAAGCCCTGCCCGCTTTATAGCTTTCATTGTAAATCAAATGCTCTTTCTAATTCAATTTGGATTTTAAAAAATAATAATGTGGCGAACGTCAAATTAACGCTATCCTAAATGGATTATGGATTTAATTAGTAATGATAATACAGTGTCACAATTTTACTTGAATTATTTGAATTTAGAGGAAATATGCGTCTCCGCATACATCGTTACGTATAAAATTATCAATCTATTGTTTAACGGTAATAAAGTTGTTTATTTATGACCCACGAACCCTTTTAGTCCGTAGACATTTATAGCTTCATCGCATTGATATACAGTCGATGTTTTCACTGCCAAAATTTGTAATAATAACACGCGTATAACGTGAGGAGGTATTTGTGAAAAAGCCAACTGTTCCTTAGAACATTCAGGAATAATTCTTATTAAATCATAGTTAATTCGTGAAATTCTGTCGTTCAGGCGAATTGATGGTCAATTAAATCCGACACATACTTTCGGTTTCGACTTCACAATTTTTAAATAAATATTGAGTGTACTTAATAGAACTCTGCAGTTTAACTTACAGTTAAAATTTTGACCGTTAGATGCATGAATGTCGAAAAAGCAAAAGAGGTTGGTCAGGATCAAGTCAAATGGAGATCCGTAGTCTTTGCTTGCTCCACTGATTATAGGGCGTGACTTATGCTGTTGAGCATCAAAAAGTTGAACTATAAATTAACCCTTATGTGAGTGACGAGGTACCTGAGTACCTTTAGCATTTTCAAATTTAAAGAAAAGTATGTTTTACGCTCTGTAGATAACTGTGATTTCCTGAGAGCTCCTAACTATTTATAAATTATATATTTTTTAATGTTTTGACCCAGTCAACTGTTTATAATGGTTTGCGGAAACCAAAACATATTTTAAACTCACAATAGAGTGACAAGGTACCCGGGTACCTCTTTGTGTCATGTATGACAATTAAAACAGTATTTATAATATCGTACATAAATAAAATAATAAAGATTTATTTATTTCTATAAAAATTACAAATTCTTTTTTATGCAGAGTCAGTACAGCTTTTCAAGCAGGTGTTACATGTTGGACGAGTTACTGCTGTTCATCACAAACTGATTTTCTACAGTTAGTGCAAGCTTTTCATGTTTTTCTTTGCTTGCGTTTGAGTTCTCTGCATATGTAGCAACTTCCGAAGACTGCAACACGCCCTGTAGAATCTCGTCTAGTCTGACTTATAGAAGTTGTAGATCTAGAAGGAATCGAAAGCCTTAGTTCTTGTCCCAGCACGTCCTGCATTGCAGATCTCACATGTAATTTTGATGTTACAACGGAATTTTTTGATCTTTCTTCTATATTTTTGCCACACAGTTGTACAGTCAATGATTTCAAAATATTTCTACGTCTGTCACTCGAGACAAATTGTGGGCAATGTTCCATGTAAATGATATATGCTGCCAAAGCCGCAATGTCAATGATATTGAAAAAAGTGCTGAAGGCCACCATTTTCGACTTCAGCTTCTGGCTCAACATCCGAAATTTCCAATCAACCCTCTTCAACCAAAGGAATATAATCGTGCTCATTATCAGAAGCAACAAACTCACCTTTGTCACTACAAGATTCTGCTAATATCGCTTGTAATTCTGTTGAATTATATCTTCGAACACGTGATATTTGTTTAGAAGAACTAGCTCCAATATTCATAATGAAATAGTTAATCTCACAAAATAGAAGTAAACTCGTACAGTACGAACACAGTAGACAGTCAAGTATCAATATCAAGCACGATGCATTGAATGGATTCAAGTGCTTCTTTCGCGCCGAAATCCATGTACCGCACTCCACCCCTCCCCCGCTTTCAGCACCTCAGATCGTGAACTGTTTAGCTTAGCTAAAATAATAATATTCAAAGTGTCGGTAACGTTAAAACAGACCTTGATTGTGTACATTACGTCTAAACTGTATGAAGGTACCCGGGTACCTCGTCACTCTAATAAAGGTGTTTTATTTGTCACTCACATAAGGGTTAAACCTGTAGGTGTGAAACGGGCTTTAGTATGAGCCTCCTGTCCCATAATGTATTGATAATTTATTGCACAAAATATATAGTTGATTTTAATAAAGTAATTAAACTAATAGATAATATAAGAAATGTGAAATATAAGCTGAATTAAAAACTTCATCGTCATTCTATTACCAACAAATCATGCACTTACAAACGTTGAGTTCAAAGAAAACTTTATGTAATTTTCATTGCATAGTTCAAGGGGTGTTCCAGTCAAAGGAAGTCGGCCATTTCACTTGCAAATTTTCCTTATGTACTAATGTTGCGCCCACCGGCAATACACTTGCCGCGCTCAACTTTCGTTTCCTACTCTTTGTTGATTAAAGTGCACTTGTATTTAATGTACGTCAAAATAACTATAATTTTACGCGTCAGATTTGCGTCTACGTGTGCTCTACGTGTACACTTCCACGTACGCCTACGTCAATTGCTACCGTTTACCCCGGAAAAAGAAACAATCCTACTAACATTACAAATACGAAAGTTTAGATGGATGGATGTTTGTTAGAGTTTCTAGCCTAAACGGCTGAATGAATCTGGATGAAATTTGGCGTAAATGTAGAGCACAGTCTGGAAGAACACATAGGCCACTTACTTTGTGATTTTTAATTCCACGCAGTCGAAATCACGTGCAACAGCTAGTAATCATCTATTGGGTATTGATATTGATGACCATTAAATAGAAAACGAATACATTATCTTATTAAAAAATGTTAATTGTTTATTAGTTAACTAGCTTTCGTCTTTGACTTCGTCTATGCGGAATTAAAAAAACAACTGACTAAGTACGTTTAGAATATATTCTATATATGTGTTAAATTTAATTCAAGCCGATTTTGAAATAGGAACGTAGTAACATTCGTATATCTACATCGCATTTATAATATTAGTATGATTAATAATATAGTACCTACTAAGTATATAAACAAGGAATTAAAAAACATAATAAGAAAAAATAATATTATTCTCTCCGTAAGCTTACGTACTCCCATAGGAAGCGTAACAACAATTTATAACTAAACTTGCCTTATTTGTATACTTGTTAATGGGCCGTATGTATCTCTATTAGCAATTTACGAAGACATTTTAATCATCCCTTAACGTGAATAAATAAAATTCTTATAAGTCGCAGGCTCGGTTCAACTTCACCCTATTGTTTAATATCTTTCAACAAACCCCTGTTATAATGCTATTGAAATTTTAAATTGCAATATTAAGAGGCGATTTGTCATGTGCCTCGTAAAATAGGACGTACATATTCATGTCAGTAATAAAAAAAATATTAAACGTCGCTTCCTTATTTGAATTCTGTAGATTTTAGTGGAAGCTTACGAATGTTATTTTGTAAATATGTTATTAGACAAATGATTATTAAAGTGATATTTCTGAGCTCTACGATAAAAAATGTTGAAAAATCTCTGTATTTAGACTGTAGTTATTTCTAAAGAATGTTTAAGTTACATTAGACTGATTGAAATAGAAAAAATAGAAAGGATAGTAGTCTTAAAGAGTTCACTATTCCGCTCCGTATACAAATTAGTAGTGTTATTTAAAATAGATATGTTTTCATTGTCTTTACGTATGCATTTAGCTTCTCATAGCATGCAAAAGGAAGCTATTTCACTTGCAAATTTTGCTCAGAAACTAATGTTACTATAATGGCAATGCACTTCCTACGATGTACTTTCTATTGTAGCAACTTAGTGCTTTCGATTTCCCTGGTCTCTTTTATATTCTAGTAATACCTTCGCTAGTCGGAGAGGCCCCATAAGAAGAAGAATACCAAGTATTGTAGATAAATAAATATAAATTAATATGATATAACCGCACTAAAATGACGATCACACGTGGACACATACAGTCGTCTCTATTTCTTCAAACAGAATAAAAGAGATGACAATATGTTTCAAACACACAATAGGGTGCAATTTCCAATAAGCAGACATTAAAAATACAAGCCCTCACCTGACAAAAATAAAATCTTAGTATAACGTGTCGATTTATTGACTTTAAATTAATTCAACTCATGAATTTTATTAAATATTTCTAACAGAATAAGTGGTCACTTGTTCCATTTTCCATGTAACCGTGTATTTGACGTGAAAACTTCCGCAGAGGATCGCTTAATTAATTGAATATAGCCTCCATACAAACTGCTCTCAGCTTCACGCAATAAAATTTCTATTCAGTGTAAAATTTGCAATCGAGAGCTTCTACAAAATTGAACTATGTAAAGTAAATTATATTTTACTATATAAACTCATCATTTAGCCATTTTCCCTACAAAGGGTAGACAGATACATATACTTTCATACGTCTCGATATAAACATCTTAATTCACAGAATCCATCCATACTTCGGTATTCCTCTACCTTTAGCTATGCATATGCAATCATAATAAAATGACTTTTAAATCCATTTTTAGGCTATAATTACTCATTTGTTTGTTCACTAGTTAAATATTGTTATCATAATAACTACATTTAGTTCATTGTATACAACAATAGAACAATTGACGATTAACAAACATTAAATGACAATAATGGTTTGATTTGAATCCGGTTTTAATAACTTAGTTAATATCATCAACGTATATTAAAATACGTTAGCTTTGATGCACTAGGTTTTAGCCGCAACGTCACCTGTGCTTAATTAAAAAATAGTAACAGATTATGTTTTACATTTCTATAAAATTTCATACAAATCTGTTATGTAGTTTTGGGGATATTTTGTAACAAGCATCCATCCAATCTTTTGTACTTATTAGTATGAAGTATGATTTAGGTATTTCAAAAATTCTAAACAATAAAAGAAACATGAGATTTAAAAAAATATTGCGTCTATAAAAAACCTACTCAAAAAGCAAAAAATAGTCAGGTTAGGCGTAACCTAGATACTGTAGAGTTCATAGGAAAAACACTTTGTTACAATTATAAGTTTTCATAGAACGAACAAAGCTTATTTAGATAAACAACCATTCAACTGCACGGCTTTTACAGTGGTAGAGCCCGCTTTAGCATCTTCGCACGAATGGGCCGGCTCGACCGGTGAAATACCACGACCACACAGAAGACAGGCGTGAAGTGGAAGCAATTCCGCGTTTCGTCTCGCGTCGAGTTTGGCGCCGGAGGCCTAATTTTAGTCCCTTTCCCTTTTCACCCTTTTTTTAAAAGGAAAAGATGGGACGGAAAATGGATTTGACGGTAGAGGAGACGCATAGGAAGGGAAAATATCCTCTTTATGTGCGTCTCCCCCTCCGTCAATAAGGGGAGGCAACGCATCTGCAATTACGGATGTCTATGGGCAACGGTCGCTTCGCCATTTTAGCGGATTCAGGCGGTCGCTTACTCGTTTGCCGCCTTATGGTATAAAAAAAAAACGGCTTGATCTATTGGTCGGTTATACCGATGTCAAGAACATGAACTTACAGACTTTCTCATTATATAATTTCCATTGATCAGCGTTTTTCTAAAGCAGTATGAGTCATTAGTATCCCCTAGTGTAATGCACGCCGCGTGTCTCACATCACCAACCCTCCTGTCGATAAGGAAACCGAGGGAACTTTAAATGGGAAATGCCTGGAAATGGCTCACGCTATTGTCATTCCCTGAGGGTAGATAGCGAGGGTCCAATATCTTCATAACAAATCGTTAGCGTATTTATTTTGTGTGTGACAATCAAAACAACCGATACTGTTACTTATGAAGATATTTTTGTTATCTTTACATTCGTATTTAGATAACGATAATTCTATACTGATATTATGTTTCCTTAGTAAATAACAAGTTTTGTTGTTTAGTTATACAAATAGTTTAATTACATATTAGTAAATAATTAATTTTTAACATTTTTAAATAAATCTGTACTTAGACATTCCTGTGTCTAAAAAATTTAAAATAATGAAGGACTGCTTTTACAAAAATATAGAAATATGAATGATTCTAGCGATTTCTTGTATAGGAAATTTTTATTTAGTTAACTTTATATTTGTTTATTTGGACGTAAATAGCGTATTTTAGCTATAAAGGCTCGATTCTAGGAACCGGGATATAATTTCTCACAAAAGTTTCTCATCACATTATACAGAATACTAATCCATTAGGTAGTTTCTTACAATCTGTGCGATAAAGTACTAAGAAATATAAAAGCAAAGAACGTTTTTTAACATTCTATATTTTCATCCTAAATGAACATATTACAGAAATTGTTATAGGTTAACAATAACAGAAATAATAATTGTGAGGAGGTTCCTGTCTCTGCAGCCCTTACAACTGGTTGCTTGAGTCATCGGATTCCGCAGCCGGTGGTGCTCTATTTTTTATATTACGAGTTTTATTTGATTTTTATTCAAATCATGTATATCTATACTAATATTATAAAGAGGAAAACTTTGTATTTTTGTATTTTTATATTTTTGTATGTATTGAAATAACTCAAAAACTACTGGGCCGATTTCAAAAATTCTTTCACCATCAGAAAGGTAATTTATCTGTGAGTAACATAGGCTATATTTTATTATTACTAATGTTTAGGAACTATTAATAAACAGCGTGTTTCTGGACGCCGGCGTTAAAAATTCACTAAATATATTATAACTATACAAAATAAGGAATAAAGTTATAGGACAGAAATAAACAATATTTCCGGCTTTATTTATATACATAAATATGTTATGTCTTTAAATTGTAATAATAAAACATTTTTCAAGCAAAGGAAAGGGTGACAACTGACCAGGTGTACAGTATTTGTGCAGAGAAGCTCTCTTCTGATAAGATAATAAGTTTGTATAGAAGGGCTTGTTACCCATAACGAATAGTTACCGTTATGTTTCACCAGCTTTAGCCCGCAACTCCGTCCGTGTGAAATTTAAAAAAAGTAAGTAGCCCATGGTTCTCACAGACTATGCTCTACGTGTATGCCAAATTTCATGGAGATCCATTAAGCCGTTTAGGAGGCAAACTCTAACTCACGTCCATCTAAACTTTCGCATTTATAATATTAGTTAGATAATATACTCTTTCCTAAATTTCAATAGCATTGAAGACACCTTTTATGAGGAAGCTTTTAGAACAGATAATAAAATGTAATATATGCCAATAGAAGCAGAAATTGAATTAGAAATGTAAACAATAAATATTGAGCTTATATTTCAAAAACAAGAAAAAAATTACTACTTCATATTTGTTTACGATACGTTGTTGTTTACGCTATTCAATTTCCAAAAATAACAAACATTAGAGCCACACCAATAACGAACGTAGACGATAGAATATGCTGCCGCAGCAATGTTCGGCGAAGCTTTCCGTTAAATACTGGCCCAATACCAGCACGGGACTTCGCTAACTGTTAATTAAGTTAATTGTCTAGACCCGGCAGACGCTCTAAAAGCCCAATTTTGTATTTTTGTATTTTTGTATTTTTGTATTTTTGTATTTTTGTATTTTTGTATTTTTGTATTTTTGTATTTTTGTATTTTTGTATTTTTGTATTTTTGTATTTTTGTATTTTTGTATTTTTGTATTTTTGTATTTTTGTATTTTTGTATTTTTGTATTTTTGTATTTTTGTATTTTTGTATTTTTGTATTTTTGTATTTTTGTATTTTTGTATTTTTGTATTTTTGTATTTTTGTATTTTTGTATTTTTGTATTTTTGTATTTTTGTATTTTTGTATTTTTGTATTTTTGTATTTTTGTATTTTTGTATTTTTGTATTTTTGTATTTTTGTATTTTTGTATTTTTGTATTTTTGTATTTTTGTATTTTTGTATTTTTGTATTTTTGTATTTTTGTATTTTTGTATTTTTGTATTTTTGTATTTTTGTATTTTTGTATTTTTGTATTTTTGTATTTTTGTATTTTTGTATTTTTGTATTTTTGTATTTTTGTATTTTTGTATTTTTGTATTTTTGTATTTTTGTATTTTTGTATTTTTGTATTTTTGTATTTTTGTATTTTTGTATTTTTGTATTTTTGTATTTTTGTATTTTTGTATTTTTGTATTTTTGTATTTTTGTATTTTTGTATTTTTGTATTTTTGTATTTTTGTATTTTTGTATTTTTGTATTTTTGTATTTTTGTATTTTTGTATTTTTGTATTTTTGTATTTTTGTATTTTTGTATTTTTGTATTTTTGTATTTTTGTATTTTTGTATTTTTGTATTTTTGTATTTTTGTATTTTTGTATTTTTGTATTTTTGTATTTTTGTATTTTTGTATTTTTGTATTTTTGTATTTTTGTATTTTTGTATTTTTGTATTTTTGTATTTTTGTATTTTTGTATTTTTGTATTTTTGTATTTTTGTATTTTTGTATTTTTGTATTTTTGTATTTTTGTATTTTTGTATTTTTGTATTTTTGTATTTTTGTATTTTTGTATTTTTGTATTTTTGTATTTTTGTATTTTTGTATTTTTGTATTTTTGTATTTTTGTATTTTTGTATTTTTGTATTTTTGTATTTTTGTATTTTTGTATTTTTGTATTTTTGTATTTTTGTATTTTTGTATTTTTGTATTTTTGTATTTTTGTATTTTTGTATTTTTGTATTTTTGTATTTTTGTATTTTTGTATTTTTGTATTTTTGTATTTTTGTATTTTTGTATTTTTGTATTTTTGTATTTTTGTATTTTTGTATTTTTGTATTTTTGTATTTTTGTATTTTTGTATTTTTGTATTTTTGTATTTTTGTATTTTTGTATTTTTGTATTTTTGTATTTTTGTATTTTTGTATTTTTGTATTTTTGTATTTTTGTATTTTTGTATTTTTGTATTTTTGTATTTTTGTATTTTTGTATTTTTGTATTTTTGTATTTTTGTATTTTTGTATTTTTGTATTTTTGTATTTTTGTATTTTTGTATTTTTGTATTTTTGTATTTTTGTATTTTTGTATTTTTGTATTTTTGTATTTTTGTATTTTTGTATTTTTGTATTTTTGTATTTTTGTATTTTTGTATTTTTGTATTTTTGTATTTTTGTATTTTTGTATTTTTGTATTTTTGTATTTTTGTATTTTTGTATTTTTGTATTTTTGTATTTTTGTATTTTTGTATTTTTGTATTTTTGTATTTTTGTATTTTTGTATTTTTGTATTTTTGTATTTTTGTATTTTTGTATTTTTGTATTTTTGTATTTTTGTATTTTTGTATTTTTGTATTTTTGTATTTTTGTATTTTTGTATTTTTGTATTTTTGTATTTTTGTATTTTTGTATTTTTGTATTTTTGTATTTTTGTATTTTTGTATTTTTGTATTTTTGTATTTTTGTATTTTTGTATTTTTGTATTTTTGTATTTTTGTATTTTTGTATTTTTGTATTTTTGTATTTTTGTATTGTGGTCCGGTCGGCTGGACACAGCCCCCCCGTAGTTAGCAGACGAACGATGAACCACGCTTTATTAATTTAAAGCAGCTGTAATAATGACAGGCTCGGGGCTATTATTGGCACACCCTCGAAGAGGAAAATAATCGAAATTCATAAAAGTTTCCGTGAATTTAATGCAAGCAATTGTGTCTAGACAGATAATTACTAGCGATGGTATAATATTTTAAAGCAGGTGTTATTTTATCGTACTGTAAAACTATTTTGGAATCTGAATATTATCTATATCTATACTTCTATACTTCTATAATAAAGCATAAACACACACTTCTTTGTTGCCTAAGATGTCAGCAATTACAGCATATTTTTGAATAATTCTTTTTTTAATAAAAAGCCCTACTCTTACGTCACGCTTTAGGCTATATATTTTCACGCCATTAAACTTAGGGGGTAAATATTTTGGATAAAAACCCTAATGCGGGAAAGAGACCAAAAGTTGCTACCAACATCAAGGAAGCAAGGTTCCCATGGTTTGTCATCATGTCATGTCATTTAGATATTTGCAATTGATATTTTGATTCATATATGTAAACAATAAAATAAAATTTTCATAATTTTATGCGGATGAAATCGCACGGGAACAGCTATTCTTTGATATAGCAAGTATGAAATTACCAAACGATAAAGGAAGATTTGGATACTTGTTGAATTTATGATGCATGTAACTAAAAAAAAGGTAAAAACATGGAATAGAGTAGTAACAAAAAAAACATACAGGAAAATTGAGTACCTCCTTCTTTTGGGAAGTCGGTCAAAAATGAAATTTTGATATCAAATAGAATACGCTTAACAAATGACATATTCCAGACATATTTATATGTTAGTACATTCAACATTTTCGAGTCACTAACGAAACAATGCCGCTAATGTAGAAGTATAAAAAACGACTTAATAAAAACATCCCTTAGCAGGAACAAAGAAGGAATGATTAAAGTTAAGCTGCCTTTGTTTTCGTGTAAGCACATTGTGTGTGCAGTTGATTGTAAGGAAGGGATGCGTCACCGGGAGGTAAACACCGGTAAATATACATTAATCCCGATCCTACCGGACCTCTGGCTTTAATAAAATATGTACGGAAGAAACAGAAAACAGTTTATTGTTACTTTAATAAAATCACGTATGTAACCCAAAAGAGTAGATAGTGATTGTGTTTAAGAGAATGTTGAAAACATTTTGGGAAATTTCTAAAAGATACTTTTGTCTGCAATCTGCAAAATATTTATGCTTTCTGATATACTACGATGGAGGACCAGAATATTTAAAAAATGTACCTCAATAAAAGATGCGCGCGATCACGCGATGAAAAGACAAGATCGACATTTGAAAGAAAAAAATCATCAAAACTTTTAATATTGCGTTGTTGAGTAAAATATGCCAAAAAGATAAAGTCGTCAACTACAAAAGAAGTTTTATGGAGTATACCCATATTAGTCCAGATTCAGGCGAAGTGAAAACAAACAAAAGTGTCTATACATTAATCATTCATTGGTGCGTGACTGGAGAGGAGATTCTTTATTGAGATTTATCTTTACTTTGGTGAGCCTTCTTATAAATATATAAGCTCGTTAGCGACGGCGTTAGGACGGCGATTTGTGACTACGCTGTACTATCCTGATTGCTATTTTATTGTACGTAAAAGATAACATACTTTAATACAGGAACAGACAAAAATGAGTAGAAGCAATACCAGGTTCCGTTTAAGCGAACGTACCGGAGTCCTTATTCTAGTCCACTTTCCTTACCACACTTTTCTTATAAAGAAATGTTGAGTTGTTTTCTTATAAAGAAAAGAAGGGGAAGTCGATGATAGGTAGGCAACGCATCTGCAATTGCAGTTATGTATGGGCAACTTCTTCATTTCGACGAATCTATTATAGCTGCTCGCTTTTGTCACCTTATAATACTAAAAAAATGTAACTACAAACACTTTTTAGACCTTCCTTCAATAAGTTTTTGGTTTGAAAATTAAAACATGAAACGGTAACTAGTGTATCTTATTATATGAAATTATCAATGTCTGAATAAATAGAGCAACCGCTAACGGTTACTTAAGAAAGCTGGCATTATAATCAATAATATGATTATCCTAGACTATTATTATTATTAAAAAACGATGTTACTCACTCGTATACGTCGAATATAAAAAGCAACCAACCAGAACGATTAGACGCATCCAGAATCTTTCTGTAGGATATTACATTCGTTTGTGTCCCACCGGGCTGTCCAAATAAAACTGCGGCATCACCATGCAAACAATACTATTTGTGACCGTTTAAATTTCGCACCGGGCCGACATTGCCTTAATTAATCCAAAACAGGGTCACAACGCCGAATAGGAGTACTTGCAGCAGTTTTTACCAAATCATTTTACACATATTTTCGTATTTAAAAGAATATTTATTTACATTGAGAAATATAACTAGAAATATATTTATTGCATTTTATTTTGTTATCTCTTTAATGCAATTCATAATTTTATGGCTGAATATGAAAAGATCCCTAATTCCGAAATTTTAATTAAAAAGAACTGACTTGATCGTCTCGTCTTAGTATTTTTTCTTTTTTTGTTTAAACAGGAAGTTAAGTAGAGTGTTAAACACTATTATTATATTAATTCACACTTCACACTCTGCTCTCTATGAAATAACTACATTTGGCGCCATAATCAGGTTTGTTTTGGAATAATAATCCGCATGGGAGCCTAAATATTCAGAAAGCTCACAAAATACTGTTTATTCAGTTTTAGTATACACATTTGTTTAGTGCCTGTTGCTTAACAATACTACTATTAGGAATTATAAATGTTAAAGTCATACAATAATACAGTCATTCTTTCATCCATCATTATCAACTGTCATATCTGAATTTACTCTCTTATACATATATTCTCTTTCATACAATCAAACAATACTTTCTTCGGTCTTCTTTTACCTTAGAAGAACGGCGATCACGTATTACCCTTGATTTTCAGTGGTGGGTCTACATATGCGTCTCAAGCTAGCTTCTACATATTGGTCGTATTCGTGACATAAAGGTTAAACTTTACGTTAAAAAGTATTAACTTCATTTAAATTAAGTTTATATCTGGACAGTGTATGTGAATTTAATATAGTAGCGTTAATAAAGTGGAGAACATGGCGTTGTTGGCTGCGTCGCGTCGGGCAGCGGGCGGATGCGCGTTAGATTAGCGAAACTTTGCTCTCCACCGACAGTTCCCTGAATAGTTTGTTTATGTAGTTTTCAAATTTCATAACGCTCCTTTAAGTTTGTCCTGTAGTACGTTTTTAGAGTCTCAATTATACTCGGTGTATATGGTCAATATACATATGTACATATTGTTGATAATACTGTTTGGCGTAATGGCAACAAAAAAAAGAATCATTTTCATAGTTACGTTACCAAGCAATTGCCAAGTCGGTGCATAAATGAAAACAATATACTCGTATAATACAGTAATACTACACAATCACTTTAAAGCTAATATTTTGGTAATTGATTATATTTCAACAAAATTATTGCAGAAGTCTTTCTAGTCATTAACTAAAATAACAGCTTGAGTTTATACGAGATCTCACAAATTTTTTACATTTCATGTTTTTGATGGGATGAAACTGTTCGTTTTCACTTTCGGACACGTCGACCGTGTGTGGTTTATCCGACATCCGAGGCAGAATTACGTGGCCCGAGGGAGGGAGCAACGGTAAATCATTATTAGGCGGTGTCGTAAGACGCCCCCTCTTTGTTTGAGATTTAATTTAATAAGACGATAGAAAGTTTCTATAGGAATAACCAAACTAATCATACTTCATACTAATATTATAAATGCGAAAGTTTAGATGGATGGATGGATGGATAGATGGATGTTTGTTATAGTTTGTAGCCTAAACGGCTGAACGGATTTCAACGAAATTTGGTATAGATGTAGAGGGTAGTCTGGAAGAACACATAGGCTACTCACTTTTGTTTTTTTTAATTTCACGCGGACAGAGTCGCGAGCGAAAGCTTGTAACTGATAAAGTCGTCAATTGTAGTATATGTAGATGTAAAACGTAAGGCTTGCAAATATTTACCAATAGTAATTTTTAGTGACACGAATTAAATTTTGTCATAACTATCATTATTTATTAAAGTAACCCTTTCAGTGATACTGATCATTTTATGACCACCGTAGTAATATATTGTTATAGTCCGATTTTACTGTTTTTGTGTAAAATTCAGTTAAAGCAAGGCAACTCAACAAATGACGGAAATTTATCGCATCGTTAGACAGGTAAGCAGAAAGCGCTGTCCGAAACCCTCCTTCGGCTTAATTAACCCTCCGTCGGCCCGAAGCGAATATTAAACGTCACAAATACATTTATTTGCACGATATTACCGCTGTTTGATGTTTAGACCGAAAGGGACATTTATTGACATATTAAAACATGCTTTATCTCTAAACCGATTGTTTTTTTAGTAGAACCGAATGTGCACTTTATTAATATAGATCTTTGACTTTTTTATGAATTCTATTCGGAAATATTACCCTTTTTTTATAGTAACTATAAGGTGGCAAACGAGCAAGCGGCCACCTGAATCCACCGAAATGGAAAGCGACCGCTGCCCATAAACATCCGCAATTGCAGATGCGTTGCCTACCCTTAATTGACGGAGAAGGAGACGCACATAAAGAGGACATTTCCCCTTCCTATGCGTCTCCTCCACCGTCAAATCCACTTTTCCTTCCCGTCCTTTCCTCTTAAGAACCTTAATCCCTGATTTACATTTGGCCAGTACAGTGAACAGAAGCACTGGCCTGGCGTGGACTGTATGGTTTCCCTGGTGCCAGTAAGTGTTTACATTATAGTTGTATGCCAGCAATAATTTTGATACATTACTAGCATAATGTAAACCAATAACTCTAAAAAGTCTGGTTTTATTTTCCTAGGTTAATAAGATAATATTATTATCAATCTATACTATATACTATATACTATATACTATATACTATATACTATATACTATATACTATATACTATATACTATATACTATATACTATATACTATATACTATATACTATATACTATATACTATATACTATATACTATATACTATATACTATATACTATATACTATATACTATATTATAATAAAGCGTAAACACACACTTCTTTGTTGCCTAAGATGTCAGCAATTACAGAATATTTTGAATAATTCTTTTTTTTAATAAAAAGCACTACACTTACGTCACGCTTTAGGCTATATATTTTCACGCCATTAAACTTAGGGGTTAATATTTTGAATAAAAACCCTAATGTGGGAAAGAGACCATAAGTTGCTGCCAACATCAAGGAAGCAAAATTGCCATACTTTGTCATCATGTCATGTCATTTTGACATTTGCAATTGAATTTGACAAATGTAATCAATAAAACAATTTTCATAATTTCATGCGAATGAAGTCGCACGGGAACAGCTAGTTGAAACAATAAAATAGACTAAGAATGCTGTATTTATTTTTGGTAGTTTAATCTTTTTGACTGACTAGTTGGAGAAGCGACGAAATGGTTCAATTTAGGCTATAACCGCAGGTAAAGGTTAAACTGTCTCAACGACTCTATATCGAGATTGAGCACGAGGTCACGTTCGAAAGCGACTGGATCCATATTTTATTCTAGTTTTCTTGCAAATAAGTCACTAAAATATTTAATAATAGTTACAATATTTCAAAATTTCACTAAAGAATCTTATTTAGGTTTTGTGCTAGATTTTTTTTTGTCTGTATTTGTAATTGAAGAATCAATTATTGTTCATAGATTGACTGTAAAGAATAACTGTGCAAGTTGTTGACAAACATAACCGACATGTTGAAATCAAAACGTCTACATTAATACAAACCGATGATTCATAGTTTTTTTTTATTTGCGTATACTTTCTTAACGAGTCAACCCTTATTCAAAAATTACTCACGCTTCAAAAATGTACACAACATTATTTGAGTCACTGGAGCAAAAAATATCGCACACGATAACACCCCCAAGCATTGAGCCCTTCCAGTATAACATAAAACAATGGTGTTTAAATTAAAAAATAAC
The DNA here is from genome assembly GCA_029286645.1 of Papilio protenor. Taxonomy (NCBI): domain Eukaryota; kingdom Metazoa; phylum Arthropoda; class Insecta; order Lepidoptera; family Papilionidae; genus Papilio; species Papilio protenor. Next base: position 6,673,177 of record JAGSMZ010000011.1, read on the forward strand.
CGCATGGACATTTCGCGAGTCGAATTGATTCGGTGCGGTCTGCGCATGAGTGAGAGAGTCGCGACAGTTAATTTTAGCCCAGTCCAGAATTTCGCTGGCCTATTTCAATATCATCGCGAACGGCAGATTTGTTGCTCATCCTTTGCAATACCATTAGTGACCACAGAGTTTTTCAGTGTCATAGTGAAGTAATAACTGAATTGTTAGATTGACATGTGGTTTAAATGCAATTGGTTAACAGTGTAAACAAGTGAAACAAAGTGAAAATGCGAAAATATTTACTAATAGCCGCGTTGTTATTGTCGAAACAAGGTATGTAAATTATAGTGTACAAACAAATCGAGGACAAATAACATGTTTTTTGGTTTTCAGCCATGTTATGTATGTTTTCAATTTAGACATGATCTAATGAATTTTACAATGGGATTATTTCCTATTGGGCAGATTGTTACTGTTGTCCCCAATACTGTTGACTCTTGGCAGGGGAAAAGACAGGATGATGATCAAAAACAGTAATATATACAATTTATTTTTCTTGCAGCCCCAGTGAACTGTGTCCGTCTACTTGAATTGCGAGTGCCGGCACACGCGGCGGAGGGAGGCGAGGCGATACTGGGATGTCAGTTCGACATGGAAAGAGATATTCTCTACTCTGTCAAGTGGTACAAGGACGGCAGAGAGTTCTACAGATATGTGCCCGCCAGTCAACACCCTGTCAGCCACTTTGCAACCCCTGGAGTTATGGTTGATGTATGTAGGTTGGAGTTTAATTTTATTTCGTATTTACTTAGCTTACTAATATTTATTATGTTTAATAAAGCTTTTAAGTAAGCGTTAGTATAGCAGAGTGTAACCGTGTTATCAGCTACAAAGCTCAACTGTGTTTTTTTTAATAAAAGTCAAAAGTATAAATCTAAAAACTAAACTGCCAGCATCAATTTGAGCGATAAATAAAATAATAGAATTAATTCCACGAAGTATTTCAAAGCGGAACATTCACATACTATTTGAATTGCCTCTCTAAAATTTTAAAATTATGTTAAATATTTTAACAGTTTCTTGAAGTGGCACTCTAGTTGTCGACCCGGTTATGAAAGTAAAGAAAAACTAGATGTAGTTATATACGATTATACTTTAAAAGTTAAATAGAAAGTACAAAATATTCATAGTTTTGTTTAGGAAACGTATGCTTTGAAATACAACTAAAAAGAAAAAACACATCAAACACCTGAATATTAAAGTCAATCAGCGCCCTCTCGTGATATATCGATGACAACAAAGGGAGCGTTGCTATGACGTCATATAGTTAGACAATCTCTGAAAACTGCAAACAGACAGCTGTACCACAGCTGTTGACTAAACGTTTCATAAAACCCCAGTTTTATGAAAGCGTCGAGTGGAAAATTTTGGTTTATGTACAGTCATCGACGAAACATTTGGAAGCATCAGCAAACCTTTGTAGACAATAAAATCTAATTTAATCTCACTAATATTATAAATGCGAAAGTTTAGATGGATGTTTGTTAGAGTTTATAGCTTAAACGGCTAAACGGATCTGGATGAAATTAGTATAGACTTAGAGCATAGTCTGGAAGGACACATAGGCTACTTACTATAGTATTTTTAATAACACGCGGACGGGGTCGCGGGCGAAAACTAGTTGTTAAATAAATCAATTATTTAAATATCCTTTTATATTTATTGTTCTAATAAAATATTGTCTGCAAACAGTTTGAGATTACTGTCACTAAACCAGTAAAAAACAATAAGATAAATGTTTTGGCAATAATAACTAACAGATAGAGAACCTTTAATTCAATTTACACTAAGATAAATCTTACAGGCAGATGTTTACGTAAACATACAAAAGTAATTCTCACCTACGCTAATGTTTTGAAGGTTCACGTTACAATTAATTAAGGGAAACTATAATTAGAAGTTGTAATATAAGCTTCGATTGCCGCTCCGCCATCAATTATAAAATAATTCGCGTTTCCAATTAATTTATTAAGTTTATACATGTACAGCAATTAAGTGTGCACAAGTTGTGTAGATATTGATATATGTCAATTTCGACCTACATTCACACATTTCATACTAAATATACTAACTTAAATATCTAACAAATTTATTATTTGAAATGAGTCTAAAATTTTATTTTATGATAGATTTTTATCTTTTAATCAACGATAGAGGGACCAGTTCGTTTATTTTATACGAGCTTTCGCCCGCGACTCCGTCCGCATGGAATTAAAAAAACAAAAGTGAGTAGCCTATGTGTTCTTCCAGGCTATCCTCTACGTCTATGCTAAATTTCATCGAGTTATGTTCAGCCGTTTAGGCTACAAACTGTAACAAACATCCATCCATCCATCTAAATTTTCGCATTTATAATTTTAGTAGGATAAATAATGACATAATTCCTTCTTTTAAGGTTACCTCTCAGTAGATCAACCGGTACTGCTTTTCCCATGCATATAGCAATAAGACTACGTCGACTGCTCTGTAGCAAATAGGTCTTATTACCGACAATCTTTATTACATTTCAGTTGAGACGGTCTTCCAGCACGGTTGTAACGTTAGTGCATCTCTCACGAGAATCCGCGGGTCTGTACCGATGCGAGGTGTCCGGGGAGGCGCCACTCTTCGCCACCGTACACGAGGAAAAGTATATCACTATATACTGTGAGTTTGTATTATAAATACTTTATTAGATACTAGTTTTCGCCCGTGACACCGTCCGCGTGGAATTAATAAAAACAAAAATAAGTAGCTTATGTGCTCTTTCAGACTATACTCCACATCTATGCCAAATTTCATCGAAATCCGTGCAGTGGTTTTGGCTACAAACTCTAACAAACATCCATCCATCTATGTAAACTTTCGCATTTATAATAATAGTATAATCAGTAAGATTATTATGTTATTATCATAAAAACATTGTATAATGTTAATAACAATATTTTGTAATGTTTTCTTCCTTTTGTGAACGAATATTCAAGCATTCTACCGTTTTGAATTATAAGTTTGAATATCAAAAAGTATCAATTACGAAACAAAATAGTAAATATTGTCTTTAAATTTTGAGAAACATTCACTTTGTATACTACCTGGAATATTAATTAAGCCACGAATACGACGACATTAATTATCTGCTATACGAACTTACAGAGCGTGGCCATCGGGATTTCCTTTGTACAGACAAAGACGCGTATTCATATTCAAATGTTTCAAACATTTCATGCAAAACTAACCTACATTATACATTTTATTTAATATGTTTAGTAGTTATTTTTAATTTAATTATAATACAAAATTAAACAAACTACTCGAAAAGGTAGACCTTTAACAAAGTAGGAGCAATTTACAATAACATAAGTACTGCTATTAACTTTCGACAGGAGCTTTTTAATTTTATTCTTAAATTGAACCAATATTTTTGATTTCCTAATTTACCTTATTGTTATATATAAATTCGCTTTCTTTTCAGTATTACCTGAAACAAAGCCTCTCATTTCGGGTTTAAAAGAGAAGTACAACGTCGGTGATAGAGTAAGAGCAAATTGCACATCACCAGGTTCTCGACCAGAAGCTCAGTTAAAATGGCTCATTAACAACAAACTTGTTGGAAAGAACTACATACGAGGACCCTGGTATAGAGCGACTATGCAGCCTGACGTCACAGAAACTATATTGGAACTGAAGTTTATTGTGGGATCGCATCACTTTAACTTTGATTCAATGGAACTTAAAGTAAGCGGTAACAATTTCCATAGAATAAAACTTGGATCATTCATTTATTCATAAATAATTAAAAAACTACTGAATAGATTTAAATAAGCGCTTATACCTGTTACTTACCTTTCTACTTTTATATCAATACCAGCAAATTCAATCTTAATTACTGAGAATGTATTAAAGTAGCGTTTTATTACAGTCTCAGCTTATTTGCTCGCATAAGTATTTATGTTTCTTTTAATGAAAGATCTTTAAATATGAGACAAAATCGTTTTGCGTTTCTTTGCCTCTATATCACTTCAGGCTTCCAGAGATATCTGATAAATAAACACTTATTTTCTCTCTATTTCCAGTGTCAAGCAACAATAGCACCGCTATACCAACAAGAGACTGTGTATCAGGCTGTACGGAAAGATATTCCGCCGATGGATTCCTTCACGGATGTACCGGAGCTGGGTGAACAGCCGCTACCGACCTTTCCAGATTTCGGCGACACAAATCAACTGCCTTTAGAAGATGAGACAGGTTATTAACTGTTTTTAGAGTCATCCGTAAACTTACTAATTAATTGTATGGGACAGACCATTTTCTTTTGAAGCATAGCACCTTAACAGGCTTATAAAAGGATCTTTGCTTCCTTTTGGTCAGATTCTGATATATTCTTAGAGAAGAACTTCTTTCAGACTAATGTTTGTAAAAGAATTATAAGCTTGGAAGCAAAGAGGTTCATTGGAGGTATCGCGAATTTCATTGAAGCTACACTCATAGTTCTTTTGTTTCTTTTGTTACAGATGATGCTGCGACTGGACTGCATTTAGACAAATTGCTTGTATTTATTATGCTATTGCTGATTAACTTTTAATGTTCATTACCACAGCAATACTGCTGCTGAATGCATTTTACAATGGACCCAATTTATGTAGGCTAACACGTTTTCCTATTAACAATTTAATTTAAATATAAATAGTAATAAATTATTTCTTAAAATTGTTTTTTAATGACGACGTATCCGGAATACTCCTCTGCCCGTGGTTTTATCTTATATATTTTTCAAGTGTCCCTAACCCTGCAGTTCTTCTAGTTGGTATCTATGGTCTAATGTATCTTACTAACATTGTAGTTAAATGCGAAAGTTTAGATAGATGGATTGATGTTTGTTTGAGTTTACCCCATAAAATGCTGAACGGATCGCGATGAAATTTTGTATAGATTTTATTATGACACGCGGACGAAGTCGCGTGCGATAGCTGATTTAAATAAATTGACTGGAAGTCCTTGGCAGTTTCGTTTTCCAACTGCTGCGTATGAATGTTAATCCCTAAAATGAACAAGGATAGTGTTTTTGTCTAAAATTATATGCAGTATTACATTATTATAATGAAAACCCATAGATATGGTTTACTATTTGCGTTAAATGACAAATTCCATTTATTTCGCGGTCGCATGTCATCTGGTCGTTGAGGACTTTAGCGAAATGATTGGCATTATTATTGTAATCACACACTGATACGTCATTACGGACAATGACAAAACAAAAATTGTCAATGTAATTTTTATCGTAGAAAACCAAGCTCAACAGAAGTAACGAATGTTATTTTTGTAGGAACAAATAGACTTTATAGAATAAGATAGTATTCCTGTGATCCATCCTGCGTTCCATTCGGGTCATTCGTTCATCACTCAAAGAACTAAAAACTTAAATCCTAATCATACCTTTTCTTTGTTCTTTTTACAAGCAATGTGATCTTGCAGTTTCTATTTCCAAGTCGAAATAAAAATATTCATCAGATGCAAAGATGTTTGTTCCGAGACCAGGTTTACTTTACATGCCAGATCCTTCCTATAAAGTCTAATACTATACTGTACTGTGAACTATACAAATCTTGATTTTTCTAGAAATACGACTTTTAAAGCAGTAAATTAATAACATTTGTAAAGCTAACACAACAGATTGTACTCAACTAAAAATAAATAATAAGATCTTAAGTGATCCCAAAAGTAATATTATTTAGGCTTTTATGTATAAAACTCCATCAATCTTGTAGATAATTTAATAACATCACAACTGTGTAAGAATAAGAACATAATATAGGAAAGTGACGACTAGTCAACAATTTGCTTTGTCCTGAAATAGAATAAAATATTACTGTAATAAAAAATGAAAAGGAATATGAAGAATTCTCATTTTTATCATGGAATTTTTGTTTTATTTCTAATTTATGAAGCTACTATATTATTATTAATACATTTCAGAAAATCAATTTCTTTCTTTCCCATTTGAAATCGACCTTTTCCATTATAAAAGGCAAATTCTCTAGATTTTTCTCAAGTTTCACTTACGACTATGCTCTAATAATGAATATTTGACGTAGCTGTTTTTCAATTATCACATTTTTCCTTATTAATTAATTATAATGATTCATCTAGACTTTATTTTTTGTTTGTAGCTCCTTACCTTGTTTCTTCGACATATAATTTTGGTATAGTTTTATTACCTGCCTCATACATGCTTGCAATAATGTTGTTTCCTTGTGTAAATGATGCGGTTTGGGTAAAAATAACAACTTTATTTCGTACAATACATTTATTTGTCTCTTAAATTAGTTTATATTTTTTTATAATTGTGTAATCTATATCCATGTTTCTGTCAGACAAACACTCTGTGGTGCTAATTTTGGAACGACGATTTTAAAAGAAATTTGAATGAAAAAGCATAATTATTTTTGTGTTAAAAGAAACTACACCGACCAATCATTAAAGTTTAATAATTTAATTTCATTAAAACTAGAATAAAACTGATAACCAAAATCTATGTTTTTCAAATGTCTTCGTTTTTTGAATACGATATTGCATTGCTTAGAAACTCATAAAAAACATATTAATACTTTAGCATATAAGATGTTACAGAATATTTGTCAAACAATAAAATGCACTCCACTTTACTTAATTTATCTAAATAATAGAAATATCAACTATTAATAATAAACAACCGTACCTACGTATTATCACAGCTCTATTTATTTAGGAAGAGGAATTTCTCTACGACTAATCCCAATAATCCTCGATTGAAGATACAATTTGAACACCATTATTTTAATAACTTTAATTTACATGGGATTGCAAAAACAGATCAAATGTCATCTAAACCAAAAAAAATCAATAGCAATCCTTAAATTTTAAAGCTACAACCAAATATGAGCAAGAATGGTTCGAAATCGATTATTGGGTTAGGCCACCACTATATAGTTAATATCAATTATATGATATAAAAAAAATATTAATAAGATTCAATCAGTACGATATCCTAGTTTTTTGTTCTACAGTTGAAGGATACTAAAGTTTGACTTATAATATTACATTATTACAATTATTCATGGAGCAACAAAAGCTACGCTAATAGAGTTGCCTCAATTATTTCGCGTAGATCACTCTAACTTTTTTATATCAGTTACTTCATCCGCATACTTATAGTTCTACGAGATTAATGTATCTTATAAAGATTTCAACAGTTTCATTGTTCATAAATAACCTTATTTGTAACATAATGTCAATTAAAATCTCAAATTAATAACGGATGTCAACAACTAGGAAAACGCGGTTCCTTGTTAATCGATTGTCATTCATTGCTAAGAGATTACGATATCGTTTGCAAATGTACGACTTCCTTGCGTTTCTTACCGCGGAAATGTTCTTCGATTTCAGCGAGCGACTTCCCTTTCGTCTCTGGTACCATGAATAGCACAAAAAAGAACGCAACCGCACAGAACGCGGTGTACATCCAGAATGTACCCGCTGACGTCAGCACAGCCTAGACAGAAATAAATACTAGAATAAGAAATCATACTAATATTATAAATGCGAAAGTTTAGATGTGTAGATGGATGTTTGTTAGAGTTTGTAGCCTAATTGGCTGAACGGATTTCGATGAAATTTAGTATAGGTGTAGATAATAGTCTGGAAGGACACATAGGCTACTGACTTTTGCTTTTTTTTATTCCACGAGGACAGAGTGGCCGGTAAAAACTAGTTTTATAATAAATTATCATTATAACAAATTTAGAGGCAAAATTGGTATACACAATTCAAAACTCTGTCCTATGAAATACTAGCGACGACAGATAAATGTTAAATTATATTTTAATGACAAATTCTATGCTATTATAAAAAAAAAAATAATAGTACTCATTAATTAACGTCACCACACAAACGATAAAGTGACTAAACGTGAGGAATATGACCTCAGCGAGATCAAAGCATTTCAATGTATTAAGGCTATTTACTATTTTTACCGTACAATAAATATTTAAAAAAAGTTGTGAATGCGCGATGCGATTTCTTTATGAAAGAAAAATATATTCTTTTAATTTATATTATAACTGCAAACGCGCCTAATTCGCATCCATTTATTGTAGCTTAAGCGAAGGTCAGGCGTTAGGCTTAATCTAGTAAAAAAAAACATTGTCACAAACTATTGTGTCTCGCAGATAAATCGCGCGGACGTAATTACAGAGATCACGGATAGTGATGCTATGGCACATAATATGTCTATCTTGTTAATTTCTTTTGTTATTTTAAACAACACCAGGTTTTTATAGCGGAAGCGTTCACATGAAATCATTTCCATAGATCCCATTGAACTCGTACTATTTATTTGAATTAATGAACTTAAAAACTTCAACTTACTTCTAAAGCATGGTACGACTTGATAACCGTGAACATGGAGAGAAGGTTGACAGCGCTGGCCATAGCTGACAGTTGGGACCGATAGTGTGCCGGGAAGAGTTCGCCTAGCAACAGGAACGGTAGACCTCCGAAGCCGAGAGAGAAGCCGAGCATGAACACTACCAGACTGACGATGGGCAGATATCTGTAAAGGAATTAATATTGAATGTAACTGATGCCTTTAACTTCAAGAACAAAATGTTTTGACGCTATTCATTTGTTTTGAACTTAAAACTGAAAATGTTGATATTTATTATTACTTAATAATCTCAAGCACTTAATTGTTTTTTTTTCTGTACTATCTAAAACCAATCAAGGTAGCCTGTCAAGTTTTATTGGTTTATTTTGCTGTTGAATGGTCTATCGATACACTAAATCATCGCTGATCTACTCTATGTGTGTTCGGACGCCAGATACAACATATATTTCTTACCCGAGCCATGATTCGGCTTCGAATTGGAAGTAGAAAGCTGCTCCCATAGCTGCCATGGAGACGCACATGGTAACCGCTGAGAGTAGGAGCAGCGGCCGTCTGCCTGCTCGGTCTACCAACATCGTGCTGACACCGTTACTGATCAGCTGCACTGCCCCGACTACTATAGTCGCCGTCATTGCTTCAAGCTTGCTTCCTAAGAATAAAATACATTATTAGGGTATGTCGATATCTGACGAATTCAGAAAGGAATTTTAAAGAAATCTGCAATTGCAAGAATCTGTCGATGAATACAATTTTCGATGTATATTCCATGGTTAATTCAGATACAATTCATACGATCTTATAAAACAGATATTTAAAGACATCAACCAAAAACAATTTTACGTGTAACATATAATCCTAATTGCCATAAAAATGTTTATTCCGTTGACGTTAGGAATATTGCTAAAATAAGAAAAATTGTTAACATAGTTCAGGCTTGACGCAGAAATATTTAATACACATTTTATATAAGAATTTAGGAAACCTTGAAATGTCAATAGTCACCTAGAATATAAATCACTACAAGTAATTTCTTTATTTTCCATAGTAATAATAAATCAATATATATGAAAAAATGCAATCCTAGGACAAGTTTATTTTCAATATTGTAAAATAGTAGATAAACAGATCTTGCACTCGATAACTTAGATCAGAATAAATGGTACAAAAATAACCGAAAGGCAACTTAAGTAAACTGATTCTATTCTATTCTGATCTATCTGCTGGTAGCTGATTGATCGGTTCTTAGTTTCCACGTCTATACTTTAGTCTAAAGTAATCATTAATTAGTGCATGTACGAGAGCACGATATATATTTTCAATTAATTAATTAAGTTTCGATATACTCACCTTGCTGTATTTTCTTGTTTTGTTCTACATCAACTTATTCCATTGCTCGAAGTGGCATTTTCAAAGGAAAATGGTACATAACAGTTTTAAATTTGAATTCATTTTTACCTGCACTTTGGAAGATCTCAACTGTGAAGAATATGACGGCATCGATACCGCTGAACTGTTGGAAGATGAGCAAAGCGAAGCCGACGATGAGAGGCTTGATAACCGCTGATGATAGAAATACTTCTCGCGTAAACAAACTCTTTGGTTCGATTTCTGGTGCTTTTCTGAAAAAATTCACGGCTTATTTCAGTCCACGAAATGAGATGCGCTACTAACTGTTACATTTAAGATCATTTAATGGTTAAGCAGTTCCTTAGTGTACATTTTATAGTAAACTTACGTATAGGAAAGTCCTTAGTAACCAACTGATGACAAAGTGAGGTAGCAGAGGAGTAGATTAAGTTTTAGAATGTGATAATTTTCTTCATGAATGAATAATGCACGTTTCAAAAATATTTGTTGCTATGTAATCTTACTCGGGATGTTCGTCTTCGTCTTTCACGGTAGCAACAGCACGATTTGACAACTGCAGCCATTTGATCGACGGCTCAGCGTCCAAGCCTCGTGCCTTCAGCCACACCGGAGACTCGGGCAATGGTAGGAGTACTATGAAGAGAGCCGCTAAGGGAAAATTCAATAGATTAGTGATGAAATGCAGTGATGGTCACATCATTATCAATAAATAACTAAAATAGATAAATAAATCATCATCTCCCTTTCGTTATCCTACTCATGTGGAGTCTCCTACCAGGATTTCGTCCTCTTTATAATCTATCTAAATTCATTTCAGCCGTTACTCCTTTGTTAATATCGACTGTGTCCACTTTGCCTTGAAATTATTATGTTGCAAAATTTTGAATTCAATACTCATTTATTAGTATCCTTTCAAACCTGTATAACTTTCGCTAGTCTACGACGGAAGGCGGTAGTACAAACGATTTATTCGATTGATATTATTTCAATATAGCGTAGGTAATTTCGTGTTATAAAAACTAATGTAATTTAACGTTTCTTAATTACTTCCTATTGCTTACAATTTAGGATATTTTTATATCTGTGACAAAAGAATATTCATGTATCAGTAAAATCTGCAAATGTAGAAGACAAACCACAAGCAGAGGAATTATTATATTATCATCAATATTTATTTTAACATCCAGTAAACACTTAAAAGTGATAATAGTTACTGCTAATTGATAATATGAATGGGGTTATATTTACCACAAAAGACAGCGGACAAAAAGGCAAGATGTCTCCAGTAGAGCCAGTTGCCGGCCACGTAGGAAATAAGGATGCCTAGAGACATAGAGAGCGTAGGTAGAGAGCCCAGCCGGCCGCGGATCTCGGGGTCGCAGCACTCGCTTACCTGGACAACAAAGTAACATTGATAGAATAGACAGGGTACCAAAAACAAAAGAGATTTGAAGAAATTACACGGACACTCGAATACGAACACAAGCAAGCAAATATCAGTCGAGATATATATTTTAGTTTATATTAGGATAGTCAAGCTAAACTAGCTAGCACAATAAACATTTACGTACTCAATTCTTCCGTATTAGCATAGACTAAGTACGCTACTATTAAAACTAATTATATTACTGTAAATGTCAAGACAACAAGTGAAAAAGATATGCGAAAACGCGCCGAAATCCTTGACATTAGCCTATACAATTTCAGGGTCACGAATAAACATACTTTTGATTATGAAATAATAATGAACAAAAAGTGCATATATAAAGTACACAATAAGCAATTGAATCAAATAATTAGCGCAGTAATGTTGTCATTAGCCACAATAAGAGTGTTTGTGTAACACATGAGACAAATACGTTTACACGAGTGTTGAATTAGACTCAACAGCTTCTTGTTTGTTTATAAATTGAACTGTATGTTTGTGTATCGATCCGTTTGAACGTAGATAATTTGTTACAATAAACTACCTTGTTTTCATTCAGCAATGTAATATTAAGTTGTAATTTCATAGTCATTTAAAAATTACAATCGCATCACCAGAGTAATTGCATTGGATTGGACTTTAATACTAAGATTTCGCTTTCTGAAATCGATCTGAAACCTGAGATCGATCACGATTTTGAAACACCACTAAGAACAGATTCTTCCCTGATCCGTTCCATAAAAACTTGAGGAATGCCAACAGAAAACTGGGGTCGATGATGTTATACGCTATATCATGCCGTGCTGTAAATTTCCAGGGAATTCTATCGGAACCTTATCATTTTACAAAACCGTCTTGAATACATCTCTCAGATGTAACCATGCTGTTTATCACATTACATTATGTAATAAGATCTAAGAATATTTGTTTATCGCCGAAAGTGGAGTTGAATGCACTGATATGATTGGAACAATGATGGATTTAAGATTTAAAATTTTGACATTTTGAAGTATTTTTAAACTGTGTTTACCAAAATTAACTCAAGAAACATATTTGTCCTATAATTAGTTAAATCTATGTTGGTATGAAATATTCTTTAGTAATATTATTGAAGAGTTTTTTATATTCGGAACTGGTTATCATCATTATCGTATGAAAATCTAATTAGGTACTTATTAAGGTTATCGAAAATAACTCTGGTTTGTTTACAAACTGTTACTTCTAAGTATTACGTAATTTATCAAAACAGTTTTTGCTCATTTTTTATTTGCTTGCAAAACGTACCTTTAGAATTGATTATTCGCCGCTCGGTACGGGGCAAATCGCCTAAACTTCGATTTAAATTTGTTTGAAACCAGATTTAAGAAATTTGGGCATTGACCTCTCATAAATTACTTGTTTTGAATTGATTTTTTTTTTCAGTTTTCTTATCTGTCTTTTTATACCAAAGACAGCAAACATGCAAGCGGTTACTGGCTATCTCGAAAATAAGAGCGCGCGCACACCTTTGACTAAACTATCGCACAACTGTTTAGTCGCGCTTTGATTCCAAAAGTCTTATATTTAGTTGCGCACACAACTCGACATTTAGTTTTGCAACTAAACAATTGAATTGGCTGCAAAACAATCGACAATCGCAAAACAGTTCTGCGATAGTTTAGTCAAATTAAATCACTACAAATGGAAGTTTGTAATAAGTTAAACGGTTGAACATCTCTAATATTACTCACGTAAACTTGCGCAGGTGCTAAGACGAAGCCAACGCAGAGACCGGACAAGAATCGGCCGACAAGTATGAGAGCGAATCCAGGTGCAAAGCCTAGCAGTAGCCAACCACCGCCCCATAGCGGCGCGGTCATCTGCAAAGTGCGCTTGCGACCTGCTCGCTGCATCAGCGGCCCTGACAGCATGCTGCCCAGGAATGCGCCCAGAGGTGGAATTGCTCCTGCACACAAAAGATACATTCATCCCTAAATACTAGTCTCAGTTATATTCAATCAACAATTAGTAGCTTCTAATATGGATGAATTTATTCTTTGATAATGGTAATTATGATCATGTATTTGAAGAAAATGGTATCAGGCAACTTTATCAAGCAAATTCTCAAACTTAATTTTCCACCCGTTTCGGTGAAATGTATATTAAAATACCCTGTTTCTCGGTACTGAGCGGTAAGCCAATTTCATTATTTTATTGTACAGACATAAAGATGCATTGGTTGCGTCGCAAAGTGTCGCATGACATGAAAATTCATATCTAATATAGTTACACAGTCAAGGGGAGTGAATGATTTATTTATAGTTACCTATCCATGACTTCTGTTCGCTGTGCTGTATGAAGGTGGGGTCGAAAGTCTCAATTGACGGTATCGCGGATGCTGAGTAGCCCCGCACCAGACCGATTATTAGGAACGCTAGAGACGCGCCGAAGGTCAGCCATAACTGGAACAATAGAGGCATATTTATTATCAAAATAACGTACAACTATTTGGCGTACGTACACAAAAGTTCTTTGAATACCTTTAGCATCGTGATAATAGAAACTGTGATCAATCCTCATCCAAATTCTAACCATCTAAGACACCTTTCTAATCATCTTCCCAAAAAAAAAAAATATCCGTTAATGCAAATACGAGTAGCTTATCTTAAAATACTCCAGTGTTAAATTACAAACGCGACTCGCTTTAACACAGACGCGTAGTTGCTACAATACAGGAACATTTCATGAAAACGAGTTTAGCAAGTCACTTCATTTTAATTATTTTTACAAGTAGGAAATAATGTTGCCATTGACATAGGCTTGCAGTAGTTCTAATGTCGCATTTTAATAATACTGATTACTGTGAGAAGATCCGAATATTTAGAGAATACATCAGTGTCGCTTAAACCTTAATTGAGTTACAAAGATAAACACTCGATATTTGAGGGTAAATTCAAAGTTTGCGGTAGAAAATTCGATAATCGCATTCAAACCAATTTAAGCCTGATCAATATTGGCGTGGCCGGAAGCTCTGAATATAGACGTCGAACAATGAACTCAAAGTAAATTTTGACCACATTGTGTTTGTTAGTTAACTTTGACTTTTAATAGACAGGACCTGTAAAGCTTTCGCTCCTTCCTGTTAAGCAAAAAGGAACAGTAAGTTTTTAACTTGCTTGTGCGTTTAAATTTTTGAGCCAGTTTGTAAAGACATTTCAATTTTATGTGTGATCAATGCGTGCACATGTGTGTGTCTTCGTTGTGAAATAAAGTGGTAGATTTTACGGAGGTTCATTGCCTAGTCCGTTTCTCTATAGTCAAAGTTAGTTAAACAAACAAATCCCTTTCATACAGAATGCGACCAAGGGGTCTTTAAACGCTGCAACCTTGCTTCGGTCACGTACAGACAATCTTGACAGTTTTTTATTATGTCTATATTCACTAGTTACTGAAACCAGGAACTTGCCTCTTAATATGTAGTTACTTCTTTAAATTTCGTAACAATTTTTAATTGAGTAATGCAAAAAATATACTTTCGATTTTATATTAAAACTGGGCCTATTGGAATCTGGCAAAAAACCTGTTCTGACTTTCTAGCTAGAAGCATTTTTTATTTAAATTTTCTTTGATAGAATTTTTTGAATAATGTATGCAAATAAGACTTAAAACTGCTTTTGTTTCCGGTTGATTGTAGTCTTTATGGACGAAGAAGATTATTTACTTAAAAAATAAAATATCAGTAATCCATACTGATAGATTTAGCTAAAATGAAAACAATTTATATCGATGTAATCGACTTTTGAAATGCATTTCTATCTATTCAACATTTAATTAAGATTAATTGGTTTCATTCATCATTCATTCATGCATAATGCTCTTCTCCAGTTTTAATTGAATGATTGTACCTGCTAGTAAGTGAGGAAGTTCAGTTTAAAGACCTTCTGAAGCAGTTAACATTTATAATCTGTTTTTTGTTTTATGTTTTTTTTATCTTTTTATTTTCTTAAAGGGAGACTACGACGGACATCTGATCTTTAGTTTGATTTTTAGACGACAAATCTTTTAGTATTTTTTGAACAAGATGTTGAGATAATATTTCGCTAATTCCTTGTGTCCTTGAGATATCTAAGGTCTTTTGCATGTCATAAAACACTTTTGCAAGGTTTTTAAATCAAGGAAAATGTCTAGAATTTACAGTAAAACATAAAACAAAATCTGCAACATAGAACGTAACTATCTATGCTAATGTTTATGTAATTTAGACAATTAAGGACATGACCCTAACAGAATAGCAGATTGAATATATTATAAAAAAGTCAATAATACTGTATTACTTTATTCCTGTTAACCTTTCTCGACCAATAATCGATTTTATCGACGATTTCTAACTCGTTTAGCTGTCGTATAGCTAGCCAATAAACGTCGCTTAACCTTCTACGGTGCAAATGGAGGATATGGAAACTAACTTTAGCACAAATACTATTTAACCTAATCGCAAATAACAGTGACACTGTCTACTTCTTTTGCTGACCAATGAAACCGTAAACTCATAAATTATGGCATCAAACAAATTAAGCAATATAATCGACAAAATAAGGCTGATTTGTTCACCTATAATAAAGATTTAATCTGGTTTTCAATACTAAAATGATAAAGAAAAACATTTTTTTTATCTTCTAAACTATGAAACTGCTTTTTTTTGTATTCACAAAACGGGAAAACGAGAACTAGTATTATCTGGTGTATAATATCCAAATATTAATTCACACAAGCAACACCAGGTTGAAATTATTAGTGTTATATAATTTTAAAGTAAATACATTTGCATATTAGAGGCTACACGTATTAGCACATATTCAATAATGAACCATTTAAACTTCATACATTGTAGTTGTAGGGAGATATAGGAAGTGACCTTCTTCTCTTATCCGTTACCTTCGAAGAAAGACATTGGTTAAATTAAAATATATTTATGTGTATAATATATTTAAAAAAAACACAGACTGTCTTTTGTTATTTTAATTTTATTTAACTACAACAAAAATATTAATAATCTGTAGTGTGTGTAAAATATAAATCTGTAGTGAAATCTGCACTGATTTATCAAAGTGTTTGCAATTAATTTACTATTTTCAATTTTACAGTCATAAAATATAGGTATTTATCCGGTAAAATACTCAAAATCACAGTAATGTCTATTATTAGTTTAATGATAGCGGATACACTAAACGCCAAAAGTAGAGTCACAAAAAATCTCCGACTACAATTGAAATTGGCGTAGTCGTATACGTATTATAAATGTTACGATTTGAGTGGACGGATGGGAGTGATCACAAGTGATTTACTCGCAGCTCGTCCATTGTAACCGCCGTTCTTGAAGTGTCCAAAGCACCGGTATTAAGGAGGGCGAGCGAATTACTTTACTATCGTTCACGTGATAACGATTTAGTCATTATATGAGGATCACGATAAAAATTGCAAAAATTACTCGTGACAGAGAATTCAGATAAGTGTCACGTGGACAATTCAATGGGATAGAGAATAGCAATCGATATATCTGTGATTAACTTTATCTCCTTAATATGACAGGAGTAAGCTAACTTTCAAACACTAGAAACTAGTCATATTGATTATTTAAATCCAAAAACCTATCTTCTACTGTGAAATATACTTTGTTGAAAAATCTACATATATCTATCTATCTATCTATACTAATATAATAAAGCGTAAACATACACTACTTCGTGGCGTAGGATGTCAGCAATCACAGCATATTTTTGAATTATTCTTTATTTAATAAATAGTCCTACACTTACGCCATGTTTTAGGCTATATGTTTTTACGTTATTAAACTTAGGGGGTAAAAAAATTGAAAAAAAACCATCATGTGGGATAGGGACCATAAAGTACAAGCTGCCAACATTGAAGAAAAAAGGTTATTATGGTAACGGTAATTTTGACATTTGAGAATTTGACAAATGTAAACAATAACAAATGTTTTTATAATTTCATGCCGCACGGGAACAGCTAGTCTTAATAAATCAAGGATTAACTATCTCGTATAGTCAAACTGAAATTCCATCGGTTTGCGATTTACGAGAATATTCCACAAAATGTCAATATGAATTTTACAAAATGTCAAAATGGTAATTAAAACATAATTACCATAGATTTGCACAATCGTTGAGTTGTATTATTTTACTGTGTCGTACAAATTATTGTTACAAAAATGTGTGTGTACTCGACATAAAATGTTTTTTATTGTAGTTAATTCAATAAAAAAAAATCTTTCATATCAACATTTACTCGCATACTCGAAAGTTGTTTCTACGTGTTCAGATTTACTATTTGACAGAAATTCCAAACTAACAGAGCGGGTCACGACTTTTTTTTTCATATAAAACTCTGGGCGGACACTGCGCCGTAGATTTTATTAAAAAACTCTCGCAAAACTAACAAAAAACTACGTGATTGTGATACATCGCAGTTTGTTGGTTTTTTTACAAACATATTTACAATCATAGATACATATGTAATTGTTTATTTGAGTCAAAAATAACATCATTTTCAGATTATAGAATAAAAATTTTGTGGCCATGACAATTTAATACGCACTTAAGTACAATCGCAAGTGACAGAGCGTAAAGTTTCTCATGCCCAAATTATTTATGAATGTATAGATATTTAAAAATAAAAACACTTAAGAGATAGCAAGTTGACGTCATTGAAACGAGCTTATTTCAACCACTGATATCAGCTGATCTCGAATCGAGTGGCCATCTCAAAGATATGAGAAAGTGTGCCTGAGATAAACATACTCGTATATCAGAATAGTAAGCAAGATTAAAGAAAATCTGTACATTGGAACGTGAAAAATGTATTTAGACCACGGTCTATAATGCTATTTGAATCTTTACAATTTTCCTAGTTAAATTACAAACTGCCTTCATGATTCAATGACAAACATACGGAGTTTTAATTACTCAAACGTTCAATCGCTACTCAAGTTTTACACGAGCTAAGTAATGCAATAAAAAGGAAATGTTATATTTACATTTTGTAAGAACAGATAGATAGGGATATTACCATTGTTTTAATACAAAACAATCTTAACACTTTGATTGAGTGCACTCATTCTGATTGCTTAATTGAAAAGGAATTCGTGATTCATGGGGAAGTGAACTACACTAAGAGAGACTATGGGTCTAATTGAGTAACCAAACGATGAACATATTTGTGTAAAATGTGGCTATTTGTTCGGTCACTCCAAGTTAATTGTGTTGTCCCAGTGGTTGAGAAAATAAGGAGTAAAAGGTTAGCGTGGTATGGGCATGTCATGAGAAGGGATGAATCGCATGTAACAAGAAGGACGTTAGTTATGAATGTGGAGGGGTACACCGGTAGAGGTAGACCTAGAAAGAGATGGAAGGATTGCGTGAAAGGTGACATGATCAAGAAGGGAGTGATGACTGAGATGACGGATGATAGAGTTATTTGGAGGACGAAAACCCGGTACGCCGACCCTACGGGAGTAGGATAAGGCAGGGGAGATGATGATGACTCCAAGTTAATTGTGTTCAGGATTGATAGAATTGTTCTCAATTGTGGGGACTCACTGCTGATGCAGCTATCTAAATACAGTGAACATCCACGGTTATACTGAATCTTAATACTTATACAGACAGGTGTTCTCTATAACTTTATTTATAATCATATTGTCTTGACACTGTGTGATGTTTATACACGTGTACTGTGTTGTAACTCTGCTTTATAAACTAACGGAGAAATATTAACAAATACGTCTATGGAATCTATACTGATATTATAAAATATTTGTATTTTTGTATGTATTGAAATAACTCTGAGAATAACTCAAAAACTACTGGGCCGATTTCAGTAATCCTCTAACCATTAAAAAACTACGTTATCAGTGAGTAACAAAGGCTATTTTTTTTTATTTCACGTGGGCGAACTTTTTTTTCCAATTTATACTTTAATAACTTCTAACGTATACACACTATTCAATAACATATATAACTTCATTTATAATACTAAGAGGATATGTGGTTTAGGGCTTAATCACTCGACATATAATAATCTGCAAGCCCTGGGTTCGAATTGCACCACATACCAAGTTATTTTTCGATTTTCCAATTTCACATGGACAATTAAACGATGTTCTTAGAATGAAGAAGAACATCGTAATGTAACCGAAATATATTGGCGAAAACATTCAAAGATATGTGTGAAGTTCAGTATTAACTAAATCAGTTTAATATTAACCATATTATAGCATAGCCCATCGTCGCGAGGATCAAGGTCTATGAAATAAACGCGACATTTGTTTCAATAATGTTACTATATAAACTAGCAAAATGACGGTAAAATACTCTAACAACTGTTTATCTCCTGAGTTAAAGAGATTTATACAAATGAGGTATGATTTATATAATTGTGCTGAACGTGTCATTTGCAAAGAAATGATGGAGTTCTGTACAAATAATTGTGCCGTATTCAAGTCCATCAATCCTTGCGTATTGTTACATGTAGTTAGTTTCGTCTATTTATAACCGTCTATCTATACATATAATAAAATTGGAGTGTCTGTTTGTAATATCAAAAGATAAATTCCAGATTTCGGGAAGATGATGTATTTGCGTTGCTGATAACCTCCGAAACCGATTCCGATTTCGACTGGACTTTCACTGAAGGGTAGTTGACATAGACAGGTATATTATAGGTTATTACTTTTTTAACTTAATAATGCGTGAACGAAATCGCGGGCAACAACGAGCGTTAACATACGAGCTAATATTTTACGTCTGTTGGTTTTACACATATTTTAAAAGTTCAGTTTTGATTTTAAATAATTTAATTATTATTTCGTAAAACGTAGTCATAATATGAATTAAATACAATGTATTTAATTTGTGAAAATTTAAATCTTTATAAATAATTTATACGTCTTGTACATGTTTTCTCACGCTATCCGCTAAAATAATGACTTTCGATTGTTCGCTTTAAAATCGTATCAGTATAACAATTCGTACCAACGTCATTAATAAAATTATAATCGTGTAGAATTTTATTTTAAAAACATGTACAGGATGTTCAAAAATACACAAAAGCAATTAGATACTACAATTAGATAAGTCTGCTTAGCAATTTGTTTTTTAGCAGTTAATCCCTTATTCCGAAGTCATGAAAACAACGTATAAATTCGCGTTATTATTATATTGGTGAAATAAAGGTATGACATAAATGGTGTTTTTATTAATTAATCTATTAATACAGTTTTTCTTTAAACCAATCAAAAAAGATTATAACGAAATGATACCAATCGCGGTTAGTTCCCATGTTTACAGTCACACACCTTTGAGTTCATACTCGATACTATAAACACTGCACGTTACTATAATAACCGTGAGTTTCCATTGCTGAACATGATGTACAAAAACATGTTGTCTTCCCTCACATTCTGTTTGAAAATATAGAGATAGGAATACACTTTTATACAGTTGTTTCCGTATTAATTAATTTGACAATATGAATGAATCGATATCATAAATGTTTGCATATTTTCAATGCATTTAAGCTATAATTTTTAAAATGTAACATAGACTAAAATTAGCCATCGGTTCTTAATTAGAATTGACTTAAAATCTGAAGTAAGTATTCATGTTTAGTTGCTATTATTTTCATTAGAAAAAAAGGCAACCGATAAGGATTTAAAAATAAGTTAAAATAAAGAAAAAAATAATAAAAACAAAAATTAAAAAGATAAACAAACCTGTTTGAGAAAAGCCGGTGATATAATTGTCATTGTGAATATCTTCAAACTAAAAGCACGTTTAACACAAACAGGCAAGTTCGATAACTAAACGTCCAGTATTGTTGATATAATTACATAAAACTTAAACAGAAGAAAAAAGAAACAATAAGAAAAAATAATCGTAAGGAAAACGTAACTTTACGGAGCGAAACGACACACCGGCGATACCGACTGCCGGCATCGAATGCAGACTCGACCTGGCCACACAGACTCTTTTAATTATTGACAACCGAAAGAAAAAACTAAATAAAAAAAATATATTTACAATAGTCATGTGAGCTACGATAATCCATATCGTGTTAAGTACTTGTCAATCATATTGTGTTATTTATTTTTTTATTCACAAAACTCTTAGAAGTATTTCGCTAACATGTAGTCAATGAAGATATACGTACAATTGAAGGAGACTCGATGTAAATGGGTCGAGGGTGGTAAATATTTGATCGCGCATTGTGATTGAATCTTGAAAATTTGTCGAGGACACATCGCAAACTACTATGTAATTTAGAAAAAAATATGTTTAATTCAAACATACGAAATAGTGCGAAATGCAAAAAAGTGGAGAATTAGGAGAGAGATATTAGTGTCAAATAAAACAACATAGCAACATGCTTGAAAAATTAAATGTTTATATAAAATGAATTCATTAGCTTCGTATGGGTATTATTACGTGACCGTCCATCTGTTTCCACCACATTGTTGTTAAAGAAATAATAAAAGGACCACATACACATAGCTTGATATTATAATCAGTTTAAAATTGATAGTGCCAATAAATAGATGATTTTATTAAGACATGATTTGGGGTACGGACTATTGATATAGCGGTCGTTGTTTCGATTCCCGGCAGTGTCCTGTTGTCGTGAACCTTGAATGGTTACAGAAAATATTAGCAAGCTAACACACGTTTCGTCCCTGAAAAATGGCCGATTCCCGAGGGACACGTAGTTTTCTTTTACTGCGCAGACGAAGTCGCGGACGACATTTTACATTTTATAAAAATAATAGTGAGACATATCAGTACTTAGCATTACAAGTTCTCAGGGACACAGGACAAATCAGACCACGATACTATCACTGGATCTACTACTTTCTACGTATTAAATACTACCTGTTGCTCGCGACTTCGCCCGCGTGAAATTAAAAAATATAGCCTAGGTTACTCACAGATAAATAAACATTCTAACGGTAAAAGAATGTTTAAAATCGGCCCAGTAGTTTTTGAGTTATTACAATACGTACAAAAATACAAATCTTTCCTCTTTATAATATTAGTATAGACAGGTAAACCTAGTTTTAGTATACAATAATACATTTTTACAAATTCATAAACAAGAAATCGAATCACTAAAGAGAACCGCGTGACCAATATAACAATTAGAAGTGAATGTTTTACACACATATTAATTACGTATTAGAGACAGTGCAATGCATAACTTGCAATAATTTAATGACTCTTTGTTAAGATTTATACATGGTAGATGCCAAACAATAAACACTAGAATAAACGTTAGGTTTTAGGGACTTCCCCCATTTCATTCTAGACTGAAGTGAAGGAAGATGGTAACGGGAAGAAGAGATTGATGGGAAAAGGATTTTTTGTTTGTCCTCTGCGTGAAGGTCAGGCTACTTCCTTAAGGATAACCTTAAGAAAGATATCTGAGAAAACGATTATATCCTGTGACGCTTAATTCTCTAATTTCCGATTCTTCATAGGAAATACCACCGGAAACAAAACCAAACTTAAGGTAAATATTTCCGACTGATATGATATAACAATATGGTTGTAATAAATAAATCACGTCGAAGTGGTTAATGTCGTCAGAGACGAATGAATAGTCTATCGCTTCATGTGACTGGACGCTAATCACAGCATAATACTTGATAATCTTTTCTTCAAACAATTATCGCATGACAAATTTTCATCTATTCGATAGATTAGTTAAATATTTGTAAACAAACTCGTGGTTTTTATTTTCTTATAATACTAACGTGTGACCGTTTAACTATATCAATATTGTGAGGAAATATTTGTGTTTTTCATCAATGGGAAATATTAAAGCTCATACGATATTTTATCATCATCATCACCATCATCACCATCATCACCATCATCATCATCATCATCAACCTTTGGTCTACCGATGTGCAGGTAATAAATAATCAAGATTAAACAGGGAAGACAAGGTGATGACATTAAAATCTGTATAATTGCACATTATCCTTGTCCAGAAAAAAACATTATTGATAAGGACATTCATAAATATGTATGTCCTCTAAAAAAGTTAAAAATAAATTACAAAACGTTTAAAGTCCAAACCCGTTTTGTGT
This sequence comes from Papilio protenor, assembly GCA_029286645.1. Classification (NCBI taxonomy): domain Eukaryota; kingdom Metazoa; phylum Arthropoda; class Insecta; order Lepidoptera; family Papilionidae; genus Papilio; species Papilio protenor. The sequence goes on from JAGSMZ010000011.1 coordinate 6,696,553, forward strand.
CGCTGTCATTATATTTCAGAAAAACCTCGTGTCACGACGTTTGTAGAATAATATAATCAGGGCTTACGTCTACATTGTATATTTATTACACGTATGTACTTATAATTATTATACAGTTTATGATGATAAAAAAAAGTAAAACAAAGTCTAGGAAAATATATTAAGAGCTATAAATTGCTTCTGGTTAGAGTTAAACTACAAATACTATTCCACTTAAAAACTACTTTTGAGTCCATTTTAGTATTCATCATGTGTCTGGATGTTGTTCCATAGAATTCTTTTGTCTGCAATCAAAATTACTTTACCCAACACGGTGTACAAAAGCGGGTATATCGAGTCTACAATTTTGTATATTGAAGGGCTTTTAGTAAATCCCCCAAGAGCTGAGAAAATCTCAAAGTGAAGCAATGTGACAGATGAAAGAGGCAAAAGTAACCTATTTTAGATATCCCACTTACACCCTATTTGAAGACGGACGTAATTTGTTCCAATAGAAGGGTTTTCTTAAGGAGTGTTCACTGTACTGTCACGTGCGGACTTTGTATCTTCATTTCACTGTAACACGAGTGTTTTCATACAAACGACGTTATATTTGTAAAGATATGCCTTTGTAAGTATCAAACGAATGGATCTCAAATCTTTACAATACTTTATAAGGTTGTTTACTAAAGAAACATTTTGAATTTCTATAACTATAATCGACGTTTGATATAAGACGCTAATTTCGGCATTGTATAACGAACACGAAAACTGTTCAAAATAAACAAACAATTTTTTATTTGACAAAAAATATACATAAATGTTAAAACACAGATGCACATTTAACCAGCAAGTATTAGTAAGTATATCTGTAACTAGAAACAACATAATATTTAACCTTAATATTTACAATTAATAAATTCATTTAGGAAATAGTCTTTGACCAAATAACTATTAAACTGATTCAGCATTACAAAAGGTAACCCTTTGAAACTTCGAGAGACTAAATCCGGTTAAAACGAATTTCTTAACGAACGAAAAATAATTATGTAAATTAAATTTGAGCCTAAGAGCGCTAGAGCTATCTTATAAATAGCCTTTTGTAGAACATCTTTATTACCAAAGGTCTGGGGAAATCTTCATCGAGTTTACTAAGAAACTGTCGTTAGCATAGTTATAGATTTTAGACATAATTTTGTTATCAGGTTTATTATATTGTAGATGAAATACAATCTAAAAGTTTGTTAACATTCAATAAGCGATTTATCCAAGTTAATATTTTGTTTAATACATTAATTTTAAAAATCTTTATCATATACAAACTTTGGAACCCTCATTTTGGACCTTCCTTACTAATTGCTCGCTTACGTAGTGACAGAAATCTATGTGCAAAATTTTAAGTCTCTGTGATCTGTAGGTTAGGCCGTGCGTTGATATATCAGTCAGTCTATCTGTCAGTCAGTTTCCTCTTTTACATATATACATTACTAGCTTTCGACCGCCACTCCGTCCGCGTAGAATTAAAAAAAATAAAGTGAGTAGCCTATGTGTTTTTTCAGACTATCCGCTACATCTAGGCAAAGGATAAGGTCAGAAAGAGAAAGCTACCCCAGTGTAAGCAAAGATAAACAGGATCCCTAGACCTATTTTATTTTTCATTTAATTGCAATGCAGAGCTCCAACATTAACAATTCCAGTCTGTCCGTGATAATTTCACGTGAGGATTAATTCAATAAACGTGATGTTTGTAGGTTACGCATTGAACCGGTTCCTTGACGTCTGCTAAGAGATATCTGATAGGGAAATTACAAGGATATTAAACTCGTTTAATATTTGCGAGGCTACGTATTACAGTTTTCCTTTTGGAAGTAGATTATAATTTGAATACGTGCAATAAAAACTGGTTTAATATTCTTACGTACCAATGACGTCATATAGTATAGTCAAACAAGGATATCTGGTATCTGGCCCCTTAAGTGGCGCTGATTTGCAGTTAGTTCTGGCAGAAAATATGTAAAATGTGGTTAGACGTAAATAATGACTATAAAACAAAAATCTTTCGACACATTTTTGAAACTGGCATAGTGACGTTAGTTAACTGTCATAATTTATTTAGTTTAACTTACGCCCACCAATTAAGATATCCTTGACGGTCTATAATAGCTGGAATAGCTTAATAATATGTCTTAAATAAAAATGCAATTTAATCAAATCGTTTTATCAAATAGATTTATTTCCTTATGATAAAATACATTTTTTTTACATATTTACACATACATATACTAGAAAACTAACAAAATATACTAAAAACTAAAAATAATTATCTGACAAGAAAAAAACGTAGAAATAAAAATGTATATAGTTGTTAGTACGGTTAGTGTTTTTAAACAATTTCATGCAAAAAATATTAGTCTGTTAACTCATCTTCTGTATATAGGAGATATAAAAATCTCAACGAAAGTAAGTTCCTGCAAACTTTGCTAGATTTCCTAATTTTGAGTTTAATCTAAATTGATGAATGTTGCAAGTTTCAAATACAGTACAGTTACCAACTTGAACATAAAAAATCCCCTAAGAAAATCTAATAAAACAAGGTACCTATGTCTTTTTATTTTTTAAAATTATGACTTGTAATTCGGTTACCAATAAAATATTTGTATTTGTATTCATTCATTTTTAATATCTCTAAAGTTTTTTATTTTTTAAAATTATGACTTGTAATTCGGTTACCAATAAAATATTTGTATTTGTATTCATTCATTTTTAATATCTCTAAAGTTTTTTATTTTTTAAAATTATGACTTGTAATTCGGTTACCAATAAAATATTTGTATTTGTATTCATTCATTTTTAATATCTCTAAAGTTTTTTATTTTTTAAAATTATGACTTGTAATTCGGTTACCAATAAAATATTTGTATTTGTATTTGTATTTGTATTTGTATTCATTCATTTTTAATATCTCTAAAGTTTTTTATTTTTTAAAATTATGACTTGTAATTCGGTTACCAATAAAATATTTGTATTTGTATTCATTCATTTTTAATATCTCTAAAGTTTTTTATTTTTTAAAATCGGCCCAGTATTCGCATTATTTCAATACATACAAAAATACAAATCTTTCCTCTTTACAATATTAGTATATTTAGTTTAGAAATTAAAACTCGAGATTAAATTAAAATACAATTTAGTACATACCTGGTGTATTAGAGATTGCATCTAAATTTCCATTATAAATGGTAACCGAGATGTTTGTGTTCTGAAGTATGTATTCCACTGAAACACAAATCATTTAAAAATAAACTTAAGTCATGGCTAATACAAAAAGCCTTCTATAGTGTCGAAGAATTTTTGCTACCATGATTGTTTTATGTACACAATTTGTATTCATTCATTTTTAATATCTCTAAAGTTTTTTATTTTTTAAAATTATGACTTGTAATTCGGTTACCAATAAAATATTTGTATTTGTATTTGTATTTGTATTTGTATTTGTATTTGTATTTGTATTTGTATTTGTATTTGTATTTGTATTTGTATTTGTATTTGTATTTGTATTTGTATTTGTATTTGTATTTGTATTTGTATTTGTATTTGTATTTGTATTTGTATTTGTATTTGTATTTGTATTTGTATTTGTATTTGTATTTGTATTTGTATTTGTATTTGTATTTGTATTTGTATTTGTATTTGTATTTGTATTTGTATTTGTATTTGTATTTGTATTTGTATTTGTATTTGTATTTGTATTTGTATTTGTATTTGTATTTGTATTTGTATTTGTATTTGTATTTGTATTTGTATTTGTATTTGTATTTGTATTTGTATTTGTATTTGTATTTGTATTTGTATTTGTATTTGTATTTGTATTTGTATTTGTATTTGTATTTGTATTTGTATTTGTATTTGTATTTGTATTTGTATTTGTATTTGTATTTGTATTTGTATTTGTATTTGTATTTGTATTTGTATTTGTATTTGTATTTGTATTTGTATTTGTATTTGTATTTGTATTTGTATTTGTATTTGTATTTGTATTTGTATTTGTATTTGTATTTGTATTTGTATTTGTATTTGTATTTGTATTTGTATTTGTATTTGTATTTGTATTTGTATTTGTATTTGTATTTGTATTTGTATTTGTATTTGTATTTGTATTTGTATTTGTATTTGTATTTGTATTTGTATTTGTATTTGTATTTGTATTTGTATTTGTATTTGTATTTGTATTTGTATTTGTATTTGTATTTGTATTTGTATTTGTATTTGTATTTGTATTTGTATTTGTATTTGTATTTGTATTTGTATTTGTATTTGTATTTGTATTTGTATTTGTATTTGTATTTGTATTTGTATTTGTATTTGTATTTGTATTTGTATTTGTATTTGTATTTGTATTTGTATTTGTATTTGTATTTGTATTTGTATTTGTATTTGTATTTGTATTTGTATTTGTATTTGTATTTGTATTTGTATTTGTATTTGTATTTGTATTTGTATTTGTATTTGTATTTGTATTTGTATTTGTATTTGTATTTGTATTTGTATTTGTATTTGTATTTGTATTTGTATTTGTATTTGTATTTGTATTTGTATTTGTATTTGTATTTGTATTTGTATTTGTATTTGTATTTGTATTTGTATTTGTATTTGTATTTGTATTTGTATTTGTATTTGTATTTGTATTTGTATTTGTATTTGTATTTGTATTTGTATTTGTATTTGTATTTGTATTTGTATTTGTATTTGTATTTGTATTTGTATTTGTATTTGTATTTGTATTTGTATTTGTATTTGTATTTGTATTTGTATTTGTATTTGTATTTGTATTTGTATTTGTATTTGTATTTGTATTTGTATTTGTATTTGTATTTGTATTTGTATTTGTATTTGTATTTGTATTTGTATTTGTATTTGTATTTGTATTTGTATTTGTATTTGTATTTGTATTTGTATTTGTATTTGTATTTGTATTTGTATTTGTATTTGTATTTGTATTTGTATTTGTATTTGTATTTGTATTTGTATTTGTATTTGTATTTGTATTTGTATTTGTATTTGTATTTGTATTTGTATTTGTATTTGTATTTGTATTTGTATTTGTATTTGTATTTGTATTTGTATTTGTATTTGTATTTGTATTTGTATTTGTATTTGTATTTGTATTTGTATTTGTATTTGTATTTGTATTTGTATTTGTATTTGTATTTGTATTTGTATTTGTATTTGTATTTGTATTTGTATTTGTATTTGTATTTGTATTTGTATTTGTATTTGTATTTGTATTTGTATTTGTATTTGTATTTGTATTTGTATTTGTATTTGTATTTGTATTTGTATTTGTATTTGTATTTGTATTTGTATTTGTATTTGTATTTGTATTTGTATTTGTATTTGTATTTGTATTTGTATTTGTATTTGTATTTGTATTTGTATTTGTATTTGTATTTGTATTTGTATTTGTATTTGTATTTGTATTTGTATTTGTATTTGTATTTGTATTTGTATTTGTATTTGTATTTGTATTTGTATTTGTATTTGTATTTGTATTTGTATTTGTATTTGTATTTGTATTTGTATTTGTATTTGTATTTGTATTTGTATTTGTATTTGTATTTGTATTTGTATTTGTATTTGTATTTGTATTTGTATTTGTATTTGTATTTGTATTTGTATTTGTATTTGTATTTGTATTTGTATTTGTATTTGTATTTGTATTTGTATTTGTATTTGTATTTGTATTTGTATTTGTATTTGTATTTGTATTTGTATTTGTATTTGTATTTGTATTTGTATTTGTATTTGTATTTGTATTTGTATTTGTATTTGTATTTGTATTTGTATTTGTATTTGTATTTGTATTTGTATTTGTATTTGTATTTGTATTTGTATTTGTATTTGTATTTGTATTTGTATTTGTATTTGTATTTGTATTTGTATTTGTATTTGTATTTGTATTTCATGCAAAAAATATTAGTATTGTTAGTCTGTTAACTCATCTTCCGTATATAGGAGATATAAAAATCTCAACGAAAGTAAGTTCCTGCAAACTTTGCTAGATTTCCTAATTTTAAGTTTAATCTAAATTGATGAATGTTGCAAGTTTCAAATACAGTACAGTTACCAACTTGAACATAAAAAATCCCCTAAGAAAATCTAATTAAACAAGGTACCTATGTCTTTTTATTTAAACCTTTGATCTTCAGCCAGCGAAACTTAAAACATAAAATTTATAATCAGTGATACCCGTATTCATAAAAATGAAAATGCTTTAGACGTACTAAATACAATTTTCTAGGGATGATAATAAACTAACTTACCTCAGCAAGACGAGCTGCTAAAGCAACCGCTAGCTGTGCCCCATGTCCTTGTCCGAAAATGTAAACTGGTGTATTAGCATACTCCTTATGTATCCCATAAAACGATTTTAGTACAGTAACTAAATTGTCAACTGGAAAAAATAACTATACTTAAATCTGAATTCATTCGAAGAAAAAAACATCCATTCACAAATACTATACCATGATCCTCGAAGTTAGTAGAAATATTATTCTCGTCTTCTGCTTTGCTATATCCAGTGCCAACTGGAGCATCGATTAACAACAAATTGAAGTATTGAATCTAAAAAAAAAGTTAATTTGCAATATCGAAACACTTACATACTGATATCCGCTGTCTCTTTTTCTCACAGAGAATGAAATGAATGCCAATATTGGTATCAAGTTGTAGGATATAATAGTGGAGATTTTTAATTTACAAATAACAGATTTATCCATCTAAACGATTCAATTAGTAAGTAAATAATGTATAAACATATACAAAAACATACCCATGAATCTTGTCTTCTCAAATTAGTCCCAAACGGTCCGAACATTTCGAAATTAGCCCGAAGACTTGGCGGTACGCCTGTAACGCCATCTAGCCATACTATTAGAGGTTGATTAGGGGAGAAGTCGGCAATACTCGGCCAGAATAGCCAGAAAAGTTCCCCTACACCTGATATCTTCGTAAATGCAACTGTATGTGCGACATTGCTAAATCCTTTTCCTTTAAGCCCTGCAATAAATATTCAAGTTGTTAAAACACTTCATACAATTTTCAAAAACTACAATTTTCATACCTTTATCGATAATTAAACGAAAAATAACGAAAATAGAGCGTCGGTGGCTCAGTGGTTTAAGCACTTGACTTGTAATCTACAGGTCTTGGGTTCGAATCCCGCCATGCACCAATGTGATTTTCGATTTTTCGAATTTTCATATGTACATAATTTACCCGACGTTCTTACGGTGAAGGAAAACATCGTGATGCGACCTGCACATATCGACGAAGAAATTCAAAGATATGTGTGAAGTCAACCAACCCGCACTGGGCCAGCGTGGTTGACTATGGCCTAGTCACCCTAACTTTAGGGTAGGCTCCGAGCCCCTCGGTAGGGTCGTATAGTGAGCTGGTGACGGAAACGAAAAATTAATAAATCATTAATGAATTTAATATAAAACGAATATCTAACGAGGACTTTCAAGTATAAACAGACTTCTGTTATTGAGTATGTAATGTACTCATTACGTGGTTATAAAAAAGGAAAAAACGACCATAAATGTACACAAGCTAACCATAACTGAAAACGATTACATAAAATTATGTAATTAAGCACTTTTCTTGCCTTGTCTAGAAAATACATATGTTAATGTGGACTTACTGATTGTTTCAAATGAATTTTCACTCTCTGCCAAACCTGCTAGGATAGTAAGCACTGATATACAAACGAGTATACACTTCTTCATTGTCAAACAGTGTTCAAGAGAAACATATCGCAAGGAAAGTTGCAAAATATATTAACTGTAATATCAGATAAGTATTGTTAATTTATCAATATCAATAATCAAATCGATTCAATCAGAAATAAAAGGTCGTGTCTATCACATATTTAATACCGCTAATTTGCTTTTCTATTTTTTTTTAATAATAATTAACGTTACACATTTCTCGCGTTTAATTGGAACCGTATCCATCCGTACCCTGACTTGTATTTCATTGTTTTTAATTTAATATTTAGATCAATAAAATAGTAACTAACAGTTAATTTACGGTTAAAGAAAGATAGAGAAAACTGAGTTTAGCTTGGCCGATAAAAACGAAATTGAACGGTAAAAATACTGCAAGTATTTTTTCATTTATGTCAACAACATATTTGGATGTGTCCATTCTTTTACCTATTACTTCCGCTTAATCTGTTAAATCAATGAAAAATACGTAATGATCTAAAAAATATAACGTACTTTTCGTCTTTGATGTTTTTGATAATTGTATTTTCTAATTATGATAGCTATCTCGATAATGGTATCGAACAAATCAGATATCAATAGGTTATACATACGATTGCGAGATTTCATTGCTGATTTTACATCATTTTATAAATAAGGCTCACGTTCATAGTCATTTGTTTCGATTGAGCAATTATATAAACATGTTGTTTTATATATTTTTAATAACCGCTTTCGTAAGTCATTGCTCGGAAGGTGAGTGGATATCATTATATAAAACGTACTTTAAAAAAAACTAGTTAAATCTAAATATTTACCGAGTTTAAAATAGCTAGGATTTTTTTTCAAGTCACTCAAAGATTTTTTTTATTTTGAAACAGTGTGTGAAATTTAAACATTTTAAGACAATAACAAGGTTATTTTTCAATTAATTCAATAATTGTATTCTAATATTTAGCGGGTACTCCATTATAATACGCCACATGACAGTGATATTATAAAACTTTGTCAATAATGAACTCTCTTACATTTAGTGCCCTGTAAATGTAACAAATCTTAATAAACACAAGCTAATAAAGCTGTATAATTTATATCAAAGCAAAATGAACACATAAATAAACGGATTCATATTATTAATATAAGGCTATCATAAATTTGGTAGCACAATCTCATGTCAACTTTAATGCCGTGACGTTTAAGGATTTCTTATTATTAAGCATTGAATATAATATCCTTTGGAACAAAAATAACTTAAAAACCAGCCAACTTACTGATCTACACAAATATTGCCACCACTACAACTTTCTTTAGACATTATCACGTTTTGTCTACGCACTTTTGGACAATGGCCATCTCAATTACCTTTCACAATATAAGTCCTTCGATTTCGCCAGTTTTAGGCATGACAGACAGATAACTCTTGTAATATTTATTAATTTTAAAGGGGATCTTAACTGCCTTAAAGAACTCATATAATATATCCATATGTTGACCTATATTAAGATATATTTGTACATAACAATTTTAATTGGACAAAATGAAACGCCGTTACGCTCAATAAAGAAATGGCTAATAAAAAAAGGTACGTCACTTAGTAGGGTTTTTTTTTTTGTTTTGGAATTTATAAACTAAACAAAAGACAATTTTCATTTCCAGCTCAATTCGGACCATACAAGCAAGCTTCTGACTATGTTACTGTACGTGAAGGGGCTCATATGTTCTACTGGCTGTACTATACAACTGCTCCAGTCCAACATTACACGGAACGTCCTATTGTAGTATGGCTGCAAGGTGGACCTGGCGGCTCTTCTACTGGTATCGGCAACTTCGAAATTCTTGGACCACAAGATCTGACACTAAAAGACAGGAATTATACTTGGGTATGTTTTAAAAAAATAATGATGTTACAATCAAGGCATGAACCTTCTAAATGCCATCCGTACAGGTACAATGACTTGTACGGTATAAAATTTACGTAATTTAATTGTTAGAGAGCTTCTACCCTTGCCTGGTGTATGAATTCACACGAATTTGTTAATCTGTACGTGCTTATATTACTTTTTAGTATTAAAAAAATCTGCAGACACTAATGATGCTTTGTTTATGTTTGGAATTTTTTTTTTTTTTTTTTCAGATTAAAAAAATCTGCAGACACTAATGATGCTTTGTTTATGTTTGGATTTTTTTTAATTTAGGTTATGTTAAGAAAGTACTTTAATCTAATCGTCTGTGATATTAATCTTTGAATGATCAATGATTGCTTTAACTGATTGTTTAGTTAATCCTTTAAATGATTACTGTAGATATTGGAGGAATGACTATTGACTAACGAGTTTGGAATTAACACTAAAAAAACTTTTTTTTTTTTTCAGATTAAAAATTTCAACGTCATGTTCGTCGACAATCCTGTGGGTACTGGATTCAGTTATGTTGATGATGTACAATACTTGACGAAAACTAATTTGGAAATCGGTAAATTAGACATATTATTTACGAAACTTATCGAATTTTTATTGCATTTCTATACCAAAAAATCTGTTTTTCCAAAAACAAGGGAAAAGTAGACAATTTGTTTTTTGATATGTAATTCGCCAGTGAAAACCCATAATAAAATTATTATAATATCTGTTCAACAGCGACAGACTTTGTGGAACTAATGCGAGGATTCTATGAATCCCATCCTGAATTTGAAGGAGTTCCTGTGTACATTTACGGCCAGTCCTATGGAGGCAAAATGGCTATCGACATTGGCATTGAAATGCGCAAGGTAAATAGAATTAAAAAAATATCCACGAGAATATCTTAATAGCTGTTAAAAAACTAAAAAAAAACGCGTAAAATATAATCGATATTTGAATCCTGATTGCATCATAAGCTTTATGATTAGTACTAACTTTATGGTTAAATTAGTTTCAAAGCTATCATTTATATTACAGGCAGAGAAAGACGGTAGATTAAAGTCAAATCTCCGAGGCATCGCCATGGGTAACGCATGGATATCACCAGTGGATGCTACATTAACTTGGGGACCCTTGCTGTTAGCTGCCGGTCTGGTTGACCAAGATGGCTACGAGAGTATTCAAGCAGCTGCTAGAAAAGCTGAGCAACTGTTCAACGAAGGATCCTACGTCGCAGCTACGAACCAATGGGCGCAAACGCAACGCGCTGTGTTTGCTGCCACAACTAGTGTCGATTTCTACGATATTCTGTCATCAAGGAATGTGACACTTCCCGACACGCTGAAAAGTGCTTATGGTACGCATTTAATTTGTCTCTAAATTATTTTGCCTTTAGCCAAGACATCTATACTAATGTTATAAAGAGGAAAGATTTGTATTTTTGGATTTTTGTATGTACTGAAATAACTCAAAAACTACTAGACCGATTTCAAATATACTTGCAACATTAATAAGCTATGTTATCGCTAAGTAACATAGGCTATATTTTTACTATTTTTTAATTTCACGCGAACGAAGTCGTGAGCAACAGCTAGTACTTAATATATTTTAATTTAAAAATTGATTTTTATAGAGGCTGCAAGAGAATTGATGATACGAGACTCACCTCTTCAGTATCGTAGCACAAATGATGAATGGGACATTAATATATTAATGAATACGAGAGTAAAGCAAGCACTAAGAATCCCCGAAAGAGTCCGCTGGCAGATATCATCAAATGCGGTCTTCAACGCTCAGAACGGGGACTTTATGAAACCAGTCACTGATGGCAGTAAGTTTTTTTTCATTCCAGCAAATTAAGTACTAATACAGCAAAGCGATTCATAAGATTGTTTGATATACCTTAAGCACGCTACACACGCTCAGTCTTATCTGATCGCTATCGAATCGTTTAGATAAATCTAACAAAACTGGGAACTGTTCAGGTCTCAGTTTTTTCAACACTAGATTTATCTAAACAATCGTGTGTAGGGGGCTTAAGCAAATTCGTTAGAGGATATTTAAATTTAATAACAGCTTTGTTATACATTGTTTTGTTTCATTTTCAGTTGAAAAATTACTAAACGAAACAGACATTATTCTTACGGTTTACAATGGTAATGCCGACCTAATCTGTTCAACTCCAGGTAAGAAAAAATAATCTATAACTCCTCCATTATTTTGTTAAATATTCTACAAACTTTATTACCTGGATTAACATTTTTTTGATTCATGATTTGATATCAGATTTAAAAGTTTAAGGGCCGGTCCCACCAAATTGTAAATGGTCTGATAACAATTCAACGTGTAAAATGTTTGATGAAACATCGGATTTTGTTACCTCATCTGACAGTGACGTCATTTTTAAGTTATCAGAGACTCTATCAGCAAGTGGTGGGACAGGCCCTAAACTAAATAAATATATTGCAGGACAAATACTATGGGTTGATAGACTTCAATGGGCAGGAGCTAAACAATATAAAAACTCCCCTCGTCGACCTCTCTGGGTGAACGACCGTCTCGAAGGATATTACAAAGCTCATGGAAACTTCAGATTCTTCTGGATCAATACAGGAAGTCACAGCGTAAGTGCGCTACGGGTATTTGTAAATATATTAATGTTGCTATTATTCATAGTTACATGATACAAGTCTTGTGATAAGGAAAACCTATATTTAAAATTATTTTTTAATTGAAATGAAGAGTAATAGTAAGAAAATCGTTAATAACTGTTTAGACACGATTCGTTTGGTGCCGGTTTATAATGTTTTCCTTAGAGAGATTATAAAATGACGAAGTTCGCAATCCGTCGGTAACATTTAATTCATTTTGGTTACAGGCACCGAAATCCAGCCCTGAAGCGCTTAGTGCTGTTCTGCGTGATATGACGACGTTTGGATAATTTTAAATTAATGTTAATAAAATAAAAATAACAGTTTATGGTTTTTACTTTTTATAATGAAAACTTGCATAATGAGTAAATATCCAATGGCCGTGTATACCCTCCCAATATAAGAATGCACAAAGCACTATTCGAATTTTCCTTTGAAGATTGTTATTTTAGGTCAGTTACAGCGGCTTGAGAATCTACAATGGCCGGGTCAAGTTGGCTTCTCGAACAGATCGGGGTGCCCTCTCGTAATAGATACTAGTTTTCCAAGGCTACTTTCCTTGGACATCGCCGTTTCATCTCAATTGAATACTATGACCCAATATCTTACATCGAATACTCCTATTTTATTGAACTTAGCTTAACTTCCTTAAGAGAATTAGAAAAAATGACGTAAGTGAAATTTTTGATGCACTGAAATGTTTAACAGTAAATCAGAATTTTCAGATATAAAGGTGTAATAATAAGCCATAACTACAAAGGATGTTGAGTTTAAAACTTAGTTGAACCGTAATTTAAGAGTTTTATAATTTTTTTGCTTTATAAGACTTATTTAACTTCATCTTCCATACCAAAAAATATTTTGTATAATTATACCGCATGATTTTGTATGTAAAATAAAACTATTTTACCGCTTAGAAAATTATTAATAAATATTAAACTACCCGCAACTTTGAATATTTTTAGTTGCCGAACCACAGACAAAATAATAAGTATACTGTAGACTTACTCTTTGATCTTGTTATCAGGTGAACTGCCGTCAAGCTTCTGTCAATGTCATCTATTTTCAATTGTCAATTCATTGAATTCGATAAAAAAAATATCGTAGTTTTAAAGTTAATTCCCTACAAATTATAGTATTAAGTATTCAAACTTAATTTTAATTTAGAGCAAAATCAGTTTATAAGATAAGAAGCCAGTATACTTAAGATTTAAACGAAAATGGCTGATATTCTTGATATATTGGACATTGAACACCCTGGGACTGCAGAAATCACCAGGGATAGCATTCTTCATGGTGATAAAATGAAAAAGAAGTATGTGACGGCCAAAGCTGCTCGTAGACCTGAAGGAATGCATCGGGAAGTTTTTGCATTACTATATAATGACAACAAAGATCTGCCTCCACTTTTACCAACTGATACAGGTAATTTACACTATAAAATAATTTGTAAATTTTCTATTAATTAAAAGCATACTGGTATTTAGTTTCTAATAGGTTATGTCAAATCTGATCGATAAAATTTATGGTATGTAGCAGTATGGTGTCTGAAACTACTCTAGAGCATATTTTGTTAAATGTATAGGTGAATTAAAAAGTACTGTAAACCATCTTTAACTAGAAAACATTATGTTAACGCAATGATAGTTGCTATTTAACAGTTTATATACTTATAAATGTTGTATATAATGATGTTTAATTAAAGGCAAAGCTTACAAGCAAACAAAAGCGAAGCTTGGTATGAGAAAGGTAAGGAAATGGGTGTGGGCTCCATTTACAAACCCAGCTCGTAAAGATAATGCAGTCTTTTATCACTGGAAAAGAAAAACAGATGAAAGTAAAGAATATCCATTCGCGCAATTTAATAAGGTATGTACTTTTAAGTTAAAGAAATAACATTATCTATTCTAATTTGTGAATTCAGTTAAATACTGAAACAAACCATTAATACTTTCCTTTATAAGTGCTGCTTACACTCTGATAGACATCAATATGTGTAATTATTATTAATTTAATAGTGTATTATCATTTAACACACTGTAACACAATTAAATAATGTTTCTGTATTCTACTGTCAGTCTAATGAGTTTATTCCAATTTAATTGGAATGGTAGGAAGACATTATTATCTTTATTGTAGTAATTATAGTTATTTTCTTTCAGCAAGTTTCAATACCATCATATTCAGAGTCTGAATACAATCAATATCTGAAATCTGAAGATTGGAGTCAGGCGGAGACGGATCACTTAATGGATCTGTGCCAGCGCTTTGATCTCCGTTTCATTATCATCCATGATAGATGGGATCGTGCTGCCTTTAGGGATAGAAGCGTGGAAGACCTGAAGGAGAGATATTACAATATCTGTGGCATTCTGAGCAAGGTTAATTAAAAATAATAAAAAACCACTTCATAACATACATGGTCATGTCAATTATATTACTATGCCAAAGATGAAAGATTTGTATATTTGTATGTATTGAAATAACTCAAAAACTACTGGGCCAATTTCAAAAATCTTTCACCATTAGAAAGTTATGACATCACTGAGTAAAATAGGCTATAATTTTAGTATTTAATAGTATCACAATTTGATACATTGAAGAACCAAGCAAGTCTATGTTTTGAAATTATTTTAATTCATAGGTGAAAACAAATCCTTGGTCAAATACAGTGACCATGGTTAATGGAGAGAAACGAGTATATCATTACGACGCGGAACACGAAAGGAAGAGAAAAGAACAATTACGAAGATTATTCGACAGGACCAAAGAACAGGTAATTTATAAACAACATAAAAAAATGTATGTAGTAAAAAAAATTAATGGGTTTTTTCATTGTAGATAGAAGAAGAACAAATGTTACTGGCTGAATTGAAGAAAATCGAAGCCAGAAAACGTGAGAGAGAAAGAACAATTACGAAGATTATTCGACAGGACCAAAGAACAGGTAATTTATAAACAACATAAAAAAATGTATGTAGTAAAAAAAATTAATGGGTTTTTTCATTGTAGATAGAAGAAGAACAAATGTTACTGGCTGAATTGAAGAAAATCGAAGCCAGAAAACGTGAGAGAGAAAGAAAAACTCAAGATCTTCAGAAATTGATATCAAGAGCGGATGGTAACAGTGCTGTGGCTAACCAAACAGCTATATCCAATGATGGAATTAACACACCATCTACAGTGTCTTCGAGCATTGCCAGACGACATGATAGAAAACTTCATAAGAAGAAACTTGCTTCACAACAAAGACCTATGAGAGCTATTGAAACTGTGGTAAGATTATTTAATTGCCTTAAATACTTTGAATTTGAGTTCTATTATTGGGATAAAATAAATAGGTACACTCTGTTTATTTTATCCCAATAATAGAACAACTACATTTAATAATTTTGTTGCATAATGCAGCTCGGAAAATTGTGTGTTGCTACAAAAATGTATGCAGATGGAGGGCACTAACCAGTGTCCATATGACCTTGAACTGACATGATATTTGAAGAGATTTCTGGATGATTTGATGGATTTCTGGTGTACAAAAGATTCTGGAGTTACATACTGTACTTTAATCTTCAAAAATATGAATGTTTAATTCTGTTCTTTTATATTATCCAGACAGTAGAATGGTCTGGTATAAAGTTCCCGGAGGCGCGCGGCACCGGCGTGTGGTTGCGCTCGCAGCGCATGAAGCTGCCTCCCGGTGTAGGACAGCGGAAGACCAAGGCCATTGAACAGGAATTGCGACTTATGAATATTGGTATTTATGTTTATAACACTTTGATATGACATTATGTTAGAGGTAAAGATGGTGTGAACCATTTAAAATTGTTACTATACTACTATTATAAATGCGATAGTCAGGAAAGAAAAATGTTAATGTATGACGAATTTGATAGCAGCTAGTCCTTAATTCCTTATTTACCTTATGTATGAGTTATAAATATGTTTTTATTTCAGATGTCGCTCCAACTCCAACGGAGTCTATATGCAAACATTTTAATGAGCTGCGCTCAGATCTCGCTTTAGCTATAGACCTCAAGAACGCTTTGAATTCGTATGAATTTGAACTGCAAGCATTAAGACATCAGTATGAAGCACTCAATCCCGGAAAGGTAAAATCTTTTATTTAACAGTAGGATTTTTTCAATGAGTTAAGGGTAACAAGAAATTTTAGTAGAATTAAACAATCATACTATTTTTATACTGTTTCTTACTTATTACTATAAATTACTAATATTATAAACTAGTTTCTGCCTGCGACTCTGTTTGCGTGGAATTAAAGAAAAAACAAAAGCTTGTTATATTATGTTTTACAATAGTGCCAAATTTGATCGAGATCCGTTCCGCAGTTTAGGCTACAAACTCTGACAAACATCCATCTATCCAAACTTTCGCATTTATAATATCAGTAAGATGTGATTGCTTGGATGGAGGGACAGTTGTCTGTTATTAGATATTCAGAACATGGATCTGAATGTAATTTGGCATTGATGTAAATCATAATGTTAAATAATACATAGGCTATTATTATTTTTTCTAATTCCGCATTGAGAGTCGCAGGAGACAGCTAGTTTTACATAATCATTAACACAAACTCTATTTCAGACATTGACTATCCCGCCATCAATATGTAACACATCTGAAGCTGACACGAAGCCTCTCGGTGAAATAATTGATGTAGTTGGCTCTCCGGGCTCACATAACAACACCATCTAGTATTGCCTCTGCGGAGCTTTTAATCGGGCTTTATAAAGACTTGGTGACTGTGAAGTGATATTCATAGTAAAACCTTATGAACAATTTACATTACATTATCCAACTCATGTATCAATTTTTGCCATTTTAATGTAGATATTTAATACACTGTACTCTATTTGAATCCATTTGATTGTCATCTATTCTAAGGACCTGTCCCACCAAATTGTAAATTGTCTGATAACAATCCAACATGTAAAAATGTGTGATTGAAATATCAGATTTTGTTCCGTTCTGACAGTGACGTCAATTTAAGCTATCTGAGCCTCTATCAGCCAGTGGTGGGACAGGCCTTTAATATTGTATTGTAGGAATATTATATAATGGAAATATTATATTGGATAATAAATATGATGTTTTGTATTTTTGTTTTTATTTCAACAATGTTTAATATTTTCTACCAAAGTATATTGAGCAGAGTGTATATAATGTAGAGAGTATATTGAATAACAAAAACTTCCTAGGTATAATTTTATTAAGAAAACTTAATACTAAATGGCCCCTTTGGGGGCTCCATAAGCATCTGGCATTCTTTCTATAGTGAACTTATGTTCTGCAACATACATAATTGGTACTCCAGGGATTTTCCTTATTCTTCTTTTTAAATCTTTATCATTAGTAGCGACTATGTAACATTTGTGTTGTGTGACTCTTTGCACAATGCAGTCATCTGCATATGTCCCTTTATGAAGGCAGGCTATCCTCTCAAAGCGTGGGTCTTTTATAATCCTCAGTGCAACTCGGTATTTCCGACCTAACTTCTCCAACTCACCTAAGACGCAGTCTGTTATATACGGAATACATTTAGCATACAGACAGTCCATCATATTCTGTATAATGTCTAATTT
The DNA here is from genome assembly GCA_029286645.1 of Papilio protenor. Lineage (NCBI taxonomy): Eukaryota > Metazoa > Arthropoda > Insecta > Lepidoptera > Papilionidae > Papilio > Papilio protenor. The sequence continues at coordinate 6,714,447 of JAGSMZ010000011.1, forward strand.
GTTTTTAATTGAGAAGTTAATAAAATTAGTATCAATAAGTATATGGTAAGGAGGACCCAATTGTGTATTATATTGAAAAAACAAAGCAGAGCTTGATTGAGGCACTTCGCGGATTTTCATTTCATGAGGATCGATTGGTTTCTTCTTTTTAGGTTCGGCACGATCTTTTGCTTTAATCCGTGGATCGCTCGGACTAATAAGCTTTTTCATTTTGGCAAATCTTTTTTCTACTATTTTTCTTGTCTTGCGCTGCTTACCCTGAAACCGAAAGATAACCAAATGAAATAAAAATAATACATAAATGTTGTTACCTTTAATGTGTGTTCATTTTTAAGACCGTATGCACTTACCATTTTGCTTTGTGAATGTAAGAAAATGTCCCGTTAATTAAAATTGTAATACTTATTACTAATACTAATCTCCAAATAATAAAACAAAACGCTTTAATAACCTCTAGAAAAACTACTAAACCACAGAGTACTTTGTAACATACTGAAATAGAGACCAAACTTCGGCCTAAAATTGGGTAACACGAAGAAAAGCGCCATCTCTATTTCATAGTTGACAACTTTCTGTCTTTCGTCTTCTGTTTCTTTGTTTTTTTTTTTTTCATTTTGGCAAATCTTTTTTCTACTATTTTTCTTGTCTTGCGCTGCTTACCCTGAAACCGAAAGATAATCAAGTAAAATAAAAATAATACATTAATGTGTGTTCATTTTTAAGACCGTATGCACTTACCATTTTGCTTTGTGAAATGTAAGAAAATGTCCCGTTAATTAAAATTGTAATACTTATTACTAATACTAATCTCCAAATAATAAAACAAAACGCTTTAATAACCTCTAGAAAAACTACTAAACCACAGAGTACTTTGTAACATACTGAAATAGAGACCAATCTTCGGCCTAAAATTGGGTAACACGAAGAAAAGCGCCATCTCTATTTCATAGTTGACAACTTTCTGTCTTTCGTCTTCTGTTTCTTTGTTTTTTTGGTAATGAAATGGGGCAAACGAGCGGTATTTGAAATTTTAAATGTAGGTATATAAAAAATATCTAAATATCCATATACCATTATGAAAAGATTTATATATCCATCCACACAGGATACTGTTGGACGGTTACTTTCTGCCGTCCCGGGCTCTGGAGGTGTAGGGCTATTGAAACACTGTCTTCACATAGTTAACAAGTATATTATAAGCATCAACAATCACATTTTATACAATCTCATATTTCATATATCATAAAAAAATCAAATAATAGTTGAGAAAAGGCAAAATGATTTTATCTTCGTTTAGTGCATTTTTTGATTTTTTGCAAAACATCGTCTCCATCATCAATTTGGAAACCCGTGTAGTACTTGATGCATACCTTAAATAGCACATCTTATATAATATTATTTTACGCATTAAAGGCATGCTTTAATGTACAAAGAAGTATCAGAGAGATTAGTGCAACAATTTACTACTTTTACTTTACTGCTATAAATATGGTTGTGAAAGAACCAAATACATGTTAAAGACAAAACACTACAAACAAATATTTAAGTAGTCCGGCAATGTACAGGGCACTAGGCCAAAGAAGTGGACTATGGCTATAAATTCTCATTATACGACGTCTTACTGCTGGATAGAGACAGTGTTATAAAGTCTGTAATGGTCTAAAGTAAGTAGACATAGAATCAGACATACCTCCGCTTTCTTTACAACCAGGAACGCAACAATGCTTGTCAGATGACATATTTACCTAAATACTGTTGAGGATTTTCAAATTAAACGATAATACAGCGTACTTTAATGATAATTCAATGTAATAGACAGTAATAGATGTTTTATTTATTGAGAGACTGACATCGAATTACAAGTGACAATTAAAAAGGAGTAAATCAGAGTTGAGTATATTGTATAAAACTAAAAAGGTTTGATTCAACAAATACACTAAAAAAACACTACAAAAAGAGCTACTAAATAGCGGCATCTATCGTACATTAATTGAACTAGTAATTTTATTCGTAAACTGCCATCTGTTACTGGTAGTTGGCATATATAGCAAATATAATACTACTAAAAACAAAATTAGTCTCTTTCCTTTTATCAAAATAGATCTAAGGTCCTCCGTTATATTGCAATATTTTATCTTCGGGTTTCCAAGTTAAATGTACTGAGATTGTGCCGCATGTACTAAACTCACGCTCGAATTATTTACCAACCATGCCAACTGACAGCTGGCTGACAGTGACATCTGGTGACATTTGAAAAAAGGACAAACAGTTATATGGCTACAAGTGATTTAAGCTTTAAGCTAAACATTTGAAAATAGACAATAGTTGTTGCACTATCTAGCAATATATAATCTGTGCTTACAATATGACAATTCCATTTTTGTCAGCTGTCAATGTGATGAACTTGTCTCTTGCTTGTCTGTCACCTTTATTATTTTTCAATTTTAAATCCATTTTTTATCTCGACCAAAAGTGGTAAAACATTGTGCGTAAAAAATGTCTGCACATTTATCTGCAATAGATCTTCTCAAATTGGGAGATGAGGATAGGAAGAAACCCTTTTTAAACTTGTATTGGCCATATATTATTGGAGCTACTTTTGGAGTTGGAACGGGAGTTATGATTAATTTTGGATCAAGACGACCGGTCTTTAGTGGTAATTTATTACATAACAATAACAAACTAGATTGCACATTTCTGAGGTGAGGTCTTTATTTACTGGTGGTAAACGATTACATAACAATAACAAACTAGATTGCACATTTCTGAGGTGAGGTCTTTATTTACTGGTGGTAAACGATTACATAACAAACATCTTTTTATTCAATGTTTAAGGTATTCAAAAACACGTCGTTGGCGTGGTCGGATGGTGCGCCCTATTAAATTACGTTCAGAATAAACGAGATGATTATTTTGCTGAAAAGGACGCTGTCTATCGTCATTACGTGGAATTACATCCTGAAGATTTCCCTATTCCAGGTAAGTTAATAGTGTAAGTTTGCAGTCCTTATAAACAATCCATATTAATAGTATAGAGAGCTGTAATTACAATATAGTTCTTCATTTGTAAATAACAGTATTTACTATGTTTATGTATATTGATGTCTAGTATGTATAGATAATAGTAATGTAAACAAACACAAAGAAGAGAAATTCTCAACTATAAGTGGTTTTTTTTTCAGAGAGAAAAAAACTAGCCGATGTTTTTGAGCCCTGGGTACCTATCAGGTAAATGGGAGATATATCAAAATGTAAAATTGAAGATTCAGTTAAAGCTTAATTTATATGTTCAGTGGCAATGTAAACATGTTATTAGTTAATAAAGTATAGATAATATGTTTTTGAATTATATAATTTAAGATATTTATGTGTAGGGGAAGTTCGGGAAATGAAACAATTTTAATAATAGCACATTTTAATCCAGACTGCCCAAAGATGGTACAAGGCTACTGGTTAGCGAATATCATGCACAAAGATGCACTATCTTTACTATATCTAGTACATACTACAACATATATCAAAATTGTTTCCTACACATCTAGAAAAAATCAAATTGCAAATATTGATTATACTCTAAAAGTCCATAATATGCGAAATAATATTATCAATGCAGTTTAACAATACAATGTTTTATAGATTAATTTATTATAGTTGTGACAATGTTAAAGACTAGAAAACAAAATTGTTTTCTACAACTATAACTGTATTCCTTATGTGTAAAATATTTCAATTCTCTACCTATTGGAATGGATTATTTACAATGTAGCTTGGGCTATCAGGTTTCAAACACAAAGTGCAAAGCCAACATAGCAATAAGGTGCAGTAAAATATTTCAATCGGTCCAATGTTTAAGTAAATTACTTCACTAATTAGAGAATGTAAATATCTCCTTTTCAAGGTCTATGAAACTGTGGTTAGGTTCATTTTTCACATCAATTGTATGCCCAGTGTAGAGAGTGACATCTTTGTCATTCTTTAAGTGAATTTCCCTTCCATCTTCAAGACCAATTATATCAATATGACTGCTGTTATTGAAACCTTCATTCTGTGTTGAATTTTGTGATGTGTTTGCATGTTTTTTCAATTTGTGCAGTCTCTGAAAACAACATTAGAGTAAAAAAATTGCAGAAATTAAATTATATTTATTAGAGGTATCATAGATATCGCCTGGGGAAGGGGATCTGCATTTTTAGCCTGAATCCGCCGAAATAGCGAAGCGACCGCTTCCCATAGTTGTCCACAATTTAAGATTTATTGCCTACCCTTAATGGAAAAGGAGATGCTAGAGGATGGATGATGCAAGAGGAGATGGACATGAACAGAATATTTCCCCTTATGTGTATACCCCACCATCAAATCCACTTTTTCTTCCAATTCTTTCCTCCCTAGGAAAGGGTGGAAAGGTAAAGGGGCTAAAATCAGGTTTCCAGCACCACACTCACCAGACAAAACGCGGAATTGATCCCACTTCTCGCCTGTCTTCTGTGTGTTCATGGGTATTGCACCGGACGAGCCGTCCCAATTGTGCAAAGATGTTAAAGCACACTGTACCACTCTTTATCTAATTTAAATATACACTATATTTCTATTGGAACAAGGTATCTAATTGAGTGTGACACTTACAAGATCTCTGGGGTGAACATAAGCAGACTTGCACTCATCACATTTAAAGTCTTTGACACCTCTGTGTTTGCTCATATGCCGAGTCAGTTCACTGGATGTTACAAACGATTTATCACACAATGAACATTCCTGCAATAACAATACATATATTAAGTTACATTATTTTTAATTATTACACTTTGAAATGATGAAAACCGACTACATAATTATGAGGTCCATTTTGAATCAAAACTAAAAGACAGTTCATGAAATATAATTTATATAAAAACACAATTTGTTTACATATTATAGGAAAAATTCCTATAAATTCATTTTAAAACAACTTACATGATCTTTTTGACCAGAGTGGATTTTAAGATGTACCTGAAGATTGCTTTGTGCTGAGAATTTTCTACTGTAAATAGAATGATTTAATAAGTTTTATCTCTGAGTGATTTTTGAGTCTACAAATACATGCAGTTCTGATTTATATTATAATAAGAAGAAATAATGTTTATAGGAGTAAATCCAATTTAATTTAATTTTCAGTGCAATTTCATTTGCTGTTAACTAATTTTGTTTGTACAAAAGTCATTATCTCTGGAGGGGCAAAAGTAGGGTGTTTCCCGTTGTGGCGTTTGTCTCAATGGGAATTTTTTCTCATTGATTGTACAAATTCAATCAACCCATCGGGAAACATCTCAATATTACAGTTAGGTGGTTTGACAACAGAAATACTTGGTAATAAACATATTTTATATATACCTGCAAATTTGGCACTGAAATGGTTTCTCACCAGTGTGTGTTCTTAAATGTATTGTAAGGTTATGTTTCTGTGAGAAGCCACGCGGGCAGTACATACATAAGTATGGTTGTTCACCAGTGTGTGTCCTAAAAGACAATCATTTCAATATATAAAAAAGATAAACAATATTTCAGGTTTAATCCTTCTGTGGTATAGACAAAATCATTCATCAAACCAGATCATTTTATCTAAACCTGAGTTCTGGAATTCTACATCTATCTACAGAAGAACTAATTTGCTCCCTGATACACTCTAAACTTTACAGTTAAAATTAAGAATCATATAATATTATAAATTATAAATGTGAAAGTTTAGATGGATGGATGTTTGTTAGACTTTGTATCCTAAACAGCTGAATGGATTTCGATGAAATTTGGCATAGATATAGAGGATAGGCTGGTAGAACACATAGGCTACTTACATTTGATTTTTTTAATTCCACGCGGGCGAAAGCTAGTATTATATAAATTAATATTCCTTAAAAAGTGTCTTTTACCTCATATGAACTTCCAGCTGAGCATTGCATCGGAAATCTTTCTGGCATTCTTGGCAGGTGTGACTTTGCTTCGGTTTAGGTTTAGGGCCGCGCTTCTTTTTTTCCGATTCTGGTTTCCTATTGTAATTTGATCTGCTCTTCTTCTTACTGGGTTTGCATTTGCTGTCAAATAGTACAATCTTACTATCTCACTAATATTATAAATGTGAATGTTTCGATGGTTGGATATTTGTTAGAAGTTATCTCCAGAATGCAGCAATTTAAATGAAATCATTGAAAAATTTTAAATTGATCAAAAGCATTGTACGAGCTACATACCATTTTTTTATTAATGTAACACGAGGGATCTAAAACAATAATAAAAACACTAATTACTTTCATACAACATAAAAAACATAATTAATATAAATATATATTTTTAAATACATACAAATGGATCTGTCATAACGGCAACATCATGCGACCTGAAATAAAATTTAATATATTACAATATAGAAAAAATCCATTATAATTTTTATGTTCATAGATTTCAATATAGATACATGACACATGTAATCATTTAAAATAACAATTTCACAGTAATTCTGCCACTATAAAGCAAGATGAGAGACTGGAATACTAATGTGTGAAAATGACAAAATAAATTTATATTTAGTTAACATACCATTTTGTGATTCTGTCATTACCCATCCTTTTTAATGTCGAACGGTTTTTTGCCTGCAAATATATAAGATATTAAATAATCATGATTTAGATGTAAATAAATAACTTCAGATACATACAAATCTGTCCGGTGAATCGGTCATTATGCCAATATCTCTAGTTCTGTGAAAGTATTAAATAAATTATATCATAATTTTATATAGTACATAGCAGTCTCCTAATTATATTTCTCTTATACCTACCCACTGACTGGTTGCAATCCATGATGTTCCCTTAAACGAACATCAGAACTTTTGCATAAATGTTTAAAATGATACGCCACTCCCAATTTATATATACAATTGCTGCAAATTTGCTCAGGTAAACCATCATCATCACATATCTGTAATTAACATACGTGTTATTAAGTGAAACAAATCAACCATTCTATTTTTTATCAATTTAAATGCTATTTCATTGTCTTTATAGATCAACTAATAAATAGAATATTATATTAAAAAGAGTTCCATGTTACTTACCTTAACATTACTACAATACTCTATCATATCTCGTAAAGATACTGTGTAATTATCCACAAAAATAGAGGAGAGAAGCCCCCCTTTCAGGCATATTCTACAAACATTGTCCATTCTTTTACTGTGTCTTCATAAGTTTCTCTTATTGTTAAGAATTGATTACTCAAATTTTCTTCTTATTAATCTCAGAGTCTCAGATTTGCTTTCTTCAATAAAACCACCAACAGGGGGATAAATTCTACGAGTTGGGGGATAAATATCTGAATATTGGAGAAAAGAAAATGAAAATGTCATATATCGGCCTCTTATGGTTTGCCAATGGAAGCACTACTAGAACAGGAATGAGCACCTTTTGAGCAAAATTGAAGCCGAACGAGATTTCAATAACTATCCCTTTTATCCCTCTCTGGCGATGGTGACCATATTGAAATATGATATAAGGACAATAATTATAAAAAAATCTTGTTTTTGTTGTCTGACGTCAGCAGATTATTGCTTCAGATGGATTTTAAAATATTGTTTTCCTATACATCTTCATTCCTTCTTCTACATATATAATAATATATTTTACATGCTTTGTATAAAAGATAAAATAAAACATATTGTATAAAAAATAGAGCACCACTGGCTGCGGAATCCGAAATCGATGCAAAATCCGAAAAATTAATGTATTTACCGAAAACAATACAAATACATATTTATAAATCAGACATTGCTAAATAAAAGTCTTCTGAAGTTTATGCCGCAAACCTAGCGTATTCCTTATACCTTAAAGCTACAATTAAAACAAAATTATCTCAATAGAGAAAGGAATAAATAAATGCATAAGTGTTTAAATTATCGGTAACTAGGATTGGATAGTCATGCGTGCTTACCGTAATTTTTCACCAACAAATTATGTTTAAAACTATTTCCTGTGAAAATATAACCCACAATCAGCAGAGTACTCGCTTCCGCAAGCCTCCACGACACAAATTCTTCCCATTTTAACTAAGATTCTTCGAAAATATTACGAAATTAAAATTATTATTAGGTAATATTTAGAAACATTTTAGAAGTAAATGTTTTTACTTTATTACATTACACAAGTCGCCTATTATTCTATAAACGAAAAAATTGATATCTGGCAACTCTGTCACTGTTAGTATACAAGTCCGCAAGTGAGAGCACTTGGCATCAATTTTATTTTGCGTGCAATAAGACTCTTACACCCATTACATAAGGTTTTCTTTTCTTTATTTTAACTGCAAGATGTACAGATAGAACTCATTCCTGTTGTACGTAGTACTTATTACTTCCATGGGGCCAACTGCACGCTAAAAATTTAAATTGCTTTTACGGAGAAAGTAGGAACTCCTAAACGGAAGTTACTTTCTCTCAAACCCTCCCAAACGATTTGCATAAAAAAGTAAAAAAATCGAAGTGTGGGAGCTATGCTCTATGTATTTTTTTAATATCTTTGGTAGTTATAAACTCTTTGGTACACTGTCAGCTGTCAACCAGCAACGAGCGTGTTAGAATCGTACTCAGATTCAATAACGAAATGCTACAACTACAGTAATTTAGAGAGTCAAAAGTCTAATTTAGTTTCAAGAATCATTTAAAGATATTAAATATGGACGTCTGTTAATAAAGGAAAGTGACAGCTAACCATTTCCTTGTGAGGCAAACCTGGATATGAATAGAAACAACGAGCAACTTTACAAAGCATATATTCATTAATTCGATTAGTAAATCAACACAATAATATAGAAGTCACATAAACAGTATTAACTAATACAAATTATAAAATACAATTCACATAATTGTCATGATTGACATTACTTATTCAACAACCCATATATACTTATTTTATACAAAATAGCTTTGTACAAATGGTAAGGTTATTACAGTTATTTATTAAGGGATATTACAGTGAATATAAAATAGGTTACTTAACTCTCCATGGTCAGGCCCATGGTCTGCTCCTCGAAAGTCCACTCGCTACACTGCCTCAACGGAAGAGAGACTATTCTGACCGGAAGGGTCTTTTTTATACCTCTTTTACATATCGGCTGCCAATACTAAACATCATCACTACGAAGGTTAAATTAAATATAAACTATTTCACACGAAATGCATAAATAGATAACAATTATCATTTTATCCCAGTTAGTATTAAATATTTATTTATTAGAACATTTTAACATCAAATGTTCTAATAAATAACACTATTTTGTCCTATCTAACACGGCCATACTGACAACACTTCGTCCCCGAAGTGCAGTAGGAATAGGAATACAAACTTTAATATATAAAATTCTACTTAACATTCAGGCCAAAGACATTTAAATAACATATAAACAAGCATATTAAACAAACATTCTTTCACCTGTACTTTCTAATAGTACAAAAAGTATTGACATGTATAATAACAAAACATTTAACCAAAAAGATTAGATCCATTATTTGTTACAAAATAAACTAAACAATGTTACAAAATACAAACGAAACAACACACAAATCACACCTATTGGCAATTACCTTAAATTTAATAAACTGACATGTGGTTTGAGGATCTATTAGTAGATAGCATTAGTGACGAATATGTTAAAAAAATGCTTCAAGCGAAGGTTCAACTACACCTCTTTATATTTGAATCTCATTACATACAGCATTTATTATTTGAAAATTGAAAATTTTGAAAATAAGTTAATTTCAAAATAATTTTATTGAAAAACAAGAGATTAACAATTACAATAACAGATAATATACAATATTATATCACAACATTAAAAGCAAAATTAAATACCACCATTACCACCACAAAGTGTCAATTTAATTGCTTAACTTTTCTTTTCCAACATACCAACTTAAACTGGCCTACTGCCACGCCCTTATACTATAGGGCATCAAGAATATCAAACCCAGTGGGTCACAATTCAAACAAAATCTCTCAACTCTCAAAGGTCTGTCAATGTCTAAAAAAAAGTCACAAGTATTGTCGTAATATAAGAGTAATAATAACGTAAACTGTCGGGTCATTTCCCATGTCTCATCATGAATTTCTTTTACAACATCAAATCGCAGTATAGTCGCCATATGCCTTTTACACAATGCATCATTCATTTATCTTTGTCATCTACTTGCATAGACATGCTGGTCCCAACCAACCGCCGCTATTGGGATAGACCAACACCAAACAAGTAGGTACAGCGCTCCCGATTGCTATTACCAAATACATAGACATGCCAATCACATCACCCGCTGCAAGTGGATAACTGGCACCAAGTAAGTGGTCGACCAGCGGATAGCAACCGTTGACCTGCCCGTGACCTAGACATGCTGGTCCCAACCAACCGCCGCTATTGGGAGAATTGTAGTTTACCCCCTAAGTTTAACAGCATGAAAATATATAGCCTAACGTGTGTCGTAAGTGTATGGCTTTATTATATAAGTACAGAGAGATTATAACATACATATATATGTATTATACATAGATAGAAATAGTGAAGACAACGCCAGAGCTAATTATGCACAAAATAACAATACATTAATTACATATTATGTTATATATATATATATATATATATATATATATATATATATATATATATATATATATATATATATATATATATATATATATATATATATATTATAGGAAACACCAATATTCTCCAATCGAGCATACTGATTTCGATTTAAATTCGGAGCTTTCCATGTCATTTGATCTGTGGTTCTGACTGATATAAACCAAATTCCCATAGTTTTTTATCTCTTCTAGAGAAACAAGGCATTATCCAAATTTATCTGATGTTTTTAATAATCAATATCCAAGATCAGCCTGCACATTAACCTTAGACCCCCAAGCTATCATGATCAAGAAATAATTTAAATGAGCCTGTACAATACGTATTGTCGCCTCTTCGGCTATTAATAAATACCAATGATAAAATCCAATAGAGCTTTGTACTGTGACGTTTACATGCCTATGTCCAGCAGTGGGCAGGCAAAAGCCAATATGGTGACAATGATGATTTCTATAAATTAATAACCGTCATAGCTTCAATGACAACATAATATATAAACTATGTAGTATTTCATAACCACTAATAGTATGTAATCTATGGATATATACTAGCTGTTCTCGTGCGGCTTCATCCGCATTACATTAATAAAACCTTAAATAAAAACTGTATTTTATTGTTTACATCTCGTAAAACTTTCCAATTACAAATGTCAAAATTAAAGCGTTTCAATAACGACCAAGGTCCTTTACGTTGGCTGAGAATTGTTTATGAATAACCATAGCAACCTTGCTTATTTGCTGCTATTGGGAGAATTGTAGTTTACCCCCTAAGTTTAACAGCATGAAAATATATAGCCTAACGTGTGTCGTAAGTGTATGGCTTTATTATATAAGTACAGAGAGATTATAACATACATATATATGTATTATACATAGATAGAAATAGTGAAGACAACGCCAGAGCTAATTATGCACAAAATAACAATACATTAATTACATATTATGTTATATATATATATATTATAGGAAACACCAATATTCTCCAATCGAGCATACTGATTTCGATTTAAATTCGGAGCTTTCCATGTCATTTGATCTGTGGTTCTGACTGATATAAACCAAATTCCCATATTTTTTATCTCTTCTAGAGAAACAAGGCATTATCCAAATTTATCTGATGTTTTTAATAATCAATATCCAAGATCAGCCTGCACATTAACCTTAGACCCCAAGCTATCATGATCAAGAAATAATTTAAATGAGCCTGTACAATACGTATTGTCGCCTCTTCGGCTATTAATAAATACCAATGATAAAATCCAATAGAGCTTTGTACTGTGACGTTTACATGCCTATGTCCAGCAGTGGGCAGGCAAAAGCCAATATGGTGACAATGATGATTTCTATAAATTAATGACTTTCCAAGACCCGTTCGGCCAATCCGGCAATTAAATGCACATAGTACATACTAACTATACCAATTACAATAGCCACATTCAACCTGTTTATTACTGCCAGGGATGCCAGTAGTTATCATGAGGTGTTCGATATATAACTCTCTAAAAATTGTTTGGATTTGAGCAGAGCTAAAATTCGCGCTAAGTGTTCTGAAATAATAATTAAGACGTAGTATTGAATGATATAATAGCTACTCGTACGATAGGTATCAAGGCTTTAGTATAATATTTTTTCAATGAAATAGTTAAATCCAAAAACTACTAATAGTACATTCCTGTGGCTTTTATTGGTTGCCACCGACAGCCCGGTACGATTCAAGTATATGGTATGAAATGCGATAGTAACATTGTCAACCAGGCGTCCTTTCACTTTGCAAAGATTAAACAATAAGAAATGTATTTTCTGACAAAAGCTACCACTCTGGGAATTTGTTGGAAAACATTCGTCACCCTCACATGACAGATTTAATCGTGAAAAGTTTCAGCATACTTAGCCTTTTGGTGCAAATAATTTAGGCTTCAATATCAGATTGTCTTCTAAAGCAATAAATCGCTTCGTATTAAATATTGATTAGAATCTAGTTGTTAATTGTGATATTAAGTTCTGGCTTTCAAAGTTATTCTGTTGGGCAATTTTAGCCATGATTGTGAGCTATGGTTATCATTAGATACTGCAAATATATTTCAAAAACGGAATGTTGGCGCTATGAATCTAGAACCTGACTAGTTTACGGATGAGAACACTAACATGAGAAATGTATAGTTTTTGCATCAAAACGAAAAAATATTGCATAAAGGGTTACAAACGAGCTTCAAATCGTGTTAGAATCGATTGCCCTAATCAGAAGATATGTTTTCCCCAATTGTATCTGTAACTCACCGATGATACCCATCGCTTCCAAAAAAAAACCGTTCTGGAAGATCTAAAATTATATCTATAGGACTACCTAGTATAGTAGAGTAGTTTACATTATAAGTACATTTTCTTTACTTAAGAAATCAGTAATAAGTCTTTGCTTTTTCTGATATTGTAATAAAGACTCTAAAACTATTTTGTAAAGAGACATTGTTTTCGTTATGATTAAATTATTCTTTATTTTAAATCTGTAGCCCTTAATACCTCTACTGCCGTAGTTGCTTAGAACCATGTTTGTTAATATTATAGCTGGCCACTATTTTAAAATTTGATGTGAAGATGTCACACAACAAGTGACATCTCAGTATTTGACAGATTCTATTCAAATTGCATAGAAAATGCAAAAAGTATTAACAACGATATTATTCAAACCAAATAAAAGAATGTTTTAAAATAATTTTAATTATTGACAGCTCTTGTCAACACACATGTACGTCATATAATTCCATCTTAAAAAATATATTTGATAACACGGAAGAACCAAATGCCCCATTTTTGTTTCCAATTCTTGTACAAAATTAAATAATAAATAGTAAATAAGGCCTCGCAATAAAACATCCAAAGGACTACACTAAAGAATCTGTTGCAATTTCAACATGTTCAACGGCATTCCTACTTATTTCGAGATCGTAAGGACAATAGAGTCTCGGACAATACAATGTCTAATCTAATAAACAATTCCATAGATTTAACTGGTACTTTCATTCTTGCAAACACACGTAAATAACCCATTAAACAAATTTGGTAAATACACGGAGTAATGAGAAAACTAAATTGCTGTGCTGTACTAATTCTTGTTAATACTCGTACTACAGTTGGCCTTTACCCATAACTGTCTTAATGAAATATTAGTAATCAATACTTTTGTCGATTAAAATCCAGACTTCCTATAAATAAAAGCTACTCCTCCCTCATAGAAGCATATTCACAATGAATCCGCATGATTCAGATTGATAAACCATATTTTACTTCCTAGAATACAGGGCTTGGCCACTCTACAAACGTTTTAGGCGATAGGCGATCGACCACAATTGTGTTAAAACAAATTTTGTAACTTTATAAATAAATCTTTAAATCTCTTAACACGAACACAGACCCTATGTAAAACCTTACTTGCATTGGGAGCCGTTGCAAACCTGGACCATCCAAATCTTTTTGCGGACATTGCTGCACCGCGACTCGGCATCAGAACCGCTTGTAGTCAGATCTAACAACAGCAGATTAACGTCGACATTCCGCCGCCGACATCATCCTGAATAATATTGAAAATTTCTTGCAAAACGGGGAGCATCCATTCTGAAATCACAATATTTATGTGAGCACAAGCCAATCCCACTTCTGATGTTAGAATCGTACTCAGATTCAATAACGAAATGCTACAACTACAGTAATTTAGAGAGTCAAAAGTCTAATTTAGTTTCAAGAATCATTTAAAGATATTAAATATGGACGTCTGTTAATAAAGGAAAGTGACAGCTAACCATTTCCTTGTGAGGCAAACCTGGATATGAATAGAAACAACGAGCAACTTTACAAAGCATATATTCATTAATTCGATTAGTAAATCAACACAATAATATAGAAGTCACATAAACAGTATTAACTAATACAAATTATAAAATACAATTCACATAATTGTCATGATTGACATTACTTATTCAACAACCCATATATACTTATTTTATACAAAATAGCTTTGTACAAATGGTAAGGTTATTACAGTTATTTATTAAGGGATATTACAGTGAATATAAAATAGGTTACTTAACTCTCCATGGTCAGGCCCATGGTCTGCTCCTCGAAAGTCCACTCGCTACACTGCCTCAACGGAAGAGAGACTATTCTGACCGGAAGGGTCTTTTTTATACCTCTTTTACATATCGGCTGCCAATACTAAACATCATCACTACGAAGGTTAAATTAAATATAAACTATTTCACACGAAATGCATAAATAGATAACAATTATCATTTTATCCCAGTTAGTATTAAATATTTATTTATTAGAACATTTTAACATCAAATGTTCTAATAAATAACACTATTTTGTCCTATCTAACAAGCGCAACTTATATGCTCTTTGCTTTGAACGAGCGTTTGGCGCAGTTCGGCGGGTTGCTGGTTTTGCTTTTATCAATCAACTAAACAAAATAAATTGATACCGTAATGTTTATTTAAGAAATATAAATGCTTTTGAAAGAATTATTGGTCACTTGTTTGTAATAATTGGTTCCATCGAAATGCTAGAACAAAGCAATGCACCGAAGACAAGCAGAAAACGATTTGTTTCATGCCAAATATGTAAACATCGTTCATTCCGAGTAATGGGCAAAAAAAGAGATTTTATGAGTCAATTCCCTTTAAATGAGGCTCGGTAAATAATTATCTTTCTATATTTAATATAAAAAAATTATTATAGAAATGAAAGCATTTTTCTGAATAATTCTATATTAATAAAAATACCCGAACTTATGACACGCTTTAGGCTATATATTTCACGCTATTAAAATTAGGGGGTGAGTAAATTGGAAAAGACCGTTGAGAGAAAACAACTACAAGCCATTATTAGCAAGGAATACAGGTTGCCATAGTTACTAAAAGTCTCAGCCAATGGCAGGCAAGGGCTTTCATACAATTTTGCAATTAAAAGTTTTACGGAATGAAAACAATAAAGTAAAGTTTTTACATTGTAATGTTACAGTTAGTATGTAACTAAATTAGCAGTACTAACTTAACTTTACTAATAACAATAACCAATATCCATTTTAAATTAACTATGTATGTCACAAAAGCTTACTTAACAATATAAATAATTTTTAAGAACTTTGAGTTTACCTTCTAGGAATGAGGCAATATTATCTAATAAATAATAGCATATGCAGACCACTAGCATATTCTAGATGGTTTATAGACAATGTTAAATAGACATACATTTATTTTTTTCCCAGATGCAAAGAATGGGTAAGACGTGTAGGAAACGAAGATTTGGCATATGTCCCTATTGAAAAGTTGCATATGTTAAAATATTTATGTGGACAGCATTTTACTCCTAGAGATTTTAATAGAAAGAAAACTCGTCTCAGAAATACTGCAATACCATCATTGAATTTAAAACATCCTCCACTCTCGGATGAAATTATGGCCTGTTTTCCATTGCACATATATCGTAGGAGTAACTTTGACACTGAAGATTCCAACGATAATGAAGAAATTGGAAAGTCTGATCAACCAGGTATGTTCTCAATATGATGCCTGGTTCACACTCGGCCAGTTGTGATGGCCATCAATTGTATGGACTCATTGGTACCAGTTAGAATTCACACTGTTGATTGACTGTCCAGTTATTGAGTGCTACTGACCACTACTGGCTATGTTAAATGCCAACTACCATCAGTACTTAACATGTAAGTTGTGGGAGGGTCGAGTGGGGTATAAAGATTGACACTAACATATCTCATTGCTTACAGTAAACATTGCCCCAGTAGATAGTATGCCAGCAACTACTATCTACTTATCCCTTTACTGTCATGGCACTTAACTTTAACTATTGATTAAATTTGAATTAAGAATACTTTGTGCTTGTATTGTAATGTTGTGTTTCTTGTTTATTTATATTTTCTGATCATGTTTTGTTTTTTGGTGTCTGGGAGAAATCTTCAAAAGATACCTTGCCTTCTGGGGAGAAGGCAGGGTTATGTAGGATTTGACCCACTAAAACCCCCTCGGTGGCCACCCTCTAGTGACATAGACGAAGGTTCCGGGATATTTTCTGATCTATGGGTGACTTTTACCTTTAAGTGTTTGTCATGTTACCTTAATGATGTTATAACTGAACTAACACAAACTGATTTTAAACTTTTATTTTACAGGCCCTCCATCCCCGTCGTTTGTAGATATGCAACCAACAAAAGTAGATCCATCCCTTATAATACCTTATATAGTCTCTGATACTGAATATCAGTCGGAACCACAAATCTTATCAACCTTACCAACCTCACTTCCATATGAAGATTTAATAGATGAACCACCTGAAGAAAATAACGGTAAAAATCTCTCTCCCTTAAGTTCATTAACACATTGTTTAATGTATAAATTTTCTGTAATGTAGATTATATTTAAGAATGTTTTCATATCTACATTTGGGTTTCAGAACCTCCTTTAGTTGTAAGATTATCAAATAAACGAAAGCCAATTGCAGAAACGGAAGAAAATCCAGAAAATGTCGTAGTTGTAACTCTGGATCCTTTAACGAATAACCCAACACTTTTAATAAAACCCAAAACAGGTAAAAATACTCTATTTCCCTAAAAATTTTAGTTAAACACATGTTTTTAACTGTGATTCTGAGTTATATAGCCACACTGCATTTATTATAATTATTTAAGCTATCGTCAGCGACGCTATTTGCGCGGATTAAAAAAAAACGTTATTAGTAGCCTATGTGTTCTTCCAGACTGTTTTACGTCTTCGTCAAACAGCCTGAGCCATTGAGACTGATATAAGTAGTAAATATCCATCCATACATCTAAACTGTATTTATAATATTAGTAAGAAGTATGACCCGGCCTTAGTTACAGTATAAAATGGTTGACATATGTATAAGCTGAAATATGTTTGAAATATCTTTTTTGTAGTAAGGCCCTTAAATACACTTCTATGTGGCTGCTTACTTACTTTAAGAGTGGTTAATTTGCCATTAAAAGCGTCTCTGCTGAAAAATTCTCATTAAATCTACACTAAGAAGGTCCATTTAAATTCTAATTTTTTACTATATTTCAGATGCAATTGACAAGCCAGAACCAGTATTTGATCAAAGAAATGTTATAGATGTCACTCAACTTCCTACGTTCAGATCTACTGACTTGCTCAGCGATTGCACTTTTATAAAAGTAACTAAAGTGACAAATGATGATGCCAAAGGTATGTTATTATATATTGCTTGCGACTTCGTCCGCATGTAATTAAAAAATGAAAAAATAATATAGCCCATATTACTCTCTGACAGTGAAGCTTTTTAATAGTGAAAGAATTTTTGAAATTAGACCAGTAGTTTTTGAGTTATTTCAATACATACAAAAATATATATTTTTTCTCTTTATAATATTAGTATAGATTTATCCAGTTTCCACATTTTGTACGGAAGATTAAATTTTTGCAATACCTTTCAAACGATTTTTTTCAATAATTTCATAAGAAATGTCAAATGTTTTTAAAGTTTTTTTTTAATCAAATAAATATTAAAATTTAGCTGAACCTTCATTAATGTATAGTCAAACATCCAAACATTGATTTTTATTAAAATTTTAAAGAAAACAATAAATAATGTATGTAATCCTATACATTTTTATTATTTGAATTATTTAGACGAGGAACCAAAGAAAGGAGTTAAAAGTAAAAAAAGAGTTAAAGAAGCACCATAGAATCCTCAGCCAAAGGAAAACGGTGTGTTTTTCCTTTTTTGTCATACAATCTCAGATTTTAAGTTTTTTAGTCTTAACCTTTTTTTGAATATTTTTTTGTCACCAAGTTAAACAACATTTATAATTATTGAATTCGATACTTTAATTCAACAAATTGTAAAAAATCATTTGATAGTGTCCACTATGATGAACAACTAATTTAAAAAGTTTACTAAACTAATTTATTTCCTTTACAAAAATATGTCAGTACTAAAAAAAAGTTTTTTTGCTTCAAAAATCTCTATCGAATTAAGGGTTATTTTATGCTTGTCGTTCGGTGGAATAAGAAACAAAATTTTTGTATTGTAGAAACCAAAAGTAATTCGATACAAGAGAACATTTTGACCAATTGTTCTGTTCCTTATATACAAGAATATACAAATTGGGTAGATGATTTTTACAACGTTATACCTGTCGAACAGGAAAGCCAAGGTACGGTGCCCAACTTGGAGGGTAAAGTTTTCAAATGTATAGAGGATAGCTGTAGGAATTTAAAAAAGTAGCCTATGTTTTTCAAAACTATGCTGTCTGTTAATACCACATTTCAACTAAAGATGAACCATTTTGAAGATTTTTAAAATAAACTTTCTCCTTTATTTATGTTAATAATTGAGTAATTGAGTAATCATATCATTAAGATATTATTTTTGTAGAGTATACAATAAATGCATGAAAATGTATTTGGATACAATTGAATTAAAAAAAAAAAGTGACCTCAGCATATTATAGTGAGATTGTATGCCCTTTTTTAAATTCTTGTAGTGTAGTGTTTTAAACAAAATGTATTTAATACCGTAATTAAATATTTTTTGTTGCACTTTGCACATTTGTGCAAAAAAGTAAAATTGCAAAATTTGGGAAACGTCTCTTCATGGATTCTCCATCTCACTCTATCATTATGATTTTATTAACCAAGTTAAGGTTCTAAATTAGTCTGTACTTTTTGAAGGTACAAAAGTGTTCTTTCACGTAAATACAAAGTTTTGTAATAATAACTTGTAATAATATATCTCATGTTTCAGATATTACTCCAGATCCTGAAGTTATTATTGATGAGAAGGGGCGTATTTTATTGAAACATTTTCCTACACAATCGAAAAATGATTTAACGGACTCAACAAATCATTTAATGGATTCAACAAATAATTTAATGGATTCAACAAATAATTTAATGGATTCAACAAATAATTTAATGGATTCAACAAATAATTTAATGGACTCAACAAATGTAATTGAGACCTCAAATGTAGAAAATTCAGACGACAATATCAATAAATATCATGATCAACAAAATAAAACAAAGGAAGATCAAGAAAATATAGGTAAATTTTTCTTTTAGTTTCAATTTATACATTCTGTTAAAAATTTGCTTAATGCACTTTTACTAAAGAACATTTTCATATAAAAGTATATTGAGTAGTAGCACAGTTCAGAGATAGTTTTTTTTATTCATTTCTTTCATATAGTAAAGGAATGTAAAAATATAGATAATTGTCATCCGAGAAAGGGACAAACACTACAAGTTAATCCCAGCAAAGAAACAAGATTGCTATGGTAAGGGAATTGTTAGAAAACGGCAAATGCCTTCGTTGTCATTTCATCATTTCAATTTTGAGATTTTTAATTGAAATTTAAATGGAATATCTATACTTCTATACTAATACAATAAAACGTAAACACACTACTTATTTAGGATCTCAGCAATATGTGTTTTTCAATATTTTTTTAAAATAAAAAGCCTTACACTTACGACACGCTTTAGGCTATATTTTCACGCTATTAAACTTAGGGAGTAAATAATTTGGAAGAAAGTCATGTGGGAAAGGGACAAAAACTTCAAACTAATAATATCAAGGAAGCAAGATTGCTATGGTAACGGTAATTGTTATCAAATTTCAAAGGCTCTCATTGTCATTTGTGTATTTGAATTTGACAATTGAAATTGAAAAGCAAATGTAAACAAAAAAGTTTTTATAATGTCATGTGAATAAATTGCTCGGGAAAAGCTACTTATGTGATATTTAATTCAAATTATTTGTCATTTTAGATGAAGAGCAGCAAGTTTTATCTGAAGATCTTCCTGACAGTGTGATACCGGATGTTTTGCTGAAAAGTATATGTTTTTTTTTTACCATAGTTGTCAAACAAGCTTTTATACAGCCAGTTATTTGCTCCGATTGGCATAAATCTAACTATAACTTTTAGAGCCTCCCTGTTAATAAAAAAAAATTGTTTTCTGTCTTGTCATGTTTTTTTTTTATTTAATTTAATATGCAGGTTTTAAATATTTTCTGACTGTATTTTTCTTAGTTAAGCTTCATGCGCTACAAATTATTCTGAATATAAATGATCTGATTATAATATTTAAAAACTAGCTTTCGCCCGCGAATCCGTCCGCGTGGAATTAAAAGGAAGTAGCCTATGTGTCTCAGACTATGCTCTGCATCTATGCCAAATTTAAAAGATCCATTCAACAATTTAGGCGGCAAACTCTAACAAGCTTCCATCCATCTAAACTTTCGCATTTATAATATTAGTAAGTTTATTGTATTGTAAATATACTTATTCAGTGTTTGTTATAATTCTTTTTCAGAGTACCGAAATAAACGCGGTATCACACTTAAAATCGAAGATTATATAGTTCCAGTAACTAGAGGAGAAAAAATTTTATACGAATATCTACTCCAAGTTAAAACACGACTAGCAAAATTGAAATTTTTACTTTCAAAACTGTTATTCAGTCTGAAAGTCGCCAAAAATATCGTTTCGAATCCTGAACTTTTAGCAACCGTGGAACATTTCCCGAGTACTCAGAAATTACTTACTCTGCTACCAATAATAGATCAACGACCTAAATATAAAATGAGTATAAAGCATAAAATTGAAGCTGTGTATATTTTAACAAAAGCCCCTTATGGATACGAATTTCTATCTGAAATGCTAACGTTACCAAGAAGTCAAGTATTAGTTAAATTAATAAGACAAGCTAATAAAATTATGTCTATTGTTAACGCAACGTATGAATCGAATGATAAACAAACAGTACCGCTGTAGAATACAAGCTATTTGTAGCTTGTATACAACTGGACTACGAATTGCTTTCTGCATTTGCCTGTGTAATTTGGCAATGATTAACAACTTTGCCAATAAATTTGCCAAGAACTGCAAAAGGCATTGATTTGGCAATAGTTTGCAAAGTTGCAAACAGAGTTGAAAATCAAGGATAAGAATTGTATAAATCAGAATTAGTTGACGCAATTTACAACCAAGAGGCAAAGAACTTTGCTATAAAATAACACCAAGAAATGTGTAAATTATATGAAATATGGAAGAGATTATTAAAATATGAACTTGTTGAAATGTTTAGAAAATAATAATAAAAAATATGACGTGGAATTGAAAGAAATATATTTCTATGTCGTAATATGTTAAACGAAGAAAACACATAACATGAGTTTGAGATTCATATTGTCTTATTTACTAATATGGGACATTATACAGGTAGTTAACTAAAATATATATATGCCATGTAAATAAATGTTTATCTTTATAACTATCTTTTAATCTAAAATTCGTAGTACAATGCAGATTGCTGGTATCATAGATGGTAATTAATTTATTAAGCCAGATAAACTATTTGCCTTATTTATTAGCCTTTGTGCAAAAACATTCTCACGTGCTAAGAATATTATAGCTAACTTTCATCAAAATCAATACAATAACTTAGGAAATTATAAGAAACTAAAGTAATTTACATTTCGTTTGTAAATCTTTTTAAGTGTTACTGTTTTATTTTGATAATTTTATGTAAATTGAACTTTGTGCTAATAAGAATAAATATTATTCTCCAGTGAACATTGGCAGTAAAGCGGCTAACAGTTTAGTGGAAATAGTAACTAAAATAAAGGTTCATTACTGTGGTAGAGTAAGACCAAAATTACACCCAGTAGAGTGGAGAGAGTACAATATTACTGGAAAGAGACAGTGCTGTGCCCGAGTTACATATATAAAATAGTGGCGAGACAATTAATTCTAGCCAATATTAGAAACGGATGAGCGCCTAAACAACCAGAAAATCGCAAGAATAAGTGACAGTGTCATTGCGAAGAAATTAAAAGAGACTAGATCCTGTAGATAAACGATGAACATCATTTTACTGGACATAATAAACAAATATGTTGTGGATAATTAATAAATAAATAGCGTGGGGCTGAGTACTAGGTCTAGTAAATAAAATAGGGTTACAGAACTGTCTCGACCTGTTACTAGGCCGAGCACTCGACTAATAGCGAGCGTCACTTGCCTGATGAATATACTACGGGTCCTAGTGAGTTTAGAGATTTTGATTTTTCTAATGCTGTATTTAAAAAAAAATCCTACATAGCAATCTGACAACTACATAAAAGTGTCGGCCATTTTAATGTTTTTGATGGTTGACCTTGAATTCTAAACAATATGTCCTCTACGCCCTATAAATTATAAATTGATTTTTATTATATAACTAATATTACAATTTTAGTTAATATGTTTAGTATTTTATCGCGGTCCCAGCTATTTGAATCCTATCGCTTGATATTTATATAAAGTTTTGAAATAATATATCGTCATCCATCTTTAAATTTTTCATAATCAAAAATATATTAAAACAATGAAATAAAATATTGGGAACTCATCTTGTATATAATTTGCTAGCTCCTTTAATATTTAATTCTAATATAGGTTTATACCACGGATAATACAAGTATGGTTTTTACTTTACATTCATGGTCGTATACTGAAACTTTTGAATATTTGACAGCATCTCAAATGTGCTACGATTAAATTCTATTAAAATTTTACATCTGTCAGATTGTAAGCAGCGTTTTTAAAGCGAATTTTCAGTTTTTTTTTTATATTATAATACAAGGTGACAAACGAGCAAGCGGCCTCCTGAAACCGCCGAAATGGCGAAGCGACCGCTGCCCATAGACATCCGTAATTGCAGATGCGTTGCCTACCCTTAATCGACGGTGGAGGAGACGCACATAAAGAGGATATTTCCTCTTCCTATGCGTCTTCTCCACCGTCAAATCCACTTTTCCTTCCCATCCCTCCCTCTTAAGAAAAGAGTGGAAAGGGAAAGGGACTAATATTAGGCCTCCGGCACCACACTCATCAGACGAAACGCGGAATTGCTCCCACTTCAAGCCTGTCTTCTGTGTGGTCGTGGTATTACACCGGCGAGCCGGCCCTGCAGTGCGAAGATGTTAAAGCGGGCTCTACCACTGTTAAATTTCATATCAATTAGAGTATATTCGTCTGTCAGATTTGCTAATTAATTTCACCTTTTTTTAACCAAATTTTCGCGGGTAATAAATAAATTTGGACTCATGGGTAGAGCAAAAATCTTTTGTACTTCAAATGTATATATTTGTATTGCAGATAACATAATATGTGATAACAAGTGTATATAATATAATTCATTATTTAAACATTAGCAACTGCGGGTATCAATTTCTCGTATATCTCGATTCCCCTCAAATAGACATCAGCTCGCAAGAACTCATCGTGATCGTGGAGAAGGACGGGCGTGTTGTTCATTGGTGAGAATCCTATAGCGGGGATGCCGACGCGTCGAACATATCTACTATCAGTGCCTCCTGGGAATATTCTGCAATCCAACTTCAGGTCCCTGATGTTAAAAAGAGTATTTTTATAGCGTGACAAACAGCCACCGGAAGTCACCGAAACAACGAGGTTCCGGTAGTAAAGTGGACGCAAAAATTTTCTGTTATAATTCCCCTAGTTCGAAGTATAATTATAATTAAGCTACCAAAATTGTCAAACAATGGTATTTCAGACAACACATTTCAGTGTAACAGGTTTTTCTCCTCCATATAAGTATCATTCGTCATCTCAGTCATCACTCATTGGTCATGTCACCTATCACGCTCCATCCATCTCTTTCTACGTCGACCTCTACCGGTGTACCTCCACACTGATAACTAACGTTCTTCTTGTTACATGCACTCGAAATTAAATTACTCTTAAAATAGGCACTTATCATTATAAGAGTGTGAGTGTTACCACTACAAAAACATACGCAAATATTAGGAAAACGAAATCGATAGTTATGAAGAAGAAATAGTTTGTAATTGTCTTACAATTCATCGCAGACCCCTTTGAATGCGATCCAATAAGGATTCGAGTTGTCCAACTTAGTGCACTCCACGTTCGGATTTTTCTGCTCAAATTCAAACGTTACGCCATCGCCTGCTTCTTTGCACCATCTAGTTATCTAGAATTAAAAAAAGTTATGTTTAAAATAACCAATGAATAAAAAGGAAACATTTGAAAAGTGAGATGTCTAGAGAAATTAAACAGCTGTAAATGCATGAAAGGGTTTCACGAATACCTTATTTTCGAATTGTTCGTGGTCAACAGTGACAGCTAGACGGACATCAAATACCACTGTCAGCTTTTCAGGCACCACATTGGACTGAACACCTCCCTGGAATAATAGTGAAACTGTAACTAGCGTTAATAAGAAAATCGGTACTGCGCTGGAGGAATGGCCCAACACTAGATTATTGGCATATACGTCCCGTCCCTATGACAGCTGTCAATGTCATTCAGACGTATTGTAATAGCGCGCCATCCTGGTGGGATCAGTGACTCAATGTTTAACTTAATTACGCTAATTACACTTATATTAATGTCCTTTCAGTAGTAATTACTGTAATCAATTATTTCTATTATGCCCGGTTCACACTTCGCCAGTACAGTTAGACAGTTGTGACAACAAGCACTCATTGCCGCCTGTTAGCGTCCACACCCTGCCAGTTAATTGCCAACAGAGCGCTATTATCCAACTGTATTGGCCAAGTGTAAACCGCGCACTAAGTTCAATTTCGTTAAATACCTGTTTAAAAGTTTGGTTTATGAATCTAAATCCTTGTGTGATCTCGTAAAAATATTATTTCAAAATTAAATAAAAAAAACTTTAATTGACATAAGATCCATACTTACCGATATTTGCGTTAAGTTAACAGTAGTCACATCGCCAATAGTAAGTTTATTATCACTTTCTAGTATTTTCTTCTGTTCCTCCCTCAGATCCATAAATTTATCGATAATGTATCGTATCTGAAATAAATTTAAACATTTTGCAATTATTTTAACAATATATTTAATGATATTATGGAATTTTTTTCAATGGAAAGGAAACCAGAGCCTTGGCCTTAACTTACCTTTTCACCGGCTGTATTCGGTATCAACAAAGACCCGTGGCCTGGTTGTCCAGTGCAGTGGATGTGCATTTCTAGAAATGAAATAAAATAACATTATCAAGCAATTTTTATTGACCGACTTCCCAAAATAAGGAGGTACTCAATTCGTCCGTATTTTTTTTTATATTTCTATTTAACTTCTGTTTACGGACCATTATAAAATTTCAGAGATATTTAGAGGTTCGCACTGCCCAATTTACACAAACGATATCTTTATTATTCTTCTGTGAAAAACTTCTGTGTAATCTATACTAATATTATAAAGAGGAAAGATTTGTATTTTTGGATTTTTGTATGTATTTGATTCACGAAAAAGCTACTGGACCAATTCTAAAACTTCTTTTACCATTAGAAAGGTAATTTATCTGTGAGTAACATAAGCCGTTTTTTTTTCACGCGGACGGAGTCGCGGCAGAATGTTAGTATAGAAATAAAAAAGAAAAACTCTAGGCCCTATCCTATCGCCTTAAACAAAAAGCGAAACAAATTAACTGAAGTCCATTGCTTCAACATCACGTTTAACGTTGCCTAATTCGTAGATTAAACAATTTATATCGTGAAGATACGAGTATATGAAAATTAATTAGCTAAACAGTATTTTGGCGTAACGTAGAGTTTGTATGCACCGGAGCGTATTAAAGCCACATGCTGTTATGCTAATGCATCAAATTATTGTTATGCAAATTACGTACGCCAAATGCTTCTCTCGCCATTGAATATTATGAATTCATCAGTGGGATTAGCCATTCCTTCGTCCAACGCGAAACCGATGTTCAACGCTTTGAATTCATCCGTTAAAACGAACTTTTCCATGCCATCATGGCCTCCGATCTCCTCATCTGAAAGTTACAAAAGTACTTAAATATTCATTTGAATTTATGATTGCCACACTAAAGGAGTTACTTAGTCTAGTGTAAGTTTACTATGAAAAATCTTCACTAAATAACTGTTTAAGTAATTATTAAAAAAATAAGTATGCCACTAAAATAGGCAGGTCAGAAAAGGACAAGAAAACGGTGAACGTTGGCAACATTTAAAGTAAATTTTGTTGCGTATTCAAACACAGATAAATTAGAGAGAAAGAAATTATTTACTATGCAAAAAAGTGTAGTAATTTGACATAATTAACCATTAAGATTAATTAATAATTAAAATAATAATTATTCGTCATAATTCATGCTTTTAGTAGCTTTTACAATTAAATAAAGAACGTTATACCTGGCACAAAAGAAATATGAAGCGTTCTTTTCAGTTGCAAGCCAGCTTGTTTTATTTTTCTTATCGCTTCCAGATATTGAATACCGACACATTTCATGTCTTGTGAGCCGCGAGCGAAGATTTTCCCGTCTTCGTCGATATGTCCGCTGAACGGTGGATAAGTCCAGCTGTTCTGGAATCAAATATAATAGTTCAGTTTTCAGTTGCGTACAGAAAAACATATGTCATTTCTTATAAAGGGAACTCGAAGGTCAGATCTGTTCCTACAAGAATATATCAATAAAGTTTTTATAAGTATATTCGTGGTTTAACTGTCTATTACAAATCTTTCTTAACCATGTTTCCAACCGGTCGTTGTAAAAACATTGAAAATACGTAAAAACGACAAAAGTAGTTCATTAAATCTATACTAATATTATAAAGAGGAAAGATTTGTATTTTTGTATGTATTAAAATAAAACGAAAACCACTCGGCCGATTTAAAAAAATCTTTCACCATTAAAAAGCTACGTTATCAATGACTAAGATAGGCTATGATTTTTTTTTACATTTAAGTTCCACGCGGAAGAAGTCGCGAGCAACAGCTAGTAAGATATACAAAAGGTGTGTTATGATGAGGCAAGGTTCTAACCTAACCCACTACTAAAATTTATACATACTTCGAACACGGGAACGACGTCCATATGAGAGTTCAGCAGTATAGCTGGCAGGGTAGGCTCCTTCCCCTTCCATGTTAACACCACGATAGGTTTTAGAGGTACCACTTCGTACACTTTGAAATCCAAACCTATTTCATTAGCTTGTCTCTTTAAGAAGTTAACGCATTCGTCTGCAATACAAGTTCTAAATTAATTAAAATAGTTTTATTAGCATGTAATAGTAGCAACGGAAATTCATTCGAAAATATGAGAGATTAGATAGCTATTGTATAACGAAGGCCCTTTCCATTGGCTGACAATTTAAATAGCCATGGCAACCTTTCTTTTGTGCTACTATTGGCTTGTAGTTTTTTCAATTTACGTTCCCCTAAGTTTAATAACGTGTAAATATATAGCATATAGCGTATTATCGTAGAGGTTTTTATTATACTCGTAAAAGAATTATTGAAAATTATACAGTGACCTTTAACATCTTATATAACAAAGAATTGTGCTTATTTGGGTACTATTTACGTATAGATAATTTCTTAAAAGCATGATTAAAAATTTAATTTCAGAATCTATTCCTCTTAACAATTTTTTTGGCTCTATACTTACTCTATAGAATAGACGGAACAATTGTAAATGATTAAAGTCGGAGGCTATTCATCCGTAAATACGGGAAGCAGTTACCGAAAGTGGGTTCGCAGTTGCAGGCGTGACGTCCATTGAATAGAATGGATCCAAATTTGCTGCATCCTTGTTACACACCGGATGAATATCGCAGTTATTTAAGATTGCTAGATAGATATTTCTTATTAAAATTGATAGGAAAGGTCAAATCTCCTATCGTCCCTCTTTTCTGACAAACGTTGAAAAGGATGCAACGGCTATTTCCATCAAGGCCAATCCCCAAATTAGAATAAGACCAAGTTTTTACCATTTTGCCCCCCTTGAATAAATTATTATATTGTTCCAAATGCATAGGAGGATGCTGGATGTAATCCACACTTGTACTTATCTATACTAACATTATAAAAAGGAAATATTTTTATTTTTGTATGTAACGATTATACTCAAAAACTAATGAATCGATTTCAGAACTTCTTTTGCCACTAGAATGCTATATTATCACTGAGTAACATAGGCTATGTTTATTAGATTTTCAATTAAATAATGCACGGACGCAGCTGCGGACAAAAACTAGTATATAACGTAAACTAACTACAAATACACTAAAATTCTAAGTCCACAAAAGTGAGAAATATCGACATTTATCGTTTTTAGGTTATAGCTGTATCAAGAAAATCATAAGCTTCGAGAAAAGTGTTCAGCCGTGCTCACCTCGGCGGGTGCACTGCCGCGCACACAGAACAGAAACATCTCAAAAAGATTGTATTTTAAACTCATGGCTTACATAATCTATCCACACTGATAAAAGAAAACAAATATGTATTTTCTTTGACATTATCTAAGTAAATGCGATAAAGTTAAGAAAATTAGTTATCTCAATATAAAATGATCTGTTATCTATTACCATTTTATTATCTGTATATTTTTGTAACTGGCTTTCCACTGTCGAGAAATCTATTAAGTAACATAATATTATAGTTACTTTGGTTTAATGTTTTTATGCTACAACAAGGTACAGTCAGCTGCAAAAGTAGGTACATGTTTACAAAAGTTTAGAAACTCGTATAGGCCTTCGGTTTCAAAAATATTTATGCATGTACTTGTATGGAAGGAAACATACGAATTTGTGCATTAATATTTTTAAACTAAATTTTACAAGTTTCTGAAGCTTTGTCTTAAATATTTATGCGGCTGACTGTACAAGTCCGGGTAATCGAACCCTGATTCTTACCCAACTCGTAGCCACTGAATCTATTGTGTTATGAAAGAGTAGCTCATAAGCCTAATGTACTAATACAATGTAAACAACCTTATGTAATGTTGTATATGATTTACACATAAATATCAGTTATATAAAACCGCTTATGTAAATCAAGTGTACAGAGGAACTGCACTGCACTGCACTTTTTCTTAACCTACCTAAGTTAAGAACTAAGTTTAGTCTGATATTAAAATAGTTGTTAAGAGTTACAAAGTACAACTTGTTTGTATGGAAATGTAATCAAAATTGAAGTAATTAAAAAACAATTATAAGTAAATTTGCATCGCTTTGCCGTTAATTGAGCCAATGACCTTGACGAAGACGAAAATGATGTTATATCTAATGCTAAGTTGCACATTTATCCCGTAATATTTAGCTCAATTTATTTTTGTCTAAATCAATCAAAACATAATATTTCGTACGCTAAGAAGATTTTTTAAATTATATCGGCTCTTGAGATGGATAAAATAAACGCTTTGTATTATTTACCAAAATGCTAGAACATTAATTATTACAAAAATATTCACATATGTAAGTAAGGAGTAGTTAACTTTACCCATTTAAATTAGGTAGCCGATAAAGATTTTCGTGTTTTTTTACTAACTGTTTTACCAATGTAATGCAATTATAACCTAATAAATAACGAGGTGAACGAATGTTTTTATTTATGTTTCTCGACTCTAGAGGTCGGTGACCTATTCAAGGTAAACGTTGGGATTACTGCGTCTGTAAAAACTCTTACCGTAATCGATGTTCGGCTGTACCGATGGTATTCTCAAATATTCTACGAAATTCGCCACAGCCGGGTTATTTTTGTACGCGGTCGACATGATTCACCTTTAGCAACTAACGCTAAAATGAAAGGACCGCTTGTATGTGATCTGAATTGGACGTAATTTCGAATTGTATTGTCGGTCTTATCCAATTGTCTAAATAACATAATAGTTTTATTTGTTTATCAACTGATAAGAGGAGATAAGAGGGTAAATATTTCTTATTATTTGAAGACGGAACCTAATAATCGATCTCGACGTTGTTGTTTATTGTTTATCTAACTTTATTTATATTAATGCTCACCATGTTGGGTAACTGAATTCTTGGCTATTTCATTATAACGTTCTGTAAAGGCTTTACCTGCACAAACAGGAGCTTAAATAAGCCCCTTAACTGAACTGTCTATGTACTAACTTAAATCAAGGAGGGTTTAGTTAGGGACTAAGTTGCTAAGCTTGGTATTGGATTATATTATACTTGACCCTTGACTACCCTACTTTTATAAATGGTTCAAGAGTAAGTAGATAAGTAAGATCTGACATTATTTTGTTTACACAAATAAGTGAAACAGGCATAAAGAAGACAGTCTCTCAAATTAGCAAGTTAAGACTCCACTTAAGAGATAACTAAAATAATTATATAATTTTTAATGGTTGAAGAAGGACAGGAATCGATTGACTGTTCCATTGTAATTACCCGTAATACCATACATACATATTGAAATCTGGTAAAGCGTCCACCTAGTCCAGATTTTCATTTATAAGTAACATTATGTTATTCATTCACCCAAACCAATTTACAAATATTTTACTACAATAATTTATAAAATTGTGGCTGATAGAATGTTTTTCCTTTGTTTAAAAAAGTCTAGTACAGAATCTGTCATCTGTCAGAAGTTTTTGTAGGTTATGTTTTGTGTTATGTCAATCGTAGATTTCAAGTTTTCAGATTTAAATAATTATCTTTCTTGAATATAAATAAATTCTAGTATTATTTAATGCGGTAAACATAATGACGTCCGTATTAATTAATGCTTTTAAAAGGCTTAATCTATCTATAAGGCCGCAAATTAAGGTTATTTCTTCGAGTTATTCGACTGCAGTTACAACTCCAAATACTTTAAGTGTAACGCAGAAAGAATGGAAGTTTCCTCCTGTATACACAAAACCTCGGGAGGTATGGATCGAGAATTTAGATACAGTCGAAGAAAAGAAATTAGGCTTATTTGAGTTACATCCTTCAGTGTACGCGGCGATGCCTCGAATAGACATTATTCACCGTAACTTTGTATGGCAAACGAAGTATAGATGGGTATCATGGGCGCATACTAAAACTAGAGCTGAAGTGCGAGGCGGTGGAAAGAAACCTTGGCCTCAGAAGGGATTAGGTCGTGCACGACATGGCTCTATACGGTCACCGTTATGGCGCGGCGGTGGAGTAGTTCACGGGCCGCGATCTGGTAAAACACACTTCTTCATGTTGCCGTTTCACTTGCGAATTCAAGGTCTCACATCAACATTGTCAGCAAAGCTTGCACAAGATGATCTGCATGTTGTCAACAATTTAGAACTACCAAGTGATGAACCGAATTATCTGGCAGATTTAATTGAAAACAGAAATTGGGGTCCTTCTGTACTGATAATTGATGAGTAAGTATTAAAAAAAAGAATGTAGTCTTTTAAACATAATTATTATTTTATTTGTCTCTCAAACATTATGACTGGTTGTCTCTTACACTGCATAATTATTTTTTTTTTCTAAATTTCAGTACTGATATAGCTCCAAGAAATATAACAGTTGCAACAGATGCACTTCCGCATGTCAATATAATGCCTGTTTATGGTCTCAATGTGTATTCAATGTTGAAACATGACACATTAGTATTGACTTTAGCTGCCGCTGAGAGGATAGAAGAAAGAATCTTACATCACCTACATTCTATCACGACTGAACAACAGAGGGAATTCAAATTAAGTCAAGTATAATTTAAAATATAAATGTGTGTATAGATAATCAACATTGTTTTAATAAAAATAGCTTTTTAATACATTGTTTCATTTCATTTTGTACTCGCATAATACTGGAGAAACTTTCGGTCTAAGAAACCTGAGAAAAAAAAACAAATAGATTGTAATTCATTTAATACAAGGCATTTTGTCACTTAACAATAGATCAAAATTACAAAAATACATGTAGGAACTTATTGAATGAATAAAAACTATTTTCATTTGTAATAATATTTACAATTATATAATATTCCAAATCAGACCTAAATTTAAACACCTGACCTTTGCCGCTGTAATATTTCCATAAATTTTTCATAACATTAATTCTTACATAATTTTAACAGTTATAGTATTTCCAAAAAAATTAAAATATTATTGATAGCTGCCATCTTCAATAATCAACATTAACATAAAAATTCAGGTCTTCATTTGGAATAGTAAGTACAAATTCACCGGCAATAAGCAAGATCGTCATTTCAACTTCTTACTCTGGATAAGTGGTCTAATGGGAACAGCATTCTGAAATGATACATTTTATGATTATAACAGAATATTCATGAATGTTAACATTAAATACATTTTCAAATATTGAAATGAACTCATATAAGATAACTTTTGTATAAAATGTCTAGAACAAATTAAGAGAGCTGGAGATTTAGGACTGGGTTGGGAACAGGGAAAGTGTAGATGTATAGGCCAAGGCCTACTTAGGGTCACTTCATCACCTTGGTCTATACTAATAAAATAAAGTGTAAACACATACTACTTTGTTAAGTAGGATGTCGGCAATCATAGCATATTTTTGATTTTTTTCTTTAATAACATCCCTACACTTACAACATGCTATAGGCTATACATATTTTTACACTATTAAATTTAGGGGTGAATAAAATGGAAAAAACTGTCATGTAAAAATGGTACAAAAACTACAAACCAATAGCAGCAAAGAAGCAAGACTGTGAATGGTAATTGTTAGACAATGGCAAAGGTCTTCATTGTCATTCAAGCATTTGAATATTGATATTTGCAAGTGTGAAAAGTTAACAATAAAATAAAAAAATCATCAAAGTATTATTGAATTACTCACTCTACTCGACTGTGAAGCAGTACTTCCTGCCATTTTCTGTCGTATACTCCACCTTAGTTCTGACCAATTATTCTCACCAGGTACATTCGGTTTATATTTTTCCCATAATGAAGAATAATAGTGATAAAGAGAAACTGGGTCGTGTTTTCTTTTTACAGGCTCTTTTGGTTTCCTGATAACTAAATAAAAAGTACTTATGTATTAAATAATGAAAAGTATCAAAGTGCAGATTATATATATGACTGTGAAAGGTTTATTAAATACTAAAACTTACAATTACTACTGATTGTTGGTATAGATTTTAATTCTTTAGATAAGACGTCAGATTTCTTCACATCTCTATCACAGGAACACGCTTTTTTTGTTTGAGTAATCTCCTCTTTCGTATATAAATTAGGCGCAGAGTGTATGTTACGGAAGTCTAAAAGTTTTTTAGGTCTCTGACTTTGTTTAGAACAACAAATTAATATGTCACTGGTGGTGTTTCTGGATCTTGTTCTTGAGGAAAATGTACTAGCGCTGTGTAATCTTTCAGGTCCCAGGTTCAAAGGACTTTTTGTGTTCTCTTTTTCATGTTTCTGTTGCAAATCGTATTTTATGAGTTTCTTTAAATCTGAAACGAATGTAATTTATTAATAATGACCTCACAGGGATATTAAATAAGGACAATTTTAATAGTATAATACCTGTTATAAAGTATTTTAAAACTTCTCCACTAATGTTGTGTATTCCTAAATGATTTAAGTAGCGTAATATTTCTCTTGCATCTAGCTGCGATGTTAGTTCGTTGTAATCATCGGTATCCATGATTTTATGAAATTGTTAATCTTGTATTTCTTGATAGCAAAATGTTTAATGAATTTTTTAAGTAAATAAGTAATCTACGAAACAGCTGTTCAGATTTGCTAAAATAACGGTTCACAACATTTGAA
Organism: Papilio protenor; assembly: GCA_029286645.1. Lineage (NCBI taxonomy): Eukaryota > Metazoa > Arthropoda > Insecta > Lepidoptera > Papilionidae > Papilio > Papilio protenor. The sequence goes on from JAGSMZ010000011.1 coordinate 6,748,687, forward strand.
TTAACGTCAAAATGACAACCAGCACTGATGTTGCCAACATCGGCCAAATACCATAGATGTATTTAAAATGTTTTGGTTGTCTATTTATATATTATTTTTAATTAAAATGAAAAATTCTACACAGAATAATACCTAATATTAAATAATGAAATTACAAGATATACAGGTATTCCAGCTTTTTATGCAGAATGTTTTTTATTATAACTTCAATGTAGAAAGATTAAGATTTCCACAAACTTAGTGTTGTGCACATTATTTTAATTTAATTAACAACAGGTTTTTTATTATTTTCATGACACTCAAATAAATTCACACAAAACAATACATTGATTAGAATTATTTCTTGAGATGAATAAACCATCCAACTAGCAAGTCTGAAAAACCAACCAACACCGCGCCTGCTGTTAAGTGGTGAAGTTCAGTTAAACTTAAATTTGTTCTAGCCCTCAGAAGTCCAAGGTTTATTTTTAGCCAAATTCGAAATGTTTCTGCATACTTAAGGTGAAATTTATAAGAAATGACAAGCGGACAAGTCTTCAAAGGCTTGAACCCGAGACCCTCCAAATAGTTTTCGAATCGCCAGTATTTGTGTCAAAAAGCAAACACTGTTTCGAGCGAGGCTACGTAAGTACTCTTACATACTCTGCAAATGTTAAGGTAAAAGTGCTGTTGTGTATCATTAAAACTAACGACGTTCTCTGCGGAAGTTTACAAGCCTTTTACGTGAAAGTAAAAGGATTCTCTAAGAAATTCAAGAACACTAAATAATATCAAAATGTTTTTATTGTCAACGATTATTTGGTCGTTTATACTTACACAGTAGACGATGAGACGCGGGTAAGCTAAGAACTTTTTCATTTTTAACTATACCATTCGCCTGCGTTAAGAAAATTATTTAGATGAGACTTTCTAAACGTATATTAAAGGATCATTGTCGTTTAGACCTAACTATTAGTACCAAATTTTAAATGAAGATTGGCTTAAAGTAGAAGAACTAAACATTTTAATCTATAGTATATATTTAGAATCACATTTTCATTATCTTAAACAGCGTTTCCCGTATTGTTAGTTCAATCTGAATATCCATTCGCTGAGCAAACATTGATCGGCAGATCTCAATACATTTATATGTAGAATTCAAGATAAGATGTTAATTGGTTCTCTATTTTACTAGTGTATCTTTACACGAAAATATTTCTGGCACACAGTTTACTGCATTTTATACGGACAAGAAAAACAATTTATTTTGTAGGGATCAATATCTAAGCTTATAAGATCCCGAGATTACTTACGTATGTATAAAGTAAATCGACGACGTTATTAGATGAACGTAATTATTTCCGCTAACAATTTCCTTGCCTAAATTAACGCAGATTGAAACCGAGCCCAGGTGTGATTGTAGATATTTGAATATCAAAGTTTGTCCAATTACAGCTAGCATAGAGACATATGTATTCACTAACTGACTGCGTTTATGCATATACCAATTTTACTGTGTCAGATCAGTTGCAAAGTTAGCCAGAACATTGGTTGTCACTAAATTGTTGAAGAATTAACTACGTTATGCGTACGATCTAAAATAAAAGAAGATTTTAATGTATAACTGGAAGTTATCAATCACTTAAATATACAGATAGAACTAAATAGAAGTAATTACGATAGGTAAAAACTTTCAACGGTAAAATTGCAGTTTCATCGTAGTAAACTAATGACAAATTTTTTTTTTCAAATCCGCATGTTAAAAGTTGCTGGCCAGTCTTTTTACAATTGGTGTGATGCCAACTTGCTGAGATTTAATACAATTAAATAAAATAAATCTAGCCTTTGCCATGCTGCTTTACAAAATGTTTTACTTGTTCGTATTGAATTCAATTTTAAAATTGAACACACGTATGTATAATTGAAGCCGCTTCAAACAATACTGTGGTCACTATAAGTAACAAAAAAAATAGTATTTAAATAATGTAGTTAGTAAAGCGTATTAAACTCGTGAAATTATTTTTATTGTTTAAAAATTTGTTATCTACTTCCAGTAGTGGTATTAAGGGATTTAAAACGAAAAACAATAGTTTGTTTTGTAGCGCTTTCAGCCACGAGGGAATAAGAGCGCGGCGCTAGTTGAAATTATAACGGTTCGTTCCGATTCAAACAAATACATTATGTTGAAACAATTTCGTTTAAAAGTTTCAACAATTTATTCTGGTTGAGTAAAGTAATGTTTGATAAATTACATCCTGCGGTGGGTGGTTACGGTTTTTTTTTCTGGTTGAGTAAAGTAATGATTTGATAAACTACATCCTGCGGTGGGTGGTTACGGTTTTTTTTTCTGGAATGTAAACCATTTTCCGCATGGCCACAGACATAAGTTTGTAACTCAACGTAACCGACGAAAAAAATTTCTTATGACTCGTCATATTACTTTATTAAAAAAAAAATCACTAAGTATACTTGCAAAGACGACTGATACGCTATTTACATAGTAAGGCATTCAAATAAAAGAAAATAAATATTATGATAAAAGCATGGAAATCTTTCCAGCACTTCAAACACAGGCTGGCCTACTTCGTAATGTAAACGCTGCTTGAAGGTATTACGGTCAACAGGCTAGGGGAGAATTCCGAAGTAGATGCAACACCAGTTACGGTTTTACAATTATAACCTTGCCTCTTTTAATTAGCCTTGTCTGAGTAACGCATTAGTTTTTTTTTAATATTATAAGGTGGCAAACGAACAAGCGGCAACCTGAAACCGCCGAAATGGCTAAGCAACCGCTGTCCATAGACATCTGCAATTGTAGATGCGTTGCCTACCCTTAATTGATGGAGAAGGAGACGCCTTAGTTGGACTTATCCATTAGTATTCACTGTCGTATTCTTCCTCTGTTGTTATCTCCGTTGTTTTCAGGTAGATTGAAAGAGATGACACGTGTCTGGGTTTGAATGACCTACTCTAAAACTATTATTAAACACAAGCTGATTTTGTCTTGACTGATAGGTGGATAATTATCTAGATTTATAGAAGCTTATCTTAGTTCATAGTAATAGCGGTGTTAGACAAAGTAATCTCGTCTGAATTTCGAAATACACAAATAGGATATTCTATTGGGGCAGCGTTGTAGCGTTTGAAACGGCTCGCAATATCCGATATTGCTTCAAATGCAAACGTATCCGTGCTAAGTACGCTTACGGGATAAGTGTTGGCGCGCCACGTGCGTAGCTTCTATTCTGTTAATGGCTTAAAGCTTTTGAATTAAAGCTTAAATGATGATAATCCTTATTTGCTGTTCAACAAAATTTACATAACAACGATTATTGTGTTTGTGCGCGCGTATTTGTAAATTAAACTTATACCATTCGCGGTCGCTCGCAAACTTCGTTGCCGTATAATTAAAAAATGGTCGTCTATAATATTTCTGAGTGTATCAACTAACTACCTTACTATCAAAATCCCGCCAAAATCGATACGGCCGTTCCGGAAATATCAGTCGGCAGCTATATTAACAAAGCAGAATTAAAAAAAAACTACAATTTGCCCGACCATATCAGCTACCCTCCAGTGAATAACCGTCAAAATCAGTGTCTCTGAAATTAAAAAAAATGTTTTTATGCCACTATTTCACAGAAATCATTATTACCATTATGGTTTTTTATTACACAAAAACAAAAACATATAGTTATAATATTAAACAAGAATTTTCCTAGAAATAAAGAGAAAGAAGAACTACATATTTATTACAATTACTTAATATATTAATATTTCTCATTTAAAACATTCCGTGTAAATTGGGAAGCCATTTCTCTGTAGTGGAGCCACTGGAATGGCCTACATATTGTCGCGTTCAAGAATGTGCCTCACATTTTACGATGTCTTAATAAAGCGTGCCACAGAACCGCCTTCCATATCAATAAGCAGTCAGAGAATAATGAAATTCCTGTGGAAAATGAATTTCAGACATTCATTTTTTTGTTTTCTTATCGCTATAAAGGGTTTCAGCGAAATATATTATAGTTAAATGAGTACGTATAAACTGAAAGGCAAAGATTTTTTTTTCAATACTAGCCCCCTCTTGAGCGTCGGTCTGCTCGCCATTGGTAATCGAACTTTTCTTCCCTACAATCAGTCTATTTTTTTTTTCAATTATATCCTACTAGCTGTCGCCCGCGACTCCGTCCGCGTGGAATTAAATAATAAAACAAAAGTGAGTAGCCTATGTGTTCTTCCAGACTATCCTCTACATCTATACTAAAATTCATCAGAAATCCGTTCAGCCGTTTAGGCTACAAACTCTAACCAACATCCATCCATACATCTAAACTTTCGCATTTATAATATTAGTATGATTTTTATTGTTGAAATGTTGAATAAATGAGGATACAAATAATGCGCAGACATCTTACGACATACATAAATAACCCTGTATAATAAACCAAAAATATATTAAAACGTTTAAATCTAAAAACAAATTTTCCTTATTCAACACCTGGCTTACAATTCGTTGGTTTAAATTATGTGTTCCACATTTTATGTCTTCACACATTCTCATAGCACCACGAAATTAAAATAAAGTTTGTAAGCTAAATATACATACATACATGTATATGTATTCTTTACTCCTATTGCTTAAACACCTCTGCAAAAATACAAAAACAATTGACAAACACAATCTTGAATTATTTCGATTTGGCTTAAGAGTGTTAATATAACAATGTAAAAAACTCTATAAAATTGCATCGGTTGCTTGAGGTTAAACTTTTACTGAAGTTTTTAAAATACTTAGCTTAGGTTCGTTCTACGTTTTTCATTATCGAGTTCTCGGTAAAGCGACGTTTTAAATTGCAATTAATGGTTTTCGTCACTGACTGCAATTTAGTGGCATTCGCTCTCGCCTGACCGCTGAGTTACCAATGCGTTCGTTTTAATAACGTCCATTTCGAAATGATTGAATTATTTTCAAATTAATTTTGCAGCTACATTCATAACATTCTTCTTTGGATAAAGAAATTAGTAAGTAGATAGAATGTGTTTGCAAATACGAAAATGTCTAGAAAAAAATATACTTTCTTTCTTATTTCTTAATAGAATGCGTGCTTATTTTTTAATTCATGAAAAATATTCGTACACAAATTTTAATGAAGAAACCGTGTTTTGCATACACAATACTAAAATGGTACGGGATTTTAAAAAACGGGAAATGCTTGTATTTTTTTTTAGATTTTGTTGAATATTAAACCTCTTCACTTTGCACGTACGTGACTTTTTAAATATATATGTCACCGTAAAATTATGAACACCGCCCGTTTGGAACTTGACCCGACATATTGTAACGGTTCAGAAAATTGTATATAGTCCGAATTCATTCACTAATTGACAATTTATATTTTACCAACTTGTCTAGTGATATTATATAGGTATATGAACCGATATCGGTATCCGCTAGAGCGTCATATGTTATATGGCTGTTTAGAAAAAGATAGCTTGAATTAAAAAAAAAAAACGAAGTTAAAAAGAAAGAAAAAAACAATGACGTTTAAATTTATCGAAATATAACTTTAAACGTCAATTTGTGAATACAATCCATAATGCAATTTGCCGTGTATATTTACGATTTTCCTAGGCAAATTACAAACGGGCGGCGTCAACGATTTGCCGGTGACACATACAAAGGCTCTTAACGGAAAGTAGGTTGTTTGCAAGTTGTTCGCTCCTTTAAGCTACATTTTAACCGCCATCACTGCTAAGTTACGATTGAAAATTTTTATCAGAAGAAAAATAAGGAAACGACGTTCTTTTAAATTCCAATTTTAACCATAAAAAAATTAACAACGCTCGTAAAATTGTATAGTGTTTTGCGTATTTTCATTTCATTAAACTTAATTTAGTGAACATTGTAAGTAATTTTTTTTATCACTGTAATTATTAAAAAAATTGCTTATCCTATTTTGTTACTACTTAGTTTGGAATGACAACAGTAGTTAAGAAATAAAACATACAAAAGATTGAGAAATTTAAAATAAATGGCATCTCTTCTTGAAGAACATTGAACATATATTGCAACAAAGACAGAAATTGCTATTCCTCGACGAAGAAAGACCCGGCCATAAGGTTTTATAGTAGCTATTTATTTCCTCGCATTTGGAAAATTAGAAACTGAGAACACGTTCAAGATAAAGTACTTTAAGGAAATTTAAAACGTACATTTATATTATAAAATATATTTAAAACGGTTAAAATTTAAAAATATTACTGAATATGCAACCAATTAATGTCAGTAAATAGAAACAAGATTTAATTAGAGTAAATATCCGTTACATTGGATTTCCTCTAAGGCTCAGATTCCTCTAAGCTTCACAATAGACTATCAGAAATTTGAGCCAACGTTACTACTCTGCGTCAATTCGCTTTCATCTCAACTTTGTACCTGTCAAGTATTATCGACGTCTAACTAAAATATCTCACGTACATTTTTTATCATAGACAGAACTAACTAGCCAACAACTGTTGGTAATTCATTGTCAAGAATTAAAACTTTTGTTACATTAAGAAAATGTAGATTATCACTGCCGTTGTTATCCCACTCATTCTAAAAAAACACGGAAGTGTATTTTGACAGTGCAAACCTACTGTTAGCAGAGTAAGAACGCACACGCACCTTTGACTAGACTATATCACAACAGTTTAGTCGCGCTTTGATTCTTATGAGTTTATATTTAGGTGCGCACACTACTCGATTTTTAGTTGTGCAACTAAACAGTTGAATTGGCTGCGAAACAATCGACAATCGCACAACAGTTGATAGTTTAGCGAAAGGTCTGAGCCCGCTTTAAATTGTTATACTAACAACTGTTATGGATTGTGTAAAAGAGGATATGCTTAAGAAAGGAGTGGTTTCAGATATGACGGCTGATAGAGATGTATGGAAGAGCAGCACACACTGTGCCGACCCTCCATAAGGGATAAGGGCAAGTTGATGATGATAACTAACAAAGACAAAATTATCAGTTAAGGTAAAAAGAAAACAAACCTCTTTTATTTTAAAAAGTGCCAGTTAATGTTTAACTGTCTTTTTCATTTCAAATAGAAATTAAAAAGTTGTTCAAAGCCACCGTTTTATTTACTCACTTTATATAAAAGGTTGTTTGTTTTAAGTAGTACGGAGCCATCGTTTTATACTCATTTACACTAAGCTATTTCAGAAGAGCCTTTTGTATTGTTACGGCCTGATTGTTCGTCGGTAGAAAGGAAATTGATATCTGTTGTGAAAGTGGAGTACAACGTTAATCTAGAAAAGTATTTGATAGCTGTTTCGTGTTCTCTCAACAATAGAAAGGCTCGTTAACTAATAATACTTTACTTATTATTGTTATGACCATATTCTTCAAACTTCTTATTGTCATATGTCCCCGAAGTGGGGTAGAGGGTGTCCATATTTCGCCGTCAGCTCGCTCTATCCTGGGCTTTCTATTCTTTATATGGAGATAATGAATTGTCATAATTTATCTTAAAACTATAAATATTCAAGTGAATCTGAAATGTATAAGTTACACATGGATACTTAGTGTACCAGAATTCAAACACGAGTAGTACAAACCGGAAAATCTCGCCGAGAAGAGACCGTTATTAAACAGTTAGAGAAGAAGTCAAAGGAAAAAACTATTCAATTGGAATTTGGAATAATGTTTTAACTGTAAACGATCTTACTACACAAAATTATCTCCTTAGTTAACTATAAGTGCAAACAAAACTATTACAATGAAATGAAAACTTACATAATGACTAGCGAATTTAAATTTAGCATCGTAAGACTAAAGTGGTTTAAAGCAGTTTAAAGCATATTATTACTATGTACCTACAATTAAAAGTCAAACACTAGTTGTAGAAAAGTAAGCGGGAAGAAAACTCTTTGCTTAAGTTTTGTTTTCTCGGAGTTGATTGGATTGTAAGCGAGCCATGTACTAGAGTCTATAAGATACTAACTTTCGCTAGCGGCGCCGTTCTCATGGAATTAAAAAATAAAAGTAAGTAGCCTATGTGTTCTTCCAAACTATCCTCTACATAACTATAGTATTTCAAAATAACACTTTTGTTAGAAAATACAGTAACAATATGAATGATTTTTTTACTGTTTTAAACACGTATAGTTTACAATCGGTTACTCTGCTTCTGTCACTATTGGTTCGTGTAAGGTGAACATCAACAGGTAATTGCAATCGACAGCTTAAAATCTAAAGACTGCATTTCGTGTACTGATGACCTTAGATTTCTCCTTACCCTTAGAGATAACTCCATTGTCAAATATTCTCAGTAGATATCTAACGGAGCGAATGCCATTGTCTATATATCTACTATAGAGTTGGATCAAACAAGAATAAAGGATTAATTTAGCCGTTTCCAACCAGAGATTACAAGATCTTTGTGCGAAATAATATTAATCTTTGAAAGTGAAAACTAAAGTTAATGTTTGACTTGAAAAGAGGCGACATGGAAGAAATTATTATTAAATTATTTGTTATTTTCTATTTATTCAATTTGTGCCTACCTACAACTTTTAAAGAATAAACGTGGGTTAGATTCATCAGATTTATAAATCACTAGCTTTCGCCCTTTACTCCGTCCGCGAGGTATTAAAAAAATCAAAACCAAGTAGCCTATATGTTCTTTCAGACTATCCTCTACATCTATGCCAAATTTCATTGAGATCCGTTCAGCAGTTTAAGCTACAATCTCTAATAAACATCCATCCATCTAAACTTTCACATTTATAACATTAGTATGATAGAAATACAGAAAGCAAACAAATATAGCTTAAAAATACGAAACAGTTCGATCAACTCTAAACATAAAACTTTTACATATCTCTAAAAGGGTCCTTAATTTCGTTTGAGAAATCTACAGTGATGGTATTTAATTAAAGATTTTTACATTCTTCAAATGTTTTCATTAGTATTTCTTTGTAAGAAAATTATTTCTTCTATTTATCTAAGAAACGTTTATATCTGGTGCGGATGTGTTAGGAAATGCAAGTTCAGATCTCGGCCCCCTGTTTGCTCACTGCGACGACTTATTCAGCCAGAACCAACAATACCGGTGCGCGAGCGAATCAGCCAATCAAGCGCTTAAAGCCACCGACTATTATTTATTTTTTAATCTTTGATTTTAAGATTTTGCTTTTTGTGGAAATTTAAAGGAAGATATTTTATAGGATTCCTCAAAGGTCGGCAACACATCTGGTGTGGACTTTCATGGGCGTCGCTGATCACCTCGGTGTTTCCACTGCTCTTTGCCTCCTTTTTTTATAAAAAAAGATAGTTTTGGAATTAACGAGTGAAATTTAGCAATAACATGATATTAAACTTTCACGATAATTGTCCAGTTTAAAAATATTTAGTCATCAAGTTATCTACAATTATGTGGTTTCCAAAAACATTTATTAGTTAGCTTTATTAATGTATAATGAAAGCTGCTTTAAGCGCTTGAAGTGATAGAGTATTGAAGGGTGAGAGGCGCCAGACAGTCGACTGGTGCGGTTGTCTTTGGCACAGATCTACGCTACGTGTGCCACTGGCATTGCCCGGGAGCTTGAATTGCACGAGAATTAATATTACAATTGATTTTTACTATGATAATGCATCAAAATTATTTAGATGCTGTACTATTCTGAACAATATTTAAAAAACCAATACCATTTTAATTAGTAGTAATTTTGTTAATCTGTGGTCTAAAACATTTTATTAAAACGTTCAAATAATAAGCTATAGTGCCTATAATATTTTTTAACAGAAAAGACTCGTTTGAAATTTAGACAATACACCTAAAATCCATTTTCGACGACCCCTTAGTCATTACTTGCTTTTCAACGGAAAATTTACAATAGAAGGGTAATGATCTGTTACGACAAGGTTCTAACTCATTTACTTACCATTATATATACTCGGGGACAATTTATTAAACACATTCATATATACCATTTTACAACTTCGATATAAAATATCAGTAACTAACTGTTCGCGTGCAGATTCATCCGCGTGAAATTATAAAAACTTTATTTTATTGTTTACATTTGTCAAATTATCAATAGCAAATGCCAAAATGACATGACATGACATACCTTAGCAATCTTTCTTTCTTGATGTTGGCAGCAACTTATGGTCTATTTCCCACATTAGGGTTTTTATCCAAAACATTTACCCCCTAAGTTTAATGGCGTGAAAATATATAGCCTAAAGCATGACGTAGGGATTTTTATTAAAAAAAAGAATTATTCAAAAATATGCTGTAATTGCTGACATCTTAGGCAACAAAGAAGTGTGTGTTTACGCTTTATTATAATAGTAAAGATAATTTACCAGATTTAAGTACAATTATTTTATAGTACAACAATTAGTTTAAGTATTAGCCTCTCATAATCTTTTTCATATGATTCTTATTTCTAGTGGCATTAGAAGGAGACACATTTTTCTTTAAATAAATTATTAATTCCACTGCGTTGTTACTAAAGCTCATTGTAGGTACTAGAACTGCCGTTCATGTGGTGCATTTTAAAATAATTTCCTACAATATCGTGGCGTGTAACCTGTTTAAAAGATTCATCACACGCGAACAACGGTATGGCTGAACGCCAAACAATGCCTTTACTCACTAACTCCTCTCTCAAGGGCTAAGAGAGAGAATTATTTATATGCAGGCTAGGATAAAACTTTCAACAAATTGTTTGGCCACACAGTCATTTTTTTTAAGTTAATTTAAAGAAATTGTCATTAAATTTAATTTTTAGTTAAGTTATTCTAAAAGCTAATTTGGCTAAAATATAGTTATCAATATGAAAACTGAATTTGACTTTTTACTCTTACAAATATTGTAAATGCGATTGTTTGGATGGATGTTTGTCTTCAGACAGTCTCGGGTGACAACTAGTACAATTGTTATAGTCCTCATTTCCGGTGTACTAAAAATGTATGGTTATTGGCGAAATACCAATGGATACGGTTGTTGTATTGACTTTTATTATAAAAGTCCAAGTTGATAGCAATGCGATATATTTGCATGTCTGACAAGTATAGTGGCAACACCTCCTTGCTGATGGTTGTTTTGCATATCATTATAATTATTGTCCAGTCCAGTGAGCACAGTACAGTTTAAAGTCAAAGTATTTGACGTAGTAATAGCGGTAGGTAACATAATATAAATAAAAAGTCGATTTAAAAATCCATTGTCTTTAAATCTTTAAGGTAATGTTTGTAAGTAGATGCACCAAGTTTCAGCCAAGTTTACTCGGATTAACTAATTTCATTCATTCGTGTTCTTGGAGTTTCTTAACAGCTAAGGTCCGTTTAATTGCAGCAGAATAGCTGAACAAAAGCTTCGTGCAAATGTTATAATATAGACGTTTGAAAAAGTTTTAATAACATTATGATTTCATTTACCTTTTACAGATTAGTTGTAACACAATTTTTTAATCTTTATGTTTACTATGCAATCAAAAACCAAGACAATTTTTTTAATCCTACTTAATCTATACTAATTGTCGTAATAACTAATTAATAAATTAACTAATGTTATAAAGATGAAACATTTGTAGTTTTACATACTGTAATAACTCAAAAAAAAAAACTGGGCATATTCCAAAAATTCTTTCATCATTAGAAAGCTACATTATTACTGAGTAACATAGGCTATATATGTATATAATTTTCTTTAATTCTCCGCGGCCGAAGTAACGAGCAAAAGCTAGTTATTTTGGACAGCATGATTTACTGTACCGTGCTGTGCCATTCAATGCCGTGCTATGTCGTGCTATAACATGCTGTTCTCTGCTTTGCTGTTCTGTGCTATGCTGTACATTAGCTGTAACAGTGGTATCCATGACATAAACGTTATCATTAAACGTGAGAATGTACTGATCGGCTCTTAACTTCCGATCCTAACAATATTACATCACTAAATTCTACGTCTTATGCGGAAGATAAATTTGTACTCAGTATTTGACTCTATTCGAGCGATAAATTTGTTAAAACGTTCGGAAATTCTCCGTTCTCCAATTGTGATGCAATGTTAAACTAAAACTATTTAATTTTAATTGTAAAAGGCTTTTTATCGTCATAAAAACAAAAAAAATATAGGTAAACAAGGTTCCTGGCACAACAATGTTTCAATTTCTCAAAAATGTACAAAAATATAAATAACCCCAAACCTTTTGAGGTATTCAAAAATGTTTTTGATATTTACAAAAACTAAAATAAAAATTACATACTGAAACTAGCCGTCATCTGCCCGTGTCACTGGCGTTTTAAAATAACTGCACAAAAATAACATAGGTCAATCAGAAAAAGGTTAGAGATCAACGGAATTTAAAACATTTATAACTTGTAATGCTTTACGGAGAATTCCGAATGGATCAGTTATATTCATATAGATATGTTATTAATTTTCGAGTGGATGACGCAGAATGAAATCAATTTCCAATTTCTATTTTCCATTTATGTTTATGACTAAACATGACACTAATTTCTATTCTATAATACAGAATACGGCTGCTCTGATTAACGTAGTAAAGGAACAATTACTACTAAAAAATTTTGTCTGTCTGTCAGCAAATCCGCGTTTGTTCTGAGTAATCTTCGAAACGATTGAACCGATTTTGACGGAAGTTTTATTGGACGGTAGCTTGTAGGAATAACTGTAATATGTAGGAATAACTCTGGCTTTTTTATTATATCCGTGCTGACGAAGTCGCGGGCGACATCTAGTGGTTTAACAATCGATCCACAGTTTTCTACGAAATATACTTAGCATCTTCATTGTAATGTTTTGATATTATAAAAGATTTTTCATATCTTGGTTTTATAAAGTTAGTATTCTTAAAGAAACATTGGTTCCTTTTGATCTTAAAATTTACCTTAGAATTATAAACGTCATTAAAAATTGTAACATTCTCTTAACAAAAGTTTCTTTGTTCTTTGAATTAGTGATTATTCGAAATATGTGTTGACATTCTTGATTGCGCTCACAAGTTGTTCTTAGTTATGAAGTTTTTGTAAATAAGGACAGATTCACAATAGAAAAATAAAATTTCAATCTCAACTCAAATAAAATAATAATTTTTAATTTTCTGGTTTAAAAAAACAGAAGCATACTAATAACCGAAATGTTTTTGTTATGTTACCAATAAAATGTTATATTTTATTTTTAATGTATGCTGCATCATGATTTTTCATAAAAGACATCAAAAATCACTGAAAAGAAAATTATGGTAATACAACAAGACGCATTAGAGGCATTTTGCGTTCACGAGACATTACTGAACATATTTTATGTATAATTTGGCATGTGAGCACAAGAATGACGTCAAAACAAAGAAAATAAAAAAACATTTAATCTTATACTTCATACTTCATATAATCATACTAATATTATAAATGTGAAAGTTTAGATGGATAGATGGATGGATGGATGGATGGATGGATGGATGTTTGTTAGTTTGTAGCCTAAACGGCTGAACGGATTTCGATGAAATTTGGAATAAATATAGAAGACAGTCTGGAAGGACACATAGGCTACTCACTTTTGTTTTTTTAATTCCGCGCGGACGGAGTCGCAGGCGAAAGCTAGTAAATAATATAAATGCGAAAGTTTAGATGGATGGATAGATGTTTGTTAGAGTTTGTAGCCTAAACGTCTGAACGGATCTCGATGAAATTTGGAATAAATGTAGAAGACAGTCTGAAAGAACACATAGGATACTCACTTTTTTTTTATTTCACGCGGACGAAGCCACGGGAGAAAGTTAGTAAATCATAAATGAAATATCTATTTTATTCTTAACATTTTTTTTATAAAAATCCTTTGCCAAATAACTAGAGTATTGGCAACATTCTGTTAGCGAAAAAAAATCTTTCTAATTTTAGTATGTAACCAAACAGGTTAGATATTTCTATTAAATAATAAATTGTACAAATGAAAAAGAGGAAAAATGAATACAAAAGGTTTTACAGATTATTTTGTAGTATGCAGAATGTTTGTTTGTAATAATGAAATAATAATTCAGCCACAAGCAGCGTTTTTCCTCACGGGTGCGGTTGTGGAGCAAACTATTGTTTTCTATATTTAATCCCGTACCATCAGTAAACATATATTTTCACCAAATGAAGATTAAAGGTTGTAGTAAAATTTGTAACATTCATTTAGAATGTAAAGATGAAATTAAAACAAAATTCTAATGGAGAAATACAAACAATCACAGCTTTATTCAATTCAATCGCAACTAGGAAAGAAAACAACAATTATGTAGACTTTTTTACTTGCCTATTTGATATTTTTGCCATCGACCTTAAAACATAAATAACCACAAACATTTCAAAAGTTTTCGTAAAAAAAAGAATGAATCGAGGAGAATTTTCGTTTTTTAATGCAAGCATTCTCTCTGTACAAAAGTCAAATATCATCCGAATCGCCTACGTTTATTAAAGTATACCTGACCTATATCAAAATCAAAAATAACTATTATTCAGCGATACACTTCCATGTGTTAAAACATCAAACATTTTGTACATATCAAATTGTAATTTTGAAATAAAACATTCACAAGTTTCTATCGCAGAAACACCTGTACAAAATTCTCAACCCTCTCATTTTCTTTGTTGAGAAAATTTCTTTATACAAATATTTTAGTGGAGACGAGACAAGTATCAACAGTTAAAAGTAATCTAAAGAATTAGCAAGTTTGAGTATTCAAGCTTTCATCTGTTTACAAACATAATCTTTACTAATCGTCTACAGATATTATTTGTCCTGAAACATCTTTGACTAAAGCTTCTTTGGCAAAAATAATATGAATTAAGTAAATAAAAGTGAGCAATATGAGATACGAATGTTTATTTTGTCTATGAGATTTCACTTTGTAAATATGAAAGCGTATTTGTCGTAGTCTTTTGTGCCACTAAGTTGCTAGTATCTTCAAGTTTACGTATTTCCAGTACTTTCTTTAATTAAAATCATCATTTTATATAAAAGAAAGAATTGCGTTTATTGTTTGTGTAACAATGCAAAATACTTATATACAGCACAATTGTAGACAGATTATTGGCATTTATCGACGGTCTTAAAACCAGATATAATTTTAACTATTTATTTATTTATTCTAAATATATTAAATACATTCTCTACTAGAAAAAACGCATTCCATTCCACATTCCAAACAACTCAGAAGTAAAAAAAAGTGAGCAATATGAGATACGAATGTTTATTTTGTCTATGAGATTTCACTTTGTAAATATGAAAGCGTATTTGTCAAGCGTATTTGTATAAAAGTCTTTTGTGCCACTAAGTTGCTAGTATCTTCAAGTTTACGTATTTCCAGTACTTTCTTTAATTAAAATCATCATTTTATATAAAGAAAGGAAGAATGCTACGTTTATTGTTTGTGTAACAATGCAAAATACTTATCTACAGCACAATTGTAGACAGATTATTGGCATTTATCGACGGTCTAAAAACCAGATATAATTTTAACTATTTATTTATTTATTCTAAATATATTAAATACATTCTCTACTAAAAAAAACGCATTCAATTCCACATTCCAAACAACTCAGAAGTAAAAAAAAATCACTTTTTTCACTTTTGAGTTTTTTTAGAAAACGGGTAAAGTTAACGAATATTCCCAATATTAATAAACATTTTAAAGTAATAATCAAGTAGTTTTACTGAAACAGACTTTTATAAGATGCATTTTACTAGGTGTTCATACTTTTGAGCGGTATATTACGTATTCATGTAATCTATATCTATACTAATATTATAAAGAGGAAAACTTTGTATTTTTGTATTTTTGTATTTTTGTATGTATTGAAATAACTCAAAAACTACTGCGCCGATTTTAAAAATTCTTTCACCACCAGAAAGGTAATTTATCTGTGAGTAACATAGGCTATATTTTATTATTACTAATGTTCAGGAACTATTAATAAACAGCGTATTTCTGGACGCCGGCGTTAAAAACTCACTAAACTTTAACTTTTCTCGGCTTACGCTGCCTAAACCGTTAGAGGTATATAAAAATGATGTATGAAAGAATTGTAGATCTTAAAAAGTTCTACAGAAAAGTGCGCGATAGCATATATCTATCATTAACGGTTTTCTTACAATAACCACTTTTGTGTTTACAAAATGAATTAAAAATCCAACGCTATTTGCAGCGTTCTTTTATTGGTTTCAATATTAATCCTTATCCAAATAAATGCGTTTGTTATCAGGAGAATTTAATGTAGAATAAAATTGTCATTTACAGTATTAAAATTGGACTAATAGTTTAGAAGTATCGCGAACACAAACAATAAGGGTAACCGAAAAATCAGCTTACAAGCTACCGGACTTAGAAATTTGGAATCTTGCATCGGTAGATTTCTGTTATTACGTAGATTACTACTAAGTTAATACTTTTGGTAATAGGTTGAAAAAAAGGACGAACGTAATAGGTTATATTTGTAATTTCACGCGGCGAAGTCGCGAGCAACGGCTCGTATTGAATAAAATATGTGTTCTCGAGGTCGAAATAGATTTTGACGATTGATACATCAGTCGATTTACATGTATTCTTTTTTAGAGTGTTACACATTATTTAATTTTTAAATTGAAAATTATTGTACACGTCAGCGGCGAGTTACTACACTGATGTAATTTCGTAACAACAATTTGTATTACGAAACTGCATCCCTTTACTTTGTAACAGACAATATTCGGTCCATTAACGTTGGTTATTTTAACTGGCTGGCTCGGTGTACCAGACTGCAAGCGGACCGATACAATTTTCATGAAAATGCACGTGAAATCAGCGACCTGTTTAAATTTATAGCCCAATCCGTGTGGAGAATTCCATTCGATTATTTGTATATTATTTTCTTTATTTATTCTGGATCGAAATTAAGAATTTTGATATCACTTTTGACTATCGCATTGAAAAGCATGCCGGGATCTCAGGTATATACTAGCTTTCGCCCGCGACTATGTCCGCGTGGAATTTAAAAAAATAAATATGAGTAGCCTATGTGTTCTTGCAGGCTATCCTCTACATCTATGCCAAATTTCATCGAAATCCGTTCAGCAGTTTAGGCTACAAACTCTAACAAACATCCTTCCAACCTTTCGCATTGATATTAGTGAGATTCAGCGATTGTTTGCCTTCGACATATAACAGTTCAAATATTTACGATAAATAACTATTTATAGTTTACAAATATTCTAAATACTTGAAATAGCAAATGCTTCGACACACATTGAATATCTCGAGGCAGAGCTCGTATTTCCTATTTACATTGCTTTGCCATAAGCGTCCTTGCTTTATTTCTTTTTTCGAGTTTCTGTTACCTTTAATAATTTTAACCGGTTTGGTACATCTTACTCTTCTGAATTATTACATGTCTGAAAAAAGTATAACATTACTAGCTTTCGCCCGCGGCTCCGTCCGCGCGGAATTAATAAAAACAAATGCAAGTAGCCTATGTGTTATTCCAGGCTATCCTCTACATCTATGCCAAATTTCATCGAAATCCGTTCAGCCATTTAGGCTACAAACTCTAACAAACATCCATCCATCCATCTAAACTTTCCCATTTATAATATTAGTATGATAGTATGAAGTATGATAGTATGATTAACACTGAAATTTCACTTTATTTTATAAAACGTTTAATTCTGTGGTGTTTCTTTGCCTAGTACTCGAAAATTATTTAACAAATACATTTAAGTGTTAGCGAAATGTTAATAACAAAATCACACAATAGAGTGTAATTCATTTCACTTTAAAAACCGCAATCGGTAAAACGGCAAAGAGATAAATTGTTCTCCTTTATCCACATCCACAGTTATTTAAACGCGAAACGTGACTGTGAAATTGATTGTTATTTATTTTGAACCACGTTGTTTAGTCATGCAGCCATTTTTGTAATAAATGTAAACGAAAAACTTTCAACATATACGTCCGATTGCTCTGAGCGAGTGATGAACCAAATTTGACGAAACAATTGGATGAAAATCAGAAAAGACTAGTGTAATCTATACATATAATAAAATTGGAGTGTCTGTTTGTAATATCAAAAGAAAAATTCCAGATTTCGGGAAGATGATGTATTTGCGTTGTTGATAACATTGTTAATTTTTTTTGTCTGTCTGTCTGTCTGTCCGCAAGCTGCGTTTGTCCCGGGTAATCTCACGGCTGGGCCGATTTCGACCGGACTTTCACCGAAGGGTAGCTGACATAGACGGGAATATTATAGGCTACTTTTTTTTCCTTAATATTGCGTGGACGAAGTCGCGGGCAACAGCTAGTTTGACTATATAAATATTATTACTTTGCTTTATAGTTACTTGATGTAATATAATACAAATTGTATAAACATAAGTTCCAAACAACGCACTTCCTCTAAAAGCCTTTGTGTATATTTTGAAAGTCACGTAGTCGTGCAACGTGAAACAAGCTGAGAAAATTTTACTTGGGTTACGGGCTTTTTATTATTCTTACAACGAAAACTTGTCTTCTTACCTTATATGTAGGATATGATAACTTTGTACTAGCTTAATATATTTATATAAAATATAGTTAAAAAATATATGTAATTTCATATCATATCTATACAAATATTTATAACAAAGTATCTGTCGCCTGCGACTTCGTCTGTGCGGTATTAATTTTTTTTTATTAGGAGCCTATGTGTTCCTCCAGACTATGTTCTACATCTCTGCCAAATTTCAGCCAGATCCGTTCAGCCGTTCTGGAGATACGTGAAAACAAACATCCATCCATACAACAAAACTTTCGCATTCATAATATTAGTAAGATATCTTTATAAACTGCAATCATTCCGAAAAAACGAAATCCGGGTTCTGCAGCGTAAAATATTTTTTAAATCCTTTATGTTAACATAGATTATACTTTAAAATAACGCAGGCTTCTGCAAAAACAAAAAAACGGCAGATACGTTTCAAACTCTAGTTTTATGTTGAATTTTAATATTTTAAAGTACATTTATATCAGCTATTTTGTAAATCTACTGAAACGTAAAAAATATATTCGTATAGTTCAAAAACCATAGTAAATTACACATCGGCTGAGTTAACATCAGAAGTATGATAGCGATTCATTCGTAGAATTTTAAACAGATAAGGCTACTCATTTTTATGTTAAATTTATAAATAAAACAGCGCAATGAAAGAACTGGCCTTAATTAAATTTAAAAATAATTAATTTCATACGTCTGTGCTTTACACGTTTTAATAATTATTATTCTCGCCACAAGTAAATGTATTTCATCAGAACAGACTTATGAAGTCTATTTAACATTGTTGAGAATAATATAAATGATATGAGGATAAATGAAAATAGACACACAAAGCGGTACATGGTGGAATTCAAATCTAGGGCCTGCATTACACGTGAAGTGCTTAAGCCTCAGCTTATGCTAATTAGTATAAGTTAAGAAGAAATGTACATATTACATAATAAGATCTTTAAAGCTGTATTGCCCTACGATTTCTCATTAATAATTTCTCCACATACATTGTTTCTTTACTTGTTTTAGTTCTTACAAAAACAATATCCATTTATACTTTAAATAAGTAAAGTATAAAAAAAGCAAGAATTAAACTACAAATTTTAATTTTTTAAAGTTTGTTTACGAAAAGTTCTTTTCAGTTGACCAATAAATTTTATTTAGGTCGATGAATTCACAAAAACTTATCAACTCAAGTTATCGCTAAAAACGAGTTATTATTACAACTTAAGAAGAGTCTCTTGACATATTTTTACTCTTATAAACCAAACATTTGTTTTACTTAGTTTAAAAATCTTGTACTTTTAAATTCTTTTTATTTCCTTTAATAATTCCGAAAATCTATCAACATTTTATTTTAGGGCGGACGTAAATCGTATTAAAAAATGTAATCGCTTTAACTTCATAATTCAACATGAATTTGCGATGCATTCAGCCACATTATCCCTCAGTAACGTTGATATAGGAGATTAAGTAAAAGCAAATTTTGGTACCACATCGCGCATTCACTATCACAAACGAATTATGATAGATACCCTGAATATAATTTATTTTATGTATATTTAGTACTGCATCATATTGTTTTACATACATTTAAAATACTTGTTCATCGAAATGAGCTCACTATACGTCCCCACTGTGAGTTCGGAGCATACCGTTAGTTAGGGGTGACTGGGCAATAGTCAATCACGCTGGTCCAATGTGGGTTGGTCGACTTCATATATGTATGGCTTTGAATTTCCTTGCCGGTATGTGCAGGTTGCATCATAATTCTTTCGCTATAATAACGTCGAATAAATGAAAATACATAAGAAATGTGAAAATCGAAAAACACAAGGATAATAAATATTTGTTATTGTTACAAAAACTATTATATTTCTGTCTTTTTTCACAACCACAAGAACCAAAATACATCTATTAAATTCTTGTATCTGTTATTTACAGTGAGAATGAGAATATTTTTTTGTACAAATGTTTCGGCAGTCGAAACCCACGGTCAGAAAACATTTCATTGTTTAACCTAATCTTTTCTGCACACAGATTGCTTGCAGTCTGTCAACAAGCCTAAATGAATACAATAACCCCGGATATCGATTTCAATCTACATAATTTGGTTGCTTAACTAATATGAGGCAGGCAATAACTATAAAAATTTATAGCATATTGGCTGTATGACACGAAATTGCTTGAGCATAAAATGTAGGTCAATTTTGTGACTGCTGATAAGTTATTTATGCACAGATCAATAACTTGATAACATTTGTATTAATAAACAAAAACAGGTGTTACAGAAAATGTTGCCATACTATAGGGTAAACTAACATTTAAAATGAGCCATTAATAAAATTATTTTAACCTTAATGAGACCTTTTTAAATAAAATAAAGACTTAACTTCTATAGACTTAGAATGATAGATTATTTGTATTGTATCCGCTCATTAAAATTATCAATGTTCAACAAATAATTACACAAAAAAATTGTTTGGATATTAACGTGATGTAGATATAGTACGGAATAATTAAAATTGCATTTAATTCATACAAGATTACCGATAGCTATAATGACAAGAACAATCAATGTAAAGGAATAAAGGATTTAATTTGTTCCATTTGTGTAAAATATAATTGAATTGCTCTATCTTCAAATAAAGAAACTTGCTTTCATCCAACAGGTTACAAAAGTCTAAAGAACTGCAACGGGAACAAACTTTTGTTTCAATTTTTTTCTTCATCCGTATTCGCTTTGTCTAATCTTTAACAATAAAAGAGGATCAAATAGAACGAGCTCATTTACTGTTTTACTTATTTCTTAAGACATTTCTATACTTTAAAAAAAAAAGATAAATCACAATGGCGTTTTAGATAAAACACAAATGCATCAAGCACTTTACTGTGCTCTGATTGTGTTAATTCTATAATATATCTTAATTGTCCACCAATAAATCTCCTCCAACTTACTACCTATGATCTACGAAGACGTGCGAAAGAAATAATATTAATATAGAGTGTTATAGATTTTTTTTTGGTTTGCTAATTTTCTACCATATTGCGTTAGAAATACATTTAAATACCATTGAAATAAAAGCATATATTTTTTTGTGTAAAATAGAATTTTTTGCGATAAATAACACATGTAGAAATAAATTGCAATTGCAGTGCCCAAATCTAAATACCACAAAACTGTAAACATTTTGGGATAGTGGAGAACTGTTTTTTTTTTTTTTTTTTCATACTATAAGGTGGCAAACGAGCAAGCGGCCACTTGAATCCACCGAAATGGAAAGCGACCGCTGCCCATAAACATCCACAATTGCAGATGCGTTGCCTACCCTTCATTGACGGAGCAGGAAACGCACAGAAAGAGGATATTTCCCCTACCTGTGCATCTCCTCCACCGTGAAATCCACTTTTCCTTCCCATCCTTTCCTCTTAAGAAAAGGGTGGAAAGGGAAAGGGGCTAAAATTAGGCCTCCGGCACCACACTCATCAGACGAAACGTGGAATTGCTCCCACTTGACGTCTGTCTTCTGTGTGGTCGTGGTATTACACCGGGCGAGCCGGCCCATTCGTGCGAAGATGTTAAAGCGGGCTCTACCACTGTTAAAATTTTATTTTAACAATATTTTATTTTGACTATTTTTATATCTTCTCTGTCAATAAAAATCAATGTTTATATTTCTCCTGTAGTTATCAGAATGTGTCAAAAATAAGGCAACACTTTCTGAAAATGTTTACGAGAATTTTTATTTTAAATAAGAAATGTATAGTGTTATATTTGTTACCTTGATATTATTTTTATTCAGTTCCTCGTATCTTATAAAAGTCGGTATTTCAGTTACTGTATTCATGAAACTAAAGAAAAGTGCTGTACAATTACAATTCCTGGAAACTAAACGTTTAATAAAATGCAAATGAAGTTGTGGTAATAACCGCACACGTCGCGTTCAATTCAACTTAGTACTTGCACATTTATTAAAGATTCTCTCACGTCTCGCACTCCAGTTGAGAGCTATTTGCCGATAAATTACTATGCAAATGCGTTCACGTTGAAAATTCGCTTGATATATGTGATATGATGCGGAAACGAATCGGGCGTGTTACGTAATGACGTCATTACCACAACGACAGTTATATTCCATACGATAAATTCTGTTTGAAATGTCAGCTTGTACGTCTCGCGAAAGACTTGAGGCTAAGTACCTTAAGAGTACTAGTCTGTAGTTGACCACAATGACTAATGCGTTGAATGGATGACTTTACACACGTCTTTTTGTTTGCAGATATGTGCAAGCAGGTGCTATTGATTTTTTCTTTGCGTTGTGTTTATTTTTATGATATTTTCAAGCATTATTTATCTACAAAATTTCGTTCCTTCACAATAAAAAAGAGAAGAATTGAATAGTAGTTTGCGTCATTCTACGGGAATTTAATTTTCAGAAATTAATCGGCGTGTCTTTATAATATAATTATGATTCCTGATTGTGTATTACTTGTTATAAATATTTGGTAAAAAAAAATTAAGCGCTCTATGCTACCGAAAGTAGCCGTTAAGTGCAGATTATCGTTTAATCCCAACACAAATACTTAAAATATTCTTATATGATCGTAAAACAAACCCGGGCTGTAAAACCAGATCACATTTGTGACGATTAAACGCAGATGTTATAGTAAAGCCAGAAGTAAAATTATAAACAAGCTTTTCGAACTCTGTGCCTCACGAAACGCATTTGCGAGTTCGAGATTTATCTTGAAGGACTTTAGTCCTTTAAATTACATGTTGCAAAATATAAATAACGAACATGATTTACCATCTCGTCGACACAAAAGTGTATTTTTTATATTATAAAGTGGCAAACGAACAAGCAGCTTCCTGAATTCGTTGAAATAGCGACGCTGCCTATAGACATCCGGCATTGCGTCCGCAAGCGTAGGCAAGCGACCGCTTTGCTTATCTTTAATCGACATTTGACTGTAAAGGAAATTGTAGCTTATTGCAAAAACCAGTGCGAATAGTCTACCTAAAACAAAAGAATTTTCTAGTTCAATATGCTATCCAAGTGGAAGTTCGTAATGCTGTGCATTCTACCTACGGTTCGAAAATCCTTGTTGCGTTATGGATAAGCCTTTAAAGTCCGTACCGTCAGTTATTGGCTGGGATATAGAACGGAGCCTAGTTACGTAAGTCGAATCTATTGTGAACAAAAATAGTGTTTTGCTCTAATTTTTCATCCAGACTACGGTTGCATAGTTTTGAAGATTGTGGCGTTATCTGAGTTGCCAACATGGTACAGCACTTCGTTTTTTTAATTACCTAGCATTTGTTTAAGGTAAATAAATAACAACATTTAACATAGAAATAAAATATTTCAAGATTAATGTCGCGCCACGGTTTCCCTTAATACCTTATCCATCATTTGAAATCTGTTTACATGACATTCTACAAAAACAATGTTTAACGAGAATTATTTTAATACCAAAAAGAAAGCAAAGCTCTAAATAAAAAAGTAAACAAGACTAAATAAATAGCAAAAGAAAAGAAAGGAATTTTCCTAGTACATTAGACAAGAAGATAGTATGTTACACATTTGAGACGGTACACACCTGAGTCGTGTCAATTAAGTAGCATCGTTTCCTGGAACTAAACTGGCAACAAAGGGGACAATGCAACCTTAATTAATTCCCTGAACGTTGAACTGCTTCTTAGCTGAAGCCCGGTATTTCATTAGTTATATTAAACTATTTATTATCGTGCGGTTCATCCGCATATTATGAAAACTTTATTTTCTTGTTTACATTCCGGAAAATTTTCATTTGCAAATGCTAAAATTCAAATGCTCAAATGACAAAGATAGCCTGTACCATTGGCTGACAATTACCGTTGCTGCTTTGCTGGCATAGTTGTAAAGATTATTCTGGAAGAACACATAGGTTATTTACTTTTTTTATATTCATGCGGATGGAGTCGCGGGCGACAACTAGTCTATTTATATGGTTAAGTTGTGATGTAATAAATAAAGTACTCCTACGTAGCAATTATACGAGCACAAAATGCTAAAACTGTCCTGACATTCTGACTAATCGAAAGTTAGTCACAGTTAACTTTCCAATGATGTTATTTTCCATTTCCAGATAGTTGCTCTGAATTGTGTAACGAACATTCTAGCATTTGAAGAATAAAATAATTATGTACTATGTTGTCCCGGCATTGCCTAATTTGTTGCATTTACCATACATAAATGTATTTTTTTTTAATATACGTTGATTACCATTTACATTTTAATTCTTTCTAGATCATTAACAACATTTTGAGGCTAAAAATGTCTATTTTATCTAAAGCGCTATTTTTAAAAAATAAATTTATAATCGTATTTTGTATTGACATTATGAATGTTTGTATGGACGGATGTTTGTTACTATGTATCTCCAAATAGTATGATCAAGATGAAATGTAGACATAGTCTGTAAGAACACATAATCTACTTACTATTTTTTTATAAATGCCGTGCGGAGAATATCGTGCGCAAAAGCTTTTTTTATTATAAAAATGGTTATTCTTTAATGCAGTAATCGTATACAGCAGCAATATAGCCTTAAATAACGCCCCTGTAGTCATTCCAGCGAGAAAGCTCTATCAAATGAACGACCTCACATTACGAAAACGTTGATTGATGACGTCATGTAAGTCTTGTTTCTTTGATAATTCTTTGTTAGTAAAAATTAAAATAAATGCATTTCGGTAACATTCCAATGCAAATTTGAACGTTATTTTTTAATATATACATGCATATAAGAATAACAAGTTAATTATTTCACTTTATCAATAAAATAAATACATAAACATTTTGGTGTAGGCAATTACGTAGAACGTAGATGTAGGTTCTACGAAAAAGTTCAAACGAATTCATTTGCGTTTTTGTTTATTATAAGTCTATTTGAACGGTTTAATTTACGAATTTGTAACGACTATTTACAGTATTATGATGTAAATATAATGCCCCCCACCCTTAAACGCCCATGCAGTGCTGAGCGATCCATAATTTTGCGCGCTACTGACTATGGTGGCAAGTTAGACTACCATCAATTAAATACAACCATAATTACAAGTGATAACTCTCCACAAACGCGACGACGACCATTACAAAGCAATTTATTTACATTTTAGCTATCACTAGATTTCTCTCATGAATTTGGGTTTCAAAAACTATGTAACCTTGTTGATTCATTCTGTTTGTCTCAAACATACCTTTCAGTGAACTTTTAACACAAACTAAAACAACAAGGCAGTAGAATACGGACGGATAGATAATTACCCAACAAAATTACAAGTTTGTTCTCCTTTGTTCGCGTAAATTTATTAAATGCTTCTCTTTAAAAAGAAAAGGCGGAAAACTTTAACCGCTCAAGGATGCTTCATAAACACAATTTTACAAAAGTTAGGAATTTTTTTTAATCTCTTTATTCTAGAGGACTTTGTATAGCTGGAAAACTAGTGTCGTTGTACAAGGCTGTACAAATTGCATTTTTTTCTTTTGGTAGGGATAAGAAAGGGTGCAATATGAAAGTGCTTATGCTACTTAGATAATCCGATAAAAAGTCACGTTTTCTTTAAACAACCGAACAAACTATAGAACCTTCAAAAGGCTTGTATCAAATACGTTGTCCCTCACTATTTATCTACGCATATATGTATGTACATCTATACCAAAATTATAAGGAGGAAATATTTGTATTTTTGTATGTATTGAAATAACTCAAAAACTACTGGGCCGATTTAAAAAATTCTTTCACTATTAAAAAACTACGCTATCAGTGAGTAACATAGGCTATATTTCTTATTATTTTTAATTCCATGTGGACGAAGTCGCGAGCAACAGCTAGAAAAATATAAAAATATTCTCGAAGTTATGGATAAACTATGAAAATGCATTGAAAAATTTATTTTTAAAATCGCTTAAAAATATTTTCTGATAAGATTTCGCTTGCTTCTAGCAGCCGACAGAGTTATGATAAAAATGGTTTTATAAGAGGAAACATAAATAGAACACCTTGCGTTATGAAGATTAGAAATATCGCTGTGAGAAAAATGTGGTTTAAAAAAAGGATTCTAACTTGAAAAGAGATTTACTTTCTTTTTAAGTCATAATTCTTTCTTTCTTTCGTTCGTTCTGGAGACTGTTTACTAAAGAAGGATAAAATACGTGATAAATTTAGAATATTTTTATGAAAAAAAAAAGAGACAAAACAGCAATTTTCGTCATCATCAGCCTTTACCAAAATACCAATAAACACATGCTATTTGTGGGTGGGATAAAAAAGAGATTAAGTGAGTTTTGAACTTAAAAATAATTAAGTAGATTTGTACCTTTAGATGTATGAATCTAAGTTTAAATTGGAGTTTGTGTTTTGTATTAAAATTAATTATAACAAACAACATTTGAAATGTTAAAGTCAAAAACACTTCCGAATTAATCTTCAAAACCAACAATCCTTCCTTTATATCGTCGAATGTTCTTGAACAAAACTTGGTTTCGTTGTTCGACAAACAAGCGAATTAATTCTGGTTCATTACATTAATTCAACACAAGCTAATACAGAATCTGCTTACGAAACGTTATTTGTCTGCCGGAATTAAATAATATCGTGATTGTGCTTATATTTGTGTTAGTGCGAATTGCAATAAAATGGTACATTTTTTCGAAAAATTGCGTATAAAAACCGGAGGATATAAAACGTTAATTGAGCCGTTTTTAATTTTCGCTTAAAGTAATGTCTCATGATAGTTTAAACAATTTAATTGCGTATATACAAAAATTACAATATTTTTTACGTTTAAAGATAGTAGATATACTTATATAGGTGTAAAATCGTAATGCGATAATCTTATTTTCTCTCCTTATTTGCAGTTTTTAAGATTATGTTAGTGATAAAAATAATATTTTGTTTCCATCTTTTTAATTCGCTGTTCGAATCCAGTTCGTTTCTTAGAAGTGTTCCTGAAGATTGATCGAGTTGCCATCCGTTCAAGTGAAGTTGTAAATTACTTGCACTTAGTTACTCTGTTTCAATACGGCAATTAATAAACGATAATTAAATGTCGCAAGTCATCGAGGTTACCAAAACATTTCTATCTCAAATTTCTCAATACAAATAGGAGAGAGAGAAATACGTTTTTGTACATGTTTCAGCGTTTTTATTAAGACTTTATGACGTACTAGCTGTTGCTCGCGACTTCGCCCGCGTGAAATAATAAAAAATTAAAAAATACAGCCTATGTTACTCACAGATAAATTATCTTTCTAATGGTGCAAACATTTTTAAAATCGGCTCAGTAGTTTTTACTTGAATCAAATAACATACAAAAATCCAAAAATACAAATCTTTCCTCTTTATAATAATAAGTATAGATATAGATTAAGAGACTATTTTTATATTTATAAAAATACCCGTTAATTGTATAAAGACTTAAGAATATTAACAACTGAACGCAGAACTTTTTCCAATATTTTTTCTTCGAACGCTTTTCTACAGTTCTTTAGGCAATTCTGAATTATTTTATGCTCCCGCTTTAGTTATTTCGCTGAATTATATGGTTCGCTTGCGGAAAGGATTATCGAATAAATGGGAAGTGAAATGAATTTTGACTTTAAATGGTACCTCGCTCAAGTACGTGACTTTTAAAATTTTAACAAAAGCGAAATTTTAAAATGCACATTATGAATATTTCTTTGCAACTTTATTCGACAACATTTTTTTTTAAATCGTTTTGATAATTCGCCCGTTTCATAAAAAATCTCTAATGGTTAGTTTTTCAGATACGTTTAACCATTCTTTAGTGTTCTTGGTTCGATAAATTCTTGAAATGCGTTTTCAAACTGCGTAACTTGAGTTTTACTCCTTTGAATTTTAGTTTAAGCTTACACTAATGAATCACTAGGTAACGATATAAAACGTTGTTAAAGAATCCAATTAAGTCTAACAGCATTACGCTTGCTTCAAAAATAGATTTAATGGTGTAACTGACTCTTAGGAAATTTGAGAGAAACATTTAGTATTGCATTAAAATGCCTAACCTTATTTAGTAAATTCTGTCATTTTTTCGTTTGAAGTAATTGTACGAATATTAAGAATGTAGAAAAACGAACTAAAACAGTTTATTACACTAAATAAACTATTAAAATAACTTATAAAATAACACGCGATTGGTTTAAAGTTTATGGTTAAAAAATAAACGTTTTTATTGCTGATTGAATTTCCAATTAAAATTTCGTATAAACACACCGCTTACTAAAATGTATACTTTAGATAAATTATTAAATTTACAAGCTACTTCTTAAACTAAACTCTTATTATGAGATAGTTCAACACAGTTGAGGGGCCCGGAATTACGTTAAATTTTGTACAGCGTACCTTAGGCAACTTAAATTAAACTATTAAAATAACTTATAAAATAACACGCGATTGGTTTAAAGTTTATGGTTAAAAAATAAACGTTTTTATTGCTGATTGAATTTCCAATTAAAATTTCGTATAAACACACCGCTTACTAAAATGTATACTTTAGATAAATTATTAAATTTACAAGCTACTTCTTAAACTAAACTCTTATTATGAGATAGTTCAACACAGTTGAGGGGCCCGGAATTACGTTAAATTTTGTACAGCGTACCTTAGGCAACTTAAATTAAACTATTAAAATAACTTATAAAATAACACGCGATTGGTTTAAAGTTTATGGTTAAAAAATAAACGTTTTTATTGCTGATTGAATTTCCAATTAAAATTTCGTATAAACACACCGCTTACTAAAATGTATACTTTAGATAAATTATTAAATTTACAAGCTACTTCTTAAACTAAACTCTTATTATGAGATAGTTCAACACAGTTGAGGGGCCCGGAATTACGTTAAATTTTGTACAGCGTACCTTAGGCAACTTAAATTAAACTATTAAAATAACTTATAAAATAACACGCGATTGGTTTAAAGCTTATGGTTAAAAAATAAACGTTTTTATTGCTGATTGAATTTCCAATTAAAATTTCGTATAAACACACCGCTTACTAAAATGTATACTTTAGATAAATTATTAAATTTACAAGCTACTTCTTAAACTACACTCTTATTATGAGATAGTTTACAACAGTTGAGGGGCCCGGAATTACGTTAAATTTTGTACAGCGTACCTTAGGCAACTTAAATTAAACTATCGTTGCTTATGAAGTAGTGCTAAAGAGAGTTATTAAAAATTCTCTCCAACCAACATATTTTACAACAGAATATGAAGGAATTTATAGAAATATTTCAAATAAACTGATGGCTCCCACGTAAAACAACGTATCTGAGAATTTTGCCTATTAGACAATATTTATCTTATGTTATTTTAAGGGTATTATTACCTGAGTAAATTAAATTTAAATAAAAAATATATTTAGTTTTGGATTCGTAGAAAATTTAAACCCTAGCATAATTGAAACAATGACAATTTTATTAATCTTACCAATATTATAAATGCGAAAGTTTAGATGGATGGATGGATGTTTGTTAGAGTTTGTAGCCTAAACGGCTGAACGGATTTCGGTAAAATTTGGCACAGATGTAGAGGATAGTCTGGAAGAACACATACTTACTTTTGTTTTTAATTCCACGCGAACGGAATCGCAAGCGAAAGCTAGTATTTAATATTAAACAAATGTTGTTTATTACATTCATCAGTTTGAAATTAAATAACCAAAAGGAGATTATGTGATTGTGTATATTAGTCCCTTTTAAAAGCAATATAAAAAATTGATGACGGAACAGACAATGTGTAGAAATGTTGGTCACGTATACACAGCCTCTACACGTTCGCAACCGTTTTATATATTAAATAATAACGATTCTCTGATGCTACGTATGCAAACCAACAGAAGTGCCGATAAAAGAATGGGTAAGAATTTAGACAGGAAACTGACTTTCTTATTCAGAAGGATGTCTACCTGACTTGGACTAGAAGTTTGTTAATATTCAAAATGTAGTATCTTATCAAATGGAATATAAAAGTACTTGAAACTGAAGCATTATTGGTCTGTATCGAGGTGTTTATAATATTTGAAATACAGCTAAGACTGTCTACGTCGGATTTTAATTTGTAAAAATATGATTATAAAGTAAAAAGGGTTAATGCTATTCAGTATACAGTATACATTTACAGTCTCGGAATCTAATAAATGTTTTTTTTAAAAACAAAATTCAGCCGTGCGAAACCGCGCCGCATCGCTAGTTATACACAAAACGGCACAAACACATAAACTCTGTTGATGTTACGTGATAGCAATAATATGACAACATTTATTTAGTTTATCTGTATAAAGAAGCAAAAAAAAAACACTTTTTTCGATTAAGATGGTTGTTAATTTCTGTGCGTGCTAAATTTCAAATTTATCTAGTTATCTATTCAATAAATAAATAATCTACACCTTAAAAAACTGGAATAAAAGACATGAAACGTGCTATTATATCCTGACAACTTTGTGTCTTTACAACATATTGTAAGGAAAAATTTGAATAACAGTATGCGGAAATACATTTGCATGCAACTAATACAAAGATATATCGAACATTCTGTAATAAATAATTCATCCGGAACGAACAGAGGGCTTATCAAGAATATTCGTGTGAACGTTTTCGTAACGTTACGAAATAATTTGTATCAGAATTGTGCGGTGCCAATACCGGGTGTAAAGTACACCAACAAATCTCAGAAATTTTGTCGATGACATTACGAATACAATCTCGCCACTGTCACACAAATATTCGTGATAGACCCTCTAAGAATTGCGACATATAGTCTTCTTACCAAGAATTATTGAGACCTCGTATGCTTTATAACTAAACTATTGTACTATATTTCTATGACGAATACTGTTCGATTTTTGTAAAAATATTGTATCATGATTGATGCTGTAAATGCAATGTGTAATTTTACTTGAATGTCAATATTATAAACAAAATCGTCCAGCATTCTATGACATTCATTATTCTCTATAAACTATTAAAATACTAGCTTACGCTCGCGACTCCGTCCGCGTGATATTAGAAAAAAACAAAAGTTAGTAGCCTATGTGTGCTTCCAGATTATCCTCTACATCTATACCAAATATATCGAAATCCGTTCAGTCGTTTAGGCTACAAACTCTAACAAACATCCATCCATCTAAACTTTCACATTTATAATATTAGTATGATTATTATCTGTTATCTTAATTATCCTTAGGTATATTTAATTGGATAGAGGATTGATGCGGGCAAATTGTTTGAGCTATTTCAGTGAAATGAAGGATATCTTTGATCGACTGCGCGGTCCGTCCACAATAAGAGGCAGGCAATTCGTTACTTGTCTTGTATGATGATGGAAAGGGGATAGAATTAGGCATTAAAATAAAAATTCCACTCGAAATATCTGCTGTAAAGAATTTCATTATACTGTTACGCGACGTCTTTAGTCGCATTTGCCAGATATTTATATATTTAAAGCTATTTTTACATATTAGCATACTTTTTTTTGGTATTGGAAGAAGAGGGACCTTCTAAAGATTTTCGATTCGACCAAGTCTTCTGGGGTTGTGGGTTATGTGAGTTTTGACTTTTACTATAACCCCGCATCCTCGAGTATGATCAGAATCCCGTGATCTCCAAATGAACGCATCGGTGTCTGCACAACCCTGGTGCAGACTTCTTTCATGTCTTTGCAAACTACGGCAACTCAGGAGCACATATTTTTGCTGTATTCCCGGGACATCATCACACCTTGTTGCCTGAATCCATAGTGAACCAATGCAATGAATTTTGTAAAGTGATTGATTAGAATTTTCCTAAAGTCTGCATGATAATAAAAATATACCATGAATATCATTTCTTTTCAGTCTTCTTAGGAAGTTTATAAATTAAACTGTCCCTTACAGTTACCCTGTTCAGTAGTTTTTAGATAGTTAAAGACTTATGTATGTTTGCAATTTAATTAGCGAAGTTTTTAAATGTCTAATGTTTACAATTTTTTTTAATAAATTAGTACGAAATGAGAATCGGGTAAAGTTGTTTGTTGTGTACTATCAAAAACCGCAATGCGACGGATATATAAATCGGACTTCATTAACGCAAAGTACCGATTCCAGCGTTGACGATTGAACGCCTGTCGACTGACCAGTAGCAATTTAATTGCTTGTTTTCATCTCTTACGTATTAAATTGACATAAGTCTTATACAAAATAGAACTAAATAATTTTGTTTCTTAACATTTCTAGTAAATGTAAATGTTATATTCTTGTATGTAATTTAATCAAATTAGAATGAAAACTAAATATTTAAAGTTTAACAAACAGTAAACTTCTAAATTAAATTAAATCAATATAAACTTGCGAGAGACATTATTAGTTCGTTTTTAATAAACTTCTCAGTTTCAAAGGTTATGCATACTTTTGGCTTCGGAGTAAATTCGCTTACGCAGCGCGGGTTTCAAAGTCATTTGACAATAGTATTGAAATGGCATTATTTGTTGTAAAAGCGAAACCTTATTTCAAATATATAATTGCTTCGAAGTCACAAAGTTTAAAGGCACTTATTTGAGATGGGATAGAAAGCCTTCAAATAACATGAAGAAAGCTTTTAAATTAAATCAACGTTATTCAGGTTCTAAATTTAGTGCAATTATGTACATTGTAAAGTATATCATACTAATATTATAAATGCGAAAGTTTAGATGGATGGATGGATGGATGTTTGTTACAGTTTTTAGCCTAAGCAGCTGAACGGATTTCGATGAAATTTTGTATAGATGTAGAGGACAGTCTGGAAGAACACATCGGCTACTCACTTTTGTTTTTTTTTTTAATCCACGCGGACGGAGTCGCGGGCAAAAGCCATATTATAATAAAATTGGAGTGTCTGTATGAGCATGCATTTGCGGTAATACTATAGGCTACTTTTTTAAAACTAGTTAGCATAGAAATAAAATTACTTAATATCAAAGCTTTGTTTGAATTGATATTTTATTAAAATACAGTTATATGATTTAAGACGAAAACGTACAGTGAAACATTTACCGTGTGTATTATAAGTGAAATTCGAAAATCAAGTGTATAGCATAGTAATTTAAATCAATAGTTTCGTTTTACTTTAATTGGTAACTGTTTTCCAAAAATGTTATTATTATTCAAATGTATGATTAAAAAAATCTTTTGTACCCTTTGTCATTTCATCTATCTGTGTATTGTAGATAAAATGAAATTCAAATTAATTTTATCGGAAAATATAATACTAAAGTAATAAGTTGATTAAAGGTAAAGACAGCCGTAAAAGTAATTTGATAGCAATCCATTGGGAGCAAAGTTATATTAAATAATTATGGTCAAAAATCAAAATCATTAAATAAAAAGTAGGTATTAGCTGTCAATGTTGTTTACATTGTCGCTTTTTCCATCATCTTATTTGGATTTTGCATTTCTAGATGAACCGGAGGATGAAAACCTGGTGCGCCATCCCTACGGGAGTACGACAAGTTCGGGAAGAAGAAGAAGAAGAGGAAGAAGGAGAAGAAGAAGGGGAAGAAGAAGAAGGAGAAGAAGAAGGAGAAGAAGAAGAAGAGGGAAGAGGGAGAGGGAGATAATGATGATTGTAGTCCCTGTTTTGTCATAGGACAATATATAATATAAATGTTGCTGTAGTGAATTCCACGGTTACTGAATGGAGTTTGAAAAACACAAAATTATAATAAATACAGTTAGATAGCCGAGTAGTAGTTGATAAGTAGGTCAGTAAATTGACGCTCGTTTTATGAAAATGCATCGTTCTATCTGCGTCAAAACGAGCCATTTTATACAAACAAAGGCAACTGAAATTGAATTATTATTTGATACGTTGTAATTATACGTTTTGTTTTAACTATTTATCATAAATGAAAACTTCATTTATTTTTCTATCTTATTGCGGTTACAATATTGAAAAACTTGTATAAATGCGTATCATCACCCATCATCATCATCATCATCACCCTTGAAAAAATGGAGATAGTAATTAGTTTTAATTATTTTGTGTTTTGACAATGAAATATCACGGTTACACTTTTGTTTGTTGAATAGATATAGAATTTCAAGTTATGTCACGTTCAAAGGTATCGCATCGTCGGAAACCTTCAATATCGTTTGTAATGCATATACTCTTGTTGACGATCACTGCGTAAGATGTGTAAGTTGCGCAACATATAGTACAAATGACTATTTCTAGGCAACATACTAATTCTCCTTCACTTCCCATCATTTTCGAACTTCCCAGTATGATAAATTAAACGAAGTTTAGGCTAAGTGCCATGCGATCGGCCACCTCAAGCCCGGTGAATCTGTAAAAACTTATTCAAGGCAAACAGTGGCAAGTCAGTCACTAGTAACATCAGTATAATAAAGGTAAGTAATGGATCTTTATCGTTATTGATATGTAAACCGGTGATCTGCTTACTCGTTAGTTGCCTTATTTAATAAATAAAACTGTTCATGGTACTTTTCGGTTTTGGTCTTGTTATTTTAATCGATGTAATTATTATTTTTTTCATTTCACAATATTTTATTCTTGCCAGTAATTAAACGTCTAATGTGGTTAGTGTTTTTGTTTGCTTTGTGAACTTGAAACATTATGTAAACAAGTTCTTTGACGCGTTCTTTACTAGACCTGTTTGTAGTATACATCTCTTTTTTCCCTCGCCTTTTCGCGTTTTCATTAGACGATTAATGGCTTCAAAGGGTTATGTTGTAAACCCGTGCAACCTAGACCGCATTGTTGCTAGACTTTGACCTATATTTGTATTAAATAACCTTAAAATCAACATCATTTTAGTATTGGTTTTCGCTTTTTATCTCTAACTAGCTGTTCGCGTGCGGATACATCCGCGTGGAATTATAAAAACTTTATTTTATTGTTTACATTTTTCAAATTATCAATAGCAAATTTCAAAATGACATGACATGACAAAACTTAGCAATCTTTCTTTCTTGATGTTGGCAGCAACTTATGGTCTCTTTACCACATTAGGGTTTTTATCCAAAATATTTACTCCCTAAGTTTAATGGCGTGAAAATATATATTCTAAAGCATGGCGTAAGTGTAGGGCTTTTTATTAAAAAAAGAATTATTCAAAAATATGCTGTAATTGCTGACATCTTAGGCAACAAAGGAGGGTGTGTTTACACTTAATTATATAAAAAAAAAAAAGAAAAGAAAAAAAAAGAAGAAAGAAAAGAAAAGAAAATCATAGACATAGATCATAGCATAGACTAGCTGTTGCTCGCGAATTCGTCCGCGTGAAATTAAAAATATAATAAAACTAGCTTTCGCCCGCGACTCCGACCGCGTGGAATAAAAAAAAACAAAAGTGAGTAGCCTATGTGTTCTTCCAGACTGTCCTCTACATCTATGCCAAATTTCATCGAAATCCGTTTAGCTGTTTGGGCTAGAAACTCTAACAAACATCCATCCATTCATCCATCCATCCATCTAAACTTTCGCATTTATAATATTAGTATGATATATCACTCACTGATAACATAGCTTTTTAAGAAAAAAAAAATTGAAATCTGCGTAGTAGTTTTTGAGTTATTACAAGATATACAAAATTTCAAATATTGTCTCTTCAAAATATTAGTATAGATTTATCAGTCGACAAACAATGGTTTATTTTAATATCAATAAACCCAATTATCATGACACACGGTCAAGTATTGTCTGGCTTAGCTATTACAATGTGAGAAAGATTATTACAATTCTATTACTCGCAGCTAAAAGAAGTGCAATTTCCCTTGTCATTTTGAGCAAAATAAGTATCAAGCTCTCATGTTTAGATTTTGTAATTCTTTTAACGCAGTCTTATTTACTTCAGCGATAGTATCATGAACATTATTGTAAATGGCATGATATGTGTGAGTTAAAATAATGTACCGTAGTGTATTCGTTCCTGGTGAATGTAAAGAAATACAGTCTGCGATTTGAGTCTCCCTCTGTTTGCATACTGCAACGACTCATTCAGTCAGAACAAATAGACTCGACTGGGATGCAAATAGCTTCACTTTCCGTTAGTACGAGATTTTGATTTTTTTTCTTTCATTGATATTAGAGTAAAGAGTTACTTAAAAATACTTAAAGACTCATAGGAAAATACAGTCACATATAACTTTAAACTCGTGTGGTTTTTACAGATACAATCTTCGTAAGTCATGGGTTCTTACCATGATTGGTTTGTTTGAGCTCCAGATATTTCGGCACAGTTGCATGCGCCATGTTCAAGTCTCGTGTCTTACGAACATCATACGGTCATATTTATATTAAACTAGCTGTTCTCGTGTGGCTTCATCCGCATGAAATTACAAAAAACTGTATTTTTCAAAATTGTCATTTGTCCAATTCTCAATTGCAAATGTGAAAATACAATTTACCTTACTGTGGCAATTTTGCTTCCTTGATATTGGCAGCAGCTTATGGTCTCTTTCCTATATGAGGGTTTTTATCAAGTTTATTTACCCCCTAAGTTTAAAAGCGTGAAAATATATAGCCTAAAGCGTGAAGTAAGTGTAGGGGTTTTTATTAAAAAAAGAAATATTCAAAAATATGCTGTAATTGCTGACATCTTACGCCACAAAGAAGTGTGTGTTTACGCTTTATTATATTAGTATAGATATAGATGTTTAACCTATCTTCTAATATAATTTATCATGTTATCTATTTCCGATTCAACGGGAAGAGTATGGATATGACAGAAAAGATACGATACGGATATTCTTTACCATCCAGGCGAAGATGGCGCGGATCGTTAGTAATTTCAACACTGATGGAATTATAAACCGCATTTGAAAGAAGGAAATGATTAAATATAAGCACAAAGAAAGTTTTTAAGAATTCCTTACTCCATCCTGTAGCTGTTTAGCTTTACCCGGCTTGTTTATTTTGTGCTTTGCTGTTCGCAGGTGGATGGCGGAGCGCCAACTTGCTTGTTTAATTCTATTTTCTTGCAAATAAAGTTCCTACAGAATTCTAGGCAGTCTTTATATAATTTTGAAAGCATG
Organism: Papilio protenor; assembly: GCA_029286645.1. Taxonomy (NCBI): domain Eukaryota; kingdom Metazoa; phylum Arthropoda; class Insecta; order Lepidoptera; family Papilionidae; genus Papilio; species Papilio protenor. The sequence continues at coordinate 6,786,306 of JAGSMZ010000011.1, forward strand.
AAAATTTAATTTAAATAAATTTTTAATTTAATGAATGTTTACGTTTAAATTCTTTTTTTAAGTTAATAAGCACTAACCACATTATGAACTCTAAGATGTAAAGTTATGAAGATTTCTATTGAGTGTCAAGTGATATTTATCACAATACTTAAGCGGTCCCTTTTGTTAAATCATACTAATATTATAAATGCGTAAGTTCAGATATATGGATGGATGGATGTTTGTTAGAGTTTGTAGTCTAAACGCCTGAACCGATTTCGATGAAATTTGGTATAGATGTAAAGGATAGTCTGGAAGAATACATAGGCTACTCACTTTTGTTTTTTTAATGCCACGCAGACGGAGTCGCGGGTGAAAGCTAGTTAGGAATAACAGGCACTTAGCGGTTCCCTTAGGGTTTGATATTCTGTCTTTAATCGTCAGTTATAAAATCCTTTGTGTCTGTTGTTTTAAAATGCTTAATAAAATCGAATATCGATTAATTAATATTATTTTCTAATACAAAAACTTAATAGAAACCTCTTAATTGCAAAAGAAGGTTAACGTTCCATCAATCTGTGTTCAAAGAACATTGAGCTTGATTGAAGTTTCTTCAGCTAAATCCGACATTGAAAGAAACCACTAAAGGGGTAATCAATTCCATTAACGTTTAAATTGATTGAAACAATTTTAAAGACAAAAAATTAAACACTTACATAAAAATAAATATGTGACTATATCTAAACGTTACAAATCTATATCTATGCTAATATTATACAAAGGATTTTTTTTAAATTTTTGTATGTATTTAAATAAATAAAAAACTCCTGGGCCGATTTTAATAATTCTTTCACCATTAAAAAGCTACATTATCACTGAGTAACATAGGCTATACTTTTTACTTTTTACTATTTACTATTTTAGAACGAAGTTACTAGCAACAGCTGTTATAATATAAAATATCAGAAAGGTAACCTAAAATAATTTGGAGCTATAAAATAAATTTACATAGTAGTTTTCTACATACTTATAACACAACGAAAATAGAATCGTGCAAATACAACTGTCATCAAGAAGTTATTTTAACGTATTCATTTCTGTAGCCTTTAAATTTGCATAGAGCGGATTCAAAAGAAAATCAATATTTCGAACTCTGCTCTCTAGAATTGGCAATGGTTTACATTACTATACGTCATAGCAATTCAATGCGTCAGAGGTAATGATGGCTCCAGTGTTATAGTGGACCTGGAGAGGAATTCTTGGGTCCTAACCCAACCTATTTCGCGTATTCGATACTATCATTGTTGTGTTCGATTAAAACAATTTTAATCAGTACTTAATTCGCGTTTTTTTTTGCACGGAATCAATGTATTGAATTACAATTAATTTATTTGATTAATGCTTTCATTAAATGTTTTATTAATTCATGTATTAACACAGTAATTATATTTTGAACTCGATGTAGTTAACAGGTTATTGTTGTATTTAATAAATAATGCGAAGTCTGTTTTTGCTGATATTATTTTACACCAACTTTAAGTTAGTTTTATAATTGTCGTTATTAAATAGTGGGTACCAAAAATAACATCTTATTCAAAAATGTGTTAATCTGACATTACTCAGATTAGTATTATAGATTAGTCAAAGATGGATGGATGTTTGTTAGAGTTTATATCTCGATGAAATTTGGCATAGATGTAGAACATAGTCTGGAAGAACACATAGACTACTTAATTTTTCTTTTGTAATTCCACGTGGATAGAGTTTATATCTCGATGAAATTTGGCATAGATGTAGAACATAGTCTGGAAGAACACATAGACTACTTGATTTTTCTTTTGTAATTCCACGTGGATAGAGTTTATATCTCGATGAAATTTGGCATAGATGTAGAACATAGTCTGGAAGAACACATAGACTACTTGATTTTTCTTTTGTAATTCCACGTGGATAGAGTTTATATCTCGATGAAATTTGGCATAGATGTAGAACATAGTCTGGAAGAACACATAGACTACTTGATTTTTCTTTTGTAATTCCACGTGGATAGAGTTTATATCTCGATGAAATTTGGCATAGATGTAGAACATAGTCTGGAAGAACACATAGACTACTTGATTTTTCTTTTGTAATTCCACGTGGATAGAGTTTATATCTCGATGAAATTTGGCATAGATGTAGAACATAGTCTGGAAGAACACATAGACTACTTAATTTTTCTTTTGCAATTCCACGTGGATAGAGTTGCGTCTGAAAGCTATGTTATAAAGTGTTGCTGGTCACTTAGTCGTTTAATTTATGAAGATACGAAATACTTGACTAGTAAATTATACTCAAAGGGAAGTGTGAAAGTCTAATTAGTTTCGAGAGCGGCAATGTACGTTCGTACGTTAAATTTATACGTTTCGTGGCGTGAACTTTGAAATTATTAAATACTACTCGTATACTATAAATACTGTATTGCTGTAAAACATATTTTCTCAAAACAACATAGTAGTTTCAGATATAGATAACGTAAACGTACAGAGAAAGAGTTCTTCCTTGTTATTGTCACATTTTAATCTTTACTTTTTTATTTTATTAGCTGTGTCTGAGGACACTCCTAACTCCGAGCCCTTCAGTAGGGACGTATAGAGGGCTGATGATGATGCTTAAAGTAAGCTTAGATGGTTATTTTTTTTTATAAGAGAACGGAGCAAACGCGCTGAGGGAACACCAAGGAGATCAAAGACGACTATGGACATTGGCAATACCAGAGGAACTATAGATGCTGTTATTGTTGTGTTTTATTTTTTTATCTGTACGTCTTACTCAGATTATGCTTTTGTTAGCTATTTTATCAAGCAAACGTAGCACATATGACGTCATAAATTTGCATAGCACTAATTCGCTTTTAATACCTTCCTATGCAATTCCCCTTTGTGAGTTGTGAAAATCTAATATCGATGAAAATAAATATTATATTGAATTCACAATCAAAAATTGAAACTAGTTTATATTTCCGTTAAATCGAGCAATCGAATTAAAATATTTTTGAATTCATTCTACATCAACGGAATGCATTCGATGGACGGTTTGCTCTTTCAAATTAATTTGATCGTCGTGTTCATTTCAATGTTATTTAACCTAGTATAAATCACAAATTTTTATTTCAAAATGAACAGACATTTTGTCTTTTGCAGGTGAAGGGTTAACATTTTATATATTTTATATGTGCATACGCCCAGTTCTAACGGACTGTTTTAATTGAACAGTTTGACACGTAACATCCAATCCATCCTTACTTTCTTCGGACTTCCTCTGCTTTTGTTGACATTTAAATTCTAACGTCAATATTTTGCGGTTAGCAGTTAAAAGACATTTATAAGGATATTTTTAAACTTTTCTACATTTTAGACATTATTTTATTATAATATAATTTCGCTATTGAAGTAGATTGTATTTGTTAAAGTTAATGATCTCTTACACCAAGGTTTATGGCCCATTTTTCTAACAATTATGTCAATTTGACGACGTTAAAAAATCATACGGAGCCTTATAAAAGTTGATAATTAACAAAAGAGTAGCTCCATTAGCACTTTTTAAATTATGCATTAAAATTTATTTTGAAAGAATGAAAATCAATGATTGATAGGGTAATAAAACATTTTTTTTGTCAAGTAATTTTACCTATAAAAAATCAGCAAAGGTAATAAAGTTAATTAACATTGTAGAATAGGTGAACATTACTGTTAATTAGCTGAACGGATGTCGATGAAATATGGTATAGATGTAGAGGATAGTCTGGAAGAACACATAGGCTACTCACTTTTTTAATTCCACGCTGACGGAGTCGCGGGCGAAAGCTAGTAAAATATAATTTCTATTAAAGTAAGGAAGTAACTTGTCACCTCAGAATCAGTTGATATTTATGAGTTAGCATATAATAGCTTATTTACTAACAACATTTGAAGAAGACCCGATACAAATATAAATTCTATTTTTAAATAAATTTCTATCAACTATTATAATAAAAGTAAAGGAAATCTTTTGTAATTATAATTTTCGTTCTACATTTTATATGACGGCTTAATAAAGCATATTTCTACGTCTGTCGCGCACTATACAAGTGCTGTTAAGAAAATTAAATCACGTTCCTGGAAACTATTTCTTTACTAAAATATAATCTCACTTCAGTAATTCAACTTTAAAGATTACGTTTGTTTCACTCATTTATCTAAACTTTAATGGTATACTTGAAGGATGTTTGATTTAATATTACTTACTAAATAGAGATAGCTTTAATAATTAGCATAGTCATCGATTCAACACCTAGGCCTGAACTAGATTGGATATACTTAGTGAGAAACGTCATGATGAGTTAATTGGCTTTATCTACTACTAGCATTCGCATGGGACACCGTCCGCGTGTAAAAAAATCAAAAGTAGCCTGTGTCCTTACAAACTATCCTTTACATTTATGCCAAATTTCATCGAAATCCGTTCAGCAGTTTAGTCTACAAACTCTAACAAACATCCATCCATCCATCTGAACTTTCGTATTTTTATTTTATGCCAGATTTAGGGTACTTATACTCAGAAAGCTCACTTTGAAGTTATAACTAATTTCCTAGTACAAGTTATCATACTTCATACTAATATTATAAATGCGAAAGTTTAGATGGATGGATGGATGTTTGTTAGAGTTTGTAGCCTAAACGGCTGAACGGATCTCGATGAAACTTGCCATAGTTGTAGAGGATAGTCTGAAAGAACACATAGGCTACATACATTTTATTTTTTTAATTCCACGCGGACGGAGTCGCGTGCGAAAGCTAGTTAGTAATAAAACATCAGTATCAGCGTTAAAGTGTAAATAGAAATTAATGTAAGTTTCAGAAGGAATTTCATTATGTTCTCCCAGCGCTAGGGAGAGGCGGTGTCGTGACGTCACATTGCTATTTAATAATTTATCAATAACTACGTCGTACCGAATCTCAAAGCAATATGTATGGCGAGAATTTTGTCTCATGTCGTATATTTAGAAATTTTATTTCATACTAACTGTTCGCGTGCGGATTCATCCGCGTGCGATTGCTGACATCTTAGGCAACAAAGAAGTGTGTTTACGCTTTATTATAATATAGTATAGAGTATAGAAGTATACATAATATTTCATATGTAATTATTCGGGGTTCTAAGCTTGGGAAGGCGTTTCGCATCATTGCACTAAAAAGTAAAGAAAACGCGGCTGTACGCACAGAAAACCATGACTTATTGTCAAGTTCCACCTGAGCTGAACGTGCGAGCGAGAGCCTGGAAGCGACAGTGAGACAAGATAGGCATGAGCGTTCGATTTATGACGTTATCAGTTAAAATTATCATCTAAAAACCTACAATCATTTTTATACTGTATCTGTTTAAAGACTAAAAATATGTAGGTACTTTTTATTTAAGAAAGTTTACAGAATTATTATCTCTTAAAAAACAGACAGAATGTTCTCCAAACAAATATGTCAAACTGTAAGCCCTTATTTAACGTCTCTCTCTAACTGTAACATTCTATAGAACATTTCTACACTTATCATAAAACGAACATAAAGCAATTTCTGGACTGATTAACCGAAAGTTTAAAGTTTAAGACGAGGGGTGGTCTTAAAATAAATTCACTTTGCAAACTTCGAAGACTTTTAAAGTTAAAACTATTATTATTTTAAAGTTTTGAGCCGGGCGAGCAGTTTTACTTAGTTTTCATCTGATGTCTGATCCAAATAAATTGTAACTTCAAGTACCACAAATGCACGCTCATTTACAGTTTAAAATTACATCGTTTTAAAAATTACAATCTCAGTCAGTTTTATTATGAAAACCTTATAAAGGAGCTATCAATGAACTGAACTATTATTTTCTTATTGCTGCTAATTCGATATTAATATTATAAAGATGAATGGTTTGAATTTTTGTATGTAACATATAAACTTAAAAACTACTGGACCAATTTAAAATGTTCCAATGCCATTAGAAAAACACTATCACTGAGTAACCAATTTTTATTAGATAATTTTTTTCGTGAAGACGAAGTCGCGGTCAAGAGTTTAAGCTAAGTTTCATAATAATTGTACAGCTGCTGGTCAGCAATAGAAGTTTAAGAAAATATAGCTGTATTCAGATGTTTAAATAATTATTTAAGCAGATCCTTATGACATATTTTTCATACTACGAGTACATCTCACTTAAAGGCTCCCCTAGCGACCGTTTAAAAATATTAAAGATAGTCTCAGAGTATTTTAAAAGTGAGTGAAGCCAAAAAATATTCAATTATATCATACTGTCACGTTGAAGCTTTCACGAGACATTTTTATAATGTTCTCTCGTATTTCATCGCAACCGCAATTTCAATAAGATCAAAAAGAATGTAATGAAATTCCCTGGGTTCAGTTTCGTTCGATTAAAGTGACAATTTCTTTTCCTACACACAAATCACATTTTTATTATAAAAATGTAACCTGTGTGGCAGAAATGCGAATGTTAAGATGGATGTGTGGGGTAACACGAATGGATAAGATACGAAATGAGTATATTAGAGGAAGTTTGAGAGTAGCCCCCGTAGTAGAGAAGGTAAGGAGTAAAAGGTTAGCATGGTATGGGCATGTTATGAGGAGGGATGAATCGCATGTTACAAGGAGAACGTTAGTTATGAGTGTGGAAGGGTACATCGGTAGAGGTAGACCTAGGAAGAGATGGATGGATTGTGTAAAAGGTGACATGATCAAAAAGGGAGTGATGACTGAGATGACGTATGATAGTGTTATGTGGAGGACAAAAACCTGTTGCGCCGACCCTACGGGAGTAGGATAAGGAGATGATGATGATGATGATGATGAACCTATAAGTATGTAGCTTTAATATTTACAAACTTTTAGATCTATTTGACAAATCATTGTTAAAACATTATAATAGCTTCTAAGAAAATATTTACGTCATGTAATTTTAAATTTCACTCTGAAACAGCAATATTCCATTAAATATGCTATTTGAACTAGTGCGTGTCAGCTGCGACATCTATTGCATTTGGAAGCGAGCAAAATGGCTAAGTTACTGTTGAGTGATATAAAGAGTCTTCTGCGCTGTCGGTGAACTAGAAAGATGACACATTTTAACGCGGCATAATAGTTTAGACAATTTGCATAAAAATATAAAATAACTCAATTATTCGCTATTTAATTTTGTATAGAATTATAAAATATAGAATTTAAAATCTTACTAATATTATAAATGCGACAGTTTAGATGGATGGATGGATGTTTGTTAGAGTTTGTAGCCTAAACTGCTGGATCACGTTAAAATTTGGCAAAGATGTAGACGGTGGCCTGAAAGAACACATAGGCTATTTACTTTTGCTTTTTTATTTAATTCCACGCGGACGGAGTCGCGGGCGAAAGCTAGTACAACATAAAATTCACGCTCGTAACCTAATGTGGTAGGCAAAGATTATGGAATTCTATTTGGCGATTCTTGCACTTCTCTTATTATAAGAAGACCATCTTATAGTAGTCTATATGAGATGTTTTAGGACTTTATTTATATCAACATATCTTTAGACTGTTTAACTGACTGTTCATATCTGTATATCTGTAAAATTATATTAAATAAAAAAAAAATTGACTCTTAAATGCATGATGGTGAATTTATAGATCAGTTTTTTCTCTCTTACACAATAAACTATTTAAAAAATCTTTATTTTTCCCTTAATGTATGTTTTATTTTAAAATTCACTTGGTGTTCACGTCCAATATAACATCAATGCACATAAAAGCTTACATAATAACTTTCCGAATCCCATTTCAAAAGCATTCGAAAAACTTATGATTGCGAATCCAAATGAACCTAGAGTCGGAGAATTTTATGTTTTAAATTAGAAAATTCTTTTGACGCGGCATTAGTAGAGTTTCCAGGAGACTCTTTAAAAGAATTGCTACGGAAATGGTCTTTAATAACATTTTCTGTCATGTTCTTTTTTATTGCTGTAACTATAACATTTTTACAATGGGATAGAGCAGTTGTAACAAATATAATAATTTAACAAATACGTTTACTTTTCTCTTGCCTTGAAATATCAGTAATGTAACAATTGTATTATTATTTTCTCTCTATATTTTAAAACCAGTAGAGTTATTAAAATGTGTTATTAAATAAGTGTTTGGATAATCTTAATTCATAATAAACAAAACATCAATTTAAACTTTCCATTAAACACTTAAACGTTCAATAAAAGAACTTTGTAAGTTCTCTCTTATTTCTATTATATATAATTAGCTGTTGCTCGCGACTTCGACCCAGTGAAATAAAAAATAAAATAAAAAATATAGCCTATGTTACTCACAGATAAATTACCTTTCTAATGATGAAACAATTTTTGAAATCGGCCCAGTAGTTTTAACGCGAATCGAATACATACAAAAATACAAAGATATAAATCTTTCCTTTTTATAATATTAGTATAGATAAAGATATAGATGATCAATGGTACAAAAATAAAGGTTAATTTATATTTTACCTTAGCACCAATATTGTCTGCAACCTCACTGTCGGGATGTAAGAATTATAGCGCAATAACTCATGCGACCTTCATTATTTGAGAAGACACAACCTTTTAAGGTTTCCAATAGTTTTACTTACAAACGTTATATTTTTATACTTATTTTCTTAACACAATTTTCGCTTAAAATGTTTAAAACAAAAATTGAGTATAGATTGACCCTTAAATTACACTAAGCGTGATATTATCTCATATTATTGTGTCATTACATCTAGATCAATATAGATCTAGATTTGGCATAGAGAAATTTGGCATAGATGTAGAGGATAGGCTGGAAGAACACATAGGCTACTCACTTTTGTTTTTTCTAATTTCACGCGGATGTCGCGGGCGAAGGCTAGTAATATTATAGGGAGGAAAGATATGTATTTTTGAATTTACGTATGTATTGAAATAACTCAAAAAGCCAATTTTAAAAATTCTTACTCCAGTAAAAAGCTATGTTATAAGTGAGTTACTTCACAATTTTTTTTTTAATTCCACTAGAACGAAGTCGCAAGCAACAGCTAGCCTGTTATATTTATAGAATCATTTTATTAATTAAAACGATACTCGGACTTTATTATTGGCTTTATTATTTTTCATTATAAGACATAAGACTTTATTATTCACGATTATTGGCTTCCAAGAAAAAGTAGTGAGAAGCTTTTATTAATTAGTTAGTTAGTCAACTTTCAATACACATTTCAAGAAAATAACGTGATACCAATCATCACTGTTCATGATTCTGAATTAAATATTGATATTTGTTTCATAATTGTAGTACATAACAATAGTTTTTAGATATATTTCATTGTTTTGTTTCTAAAAGGCTTTTAATTGAGTGGTATTTTTTCTCTAACTTCATCCTTAGTGGTTAATCATTACTTCTTGGTATTCTTACGTAAGGATAATGCCCAGTAGTAAAAAATACAAAAGCTTTTACGAGTATATTACGGTAATGGGACGGGCAGGTATAAAAATACAAGGTTTTATAAACACACTCTTTACTAGAGAAAGTTTTTATGGCATTACGTATTCTTAGAGTTGGTTTGAAGTTAATTAAATAAGGTATAATTTTGTTTTTATTTTAAAAATATTGGCAAGTAAATTAGTTTTCATTTCTGCGATAAAATTATGTGGGTGTAGTTGTTTAGCTGAGAGCATGCGCACACCTGAAACTAAACTATCTCTCAACTGTTTTATCGCGCTTTGATTCCTATGAGCTTATATGGAGTTGTGCAAACAAACAGTTGAATTGGCAGCGAAACAATCGGCAATCGCACATCAGCTGTGCGATAGTTTAGTTAAAGGTGTGCGCCCGCTCTTACACAAAACTAGCTGCCACACGACTTGACGTTGATACCATACAACCGTGGTATCACGGCAACCATAATGTAGTGAGAGTAGACACTGTCTTTTATGGTTATTTAAACTTTTAATAAAACGCTTATAGGGTCATAATGCCGATGGCAAATACGAGATTAGATTAAAACTTATTTTTTTAAAAGCTCATTTTAAAAGTTCATATATTTTTATCCATAGTTAAGTATACGTAATCTTTGAGCTTATTATGAATGTTAATTTCAATTTCATTAACTTTTAAACTTAACGTAGAAGCGAATGACATTGCGCTATGAAATTTAAAAAAGGCTTCTTAAAATTTTTAATCGTAATGAAGTTTAAAACTTTTTACTCTACCACTATTATGCGTTTATGGATTTAAAAAACTTAAAACCTCTTGAGCCGCAGATGGAGTTAAAGGTTTTATCTACGTTTTTATGCAGATAAGAGGATAAGTACAATGCCATTTAGATTTTTTTACTTATAATGTCATCAACCTTATCCTATACTCGTAAGGTCGGCAACAGGTTATCGTCCTCCAGGTTAATCTATCTTATATCATCTCCGTGTTTACTCCCGTTTTGATATGTCACCTTTGACGCAATCCATCTCTTTTTACATACAATATTGTTTAAATGTAACGCGTTTTTAAGTCTTTTTTTATTTTCTTTTTATATTCTGATGGGTATAATCTACGTTATCGTTATTTCAGTATTGTAACTTAATTAAGTCATTTTAGCGAATGGCACTAGAGTATAGTATTATGCTGTGAAAATAGGTTCGGTTAGGTTTAAAGACTTTATTCTCAAAAATGCGAAACTATTTACTATAACTCAAGTATTACACAATTCGAATTTTAGTTTAAAAAATGTAGTGTTTGATTTTCTATTGACAACGTAATTGAATTGTCAATTGATGTCCAACGTTACAGAACTAATTTTGTGGCGTATATGGCTAGTCGGCAACAAACAGGCGAAACTGTTTACACAAATTAACATTTCAGCTAATGTGCCAATTAAAAATACTGAATTTTAAATAATAAACAATGCTTTAATGTAAATTTATAGGCTATTTTTATTTTAATAAATATAACTAAACTAAGCTATCGCCAGCTAATCCGTCAGTCTGGAATTAAAAAAAGTAAATAGCCTATGTGTTCTTCCACACTATGCTCTACATTAATGCCAAATCTTATCGAGATCCTTTCAGCCCTTTTGGCGACAAACTCTATCAAACATTCATCCATATCTAAATCTTTCGCATTTATAATATTAGTAAGATTAATCTAATCTGATCCATGTTCATAAGGATTATCCAATAAAGTATATTATTCTAAACATCCATGAATCAGTTGCACGATAAAAACAGCTGAAGCTAAATGTGCGTCATTTTGTAAATGGCCCAGACTGCCGTAACGAGAGTAATCTGCAATTCAAATATATTATTTACGGTATTCGTTTTTGTAGCTTCATTTGTACAAAAATATAAAAGATTCAATTATTATCTATCTATCATCCTTCATACTTACTATACTTACTTATTTACTAATATTATAAATGTGTAAGTTTAGATGGATGGATGGATGTTTGTTAGAGTTTGTAGCCTAAACGGCTAAACGGATTTCGATGAAATTTGGTATAGATGCAGAGGATAGTCTGGAAGAACACATAGGCTACTCACTTTCGTTTTTTTTAATGTCACGCGGTCGCAGTCGCGGGTGAAAGCTAGTATTTAATATTATAAAAAGTAAACGTACACTTCTTTGTTATGTAGGATGTCAGCAATTATAGTAAATTTTAGAATAATCCTTTTTATTATAAATTACTCGTCTACACTTACGACACGCTACAGGCTATATGTTTTCACGCTATTTTAATTAGTGAGTACATTTAAAAAAATAGGCCTGGCGAAAAAGGGATAAAAACTACAGGCCAATAGCAGCAAGATTGCCATTGTAACGGTAATTGTCAGCCAATGTTAAAAGCATTCGTTGTCATTTAATCATTTGTATTTTGTTATGTTCAAATAAAAGTTTTACGGAAACGGGAACAGCTAGTAGTAGAATTAGAACGCCAAAGTCTAAATAACATCTAAAATATAATGTCAATTCATGTCAAAGTGCAAGCAAAAAGTCTCATATAAGTCATTTTTATTAGTTTTTAGTTCGTTCTTAGAACACCACATTAAGGAGCAAGCGATTGTAGGTAGAGCTTTGTTTTTGTGTTCGTACAAACAAGAGCAAGACAGATGCCGTAGAAATGCGGTCATTAGGGAAAACGTTACGTATAAATGACAGGTTGTTCATATAGCTCTCATTCTTTATTAGACTTGTTTTTATATGAGCAATATATAGCTTGCACTAATCATCTATCTAAATATCTTATACAGACATTCACATTATGACCTGTAATTTATTATTAGCAATAGAATATTTGTATTTGTATTGGACATTTCAAATTATTCCCAACCGTCACCCCGCTCTGTCCCCACGTGGGGACAGATGAGAATAAAAAGTTTCATCCGTCTCACCTTTTGCGACGAGGGGACAGTTGGAACTTATTTTATTTCTTATCGGCATCTGTCCCCACGTGGGGACAGAGCGGGGTGACGGTTGGGAATGATCCGACAATTCAGGGTAAGGTTTATGTAAATTGTTCTCAAAAGTTTTGTTACGTAAATTGGAAAAAATATATGCTACGCTGATTGTTAAGTGGTAACATAATACAATACTGTAGATAAAAATGACGTAAACGATTTCTTGATAAACCGTGCGAAGCCGTTTAATGTATAAATTTGTTAACTGGTTCACTAACAATCTCAAAAGCATTATACTTCAGTTAATCAAACCACTCCAGCAAAGTAATGTTTATATTCTCGGAATGAGTCTACAGTATCCTGGTCCAACTAAATGAATTCTAATAAGTGAGGTGAGCTAGGTAACGGTAAAACCATTAAAATATGAAATGTTTTAGAAAGCATTTTATTTAAATAGTCGCTGGTTTTCTGTCCCCGAAATAATACTAGGAAAGGTTCGTTAAATATTTATTCAGAATAGAGCTGACATCCAAAACTTTTCGCTATGAAAACAAATGTTACTAAATCTAACTAAATTATTATCTCAAACTACAGTGCTAAAAAATGTTATAAGTCCGGCAATTTTTACCGTACAGTAGATTCGAACAGTTAAAACTGAAGGTGTGCAGTCAACTTTGGACTGTACAGTTCAACTGATATCATGTGTTGCGGATGTCCATGGGCGTCGTTGACCACCTCGGTGTTCTCGCCGCTCGTTTGACCCCTTTTATTAATTAAAAAAAAAATTGCCCACAAACGTCAGTTTAACTGTACAGTTCGACTATTCGTGATTTAGGCGATCCTCTGCTGCACCCTCATACTATAAAAAGCTAGTTAGATGTATTACAAACTGGACTCGGTGCCTAGTAGAAATAAATCGTAGATTCATTTTTTTCCCATTTTTACAGACTATTGATGTTCGATACCTTTGATCCAGTGATATAAGTAAAATTATAGAGTGGTTTTCCTATTTTACTAATCTTACTAATATTATAAATGCGAAAGTTTAGATGGATGGCTGGATGGATGTTTGATAGAGTTTGTAGTCTAAACTGCTGAACGGATTTCGATGAAATTTGGCATGGATAGAGGGTAGTCGGTGAAGAACACATAAACTATAATAGTTTTTTTTTAAATTCCACGCGGGCGAAAGCTAGTATGTCTATATATCCTTAAGGAATATTTTCAATTCGTATGATTGATGTGACATTTCGATCGTATAACTAGTATAACACGAATGATCTTAATCCTTATGATGGATTGCGGGTTTGTTTTAAAAGAGTGTTTCCATTGTCGAAACACTTGTATAAAAGTATTCTCAACTCTTACATTATCTTTGAAATAAACAAAGACAATAGTATTAATACAAGCGAGTAATGTAACTACTGTTGTACTGTAGAACCTAAGAACGGGCGCACACCTTGGACTAAACTATCGCACAACCAAAAAATCGAGTAGTGCGCACCTATAAGCTCTTAGGAATCAAAGCGAGACTAAACAGTTGTGCGATATTTTAGTTTCAGGTGTGCGGACACTATTAAGCTACCATTTTCATTGCGGTTCTTTTGAGTGACGTTAATAACTTATAATTAGGTTGCCGGAATGACCGTTCGTCACCATTTTACATAGAAATAACATAGGTTAGCTTTTTAATATCGAGTTCATTTAGCATATAAATGGTTTCAGTAATATTTTGTTTATTTCTTTTATTTTATTCGATAAGAAGTTTCAGAACTTCCGTTAGCCTAATTGAATTCTTTTAGATTGGTTATCGCGCCATCACGATACGCTTAAATTTTCTCACGTAATATTACTTTTTATAAGTTTTATTTAACCATTATAACACAAACTGGAAGATTTATGTGATTGAGTTTAATATATGCAAATTAAAATTACCTCGTAATTAAAACTCAGATAAACAAATACGACAGTTAAAATGTTTTTAACACTAACTCGTAAGATTCCTGTTAGTTTAGTGTCAGTTTTTAGTTTTTTTTTTTATTTAAAATATCTAAAGTCAAAAATTTAACTGTAAGTGGAATAATCGGCGTTAAATTTGGAGCGCTTAAATTGAAGTTAGAACAAAGCTTTCTACTTAGCGGCAGTTCATTTAAAACATAAATGCAGTTGAAACGATTTTCGTGTTTAACGTTTAAACGTAACGTTCCGCACATGCGAGTAAAATTAAAAATAAACTCACAAACATGAAAAACTATTTTAATAATTAACAAGTGAAAGAAATATATAAAATTTGTTATCATGAACAGTCGAGGATATGTGTTTCCTACGTTTTTCGGTAAAATGTCATTTGACGCCCACAATGCAATTAGGTAGGAAACTTGTCATAGCAACAAACATTAGTACAAAATTATAGCTTTTATGGAGACTGAATAATATTTGCTACATTGCGTACAAATTTCCGATTACATAATATTAAATAACAATTTACTAACCTTTTAATGCATCATTGTATTGTATAATATAATCTATACTTCTATATCTATACTTATACTATAAAGAGGAATTTTTTGTATTTATCGAAATAATTCAAAAACTACTGGGCCGATTTTAAAAAAATCTGTCACCGTTAGAAAGGTAATTTATCTGTGAGTAACATAGGCCATATTTTTTAGTTTCACGTGGACGAAGCCGCGAAGCAACAGCTAGTCCTGTTATAAATCTTATACGAACGTGTCAAATTGATTCCCGCCGAATATTAAATGATCGTAGAGGTACTCGTATCAGAGTAGTTAGTATCAACACTGAAGATCGCGTCGCGCGCACCCCGTAGCCGCCAGTCTTCGCGTAGACGCGTAGCAAACGCACGTCCGCTACGCGCGCTCGAGCTACGTTACGTAGCAAAGTAAAATGTTCCAACCAAATTAGTTCACGTGTTGTTTTTAAAAGGGCTAATAATTTTGTTTCGTGAAATTACATATGTGTTATTATTAAGAGTGATTTATTAAATATTTTAAGCTTGTAAAATATAAATAAGTTATAATGTTTAAAAAATTTAGTGTTGTGGTTAAAATAACTATATTTCTTCTAACACTGCAAGGTGATTTTATTTTGAATTTACTGTGTGTTCGTCGTTTTTAATAATATAAAAATTAATTGTGTTAGTTTCTTGATATTTGACTGATGATTTAAAAAGTGTTAGAGTGCGCGTACACTTTTGACTTAACTATCGCACAACTGTTTAGTCGCGCTTTGATTTCTATAAGCTCATATGGAGATACGCACACTACTCGATTTTTAATTGTGCAACTAAACAGTTGAATTGGCAGCGAAACAATCGACAATCGCACAACAGTTGTGCGATAGTTTAATCAAAAGTGTGCGCCCGCTCTTAGTATTTATTTTCAACAATAGTAAATGGTAGAAAATTTTACAACTTAAAATAAGTTCGTGACTATTTTCGATTAGAAATATTCCGAAGGTGCGCAGGTGATGCTATTATAAACAAAATCTATGTTATAGAGAGACAGATTAAAACGCAGAAACTTATATTAAAACTAATAATTTGGAATGAAACAGAAAATATGGATTTTCTTTTTATGTAACATACTTCGTTATACTTTGCAGTTATCTGCGCTTTTATACGTAGTGAAGCTTTTGTGAGCCAGATTTATTCACTTATAAGGTTACTAAAATACGTAGACTTAGTAGTAATACATTGAGCGGTAATTCTAGTATTTCAGAACAGAAAAATGTAAAGATTCATTTTTCAGAAGTTGTTCTGTAGACTTTTGTTCTTACAAAGCTTTGGAATTAACAATGAAAAAGAAACACAAACAAAACGGAGATTGAAATACCCTTTAGCGATTAATTAATCGCTCCGTTGAGTTCACTTTGAGAACTTACGTATGATGTGTATGGATAGAACAGGGACTCGGAATGTGAGGCAGTTAGCATTTAAGTGTACACTTGGTGTATACTAGAATTACAGTTGGATTTCATAATTAGCTGTTTACAGAGGCTCTATCATTCATATCAGCGATATTAGAAAGCATGGGAAGTTAACGTAGATTTGATGGTGCAGGAGACGCATAGGAAGGGGAAATATCCTTTTTATGTGCGTCTCCTCCTCCGTCGATCAAGGGTAGGCAACGCATCCGCTATTGCGAATGTCTATGGGCAGCGGTCGCTTCGCCATTTTGGCGGATTTAGGTGGCCGATTGCTGGTTTGCCACCTTATGTTAAAAAAAAAGTTGCGATATGTACAATATTTGTATGAGATTTGGTGTACTTTTATCAGGTCCTGAGCGAGATAATAAGATTTTTGCGGCGCCAGGGAGTAAAGTGCACCAACAAATACCATATAAATTTTGTCGATGACGTTACACATACGTTCTTTGTCACGCAAATGTGATAATTCCCCACTTATAACAATAATTCAGATGTATCAATCTTATAGTGATTTACGACTAGAGTTAGACTTATATTAATTCATATTGTTGTCTATACTTTGTCAATGAAAATGTATACATTTTAAAACATTATTCAGAATGAATTTCGAACTATAATTTAACCTTTCCGTTAATTATTGTTCGAATAAATTATAATTAATTTTGTCATAACAAATAATTAACATGTAGATTAAAATAAAATTGTGTCCATTCATACTGATAACCTACTCGTAGTTTAACACACTTAATAGAGATAAACTCTAAAAGACAAACACGTGTAAGAAAACATTCTAAAATATACGTCTTGTCATGTTCATATCTTGTTTGTCACCGAACAAAAATGACTGATCCCTAAATATATGAATAATTTCGAAATTCGTAACCCAGGAACATAAGTTAAAAGAACGAACTTAATGATGCGCTTAATTTATTTATGTATTTTTATACTAGTGCGTATGCTCTCAAAGAGTTGTTAACAGTTTAGGTTGATAAATATCATCATCATCATCACTAACTTACTATATGTCCCCACTGAGGAGCTCTGATCCTACCCTAATAAGGGGTGACTAGGCCATAGTCACACGCTGGCGCGGGTTGGTTGACTTCACACATATCTTTGAATTTCTTCGCCGATATGTGCAGGTTGCATCACGACGTTTTCCTTCACCGTAAGAACGTCGGGTAAATTATGTACATATGAAATTCGAAAATTCGAAAATCACATTAGTACATTGCGGGATTCGAACCCAAGACCGGTAGATTACAAGTCAAGGGCTCAAACCCCTGAGCCACCGACGCTAAATATAGTAATGTAATATTTAAATACATGTGTTAAAGTAAATCTATGATATGAATCTTAACTTCGAAGTAAACACTTTAAACATAATAAATAGAGATAAAAGTAATTGCGTTGTGACCTACGGGGTTAGCCAGAGATTACAGATACGTTATTTTGCACGACCCCTGTGTACATCTCGTGTTACCCACACAATTATATAGCTAACTTTTGCACATTTATAATATTGTTATCGCTTATAACCTCAAATGATACAACTACGTAAATTATCATTACAAATTAAAACAAAAACATTACAACTAACTTATTGATTAAAAACAAAGAAAAATTAGTAATCAACATATTAATTTTGGTCATTGCCTGATTCGACATTCTTCTTTTCCTATTTTTACATTTGCCTTATTATTTTCTTTTAATTCATTAAATAGTAAATTTGATAAATATTAATGACAGAGAAACTGATTATTGAAAGTTTTTTACGAGCAGTCATCTCAGTTTGAAGTTAAAATCCCAGTAAGGATAGATAAGTTCATCTTAATTGTAATACGGTCACAAAGTAGAATAAATATTTTATCAGCAAGTTATTCTCTCTTGTGAACTACAAGGGTCGTAATAGCATAAGTTTCTCAACAATGATCCATACTCTCTTTGTCTGAAGTACTCCTATTCTTTTATTCATGAAATAACATCAATGCTATCGTTTTTTCCGTTGCTAAATAACATCGGCGCTCGACAAAAAGCAATAAGGTTGTTGGAAAAATACAAAGTCACAGACTACGTTAGCGATTCCTTCGGATGTCTCATAGATTTCTTTGTTGATGGATGTGGATTCTTTGTGGAAAAATATGCAGTATTTTAATAACCCACCCTTTGTGGTTCTTGGTATTTTAAATAAATAATATTATAGGTACTATTGTAATTGGGATTCGACTTTCTGAAAATAAATTCGGATGTTCAAATTGACAAGGAGATATTCGAGTTTTTGTTTATGTAAAAAAGCTGAAATTAAATTCTAGGACGGCGTATAAAATCTGTATATTATTTATTTATATATATAGTTGAATTTATTACGTAGAAATATTTAATTTCCTAATCGTGACTTTTTTCGATACGGCTCATATAGCTCGTTCTTTTTTGAATCGACAAAGTGATTATCGCTATTCGCTGGTTAAAAATTCATAGTTGCATGGATGCATGTATTTATTTATATGGATATATTTCGTTTACATATACATACACGAAATAGATTACCCTTTTGTTCATCGGCCAAGAAAATTGTTTGACTTTTGGATATAAAACTTTACTAAAAAGATTCTCATAATTCATGTTACTTTTACTAATTTTTTTTATACAATTAGAGAGAATATTTCCCCTTCCTATGCGTCTCCTCCACCGTCAAATCCACTCTTCTTTCTCATCCTTTCCTCTCAAGAAAAGGGTGGAACGGGAAAGGGACTAAAATTGGGACTCCGGCACCACACTCATCAGACGAAACGCGGAATTGCTTCCACTTCACGCCTGTCTTCTGTGTGGTCGTGGTATTGCACCGGGCGAGCCGACCCATTCGTGCGAAGATGTTAAAGCGGGCTCTACCACTGTTAAAAATCTTCCTCATGCCAGATTTAATTAATTTATTTATAATTGGACGTCAGAATAATAATTTATTCTAAAAGGACCTTATACTAAAGTAATACCAGTATTTAATCTTATCTTAAATATATTAATTTACTTGAGGCAGCTGCGATGTAATGTTTTTAACAGATAATTTACTTTCTCAAATCCGTATCACGGAGAGTAAGACATTACATTTTCGTAGACCCTTTCCTCGTCTCGAAATGAAGCCGGCCTGTGTCAAAGTAGTCATTTAATTTTGAGAATGCTCGTAAAGAAGTAATAAACTCGGTGCAGCATTTCTTGACAGTATTACAGACTTGCTAATGAATCGTAAAAATTATAATGAAATATTTTTGCTCACAATTCTTAGTAGACAGATGAGTAGATAAACTACAGAGACAAAACTTCTGACTACCGCGCGAATTGGTTGCACTACTACAAATGTAATGTTCGTAAGATACGGTATTTTTTTTCGCACTACCGCATCTGCCAACCTCTGAATGACGCACGCAACTGTGCCACAATAGTGGCAAGAAACCCGATTTTACGAACATTAAACTATTCCTATCTTTTAACTAAATAACAATTGTATTAAATCTATTTATAATGAAATGCTCATAACGCAAACCACAAAAACAAATGCAACAGCAGTCAGGTGGTGAACATATCCGCTTATATAATTTCTTGCTAACATATATTTCGCTACTAATTGCCTATTAACTGGCTTTCATCTGCGTTCATATAACATGAGTTATTCAAATAAAATATGACTTTCATTCTTTTCTATTCTATTATGTTTCATTCTTGTCTTTTCTATTCTATTATGTTTTGTCATTTTATTAAGAAAATAGAAATAAAGAATGAATTTGTATACTTAAATATATCGCTAAGTTATTGATTCGTTTAAAAATATATTTTTTTACATTTAGCAGCATTTTCAAGAGTTAAGTTCCATTTTATTTATTTCTGTTTCATTATTACTGTCGACAATCATTATAAATTTCTAATTTAAGTTTATATGGATTTATCTTTATTTTTTTTATGTCATTTTTACATTAAGCCCTGTTTTTAAGTAGACTCGAATTCGTCGGTGCAGGCTACATGAACCAATAATGTACGTTTATATGAAAAATATTATATTTACTGCCAAGATTACACAGTATACATTCCATTAATCAAATAAAAAATTAAAAAGACAAACGTCAGCTTACTATACTGGGAATTGATCCAGGGTCCTCGCACTAGGCACAGCCTGTATAGCGAAGCTCAGCAAATTAATAAAATATTGTACATTATTAAACGGCAACTTTGTTAGGATGTAACCCAAGTTAAAAAGATAAAAGATAATATCAAATAATTGTACACCACTAGGTAGTTACTTGATAGTTAATTTGTAATTGTAAATTGATTATTACTTTACCAGGAACGCTGTGCTTGAGGAACGTCCACTTAGCTGTACCGGAATCTGTGGAACGGGGCTCGAGGGTGGAGATGAAATGCTTGTATGATTTAGAGCAAGAGGTCTTGTACACAGTGAAGTGGTACAGAGGGGATCGAGAGTTCTGCCGATACTCGCCGCGGGATGTTCCCCCACTAAAGATATTCCGAATTCCCGGCATTGAAGTTGACGTAAGTATCTTATGTAAGTTTACATATTACATTGTATACACTTTTGATCACATTAAGCTTAAAATGCTACTGCTGTGATACGTGTATTAACATGTCTGTCTTTTTAAAGAAAATGAAAACAATGATTATGTTTTTGTAAAAGTTCATCGACAGTAATTTCGGTTTGCTATTTGTTATAAAATATTACTACTCGTAGATGTGATAAAACTTCAAAATAAGTTTGTCCCTGTAGTTAATATTTGTGTATATATTTAACGTTAAAATTTGTAATTTTCTTTGAAAGTAACATCATAAACCAGACATCAAATGAAATTATTCTAAAGTGAATTTGAAAACACCTTGAAGTTAGTCCTAAATAAACAGCAATTCCCTAAAATATTATCTTTGTCAATCCATCGTCCTTAAAATGAAAGATGTGTTTTTATAATAATTATATAAAAATTCCGATTTAACTTTCGTTTTACGCTTTATCAACGCTATGACAAAATAAATATCTTTGTAAATTAACGTTATAAAATTTAATTTCATAATTTTATGTTTCGTGTTTATCAACGCCCTTAGATACATACCTATATGAGCAAGTTTGTCCATGTTTTATTTTGTTTACAATTCGTTGTCGTTTATAATTTGTCTAGTAAAATTACAAACTGACGATAGTCACAATTTGTCGGTGAAACTATGTATTGACCCCTTCATGCTAAGTTTTATTTAAGTGTCACCGATATATCATCTAGATTAAAGACGAGAATTTGCATTACCTTAGTACCCATGAGCTTAAGGGAATACACGGGGAGTCACTTACAACTTTGAAGGACCCTTAAGTTCAATTACATTACTTAAAGACTTACCTTATTACTTGCCGGAGTCCTTGACTGAACCTTACCTTAGTTATGTTTACTTTGACGATTTAACTTAAGTATGAATGATATTAAGATTTACGGAATTACATATCTTGGGTAATTATACTCAGAAACTAATTTTTAATCATTAACCATCATTTAAGTAAGCGCTGGCATTGTAAACTATGGGACTTAATCCTCCCCCATCAAATAATATAACTTATCTTATTTCCAAATTTAATAGTTAAACTTATTTTTATAAACCATATAAAATACAACCTTTTAGTAGATTTTATAAATTTCTAGCTGTTGCTCGCGACTTCAGCCACGTGAAATTAAAAAATAATAATAAGCATAGCCTATGTTACTCACAGGTAATGTAGCTTTTTAATGGTGAAAGAAATTTTGAAATCGGCCCAGTAATTTTTGAGATATTTCAATACATAGAAAAATCAAAAAATCCAAATCTTTCCTCTTTATAATATTAAGATACACGAAGATATTACTTAATACACTAATTTCTTTGTATCTAAAACTATATGTAAAACTACCTTTTAAAAGTGAAGTTCACAAAATAACGAAGAAAACGGTAATATAGTTATTCCTATAACGTAATTTGACGTTATGTAATAATTTCCTTGCGGATATTCTAAGGCATTCGGCATTCCCCTCTCGTTTGATGACATGCAGAAATTTAACGATCCCTTCAAATGATATATCGCTAATACAAATATAAGCTCCCGTATTGAACTCAGAGGAATCAATAGCGATATATGCTTTCAACTGAGATTATGGAAACGCAAATGAAAGTACACCTGTACCAAATTAAGAACGTGTATCCATGTGTAATAGACACCTTTTAGTTTAATGATCACCCACTGTTATAGGTCAGATTAAATTAGTTATCAAGGACGAAATACAAAAAGAAAAAAACATTCATCACTATCATATCTTAAAATGATGTTTTTTACCTATCGAACATTACATTTAATTGTAAAATAAACTACGACGCGAATTTTGAATTTTGTAATCATTTTGTGGACATTGTTGATTCGAACCTGGTTGGACCCCAAATAGGAAGTGACAGGCATAAGTAGATACAAGCAAATGATTGTTGTTATCGGAGGACGAAATAAATAACTTTTCTTCTTCTTATAGTTTACTCCTTTATAATACTATCTTACTAAAACAATAAATGGGAAAGTTTAGATTATGCATGGTTGTTAGAGTTTGTGGCCTAAACAGCTAGACGGATCTCGATAAAATTTGGCATAGATGTAGACAGTCTGGAAGAACACATAGGCTACTTGCTATTGTTTTTTTTTATTTCCACGAGAAAGCAGTCGCGGGCGAAAGCAATACATAATTGGAATTATCGCTTCTTCACAATTGTAAAAGGGTAGCACTAATTCATGTCACTAACTAGCGTATTGGAATAAGTCTAATTAAATTAGTATAAAACCGCTGTCACTGAAGTGTTCCGGAGACACTTTGTGGTTTTCGAAACTATAATTGGATATGGCTAGATCGAATTAGAATTTGGCTCTATGCTTGTGCCAAATATTTGTGATTGTCTCTAACAAAATTTAGTAGCTAAAAATACTACCAAGTCACAGAAAATTTTGTAGACATGTGTATGAAAATTGTGTACGTTTAATAGACAAGAGACAATAAAGAATAAAAAAACAAGAGCTGGAAAACTGCATAAGAATATTTTGCACTAGCGTCACGCCTCGACTTGCTACGGTTAGTAAACTAAAACATTAAAGTCAAGAATCGTATATTGTAAGCTGAATATGAAGGTACAGAATTTTATCAAGATCGATTTAGTCGAGTTTACCTTGACACACATTACAATACAAATTACAAAATATATTGTAATCAAACTGTAACATAAGTGTCCCACTCACGTAGAGTCGGAGCACCAGGATTCTCTTCTCCATATCGATCTATCTTCCGTCATCTCTATCCTGACTCCCTTGATTATGTCTCTTTTTACGCATTCCATTCATCTCTACATCACATTTTGTGATAACCAATTTTATTTGGTATAACTCAATAAAAATGTCCGCATTCTCATTTAATTTGTAAAGTTTGTTGTAAGTTAAGAAGATGTTTGCGTAACTACGGGTAAATAATTCTCTATTATCGTGGCCGCTCGTCTCGAAGGCAGAATAGGGCCAGAGGGACCAACTTGTTTTAATAAAGATATAATATGTCCGATAGGATTAGTTACGGTCCAATTACACTCAGATTATTAAGGTCCGTTGATGTAAAATAAGAACTTTCTTAACATAATTAGACATCTTAAGCGTGTATTGTAATCCTCCAAATGATTTTTAAAACATTATTTTACACTACTTTCTGTTCTATTAAAGACGCTTTTTTGACGTTATATTTAATTATGCAACTACTGCAAATAGCTAACCACGATTTCTTTACAATGTTCGGAATAAACTATAAATAGGCTTGATCAAGGTTTATTTGTGTTTTAATCGTTTTTTTAACTGGTTCATCAAGGCATCATGTAATACTTGAAAATATTACACTATACTAGACATTGGTAGTTACATTTCTTTTGTAATCAAGTCTGTGTGTTCGTCATAAATTCTTTGTTATTTTAGGAGCTCTCCGCACGTAATAAATCCCTTAAACTCGTAAACCACACTTGCGGTGAACGCGTAGTTTCATTAACTCTAACGTAATTTCTTGCTCGCTTCTGGTTAACAACTCTTTTCGCTATCATGAAACGATATGCAGTGAAAGAATTTAATTCGCTTCCCATGTAGCATCGAATATCGTACTGTCATACAGTCACCATGAGAGCTACAATTCACCTCATATTAGATGTTGTTATGACGATATTTCGACTTGTTTACATTTTTAGCTACAGACGTATTTCACCAAGATGGGTAGGAAATAAACATCCTTGACTGTACTTTAAATTTAAGTGTTAACTACACTTTGATTTCCACTACGATTTCCATGTATTTATGTAAACTCCCAGAGCAAGACGGTGACAAGGGATGTGTTGATTTTATCTTTCTATGTATCTAAGTAGAGTTTAAAACAGTTACAGTGAAAACGGGTCTCACCAACATGCCGCTAAAGTATTCTTAGATAGGTGGCTCTATGGTTAATGATTATTAAAGTAAAATTGTGAACCTATAAATGGTCACTTAGGTGTATCTAAATGAAATTCTCGGGGTCCTCTAAATACTGCTTAAGAGACCCCTAAATTTAAAGAATGTTTGTTGAAAATGGCCATTATTCTCCCTATTTACTTACACAAATAAATATCTTTTGTGGTAACTATTAAAGTCGGGATTACATTTTCCATTACTCTTGCGGAAGTGGACGAAGGTTACGTCCGACCCGGACAAAAGATCCTACCGTTTTTGTGTTTGCATAAGGAACAATAACTAAATTATACCGTTAATTTTTTAACCTTATATCATCTCAAACATGAAAGCTTCATGTTTACACGCTTGGATTTCGGTTTTATTTTTATTTTTTGTGGTTACATTACAATTCGAATTAATTTTCGTCTTAACCTAAGTTACTGTAATTAACGTTTAGAAAGACAGTTTTTTTTCTTATTTGTAATAACCATATTGCCATTTAAAATATATCCGATAAGTAATCGTTTAAAAACAGTTAAAACGTTTATCATCTTCTCCTTATCCTACTCCCGTAGGATCGGCGCGACTGATGTTTGTCCTCCACATAACTCTATCATATGTCATCTCAGTCACTCCCTTTTTTAAACAATTAAAACGTTATTAATTAATATAAACTATTTTTAAGTTAAAATGTAGCATGCAAAACGTTTTAAACATTATTAAGCGTTCCCTCCCACGTATTATCTCGTTGATTTATGAAGTCATGGGGTTTGTATGCATTATTCAATTTAAAGTAATATCATAATAACTATTTTGTCCCTTTTATTGCGCGGATTGCTTGCTATAATTTAAAGTAGCAATTGCTCTATTTTTATAACTAGTTTCCAACAAAAATATAAAATTTCATAGCTTAGGAACATAAATTAGACAGGTCAATAAACATATCAAATACCTAAATTCTCTTTCCATTAAGCTTTTAATATTATCTTATCGTGATCACATTTTCTTGGTAAAATTTAGGATTACACTGAAAGTTTCTAAAAAAGGCAAAAGCTCTTTCCTAGACTTTATCTATACAGATTAAGTCATTAAGGTTTTAGTAACCCAAAAAACATTTAATAGAACAAAGAAATGTTATATACACTAGAATATTCATTAATCTAATAAATATGTATATAGTGGGCACACGTTTTTATAAAAAGTATAAAATAGCCGTCTCATTGCAATTAATTAGATAAATCATGACCCAAATAAAACTATGTTTAACATGTGGCAGATTGACAAGCACGTAATTCAATGTGAATTTATTTTATTTACTAACTGTGCCTCGTGATATCATTTACGTTATTAGATTATTGTAGCTGAGAGTGTTGTATTGGTAAAATGGCTACGAATAAAAGTGGTGAAAATAAATATCTTCGAACACAATAACAAAACACGAACAATTAAAATTGTTGGATTATTTAATACAACTTTACGTGTTATAATATATTAAATTAAAAACATACTATTTATTTAACACTAACTTTCGCCCGCGACTTCGTCCGCGTGGTATTAAAAAAAACAAAGTGAGTAGCCTATGTGTTCTTCCAGGCTATGCGCTACGTCTGTGCCAAATTTCATCGAGATCTGTTCAGCCGTTAAGGCTACAAACTCTAACAAACATCCATCCATCCATCCATCTAAACTTTCGCATTTATAATATTAGTATTAGTATGAAGTATGATGTCAACATAACTTTAAACTGAATAGTCTTCGATTTCGTCAGAAATAACAACCAGTGGCAAATATTCGTTTACAATTTCTTGTGAAAATCCTATTGTAGTCGGACACTAATTGTAACTGAGACTTTACTTTAACAATACAATTCTATCTAGCAAATGAAAATAAACGAATTTATAAAGCTATTTCATTAATAATAGCACCTTAAATCTTTAAGATATTCTAGCTTATGGGTGTAACATAATGGAAAATATAAATATATATATATAATGGAAAATATAAATTACAACCTTTTAGAGAATAATTATCTCAAAAATCACAAAATCAGTTCATTGACCCAAGGACACCAAACAAAGAAGTTATCAGTCTCATAAGGTACTCGGAAATTATAAATGCAATGTTTAAAGTATACTCATCTATACTTCTATACTAATATTATAAAGAGGAAATATTTGTATTTTTGTATGTATTGAAATAACTCAAAAAATATTGGACCGATTTCAAAAAATCTTTCACCGTTAAAAAGTTATGTTATCAGTGAGTAACATAGGCTATATTATTTCGTGCGGATGAAGTCGCGAGCAACAGCTAGTATATTATAAGGAGTTTTAAGATCATTTCAAGCTTAAATCTTTCGTAAATAGTATGTGACGATGTATATTGGCGTATGTGACATTTACACTGTATTCGTTGGCAGCGGGATACGACGGACGCGCAGCGGCTGTCGATACAGGCGGCGACACGTACAGCCAACGGGCGATACACGTGCGAGGTGTCCGCGGACGCACCCTCCTTCCAGACCGCGCAAGTACACGCGCATATGTATGTTGTCGGTGAGTATTAGCTATTAACTAACATAAGGGTAGTTTCACACTAGTGCAAAGTGAGATGAGAGACAGTGCAGTTATGATTTTGATTGGCGTGTACGTTAAAGTAATAGTGTTACGGACGTGGTGGATAGAGTTAAAACGGAGATAGAGTTAACAGCTCGATTATTCCACGGACATGAATTCCGCTACTCAGTAGATGACGTCGCGACAATAGCAATAATTAGTACATCTATTGTTCCGTGTCAGTACATTGATTAAAAATAAAGTTATGACGTCAATTTAAAACAAGATTTTTTATTAGCTTCGTCGTCGATGTCTTTGTAGTAGAAAGAAAAGAGTTAAAAACACTATTGAAATAAGTTGTTTCAGTTTAGATAGAAAATGACTGTGAAAATGATTATAGGTGTTATATCTTTATTTCAAAATTACTTTTGAACATGATAAGGAACACAATTGAGAAAAAAGTGGACATTGTAAGTCTATAGTTCTTGCGCCAGGTCGTCGTAGCAAATTGTTTCTTTGTCGTTAGGTTCGATATTGACGCGTTTATCCGTACAAATTGACATTGCAGTGTCGCGCAAATCCCGTGAGCACCTATTCCGAAATTGTTTCATCCACCTTTATGTCAAACGAATGCATCGAATGTTCATTTGCTAGTTTTGTGCGTGGACGTGAATGGATTGTGTGGTTTTCGGGGGTGCGGCGGTGCCCTGCCGAGGTGAAAATAGCTACAGTTCGGAAAATGTTATGTAATCGACAACATAACTATGTTTTTCTTTTTATTGCGGTACGTTGGATTGTTATTTTTGTTGTGACGTCACAGTTTTCATACGCACTCACGCACTACGGTTCCGACGTAATGGGTCGCAGTCTTTGTAAATGGCAATATTGTCCTACACGAAATCAGTATTTTAAAACTTCGATCAATTTTTTTTCATCCACTGTCCAGTTACTTTTTTACATCTGTCTAAATGGTAGGGGTGTTGTGAATTAATTATATAAACTAAAGAATTCGTGTCCTGGAAAATGTTGAAAGTCACTACTAATAATACTAATAAGCGCCAATAGCCTAATGGTTTGAGGTACGGACTACCGATCTTGAGGTCGACGGTTCTAATCCCGCCATTCGACTATTGTCGTGAACCATATCCTAGCACAAGCCTAGAGCTTAGTTGGATTGGTTAAAGGAAATATTAGTAAATTAACAAAAATCTACTAATATTCTTATTATAAAAAAAAACTACTGTAGAGTACTGTGTAGTGTAGTAACGCTATAACTAATTATTTTAGATGTTATTTTTAGATACTTATCTAAAGTTTGTGAAATATCAATACGTGGCTTCAGTTTTACTGGCAACGATCCATTACAATCTTTCCAGATTGCAGGCGCCTTTAGTTTTAGAACTGTTTCTTGGATATGCACCAAATCTTTATAAATCACTGTACGAATATTTCAAAAGATTTGAAATAAAATAAAGATGAATTATGAAATAAATTATACACATTTATCACACTTTAACTAAAATGGTTTCACTATGGAAAAGTCCTATTATGAACGCGGCTATTTTAAATCTTAAACGTATATTAAAACAGAAATATATAACACTAGCGGTTGCTCGCAACTTCGACCGCGTGAAATTAAAAAATAATAAAAATACAGTTTGTGTTACTCACAGATAAATTACCTTTCTAACGGTGAAAGAATTTTTAAAATCAGCCCAGCAGTTTTTGAGTTACTTAAAAACATACAAAAATACTAATCTTTTCTCTTTATAATATTAGTATAGATATAGATGAGGATTAGTTAGGTAGAGATGATTAAGGGGCCACTGACTGGTACCATCTGTTGGATTTCCTAATTTCAAGTCATCCATTATAATTTAGTTAGTAGATATATTTTTGTTGCAGATTTACCTAAATCCGGTCCAGAAATGCAAGGACTGAATCAATATTATCGCGCGGGGATGAAGCTCAAAGTGGAGTGCTCAAGTCACAACTCTTTGCCGGCGGCTAATCTCTCCTTTTTTATTAACAGTGAACCGGTAAGTTTCCATAAAGATTTCAAAGTAATTTTTTTGCTTGAAAATTGTTACGGGCTTTGAACTATTCCGTAGCACGCAATAACTCTTTTTAGCTTGATAAAAATTATGGTTTAGCATTTTTAATAAAGTCATTATTTTTAAACCTTAAAGAACTACCACAATAGAAAAGCAAATATGTTAATTTACATTTTTGACCGACTTCCCAAAAGAAGTAGGTACTCAATTCGTCTGTATGTTTTTTTTTTAATTCCATTTTTTTATGTGTGTTACGGCATAACTCCGCCGCTAGTGGACCGATTTTGATAATTCTTTTTTTATCCGAAAGGTAGTGCTTGCAGGTGGGTCCCATTTTTTTGTTTGATTTTTTAAACAACAAAACAAGTATTTTAAACAATCACTTAAAGATAATAGTTTTGCTGAAACACCGTTTAATATCTAAGTACTGTAAATGATAAACTCACAGATGTATCTATTTTGGTAAACGGTTATGTAACACTTTAGTAAGCAATTGTTTTATTTGCAGGCGCACAAACAACACGTGTGGCATCGAGTGAGCCCGTCAAACGGCAGTTTATGGAACGCCTACAGTACAATACAGTTCGTTGTACAAAAACATCACTTCATAAGAGGGAAAATGAAAGTACGTAATATTTAATACTAGCAACTCTTAATCAGGACTCAACCACTCTTAAGGAAAAATTACTGAATGAATATATTACTCTGGAAGAAACCAAGAATTAAATAACACATTTATTTCCATATCTAATTTGGTTTTGAATGTGTTTCGTAATTCGAGAATGGATTAGTGCATTTGACGGTGGAGGAGACGCATAAAGGGGAGATATCCTCTTTATGTGCGTCTCCTCCGTCGATTAAGAGACCGCAACGCATCTGCAATCGGGGATGCCGGGCAGCGGTTGCTTCGCTTTTTCAGTCAATTCAAGTCGACGATTGCTCATTTGCCAACTTATCATATAAAAAATGGACAAAAAAATATTTGAAAGCCATCTCCTAAAATAGATTAGTTAATTATAGATTTAAGACAGAAAACTCCGAATTATAAGCAAAGAATGAGCTATTACGACTTACAGAAACTTTTCAACCTATTCAATTTTGTTATTGATAAAATTGAACGTATTGTAAATTTCATTTCAATGTGACACAAATAATATATCCGTTCGATTTGACTTTATTTGATATCGATAGAGACGTGTTTCGTATCTCAAAGCAAAAGGAAACATCAACCGCTATTGTTGCATAATCTTTGCTCAGAAAATAGGACGCGCTGTTTGTCTTAAAAGATTTACTGTCTGTGACGCCCCAAATTGTTTACTTGAGGGTTGCACACCCCTCAAATATCCGCCATTAGTCTCCGCAAACATCTCCCTGAATATTGATATAAAATGTTGATGCTTTTCACGAATATTACGATAATGTAGCGATATTTACGAATTGTAGAGCGAAAAGCACAACACAGATAATTTGCACCTCCATACACAATTTTAAAAAACACATATGCTCACATTCAGTGGCGCAGACATAGGACTTGGTTTTAGCTAAAAAAAAATTCTTTTTCTCTTATCTTGTTTGTTCCACATTTTCTGTAACCTAACCGTAATGTTTTTTTTTCTTTCTTACGTGATTGTTCTATAGCTTATCTGTTGGTGTACTTTATAAATAAATAAATAAATAAAATAGATATTTTTGATTTTACCAATTAAATTACATCCTATACTTAAAAACCCGAAAGATATAGAACACAAAAATAACGAGGACTTAAATATAGGATGTTGAATAAACAAGGAAAAACTAATTAGGAAACATTTTTGTTATTCAATTCAGAAAAAAAAACAAAATTCTATTTTCTTTCCATCTAAAAATATACAACGAAAAACAACCTCTAATAAATTCAAAAATATCTGTTACGAGGCAAAATAACCGGATTTCAAATCTATTTCTTTTTGTATCAATTCAAACGAGTTATAGTGAGAAAATGTTAGCATGCTCGCTGAATATAAAGAGTAGGGACAAAGGCGGTTGAAACAAAAACAGAACGGTTTGTGTCGCTCCGTGTCGCTAAAATGCATTCCGAAACAGTTGATACAAACCGTTCCAAGGTGTTCCTTTGAAATATACAAAAATACACACATAGAGTTCGTGTCATACGTGTATCTTAAATTTTTGTCTTTTTTTATATAGTTACATATGTACGCTCTGGTATCCGTAACTTGAGTTTTTTACTAGATTGAGAGATAATATGTACGATAGTATTTCCAAAGCTGTACGACATAGAACGCGCACATCTTTGACTAAACTATTGCACAACTGTTTAGTCTCGTTTCGTCTTATACGGAGGTGCGCACATTACTCGATTTGTAGTTGTGCAACTAAACAGTCGAATTAGCTGCGAAACAATCGACAATCGCACAGTTGTGCGATAGTTTAGTCAAAGGTGCACCCCTTTACGAGTAGAGTCCTTCAAGAAGCGAGCGTAACATTTCCTCAAAGACCGGCATTTGCAGTCCCTCTGGTGTTGAGTGATCCCTCTGATTGGTGATGTCCGTGGGCGTTGATGAGGACATAGATGTTCCCGTCACTTATTTGACCCTTTCACTTATAAAAAAAATATTGTATACGAGTTACGAGTGACGAATATTAAAAATGTGTTTTCAAACTGAATTATAATTAATCACTATAAGCATTTATTTTCAGAAAATTAATTAAAAAGCTATTTGTAATTAACTTACGTTTAGTAAAGTAAAAAAATACTAGCCATTTAATTTAATATGATAATTTTTAATATTTAGATCAGGTGCACGGCTAACATCTACTCCATATACTTGAAGAGTAATGAGCAATGTGCTTTGGAGGAGCGACTGCCCACCACACCGCTCAGCCTGCCAGAGATAAACGAGGTCATCTTGTATCCTATACACCGCATGGCTGATACTGCTGACAGTAAGTATATTTAGATAATCTAGACTAATAATAGTATTGAAATAACTCAAAACCTACTGGGCCTATTTTAAAAATTCTTTCACCGTAAGAAAGGTAATTTCTCTGTGAATTATACAGGCTATATTTTTTAATTTCACGCGGACGAAGTCGCAAGCAACAGCTAGTTATTTATATGTCGGCAAAATACGCGCTAGCCGTGGAGTCGCGGAAACTGTAGCCCTACTACTAATATGTCGGCAACTAAATTTATTAAGTAATTAGTATTTATTTGCTGGTACGTTACCAATCAATTGTGAATTCGGGAAAAATGTTTTCCGCCTAGATAGAATAAATATTACATAACAAAAATATTTATATTTTTGTATTGAAAATATTCATTTACGAAGTAACATTTTTTTCATGTTTGTTTTCATTTTTGATTGGAATTTTTTTATAAAAATCTCGCTTGAAAATGTACTCGATGTAATTCATGCCATTCATTTCAAAAGAAAGCTTAAAGTTCATTGCTCTTGTTTTTAATTAAACTCACTTTGCTTATCGTAATTTTTGACAGCCAAATAATATGCTGCATTCATCGATTTACTTTATTTGAAAATACACAAATTGTAAAGATAATTAATTCTTCAAGAATTCAACGAAATATTATATTTAGTTTAATTTCACTTAATATGATTTTGAACATTATTTACGCATGAATGATTATTATTTTCAAGCATATTTGAATCAGTAAAGTAATTAAAGCAATAAATAAGTTAAAGAATCTAACTCTGCAACTTGAACGTTCGTGAGATCGCAACGATAGCAACTTCAATAGCCACAAATTATTGGTTCAGGCCTTAAGCCAATAATTTGCGACTGTTAAAGACTAAAGTCTGCGAATTTAGACAATAGATACATTTTAAAGTAATAAGAACTTTATGCCAATGGCGTAAGATACGTTTTTGTATGTCATAAATATTTCTTATACAACAAAAATCAGAACAATATTCTGTTTTCTTTTGCAGGTGCCGACAAAGTTCATGGAACTTCGCTTTTTGTGTTTATTGCTATCTGGTATTTCACACATTTAATTGGCATTAATTAACATATATGGAACTATTAGGTAGATAAAATATCAAAGTGTTCCATACAATTAAACTAATTACGGACTCTGGTGTTTCTGCGACTGAAAGAAAAATACTTCATTATATTTGTATTGTTATTACTCTATAGTTGTGCCAACCCGAATTTAATACGTTCCATTAAATGGAATGTGAATGTTTTATTTTATTTTTAAGTTTGACTTTGAATTGTCCGTGTTTCTTGGTATGGCAACAACTTAAGTAAATTTAATCGATCGGTATCGATCTAAGTTAAATATTTTTATACTTGTCTCACGAATTGACATATAGACAAGAGAGAGAGTATATTGATAATCTTCTTATTATATAACGATGTACATAGTCATGTAATCATTTCTTTGATCGTTATAATCGTAAGGCATAATATAATAAGGTTGGAGAATTATGTAACCGAAGTCAAAGTAACAAAATTTAAACGATGTTATATAAAAATGTACCTAATCGTCGTGGGTTTCTATTGCACAAAACATCGTAGAAACTTATCGTTATGAAGACGCTATATTATAAGAGTCTCGTCAGTGAACACGCACGCTTAAGTCTCGTGATATCTTGTCTATACGTTAATTTAAGCTTGTAATTAAAAAAAAAACTTTTTATTATTTACATGCTGTAATTTTTTGCTCAATTAATATTATTTTGTAATTCATTACTTTAACATTATATTCGTTTGTTGTTTTTAATAATAGCATAATATGTAAATTCTCTAAAACATAATTTGTTATGACTAAAATAAAAGGGATAAAAATATATTTAAAACAATTCGTTAAATAGTTTTATTTTATAATCCTTTAATAAAACACTACAGTAAAAAAAATAGAAGAAATGTTTTTTTAATACTAACTTTCATATATCAACGAAATTACGTCCTTTCATTATGTGAAAAACATCTGCACTTGGAAAAAAATTATTAGAAAATGGCGACAGAAATATGGGTTCATAGAAAACAGACCCGCAGCATCAGTATCTTTGTGAAGGTGAGTTCATATGTTCTTTGTAAGATTTTTTTTATTGATATTCACCACAAAGTTCCTTGAAAGTGTAAAGTGTAATTGAAAACCTTCGTAGGAAATGAAAAGGGTACGACAGTTTTTACCTTCTTTTTCCACATACTGTCATTTTTTATGAAAAGGTAAATGTAATTTACATCTTTTAACACTTACGCACTCACTTAAAAGGTATATTGATTTTACCTTATTTTGATTTTCATCTTTTGAACCGTTGGCTTTCTGAAATATTATAAATTTGTACTAAGACCTTTACTGTATTAGCCCAACAATAAAGTACGATACTATTTAGTTAAACACGTGTTTACTCTGACCACTGCTGATTGATTTTTGACGGAGTAGCGAACTACAGCTAGTCCATACTAATATTATAAAGAGGAAAGATTTGTATTTTTGTATGTATTCAAATAACTCAAAAACGACTGGGCCGATTTCAAAAATTCTTTCAACATTAAAAAGGTACGTTATCAATGAGAAATATAGGCTATATGTTTTAACTATTTTTTAATTCCATGCGGACGGAGTCGCGAGCAACAGCTGGTCAAAAATAAAATGGTTTAAAATTTATAAAAACTAGTACCTAAGATTTTCATAATTAGAAGTCATTTAACTATAAAATTATAATGTAGAAATAAATGATGACATGTTACCAAAATATTTACTCTGGTATGATTGAAAAGCCTGTTTGTCTGCAGCTGTACGACCACACTAATTGGATTAGTGTAAATAGTCAGCTGATGGATGACAGTTTCGTTTGGGTATATTTATTTGTAATCGCCCACAATATCACACGTGTTACGTTTAATTTTATTAGTGTAGATCAGTATTTAAATAATTCCATAGTTAAATAATTAAATTGATCATTTTATCATAGTCTGACAAAATATATTCATTCTATATCTATACTAATATTATAAAGAGGAAAGATTCCTATTTTTGTATGTTTTACAATAACTCAAAAATTATTGGACCGATTTAAAAATCTTTCACCATTAAAAAGCTACGTTATCGCTGAGTAACATAGGCTATTTTTTTACAATGTTTAATTTCACACGGACGAAGTCGCGAGCAACAGCAAGTATGACATAATTTTTTTTGAAATTAAAATAAAATGTATACTGCTTTTTTCTTATCATATAATAACTGTAATAATTTATTGGCATAGTTATTATATTTCAGGTGAGTCAAACATCTGAGATAATGGACATTAACGACATTGAAAGGGTTAGCACAAAGGCTATCAAGTTGACATGATGTCCATTTGCTATCTTCTCCTATGTATTAAATATCTATTCTTGTGTCGACGAGCCTTGAGAAATATAGTCTTTTAGATATATTTTGTCTTAATACATAGGGGAAGCATTTCATGGATGGACAAATAGAAAGTTCCGTGGATTTTTAATCATTTGATTTAAATAGGTGTTTTAAAACCGTGAGAAGGAAAAAGTGATAAAACCAGAATAACTTTTTATTATTTGTTTATCAAAACACAGTACAAAATATAAACTTCGATGTTTGATGATGTATTCTATGTTAGAACTTAAGGCTTTACTTGAATGGGAGCAAACTAACACAATTATGAAATACTTGCTGTTGCTTCCGACTTCGTCTACGTGGAATTGGAAAATAGTAAAAGTAGCCTATGTTACCCGGTGATAAGGTAGCTTTTTAATGGTGAAAGAAATTTTTGAAATCGGCCCAGTAGTTTTTGAGTTATTTCAATAAATACAAAAATACAAATCTTATCTCTTTATAATATTAGTATAGAATAGTAAAGTGCATTCATTACCTTTGAAGCAAATATTTGAGCGTACAGAGACAATTATCAGACTAATATTATAAATGCGAAAGTTTAGATGGATGGATGTTTGTTAGTGTTTGTAGCCTAAACGGCTGTACGGATTTCGATGAAATTTGGTATAAATGTAGACGATAGTCTGGAAGGACACATAGGCCACTTTTGTTTTTTTTTTTTAATTTCACGCGGACGGAGTCGCGGGCGAAAGCTCGTGAATAATAAAAGAAGAGTCACAACGAAGTTGTATTTGTCACTTGTATGAGTTTGAAACAGTACATTAAATTCCAAGTATTGTGTTCGCGACGTAATATATTTCCTCAACAAGTTTACAAGGCGTACCGCCTTTAAGCTTCGTTGTAAAGGAACTGCATTCATCAGTTTCTCTTATGAACAGTTTTCTAGCAGCGAGTGTATTCACCGCATACGACTTGAAGTTCTCTTGACATTTTCTTGTAATATTTTATTTCATAACTAGCTGTCGCCCGCGACTCCGTCCGCGTGAAATTAAAAAAAACCAAAAGTGAGTAGCCTATATGTTCTTCCAGGCTATCCTCTACGTCTGTGCCAAATTTCATCGAGATCTGTTCAGCCGTTTAGGCTACAAACTCTAACAAACATCCATCCATCTATCCATCTAAACTTTCGCATTTATAATATTAGTATGATAGTAAGATTAGTAAGAAGTAAGAAGTAAGAAGTAAGATAGTAAGATTAGTAAGAAGTAAGATTAGTAAGATTTACAGCCAATTAAATAACTTGCAACGTCTACATGAAATAATTTAATATGTATAGTTTTTGAGGTATCAATGCCTTTGATTTAATCTCTAGAACTCATTAAAAAGTGTGTGTAAATTATATAAAGTAATTGTATTTCGCTAGGTATGAACGTAAATTATAATGTATAATTTCTCTTAAAATATATTTATCAGTATCCAAGCTTTTTCTCCGACTTCCTTTGCGTGGAACTTACCTAACAAAAAATATTAGTCCCTACTTTGATCATAACAGAAAAACAAACTCCTGAAATACTTATAGTTAATCGTTTGTACAGAAAAGTGTTTACAGCAAATTTTCAAATAACTTTCACTTGCAACTTTAGACCTTTAGACCTAAATCCTTTCTTCAAGTCTCAAAGTCCTGTATGTATGCATAATTATGCTTATGTTGGACTGCGCGTTGATCATGAGATTAGTCAGTCAGTTTATTCCTTCATATGCAGTATTCCTATTTCCATTCATAGCGATAAAACGCACTGTAGAAATGTATGATATTCGTAGTAGTAACGTCAATTTTCTCTGGTATTTTGGCGCTCACAAAAGAGTAATTCGTCGTCGGCGATATTGCCGTGACGCAGAGATCCAATTAATCTGAACCTGCTCCGACTATGTGTACTTTCTCGTCTCCATATTTACTGAAAATGTAAGCTGAAGCTGTCACCGTAAAACTATAAACGTTCAGTACAAAACATTAGCTTCCACATAACTACATTAAATTGCAGATATCCAAAAAAAAAAAAAACTTATAGGTTTTTGTTGACATTATTTTATAATCTTTCGATATCAGGTCATGTGAACAAACTGTAAATTGACAATTAGAACGTCACAATGTGTGTAATTATAAAAATGTTCTTTATTGAATATATTTATTTAACTAGTTTGTATGCGACACTATAAGATTACGTTCCGTGACACACTACAGCGCTGAAAGCACGAGAGTAATTTCATTTTGAGTAGAGAACAGTGCATCAGTATGATCTACATGGACGGTAACAGTCACTTTGAGTCAGCTACAACACGCTGCCGCTAGCAATATTTCATAAGCGATGTCACAAGAGTGGATTAGACTTTTCCAACACCTTTAGTCTATAGTGACTGATATTGTTGATAGAAAAGAGCTATTAAAAGGTTCAATTTATCGCTTCTTATATTTAAATTTAAATAAAGCTAGATTATTAAACTTAAGGTAGACTCCGTTCCCCTTAGTGGGGATGAATAGTGAGCTGGTGATGATGACAGCTAATTGTGTCTTATATTAACAAACCAAATGTCATCAAGGCCATCAAAATTGTTCAGCTGCGCTGGACATGTAGAATGAGTCTGTAGAGCATCATAGCGTGTATTTGAGAGTCAGCCAGAGGAACGTAGATCACGCGAATGGCCGAAATTAAGATGTCTGGATGATGTCGAAGGAGATCTTAAAAATTTGGGGTTAAAAGTTGGAAACAAAAAGCCCAAAATAGACTGACATAGAGATATTTACTGGACCAGGACCCACTTGCGATTGTAGTGCCTCTAATGATGATGTGTAGATACTTAACTTATCGCTAAGGAAGCGAAGTTTAGAAAGTAAAACATTTTCAAAAGGACTAGTTAAAAAAGTACGTAAGTTAAAAAATAAAGTAAATGTTATGTAAAGATTTATTAAACTTAAAAACGTGATAAACCATCATAATAAAGAAAACGTGATTAATACTGAACTGTTAAACATTCTCTTACATCACTAGAAGTGCAAAAAACTTTATAGTTTACGCTTGTATGATTTATGAGTTCGTGCCAAAGTTGTGTTGGGGAGAAAAATGCGACTGCGGGAATCCCCCACAGTTTCGCTGTTGCGATGTATTAAATTAAAGCAATTTATAAGTCGGCTTATAGTTCGGCTCCCTCATTCACCAGTCCGCAATGCGACGTGGGGTGTTGGACTCCGAGGGGATCGTAACACAACTTGAGACATTAACCGAAATGTGACTGCGCCCATAAACAGGGAACTGACAATTTCAATCCAACTGTCGACATTTACAAAGTCAATGAAGACAAAAATAAAGAAACAGTTTGCCGTTTAATCTAATCTTGCAGTCTTCGAAATTTGGTTACTTTCTCCAGTTTTTTGTCCTATTTGTTTCATTGTAGAAGGTGGCAAACGAAATGGACATTTGCCATAAGTTGAAAGGTTGTAAATGGGCTGCCTACACTTAATGAAAAGGACAATCCTTTCCCTGTACGTTCTCTCTTGCGTGTCCCTTTTAAATACCTATTGTTAAAAATGTTTGTCTTTTAAGAAACGCAACACTACATTTACTCTTTTGTTCCAATTTTAGGTTCTTATATATTTTCCAATAGTAAACATTTGAGAGGGCTTATTGATATCGATTCAGCGATGCGCCGCGAACGTTTACTCAACATTCGAGTGGCTTGATAGTCATTGTTATACTAGTTTTATTTGAATACTCCAATGCGAGAAAGAAATTCTATACATTGTTTGAATTGAATCTAACGTTAGTTTACAGTTGGTGTGATTTCATAGCTATAATATTAACCTCAAAAGCATACATGCAGGGTCTATCAGTTTAAATTGTTTGAAGTACTAAATTGTTGATACCTTTACTAAATATGGTACTGGTTGCAAAAAAATCTATCTCTCCTCATTTTTTAATTCGACGAAAAGTTACATTTCTAGAAGATTATTAGAATTTTTTTAAGAAGATGTAATGTGTTTCGTTGGATGGTTCTTTTTTATTTATCTTATATGAAATATTTGTTACTATTGTTTGTGCAATACATCGTAGACAGGTACAATGTCCAATAGAATGCTTTGTGTTTCATAGTCTTGTATCTTGGTCCGTAGGGTTTGTAACGTATTTACATATTGTTTCCTCAAAGGAGGCATGTAAATGTTTATTGCTGGATGGGTCTACTGTGAATTAAACTGTAAGGATAGTTGTCGCATATTGCAGTAACATTGTTTTTAAAAAGTAAAGGATGTTCACGTTTGTATTTTTCAGGATACTGTTTATGATGCACTATAATGTTCCCATGTGCATTAGCTTCCTGTCAAAGTCCTGTCAAAATCTGTCCAGCGGTACCGCAAATTACTTGGAATAAACTAAAATCGGTCTTACGGACTATTTGTGAATGAATGACTATTACGGATATTATATGAATAGGTATATCTATACATATGTATAGGCGAGCTATACTAAAACAGTTCACCAAAACAACGAGCATATACGCGTGGGTTTACTGGTGTAGGAGGTTATAAATGACTCATAGTAGAGATCGAATAATAACTTACGAATACTGGAATTAAATAAAATTACTATAATAATGACATTTAATGCTAA
Organism: Papilio protenor; assembly: GCA_029286645.1. Lineage (NCBI taxonomy): Eukaryota > Metazoa > Arthropoda > Insecta > Lepidoptera > Papilionidae > Papilio > Papilio protenor. The sequence goes on from JAGSMZ010000011.1 coordinate 6,826,761, forward strand.
ACGCACATTTGAAAATTTAAATAATTTCAACAGTTTTATCGCTTATATGCATACAATAAAATATTCAACTTTTGGTACATGTTTTGAGTCATAAAGAATCTGGCGCCGTCTAGTCGAGCGTCTCGAGTTGGGACAATGGCATTGTGTACGACCAGTGTAACTTGAGCTTAGATAATAGCTGCGTGCTTTCCATAAGAAGGGATATAGTATAGAGTAGATATGGTCAGAGATCGATATAAATTGGACGCTATCTGATATTTATGGTTGGGGGTTCGGCTTTTAAGGGGAGCACTGCACACATGATTCCCTTGCTTTTTGTACACAGACATTGTAGATGTGAGTCACCAGATATTTACAGAATTCAAACGAATCAATTTTTCGTAGATAAGGTTAAGTTTCCACAAAAAGATAGATTTATTCGATGTTAATAATATTACAGTGTTTGTTAAAAGTATAAGATTGGGAGGTGGAAGGGACACATTGGAGGAAAGTAAGCAACGTATCTGCAAATATGGATGCTTATGGACAGCGGTCGCTTCGCTATTTTGGCGAATTCTGAAAATAAAGATTAACCATTAAGTTATACCTTTTGTCTCATCGCAAGCTCAGTCCAAAAACAGAGCTAATTTCTGGCTCATTAAACCAAAGTAATATAGTATCATTAAATATAATAGTAAATTAAATAAATTAAAAAGTTTAACCTACTTTTTAGTTAAAACCAATTAAAAATTTATACACTCTGTACATATTACGGCGATTTAAAACAAATAAACCGCTTTTAATCTTTCTACGGAAAGTATAAAACCTTTTAATAGTTAAAACAGATACTTTTAGATTCAGGATATATCGATGTAATGTGAACTGTCCAACCTATACATTTTTAATGTACCACTTGGACGTTAATAAATAAACAAGGAGCCAGGTATACAGACGCTGTTCGTATAATTCCCTGGCTTAACAAGTAGCCATGCATCTCGCTTCGACCTTTGTGTAAACTTACTACTACAAACTAGTGTACTAAACATACAGTGTAACTGTAAGTCCGAAATACCCAAAATGTAATATATTATTGCCTACGTAAAATGCGAATATATGGCTCTATGAAAAACTAGCTTTTGTTTGTGACTTCGTTCGCGCGGGATTAAAAAAACATCATAACAAACGAACAACTGCTATCTACTTCAACAATGTCATTGGTTGATAATTTTGTTTATTTAAAACTAGCTTTCGCCCGCGACTCCGTCCGCGTATAATTAAAAAAAAAACAAAAGTGAGTAGCCTATGTGTTCTTCCAGACTATCGTCTACATCTGTACCAAATTTCATCGAAATCCGTTCAGCCGTTTAAGCTACAAACTCTAACATCCATCCATCCATCCATCCATCCATCTAAACTTTCACATATATTATATTAAAGTAAGATAGGCAATTCTTTCGATTTTAAAATATGGACAAATTAGCATACTAGTTAGTCTAAAATGAACCTATACAGTCAGTAATATGGTTCAATATATAACTCATTTAGAATAGGGGATGCGTGGAAATCCGTACATATGACAAAATATTTTGGTTTATCTATTATTTTATTGCATTTGAAATTTCACCCTCATCCTTACGTATCAATTTTAAAAAATACCTTATGTCATTCATATTTCATAAGGTGTTTTGAAGCGTAGTTCTAAAGATACTACAGTATCCTGGAAACACAGTTTATAAAAAGAAACACCCTCTAAGCGCTATCACGACCTACATCTGGGCGGCTTATACGAACCGAGCCACGTTTCAAAGGTGACCGCAATCACACCTTATCATATCTTACACTTATTTGTTTTATTTATAGTACCAGTTCCATAAGTAACAATAATATTTTTTTTATTGTTCACAAGAAGTACGGGAATCAAACCAAATGATGCTCTTGATACCAGTAGTTACAAAACTAGATAAATACTTAGACTAACACCATATTTGAAACTTATTTACACTTGAACTAAGACAAGAGTTGAACCAACTTCTTTCAACTTCCAACTTCAAATAACAAATTTAATTTATATACGTAATTACAAGACATACTATGTTCTTAACACTCACTTTAAATAAAACTCCGACTTTGTTTTCTTTTGGTTGAACTCAATATTCGATCCCGAAATATGTTTGATTAATATTTTTAGTCCATTAGATTAGGATTTAACTAATTTCAATAGCATTATAAAAACAGATTTTAATGTATAGAGGGCGACCAAACAATTCTTGTACTTCGCTTGTTGCGATCGTTCTGTGGGATTAACATTTTGGCTGTTAATTTATTTGTTTACTGGTAAATCCCGAAATTCTATTTATGTTATGTTGTGAAAAAAACAATATTAAAGTGCTCAGATGCCGAGATCCTACGTGATTAATTTCACGGATCCAATTTGAAGCAGGTAACCCGTAACAGATTCCCAAACGTTCTGAGCACGTGCCCACCTTTTTTTTTAATCGCCTCTTTCATCGATTCTAATCCCTTTCGCGTGCGGACTTTAATTATCAAGTAAAACGTAACTCAAATGTATAAAGCGTTAGGATAGAAAATTGTTAACTACGACTTTTAGGGCCTGTCCCGCCAAATTGTAAATTATCTGATAACATGTAAAATATGTGATGGAAATATCGGATTTTGTTCCCTTATCTGACAGTGACGTCATTTTTAAGATATTTGAGCCTCTATCAGCCAATGGTGGGACAGGCCCTTAGAAAAGCATTAAAGTATCTATATGACACATGGTATTATAAAAAAAAAATTAATGTTTACATTTGTCAAATTCTAAATTGCAAATGTCAAAATTAACGTTACCATAATAACCTTGCTTCCTTAAAGTCGGCAGGATGTAGTTTATGGTTCCTTTCCCACAAGAAAGTTTTTTTCCAAATTATTTACCCCCTAAGTTTATTAGCGTGAAAATATGTAGCCTAAAGCGTATCGAAAGTGTAGGGCTTTTTATTAAATAAGGAATTATAAGAAAATATGCTGTGATTACTGAAATCCTACGCCACGAAGTAGTGTGTGTTTACGCTTTATTATATTAGTAAAGATAAGTATAGATTAATTAAGCCTTACATAACAATCATACCCCTCGTATCCTTTATGGAAATTCTACGAACAGATGAACATGATAGACACAGTAAAGTTAATATTGAACAAAGTGCATGAAAGTTCGTTCATTACTTATTTCCTAGTGTTTACATGCATTCTATATTGTATTAAAATGAAGTACAATTTAATTTATAATTATTGTAATTTAGACATGTTATTTACCTGTCGCTTGTAAAGTAGAAAAGTTTGTTACCTTCACTTTCGTAATTTAACAGCAATAAAATGGATTTCACGGAGTTCAACTTAAAACTTATTTCAACTTCCCTTAATTTAATCTGAACTCCCGTGAACTGACTCGACAAAGGTTTCCGACAAACTCGGCCAATTTAAAGCCTCAGCCTATGTTGAATTTTTTATTTGTTAAGTGCTTGTTATAATGTTATTTCCGTCTACTATGCAAACAAAATAAGCCTACGCAAATAGCTGTTGTTTCTGATGTTCTTTTGTCTTTAAATGACGTTAATAATAAACGTGAGTTTCTACTGTATTGTTATTTATGTTTTATGTAAAGAGATTTAGAGTGATGGTAATATGTTTTCGGACAGGTGTTCCAGCAGTGGAAACCTAGGGTTATAAACAACATGGATGATTTTTTTTCACGAAACAGAAGTTGGCTGGAATTCACCGCGGAAGTGCACATATCTATGAAACTTAAACAAAGTAACCATTCCGCTTTTGCTATGATATAAAATGTTCACATTGTTATAAAGGAAAATGTAATATACGTAGGAATCAATAAAGCTGTAGAGATTATATTCAGATATCCGTTAAACCTTGTAAGTTCTAATCGCCAATAATCTGTTACGAACCGATATTGAACAGGCGGTACAATTATACTATATCAAGATTAACGATATTGGTAATATAATATATATGGTATATAAATATAATATACTAACTTTTGCTTGCGACTTCGTCCCCGTGAAATTAAAATATATAGCCTATGTACTTCACAGGTAAATTACCTTTCGAACGGTGATAGAAATTATAAAATCGGCCCAGTAGTTTTTGAGATATTTCAATACATACAAGAATACAAATCTTTTCTCTTTACAATATTAGTATACATTTACATAAAAGCGGATACACATCAAACTTTGTCTTACTGTGGTTTTATTAAGTAGCAAGTAAACACTAAATTAAAAAAAAAACTAATTTCATTCTAAATGAAGTGTCACGTCCGAAACTTACGATTCGAAGGAAACCACAAAATTCACATACTCTTTAGTGCCTTTTTCCACTTAGCATTTAGCCGTGCGACTCTCGCATTGCATGGTTGTAACTTTTAAACGATCAAGACTGCGTTAGTGGATACTACTAGTGACTCCAGACAAAATGACGATCGCACGCAGTTAGCCGCTAAATGGAAATTGAACCTTAATTTTGACCAAACGACGGCAGTATTTTTATTAGTCATAAAAGGAACTAAATCTGGCAACATTAATATATCAATGTAGGGTTGTAGTCAAGGTTGTAAACGTTAGTCGTAAACTTCTTGACCATAACTTACGATGTTTCGGTTATTCGAATTTACTACTTATTGTGCTAATTGCGTACAGCTATGGCCGCGTAAACTTAAATCACATTTCTACGTCGACATTTCCAGCTATTAATTATATTGGATGTGAAAATTGATTGACATATTTGAAATGTTATAATATATCTTAGAATTATGATTCAAACGGTGAATGTGAAACAAGAATAGTAAGATAAATGAGTTATGTTAGTGCAGTATTATTTTAATGTAGAAAGGGCAAATAAGCAGTTCGTCTTATATTATAAATGCGAAATATACAATATTATAAATGCGAAAGTTTAGATGGATGGATGGATATTTCTACTTAAGGCTTTCTACATTTTTACCATAACAATTGACAATTGAACGTATAGTAACATTTAAGTAATGAATCTACCTTGACTGACACCGACTTCAAAGTAATAATAATTTTACAATATAGACATAACCGCTACAATAAGGGTGGTTTAGATAATTCAACGAAATATTTCGTAACTTTTTAGTGTATAGTTTTTTTTAAGAACATATATTTTTTTAAAGTAGTTTTGAAATAATCTATTTGTGATACGTAATTGTTTGCTTACATATAATTGACACTTAAAACGAGACTATGAAATCAAAGGAGTTATAACCTACTAAAAAATTCCATTTGAAGACAGTCTTCTTTGGGCAGCTAAATGAAGCAAACGTTTCTTTAATATCAACTTCATTTTCTATTCAGTTTGGATTTCGACACAACCCTCTTCGTGCTTCTACATTTCCATAAGATGTTTTGTTTTAATATTAATCGAGGAAGATCTCACTGAGATACAAGTTTTTAGACTGCGTGAAATGGATTATTATTTTTATCAATCGTTCATTTATTTCAGACATTTCTATTCGAACGTCAAGTGGTGGAGAACGAGAGGTTTTTATCTGTCGTATCATTCACTCGTTCAGTTGTTGACAAGTCCGTTTGAATTTTTATTTAAATTTTATTTTATTTGTAAAATGCTTTGTAAAATGCTTGCAATGACATTTGTACCCACTTATGGACTTTACAATTTGTAAATGAACACAACCAATTAACAAATATTCATATAGAAATAAATATATCTCAAATTGTAAAACAAAAGACCGAAAGTAACAATAACATGTAACAATTACAATAAAATATTGTTGGTATTGTATTGAAAAAAACCCATTGTTGGATTGCGATAAATTCGTGCTAACGTGTTTTGTTCGACCAATGTTTTGAACCGCGACGAACATTTAATTCCCTTAACGTGAATAAACGATTGATGTTGTCTTTCGAAAACTAAACATATATTAACGTTTGTTTTCACTGCCTTAAAACTAGTACAAAATTATATATCCATCCCTATCGTTATGCTTAAAAAAATGAGACAACAATTTATTCTTGTGCGGTAGTTGCAATGAAAACTCACGTTTACTCCGAAAACCTAACAAGAATAGTATATGACAATATTACATTCTCTATCTCTACTGTTTAACTATATTTTATAAATATTTATCGATTATGTTTTATGTACCTAAATCGTTCTTGCTTGTAGATCAGTCTACATTTTTATGTGTAATGTAGGTAATAATGATTGAAAGCCCAATGTTGATGATTTATGTCAGCATTCCCAGTGCTCTGGCAATTGATTTATGATTTGAATACAATTTAGTGGTTACTAGTATTAGTTGTATAGGTTTATAGTGCTTGTTAATAAAAAAATCTCATACTCTGAGGATTGTTAATGTCATGCGACATTATTTGATTCTCTATAACATATTAAGCGAACTAATGTCATTAAAAATAGACAAAATAAATCTCTTTATATACATTTGCCCGAGATATCATTAGTAAATAGCCCATGTGTGCCAAAACTTATCAGGCCAGCCATTTTCAATATTTATTTATTATTAAAATAAATAAATATATTTATAAACAAACATCCATCTAAACTTTTGCATTTACAATATAAGTAAGATTTTACGCTACTAGCATTGCTCAGGTTGTTCTCTATAATCCTTAACTTTCCAAGCTATTTTGTAGAAGACAAGCTCATTCTCTGCGCTGTATGTAATTTCCGGCATCAGAACGGATGTTACACATATGGATGATTAAAATATATGTAGTTCAACGCATACCAATGTTTAACACATAAAATATTTTTCAAATGTTTTACAACAATAGGTCGTCTCGAGACGACCTATTGGGCTTCTGTGTGGTCAGGACCACACAGAAGACAGGCGTAAAGTGAAAAGTGCCGGAGGCCTAATATTAGCCCTCTTCCCCGTGCAAGGAAAGATGAGGAAGTGAATTTGGCTGAGAGCTAGAGCGTTACCTATGGGCAGAGGTTACTTCACTATTGTGGCGAATTCCGGTGCTGCGTGCGCAAAAAAACGCATAAAGTAGCAGTCATTACAGAATGCCTATTTCAAACAGTGGACTGACACAAGCTGTTTATGTCTAACATAAACATACATAATTGTACTCTTACTAATCTTATAATATCTTATATTATATATCTTATCATCATACTTATATTATAAATGCGAAAGTTTAGATGGATGGATGGATGTTTGTTAGAGTTTGTAGCCTAAACGTCTGAACGGATCTCGATGAAATTTAGCATGGATGCAGGGCATAGTCTGGAAGAACACATAGGCTACTTGCTTTTGTTTTTTTTTAATTCCACGCGGACAGTGTCGCGGGCGAAAGCTAGTAGTAAATAAATGAGATAGGATAAATAAGATCATTATGATATTAGAACGTAATACCAATTACTATCTTAAATAGAATCTTAATAGTTAATTAACACAGTATGTAGTACGCAACCGATCTTCCATGAATTGGCTTTGGGCAATATATGTTTATCTGTTGTCTATTCGATTTAGAGTAATATAAAATGGTGTATCCTTGCAGTTAATTCTTGCATCATCTAGCACTGATAACCATAGAAGTTAATAACATAATCAATTTATGATTTTTTTTTACAGTATTATAATTTTTTAAATGCTAGAACAAGTAGTAATGCAGATTTTATGCAAATATGTATAATAAAATGTAGTTCAATAAAAAAAACGGTGGGTGTTGTCATCGGAAATATTGTTTTATTGTAAATCGTGAGATAGAGTTAAATTAGATTGTATAGCTAACGTTAAGTAATGAGATAAGTGTTTTACCGGAAATATGAACTTCCGAGCTTTTATCGTGTCAATTGTTTATCATATTTAGGATATGATTTGGAACAAGGAATATTATTATGTTTATAAACGGATAAATTTAATATAGGTAAATAACAATCTAAATAATATCATGTATGTTACCTATGTATGTACATACTCGTATATGTTGTACTTAGGTAGTACCTCGTAAACACTAAGTTTATATGTTAGAGTATTCCGGGACGCAGTTGTGAGAGTGTAAATGGAAAGCATTTTACCTTATTTTACTTCCTTTTTAGCTTTTACATGTATGAGCTTCTTCGTCCTTACTCTTTAACATGTTCAGCTAAGCAAAACATTTTATTTAGGTACTTTAAATGGTTTAGGAATTTCAAATGCATGTATTTTTTTAATCACCAAATAAATTATAAAATAAATATAGCCAATGTTACTCACAGATAAATTACCTTTCTAACGGTGAAAGAAATTTTAAATTCGGCCCAGTAGTTTTTGAGTTATTTCAATACATACAAAAATACAAATCTTTCCTCTTTATAATATTAGTATAGATAGAACTAGCTGTTCGCATGCGGATTCATCCGCGTGCAATTATAAAAATGTTATTTATTGTTTACATTTGTCAAATGTCAACTTACCTTTTTTATTGTAAATTTGTTTAGATTTATATTATTGTGTTCTAAAAAAAAAAACTAGCACTAAGACGGAAGAACCCTGGCTCCTACAAGACGGGCCTAGAGCCTAGTGTAGGAACCAGGCGATCGACCACAATTTGTGATAAAACACATTTTGTAACTTGTAACTTTATAAATAAATAAATAAATAAATGTTAAAAATTAGAGTCAGTTGATTGAATCTTATCGAATTTATTCATTACTCGTTAAATAAGTCGCCAAGCGCCTCTTTTAACTTGGTAAGTGCGTTTTATTAGTAAAGAAAGATGTACAAATAGAAATATATATAATACTGGTTAGCATTTATCAAGAGCAAATGTCCAAATGACATGATATGACATGACAAACCTTAGCAACCTTTCCTTCTTGATGTTGGCAGCAACTTATGGTCTCTTTCCCACATTAGGGATTTTATCCAAAATATTTACCCCCTAAGTTTAATGGCGTGAAAATATATAGCCCAAAGCGTGACGTAAGTATACGGCTTTTTATAAAAAAAAAAGAATTATTCAAAAATATGCTGTAATTGCTGACATCTTAGGCAACAAAGAAGTGTGTGTTTACGCTTTATTATAATAGTATAGATATAGATTTCACCGGATTAGAGGCACTAAAAACGAAGTTACGATAGCTGATACTGTTTTGTTTCAGGTAGCGGTATATTTTTTATAGAATAAACAAGCAAGCGGCCACCGGATCTCACCAAAATACCGAAGCGTCCGCTTCCTAGCTATCCGCATTTGAAGATACGTTGCCTTACTTTAATCAACAGAGGAGGGGACGCACAGAAATAGGATATTACCTCTACCTATGCGTCCCCTCTCCCGTCAAATCTACTTCCCCTTACAAGTACACCCAGTCACAAAAGCAATGGCCTGTTTTAAACACGTGTGTAGCTAAACGTGTGTACGTTTCAAATAAATAGTGCGGCAGAACTTAAGATATTTAAATGTAAATTAGTTGCGAACACTTTCAACCACAAGTCGTATAAATTAAAGTGATACCATAGTAGTTTCCATTTAAGTCTGGGTAGCTTTGGCATCATTCCCACAAAATCGGCCATTGTACGAAAGTTAAATTTAAAAGTTAAATCAAATTAAAATATCTCAATAAAATTACTGTTTTGTTGTTAATTAAACTGTTTTAATTTTATTATTTTATATTAATTTTCGTGAGATCGTGGTCATCCCCTGGCTTATCGAATATAAAAATAACTGTTACCAATGTTGAGTGCAAAATACAACCTCTTTGGCTTACAAACAGTACGAATACAGCCAAAGAGGTTGCATACTTTTTTTTTTTTATTGAACGGCTATGCGCCGTCCACTTGTTTTCCTCGGACACGGAGTCTGAGTTCTTTTTTATCTTTGTTAAAATTTTCTTCATTTACTTTTTTTTTTTTTTTTTTCATACAATCTTATCATACTGGCAACCAAGACGTTTGCGTTATTGGTTATTATATAAAAAGATGGGAAAAACAATAGAAGAAAAAGAGACGAGAGGCGCGTTATTTGTAAAATATGTAGAGTTTGAATAAAGATGTTTTAATTAGAAGAAAGATTTTGTTTTGTATTTTTGGCTGTCGCGCTATGGATAACAAGTTAAACAACCATTTTTTTCTTTACGAATAGGTATTTATTTAAAACGTTCACCACGAATTTTTTTCTTGTACTCACCGTTTATTTAAATTTTAAACTTCAAAGAATATCTCTGATTTTCAGAAAAAAATACAAGAATGACTATGTTATTACAAAGAAAATCAACTGTTAATATAACCTATTTACTTGTACAAATATAATGTACAAAATAATGACGTCAAACTAAAAGTAGGAGATTAAAATAATTCCTCCGTTACTGAATGAAGGAAATCAATTTCTGAGTGCAAACAAAACAAGAAATGCGCGTAGAAACGAACGGTTTTACTTGGAATGAATTCTCATTTCAAACCACTAATTAGTGCAAGCTCCTTATGGAAATCGTTTTATAAATAAAATTCACTTTAAAAGATGCTTTGGAATATGATATTAAAGTACTTTAAGTAAATTAATAGTATTCACTCCTATTAAAAATACTTGATATTCTTTCGGAATTCCGAATATCTGAATTGAAAATGCTTTAAAATAAGGGAAATTTAATTTTATCTACAAACTGCTACAAAGGAGCTTAAAAGATGATTTTTAAGGTCGTAAATTCAATAAATTAACGACCCATAAACCCGTTAAATGATATCTAAAGTGATAAAAAACAACACAGCAATTTACGGCCAATAAAAAGTAAATGTTTGATTCAATGTTAATTTTCACCGGAATATAACGTTTTTTTTCCTTTTTTTTTACTGTTGGTTAAGCGTTTTATTTTGTTCAAGTTTTAAGAGATATTTTACTACAAAATAAACAAGAAAATTTTGTAGCATTTTAAAAAAGAAACAAGCCAGTGAAGTAATGTTGTAATTGCTATAAAAGTGAAAAAAGCATGAAGTCTTACTAAGTATTAATTTAGTCACTCAAAACACTATTAACTACAGATCTTTACTTAAAAGTAAGTATGTATTCTTACAGACTATCCTCTACATCTATACCAAAAATTTATCGAGATCCATTCAGCAGTTTACGCTACAATCTCTATCAAACATCCATCAATTTATACTTTCGCATTTATAATATTAGATTTAAATACAATCATACTAATACTAATATTATAAATGCGAAAGTTTAGATGGATGGATGGATGGACGGATGTTTTTTAGAGTTTGTAGCCTACACGGCTGAACGGATTTCGATGAAATTTCGTACAGATGTAGAGGATAGTCTGGAAGATCACATAGGCTACTCACTTTTGTTTTTTTTAATTCCGCGCGGACAGAGTCGCGGGCGAAAGCTAGTATTTAATAAGAATACATTTACTATTAATTTAGCTTAATAACAACAGAAATATCCATCTGATATCCAAGTCAGTGACAGATATCCTTAATAACATAATTAAGAAATTATTCCTCAGACGACAGCTGCGTCGATATTAAACCGAAGCTTTATCGTTATTTCTATATATGTACTCGTATGTATGAGCTTCAATAATAGCTTATTATACTTCAACCCGGCGTAATTATGTCTGGCATAGTTACATATGTTTACAAGGACGTGGACATATACGTAATTATGTCCTCGTAACCATGTAATTTTTTTCAACAAATAACATTTTATTTATTAATGTAATACATTTAGTCTAAATCTACTAAGGACTTAACGACTAAGGACCTCTTGGTGAACTGTAAATGACTAATGACCAGTTTCCAAGCTACGTTTGACCATTTGTTAGTGTTATTGGTTCGATAACTCCATGAAATGCGTTTCCGAACTACGTAGCTTGAGTTTTACTCCCTTGAAATGTAGTTCAACCTAACACTAATTAATCACTAGGTAATTTAAAAATTCTTTCACCATTACAAAGGTAATTTATCTGTGAGTAACATAGGCTATATTTTATTATTACTAATGTTCAGGAACTATTAATAAACAGCGTGTTTTTCTGGACGCCGGCTTTAAAAACTCACTAAACTTTTACTTTTCCTCGGCTTACGCTGCCTAAACCGTTAGAGGTATATAAAAAATGATGTATGAAAGAATTGTAGATCTTAAAAAGTTCTACAGAAAAGTGCGCGACAGCATATATCTATCTTTAACGGTTTTCTTACAATAACCACTTTGTTTTTTTTGATTCCGCGCGGACGGAGTCGCGGGCGAAAGCTAGTATTTAATAAGAATACATTTACTATTAATTTAGCTTAATAACAACAGAAATATCCATCTGATATCCAAGTCAGTGACAGATATCCTTAATAACATAATTAAGAAATTATTCCTCAGACGACAGCTGCGTCGATATTAAACCGAAGCTTTATCGTTATTTCTATATATGTACTCGTATGTATGAGCTTCAATAATAGCTTATTATACTTCAACCCGGCGTAATTATGTCTGGCATAGTTACATATGTTTACAAGGACGTGGACATATACGTAATTATGTACATATGTACACGAACGTAACCATGTAATATTTGTATTAGGATTTTTTTTTCAATAACTAACATTTACTGCCAGTCTCAAATCGTGGGCTTATTAATGTAATACATTTAGTCTAAATCTACTAAGGACTTAACGACTAAGGACCTCTTGGTGAACTGTAAATGACTAATGACCAGTTTCCAAGCTACGTTTGACCATTTGTTAGTGTTATTGGTTCGATAACATCATGAAATGCGTTTCCGAACTACGTAGCTTGAGTTTTACTCCCTTGAAATATATGGTAGGTCAACCTAACACTAATTAATCACTAGGTAATGATAAAAAATCGATAAAAGATGATAAAAGGAGCGTCGCTGGCTCATTGGTTTAAACACTTGACTTGTAATCTACAGGTCTTTGGTTCGAATCCCGCCGTGTACCAATATTTTTTCGAAAAATTCCCCGACGTTCTTACGGTGAAGGAAAACATCGTGATGCAACCTGCACATATCGGCGAATAAATTCAAAGATATGTGTGAAGTCAACCAACCCGCACTTGGCCAGCGTGGTTGACTATGGCCTAGTCTCCCCTTATTAGGGTAGGCTCCGAGCCCCTCGGTGGGGAAGTATAGTGAGCTGGTGATGATGAATGATAAAATAAATGGAAACTTCAGAAACCTAGCATTAGTGTGGAAGTAAGTTGTACAGAAATTTGTTTTATTTTTTTTTATTTTACATTGCACATGTTTTGTTATTGTCGATGTTTCGGCCATGAGAACTGAAGGTATAACTGTAAGATGGCAATATCTAATATAATAACGTTCACTTGTTATTTATAATGAAGTAAACAAATCCTTAACTAACCTCATGATCCTTAGTAAATTAAAACGAGTCTCATTATAATATTCTGGATTTATATGCTGTTTGCTTAACAAGTTCCAAGTTTAATTGACTTGTGAACTTTGTCGCTGTATTTATATCATCGTTATGTTGTTATAATATCGTTATGTTAACATTTACCTTTTAACTTTCTAAAAGGCAGAGTAATTGCAATTTATAGCGTGTTAGCTACTTACTCTAACGTTTATGTTGATAAATACTTAATTAAAAATGCCTAGGTTACCGATAGAATATTTTTTACAGAATATTTAAAGTTGGTGTTTATTTTTTAAGTTAGCACTAAGGGTGAAACTCAGTGCCCACTTAAGACAGGATTGCATCACTAATGCTGGGTTGCTGAAGTTTCCATTTATGTTATCATTACCTAGTGATTCATTAATATTAGGTTGACCTAAGTTTAAACAGAGTTAAACTCAAATTACGTAGTTCGGAAACGGATTTCATGAAGTTATCAAACCAAAAACACTAACGAATGTTTAAATGTTAAACCGGCCATTAGTCTTCTTGTCTATACCGTAGTAAACGTCACTCAGAAATAAAAATTGAATTTGCCCACCGACGACACGGTGCTATCACAAGAGCGCTATTGAATACGTGCTCATCTATTGTCTAAAGGCTTGCCTGGATGAAGCGCTAAAAGCTCCCGTCCTTTGTCGGCATAAGCTAACTAATATTCAATTAAACGTTCATCGAACTAAGCTAAGATTCATATACTAACGATCTGTAATATAGGTGAAGAATATGCAGTTGAATCGATTACTTCCAAAATATTTTTGCGCCCTAAATAAAAGGAAAAAAATATCTGATATCTTTATCGGAGTTAATACTAAGTCCACATTTTATCTTACTAATATTTTAAATGTCAAAGTTTAGATATATAGCTGGATGTTTGTTAGAGTTTGTAACCTAAACTGCTAAGCAGATCTAGTATATTTATATTTATCAGTGGTAGAGCCCGCTATAACACCTTATACACGAATAAGCCGGCTCGACGGTCCAATACCCCGACAAAACAGAAGACAGACAGTGGTTGTATTCTAAATCTGAGTGATACAGTCTGTGCGTACACAAAGAAAAGATGGGAAGGGAAATGAATTTTAGTGGGAAGGGGAAACATCCTCTTTATATGTGTCCCCTCTTCTTTTGATAAAGGTATGCAACATATTTACAATTGTGGAAATATAAGGTTAGCGACCGCTTCTCTATTTTGGCGACTACCGATTGCTGCTTGCTCAGTTGTTATCATATACTATAAATAAAAATATATATAACTAATCACACTACTGCCGACTTTACAATTGTCAATCAGTTATCATATTTAAAGTAAAAAATATGTAATTATTAACCAACGAAATACATAACACTATTATTTAAAACAAGATGGGAAATATACATTTATATTATCTTTACTTTCCTGTCTCTGTTTCTTGACTCGACCTTTATCGTATTTTATTATTTACAACGTTAAAAATCAGAATTTCCGTTACAGAAATAGCATCGTATATTTTAGCTTTGAGGATAACATTATAAATAAGGCTTTACTATTCATAAGGACATAACATTTTATTAGACATTATAAAATTTAAAATGCAGATTGTGCTTTTATAATATGAATAAATTTAATAAGATTTAGGCAATGCCCTTTGAATACAATGTTATTATGTTTTAAAAACGAAGATTTTTCTTTAAACGTTAATTTAAGTTACGTTAGTTTTAATCTAAGTAGTGAGTTTTGTTTAAGTAACGTTTGTATCATAAATTGATTAACTTAAAACAAAGATTCATTATTTTCGACGTTAAAGGTAAATTGAATCGTAATGTTCTATTTAAAGAGCCTTTTTTATTAAATAAAAAATCTATTTACGGTTAGGGTTCTAACATTGGACGACCCTTTTCAAGAAACTTTCTTTGGCTAAATGGATTTACTACCTCTTTCCAATACACATAAAATGTCTATTTATTTTTACTTAACTTTACAATTGACATGTATATTACGTATTTTACAGGTTTGATAATATTGGTTGATTATCACAGTTTTCTTTTTCAAACATGTCGGGATTGGAAATATCTTTACCTATGGATTTTCACAATGGATACTCATCAACTCACTGGGCTTATCATAGTTACGTGGATTCAGCGCGCCAGGTATATAAACCTTACGGCCGAATACTGAGACGATATTGAAATTTTGATGCTGCGTAATTCTAAGCGTCGTTTAAGAAGCGAAGTGATTAAGATTCGTATCAGTATTTGGCCGTAAATGTGTTATTATTCCAGGCTGCCGTCTGCCTGTCGCTAAGAATACTTGGAGGTTAAATCAATTGAAATATAAACAAGTAAAACAATAAAAATAAGTAATAAAATTATAGATATAAATTTAAGGCTCTTTTGGTAATGATCAAGATTTACACTCGATTTAGTGTTAGATTTACAATATTTATTACAACACAGTATTAAAATGTGTTTTTATATATGTTATTTAATAAAAATATGCAAATACATGAAGAAAATCCCCATCAAAAATGTATTTTAAAGTTTAAAAACAGATGTTTCAATAACATATAACAAACTGTACTGGAGTTTAACAAAGTTGTTTTCATAGTTGAAATATTAATAAGACAGTAATATAGTATGTTGTGTATGTAAACTTCGTATGTAAATTGTTGCTAATTTAATATTAA
Organism: Papilio protenor; assembly: GCA_029286645.1. Taxonomy (NCBI): domain Eukaryota; kingdom Metazoa; phylum Arthropoda; class Insecta; order Lepidoptera; family Papilionidae; genus Papilio; species Papilio protenor. The sequence continues at coordinate 6,842,838 of JAGSMZ010000011.1, forward strand.
AACAAGTTTTACAATTTAACAGGGTATGCAACACGTATCTCCTGAGTTAGAAACAATAAGTTTAGGATATGCACGTTTACTACAGAACACAACAGCACTCAGTGACGTTAACTGGATATTAAAAGTACCCTTAATATAGATTTAGTTTGAGATTTCCATCCCTCATACGGTACCTCTTCAACGTTAAACGTTATCTTTGTTTTGTCCTGGTCCAGAGCGAGACATATTCGGCTGATTTTATCACACAGATTCCTAATCAAAAACGTTTAAATATTTATTTTTATTTTGCCCATAATACAGTTTGTTTTTGGTTTTAGAACAAACATTATTAATAACTAAATATACATTAGGCTGTTTATTAGATTCGCGAAACATATTCAACTAAATAAGGCAAAGTTTTATACTAACAAAGTTGTGAACACACGCGACTTCAACTTTGCACATTCCTTACAACTAGAGCTTTAAAGTACAGTGTAGTTTGACTTATCTTATACTCGTAGACTTTAGCAAATTGCAATATTAGCGTCGTAAGCATTTTCATAGTAATCTATATCTATACTATTATAATAAAGCATAAACACACCCTTCTTTGTTGCCTAAGATGTCAGCAAATACAGCATATTTTTGAATAATAATATGATAAAAAGCCCTACACTTACGTCACGCTTTAGGCTATATATTTTCACGCCATTAAACTTAGGGGGTAAATATTTTGGATAAAAACCCTAATGTGGGAAAGAGACCATTAGTTGCTGCCAACATCAAGAAAGAAAGATTGCTAAGGTTAGTCATGTCATGTCATTTTGACATTTGCTGTTGATAATTTGACAAATGTAAACAATAAAATAAAATTTTCATAATTTCATGCGGATGAAGCCGCACGGGAACAGCTAGTGACTAATAAAATAATTATTTTAATACGAATTGTTTGTATACATTAAGTTTCTATTACAAGTATTTTAATTCAAATTCCGAATTGTTTGGGAAATACGCTTCGTTGAGATCTATAGTCTAATGGTTGCTATACAGACTGATTCAAGCAATCGTCAGCTTCAAACATTCCATGTATGGCGGCCCTGAATGTTTTGAATTATTTTCAAGAAGTGACGTTCTTTTGCAAAAGGGCTAAGTTACTTGGTATTGGGTATTAAATATAAATTACTATGAATTAGAAATGAGATTTTTAAGCATAAACATATTAGAGTCCAATTTTCTTATTCAAACTTAGGTGTATTAAATTTCCTATGGAAATTAATCGTGGGAGATGATACGAAGAACCCAAAGAGGCGACAGAGACTTTGCCCCTAATGAAATTTTTTATTAATATGTTCATAAGTTTTAATTAGAATAATGTAATATCAGTGAACTTTGACGTGATTTTAATTAGCTTTAGTTATTAAAAGTTGGCAATATAAGGAATAATATGATAGGAAAGTTTTTATTTATGTGTATTTGTATGTATCAAATAGGTACCTAATATATTTTTATGGTACCTCGTGATGACATAAACCGTAAATTAGTATAGGAGATTTTTCATTGTATTAAAAATAAGATTCTAAAACTTTCATGATAAACTGATTATGAGGGCCTTATCATTAACAGATTAGACAATGTTTCAAATACATTTTAGCTTAAATCGTCAGCCCTTTTATACCGTGACTCCAGTACCGTCGCGGATTTTTGACAAATCATGCTAAACTAAACATTATTATGCGTAGACTTTAGAAATATGATCTTGGCCAATCTTACTATAATATTATAAATGCGAATGTTTGGATGGATGGATGGATGGATAGATGGATGGATGTTTGTTAAAGTTTGTAGTCTAAACGGCTGAACGGATCTGGATGAAATTTGGCATAGACGTAGATGATAGTCTGGAAGAACACATATGTAGGCTACTCACTTTGGTTTTTTTTTTAATTCCACGCGGACGGAGTCGCCGGCGAATTCTAGTAAATAATAAAGTACTTACACCGCAGTGCGGTGATATTTTTGGTGAAACATTTAATTCAGTCACTTTTTTAATTTCTAACATACTTTGGCTACAAACTGAATATCCTTAAATTTATAGGGAATCATGTTTCTATGCAAAACATATTTAATTGACGAATTTTCCTTTTATCGCGCTAAGCTAAGTAAAATTTGATGTCACTTATTTTGTTACGATCATAAATGATTCCTTTATTATGCAAAACATCAAACATTTCCTTTTGAAGTATTCAGAGTACGTTTGGAATACAAATCGTGACTTCGAGGTGATATGAATAAATTTAACAACGAGTAAACTTTCTTTCCTGTATTTTACTGCTACAAACAATATGTTAAATTTTGAGATTTATTTACTAGAAAAGGTTTATGAAAATTTCTTTGTAAATAAAAAAAAATAAAAAGTTGGAGCTAAGAAAGAAACAAATCACTACGTTCCTTGGTCATCGCGTCACGCGTGAACGGTAGGGAACACTTTATCTAATTCTTTTTTTTATTTATTATTTTCACGAGAAGGTTCTTATAAATAAAAATGGATGATGATTAACATTTGAATTCAATATTCCTAGGTAACATAGGACAACGTCTATCGGGTCAGCTAGCTTGAAACTATATACATAATATGTTACGAAGTTCTAAAAAGTATTAATCACAGAGAGTGCTTTTTCTTAACTAACCTAAGAACGGATCGTGTTTAAATCAGTAAAAAGCTTTATAAGGAAGCAGAAATTTTTAAAGCTTGCACTTAAATGAATTAGAAAATTCCTTGGTTAAAACACAAAGTGTACGTGCTGTATTGTGAAAATAATTTCGTCAAAGAGCCAACGTTAAATTAAAATGGACGAATGGAAACAGTTCCTTTGAACTGCGTTAATGAAATGGGACTCTTGTAGCAACATGGAACTTCAAATGTTATAGGAACGCATGCAGAGCAAATGCCAAACAAAATTGAGAGACCAACACGATGTCATCTTGATTTTAATCAAGAAAGACGGTATGGGAATTTACAAATCCCTGTACCGTTGAAATACACTGTCGAAACACCTCTTTGTAGATATAGTCGTTTCTCCCAGTTTCTATTATCTTCTATGGTTTCGTCAGTAAAACTCACGGTTACAAGTTGTACCGTAACATGTTCGTTTTTAATTTTGGTATTTGCTTTAGTGTTTATAACTTTGTAATACTTAAAAATGTGTAATGACCTTCGTTACGCGATGTAACGTTACACATTGTAACGTTCGTATCGAGCGGCGAGTTTGCTCGTTTATTCGTAACACTACGAATTAAGTGCATAAATGATCCCCGTGTAACATGTTACACTAGCTTTCGCCCGCGACTCTGTCCGCGTGGAATTAAAATAAAAACAAGAGTGAGCACCCTATGTGTTCTCCCAGACTAACCTCTACATCTATGCCACATTTCACTGAGATCCGTTAAGCCGTTTAGGCTACAAACTCTAAAAAACATCCATCTATCCATCCATCCATCTAAACTTTCGCATTTATAATATTAGTTAGAAGTATTATAAGATTACACCGCGTAACGAAAGTCAGTACGCACCTTAAGGAATAACGTAAGGACATTCAGACAAATGAACTGAAATGTTTACAACGTTTTTAAGAATAACTAACGCCGATTATTTCTTAAGGCTTAAGACAGTCGCGTACCCAACGATCAGATATGCGTAGATATGTATATGGGTGTAGAAACGAATTTTGTACCAGCATTATCAGTAGTCAAGGGTACAGTCGTTTGTTTTTATGTTTATATACAAATTTACTTTATCACTACCCCTTTTGTATTGCAAAACATTAAATAATTTAATCGATGGAATTTCTTCTGGGATATTGCTTTCCATTCAAAGACTTTCCACGTATAAAATGAAAGTGTAACATTATGTGTTTGATTAAATATCAGTTGACGTCGTATCCTTACGTGTTTATTTTCATTTATTTAAAACTAGCTTTCGCCCGCAACTCCGTCCGCGTGGAATTAAAAAAAACAAAAGTGAGTAGCCTATGTGTTCTTCCAGACTATCCTCTACATCTGTACCAAATTTCATCGAAATCCGTTAAGCCGTTTAAGCTACAAACTCTAACAAACATCCATCCATCTAAACTTTCACATTTATAGTATTAGTAAGAAGTAAGATTGGTATTTAATTTTGATTTATTTCTCTCTTAAGTAGGGTGAGCGACACGACGTAAAAATTAAGCTAATATTCAACCAGGTTTCATTGACCTTGTAAGTTGAATATTGGTTTATAAAACCTTGTGCGTTGACCGTACGTGCGTGGGATAAGGGCAGGGCGACGACGATTTTCTCATTAAAAACATTCTATAATATCAATAAAATTCATGATAATAATACTGAAAGAAAATTTAAATAGCAATAATGTTAACGAAGTCTTCGTGACTGTGCTTCTGATAAGATTTAAAGTGAGAATCACAAGTCATTTGCTTTTAACAAATATCTGTCAAGGTAAAACGAGATAAAAATTTCTGTATTAAACATAATCTAAGGAAAATAAAGATCACTGAGACGTAAAAAAAGATTTCAGTTGACAGCTTAATTTATTTACTTTAATATTGAGTATTGTTGAAGATTAAGAAAATTAATATCCTGGTTTGAATCTCGATAAATTTATTATTTTCTGTCATTGCAATTATAAAGTACAGTTACTTCGATTTTGTGATATTTGAAACATAATGAGAATCGTATCTTATTTGTTAATGCTGTGATACTTATTATTACTACAGTATGTAGTGCAGATAACATGACATGCTGCAGGTGACATGATCAAAAAGGGAGTGATGACTGAGATGACGTATGATAGAGTTATGTGGAGGACAAAAACCTGTTGCGCCGACCCTACGGGAGTAGGATAAAGAGGTTGATGATGATGATCTATTGCAGACAACTAGCAGCATTTGTGAATATTATTGTTCATTGAATTCCTAAAAATCCTATACGATTTATTGAATATATCCCTTTAATTAAATAGGTAAAGAGTATTGTACAGGGGGATGCTAGTTAGTTATCATAGTTTAATTTTGATTTATTTCTCTCTTAAGTAGGGTGAGCGACACGACGTAAAAATTAAGCTAATATTCAACCAGGTTTCATTGACCTTGTAAGTTGAATATTGGTTTATAAAACCTTGTGCGTTGACCGTACGTGCGTGGGATAAGGGCAGGGCGACGACGATTTTCTCATTAAAAACATTCTATAATGTCAATAAAATTCATGATAATAATACTGAAAGAAAATTTAAATAGCAATAATGTTATTGAAGTCTTCGTGACTGTGCTTCTGATAAGATTTAAAGTGAGAATCACAAGTCATTTGCTTTTAACAAATATCTGTCAAGGTAAAACGAGATAAAAATTTCTGTATTAAGCATAATCTAAGGAAAATAAAGATCACTGAGACGTAAAAAAAAGATTTCAGTTGACAGCTTAATTTATTTACTTTAAGTACTTTTAAGTACTTTACTATTAAGTATTGTTGAAGATTAAGAAAATTAATATCCTGGTTTGAATCTCGATAATATGACTTTCATCATTTTCTTCTGATCAAAGAATTAATTTTATTATTTTCTGTCATTGCAATTATAAAGTACAGTTACTTCGATTTTGTGATATTTGAAACATAATGAGAATCGTATCTTATTTGTTAATGCTGTGATACTTATTATTACTACAGTATGTAGTGCAGATAACATGACATGCTGCAGGTGACATGATCAAAAAGGAAGTGATGACTGAGATGACGTATGATAGAGTTATGTGGAGGACAAAAACCTGTTGCGCCGACCCTACGGGAGTAGGATAAAGAGGATGATGATGATGATCTATTGCAGACAACTAGCAGCATTTGTGAATATTATTGTTCATTAAATTCCTAAAAATCCTATACGATTTATTGAATATATCCCTTTAATTAAATAGGTAAAGAGTATTGTACAGGGGGATGCTAGTTAGTTATCATAGTTTAATTTCGCTTATACCCGCCGCCGGGTCTGTCTATATTGTCTAATCCTTTCTAACAATGAAATTATCATTCTAACCTTTTACTTGTAAAGTTAAATAAGATTACCTCTGCAAAGGGCCAATGAGAAAGAAACTCGTAGAAGGCCGTACCAACTGTAAGTAAATACTAAAGTTTTATTGTTTCTCGGAAAGACAGACAGTAGAGACTTTATGAAAAAAAAACTAATTGAATAAAAAAACTTCAACACAATCTTACTTCTTTATTTCGTTAAATTTGAAATCAGATATATTTTTTAAACTAAATGTTTGAAACTTGATATTTTTTAAATTCATACACAACACGCTACTTAACTTATTAAAACGTGACTAGGTGGCGTGGGTGACTAGGTCTTAGACAACCAAGCTGGCCTAGTATGGGTTGGTTGACTACACATGTATCTTTAAATTTCTTATTCGATATGTGCATTTTTCTATTATGTATTATAAGTTCCAAACGCGTCGGGTAAATACATGCATATGAAATTCGAAAATCGAAAAAAAAACATTGTGTTTACCTGTATTACAAGTGCCTTCAACCACTGACGCTCTATATTTTATGGTGTACTTATGGTAATTGTAGCAGTTTACATTAATCATGTAGGTGTTATTTTCTCGTGTTCCAAAACCATTAATTGCGCTCCTGAATGTTTAGATTTCCAATACAGTAATATCGAAATAATTTCTTTTGGCATCAGATATATTAAATTAATAATAAAAAAATATTCCGGACTGCAATGGTAATAAATCATCATCATCATCATCATCATCTCCTTATCCTACTCCCGTAGGGTCGGCGCAACAGGTTTTTGTCCTCAACATAACTCTATCATACGTCATGTCAGTTACCGCTCCCTTCTTGATCATGTCACCTTTCACGCAATCCATCCATCTCTTTCTATGTCTACCTGAAAATAATAAGTAAATGTAATAAATGTCGAAGAAATTTGACACCAGCTAATTCCTAACGAAAACGTTTTATTTTTTCTTTGACTTTATTAGTTCTTCTTAGAAAGAGCGGGAGCAGGTGAAGGTTAACATAGTTGTAGGCCTTGTTACTTACTAAGTACAATTTATGTATGTGTAAGTCGATAAATTTCTTTTCACTAACCTTAATTCAATACTTAGATTAAATAAAATAAAATTTTATTACACACATATACCTTCCTTTTGTGGTACAATTTAAAAACATAGTTTTCTTTTTGATTTCGAAAATTCAGTTATCACAAAGAAGTAATAATATTGTACTAATTATTTACTAACAAATCATTTATAATAATTTTAGCATACTAAGTTAAATTTGATTTAAATAAATTTTCACCGTATAATTTGGTTACATAATTTAATATGAACTCGCGTTTTACGCATTATGTAAAATATTTTGTTACTATTTCCAAAAGCAAATAGTATGTCAAATAAATAATTTAAATAGAATATTTCTACATAGATAAGTAATTTTGTTTTCATTTATTCACAAAGAAACAACTATACATTTGAAAAGCACTAAAACCTTTTTAAACGCCGACATAGAACACTTAAATGGGATATTTTTCTGTGAAACATAATTTTAAGACGATTGGATGTATCATAATTATGTTAATCTACAAATGCATCAAGCATTTGCTTATACGAGATGGCAATTACGCCTGTGCTAAATATACAGCTAGCCACAAGCATTGTGTCTGAGCATATAAGTACGCTTATATTAGCACTGTTAGTGTGCATAGATATGTACTACAAAATCTAATAAATATTCCACTATCTAGGGAGATTAAGCGTAGTTCATCAAATTAAAAAATAGATCGTAGACTGTTGAAAAAACTAAACAAATTATGCATATTGGAAGCCTAATTACTTGTTGTAATTACAATATTGAGGATTCAAAAATCCAGACAAAAGTTCTGCCTTGAAGCTTAAGTTAATTAAGTCGAATTGAGTTTTATTATGCGAAAGTTTAAATGCATGGATGTATGTTTGTTTTAAGGTATCTCCGGAACGGCTCAACGAATCTCGATAAAATTTGCCACAAATCTGGAAGTTCACATAGGTATACATGTTTACTATTTTTTTAATTCCATGCGGACGGAATCACGGGCGACATCTAGTGTATTATACATGTTAAGTTTCAATGTGAGCGAAGAGCTAGAGTCCAACTATCAGAGGTTTTTATTACTTTCATGTTTCAAGACGCCATCTGTTGAATCTTTATTACTCAAGTTTGATAAGAAATTGTTTTAATGGATTTCATGAATCATACTTTATGTTACTTTTGTTAAATTTTTGCTGTACATTACAAGTACATATATAATAACAAAGAGCAAGCTTATAAGAGTTTTCTCTTTACACGATATTTTGAGAATTAATTTAAATTATTTATAAATCGTTACTAGCTTTTGTCTGCGACTTCGTCCTTGCGGAATTTAAAAATAAAACTTAGTAAGTAGCCTTTGTGTTCCTCCTAGATCTGTGCTCCTTTCTTCTAGATCTGTTCTCAATTTCATCGAGATCCGTTAAGCCGTTTTGGATCCAAACATCTATACATCCATCGAATATTTCGCATTTTATAATATTAGTATGCTATGACCCAATTATTGTAGTAAAATATATCTCCATACGTAGTTCACATTCCGCGACTGAAGTCGTTAAGTAACACGTAAAATAAAAGACAAAGCCAAATTGTCCGTTAGAATAGTCGTAAACAGGTTTAGTATATTTTTACTGCTATTGGTAGGCGCCTTATTTAATGCCGGATCGTTTCATTTTGCTTCGCTTATTTACATCCGATCATCAAATAAATGTATAAAAAACGATCATCCTGAGGTTAACATAAAACGGGAAAAGAAATTTATACACTCGATGTGTGTAAACGATAGTAGTTAGAGAAAAGCGTAAAGTAATTTACCTTTTATCGCGGATTCCACTAACTTTTAACAATGGTAGATGGCAGCAACAACATCTTTTGCATGAAATGGCCGGCATGCCTTGAGCAATACAACAACCACATAGAGGTTTAGTACTTTTAGTCACCTTTATGCCACCATAAGATATCAAAAAACTTTTCAACCAATTGTTCCACTACGTAGTTGAAAATACTATCGGAGCTTAAGTGTCTGTTACATTAATTTGTAAGGCGACTTCGGGTAAGACGTGATGCAAGGGCGCGCGAGGCTACAGAGACCAATTGTCACCGATGCGCTCTCGACGTCTTTCAGTTAAAAATCGTTTATAATACGAACATGTTAACGATCTGTTTAAAGTATAAAATTTTACAATACAAAATTTAAAGTAAGAAACGCAATTTTATTTACGTAAATCACCCCTAAATAAATTTAATTGGGTTCATCGCTCTCCAAGCAAGCCGTTGCTTCATTAAGTGTTGCGTTTACATGCGAATAATAAACGGAATATTTGATAAAATGATTTCTTTCCTATGAATTATTTTGTTCGTAGCTCAAAAATGTATTTTAAAATATCCAGAATCTATTTTGGGAATATCAGCAGACGCTTTGTCAATTCAACAATAGGTACAGAATATTCGGAATTTGAAAAGATTTTGAATAAATTGCTTTTGCCCATTCATGCTTGATTAAATAGCTAATACGTCGTTTTAATAAACCAGCCCTTTTTTGATTTGAGGGAAAAATTTCAATAGTTTGCCTTCAAACAGACTCACTAAAACTTCCCAGGTGGATCTTCGAATGCGACTGAGTACGAGATCTCTAAAAAACCGTACCGTGACTAATAAACCTATCCTAGGGTCGTTATTACAGAACAGTATTCTTTGCGTAATTTTCAGTACATAATAATCTTACTATCTTTCTTATTATCTTACTTCTTACTACAATAATAAATGTGAAATATTAGATGAATGGATAGATGTTTGTTAGAAGTTTCCAGAACTTCTCAACTGATTTCGCTGAAATTTGACATAGATGTACAATATAGTCTGGAAGAACACATAGACTACTAATCAATTGTTTTTTTAATTCCGCGAGGACGAAGTCGCGTGCGACAGTTTTTCCAGCATGAATCAGAAATACTTTTTTAAATTCTGCAGTTAGACTATTGACTGATAATGACCTATATCACATAGGTGATGAGAAATCTCTGAGAAGTAGACACAGACGTATTAAATACCTGCGCTAGATTATTTCTTATTAAATTGTTGAGATTTGTGTAAAAAATAGGTATCAATGTGAGCAGCTGGTGTGTTTTCGTCTCGCTTCTCAGCAAATATCATTTTTCAATCTGCGAAAAGGAAATCTTGCTTATTTGAAGTATCAAAAGTCAAAAGCTCTTTCATAAAAGTCAAATTGATATTAATTTCTTAGGTTTCGGAATGTCGAGTTCATAAAATGAAATTGTTAATGGTAATACTTAGAGAGATTCTGTATAAAGAAGACTTGATAATTTATTTGAAATAGTAATAAAATTCCTGGCATTTGACACCTGGAATTTCTGAAAGCACGACAAATGTGAATTATCGATTACCTATTTATAAATTAATTTTCTATATTAGATATATATGTATATATCGTATCATTTAACATTTATTAAGTGAATGAAAAATAAATATTTCGCTCTGACAAGGACCCTTTACGAGTACCAAGTTAATTTCATATTAAAATAAAACGATTTTACTAAAACATCTATAAATAGTTCACTAAAAAGCATAAGTTACGCTCAATCTTCGGTCAAAGCTCTTGACATTATGATAGATAAAGGGTTAATGTAACGTCAATTAAATTCATATAATTTAGCTCAGAATTTAAAATCAACAACAGCTTTTTCGGTTGAAGGAGCACCTATGTACTTATGAACCTAACTTCAGAGACGATCTTTATAACGAATCGTTGCATATTCATTTTCATTTTCAAATTGAATCCTTAAAAACGACGTGCAAACAAACTTCTTTCTTCTGTTATTTTTATTTGCGCCATTAAAAAGCTACGTAACCACTGAGTAACATAGGCTACTTTTTTTGCTTTCTTTTTATTTTCCATGCGGACGAAGTCGCAGACAAACAGCTAGTGTTACATATTGCGAAAGTTTGGATGGACGGATGTTAGTTACTACATACCGCCAAAACGGCTTAACGGATCTCAACGAAATTTAGCACATATATCGATTAAAGTCTGTAAGAATACCTAAGTTAGTTTCTAAGATTTTAAATCCGCGCGGACGTAGTCGTGGGCAAACGCTAGATTACAATATGAATAGCAAATGTATATGTAAATATTAACTAAACTTTTCATCACTTGTTGGCGGCAGTTGTACTTAGCGTAGCGAGGACCGCTCATAACAGTGTAAGTTGAGTAACTTAGTTTTTATACGACTAGACGAGACATACGTACGAGCAGTAAACTCAAGTTTTGTAACATGAAAATTTCAAATAAGTAACACTGAAATGTTTTCCTGCTATAAAATTTAAGTTTGCCCAAAATAAGTGCGGGACTTTAACATTTCAATATTAATATTTAGACGTATGTATTTTGGACGTAAAATAAATTCTGATTATTAACCATATTTAATAAGTTTAGATGATATGTTGGAATGATGTTAGTCGTTTAAAATATTTCTCTTCGTAACAACGTACATTTATACATAATTAAACAAAATAAACAAGAGTTCAAATAAAATTTAACGATGTTAACAAACGTTTAAATATTTTATTATGATTTTACTAAAACGCTATTCAATTTATTTCAGTAATTATAAAGGTAAACAATAAAATTGAAAGCTAATTATTGAATACAATTATCACAATTGGAAAATATTTGTATATGTTAACGGAAATGTATGTAATCCGTCATTGTATACAATTCCTAGGAAATGTATGTAATTCCTAAAATCGCACGGAAATGTGTGAAATAAATTGAAGGATAAGAACGTGAGTTGAGCCGTTTTCAATTTTCGCTTAAGATAATGTCTCACGATAGGTTAAACAATTTAGTTTTAATTAGTAAGATAATATGAACATATTATTATTTTACGGTATGACTGTTACCCGATTGTCTCAATAAGTGTTATAATAAAAAAATATTATTAACAACGTGTTTTATTACAGAAAGCATTTACTTTATACATTTCCTAATACGATATTGGAATTATATACAATTCCGAGGAAATTTATACATTTCCTAGGATATCTATGCATTAAATAGTTTTTCAAACAATCTTTTACACATTTCCTAAATAGTATCGGAATTGTACACATTTCCTAGGATTTGTATACAATTCCTTGATTTCATACATTTCCGGTAACATATACATAATGAATATAGATTCCGCAGTTCACCTAGTGAACATAAAAATTATATTTTATTTTACTTTTAACTATACTAAAGTCCGGTACACACATACTGTTTTAACTGCACAGTTAAAACTGATAAAAGGATGAGTTATAGTGTAAGGTTAAATTTTTACCTACGCACGCACGGTTTTAACCGATCAGTTAAAACTGTAGAGTCAACACTAAAGATGTGTAACAGGCTTAAACAGAAAGTATAGAAATACTAGCTTTCGCTCGCGACTCCGTCCGCGTGGAATTATAAAAAACAAAAGTGAGTAGCCTATGTGTTCTTCCAGACTATCCTCTACGTCTATGCCAAATTCCATCGAGATCCGTTCAGCCGTTTAGGCTACAAACTCTAACAAACATCCATCCATCCATCCATCCATCCATCCATCCATCCATCCATCTAAACTTTCGCATTTATAATATTAGTATGATTAAGTATGAAGTATGAAGTATGAAGTATGATATACCTTTGTATACATGACTATTTAGATTTAAAGAAACAGATATATCGTAGCCAATAACAAAATATGTGCACGAATAACCGTGATTTTAAATGGCTAAACACCTATTAAAACATCATTGCTCATAATGTTCGTTAAAACAGTGATAATGTGTTCTATAACATGTTTTTGTCAGTGAAAACTCACCACAACATTGACCAATAATAGTCTTTGTTGAGTGCTCTGTTACTTTAGCGAGAAGTCGACGTCAATCGCCTGTCACATTAAACAAGTTTCTAGACGTATTTAGATCTATACAAATGTATACGAGTACATTTTTACCATTCTACACCGAGCTACGTTGTTAGGTAATTGAAATATTTTATTTAATTTAATCTGGACTTGAATACTAATCATACTAATATTTTGAAAGAAAATATTTGGATGGACGTTAGTTACTATGTCTAAACGGATCTTGACAAAATTTGGCACAGATGTACAACATAATCTGGAGGAAAACACTACTTACAAAGCTTTTTTTAATTCCGCGCAGACGAGCTCGCAGGCAAAAGCTAGTTAAGTTAAAAGTTTCTGCTTTAGTATCTAGACCGTGTAAACCCAAGTAAACATTGAAATAGTTATAACCTAATATAATATTCCATTTCAGAGCCAACCAAAAATCTATTTAATGTTATAAGAAAATATCACCGTGCAGTTGCTTTGATATAAAATCTTGATTTAAAATCTCTTATACAGGAATATGAGAGTATTAGGAATATAATATTTACTTAGTATTTTTAGACGGATAGACTAAACTTGAATTTAAAAATATTATTGAAGTAAAAAACGTGATTCTTGATGGAGACTGATGGGGGCTTTAAGGACTATTGGTATTAGAGTATTGGTAAGTATTGGTCTCACAGACACTTAGAGTTAGAAAATAACTACGTAGGACTGATCATAAACACATACTTATAGACAAACACATTGTTATTAGTTTTCTTTCTTATTTTTGCTGGGATGCTAAAGTTTCCATTTATTTTATTACTACCTAGTGATTTATTAGTATTAGATTGACCTAAGTTTTATTGGAGTAAAACTCAAGTTGCGTAGTTCGGAAACGCATTTAATGAAGTTATCGAACCAAAAACACTAATGAATGGTCAAATATAACAAGGAAACCGGCCATAAGGGACGTAATTGTTATGTTCCTCTTATTATACATAACTCCTTAGATATTATAGACGTAATCTCAGTACTTTCATAAACAGAATCTCTAACAGCGGTAAGTACTTTAAATATTGCTCTACGTTTAATCCGAAGTCAGTAAATATTTAATGTATAAACTTTACGACTTCAGAAATTTGACGACTAAAGCTGGATGAATCAAATATTAATAGGCAACGGTTTTAGGGTTGTAAGCGCATCTGTCAGGAAGATTACGCCAACAAACAGTAGAATATTAAAGAAAACCGTCCGGCCAAAAACCTTTGAGACTTCATGGTCATGAATCGAATAATATGTCAGTTACTAATTTAACAATAACAATAACTAATTTAACTATCTTTTTCCTCAAAATACCAATACAAACTTTGTAATTGTAATCCAACATATTATTTGAATATTTATGTCATGGTTTTAAAATATAGGAATTCTACTTGTTTTGTTAATAATCGGTCAGTAGTCAGATGTCAGAAATAAGGGTATTGGCTCGACTACACGACGGCCATATTGGGAGTGACAGATGGAGGATGGTTGACACATGGAAAAACGGTGTTATTGGTAAGGTTATTCTGTACAAATTGGAAGAAAACATAAGAGATAAAGACGACTATATTTTATTAAAGCATAATATGGCTGTGACGCCCATAAATGAATTTTATAATCTACCTAAAAAAACTCATAAACTCAGCATGGAAAGGAACGAGCCTTCCCTAAATTAAGGGAGATTATCGATTAGTCAAACATGCAATCCTAGTGAGGATTGACTACGGTTTGGTTAACTAAAGGACACATACACGTCACGTAAAAAAAACAATAACTCCTTGTCAGTCGGGCAAAAAAAGCCCAATATGTATAGACTAAGCTTGTAAACTAGCGAGCTTATAATATGTTGGTAATTGGGTAAGTCGACAGAAGATCTTAGTCCTCTTATTCTTTGACACAACTACTGCTTCATAATCCTTAATTGTGTTCTATACAATAAGCTATTGTTCTTTTGTTTGCAATTAGAATATTATATAAATAATATCTACGCAGTATTTAATTACGTGTTATACAATATACATTTAAAAATCCGTATTAATTTTACTAATTACTTTGTTATGTACTCGTAATTAAACTAGCAATGTCCCGCGTTCTGTTATGTCTTTACCTTTTTCTTATCCTATATGGCTACTTAGGGTCTATAATAGATCTTTCATAATTAATCTTTTTTTCTATCTGACTTGTTGGTAATGTCTATTTTCACCAACATTTAGATATCACCTAAGTTCATAATTATGGTTAAGTTTTAGGGAAACCCTTAATCAAACATCTATCTTAGAATACTTTAGGTGGTAGTTGGTGAAAATAACATAATATGGATGAGGGGTAAAACTGCCGCATCGTGTTTTAGTTTTTAAATTTGTCGTAGTTCTCCAAAACGTACATTGTCCACAGTCCTAAGTAGATCCGTAAATAAAGTTGTTATCAACTTTATGGCCGTTTAACTGTTAACAAGAGTCCTTTTCAACAGTAAAAACGTTTCCTTTGCCACTGCTAGTCCTATGTCATAAACAAGATCCGAGCATTTCTATTTTATAGGCCCCTGACACGCTTCACAGTAACACACTCGTTAACAACTATACAACGACTATAGGCAGTCACTAATGTTTACACATTCTACGTCCATAGTTGACTATTTTTTTTTAAGTAGATAAGAAAAAAATGTATTATAATATCAGAGATTTAATTTCGGTTGACACTATTTTATTGTTTACATGTGTCAAATTATCAATTCAAATGTCAAAATGACATAACACGATGACAAAGCATGGCAACATTGCTTCCTTGATGTTAGCAGCAACTTATGGTCTCTTTCCCACATTAGTGTTTTTATCCAAAACATTTACCCCCTAAGTTTAATGGTGTGAAAATATATAGCCTAAAGCGTGACGTAAGTGTAGGGCTTGTTATTAAAAAAAGAATTATTAAAAGTATGCTGTAATTACTGACATCTTAGGCAACAAAGAAGTGTGTGTTTACGCTTTAAACTTAACTTAACTTTAAACTTGTTGCTTTCTTTTTCACGTATTGACTAAATGCCTATCAGAAGAACGTATTGAAACCCTTATAACTGGTTTATAAACATAACCTGGCCATTGAAACGTGATCAAGCAACGGGTAACGAGATTAGAACAGATCGCTATTGATTTTTCACACCGTTATCTCCAAAGCTCGCTGAATAATCGGTGACAAATTCAATTTTCGCTTCCATTACACACTTGTGCCTTTTACAAATAAAACATATTTTGTTTGTTTAATCTACGAAACTGCCGTAAATTGTTTTCATTTGGATTTAACTTTTACAATAATATTTTTTATCTGTTAAATAAATATTTATGCTGTAATTTCGATATTTGCTGGTAGTAGTTTCGGATTACCTACATAATGTTGATATACAATATAATGTACCTATGATCGTACAAAATAGCAATCGAACAAAGGAATCACAATTCTCTGTTAATTTTCATCTTATTTTGTATACAAGGGTCTTTTAAATGAAGCAAAAAAACCAGACCTTCAACTTAGACTTCGGCGACTTTTTATTTAGTTGTTCGTTTATTTAAAACATTGCATAACTTACACAATAAGGCTACTACACAATAGTTTTTTCTACATAAATTGTAAGCGTACGTTAGGATAGTATAGACAGAATACGGTATTTTAAAATTATTAGTCAATACAACATCAAAGTTCATACATCTGCAACGCCATCTGTTAGCAAAGTGTGTTCTCATAAAAAATTCTGTTTACCCCCAATTGCACACGTATGTACATGCATAGTTAATATTTGAACTTCGAATGCAAATTGCACGTCTGAGATCAGTTATACACGCCATGGAGTGATGGATTAAAAAAAAGTCGAATCATTCTCGTTTCTTTGTTATATGCCAGTGTCAGGTTAAATGTTTATTTAAATAATTGTTTTTTTTTAATCAATTAAGCTGCCTGTTACGTAACGGAAATTACATTTCAATAGAGTTTTCGATGAATGTTTTAACGTTGGTTCGCGAGATAAGAGGCTTAGTACTCGTTTCAACTAATCGAGATTATTCAACGTAAAAATAGCAAAGTAATCAACAGATGATTTCCATTTTAACAAAAACATGTTATCAAATAATATTCCGTGTCCAAATAGTATTTCGAATTTTTTAAATGTGACCTAATTATAACCAAAACTAAATTAATGTATGTACACACTACACACATAATGTTAGACATTCACTATATTAGGGTCAACAAGCATAAAACCAGGCCGGGAAATGAAGACAGGTGTTCCATATTTGTTTAGCCTCTTAAAGTGTTCATTCGCAAGGAGATTTTTGCAAACGCATAGTACAAAACAACAAAAACCCAGAAGACTTTTTAGTTTTTTTTACATTATACATCATCTACCGTACTGAATAGCGCCATCTGTTATATACATTTTAAAACAAAGAATTATAAAAGATTCTAAGATATCATTAAGAGCGGGCGCACACCTTTGTCTAAACTATCGCACAACTGTTGTGCGATAGTCGATTTATTCGGAGCCAATTCAACTGTTTAGTTGCACAACTAAAAATCGAATAATGTGCGCACCTCCATATAAGCTCATAGGAGTCAATGTGAGACTAAACAGTTGTGCGATAGTTCAGTTTTTTTTTAATCAATTAAGCTGCCTGTTACGTAACGGAAATTACATTTCAATAGAGTTTTCGATAAATGTTTTAACGTTGGTTCGCGAGATAAGAGGCTTAGTACTCGTTTCAACTAATCGAGATTATTCAACGTAAAAATAGCAAAGTAATCAACAGATGATTTCCATTTTAACAAAAACATGTTATCAAATAATATTCCGTGTCCGAATAGTATTTCGAATTTTTTAAATGTGACCTAATTATAACCAAAACTAAATTAATGTATGTACACACTACACACATAATGTTAGACATTCACTATATTAGGGTCAACAAGCATAAAACCAGGCCGGGAAATGAAGACAGGTGTTCCATATTTGTTTAGCCTCTTAAAGTGTTCATTCGCAAGGAGATTTTTGCAAACGCATAGTACAAAACAACAAAAACCCAGAAGACTTTTTAGTTTTTTTTACATTATACATCATCTACCGTACTGAATAGCGCCATCTGTTATATACATTTTAAAACAAAGAATTATAAAAGTTTCTAAGATATCATTAAGAGCGGGCGCACACCTTTGTCGAAACTATCGCACAACTGTTGTGCGTTAGTCGATTTATTCGTAGCCAATTCAACTGTTTAGTTGCAACTAAAAATCGAATAGTGTGCGCACCTCCATATAAGCTCATAGGAGTCAATGTGAGACTAAACAGTTGTGCGATAGTTCAGTTTCAGGTGTGCGTACGCTCTAACTGTTGCTTACCAATTCGTCAACGTTGAATAAAAAATGACTTTGTTGAATTGAAATATGCATTGAATTATTCATCTTTCAATTGTAAACCAAACTTTGTAATTATGCATCGGGAATGAATAAATTATGCGCACTCCATTTTCGGCATTGGACACAAAAAAGTTGTTATTGTTAATTACAATTTTCAGTTCTCACAGTAATATTTAATGGACTGCTAATATGAGTACGAAAGTGTTTTATACGGAGTTTGTTCGTTCAGTTTCACTTTAATATATTATTTTCAGTTTTTTTTATTGTCATCAGCTCATTATGTTCCGAGGGGCCCTCCAAGTTATGGGTGCCTAGGCCACAGTTAACGCTTAGTACGGGTTGGTTGACTACACACATATCTTTGAATTTCTTCGCCGATATTGTGGCATCAAGATATTTACCGTAACAGCGTCGGATAAATGTAACCTACATATGAAATTCAAAAATCGAATTAACATTGATACATAGTGGGGAGCCTTTGCCGAATGGAAAAAAGATCTGTAAAAATTGAGTAAAAAACGACTATTAGAATAGTAACTTGTAACTTATAATTTATTTTTAACTTTATTTAACTTTTAATTTTCTATTTAGATTTAAAACTGTAGTCTTGTGAACTTTTATTTTATTTATTTTATTGTAACTTTAATGCACAACTGAAATAAAGGCTATTTTATTTGTTTATTTATTTTATTTACTAGGTGGGGACCGCACCTGTACGTGTGAATTTCAGTACGGTCCAGTCACGCGTTTAGCTTGCGTATCTGTAATCTGTGCCCTTACCCTTTTTCCAGTTTCTTTTTTTAATTATCTACATCAATGTAATAAGAAGGAAATTTTAAGATTTGGTTTTTTACCTTGTATGCTCCAAAACTACTGAACCGATTTCAAAAATTATTTTGCCATTGCAAAGCTACATTACTGAGTGACATCTATGTATATCTATACTATTATAATATTATAAAGAGGAAAGATTTGTATTTTTGTATATATTGCAATAACTCAAAAATTACTGGGCCGAATTTAAAAATTCTTTCACTGTTAGAATGGTACTTTATCTGTGAGTACCATAGGCTATATTTTTTATATATTTTTTATAATTTAACATAGGCTATATTTTTTTAATTTCACAGGGGCGAAGTCGAGAGCAACAGCTAGTAGGCTATATTATACATTAACGGTAAGGGTATGGATATGATAGAACAGATATGAAACGTATGTTCTATTCCACCCATGCGAAGTTGAGGCGAATCGATACTATTAATTAAATAGTCAGATATGTAAACATTTATTTGACGCTAGAATTTATACATTAAGACATAATGCTTGAAACATTAAAAAAGTTGTCTAAACCGTCGAAAAAGCAGCGACTTATTTAGAGTATTTTCATACATAAACCCAACTATGAAGGCGGGTCGAATTATTATTAGTAGATATTAATAGAACAATAATCCATCAAAACTACACAGTTGTTTGTTAAACCTCTTGGGGCATAAGTTATAAAACAAACAGAAATACAAACAAAGTTATAACTAACTAGCTGTTGCTCCCAATTTCGTCATCGTGAAATTAGTCAAAATCTAGAAATTAATAAAGCCTATTATCTAGGGATAGTGCAGCTTTCCAGTGGTAATATTTTGAAATCGGACAAATAGTTTTTGATTTTATTCCTTAAAAACAAAAATACAAGTCATTCTTCTTTATAATCTTACTTCTCACTAATATTATAAATGCGAAAGTTTAGATGGATGTTTGTGAGAGTTTATAGCCTAAACTACTGAACGGATCTTTATAAAATTAGGCACATATGTAGAGGATAGACTGGAAGAACATATAGGCTACTCGCTTTTGTTTTTTTTTAACTCTACGCGGACGGAGTCGCGGGAAAAGCTAGTACTATTAAGGTCATTAAATTGACTACCACTCAATCTTGTATTTTAGAGTTTTTATTACGTTTAGATTTATTTCTTTATTTATAAGGTACACCAATTGTATGTTTAAAGTTCACAACCAAATTAAGTATATTATAGACAAAGAAAAACAAAAAAAAAGCAGAAGATCACACAGATGATAGGCGTGCACAGGGCTCAAATTTCCCTTCAAAACGACCTTCTGTGATGGAAAAGGCTTAGAAATATAACATTATTTTTACTGCCGGTTAACAGTATTTTTTAGATGTCACTTTGCTTTGTAAATGTTTATTTTTGTTCAACCATTACGATGAAATGTTATGTTTGTTGTTTTATTTAACGTTTTGGTAAAATGGTTGGTAAACTGTGTTTTTAAAGGTACATTTAGACACCCACGTTTTTTTTTTGTGATGTGGCGAGGCTTTTTACCTTTATACTTAAAGTAGCGTGTATTTGAGTACAAAATAAAATAGGAATTTCCAAAATATTATTAACATATTCGTTAAATTTACGTCATCACTGATATCTTATTTTACACCTTCCCCTCCCTCCCGTCCTCCTCTCCTGGTGTTTCATGATTTTTTAAACCTCTGCTCCCTTTCCGGCTCACGTGGTTAAAGTACAATCCGTATTATTTATCTTTTATGTATAACTCTCATCTTATTTTGTAACAATGTATTTTAAATTGCGCAAGACAATCGTAAAAGAAGGCCCTGCCTCCTGAAACACAGTTATTACTAGCTCAGGAGACAGAGTCCCACTAACTGTACAAAACTGTTTTGGATCAATAAAGAATTTTTATTTATTTATTTATTTATTTTATTTAACCGAATAAAATAAGAGTTTCCAATCTACTATTTTTTTGGAGTTAGTCATGCGCAAATTTTGTTGTAAATACTAAGAATATTAATATTTACAGTTAGTAACGTAGCAAATTTATCTTTAGTAATATTTCTTGTTCTAACTATTTGCGTAGATTTGAAACCCGAATGGCGAGAATCGAATCTACGCCTCCGATCGACAATCCATACACATAACTGTTATGCTGTTGGAGCTTATAAATTAAAAAAAATGTAGAATATAATAAAAGTGAAGCATTATAAAAATATGTTTTTGTATTGGTAACGTATGGTGTTTTTACGTAAAATAATATAAATGGAATTGAAACTTGAATTGTTTGTTCATTTTCGTATTCACTTTATATCTTTTTCACAATACAAATGAAATATAAATATCATGAAATCAAATTAATAAGTATTATGGAGAAACGCCAACTATTTTAACATGTACAAGTGAATTAATATATTATTAATTCTAATAACTAATATCTCGCATCAAATAGTAAAAGGTCAATATTTAATATGAAATAATTAATGTTCGCAGACTGTTATTCCTAGAATTTCTTATTAAAATGCTTTCAGAGTTCTAAATAATTGGAGCTGGCGCACACCTTTGACTTAATTATCGCACAACCGTTGCGCGATTGTCAATTGTTTCGCAGCCAATTTAACATTTTATTAATAGTTCCTCAATATAATAATAATAATAAAATATAGCCCATTTTACCCACAGATAATGGTGGAAGAATTTTTAAAATCGGCCCAGTAGTTTTGGCGTGAATCAAATACATACAAATATACAAATCTTTCCTCTTTATAATATTAGTATAGATATAGATAGTATAGATTATAATCAGAGCGCGACTAAACAGTTGTGCGATAGTTTAGTCAAAGGTGTGCGCGCGCTCTTACTGAAAACGTATTACCGAATTACTTTCGAGTTAGCGTCAGTGAAGTTTAATTTATTGCTTTGCTTATATTTCTATAAAATATTAAGGTGCGTTTACACTTGCCAGTAAAATGGAACAGTGATATTTTAACAGTGGTAGAGCCCGTTTTAACATATTCGCACGAATGGGTCGGCTCGCCCGGTGTAATACCACGACCACACAGAAAACAGGCGTGAAGTGGCAGCAATTCTGCGTTTCGTCTGACGAGTGTGGTGCCGGAGGCCTAATTTTAGTCCCTTTCCCTTTCCACCCTTTTCTTGAGAGGAAAGGATGAGAAGGAAGAATGGATTTGACGGTGGCGGAGACGCATAGGAAGGGGAAATGTCCTCTTTATGTGCGTCTCCTCCTCCGTCAATTAAGGGTAGGCAACGCATCTGCAATTGCGGATGTTTATGGGCAGCGGTCGCTTTCCATTTCGGTGGATTCAGGTGGCCGCTTGCTCGTTTGCTGCCTTGTATTATAAAAAAAATGGAGTAACTTGCATTCCAGGTACTGACACTTATACTGAAATGTAGATTGTATCACATTCCAACCAGACTATTCAGTATAAAATATGTATGAATTTTATTACGTTAATTGGATATCTGCTTTTCTGTCAGTTTGATGAATTTCTTTGAAAAGTACTGTGAAACTCTCATTATCTATTCTATACATTTCAATAAAATGTTTTAATTTATTTCGTACTAGCTTTCGTCTGCGAGTCCATCCACGCGGAATTAAAAAAAAACAAAAGTAATTAGACTATGTATTCTTCCAAACTACCTTCTAAATCTATGCAAAATTTTATCGAGATCCGTTCAGCCATTTAGGCTACATACTCCAACAAACATCCATCTAAACTTTCGCATTTATAATATTAGTAAGATTATCAACTAACAGGTATTTCCTTGTTCAGTTAAATAAAAATTGCAAGCATTTATGTTTCGAATACGATTTTGTAGTATACAATTTAGTCTCAATTCAAAATTATAATTAATGCATCTGATCTGAATATTCGTGTTCAATTGATATTCATGGAAAAAGTTCTGGTGTGTGATTAGAAGCTTCTACCGATTAAAATGTTTTTTTCGTTGTATCATGAAGTATGCATACAATGTAGATAACGAGAATTAAAACATTTTTCCTCTATATAATGTCTTTGATAAAACAAACAAACCTTATGTTGAAATATCAACCCTATTACATTCAGTAATAGGGTTGATATTTCTGAAACTACAAAATTACTTACTACAAAGAGAAGCTACGTCACTGGCAATTAAATATTTCCCCTTCATTAAAACTTTAATTAAATTGTTTCTTTGATTTCTTAGCAGGAAAACAATTTTCATAATTGCATTTCTATATGCGAAATGTTTATAAAGTAAAAAAAATATATTTTTTGTATAAATGTACTGATCTATTTAAAAGTACATTACGTCAATTAGGGGTTGGCAGCGCATCTGCAATTGCGGATGTTTATGGGCAGCGGTCGCTTTCCATTTCGATGGATTCAGGTGGCCGCTAGCTCGTTTACCACCTAATATTATATAAAAAAAAGTACAGTTTAAAAATTAACCATGAATCTTGTAAATAATTTTATGTGTTATTTACGTTTAATTACCGAGAGAAACATTTTATTAAATTCTAGGATCGTCGGACGACAGCCTCCGAGCCTTTAGGCTGGGTAATACAACAATATAAAAATACTTTCCCCATTACATTAAGGTGGGAATACACATGCCAGTAAAATGGGTTAGTAGCTGGAATGACAGCCACTGGTACAATATGTTCACACATTAAAATGTCAATTAGATCGTATGGTACGAAACGTGTATCACTTGCCTCGACTAACTTGCGCGTAGTTGTCATGAAAACAAACATCATGCTAGCTAAGTTAGAGTTCACACAACTGGCATGCAAGTATGCCAGCTACTTGCATGTATTCCCGGTCATTCTATTTTATCCTTGAGTAACAATGACTATATTTTATATTGCATAATGCATTACAAATAAATAAACCCAATTCACCAGATCTTTGTTAAATCCCTCCAGAATACGACATTTCGTTTTGTTTCAAACACTTTCTACTCTACAGATGACTTCTTATTGAAACTGCGAAGTATAAAATGATTCGGGAGTTTTTTTTTTTTTATATAAGAGTAGGGACAAACGAGCGGCGGGAACACAGAGGTGGTCAACGACGCCCATGGACATCCGACACCAGATGAACTACAGATACGTTGCCGGCCTTTGAGGATGTTGGAATTGCGAGATATTTTTACTCGATGGTATTTCCATACCTACGAGTATATTAATGACTTTAACCGCACTCTATAATCCGGTTACATTCGATCGAAGGATTAATGGCTTAATAATATTTGGCAAAAGCCCATTTACCGCATGGTTTTAACTTTAACAAAAATTATATAGTGGAACAAGCCAAAATAAATGACATCCGTGGGTCTTATCGAAAAAAACGTTTATCATTTACGTTTATTTACTGGAAATCATTTGAACTACAAAGATTTAAAGAAAAACCATTTCATAATCACTACAGTTAATATAGAATCTAGTTATTTGTCCATCGATATTATTATCTCTGAACAAAATCATGTTGGATTGCTTTTTTTTTCTTTTTTATAGGGACTTAGGTTCATTTTTTTTAAATATTAGTAGATTTTTGTTAATTTACTAATATTTCCTTTAACCATTCCAACTAAGCTCTAACGACAATAGTCGAATGGCGGGATTCGAACCCTCGACCTCAAGATCGGTAGTCCGTACCCCAAACCATTAGGCTATTGGCGCTTCATTAGGACATTTCAGTCAGTACCATAACTACCTTCATACTATAAGGGCTTTATAACCATGCTCCAAACTTATCTGCTCCGTCAATGGTTGGGTTAATTTATCATAACTATACGTTAAGTATAAAATACTAGTTTTCGCACGCGAGTCCGTTCGCGTGGAATTAAGACAAGACAAAAGCGCGCAGCCTTCTTCCAGACTATCCTCTACATCTATACCAAACTCGAACAAACATCCATCCATCTTAACTTTCACATTTATATATATGATAGAATGGTTGAATATGATTTAAACTTTTATTTAATGTTTTAGAAGATTTGTACCTAATGCGACAGTATTGGAGTTTCTGTAACTATTATCACTGTACCTATGTAATGTTTCTAAACTAACATACGTGATCTAACATAGGCTCGATTTGACACGTCTCCGCGTTTACATTTCATTAAGGATGCGGTATACGACGAGCTCAGACCCGTCTCCTCGCAATGTTATTGTCAACCTATCTCATTGCCTTGTTACCTATTGATATTTTCTCTTGTTTATAGTTTTGTAAGACTCTACTCTGGTGTCCTAAGATTATCCTGCTTGCATGCTATTATAATCTATCCGGTAGTGTAGGAGGCGTCCCTAGATTTACAAAAATTTATAGGTTGTAATCGAATTCAATGAAAATGATTAATTATATTTACACCTTTCATTGCCTGATAATGTCATTTGTTGTCTCATCATCATCTCCCCTGCCTTATCCTACTCCCGTAGGGTCGGCGCACCGGGTTTTCGTCCTCCAAATAACTCTATCATCCGTCATCTCAGTCATCACTCCCTTTTTGATCATGTCACCTTTCACGCAATCCATCCATCTCTAGGTCTACCTCTACCGGTGTACAAATGTAATTTGTTGTCTAAGGTTATTTTATTGTACAAATATATTATTTTATCTGTTATTAAGTCTGTAGAGCATTATAAAGGTAAAATTGTTTAGATATAGAATATTGAATCCCCTACCGTATCGTGACTTCATATATTACATAATCGGTTCTTTACGAGTAATTTATGAGTTTATTTGAACAAACGGTAAAACATTATTCTCTTTGTAGTTAATACGTATTGTAGTCATTGGGTAAGGCCAATGTTCACTGAACTAACATCAGATGATGATGTTTATGGTAATGACAGATCTTTTGGATTTAATATTTTAATCTATTCAATTTTAAAGGAGGAAATGAATATTGCAGAGTACTTTAAAGATATCAAACTGCACCTCCGGTATAGGATGCGTCTCGAGTTCTACGAATAGAAACAGAAATATAGATTAGAAAATGTACTTTTCAATATTATAAAGTAGAAAGAAAACTCGATCCAATTGCTTTTAGTGGAAAGTGAATCCCACGAGTCACACATGACTTAGAATTACGAGAATTGTAGTTGTCGTATGCCTCACAATGTTTTCTATCTTTTTATGTATAAACTAGCTGTTCCCATGCGACTTCATCCGCATAAAATTATGAAAATTTGTCTATCTTTTGTTTTAATGGCGTTTTATGAAAATTTTACTTCATTGTTTACATGTGTCAAATTATCAATAGGAAATGTCAAAATGACATAATATGACAAACCTTCATAATCTTGCTTCCTTGATGTTGGCAGCAACTTATGGTCTCTTTCCCACATTAGGGTTTATATCCAAAATATTTACCCCTAAGTTTAATGGCGTGAAAATATATAGCCTAAAGCATGACGTAAGTGTAGAGCTTTTTATTAAAAAAAGAATTATTCAAAAATATGCTGTAATTGCTGACATCTTAGGCAACAAAGTAGTGTGTGTTTACGCTTTATTATAATAGTAAGTAAGTATAAGTATAAGTATAGAAGTATAGATATATTAAAATGAATAATACAAGAAGAAGTTTGAAGACCTTTTTGCGGTATTGTCTGTCACTATCAAACATTACTTACATATGTTTAAAGACATAGTTGGCTTCGTACAAATTAAATAAACAAATTCCAACTTTTACCAATAGAAAACTCTTGTATTACTGGATTACACCTTAATAAAGTTTCTTCATAATGGTTTAGGATGTTGTAAAACATACTTCAAATCTCAAAAAGTACATCTTACTTGTTACTAATATTATAAATGCGAAAGTTTAGATGGATGGATGGATGTTTGTTAGAGTTTGTAGCCTAAACGGCTGAACCGATTTCGATGAAATTTGGTAAAGATGTAGAGGATAGTCTGGAAGAACACATAGGCTACTCACTTTTGTTTTTTTTAATCTCACGCGGACGGAGTCGCGAGCGAAAGCTAGTATAAACATAAATCAAAGCAGTTTTAAATTAAATGTCGGACTTAAAAAATTGTACAACTAAATTAAATCACACTATTTATTAACTCAAATGAAATATTTTCGCTAGGAATTAATCAAGTCACACGCCTCTTTGTTGTGAAAAGCTTTTAAGGGCCTATTGAATAAGTAAATAGTTGATTTCACGCACTTTTTGACAGTTTCGTAACTTTCGAGTCTTACAGTTGTTGAATAAAGTTATTGTAAAATATTAAGTAATGCTCAAAGAAGGTGTTCAGATATAATATTCAAATTAAGTCTTTCCTAACTTTCACCAACAGATGTAATAAATAATTATTTTATAATGTTGTATTATTTATACATAAACCAAATAAAAAAAAAACAAAAATATGCCTATGTGTTCTTGCAAACTATGCCCTACTAATATGCCAAATTTCATCGAGATCCGTTCAGCCGTTTGGGCGGAAAACTAATAATTTTATAATATTATTATAGTATAGTCAGATATGGCTTGTTAAATTTATTATTAGACATATTCAGATTGTTAACAAATAAGAATATAATTATATTAACGGTTATACGTATGTTTAATTGCGTCATCATCATCTCCCCTGCCTTATCCTACTCCCGTAGGGTCGGCGGACCGGGTTTTCGTCCTCCAAATAACTCTGTCATCCGTCATCTCAGTCATCACTCCCTTTTTGATCATGTCACCTTTCACGCAATCCATCCATCTCTTTCTAGGTCTACCGGTGTACCCCTCCACATTCATAATGTAAGTTTAATTGCGTGTTGTATGTTTTTTCTGAGTATGTTATTTTATTTTTATCAGCCTTTAGTGAGATTTTGTGCTAGCATAGTACGCAAAAAGAGTGTAAGTAAATGGCGCATTGCATATCGAAATGAATATAAAGCTCCGTCGTTTTCTATTTCATCTGGCTGATGACTTTTGATGTGCGACCAATATCATGATTGAAATATATCCCACTAAAATGTCAACTAATATCGAAAAATTCACCTAACTATTAAAATATGAAATGAAATTTTTTCAGGTTTCACGTTTTCCAGGTGGCAAAAAAAAGTACTGAGATACTCATATTAATAACCATCTTTTATAGAAATAAATATTATTAAAAACAAGGTTTTAATGAAATTAAGGAAGGTTATTCTTGACTCGATTTAGGTGATTTATACTCCAATTACATAAAAAAAAAACATTAAAACTGTTTAATAGTTTTAATTTTACTGTTTTCTTTTGAAGATATTTGATATTTGACTTCATAACACTATCATTAGTGTAGTTGTTTTTTTTCGTAACAACTTCATAGTATCGCGTTAATAATATTTGAACTTATAATGGATACAAATGCATACAAAGTTTGCAACAAATGAACTTTTGGGAACAACTGAGCTAAACAATAACTTGGTTAATTTGTATTAATGATTTGTAGCAAATACGTTATTGTAATTATTCACTCATTAATTACACAATGTATACTGAAAGAAGACAGAACTCTACAAATAAAAAAAACGAGCAACAAACATAGAATTTTTTATTGTCAATGTTATTTACCTGGTGTTAAAAATGTTAAAAGATTAATAGAATCAATCACGTGACTCCAAGGTGTTAAGAATGATTGAGTTTATGAACTGAAACGACGAGTCGATAACAATGAAAATAATGTTAAAGCTGTCAATTAATTAGATGTTATAGATTTACAAACATATCAGACTCGACAGGCATATGTCAAACTAAATTAAGACAGCTCATTAGCGTCACCTGTGCATATTACGCTGACATTTACGTAAAATAATATATCGTTATCAAAACACACAGACTCAAAAATATACAGACTTCCACAAAATGAGTAAACGAACGAGCAAGTTTAGAACCTATTATTAGATTATATTACAGCATTTCCCGTGCACGCGTTCGACAGGTCCTGTCTCTTAAAAGTCAAAAACTGAAATCAATATTAGAATCGTTTTCTTTAGATATTAACCTTTGTCGGATTCTCACAACAATCTGTTACCGAAAGTTATTGAGTGAAGAAAATCTGTCGTTCGAATCACGGTTTCCCTTAAACCACTGATGTCTTTAGTTATCTCTTTATATTAAACTAGCTTTTGCTCCTGACTTCTAGTAATGTAGCCTATGTTACTCAGTGATAATGTACCTTTCTAATGGCAAAATAATTATTGAAATCGGTTCACTAATTATTGAGTTTATTCGTTACATACAAAAATGTAAAATACAAATATTTCCTCAACTCTCCTCAACTCATTTAAAGGCCAAGTGTGGCAGTATCAGCTATTGTGTAGAAGCTCTTCTGTGTTTCTTGAATGATTTCAACAAATATAATTTTCGT
This sequence comes from Papilio protenor, assembly GCA_029286645.1. NCBI lineage: Eukaryota > Metazoa > Arthropoda > Insecta > Lepidoptera > Papilionidae > Papilio > Papilio protenor. The sequence continues at coordinate 6,872,418 of JAGSMZ010000011.1, forward strand.
CTGTTTAATGTTGTATCTTAATTTTGTCACATTGTGTAGTCTGTTTTAGTTTGTTGCTGATTGTCAATGATTAAGATTCAAGGGTCGGAATGTCGGAATGTCGGCCACGTGTTTTGTATCAAGCGCTTGAGATATACCAGAATACTCGAGAAAATTGAAAACGAAATTACGAATTACTTTTAACAAATCATTATTTTCACAGTACAGTTATTATTCTAGTTGACTTGATTTTTATAATTTAATTTAAAATTTCGTCTGAGAAATTTCTTCATGAAAGTTTTGTTTACACCTGTTACCTCTACCATAGTTATTATTAATTATTAGTTTTATTATTAGTTTTTAATGAGTTTTAGTTTTTTATTGTTCAAGTTCAACTAACTACAGACCAATAAATCGGGTTTAAATTATTTTTGTACAGTTTATGTTGCAACTTAAATAAAATTAGTACTTAATAAACAAATTTCAAAGTCCTGTTTGCGTTAAATTATGTATCTGATCCGATCATCGAGCTAAATTAGTCCCCGCGGCGGTGTGCGGAAGCAAGGGATTGATTATGTTCCTCTCTCCAATCATGACAGAGGGTTATTTTAGATTGTTTACATTTCTTGTTTACTTTACCCACCCAATTATTATGCACATGAAGTGAGAATACTGTGATTCTACGTAACTAGTGCTAAGCCTGTCAATTACATTGTATGTAGTCAGACGCGTTAGTCGATAAGAGATTGACGGCTTAAATTCAGTTTAGGCACTCATAAGTTTCTTATAATCACAATTATAGGTCCAAACGCTTCTGGGAAGGGCCTATGAGAACTGCGTAGTAGCAATTCAAACTCAGTCGCTTTTCGGAATTGCCTTTGAAAGTGACCAATGCGTAGATTCCCATAGAAGTCGCCTACGAACTGAAATACGCGTAGCATTCCCGTAGACACGACTCGACAAGATTTTTCGCCAAATTATTTATTTTAGCAATCGAATTTGAATAGGATAAGGTAAAAGAGGTAATGCCTTTCGAAGGTTTTTATCAAAGCAATCGCCTGTTTCATCAATTTAAATCCTTCTACACATAAAAGGATGTTAATCAAATTGTATTTGAAAAGGGGGAATATTTGGAATAGGATAGATGTAAGTACATTATTATGTAACATAGAGAGAGCGAGTGAAAATGTTTTCATATCATATTTTAAAAAGGTCTTGTCCTTTAGTAAAAAATAAATAGTAGGTGTTGCTCGCGACTTCGTAAGCATGAAATTAAAAAATAATAAAAAACATAGACTATGTTACTCACAAATAAATTACCTTTCTAATGATGGAAGATTTTTTAACGTGAATCAAATACGTACAAAAATACAAATCTTAATCTATACTTCTATATCTATACTAATATTATAAATAGGAAAGATTTGTATTTTTGTATTTTTTGTATTGAAATAACTCAAAAACTACTGGGCCGATTTTAAAAATTCTTTCACCATTTGGAAGGAAATTTGTCTGTGAGTAACATAGGCTATATTTTATTATGTACTCAACACTAATGTTGAGGAACTATTTATAAGCAACATATTTCTGAACCATGGCGTTAAAAAATCACAATGTTTTATTCTTTAAAATATTAGTATAGATTGAAAATGATTTAAATTAAAACTTAACCATTTTGATAACATTTGATCTCTTCTTAAATATCAAATTATTTTCTTGGAATACTGTTTTATGGATTTAATTTGAAGTTTAAACGAGATTTTGTTCAAAATTAAATCGATACCGCGTAAGGGTAATAACCGTGAGGTTACACTGTCGTGGCAGCATCTGTTAGAGTTTGAAGAGTAGTGATAACATTTCTTTGCTTATTAATTTTTAATTGATTGTGTTATCTATACTTCTATACAAATATTATAAACAGGAAATATTTGTATTTTTGTATATATTGAAATAACTCAAAAACTACTGGGCCGATTTTAAAAATTCTTTCACCATTAGGAAGGAAATTTATCTGTGAGTAACATAGGCTATATTTTATTATGTACTCAACACTAATGTTGAGGAACTATTTATAAGCAACATATTTCTGAACCATGGCGTTAAAAAATCACAATGTTTTATTCTTTAAAATATTAGTATAGATTGAAAATGATTTAAATTAAAACTTAACCATTTTGATAACATTTGATCTCTTCTTAAATATCAAATTATTTTCTTGGAATACTGTTTTATGGATTTAATTTGAAGTTTAAACGAGATTTTGTTCAAAATTAAATCGATACCGCGTAAGGGTAATAACCGTGAGGTTACACTGTCGTGGCAGCATCTGTTAGAGTTTGAAGAGTAGTGATAACATTTCTTTGCTTATTAATTTTTAATTGATTGTGTTATCTATACTTCTATACAAATATTATAAACAGGAAATATTTGTATTTTTGTATATATTGAAATAACTCAAAAAATACTGGACCGATGTCAAAAATTCTTTCCCCATTAAAACCTATGTTATCAGTGAATAACATAACCTATGTTTTTTATATTTTTTTGTTATTTCACTCAGGCGAAGTCGCGAGCAACAGCTAGTATTAAATACAACATGTGTAAAATCATTCCGTATATTCCTTCATGTTTGTATTCGAGCATGAAGTGAAAATGTTTAACTTTTTAACAAGTTGTCAAAACTTCGGCAGAACGATATCAAGGAAAATAAATATACGTTGATTTATGTAGTGAAATAAGTTTTAATGACGCTTTATGTATATGAAATAATTTTATATGTAATCATGTACCTACATTTTTAACTATATTACGTATTAGGCTAGTATCTATAATTTTTTTTTTTTTTATTAAATTAAGGTGGCAAACGAGCAAGCGGCCACCTAAATCCACCGAAATGGACAACGACCGCTGCCCATAAACATCCGCAATTGCAGCGTTGCCTACCCTTCATTGACGCAGGAGGAGACGCACATTAAGAGGATATTTCCCCTTCCTATGCGTCTCCTCCACCGTCAAATCCACTTTTCCTTTCCATCCTTTCCTCTTACGAAAAGGGTGGAAAGGGAAAGGGACTAAAATTAGGCCTCCGGCACCACACTCATCAGACGAAACGCGGAATTGCTTCCACTTCACGCCTGTCTTCTGTGTGGTCGTGGTATTTCACCGGGCGAGTCGACCCATTCGTGCGAAGATGTTAAAGCGGGCTCTACCACTGTCAAATAAACATTATAAATAAAAATATAATGATCACTACACATATAATTATTTCAATTATGAATAAAACATCCTACAAGATCACTTTTATTTGGATATAATTTTCTAGCGTAGCGACGTTGGAAGTAATCCTCCCGAACCGTTGTCCTGTCGCAGAGACCAAGCTTACAAAGCTTACGAGAGCTAATACCGCGTTTGTCGAGTCCGACCGCCACCGGCTTACCATTCTGACAAATCACAAGCTCAAAGCTGGACAAGTCAAAGAATTATATTCACTTCCCTGTTAAGATCGATTATCGTACACTGTCACCGTAAGAGCGTGCGCACTCCTAAAACTAAACTGAACTGTTTAATTCCTATGACTTTATATGGAGATGCGCATACTACTCGATTTTTAGTTGTGCAACTAAACACTTGATTTTGTTGCGAAACAATTGACAATCGCACAACAGTTGCGCGATAGTTTAGTCAAAGGTGTGCGCCTGATCGTAGAGCTGTAATTTAGCACGTATTAATATTGCTATAAGATTTTTTCGACATATAATTACTATGCCGTTCAAAACTACGTGTTGCACTGAGGACGCGCAATATTATAAATAGATGAAGTCACTTGTCAAATCGATGTTACGTACGACGACGTCTGATACGTAACTCAATGATTTATCAATTCTTTAATAATCCTCATCACCAGCTCACTATAAGTCCCTACTAAGGGGCTCGGAGCCTACCCTAAGGTATGGTGACTAGGCCTAAGTCAATCACGTTAGCTCAGTGCGGGTCGGTTGACTTCACACATACCTTTGGATTTCTTCGCCGATATGTGCAGGTTTCATCACGATGTTTTCCTTCCCCGTAAAAACTTCGGGTAAATTATGTACATATGAAATTAGAAAAATATAAAATCACATTGGTACATGGCGAGATTCGAACCCAGAACCTGTGGATTACAAGTCAAGTGCTCAAGCCCCTGAGCCACCGAGTCTCCTGAGCCACCGACGCTCTATTTCTTTCATGGCATTAATTATGGAAGTCGGAATACATATCAAAGTTACATATGTAACTTAAATAACTTACAAGACAATTACAGATAATCGTACCGACGAATGTGAAAACTTTAAAATGAGTTTCGACTGTCTGTAACACTTTTTATAGCTTTCGAGTTTCACGACGCCATCTGTCGCTATTTTATTAGACAAGTTTGATAAGAAGTATTGTTTTAACGTCTTGAATGAATACGACACACGAGACTAATAAATTGATCCAAAGAGAGTTTTAACAATTCATTTTACTGGATTCGGGAACAAAATAAACCATCCCTAGTACGCCTTACGTAAAAGTACCGAGTGATCGATATACACCGTGTAATTATTACGTGTTACGCGGCGAACATACGATACGATGCGATACATTAATCCCTTTTTAAGTTACAATAATTAAAGCATTAGTTTATTCCGTAAACCACTAATAGTCCAATGGGACATCCATTCTAAGCTAACAAACCAGTTTCGCTAGTAAATTGATTGAATTCGATTTCCTTTCACAAGAAGCTTATCAAGTTAGTATCACTATTCTCATTTTAGTATCTATATTCTAACAAGTCGATTCCGTTCTAGTAGATAGCATAGTAAGAATTCCAACATATTTCCTGGACAATAATATGACATGTTTTACGAATAATTGGCAATGTTGGTTGCGGTCAGGCGGACTTATACCGTCCAGATTGATAAAATACTCAAGAAGGTCGATATCAAGAGCATAAGAAGCCGATGTGAATGTTTGCTGAGATGTATGTATGTAAAAAAGGTGCATCAGGACTGTGCCAAATGGAGGTCCGAGGCTTCTGTCTGTCACTGGGTTAAGGGCGTGAGTTACGTTGTTGTAGTTGTGATGAAGTGTATAGTATAACATATTCATTGAAAACCGGCGCTTCGGTGTACACCGCAGCACATGCCGATTCCGATACCGAGGCCGATTTCTTTCTTTCTTTTCTTCTTCATAATATTATCAAAAACACGATGTTGTAATGTTATTCTTGAAATATTTGACTGCTCCACTTAACTGATTGATGGTCACTAAGGGTGTGTCTTAGTGTAGTCTAATTTTTAAAAAGTTACAACAACGGTTTAAGCGCATGTGGCAGTAAGAATATAAAATGTTGCGAGGATTCATTGTCCATTCTCTTGTCGAACACATGATAATGCTGTAAGCTTTTATAGCATTGCAGTTGTAAGACTTGAAAAGATATATAAAATATTACTCGTGAGCGTGAAAGCAAACGCAGAATGAAAACGACAGGTTTGCATTGTGCAGCTGTTATACTATTGTTTGAATATCTTTTATTTACTTTTCTATATAACAAAGGATGTATGCATAAAGTTGATGTTTAAAATTAGTCATTTCTACATTTTCAATGATTAATTTGCGTAAATTATATAAGTCAATTGTTATAAATTTAGAAAATGATATGTTGCTAAATTTTATAAATATCATAAAGAGGAAATTGTATTTTTGTATGTAACGACTGAACTCCGGAAGTAGTAGGTGGATTCCAGAAATTCTTTTGACATTAGAAAGCTACCATAAGTAACATTTGTTATTTTTAATGCTACATTTTTTAAACAATAATTAAAAACGGCTCAACTAACGTTTTTATCATCCGGTGACGGCAGCAAGTTGAGCCGTTTTTAATTTTTGTTTAAAGTAATGTCTCGCGATAGCTTAAACAATTTTTTTTATTTCCACGCGGACGAAGTCACGAGCAAAAGCTGTTTTAAATAAATCATATCTAAGTAAAGAGAACACGAATGAATAAAGTAACAGCAACATTTCCAATATAAAAACAATAAAAACCCTTTGTAAGAGATCATATAGCCCTATCGAAAACTTTGTACGACTCATACTTCAAAAGAAATAACTTTAGTGTACGAATATTTGAGAACTTTATTGTCTTTACGGTCTATTCATTGATAAAATAGAGATTTCTTTGTTTTGTTTGAATTAATTTCATTAAATAGCTTTTTCGTTGGTATTTAAAAAGTTTTGAGACAGAATAAAACTATAAGTATTGTATAATAGCTTAACATATTATGTCTTAATCAATATAATAATACAATAATAATAATTGCCATACAATAATAACAATATAATAATAATAATTCCTCTCACTTCACGCCTGTCTTCTGTGTGGTTATGGTATTACACAGGGCGAGCCGGCCTATTCGTGCGAAGATGTTAAAGCGGGCACTACCACTGTCTCATCCTGCGTTTAGGGCTCAGGCTCATTGATGTTCATCCTACCATGAGGCCTATATCGACTAAAACAACCCTGTCCATGGACTCCATTTTACATCATACTAATATTATAGCGAAAGTTTAGATGGATGGAAGTTTGTTAGAGTTTGTAACCTAAACTGCTGTACGGATATCGTTGAAATTTGTAATAGATGTAGAGGATAATCTGGAAAAACACATAGGCTATTTACTTTTGTTTTTTACTTTCAGTCACAGCATTAGTTGTAATACTCGTAATATGTAATTATAAGTATTTGTAATACTCGTACATATTGTACAGTTTTGTTGTTGGAAAGTTAGTTTCAATATATACGGTATTTAATATTGATTGTTCGATAGCCGTTTGGTTTTGTGGTTCACCTATTAATCATGGAACGTCGGGTCAAAATCCCTAATTAAATTTTCGAAACATTCACATGTATTTTATATACTGACCTGTATAAATGGATAGGTCAGTGGTTGGAGACAGCTTTTGTTTCATTCCGACTTAAGAACGCTTGTTGATGTTATACTAGGTTTCTGAAGTTTCCGCTTATTTTGTCAATACCCAATGATTTATTAGTGTTACCTATGTTATTACCTATGTTTCAACGGAGTAAAAGTCAAGTTACGTAGTTCGGAAACGCATTTCATGAATGTATCGAACCAAAAACATCAACGAATGGTTAAACGTAGTTGGGAAACCGTCCATAAGACAGTTATTATATCTATATGTTATTAGTACCTATCCTCACCACCGCTACAAACTGCGACTGTTAACGAAATGGCGAAAATCTAATAGGCACAAAATATCACGTTGATAGACTGTCTATTTGTAGAGGTCAATGATTTTACAAAACACTGTTTCTGTATACAACTATTAGTTACATAATTGTTCTTTGGACCGAATTTTTTTTTACAGTTTCGTCTGCCGTAACACTTAACACATAAGTAATATCTGTAATAATACCTAATTTTAATTAAAATTGTTTAAGGATCAACTTTGACGATGGACGTTAATTTCTAAATTATTTACCGTATTGCTTTTATTATAACGTTCAATTGATATAACACCCTTTTCGGTCGTTTAAATGTTAATTACTGAAATGCAAGAAATAAAATATGATTAACAGTTCCCCTTATTATTTTCACAAAGTGCCATTCAAGAAGATGTTGCTTCTAAATTAATTTTACAAGTGATAATGATGATAGTGTTAACAAGTACTTCAATGGAGATAAATAATAAAAAAAAACATACAAAAAACTAGAAATAGGCTATAATATTTATTAAATGCTTTGTTCGTTTTTAGTGATTTAGTTCGATTTTAGTTTGTAAGTTATGGCGATAATTTATTTGTATTTCCTTTTTTTTTAGGTAGATGATGCAAATGTTTGTATTTTTGGATTTTTGTATATTTTGAAATAAACTCACTCAAACATTTTGAAATAAAATAACTAAAAAAGTACTGGGCCGATTTTAAAAAATCTTTCATCAATAAAAAGCTACGTTATCGATGAGTAACTTATATTTATGACTATTTTTTATTATTACACGGGGACGAAATCGGGAGCAACAGCCAGTATTGCATAAAAAGGTTAAGATATTATAGGTACGTCTTATTAATTTTATGAACATCGACGTTACTCAAAGCTCGTTAAGTCTAACAGCTTTATTCTGCAGATAAAGGTATATTGGAAAATTTTATGAGCGTATTTTATCCCTGCCTAAGGATCTGCAAATTACCTTAATTTTCTTCATCAATAGTCTATTAAATCTTACGAACGAACTGTAGGTTTTAAATTACTTAGTTTAATCTAAATGCCTCATTTTAAAGTTATAAAAAAAAGTGTTTTATAGCCAAATAAGCTAAATGAAACAAATATAAATATTTCACACTGTTTAATTGAAGTTTACAATAAAACTGTTTTCAAACACAATAACAACAAAATATAATATATTTTTACATGCATTTATCTCTTACAAAAACGTACGTATAAAGGGTGAGTGGAACGTAGTATAAGGTCACATGTGAACTGAACATCTTCGTGTTTAGTTACAGGCTCGATGTGGAAACGTCTGAGCAGACTCGACATCACTGTTTTCATTTCCAGCATGGCAAACTTCTGGCCTGAAACATTGAATTAACATATAAAGGATGTTTCAAAAATCAAAAGAAAAAAGTGAAAAATAAAGCGGATACGTCATTTTATCCTTTCGAAGTTCTTTTTATAAGAGGCCACCTCGGCGTTATATTATATGCCTATTTGATTGTTCCCCATTTTGGGGCTAACGGTAATAGTTGGTAGTGACGGTAAGATTTCGAATAGTAGAGATAGAATAGACTGTCATAACGACAATAGGCGCGTTTAATTCGAAACACTGACATTTCCAAGTAACAACCTACTCATTTAATAAAGTATAGTGAGCTATCTAATCTATACTAATATTATAAAGAGAAAAGATTTGTATTTTTGGTTTTTCGTATGTATTGAAATAACTCAAAAACTACTGGACCCTTTTCAAAAATTCTTGCACCATTAAAAAGCTAAGTTATTACTGAGTAACATAGCTATGTTTTATAGTATATTTCACGCGGGTGAAGTCACGAGCAACAGCTAGTATACCATAAAGTGAGTAAATATTTTCTTGCTTCACTATAATTAAACAAAGTGAAGCTCTGAAATGTAACATCTCATTTGATAGTATTTTACTAAAATTATAAATAATTTTCTTACCTATACAATTTCTTGGTCCAGCGCTAAAGGGAATGTAAGCGTAGGGGTGACGTTTGTTTGCGTTCTCAGGCAGAAATCGCTCGGGAATAAACGTCTCCGGGTCAGGGTACAGATGCTCGTCGTGATGCATGTCGTATAAGTGAATCTGACAGAGTGTGTCTCCAGGGATTTTGTACTCACCTGAAATAACATATGACGATGTACAAAGTTTACCTCTGCCGAAATCATACGACAAACAATTTGTCAACGCTCTTATTTTCTGAAACATGTGTTGGATACAAATGAAAACAAGACAACTTTTTTGTATGAACATTGTAGCAGTGGACACCTCCAATAAAGTAGAAAGCAAAAACAAACAGAATTTTCAATTTGGTAGATTTTTTGCGGTTCACAATTCAATTAAAATGGCTTAAAATAATTGAAAAATTGAATAAATGGTGAATAAAAACCAACAGGTAATATATTTTTTACAAACTCAAGCCCTGTCTTACCGAGTTGTACTTCTTCAGCTAAATATCTAGATATAAAAGGCACACTTGGATATAGTCTTAGTGACTCCTTGATGCAGCATTCCAAGTATTTCATATTATTGAGATCTTCGATTGTTGCCACTCTATCAGATTTACCAAATATATTATGTAGCTCGTCATAAATTAAATTCTGAAACGAAATAATTTTACTCTGTGTACTCATTTGTTTAATAGAAACAATATATGTTTCAATGTTACCTGTATACTTGTTTCATTTGCTATTCTCATTATCATAAAAGATAATGCACTTGCTGTTGTATCATGTCCCTGGAACAAACAATATTACTTACTAATAAATTACTATTAAAAGTCTAAAAACACATAGCGTTATCTTTAATAATTTATACAAGTTTACCAAAATTCTTTATTTTGACATATGTCCAATTCTCAGTCGTCACAAACGTTAATACTATTGACACGTACCTCAAACATAAAAGTGTCCACTTCTTCTCTAATGCCTTCTAAATCTATGACACCGTCCTTTTCATTTTCTATAAGTAAATCTAGCATTGCAAGTCGACCTTTCCTACCATAAACATCATCATTATCTGTATCCATCATTAAATTTGAGTTAAAATGCTTTTTGCGGTCTCGTATAATACTCATTGTAAAATCATGAAGGTCACTTATTGCCTTTTTTTGAATTCTCCCAATTTTCGAATGGTTAAATAATATGTCTGCGTACAGCCAAACTCTACACAATCTTTGGACAACGGATTTACCTATTTCATTTATTGCTTTCAAATATTTGTCGCATATAGATTGCATGTCTTCTTTATTAGCTCCACCCATGGCTGTCTCTGAAAAATGGTGACTTTTAGATACTTTAATCGTTGGCGTTTACATTCTCGAAAGACTTGTATAAAAACACTATTTCTAATTTAAACCTGACTACACCTTACACTAGGAAAAAGTGCCCCCCTTCTAGAAAATTTAAAGATACAACTGCTTCGAATGAGAGTATATAAATCGCAGCTGCTCCTCCCTAGACAAAGTACTAGATCATCGGCTGGTGGCATCTATGCTACTATGGTATGTAGTTCTTTGATGTATGTTGGTCTCAATGATACATACATACCACACATAATGTTGAGAGTTGCATTCGTAATCAATGGATGTACATCACATATTTTCTTAGTTTCAATATTCACTTGAGCCATCAACTTCTCCGTTTGTTCAGTAAAGGTACGGAAGTATTTCTTCAAGATATTAAAGTGAAAAGCTTGGGTCAACATTTTTCGACGTTGATGCCATTTGTTACCTAAGACATTACATTGCTTCAACATTAAACAAATAATTTTTAACCTTTTTAGAATACCAGCTGTCGCTGGTGACCTTGTGCAAATACAAATATCTGAGTAGTAATCATGTAGTGTTTATATGCTATTCAAAAGTGTCATTTATGTTTCTAATTTTATCCAGATCTGTTCAGGCATTCTGGTACAAGCATTCATAAAGTCATCCGTCCAAATAACTCATTTACATTTTACTAGCTTTGGCTCACGACTCCATCCACGTGGAATTAAAAAAAAACAATAGTATTTAAAAAACATCCATCCATATAAACTTTCGCATTTATATCAGTAAGAATTAACATTTACTTTAAGAATAAAAACTGCATTTTTAAAAACAAGTTCACTTTTACTCACCGTTACTCACAAGAAGTCCTTCACGAAGCCACGGCCTTAAAAATGTATAAGGAATTTGTTTATCAACAAAACGGGTGCTCGATAGTATTATCTAAAATTAATTAATCATTTCAATGAAATTGTTTACAAATCGACGATCTTTCTCATTGTCATTTAACCGTGTTATCTTTACTTCGCTATTGTTTTCTCTGATACTAATTGTGTACCAGAACTTGACCGTATTTACAAACCCTTCAAATATTTTTATACTAGAAAAACATTGTTACTAAGTGCAAATGTAGATGATCATTTTAAATTTTTAGAATATATGTGAAAAAACGTAATGGTCCGACCAATAAATGTTTCTCTAAAATGCGATAGATTTCAAATGAAAGGCTAAAGAGGTTTATAGAGACCAAATTTTAGTCCTTTTTCCCTTTCCATTCTGTCCTTATATGTATAAGAAGGGGAAATATCCTCTTTCTAGTTCCCTCCTCTACCAAGGTCTTTGCAAACTTTTAACTTCATGCAGATGTCTATGTCCTAGCAAAATCAGATGACTGATTTCTCGTTTGCTACGGACTTCTAAATCTTATCTTCTAAAGTAAATCTTTAGAATTACCTCTACGTAATTTGGATTAGATATATTAATCGTTTGTACGTTGACTGCGTGTAATTGATAGATATCTCCGTACTCTTTGCGTAGTTTTCTAAGATAATTGAACAGGCGATCTGAAAATTAAGAGAAGTTAAGGCTAAACGATATCATGTTTAGCATCAACATTCTTCACACATTCACTTTCACAATCTGAATTCACTTATAGCTTATGCATGTCTTTCATTTAATCCATCCACTACTTTCTTCGGTCTTTAGCTACCTTTGTAGCGATCCATCTGCATGAAATTCACATCATATTAAAATAAAATTATGCACAAATTTATTATGACCATAATAGCACTATCAATCATAATATTAACACATTTCTTTTAAAATTAAAATAAGTTACATCATACCTAGAGGCAGTAATAAATAATGTGAGTTCCCAATTAAAGGCCACGCTTTTTGCCCCGGTATTTTACGAATAATTTTGTTTTTACGTCGATCCTTGTATAATATTAAAAGTATTAATAAAAGAATTATCGTAAATATCACAAGCATTGTGGCACTACGATGCAATAAAACTGCACGAAGTATGTTAACAGACGATTGCTCATTGTTAATATATCGCCTGTCGAAGGTTATTATGACGAGGATAATTTAAATCGTTTTAAAACGATAATAAAAAAAGCTTACAGCGCTAACCGCAATAGTTTTTCATCATCATCAACCTGCCCTTATCCCTAAGGAGGGTCTGTTCTGTGCTGCTCTTCTCATAAAGATGAGATTAAGATCAGCCGTCATTTTTGAATTCACTCCCTTCTTAAGCATATCCTCTTTCCCACCATCCATCCATACCTTCTTCAGTCTTCCTCTACCTTTGTAGCCATCTACATTCAATCTTAATACCTTGTTGTTAATGAGATCATCATCTTTCCGCATAATATGTCCATACCACGCTAACCTTTTGCTTCTCAATTTCTCCGTGAATGGGGCTAATTTCAAACCTAATATACACATTCTAAACTTTTTCCCTTCTTGTCACATCACACATCTTAACCACATTAAGATTTTTATCACAAATAATTTTCTTATTTAATTAATTGACCTTTTAACCGCCAGTTATTTTTTACTTTACCAGCTACTTCCCCTATAGTTACATCACTTCCTTTTACACCAGAAAAAAAATTATTATTATAATTAAATTAAAGGAAAATAATAAAATATTGGTTATGGTTATCGATATAATTTTCGAAGCTGATTTTTATCAAACATATCTACGGTTTTTGTGATTTTTTTTGACCTGGCAGGCAAAAGGGTAGGTAGATAAATTATTTTACTTAGACTAAAATAACCAAGTGTTTTTCCGTCAGCTTACATATAAATAGCAATCTAGATAAAAACAACAAACAATGATTGATTAAACGTCCTATTAGGGTGGATCTGATGAAAACAATGAGATTTTTTCTACAATTATCTTTATCAGGAAACGCTATTATAACTGAATGTGACAATTATTGCTTTGAATACAATAAAGAATAAAAACAAGAATTTGCAATCGTCTTCATTCTTTTAAATAAAAAATAATGTGCAGTTTAAAAGCACGTAAATAAAAAAGTATAAAAAAAATCATGACATGTTGAGAGCGTGCGCATACCAGAAACTAAACTATCACACACCTTTTTAGTCTCACTCTGATACTTATGAGCTTATATGGAGGACGTACACTACTCGATTTTTAGTTGTGCAACTAAATATAATAGTTGAATTGGCTGCAAAACAATCGACAATCGCACAACTGTTGTGCGATAGTTTAGTCATAAGTGTGCGCCCGCTCTGATAATTACCAGTTATTTTAACACAGAAATTTATCCTTATTGTCTTATTGTCTTTGGTTGCGTCTATACAGTATGTTCAAAATCACAATCAACGTGTAAAGGAGGCTAATTCCTTCGTCTTCCATTCTGTTGCTTATGAGGAAATGGTGGTAAGGGCAACAGATTTGGAAGGAGAGATGTATAGGAAAAGGATACATTCTTTGTCTTTGGCAGACAACGCTTATAAACTAAAAAAAGGTCTACTTTGGAGTTTAATTCGTACGCTGCAGTAAATATCTAGGTATTCCGAATAGAATTATCCGACTTTCAACAGATGCATGGAATCGATTTAATAAAAATTAAGTAAGGAAATAACAACGGAAATGCTAAATTCCATTCACTAACATACAGGGAAATATCTGAATAAAATACAAGAATTATCTAAGCCACAATTATAATTGTTACATAACCGTGAGTCTGTCGATATTTTTTTTTTCGAAGGGAACGTGTAGAATTATATCGGAGTTTGTTTTTACAGGGGTTTCGGATGAGAAATCTCTCGGTTTACATTCTTTATACAGGATGTCCCGTAATTAATAACCAAGCCTAAAACCCCTTATAGTACATCTATTAAGCACTCAAAAAACATAACTCAATAGATTGGTTTTATTGTTCATGTAATATCCATTTAACGATCTATTTTTCACATCCAATCTTACTAATATTATTAATGCAAAAGTTTAGATGGATAGATGGATGTTTGTTAGAGTTTGTAGCCTAAACGGCTTAAGGGATCTCGATGAAATTTGGCATAGATGTAGAGGGTAGTCTGGAAGAACATATAGGCTACTTGCTTTTGTTTTTTTAAAATCCCGCGCGGACCGAGTCGCGGGCGAAAGCTAGTTTAATATAAATTACGTTAATTGATAAAAACGACGATTGAATTGCTTTTTTTCAATGATCAAAGGTTGTTAACATCGTAGGTTGAGTCAGAGATATCAGATTACCAATTAATTAAAATAAATATATTAAAAAATATGCTTCTCGTTATAAGAAAATAACTTTTAATAGACGCTAAATATTTTAATTGCCGATCGGAGTTCTTTTTATTTGATTTTCTGATATTTCCTCTTTTGTTTTGTATTAACATTTATTAAACACTAGCTGTTGCCCGCGACTTCGTCCACGCATTATTAGGATCAAAAAGTAGCCTATAATATACCCGTCTATGTCAGCTATCCTTCAGTGAAAGTTCGGTCTAAATCGACCCAGCCATTTCGGAGATTACCCGGAATAAACGCAGCTTGCGGACAGACAGACAAAGATTTTTAAAATTCGATTTTCGTTACAGCAACGCAAATACATCATCTTCCCGAAATCTGGGATTCTTCTTTTGATTTTACAAACAGACACTCGAATTTTATTATATATATAGATTAAACAATAAATGTATTTTTTTAAATAAGTGTGAGACATTAAATTTAAATGTAAATTTATTAAAAATAACGTTTACGCTAAATTATAATTACGGCTAAGTAGATATTTAATAATATCAAGAAGCAATGAACTTTTGAAAGGACACATTGGGAACATTTTTCTGCAATTTCTTTCATCGTGAGCGTTTCGACCAAACTCGTACGCACTTTCGAATACTTCCAAAGAATCTTTGTCTTCATCCCGAGGGTCTAAGCTGAAACAATTATTTTTAATTATTATTATTAATTGTTGTTGCTTGTGACAAAGAGTAGGTCTTATAAATTATAATCTTATAATTTTGACAGTGGTAAAGCCCGCTTCCACATGTCCGCACGGATGGGTCGGCTCGCCCATTGTAATACCACGACCACACAGAAGACAGGCGTGAAGTGGAAGCAATTCCACGTTTGGTCTAATGAGTCTGGTGCCGGAGGCTCAACTTTAGCCCCTTTTCCTTCCCACCCTTTTTCTTATAAGAAAAGGATGGGAAGGGAACGTGGACTTGACGGTACAGGAGACGCAGAAGAAGGGGAAATAACCTCTTTATGTGCGTCTCCACCTCCTTCGCTTAAGGGTAGGCAACGCATTTGCTATTGCGGATCTCTATGGGCAGCGGTCGCTTCGCCAGTTTGGCGGATTCAGGTGGCCGCTTGCTCGTTTTCCATCTTATGATATAAAAAAGTCAATGATTTATGTCGCATGGACTGAATTTACGTTGCACCTTATTTTCAAGCGCTTTCACAATAGAGAACTGGAGATCGGTTACAATGAAATTCATTATTTTAAGAGTAAACATGACAAGTATAAAAATGTTGCGGTGATATAAAATAATCACCTGAGCATTAATATGAGACCTCTGCGTATTTCCCCGTCCGGCCCCGCAACCGCCGCCGCCGCCGCTCCCAACGTACAATAGAGGAACCGAGTGCATTGTATTCTATCATACATTAAAATTTTTCTCCACCTTACGCTTGGTCTCTGTAAAGAATTTTTGAAATTTTGCTTACTGAAAAGAACTTTTCTAAACGAAACTTAAATTAAAAAAAAGATATAAACACAAAAGTAGAGACAACAAAACAGTATGTGTGTTTTATTTCTGAAATTATTTCGACTAAAGGTAGCCATACACGATACATGCAAACCATACTAACAAATGTTTTAAATACCCAAGTAACTATTGTAACAATATTGAATTCTCATATGAGTGATAATTATCTCATTTATAACTAAAACCTTTGAGCTTAACAAGTTTTTCTATTTATAAATGAAGTTATTATAATTGCTATACTTAGATATTGTTGAAGTTAGAAATAATTAAAAAAACATTCTGAATATTGTTAAGTCGGGTTCTTTTATAGAATAAGATTAAATACAAACGTTTCTTTACGGGTGTTTCTGCGTTGTATTGTATTAGTGTAATATATTACATAATAATTATAACTACACCTAATTAAACAACTAAGTTTAGCTTAGATTATAACTAACATCTTTGGGGTGACTTTTTGACCGACTTCCCAAAAGAAGCAGGAACTCAATTCGTCTGTATATATTTTTTTATTATTTCTTTATGTGTGTTAGGGCATAACTCCGCCCCAAGTAGACCGATTTCGATAATTCTTTTTTTATTAGTTTCAATTCTAACTTACCGTATAATTATGCGAACTGATATCCCTTTTAAATAGAAATCGAAGGAGTTTAGAAGCAGTAACCGCTTGGTAATCTTGAACGAGTATATGAATGCAGTACAAAACTCCAAGCAATAAACCCAACAATATAATCAATCTGGAAAAACAAAGAAGATGAAAGCATTTATATATTTGTTGGTTATCTAGGCGTAGAGTATCGGCTTTGACGTTTTATTCTTTTTAATTGCTTGAATGTGTTTGTTCGTTTATCAGGCGCCTGTTAAACGGGATGCCATAGTCATTTTTACAAGCTTTTATTTTTAAGGTTGCTATTTTATAACCCCTAAAGAGTTATTGTGGATGGACTAAATTTATACAGTGGTAGTAAAACTAGCTAGGAATTTAAACTAGTTACAACTGAATCTCAACATAACTTTTACACAAAAATGTTGAAAAAACATACTAAATCATAATTAACAGACTAATTATCAAAGAAAATTTATTTTGCATTATAATGTCTACAGTTTTAATTACTTTTCGCAGATTCATACATATTTTATGGAAGTAATTAAAGCCGTAGATGTGATATTGTTAGGAAGTATGCTGAGCACGTCTCCAACGACGAGGTTAGAAGATTCACAATAAAGGAAAAGTACGCAGGAAGAGGTCGCGTATTATGACCATAATTAGAACATTTAAAAGGTAAGAAATAGAAGTAGATTTTAAAAATCAACGAGTAACGTCATTCGTGGATTGGGTTAATATATTGGAAATATTGTTATGACATTTTTTTATTTATTACTTATAGGAGCTTTCGCCTGCAACTCTGTCCGCGTGGATTTAAAAAAAAAACAAAAATAAGTAGCCTGTATGTTCTTTTAAGTTATCCTCTACGTCTAAATTTCATGGAGATCCGTTCAGCCGTTTAGGCTACAAGCTCTAACAAACTTCCATCCATCTAAACTTTTTCATTTATAATACTAGTAAGACTAATATGTATATAAGTGTAAATAAAAACGAACGGACAGATAAATGAATTAAGCTCCATATTCTATTACAGTTATGGTGACGAATTTTCGTTGTCATAATTTTTAAAAATTTTCAACACACTGTTAAAAAAACAGTATTAGACGCATTTAAGGGGAATTCATACTAACAATTTTAATATCACAAATATCTAAATGTACAAAAAAATCTTACTTGTATCCCATGTTTATTTAACAGAGTATAAACCAAATAAAACCGCTAACACCACTGCACAGTAACTATAGTTAAAAACGTTTGTGTTTCTGTATATCCTTAAGTGTGATTCCGTGTAACGCATGCAAGTTGGGAACGTGCTTTAACCGGACCTTTTGCAGGTCAATTGTGTCATATGCAAACTGGACGTCTAGCACGAGGCCGTAAGTGGCGGGAAAGTGGTCGGTTATCTAAGACAAGTTTGAAATATAACTGCCGTTTTTAGAATAAAGATTGGATTAAGGAGACAGTAATCAAAGAAATGTTTTATTGCAGAATGGTATTTTTATTTCACCTAAGATTTTGTAACAAAAAACATTGTATTGAAGTTTAAACGGCATGTAACCATTATTATAATTAAATGTTAAGAATGTAAATGAGCACCTAATACTTTCAAGATAATGAGACAAATCCTCTGTTAGCGATCATCGAAGTCATAAAATATAGACAGAAACAGGACAGTTAAAGTAAAATGGGTTACTTGTACCCTCAATTCCAGTCCATCAAAACGTAAATTCACACTGAATTGGAATAATTTAAACTGGGTATAACCCTGTTAGATTGTAATTTAATTAAAATAAAGTTTATTCCTAAATACATTTCTGCGCCACTTAATCTATGTCATTTTATACCCAACAAGAACATTACTGTTGCATAACAAAACGCGAAGTGCGCTTATCTCTTTAAGAGATGACTCGCTCCGACGCTCACTTTCTTCTTGTTATAACCATAATCGTTGTTGTACTTACGGACAAACATTTTAATTTACCTTCGCTTTTAGTTAAACTCAGTTCTCACTGCCAATATACCTGTATAAATCATTGCTTCCTCACTTAAAACTTTATAACAATTAGGAATTCGCTGGAAATCATGTAAAGGGTAGTATACTATGTAGGATATTGGAGATTGTCTGATAGAAACAGATACAATTATCCAGCAGTAGACTAAAGGTTAACGCGCATTCATCCACTCCTCGCCACTTGTGTCTCCACACTTGTGTCGTGTCGTCGTCGCTGCTGCGGGATAAAGATAGATTTTTTAGCAAAACGCTATGTCATTCTCACCTGCACAGATAAACAGGGCGTTGTCGGGTGTTCAAGAAGTGAACCAATGCACGTCAATCCTATTGGGTCTCACAAATGTAATAAAACAATTTCAAAACAAAATGGGCATATACATTTTAACTCAAATCAAAGTATGAACCTGAAATGTATGTTTTCGACGCAACCCGTGTTTCTCAATTTTCAATGTCAGTGAATCGAGATATTTAATTTGAGATCCGTTTCATTTAGCTAACAAATATCCTGAGTAATCTGTCTATATTCCTCTTTGTACGTAAATTATTTCCAATACAATTTGTCGACAAACATTTTATCAGACACATCATTAACATGCCTATACATTTGAAGGGCGGAAGAATCCAATTTCCTATAATTATAAATTGGCTTTTCATTTCCCCAATTAAATGGACATATAATTGAAACATTTTTAATTGGATATGAGAAAAATAGAACATTTATTATGAGTTTTTCGTTTCTGATTAGCTAGTCAAGAATGAAAATATATAGCCTAAAGCGTGATGTAAGTGTAGGGCTTTTTATTAAAGAAAGAATGATTCAAAAACATGCTGTGAGACATCCTACGCCACAAAGTAGTGTGTGTTTACGCTTTATTATATTAAGTATAGAAGTATAGATAATATCCCATCTTTCTGTATAAATTTTGGTAACTAAGTTAACAAGGATCATTAGTAAAAAGCAACGAGAAGGAAACAAGCAGACGGACCGGTTGTTTTAGTGACGTATAAACGTTGTACTTAATGTTTTCCTCATATTTTGCGAGAGTTTACGCAATATATAAAGTTTCGTAAACAGTCTAGTTAACGAAAAGTTAAATTGGATTAACTCTAAAGTATTCGAATTTATTAGGAATATGACTCGGAGAAATTTCAATATCGTACATCAATAAATTATGTCCTATATTACTAGTAAATGGTAAATGGCTGATAGAGATGTATGGAAGAGCAGCACATACTGTGCCGACCCTCCATAAGGGATAAGGGCAAGTTGATGATGATTACTAGTAAATGGTATAGTTGAAAGTGGTCGAGCAATTTAGTCCATTACATTTGTAAGTCAAAATCTATATCTATAAAATCAACAAAATTGGAGTGTCTGTATGTAATATTCATAAAAAGTTATATTTTAATTTGAATTTATTTTTTCTATATTTCTAAGTGTCCAACCACAAATCTGCGTTTGTTCCAGGTAATCTCCCAAACGGCCGGATCGGTTCTCTTATAGGAAGATATCTTATGTGTGCGAGCGTAACTTAGGCATTTTCAAATCATGCATTGACTTCACAGTAAGCAAAGCTGTTTAGTGTAGGTATAATAAATGTGAAATTATTCATTAAAATACTCAAAAACAACATCGCGTTTCTTCTGCTTAAAAAAAGTCTTAGAATTTTGTTTCTCCATTTAAAAATTGTGCTTAATAAGGCACAATACCTTATCTCAAACCACTTTAAAGTCATTTAAATAACGAAGTTTCAACACTAAGCTAAATAATCTTAACAACTCCGGTACTAAATGTGAATAGGTCTACAATCTAAAACATCTAAATTGTCATTTACTTAATTGTAGTGAAGAGAACTGGCAACTTTATAATAACAATAATATTTATTTTTCAAAATTTTATTTTTATTTGACAACTCGACTAAAACCGACGAAACTAAAAATGGTAAAACTAAGCCTCTTCGTACACGGGACAAATCTGCGCTTTTAGTTTCTAAGTGGCTTATGAAATACAATGTCATTTGTCTGCGTCGCGTCCTATGAACCTCTACGAGATTGTATTGCGTAAGTCGCTTAGATACTAAAATCGCAGATTTGCATAGTTTGTGGGTTAAGGATATAAGGGGCTAAAAATAAACAAATCATCAGTACAAAAGTGAAAACAGTATGAAATCCATGTTTAAATCAATCGACTACCTGCCTACTGAAACGTTACAAAACAAATGAAGCAAACGTAATTTTAATTAAATACCTATTCTCGACCTCGACCTTTCTAGAATGTAAAATTCATGAAAAGGCAAACCCAGTTTAGACGGTGATTGATTTATATGTCACAAGAGTTATTGGGGATTTATCAATCTCTAATATTTCCTAACATTTAATCATACTATATTAATTATATTTTAATTAATACTATAAATGCGAAAGTTTAGATGGATGGATGGATGGATAGATGGATGTGTGTTAGAGTTTGTAGCCTTATCGGCTGAACTGATTCCGATGAAATTTGGCACAGATGTAGAGGATAGTCTGGAAGAACACATAGGCTATTCACCTTTGTTTTTTTTTTATTTTACGCGGACGGAGTGACAGGTAGGCGGAAGCTAGTATTTACTAAATTTAATACAGTAGTAGTACTAATAAAGTTCTTTAGAATAAAAAAAATGTAAAAGTCTATAAATGTATCTGTAATTTTATAGTAAGGAGTCTTTTGATGTTTTATTTTTTCATAAATGGATTAGTCTGAATTTTCAAGCATTCAAAATTTGGTAATGCGAGATAAATTGATTTGGCACGTCCGGTACAAAAGGACTCCTTTAACCGACGTGCCAACTTAAGTGCCAAGCTCTATAGTGCTTTACAAATCAAATAAAATACATAGATGACTTTGAAACTAAGCTCTCTTTTGTTTTCTGTAAATATAAAAACTAAGTACACATTGCTTTGAAATAAAAAAAATGTAAAAGTCTATAAATGTATCTGTAATTGTATAGTAAGGAGTCTTTTGATGTTCTATTTTTTCATAAATGGATTAGTCTGAATTTTCAAGCATTCAAAATTTGGTAATGCGAGTTAAATTGATTTGGCACGTCCGGTACAAAAGGACTCCTTTAACCGACGTGCCAACTCAAGTGCCAAGCTCTATAGTGCTTTACAAATCAAATAAAATACATACATAGATGACTTTGAAACTAAGCTCTCTTTTGTTTTCTGTAAATATAAAAACTAACTACATATTGCTTTGATATAAAAAAAATGTAAAAGTCTATAAATGTATCTGTAATTGTATAGTAAGGAGTCTTTTGATGTTCTATTTTTTCATAAATGGATTAGTCTGAATTTTCAAGCATTCAAAATTTGGTAATGCGAGTTAAATTGATTTGGCACGTCCGGTACAAAAGGACTCCTTTAACCGACGTGCCAACTCAAGTGCCAAGCTCTATAGTGCTTTACAAATCAAATAAAATACATAGATAACTTTGAAACTAAGCTCTCTGTTGTTTTCTGTAAATATAAAAACTAACTACACATTGCTTTGAAATAAAAAAAATGTAAAAGTCTATAAATGTATCTGTAATTGTATAGTAAGGAGTCTTTTGATGTTTTTTTTTTCATAAATGGATTAGTCTGAATTTTCAAGCATTCAAAATTTGGTAATGCGAGTTAAATTGATTTGGCACGTCCGGTACAAAAGGACTCCTTTAACCGACGTGCCAACTCAAGTGCCAAGCTCTATAGTGCTTTACAAATCAAATAAAATACATAGATAACTTTGAAACTAAGCTCTCTGTTGTTTTCTGTAAATATAAAAACTAACTACACATTGCTTTGAAATAAAAAAAATGTAAAAGTCTATAAATGTATCTGTAATTGTATAGTAAGGAGTCTTTTGATGTTTTTTTTTTCATAAATGGATTAGTCTGAATTTTCAAGCATTCAAAATTTGGTAATGCGAGTTAAATTGATTTGGCACGTCCGGTACAAAAGGACTCCTTTAACCGACGTGCCAACTCAAGTGCCAAGCTCTATAGTGCTTTACAAATCAAATAAAATACATAGATAACTTTGAAACTAAGCTCTCTGTTGTTTTCTGTAAATATAAAAACTAACTACACATTGCTTTGAAATAAAAAAAATGTAAAAGTCTATAAATGTATCTGTAACTGTATAGTAAGGAGTCTTTTGATGTTTTTTTTCACAAATAGATTAGTCTGAATTTTCAAGCATTCAAAATTTGGTAATGCGAGTTAAATTGATTTGGCACGTCCGGTACAAAAGGACTCCTTTAACCGACGTGCCAACTCAAGTGCCAAGCTCTATAGTGCTTTACAAATCAAATAAAATACATAGATAACTTTGAAACTAAGCTCTCTGTTGTTTTCTGTAAATATAAAAACTAACTACACATTGCTTTGAAATAAAAAAAATGTAAAAGTCTATAAATGTATCTGTAATTGTATAGTAAGGAGTCTTTTGATGTTTTTTTTTTCATAAATGGATTAGTCTGAATTTTCAAGCATTCAAAATTTGGTAATGCGAGTTAAATTGATTTGGCACGTCCGGTACAAAAGGACTCCTTTAACCGACGTGCCAACTCAAGTGCCAAGCTCTATAGTGCTTTACAAATCAAATAAAATACATAGATAACTTTGAAACTAAGCTCTCTGTTGTTTTCTGTAAATATAAAAACTAACTACACATTGCTTTGAAATAAAAAAAATGTAAAAGTCTATAAATGTATCTGTAATTGTATAGTAAGGAGTCTTTTGATGTTCTATTTTTTCATAAATGGATTAGTCTGAATTTTCAAGCCATTAAACTTAGGTGGTAAATATTATCGATAAAAACCCTAATGTGGGAAAGAGACCATAAGTTGATGCCAACATCAAGAAAGAAAGATTGCTAAGGTTTGTCATGTCATGTCATGTCATGTCATGTCATTTTGACATTTGCTATTGATAATTTGACAAATGTAAACAATAAAATAAAGTTTTTATAATTTCACGCGGATGAATCCGCACGCGAGCAGCTAGTACTATCTAAATCTTTAAGATCACAATCAAATCACATGCAGCTTTTTATCTAGATCTGTTTAACTACCAAACACCGCTGGGAAAACATCGTTTAACCTCGGATAAGAAAAGTTAGTATTTTTTTAAATCGTGTACACAAGAGTTTTCGTTCAGCATTTATCAACATGTTAAACACTACTTCTTATGCTTAATATGCTTAAATCTAAACCAATAAACATGCCACACTTAGAGTCCTTAAGTGGTTACTAAGGGTAAAAATGCCACGCTAAAGAAAATATTTAAGTTATCTTTATGGCACTACACTATATTCCTAGAAAATACAACGCTTAAAAATTAACTAAACAGCCAATTTCCAAAATGTATTCAAAAATACTCACCTTTAGTGATTTTCTGAATTTAGTTGACATCAAACTGAATAGAATTGGGTTAAGGACGATACTAAACCAGTTGTGAAACAATGTGATCCTTTGTCCAATGCTCCACCACTGAAAGAAATTTTGAAATCAATTACATCCAATCAATTATCAAATAATCGATCCTTAACATCTATCCGAAGATCTTTTCAATTACTTTGCATGATAAGTATTCCAAAAATGCATCGATCTCTACGTGAAAGATCAGATTATAGCTATTGCGAACCACAAAACGTAAAGCATATTAAGTTCACAATTCTGGCCATAATTTTTGTATCAATAATTATATTACTATACTATATGAAGCTTATTACAATAGTTTTTTGTCTTATTAGTTCGAATTAATAAACACTAAGCTTCATTTCCATTAACATTTAATTAACCATATTAATCTTGACATGTGTCAATCATTCAAGGTAATAAAGTCCATTTTGGCATGTACTTATAATAAATTACACAACAGAGAAATACGTGAGATATTTATTGTCATAATTTGTCTCCCTAACTTCGGAATACATTAGTCATTGCAAAAGTTATTTACTTCGAAAACTGTTACGGAATAAAAAATTACTTTTCTTAACTCATGACGGTTCAGGAGAAGGTAAACGAATCAATCTTTACAATTTATACTTTATCTGTATTTAAATCTTTCATTTCTTTCAGTCTATGGCAAAATAGAATTAACGTTTAGTGTCGTTTGGTCTGGTACTTAATCTAATTTCTTACCTTCGCTAAATGCATTAACTGCTTCATGTTGTACACGAAAATCAGCACCCGAAAGAAGCAGAATGGCAACCAGCACACCACGAAAGACAGCGTCAGTGCTACTGATCATCAAAACATCATCTTACTAATATTATAAATGCAAAAGTTTGGATGGATTTTGTTACCACATAACTCCAGAACAGCTCTTCGAATCAGATTGTAATTTGGAACACAAGTTTAATGGAACCGTGGTACATAACATGTATGGTTTTATTATAATAAATTATTAAATCAAAATTTACTTACTAACAAGTTTGTTAACTTTTCGCCTATTATCTTTATGATTGAATATCTGAGTCCTAGAATTATTCTTTTCAGCGAAACTCACTTTCAAAGCTATCATTATATATACAAATAGCATTATTGCTAATGGTATTGCAAATGTCACCAATGCTAGCACGCCATTGATTACTCTAGCGAAAGGCGTCGGTATAGTAAAGCAGACTGCTGATTTCTTCGTCCTTACAAGTTCCACCGTCCAGACCTCAGGCAGCGTCTCCAATATCGCTATGATCAACACTATCACAATCACTTTCATCACACGTCGCCATACAGGTGTCGATTTCAACATCATTGGATGCCATATCGCTATATATCTCTCCACAGCCAAAGTGGTCATTATCAAAATGCTGTTATTCCAAAGTAATATGACCAAGAAGAAATGTATCTTGCAAGCCACGTGGCCAAAACGATACGAATCACTCAAATGTTCATAAATCTCCAACAACATAGCGAATGATACTATCAAATCGGAAATCGCTAAATCAAATAGATAATAATTCGTAGCAGTATGCATGGTTTTATCCGAATAAATAACGAAGCAAGTTAATACATTTCCAATTAGACTTACGAAAAATATTGCTATTAGAATAACTACGAACAGAACAATTGTCCAAGCCTGCTCCTCACCTCTGACTCTCACTAAAAACTGTGACCATTGTTCGATATCAAATTCACTTGTTTCTTCGGTAATATTGCTCATTTTTGTTTTCTCTCTTTGGAGCTATTTTAACGTCCGGTGGAAACGCTTATCTGTGTGAAGCTAACACAGTAATGAAGCACGATGCTCACCATCGGTGTCTATTTGCCAGATAATGGGCCCCGCAATAATCGTGTTTGCTGAATATACATATTATGTATATTCAATGTAGTTAAGTGGATTAATTTTTGTAAAGCTAAGTCTACAACTGCTGGTGTTACAATTATGTGAAACTTTACTCTCTTATTATCGTCATTGTTATCATTTAGAATGTTGTCATCATCGTGATTTTTATTAACAAATGTAGTCGATTCCTCGATTTGCTCACTCTATATCGATCAGATCTTATGTTAATTGTATAGGAAGCTGATCAATGCAACGTCACCATGTTCCAGTCTTAGTCCACTAAGTATTTTTAAAGGTTCTGGAAACTTTCATAGAATATCTTGAACGTACCGTTCGATTACTCGTATGAATTTGGAATCAATTTTAATTTGTTAATTCTCTTTTTATCATGAAATGTAGGATCTCGATGAATGAATTAAATTTGAGCCTTTGTTTGATGTATTTCAAAATATTTTTTATATTAACTCAAACACTATGAATAGCAACTTTATATGTATGTTTTGTTTTTCACAGTAACTCTTGCGTACATCTTGTGGTTATTAGAAATGAGGTCTTTGATGTATAAAGTAATAGCGAGATTAAAGGGTTTTTGACTACGAGCGTTAAAGGTGAAAGCCGTCGAACTACTTTTCGTACACATACGAGCTCCAATAAAGAACATAAATCATAGAGCTTCAGCGAGTAAAGCTACTCAAAGAATATTGTTTATTTTTTATATAAACCCAAATTGGGAATAAATTATTTAGTATGACACAATCAATTTTATTTATGATCAGACAGTGAAGATGTGTGTGAAATTTAAAAGACAACTTTTTCATTTCAGAAAATGCTTCTTACTATCATACTTATATTATAAATAAAAATGTTTGGATTCATGGATAGATGGTTACTACGTATCACAATAACTGTTTAACAGATCTCGATGAAATTCGGCATAGATGTAGAAAATAGTCTGAAAGTTGACAGTTACTTAATAAGCTTTCTAAAATCTGTTTGGTCATAGTTGCGGACGTCAACTAGTTAATACAAAGATATAATGATGTTAAAACGCCAGAACTATAAACTGTACGCTACTGCTGCCATCTATTGTAATCTTTTATAAACTAACTTTCACGGCATTTCAATGCTAATCTAACTCACCTTTTACTACATACTACATCCAGTAATATTATTATTTTCTATGAAAAAAAAACTTGCAGACAAGAATTCGCATGCATTGCTTACAATAAGCTTATGGAAATTAATTTTTGGATAAATTATGTATTATAAAAATAAGAATCGAATTTTATTTTTTGGTCCAAGATCCCTTACACCGCAACTGGTGAATTTATGGATACGCCCTTATCAAGGGATATCTATGTAAATCAAAAATGTCAAGTACGTTTTACCTTAATAAATCTCTACATGTAATTGTTTTATCCCAGATTAATATTTTATGTATACGCACAATTTCTTTATCAGATGCTTGTTTGATTGTCCATTTATGATAAGTAAATGAATACATTTTAAATGGAATCGGCGGCAGATGAAGGAGACAGAGGAGGATTTAAAAAGGAAATTTCTTTTTTTTAACATTAATAACTTATTCCGGAAGTGAAGATACGGTTAGGTCAAACTAACTTAACTGAACAGCCTGAGTGTACTCGAATACAGCGTTCAAACTGACTTAACAGTCTGAGTATATACAGCGACCTTTACTCACAAAACGTAAATAAAACTAAAACAACCAAATGACTACTTTATTCTTTGTTAATTAATTTAGACATATTAGATGATTCTTTCTGCCCTCAATGTGTTTTTATACAACGCATGTTCTGTTGAATAGTCAAAATACAATCAATTGACATTTTTAGGCTTTTAACTTGACCGTTACATCTTGAGAATTTGATATAAAATATCATTACGTCTTAAAATTTGTCATACCATAGCGACGTTTGTTTCACGTCTAATTTTACTTATCCACAGTCTCTGTAAAAAATATAACACGTATTAATTAATGTGCATAAAGATGTCTTAGATTGAACATACATATTAATGAAAAACGTTTACAAAAATTTCACTATTCTCGTGTTGTCAAAGAGGATATTAGTTGAATGTTCGAAATATTAAAGATTCATTTATAAAAGTTAGAATTTATAATTTTATTACCTTAAGCGATTCCCTAAATTTGGTAGAAATTAAACTGAAGAGTATCGGATGCAGGACAACGCTGAAGAATCCGTTAACAAACATCACCTTTTCGCCGATTAGCCACCACTGGAAGTAAGCATAAGATGTAAATTGTACACCAATGGAAACAAACAATAAAAGAGAAATTTAAATGAACAAGCGATTTGTAACCGTAATTATGTGTACAGTCAGCTGCATAACTCTGTGTACATTTACTTTATAAACTTGCACAGAACTTCGGTTTCAAAATGCACGTATTAGTCTATAGCATGTATTCATGGTCTTTTGCATATGAACGAATACGTGTATATATAATTAAAATCGAAGATATACAGGTTTCTGCAGCTTTATAAATGTGTACATATTTATGTAGCTGATTGTACAGCATTTTATATACTCACCTTTACTAAAGCGATCAGCTCTTTCATCTCCATAGCGAAGATAAGCATTCTCATTGTGAAGAATGGTAGCCAACACAACAAGAATGATACAGCCAACGCTACTGACAATAAAAACAATAAATTAAACAATCATACTTCATACTAACATTATAAAAACGTAAATTTGGATGAATGGATGGATGTTTGTCAGAGTTTGTAGCCTTAACGGCTGAACGGATCTCGAAGAAATTTGGAATAGATGTAGAGGATAGTCTGGAAGAACACGTAGGCTACTCACTTATTTTTTAATTTCCTCGCGCATGGAGTCGCGGGCGAAATCTAGTTAAAAATAAAGATTTTAATAAAACAGGATAATGAAACTTTCAGCATAGAGGCCTTCAAGAATAGTGTGAATAGGCACTTATTAAACAAACGCCTACGATTTACGTTCACTTCACGACTAAACATTAGGTATTATGATCAAGTTCTAGTTTATTCGTTATTAAAAAGGTAAAGTAAAAAGAAGGCTTTCTACTGTTTGTTTTTCAGACATTAATTCTTGTACAGATACGCCTTGATATATATGTATAACGTTTGTATGCTCTTAATCAACATTGGTGTTTTTTGTTTAGTCAAGAAGATTTGAAATTCTCAACGTATAAAGGTACTTATACAAGCTTCGAAGGTTGTAGTTAATCTATCTATACTAATATAATAAAGCGTAAACACATAAATCTTCGTGACGTAGGATGTCAGCAATCACAGCATATTTTTAAATAATTCTTTCTTTAATCAATAGTCCCACACTTACGACACGCTTTAGGCTATATATTTTCACGCCATTAAACTCAGGGGGTAAATAAATTGGAAAAAAAACTTCATGTGGGAAAGGGACCATAAATTACAAGCTGTCAACATTAAGGAAGCAAGATTATTATGGTAACGGTAATTTTGACAAAATTTGGTAAAATAAAGTTTTTATAATTTCATGCGGATGAAGCCGCACGGGAACAGCTTGTTCAAAATACAATGAATGCAATTGTTCTGATTCTAACTTTAAGTTACGGAGGTAAACTTACCAACCAATTTGTTTACTTTCTTCCTGTTGTCTTGATAGTTGAATATCTTGTGATTGGAGTAACTCCTTTGCGTAACATTGACTTTAAATGCTATCATGAAATAAACGTAAGACATGATCGCCGTTGGTATTAAAAAAGTCACTAACGCCAGTACTCCATTGATAATCCTCGCTAAAGACGTCGGGACAGTCGTACAAAATAATGCTTCATTCGCCTTTAAAACTTGTAAAGTCCAAAACTCAGGTATCGTCTCTAGTAATGCGATTAACCAAATACAAGTAATCACTTTCAATACTCTCCGCCAGTCTGATGTCGATTGGAACTGTAAAGGATACCAGATAGCCACGAAACGTTCGATTGCCAACATTGTTAAAGTCAATATAGTATTGTTCCATAAGACTATTATTATTAAATAATGGATTTTGCACGTCCACGTTGCATTTTCAAAAGAATCAACAGCTCCCAATAAGACAGCAAGAGTTGTTATAATATCAGACGCTGCTAAATTTAATAAATAATAATTAGTCGCCGTATGCATTGTTTTATCATAACATATAACTACACATGTTAATAAATTTTCTATTAAACTGATGAGTATTATTATGTATACAGTAATAATGAACGCCGTATTCATCCAAGGTGGTTCTTCTTTTCGACAATTTATTAAAAATTCAATCCAAATTTCCACATCAATCTCATTACTTTCTGAATTATTAAACATAGAATTATTGATAATAGACATTTGGTTTAAACGATCGCTTTTTATATCTAATAGAGCACTGTCCTACAACAAATGATCGCACGTACACAGGGTGTTCATTTCACAACAGTTAATACGGTAATGGGCTAATATCTACTAAATGGCCCAATGTTTGTTCAATAACGTAAAAGGTTTGCGATAATCATGTTTACGAATTAAAGTGTGCCGTGGGATTAAGTTAACATACGCACATTAGCCTGGGTTTCCACTGCTGTGAGACTTGTGGCGATACATATCGTTGACTCTGTTTTGTCAAAGAGAATGAGCAAGATGAAAATATGTATTAACATATTTGTCATTTCAATGGAATACTAGAGTTAGGCTAGTCACTGAAATGCGATATAAATTAATCACAACATGTAACAACTTGTTGATATCTTTGAGTTATAATATTATTAAGGTTTTTAATACAAAGCAGTTCTAATTTTATAAGCAAATTTAATGGAACATTTTTTTTTTTATATAGCTTTAAGTTACACAGTACAATTTGTTCTGCATTTACGAGTATCTATAAACTTTATTCAAGTTAAATTCCCTATCCATCTTTTACTTGAAATACCTATTTTTTTATTGGGTCAGAAATAAAAAAAATAAGATTTGTGCTTGACATTTATTAAAAAAACGATAAACCATATATTTTATACATATTAAAGAAATATATTTGATTCCATTTACAAATCTACTTTTAAACAGATCCGTGAAAAAGTTCCAATCTCAAATCACTTTAATCTTTTATTTGGCTTCTTTATTTTAAGTCTCCTTCATGCTTTTTCGGGCAGGAACCATCCGTGTAGACATTTAGGCGCTGGAGAGGGAGTTTCGAAATCAACTCGTGCGATTTCTTTCATTGTGCGAGCATCTAGGACTAGAAGACCTATGGAGCATTCTTGTGATCCCCATAGTAATGCACTTAAGAGTATCCCGCCATCTTCTTCCTGTAATATATTTTATCATCATTATCATTACCAGCTCACTATACGTCCCCACCGAGGGGCCCAGAGCCTATCCTAAGTAAGGGATGACTAGGCCTTAGTCAACCACGCTGGCCAAATGCGGTTTAGTTGACTTCACACATATCTTTGAATTTTTTCGCCGATATACGCTAGTTGCATCACGATATTTTCCTTCACCGTAAGAACGTCGGGTAATTATGTACATATGAAATTCGAAAACATCCAAAAATTGGTACATGGCGGGATTCGAACCCAAGAGCTGTAGATTACGAGTCAAGTGCTAAAAGCACTGAGCCACCGACGCTCTTTTATACATAATATATATTTTATGTATTAACATCCAACTGGATGTTTCCCGTTGGTCGATAGTCCTACCCATTGAGAAGTTTGCAAGCAGTACGGATCAATCCAACAGACAATCATGATAAAACGAGACCTTACCCGAGAATCTGGATCTGGAATAAAGACGGGTTCACTTGGATAGCAGTCAGATTCACACCAAGACCAGCTTTCACCAGTAGACGTGTCAACTTTGATTATCTGTAAAATATTACACAAAATAATGTGCATTTTGACTTCTAATCGCTTTGGAAAACACTGTCTTGCTAACGGGAAATCAGTTTTACTAATATTATAAATTCGAAAGTTTAGATGGATGGATGTTAGAGTTTGTAGCCTAATCTGCTGAACGAATCTCGATGAAATTTGGCAAGGATCTAGAGGATACTCTGAAAGAACACATAGGCTACTTGTTTTTCTTTAATTCCACGCGGACATAGTCGCGGACGAAAACTAGTAATTTATATATTAAAAATGGGCGTAAAAATACTGAAAGTAACAATTCATTTTTCAGAACTTTGTTTTGTATTACATAAAAAGGTTTAAAACAACCAAATTACGTAGATACTAGATAAACATTAATATTCCCTTTTCAGTGTATTCTCATAAAGCGAATAAAACGAAATGATTATCATTTGCAGCTGTTACTCTATTAATTAAAAAGTATAAAACAGACGCACATACTCGTAATAGAAAGCTGTTCATTTGCAGGATATACAATTATTTTTAATTTTTGTCTTATTTGCGATTCATCGGAGGTCGGATATAATTTGTTTATTTTATTAAGAGAAGTAATTTTTTAATAATCCTATTACGTTTTTCACTTGAATTGGAAAACAACTTACCGCTCCTGGATTTTCAGCATCAACGTCTGAACTGATCGCGTAGAAATATCTATACGGCCGCCCTGTAATTAAATGATTGTTTTATGACTGGAAATTTGTTTTATGGCTAATAATACAGATTCAAATTGAGGTGCCACTGCTGAAAAACATGTGTAAAAATAGTATTCTCAACCCGGACCTTCTCTTTAAAAGAAGAGATACTGTACAAGTTAGAAGTTTGATTTAACTTTGATAGGATATCCAGATGGAGCCAAGAAAGATTGTATCTTGAAAATATTAAAAACAAATTAAAAAAACATTAAAAAAATATAAAAGCACGCTTTGAAATCATTTTGGCAGTCAATTCACATGTAGATTGTATCTTATTACCGTTATACAAGTCGTAATTTATCCTGGGAGTCTCGCAGCCCAGGTCGGCGAGCAATCGCGGCGTCACCTTGGTCATTGTCGGCGCCGCTAGCGCTACCTCCAGCCGCTTCGGCCGACCGCGGAACCACTCCGCGTACTCTGCGTTGCTTTGCATCGTCTAATACACAACAATAACTAAAATTATGACGCTTTACTTAATAATAATAATTTAATGTGGTTAACATTTAAGAACCAATTTAACTCATATTCGCTTTGTTCGGACATTCTACTAAAATGAGAATTAACAAGTTTAGAATAATGTATGTAGAATTTAAACTATAATTGAACGTAAGCCTTTGCTTTAAACGTATGATTTTTTCTCTATGTTGAATTATTTGTAGAAACATTATCGGTTTTTCTAATCTTAGCGTAAGGTTAATTATCTTTTACGTATAAACGGATTCTTCTGTAAGAATCCGTAGTTATTATATAATTTTGATAAAATGAGAGTCAATTATAAATGTTTTCTTACCTCGATAGCTTTCACATACATTGCATCTAACGCCTTTGCATCCCTATATGCACATAAATCTACAATCAAAGTTCCGTCTTTCTCGAACGCATTGATAATGTGAAGGAAGAACATAGTTTCGGTTCTAAAACGTTTTACTTCTTTGCCAGTTTTCTTACTTATTAGAACTATGTTTGTCTAAAAATAAAAACAACAAGATGAAATATAAAGTAAGCAACTGTAAATACTACCGAAGCGTCGAATTCAATCAAGTTTAACACTTTCACTGCGTAACAGGCCGATATCGGCCTGACGCGATACTTAAGCTGGTGCGGACGAAGAAAACTATATCCCTCTCGCTAGTGCGCAACGATTATCAGGTGTATACATTACATAAAATGTATACATTATGTTTCCACAAAGTTATAGTAATTTAATCTATCCTAGTGCTGGTGGGTCTAGAAAGACCTGCCACGCACTGGCGGAAATATAATTGGGGGCACATTTAAACCCGCCGCCGCACCAGATGAAGAATTATGATTTTACTTGCCGCAGTAAACGTGTTAACAAAAGTTTCACATAAGTCAAGGGTTTATTTTAGAATTGATACATTTATCAGTATAATGACACAAACATATAGACTAAAATATTAATTCAGAAGCGCTGTGTCCAATGCATATTATAGAAATAATGTACCTACATCCCAGTTCTCCTTCTTCCTCATTTTAAATGTGAAAAGTTTTTTTTATTTGAAAGACTAAGGGCCTCTCCCACCAAATTGTAAATTGTCTATTAACAATCTAACGTGTAAAATGTGCGATGGAAATATCAGATTTTGTTACCTTATCTGAGAGTGACGTCATTTTTAAGCTATTTGAGCCTCTATTAGCCAGTGGTGGGACAGGCCCTTGGGTGAAAATTGGTCCCTCTTTGACTAAACAGAGATAAGAAAGCGAGTGTTTTCCGTGCGTATTGTTTAATTCTAAAACAATTGGAGGCGTACCTCGTGTTCAGGAAACCACTGTAGAGTAGATATCATAGGTTTATTTGCCAGCTGGTTGCGGAGCACGCCGCAAATAGATACTGTCAGAGGTTGTTCTATTATCACGAAATAGTTTTCCGTTACACCTAAAAAAATAACCTTTAATATTTGCCATAAACTTAACCATTATTTGTCTATGGTTGAGAGCAAGGCCTATACTTACCAAAAGTGTGCATGTACGCAGGATGCATCGTCCATCGAGGTTTCATACTGCCAATAATATGAGCTCGCTCGAACATATCACCTGCAATAATTAAAAAAAATGATTACTGGCCTCTATTAAATGGATTAGGTTTTATAAGGCATAGTATTCTGAGCCTGTCTGATTTTCGCCATTTTGGTAGTGGTAAAGATTCGAACTAAAGATAAATATTAACTTATTATATCGTTAAGAAAACAGTTTCCAACTAACTATTATAGTTACCTGTCCAATTAGTATAGAGATCAGTTCGTTATTATGATAAAAACATTCTACTTTAGAATGTCGACTCCTGGAGTTATGTATTAAATAAACTTACCCTTTTCTGTGTAAGGAAATTTGACAACAACGTGACGTAATCTGCCTTTAACTATTGACATGCCGACGTTGATGACGTCACCTGAAAAAATTAAAAATCATTTTATTTGATACAACTGTCACGATAATTCTCTGCGTATTCTTTCGCGGTAAAGTTCGCCAACGATCTTAAGGCAGTTTGCACACTCACCATTCGCCATGACATGGGGATGTGACGTATGATTCACAACAGCAACGCACTTCATCATATCTTTCCTCTCTAATGTATCTAGCGTTTTCGGGTCTATTCTAGAATTTAAAGAAAAATATTCTTACTTAAATTAACATTATCTAAGACAATTCTATCTGGAGGAAAATGGCGCCAAACCTTTAAAAGTGGTGATGATTCTTATTTTAACTATTAACGTTTATTATTATTTGTATTTCTTGATATCTAAATAAATACATTTGTGTAGATCTAAAATCTTTAATTTAATACGCACTTGTGTATAAATGGACCTTCCGTAAACGTGTATATTTCATCACCGAAAGGATACAAGGATATCATTGTATTGTCCGACAATTCTGCAGGCTTGAACATAGATGCAACTCTGAAAAATAATTAGTACTTCGTCTGAATTATTGTTAAAAAATAAGAAAATGCTAAAATGTTACCTATTTCATACATGATAGCATGTATGAAATAGGTAACATTTTAGCAGCCTTTTTCACATTTTTTATAAATAGGAAATTGATTATCATATTGTTCCATTAAATCTTAATTATTAATATACGATTGTTATACATTACACTACCTGTCAAAAATAGTGTGACAAGGGTCGGGTACTGCTTTAGTGCCGAATTCGGTGACCACAATTCGAT
This sequence comes from Papilio protenor, assembly GCA_029286645.1. NCBI lineage: Eukaryota > Metazoa > Arthropoda > Insecta > Lepidoptera > Papilionidae > Papilio > Papilio protenor. The sequence continues at coordinate 6,908,445 of JAGSMZ010000011.1, forward strand.
TCGCCGCCCTGTTCCTTTTGAACGTGTTGGTGCGCACGAACCGACATTGATAAGTCACTGCTCCATCCAAGATTGAAAACCTGAAAGATTGTTCAATTTAATACAATGCATAAACGTTTCCTATTTTCTCCATACATACATTTACCATGCTTGGATTACACATAAACGTTATGTAAAGCCTAGCTTAGCTTAGATAAGAAATTATATTTATAATAGTGTACTAATTATTTTTGACGTTGAGTGTAGATGCAGATTCATTGCGGCCGGCCTTGTGTTGCATTCTGTAATTACAGCCGCAGGTGGCATGAGACCACACTTGAGGCAATTAGTACAGGTATCTAACAACAATTAGTATACAATAGGTAAATACGTAATTGGAAAAGCTTGTAATTAAAAATCACGTGACTTTGATAGTAATTATAGCAATGTAATCGTAATACCATTTAACATAATTTACAGATTCTCGTTATATTCTATTGTAGAGATTCGTTTTGTACATAACTCAAATTGATGAAACAATAGGTGGCATCACCATGGCACCCATTGTTTCATAAAGTTGAAATCAATTAATGGATCACTATCCATAAATCAATAGTCGTAACATGAATGTTTAGTTATTAGAGAGTAGGGTAATGTTTCTCGCGTGTAAGTGAATGTTTTTATGAACGAATCCACATGGGGTTTGTAAACTTAATAGTTTTTTAAATGTATGCCATCCAGTAATGTTATCGAGATTCATAAAAGTAAAGTGAGTTTGATTAGGTTTTTTTTAATTAATTATTGTTAACTAGCTGTTGCTCGCGACTTCGCGAGAAATTATAAAATATAGCCCATGTTACTCGCAGATAAATTACCTTTCTAACGATGAAAGAATTTTTAAAATCGTCCCAGTAGTTTTTGAGTTATTTCAATACATACAAAAATACAAATCTTTCCTCTTTATAATATTAAGTATAGAGTATAGATTACCGGTGTACAAGTGCTGAGCTGTCAAATAAATGTTCGAAACGCATGGAACCCACATTCAAAGATCCCGGACCATTTCTTAGTAAACTACCTCGTAACCAGGTTGGCATTTTCCCTGAAAATAAGAAGATTTCTGTTAACGATATTAACAGTAGATAGAGATAGAGCGTAATGATGTGTTCATTTTGAGGTTATCAAATTAAGTATTTCTGATTGCAAACGATAAAACCGAAGTTTTTCATGTTTAAATTAAATGGCTACATATTTAACTTTGAAATAAATTTATCGTACATTCGAAAGTCTAAGATGTAGGTTTTTTCTACTATTTTCTTTCAAATGTCTTCATCTATGTACTCAAACAATGTATATAATATACAAATACATAATGATATGACCTACCATTAATCCTGCCGGGTAAGGGCTGCGTCACCTCCACATCACACGACCTCAGCCACACACTACTATTACAATTAGGATATAATTTCTCACTGCTCTCCGCCATTTCTTAAATAAAAACAAATCCATGAAAACACTAAAAATCGACGAAAAAAGTAATATCGGCATCACACACTGATCGTTAATATTTCAATAAAATCACGCCATGTCTATGAATTTTAAACATACTTAAATACGTGAAAATGTCCGATTGAATTCTTTCAAGTTTTAAAACAACGCAATTTTAACAATTCGTATCAAATAATTTTTCAATATTCATACATACTTTATACTCAATAATCAATGCACAAATTTTCACTAAATTTAACTAAACTATAGTTATTTTCACAGTTTTTCTCCAAGATATGTGAGCGGTGTCGCAGTACCAACTGAAATGGCTCTGAAACCGGGCGGCTAAGGGTAGGTACAATCGCGAACACCCCCCTATGACCTTCACAATATCGTCGGAATATACACGTGTTTATCTGTACTAGATGTTAATTGAATTATCTGATTTTACTAGAATAGTTAAATGTTATTAAGAGAATCGTTAAATGGTAACTTGGCGGCTAAAGGTGGATTTGCCGTCACTAAGAGACTGCATGATATATCTGTACTGTGTCTTTATATTTCAAAGTTCACGTGTATCTTGTTAAAATACTTAGCGTTTTTATTTTTTCGCGTTTTATATGGTTTCTTTACTTTGCATGCATTTTAGAATAATTAACATACATATAATGAACGTTACGTTTCACGCTTCAAGTCTTCTGAAATACTTTATTCGCGATCACTTTCATTTAATTAAATGGAAAATTTAATAAATCAAATAGCATTTTCGCACAAATGGCCACGAGTGTACCACATTAAGACACTTGACATTGAAACATCGAGTAAGGGCAACGGTTCATTGAGATTCAAGTATTGAGTTAACAGCGATTTTAAATTACACTAAAAATCAAACTTAAAAAAATTGAAATAATATAATAGAGTCATTCACTATTTCTGTTTTCCACATTAACTAATCTAAGTATTATCTAACAAAATGTTTTAAAACAACAAGATAATGCCTGCAACACCTGATATTGCTTGAAACAAATATTTATTGTCTGTTGTTTTGTTATTCATTTACAGGTTCTTATTTGGTCCTTTTATGAATTCACCTTTTAAGAAACATTTATTTGTAATTTAGTGAATTAAATATAAGAATCTTCAAAAATCGCTTCCTCTTATAAATTACGCAGGATGAAAATTGAATCCAATGGGATTATCCGGGTGAGGGGTGAGTGCTGGTCCTCGTGACCTCGCGGGCGGCTGCGGATCGCGGCAAGGCCAATGCTCAAGTTCAAAATGCAAACGTTAGTAATTTAGCGAGAAATCGTACCGGAATATATTATTCCTATATAACGAGTAAGTGAATTTTGCATTCGATGTATTAGTTTTCGGATTATTCCCAACCGTCACCCTGCTCTGTCCCCACGTGTAGACAGATGAGAATGAAAAGTTTCATCCGTCCCGTCTTTTGCGACGAGGGGACGGTTGAAACTTATTTTATTTCATAACGGTTCCATCTGTCAACTTATTGGTGATAGTGGGACTAAAAGGCGGGACGGATGAAACTTTTTATTCTCACGTGGGGACAGAGCGGGGTGACGGTTAGGAATAATCCTAGTTGTCGAGTTGTTCATAAACTATGTATTAAAAAATATATTATTGGAGAACAAATGCACAAAAAATGTTCAAGGTTTACATTGTCTGTCGTTTCCCTACGTTTGACCATTCGTTAGTGTTTTTGGTTCGATATTTCATTAAATGTGTTTCCGAACTACGTAACTTGAGTTTTAAGAAACGTAAGTCAACCTAACATTAATGAATCTCTAGGTAATAACAAAATAAATGGATACTTCAGAAACCCAGCATAAATAACAAGAATTGACGTTTAAAGACTTGGAAGGCATCAAACGTGTTGAAGTGAATAATTATAGGTATTTAAGGACAATTGGTTTGCAATAGAACTGTGTAATGATACAATGATCCACATCCGATAGTCAATTTTTCATTAACTGACCACAAAGATTATCAGGTAAATTGTATCGACATTACTTGAACGTACAGTAGCGTACGTTGTCGGTGTCCTACCGATAAACTCTATTTTAAACGTTTAAAAAAACAATAATGTCGAATAGTAATCTACTTTTAATAATCTATACTAATATGATAAAGAGGAAAGATTTGTATTTTCGTATGTACTCGATTCACGTAAAAACTACTGGGCCGGTTTTATAAATTACTAGCTGTTGCTCGCGACTTCGCCCGCGTGAAATTAAAAAAATAATAAAAATATAGCCTATGTTACTCACAGATAAATTACCTTTCTAATGGTAAAATAATTTTTTTAAATCGGCCCAATAGTTTTTACGTGAATCAAATACTTACAAAAATATAATACAAAAATACAAATCTTTCCTCTTTATAATATTAGTATAGATTCCATCGGTAGAAGGTTAATTTATCTGTGAGTAACATAGACCATATTTTTTAGTATTTCTTAATTACACGCTGACGAAGTCGCGAGCAACAGCTAGTCTTAAATAAGAAAAAATATTGTAATCAAAATTTAAAAAACCCCATCCCCAGAAAGCAGAGTCTGAGTTTTTTGAGTTACTGGAATACCGCGAGAGGAAGGGACTGTACCTCTGGAACATCATCTACATTAACAATGCTTAAACAGTTTGTTAAATCGATATTCGTTCAAAATGTGTACTTTATTTGTTCTAAATCTATATTTAATACGTTTCAATTACGTAGGGTGAACAACCCTGAATGCGACTATAAAAACAAAGTCCGTAACACGAGACGTGAAAACGTGACCGTTTGTACAAACCCGTGCCAAGGATACGATGAAGTAACTACGTTACACGTGACCGAATAATCCAACATTTGAGCGATTATCATACTTTATATGGCCTCGGCTTAATATAAGTTAAACCCAATCCATAATTTTGAAATTTGCCTAATTGTGGGCTACTAACATAATTACTAACATCCTTTATTTGAAAATCAATTTCCAGGACTGTCCGGGTCAATTTATCGCATTAAGATATTATTTTTAAGACAAAAAAGGTTTTCCTTATCAATTACTAGCTGTTCTCGTGCGTATTCATCCGCGTGGAATTATAAAAACTTTATTTCATTGTTTACATTTGTCAAATTATCAATAGCAAATGTCAAAATGACATGACAAACCTTAGCAATCTTGCTTTCTTGATGTTGGCAGCAACTTATGGTCTCTTTCCCACATTAGGGTTTTTATCCAAAATATCTACCCCCTAAGTTTAATGGCGAGATAATATATAGCCTAAAGCGTGACGTAAGTGTAGGGCTTTTTATTAAAAAAAGAATTATTCAAAAATATGTTGTAATTGCTGACATCTTAGGCAACAAAGAAGTGTGTGTTTACGCTTTATTATAATAGTGTAGATAGATAGTAACTTCATAATATTTATCAATATATTAGTGTAATTGTAAATTATGATAACCGATTAGCATAGAAAAAGCTTTATAACTTTCTAGAAATCTAACTATGAAACAACAAATGGGACCAAAGTCACAACCTTTTTATGCAATTTAATGAACACACACAGTCCTGTTTAGCACTCGATAAGTTTGCTTATATAAAAAGGCGCATTTATTGGAATATATTGTACTTCTAAATAATAACCAAAAATACGGAATGAAATGCTCGCGACACGACACTGAAAACTGGATGATGTCGTTTGACCTCGAAATATTTTGAGCCGGTACAAATGTGGATGCATGGAATCACATAAAATTATAAATCGACTGGTGAATTGCAAAGTGAAATTAAAAATAAATATATGTATTTAAACTATTATGTACCTACAGTACTTCAAATACACTTTTAAATAAATCAATTAATATAAACCCCGAGAGCTATGGAAAAATTGAATATACACAAGTATGGCTGTGTTACATTTATTTGTTTTTTTAATTTGTTCTGGTCGAATATATGGCATGAAAAAAGTTTCAATCAGAGAATAGATCACATAGAAGTTAGCGAGCTAGCGTAATTAAATCTAGTTGTAAGTTTAATGCCTGATTGAGTTCAATTGTGTGACGTCATTTGACATAAAAGATGTAACGTAGACTTCGTTTAAATTCTTGTGAACGTGAGTTTACCGATACTATTGTTATCTCTATCGTATCAAAGAGTATGACAGGGATGACATGTTTTTTATAACCAAATCTACAATAATACATAAAGATTTATAACACGTGTTCAGGTTTGCCGACGACTCCCCCTCCCACTAACACAGGTCGTATTCCGCGCAATTCTGCTCAGTATTGTCAGTTAACGCGTAGCGGCATAAGGCTATCGGCAATCCTGCGTACGAGATTATTATAAAATGTTTACTTACATGATTCCTTTATCACATTACGTGGAAGGATATTATTTATTAATGGCCAAAAACTATTTAATAACTCATGGTTATCAAGACACTCAAAGTATAAAACTGAACTTTCGAAACTTGTTTACAAATTTGCCTTTTACAAACATACGTATAAAGTTATAGGTAAATTAGTTACTTCCCGGATTATTTGTCTCGTTTAAACAAAAAATAAGAATTGCGTTTACGTTATTGTGTTCAACTTTTTGTATTCTTTGTATGTAATTGAGAAATTGAGATGCGTTGACTTAGTGACGGAATAGTTTTTATTTTTATTTGAACTCCCTTACTATCTTGTTTTGATAGTAAGGGAATCACTTAGGTGGAGTCGAGGTCAAGCGCTGGTTTATTTACGTTAAAAAAAAATCGAGGTCCGTAACGCAATAGTAATGTTCCCTAAGACTAAAATTTAAATTGTATTATATTATAAGTAAACATTATTTTAAAAAATCCAAAGTATGTTTTAGGGTATAATTGATGTAGGTATTGTAAATAAAAAAAACATGTTTTAAATATTCATTTATTGTGATCTGATAAAAAAAAACTTTACATATTAGCCTCATACACTAATAAGGAAAATTGTAATTTATTTATTTGACTAGATAGACTATACTACATGGTACTTATTTACAATTTAAAACATATCCTCACAAACGAGAAATAAAAAAAAATTCACGTCAATATAAAAATAGCAAACTGTAAACATTTACTTAATCTATAAAATAACTCAACTACTCAGGAAATCCGTCAAAATTCCGATAAGATTTCTAGTCAAGTTACAAAGACACTGAATTCAAAATCAAACGGTGACAAACTTCAGACACGATCTGCCAAAAACCAGCCGTGAATACACTTCGGTGCTGGCGAAGGAGTATCGAACGTAACACGACCAACTTCTAACATCGTCCTTGCGTCTAACAATAACAAACTAATTCTGCATGTATGAGAACCCCAGAGAAGAGCACATAGAAGAATACCCGCATCTTCTTCCTGTTAAATATAAATAATTTTAATATGACGTCAAAACATAAAGATAATCTAATACAAGCCACACACGTTAGGTTTAGTTATTTTATTTTTTGGTCGACGGTTTTAACCTTATTTGCATGACCCTAACTTACGTAGGATAAAACTATAATGTGTGAACATAACAAAAAAAGAATACTAGAAGTCCAGCTGACGTATTCTAATACGAGTACAGCCTGAAAAATTATTTCATTAATGCCTTCGAAAATAATTGCTATTTATTTTTCACAGAGCGTCTTATCAAAAATGAGCGCTTAAAGTTTCTGCGTAAAAAATAGTAAATTACTTGTGCATTAGGTTCTGGTACAAACACAGGTTCACTCGCGAAACTGTCCTCTTCAAACCACGCCTTGTATTGTCCAGTCCATGTGTCCACTTTGACTATCTGAAAGATACATTCCTAAACTATACAGTTGACAAAACGAATAAAGGAATCTAAAAAGAAAATCCAAATTCGAATTTAAATGTAAAACGTTTTTATTTTTACACTTACCGCTCCAGGATTACTGTGGTCGATATCCGAACTTATTGCGTAGAAATATCGGTATAGACACCCTGTAACATAAACATACATTAAAACGGCACAGAACATCGGACATGTCACTAAAAAGAACACTATTTTAGGTATAGCAGGATGTAAAGAATTTGGGAAGAAGAAACTGTACCTCGCAGAAGGGCATTGCCAAGATATTTGAAAAGACATCGATTGATGTGGTTTAAGATATCTATTTTTCTCTTAAGAATTATACAATTCACTCGACAAGAAAAATTTTTTTTATCGATCCCATATCGATGAAACCCAAAATGCTTATAACATAAACAATCTTGTATAACAATTTACAAGCAATTAAATTGCTAACAAGAACAATTTAATGGTTAAAAACCATTTTATCGTTGACTTCCCCTAGACCTAGCAGGAAGTTCAAAAAAAAAATAAAAGCCTAATATAAACCCTTTACGAACTGAACCAAGCGAACTCTCTGTAAAACTAAACAAAAAACAAACAGACCCCGTGAACATACATTAACTTTATAGCGACAAAAGTTATGCTATCACGATTTATATTAAAAACTAGGCTAGAGACAAGCAAAAAGGCATTTTTTTACGTAGAACAAATCCGTAATTACTAACTGAATTTATCAACTGAAATCAATTTCATCATCATCATCATCCTCTTGCCCTTATCCCTTACGGAGGGTCGGCACAGTATGTGCTGCTCTTCCATACATCTCTATCAGCCGTCATATCGGAATCCACACCTTTCTTAAGCATTTCCTCTTTCACACAATCCATCCATACTTTTCGGCCTTCCTCTGTAGCCATCCACATTCAACTGAAATTTATTAACTGAATTTTGACTGATAAATAATAATAATCAGACTATCTACCTGATAAATTCAGTTAGATACTCTGATTAAATCTACACTAAGCAGCGATTTTCATCATCAGCCTTTATCTGCCCACTGCTGGACATAGACCATTACCAATGCCTACCATAGTATGTAGTCTTTCACCTTCCGCATTCAACGACTTCCCGTCATGGGAGTTAAGTCGTCGTACCAGGAGGGAGGGTTCCCCATGGTCCTGGTCGCACTATGGTTCTAGGAATTTACTCGTTACTTTATTCTATGTCTTGTTACAACAAAAATGGTTTTGTTTTTGTCAGGGGAATAAGAAGGATGACATGCGTTTGTACAGTGTAAACCCACGGTTAACCTTACCGTTATTCTTATCGTAATTTATTCTGGGCGTCTCACATCCGATGTCAGCCAGTAATTTGGCCTCCACAAATGTCATGGTATCCGCTTCGAGTGGCATTTCAAGACGCTTCGGCCGCGCACGAAACCATTCCGCGCAGTCTGTGTTACTTTGTATCGTCTGGGGTACATTTCAAACACAATTGAATTAACTGAGTTCCTTAGTTTTATTTACAAACGAGCTGTCGCCCGCAAACTTCGTTAGCGCAAATTTGGACGCGGAATTAAAAAAAAAATAGCCTATAATATGCCCGTCTATATCAGCTACCCTTCAGTGAAAGTCCGGTCGAAATCAGCCCAGCAGTTTCGGAGATTACCCGGAACTAACGCGGCTTGCGGACAGACAGACAAAAAAAAAATGCGATTTTCGTTATCAGGAACACAAATACATCATCTTCCCTAAATCTGGAATTTTTCTTATAATCAAACAGACACTCCAATATCATTATATGTATAGATTACGTCAACACTTAAGGTCATTCTTACTGAATTTAAAAGGGCCTTGACTAATATTAACTTTGAAATATAAGTAATATTTACCTGCATCGCTTTGACATACATTCCGTTCAATATTTTCGCATCTTTATAAGTACAGAGGTCGAGCACGAGGCTATGATCATTCTCGTACGCGTTTATCACGTGGAAGTAGAACAGTGTCTCCGTGCGGCAACGTCGTACTTCTTCACCAGTTTTACGACTTATTAATACTATGTGCGTCTAAAATAATTGTTTAAAATGTATTATTACTTAAGATTACTTATAAATTGAAAATAACCAGCTCGCTAAATTAGATTACCCAAACTTTTTTTTATACAATAAGGTAGCAAACGAGCAAGCGTCCACCTAAATCCGCTAAAATGGCGAAGCAACCGTTGCCCAAAGACATCCGCAATTGCAGATGCCTTGCCTACCCTAAATCGAAGGAGGAGGAGACGCACATAAAGATGATATTTCACCTTCCTATGCGTCAAATCCAATTTCTCATCCAATCCTTTCCTTTTAAGAAAAGGGTGGAACGGGAAAGGGACTAAAATTGGGCTTTTCTTACCCAAACTGACACACTAAGAATAGATTAAAATAGCGAACCTGAAGTCCATTTTAGTTATCAATTAACTACATTAAGTGCTACAAATAATGTCAAATACCTCAACATCTGGATACCATTGTAGAGCAGAAGCAAAAGGCTTGTCTAAAAGCACATTCCTCATAACTGTTCCTAGAGATATCGTCATAGGTTGCTCGATTAACACGAAGTAATTCTCTGTTATACCTAAAACGAGTAAAAGAACAATAATAGTCAAGAACAAAGAAATAAAACATAAAGCTAAAGTAAGGAAATATTAATCTACTAGCATTTACCCGCAACTTCGGCTGTTTAGTCGTTCATATTCATCATTAACTAAATCAAAAAACTCAAAATCAAATAAAAACATCATCAATACATGAAAACCTGGCCATTTACTACATTAGGAAGATTACATTTTCAAACAAATACTACTTTGTGTTATCATGACGATAATGACATAATAAATTTAACTTTACCAAAAGAATGCATGTAGGCTGGGTGCATTTGCCAGCGAGGCTTCATGCTGCCTACGATGCGAGCACTTTCAAACATGTCACCTGAAAAACAACAATCTACATAAAACGAGTGATGTAAACATCAAAAATAAAAAAAACTATTTGCTTTCACTTACATTGACAAATTGTCTTTTGGCATTGACAAGACATGCATCTAGCTAATGTAATTTAAAACAACTTGGATAACAACTACAATTATACTAACCTTTTGTAGTAAATGGGAAATGTATGACAACGTGTCTCATCCCCCAACTTGTATAGGACAAACCAATGTTGATAACGTCACCTGAAAATACATAAATTAACTTTGTTTCTATAGATATAACATAGGTGTCACAGACAGTCCATTATGCAGAGCATGTATGGTGGAGGAAGAAACCGCATCACACGTCATACAACACTGCCCAGCAGTGACTGAATACAGGGTTAGGTATCTCGGTTTGCTGGGGTTCTTCGGAGAGCTAGGTTGGCTGGAATAATCCACGTCCTGTTCCTCATGCAAAATACGCGCTAGCCGTGGAGTTGTGGAAAATGTAGCCCCTACTACTACTACTACTATAGATATAACAATCAAATATGTAAAATCATAAAATTTTGCTCACCGTTTGGTAGAACATGTGGATGAGCCGAATGATTCACGATCGCAAGATCCTTAATTAAATCCTTTCTTTCTAAAGTATCTAGAGTTTTTGGATCTATTCTAAAATGTCATAAAACAAAATTATAATTTAATCATCATTTTATAATATACTAGCTTTCACCCGCGACTAGGTCATCGTGTAATTGAAAAAACAAAACTAAGTAGCCAAATTTCATCGAGATCCGTTCAGCATGTTAAGCGGCGTAATTTATAATATTAGGAAGATGATACAAAAAAGTGAATGCAAATAATTTCACCAACAACTTAGCAACATGTTTGCAATTTTTGATACAATTTCTATTTATTTACTGTTCATAGTACGTACCGATGTATGATGGGAGATTCCGTAAAAGTATATATTTCATCGCCAATAGGATACACTGACACTACTGTGTTGTCCGACAACTTTTCTAATGGTTTAAAAAATGCTGAAAACCTAAAAAAATCCACATATTAATTCCAGAGCGATGTTCAAATTGTAGAGACGTTATACGCAAGCTTGAGTTTCAAGTTCATTATCCAAGGACGAAATAGTATCTAGCATTTCAGAGCCTATAAGCCATACTTAGAATGGTAAAATCAGCATGTCTGCTTTGATGTAATTAAATGATGAGTTTTAATTTGAATGTCTTAGATTATAGAGTTAAAAGGTCCGTGAAAATCATTGTCCCCCCAATAAAGACAAAAGCACAACTGAAGTGATAGCATATCTCTAATAAATCACGGCAATCAAAGAAGATAGTACAATATTCAAGACTAGCTGTTGCTCGCGACTTCATCCGCGTAAATTTAAAAAATATATAAAATATAGCCTATGTTAATCACTGATAACGTAGCTTTTTAACGGTGAAAGAATTTTTACAATCGGCCCAATAGTTTTCGAGTTATTTCAATACATCCAAAAATACAAATCTTTCCTCTTTATAATATTAGTAAGATGATACAAAAAAGTGAATGCAAATAATTTCACCAACAACTTAGCAACATGTTTGCAATTTTTGATACAATTTCTATTTATTTACTGTTCATAGTACGTACCGATGTATGATGGGAGATTCCGTAAAAGTATATATTTCATCGCCAATAGGATACACTGACACTACTGTGTTGTCCGACAACTTTTCTAATGGTTTAAAAAATGCTGAAAACCTAAAAAAATCCACATATTAATTCCAGAGCGATGTTCAAATTGTAGAGACGTTATACGCAAGCTTGAGTTTCAAGTTCATTATCCAAGGACGAAATAGTATCTAGCATTTCAGAGCCTATAAGCCATACTTAGAATGGTAAAATCAGCATGTCTGCTTTGATGTAATTAAATGATGAGTTTTAATTTGAATGTCTTAGATTATAGAGTTAAAAGGTCCGTGAAAATCATTGTCCCCCCAATAAAGACAAAAGCACAACTGAAGTGATAGCATATCTTTAATAAATCACGGCAATCCAAGAAGATAGTACAATACTCAAGACTAACTGTTGCTCGCGACTTCATCCGCGTAAATTTAAAAAATATATAAAATATAGCCTATGTTAATCACTGATAACGTAGCTTTTTAACGGTGAAAGAATTTTTACAATCGGCCCAATAGTTTTCGAGTTATTTCAATACATCCAAAAATACAAATCTTTCCTCTTTATAATATTAGTAAGATGATACAAAAAAAAGTGAATGCAATTAATTTCACCATCAATTTAGCAACATGTATGCAATTTTTGATACAATTTCTATTTATTTACTGTTCATAGTACGTACCGATGTATGATGGGAGATTCCGTAAAAGTATATATTTCATCGCCAATAGGATACACTGACACTACTGTGTTGTCCGACAACTTTTCTAATGGTTTAAAAAATGCTGAAAACCTAAAAAAATCCACATATTAATTCCAGAGCGATGTTCAAATTGTAGAGACGTTATACGCAAGCTTGAGTTTCAAGTTCATTATCCAAGGACGAAATGGTAACTAGCATTTCAGAGCCTATAAGCCATACTAAGAATGGTAAAATCAGCATGTCTGCTTTGATGTAATAAAATGATGAGTCTTTTAATTTGAATGTCTTAGGTTATAGAGTTAAAAGCTCCGTGAAAATCATTGTCCCCCACAATAAAGACAAAAGCACAACTGAAGTGATAGCATATCTTTAATAAATCACGGCAATCCAAGAAGATAGTACAATACTCAAGACTAACTGTTGCTCGCGACTTCATCCGCGTAAATTTAAAAAATATATAAAATATAGCCTATGTTAATCACTGATAACGTAGCTTTTTAACGGTGAAAGAATTTTTACAATCGGCCCAATAGTTTTCGAGTTATTTCAATACATCCAAAAATACAAATCTTTCCTCTTTATAATATTAGTATAGTATTCTATTGTATACTATTGTATAGATATATCAGTAAATATAGACACAAACCTGTCAAAGATAGTATGACAAGGGTCAGGAACTGACTCAGTAGCGAATTCTGTGACCACAATACGATTCGCTGCCTGATTTCTTTTATACGCATCAGTACGTACAAAGCGACACTGGTAAGTCGCTGATCCCTCCGAGATCTTGAAGCTACAAAATACGTATTTATATTTTAAGATTAAATTACTCGTTGCATCAAACTGATATGTTTTCGATCTAATGGAGTCTAAGTGCCACTTTCTGGTTACTGATATTCGTTTAAAAGTTATCAACGATTTCCAATAGTTACTAGATCAATACTAAGTACTGTTTAAATTACCATTAAACTCTAAGAGTTGCAGTTTCTTAAAGGCTAACGTCAGCAACATTCTTCTGATCTTAGAAGCGCTCCTGGACATTGGTGATCATTTAAATTTAAACACACGCTGTTCATTTGTTTATTTGTGTAAAAACTGAAGGTATTCTATCTCTCACGGTATTGATAGCATTTTAGAAAATGGCTTATGCTTTTGTAAATTCTTAATTTATTGATGTTACTATAAACTCTACCTATGCAAGAGCGCTGAGCCGTCGAACACGTGGTCAAATGACATCGATCCAACTTTGAGGGTCCCTGGACCATTACGTAGAAGTGTACCTTGCATCCATGATGGTATATGACCTAAAATCAATTGTACTATTATTTAAGTATCATTAATTCCAAATATTATAAAACGGTTTTTGAGACAGTAAGAGCGGTCGCACACCATTGACTAAACTATGGCACAACTGTTTTTTTTTTATATTATAAGGTGGCATACGAGCCAGCGGCCACCTGCATCCACCAAAATGGCGAAGCGACCGCTGCCCATAGACATTCGCAATAGCGGAGCGTTGCCTACCCTTACGTTGTGCGATTGTCGATTGTTTCACAACAAAATCAACTGTTTAATTGCACAACTAAAAATCGAGTAGTGTACACACCTCCTTAAAAGCTCATAGGAATCAAAATTAGACTAAACAGTTGTACGATAGTTTAGTTTCAGGTGTGCTCGCTCTAAAATAGATGTAAATAGTTGACTGACCTGTAGTTTTTCCTTTTAATGGAGTCGTTATTTCTTCGTCGCAAGATCTTAGAAAGACTGAGGTAGTGCAGTTTGGATATAAATTATCTTTATCTCCAGCCATTCTAACTAAAACAATTATTGACGTCACGTTTGTAAAATATTAATTTATTCGGTGATTTAAATATCAAATGAAACATCAATAACAACATTTTCCCACGATAAGATACGAATGTCAAGGTCACGTGTATTGTTTGATATATGAGAAATAAAAGAAAGGATAAGATAAAGCTTTGAAATTGTAAAGTAATTCATTATTAAAGATTTTTCTTATAAAGAAAATTTGTGTTATATTTCACGTTCATCTGTTCACACAAAGTCTTTATAAAAACTTTGAAAGCTTTAAAATCTTACTAATATTATAAATGCGAAAGTTTAGATGGATGGATAGATGTTTGTTAGAGTTTGTAGCCTAAACGGCTGAACGAATCTCGATGAAATTTGGCATAGACGTAGATGATAGTCTGGAAGAACATATAGGCATCTCACTTTTGTTTTTTTTTTATATTATAAGGTGGCATACGTGCAAGCGGCCACTTGAATCATCCAAAATGGCGAAGCGACCGCTGCCCATAGACATTCGCAATAGCGGAGCGTTGCCTACCCTTACGTTGTGCGATTGTCGATTGTTTCACAACAAAATCAACTGTTTAATTGCACAACTAAAGATCGAGTAGTGTACACACCTCCTTAAAAGCTCATAGGAATCAAAATTAGACTAAACAGTTGTACGATAGTTTAGTTTCAGGTGTGCTCGCTCTAAAATAGATGTAAATAGTTGACTGACCTGTAGTTTTTCCTTTTAATGGAGTCGTTATTTCTTCGTCGCAAGATCTTAGAAAGACTGAGGTAGTGCAGTTTGGATATAAATTATCTTTATCTCCAGCCATTCTAACTAAAACAATTATTGACGTCACGTTTGTAAAATATTAATTTATTCGGTGATTTAAATATCAAATGAAACATCAATAACAACATTTTCCCACGATAAGATACGAATGTCAAGGTCACGTGCATTGTTTGATCAGAGATATATGAGAAATAAAAGAAAGGATAAGATAAAGCTTTGAAATTTTTCTTATAAGGAAAATTTGTGTTATATTTCACGTTCATCTGTTCACACAAAGTCTTTATAAAAACTTTGATAGCTTTAAAATCTTACTAATGTTATAAATGATAAAAGTTTAGATGGATGGATAGATGTTTGTTAGAGTTTGTAGCCTAAACGGCTGAACGAATCTCGATGAAATTTGGCATAGACGTAGATGATAGTCTGGAAGAATATATAGGCATCTCACTTTTGTTTTTTTTTTAATTCCACGCGGACGGAGTCGCGGGTGAAAGCTAGTTATAAATATTATGTTGGAGAATAAAGTTATGATATCATATAAAATAATATAACTCATGTACAATACCTTGAACTCGTTTTTTGTTTTTTTTTAATTCCACGCGGACGGAGTCGCGGGCGAAAGCTAGTTATAAATATTATGTTGGAAAATAAAGTTATGATATCATATAAAATAATATAACTCATGTACAATACCTTGAACTCGTTTGTCGGACGTTGTTTCCTTTGTTTATAATATACTTGAGTACTCTGACAATTATTGTTAACTGAATTAATTAGAACGTGTCCTTTACATTCATATCGCATATTTATCACAACAATTGCAATAAAATGCAAACACGCACTGTCTTTTGTATATTGTAATAACTTTTATTTAAACTTTGGGACTTTAAATATAACTATTACACTTACTATAGTTATATTTAAATAAGGATTTTGACATTTATTATTTTGTATGTATCTTCTAGAGTAATAAAACAATTTTGTATAAATATTCTTGCTATTAGTTAATTTTTTTAATTATCAAATAAATGTTACATTTAATGTTTCGTAAAAATAAATAAATAATACAAACATGCACTATATGATAAAACAATGAGAGAGTCAAGATTATTATTTTGTTAGTTATCGATTATTTTAGAAAGATTTATGAAAGGTATTTAAAATGACTTAAAACACTTATTTAATGCGACATGCGTTAAAAATATTCAAGGGAAATTCCCTTTTCAAGTAATTTGTTTTAATAAAACATTATTATGTTTAAAAATAGTAGTTTCAAACATAAAGCAATGAAATTTACATAACATTTTTAAAAACAAAAACATCACTTTGAATTTTAAATTTTTAATCAAAATAGTTTATTTTAATTGAGGTTCCAAAAAAAAAACAAAAGAACTTACCTGATACAATATTTTTACACTATTAAATCACAGTCTTTGTATCCAATGCAAGTAACAATGCCCCGTTTATTTTGCAAGTAATTGCATTTATTAGGCGCGGTCGTTGCCAGCGGCATCTCGGGTCAAATGGTCGCGATAACTCCGGGCGTTATGCATTTTATCCTGATCGCGACCCTGATCCGACCAGACCTCACTTATATTTGCATAAGGAAAAGCGATCAATCGCTTAAACATTTAACTAAATAATCGAACTGATTTTTATCATTCGAGTATTAAAATGCAAATGCAATTCAAATGCAATACACAAATCATAGGAACAAAAAAGGTGTGACGCACGTATTTAACATAATAAAGTCATATACACATGGTTTACATTTTTATATAATTTTACTATGCTTATCTACAGTATATAAATGTTTTTTTTTTTATTATAAGTGATGTATTCTAGTACAGCGATAAAAATAGCTGGATTAAAACTAGAAAAATGTAAACATGAATTCCAGGTTCACAGATTCCATGAGTTGTTAAATAGTTTTAAATTGCATTAAACGTATTGAAATATAAAGGGCCTGTTTAGTAATGTTTTAGTTATCTATTCCTTTTCGATTCTCCCGGTTTACAAATCTCGCAAGGCATACATGGCGGGAAGTTGTAGATCTTGCAGGGATTCAAGCAGTACTCTTCGCCCACCGCGTAACACCGGCCCAGGTTCAACATATCTTCGAGATCACACCTTTTGCAACATACATTAACATTAAGATAAAAATCTCACACAAAAAAATACTACGCTGTCTACGAGAAGCTAAACTATGCATAACGATGTTTATTTGCATGACATTTGTATTAAAAATCGTATAATTAAGTGGATTTTATCTCTTTTATCATGTATTAAGAAAATTATCCATTAACTTAAGATTCAATGCTTATTATTGCTCTTAGTACATTTCTGCGATTGTGTAGAAGAGAGCAGAAACCCTTTTTGAATGCATTATGAAGCGACAATATACTTTAAAAAATAAGGTCCCTAAATATACATACTTGCTTTCTTCTAACAGCTTGGTCTCTACTTCGTTGAGCGTGGGCACAACGTACTCCACAATCCCTCCCTTGCCGATAGACAGCGGCGTGGCGCAGATCTCCATGCCGTAGCATTTCCCCGCCTCCTCCTGTTCTACTAGCGCGCTGTCGATAAACGACTTATTCTCGAACATACCTTTAAAGAAGATTAAAGAAGTAACGAGTGGTTAAATAAATAAATAAATAATGGATAATCGCGATATGTGCGGAGCTCTTGAGAGGATCAAACCTTGGTGAAGACGTAATTAGCGACTGCAAAAAGTGGGTACCATCTTTGTATTAATATCACTACTTACTATAGTAATAGTGTGTGCTGTTAGAAGGGGATTGTGGTCTGGTTTATGCAGGTTCATCTTTAGTTAATTATAAATGCGTTTGAATAACAAAATATAGGAATAATAGAACAATCTCATTTACCTTTCATGACGCTAGTAACAAATCTTGCAGACGAGAAGCCGATGGAGAGATGACCTTGCTCATAATTGGCTTTAACCTTACATATAATTTCATCAGCCTCCCTCACCAACTTTGTGAGGCATTCCACTTGCGTCTTTAAAGTTAAAAAATATTGTTTTTTGACGTCGTCGACGTCGAAAAACTTAATGATTACGAATTGTACTTACAAAGCTTTTTTGTACTTTATTTTATAAATGGGACAGTTATGGATAGTGATTTTTCGAGAAATAAATACATTCTTTCTACCAAAAAAACATTTTTAAACAAAATTGAAAAGTCGGTGAATTGTCTTCTCAGATTAGTTACTTCATGTACGTCTTATATTTTGAGCCGATGATAATTTAGGCTATTTTTAAGCTAACGGGTAGACAGTACATGGTAAGAAGCCGACCTTTTCCTGCCTATAAGTGAACAGACCTTAATGTTTCTTTTTATATATAAGAAAAGTGTGCTTTGATATGATTTGTATTATCATTAATATCAAATAAAAATCTTTACAAATTTTCTCATAATTTTATTTTGGCATGGTCTTCGTCTACTTTATCGAGATATTAAAAACGGTTTAAAACAATGAAATAATAATTTAATGTACATTATTTTCTTCATATCATACACATAGGTATAGTACTTGTTAATTCGAACTCAGAGTCATAATGAACTTGGTGTTCAACAATAAAACGGGATTGGACAATTACTGACTTTACTTGTAAGTAAAGGTTTTTTCGAAGGACACTTAAACGGCGATATGCGGAGGCGTAAAGCTTTTACCAGTTTTATCTTAAGTTATTTTTAGATTGAAATAAAACTGCATCCATTTAACTGGATGTTGACCGTTAAAAGTAAATTTAGGTTGTCCTTGTACGATGCCATTTGTCGAAAAATAAACCGGTTAACATGGTTTAAGAGATATCAACGCATAAAATAAATGTAGTTTTTATTAATATCAACCAAATGTTAACTAAAAATAAGTCGCTAAAAGCCTCTGGTAAAAGCCGTCGCCCATTTGGCAGATTTCGGTCATTCACACTTCAGTCTGTTTAGAAACATGTTACATCATTCCATACCGTAGCAGTGATTCTAACTTATTTTTTGCTTGTAAGACTGTAGATGTTATCTAATTTTAATTAACAAAGAAGAGGTTGTAGAGAAAGGAAACCTCCTCCTCCTCCTATGCATTTCTTCCTCTCACCTTTCTTATTTCCTTATTAATAGAATGAGGAAGAACGTTATTTGTACTTGAACCCCGTATTTATATTTTTTTTAATTACTGTTTATTTACCTGTGGGAAGTTGCCAGCTTTCCCTTTAGAGAAGACGGGTACTCTCGTACATCTACCCGTGCCGCAGATAACAGGCGTGTGGGTGGTAGCAGGGTCGGCGCCCGTCAGCGCACAGAACAGCTGGTTGGCGCGCATCGAGCTGATCGAATTGATGCCAAGCACGCGCCGCTTATCGTACACGCCCGCCGTCTTTAGCGTCTGGTTGCAAATGTTAATGGCACACAATGGACTGAAATTCTAATATAGGTAAATACTTACTGGATCACACAAAAGGCCAAGTAACATGATTGTTTAAATTTACTGTAGATGTACATTTATAGGAATAATAGAACAATCTCATTTACCTTTCATAACGCTGGTAACAAATCTTGCAGATGAGAAGCCGATGGATAGATGACCTTGCTCATAATTGGCTTTAACCTTACATATAATTTCATCAGCCTCCCTCACCAACTTTGTGAGGCATTCCACTTGCGTCTTTAAAGTTAAAAAACATTGTTTTTTGACGTCGTCGACGTCGAAAAACTTAATGATTACGAATTGTACATGCAAAGCTTTTTTGTACTTTATTTTATAAATGGGACAGTTATGGATAGTGATTTTTCGAGAAATAAATACATTCTTTCTACCAAAAAAAACATTTTTAAACAAAATTGAAAAGTCGGTGAATTGTCTTCTCAGATCAGTTATTTCATGTACGTCTTATATTTTGAGCCGATGATAATTTAGGCTATTTTTAAGCTAACGGGTAGACAGTACAAGGTAAGAAGCCGACCTTTTAAGAATATATAAGAAAAGTGTGCTTTGATATGATTTGTATTATCATTTATTAATGATACAAATAAAAATCTTTACAAATTTTCTCATAATTTTATTTTGGCATGGTCTTCGTCTACTTTATCGAGATATTAAAAACGGTTTAAAACAATGAAATAATAATTTAATGTACATTATTTTCTTCATATCATACACATAGGTATAGTACTTGTAAATTCGAACTCAGAGTCATAATGAACGTGGTGTTCAACACAAAAACGGGATTGGACAATTACTGACTTTACTTGTAAGTAAAGGTTTTTTCGAAGGACACTTAAACGGCGATATGCGGAGGCGTAAAGCTTTTACCAGTTTTATCTTAAGTTATTTTTAGATTGAAATAAAACTGTATCCATTTAACTGGATGTTGACCGTTAAAAGTAAATTTAGGTTGTCCTTGTACGATGCCATTTGTCGAAAAATAAACCGGTTAACATGGTTTAAGAGATATCAACGCATAAAATAAATGTAGTTTTTATTTATATAAACCAAATGTTAACTAAAAATAAGTCGCTAAAAGCCTCTGGTAAAAGCCGTCGCCCATTTGGCAGATTTCGGTCATTCACACTTCAGTCTGTTTAGAAACATGTTACATCATTCCATACCGTAGCAGTAATTCTAACTTATTTTTTGCTTGTAAGACTGTAGATGTTATCTAATTTTAATTAACAAAGAAGAGGTTGTAGAGAAAGGAAACCTCCTCCTCCTCCTATGCATTTCTTCCTCTCACCTTTCTTATTTCCTTATTAATAGAATGAGGAAGAACGTTATTTGTACTTGAACCCCGTATTTATATATTTTTTAATTACTGTTTATTTACCTGTGGGAAGTTGCCAGCTTTCCCTTTAGAGAAGACCGGTACTCGCGTACATCTACCCGTGCCGCAGATAACAGGCGTGTGGGTGGTAGCAGGGTCGGCGCCAGTCAGCGCACAGAACAACTGGTTGGCGCGCATCGAGCTGATCGAGTTGATGCCAAGCACGCGCCGCTTGTCGTACACGCCCGCCGTCTTTAGCGTCTAGTTGCAAATGTTAATGGCACACAATGGACTGAAATCCTAATATAAATACTTACTGGATCACACAAAAGGCCAAGTACCATGATTGTTTAAATTACTGTTTATTTACCTGTGGGAAGTTGCCAGCTTTCCCTTTAGAGAAGACCGGTACTCGCGTACATCTACCCGTGCCGCAGATAACAGGCGTGTGGGTGGTAGCAGGGTCGGCGCCAGTCAGCGCACAGAACAACTGGTTGGCGCGCATCGAGCTGATCGAGTTGATGCCAAGCACGCGCCGCTTATCGTACACGCCCGCCGTCTTTAGCGTCTAGTTGCAAATGTTAATGGCACACAATGGACTGAAATTCTAATATAGGTAAATACTTACTGGATCACACAAAAGGCCAAGTAACATGATTGTTTAAATTTACTGTAGATGTACATTTATAGGAATAATATCAGCCGCAAAAATCCCGGTTGCGAGTTAAGAAATGACACCTCAAATAGTTCTTTTCCATCGTATTCTACTATCATAGAAGCTTAGATGTAATAAATATTACTTAAGAAGATGCATCCATCTAGGAGGATATGCTAACGCTGATATTTATTCTTATGCTCATCATCGCCCACCTTATTCTACTCCCGTAGAGTCGGCGCAACTGGTTTTCATGCTCCAAATAACTATCATCCGCCATATCAGTCATCACTCCCTTCTTGATCATGTCACCTTTCACCTCTTTCTAGGTCGACCTCTACCGGTGTACCTCCACACTCCTAACCAATGTCCTTCTTGTAATATTTATTCTTATGTTATGGTTTAAAAATGCTTAAGACTAACATGCATGCATAGAGCGAAGTTGCAGTCAACGGGCGGCGTTTGCACGGCGACAACGGCGTAGGGGCAAAATCGCGCGCAAGCAATGCTAGCCACGCGCACTCGCTCCATATTCTTGAAGAACAGCTCGCGGTCCAACGCGCAGCAGCACGGCGGAGTCACGAACTGCCCGCCACAGATCAACACCACATCGGAGTCCTAACCGTGTTATTAAGGTTTTAGAAGTAGAAGCTTGCCTTAGCTGTAATGAAATCTCCGTTGTTTTGCTAAAAAAATGTAGAATTGTATTTTTAGATAGCAATATTGTTTGGTGTTGTATATCAAAGCATATAAATGCAATTGTAACAGTAACTATAACATAAACTTTAGCTTATCCATGTTTATTTCGACAGGTATGATACCCACATAGCATGTTATTATCCAAAAATGGAATGATACCTTAAACATCTTTAAATTGAAAGCCCTTGCCTTTATAGATAATAATATAATCATATTATTCTTATTAATAATATTAATATTATAAATTCGAAAGTTTAGATAGATGGATGGATGGATGTTTGTTGCCTTAACTGCTGAACTTTTCGATAAAATTTGGTATATATGTAGAGGATAGTCTGGAAGAACACATAGGCTATTCACTTTTTTTATTTACAAAAAAACATAGAGACGTATTTATACCCATCCTTCTTTTGGGAAGTCGGTCAACAAATTATTAATAAACAAGCTTATTTACAGTAAGCGCATCACCCAGACGTGGACGACCCTGGAAGGCCTCGACGTCGGGGCTAGTGTCGATGTGCGCGAGATCGTTGGCAACGCCCATCACGCACGTATTCGGCTCGTCGTCATACAGACTCAGCTTGCGCACCACCGGCTGCTGCTTCAGGAACAGTGCTGCGACACGGCCGACGTCACTGCCCGCCCCTACTATTGTCACCTGATACGTTGAACAACTCGTAAAAAGAACTCGATCGAAAAAAATACTACTGTCCACTAACTTCATAACAGTGAAGTGGTCACAAACCTTCCTGAGTGGAACACGTGGTACTGGACAGCATCTATCACAATCTTTCTCTATCTGGGCCAAGACATCGGACATTACATAATTACGGAACTTTGCTTTTGGTACAACCATCCAGTTTTGCGGAGTAAGTTTCTTGAATGATCGATGAAACATTTTCATACTAGAACTGTTGCTACTTTTAAATTTTGGATTGGATTTGAAGAACTATTTTATGTGTTTTTTAAAACATTTTAAGTTTTGGTGTCATTTTTTAAATTGATGAAAACATATTTGATGATCAAAAGTCGCTGTCATTTTATGTCAAAATGTATAATTTTCTCTAGAATAAAAATGTATATTTATAGGATTAAAATATATACATATTTATTATCAAAAAGAAGAATTGTAATTATATAATATGGTAGATAATTGATTAGAGAACCATTTCAAAAAACTTTTTACCATTAGAAAGCTAAATTATTACCGAGTAACATAGGTTCATTACTAGAAACAATTAGATATTTTTTAAAGCTAGTTTTAAACAAATAAACAAATTGATATTACTGTGCTGTACTTTGGATCCATATTTATTTCTCATCGGAAAAACTAAATGCGTTATCCTGCCTTTGCGGTAAAGCACCTTGTATGAAAGGAATAAAATCAAACCACAAATAGAACAGACATCAAATTTAATAGATAAGTTTATGTATAACATTCATAGTGATTAATATTATATTGTCTACCCATACACAGGCGTACTCATACACGAAGGAATTCAAAATGACTAGAACTATTCAGATCGAAAGCCGCCAAGACTCCCCTTACTATATCCCCATACAATGCTTACCGTGACTAAACTATTATAACACCTGTTGTAGAACAAATAGTACAACAAACATATCTGACCCAGTGAGAGGCACTATTCCCGGTTAGAGCGCGAGCACACCTTTGACTAAACTATCGCACAACTGTTTAGTCGCGCTTTGATTCCTATGAGCTTTGGAGGTGCGCACACTACTTGATTTTTAGTTGTGCAACTAAACAGTTGAATGGGCAGCGAAACAATCGACAATAGCACAATAGTTGTGCAATAATTTAGTTAAAGGTATGCGCCCGCTCTTATAAGTAAACGAAGGCCTTATCACTTAAGACGCTTTTGCAGATTTTTAAGGTCGTCTCAGTATAGTTAGGCATAAAATAGCAAAAAAAAAAACGATAAGCCAGCTACAGTACGATAGAGATCTTGAGACATTTTTGACATTTATATAGTGACTTCGAAGAGCTGTCAAAAATTAGTTTGACTGCCACCTGGTCTAATATCCTTATCGGTCTATAGTTCCATCGGAAAATATCTAAAAAGTACTTGGGCTTAGAAATTGACACACATGATGTGCGGTCACTTTTTTGACATTGACAGGGGCGCTAGTGTGCTATTGTTTAGTTGAAAGCCCTCGGGTCAAATAAGTTTGTTAGTAACATCTTTATTATATCGTTGTTACAATAGTGAAGTCAGAAAGGCCACATACATACATTGTTATAACTAACAAATCTCTAAATCTAATAAAGGCAAATCTGATAAACTTGGCTTATATCTGACTAATATCTCAATGTAAGAGTATAGCATTACAAAAAACTGCCTGCCATACGTAGAATGCGAAATTGTTATCTGAACCGGTAAAAGGCGCTGATATCGGAGTTAATTCGGCCAGAAAATGAAAACCTTCAGCACAGATAATGCAATAAAAGAATAAAAGACAGCTACAACAAATGAATTTTTCCAATCCTAATAGAGCCCTCGAGCTCAGTTACTCGTAAACGAGGTTTAGACTAAACGATCTGCGCTCGACCACCTTAAACCTAGCGAATCTGTAAATGCTTCATCAAGACAGTGACAACTCAGTCACATAAAAAGGAATTTGACACTTTTTTGACATTGACTGGAGAGCGCTAGTGAACTGTCATAGTTTAGTTTGATTTATGCCCACCGGATAAGATAACTTTATCGGAGTATACAAATTTTAATCCGTGAAATTACACTACCAAATATAGTTGTCTCTTTCTTTACAAAGATGATAAAGGAGATGAGAATAAGTTTCAACACAAGTTTTGGCAGTGAAATTTGACAGTTACAAAAATAAAATAACACTATATACAATTGTTAACATAAGATAAAATAAGATAGCTTAAAATAAATAATCTTTGTGTATAAACAAAGAGTTTTCTATAACAAAAAAATCTGAACAAAAAACTTACTGCCATTACAAAGGGGATCTTTTTTTTATTTTTTGCTGCGCCAGTGAGTAAAAAAATGTGTTAAAGATTTCTAATCTCTTATACCTATTATAACATAAAGAATAACTTATAAATAAACAATATTCTCTGCTGTGCATAAAGCAATAAAAAATCTAAATATGTAACAGCAAATCATATAAACTTTGAAATAAAAAAAACTTGAATATAACTATATTTGTGACAATTCCTAAAGCGTATTTCCTAAAAATCCTAAATTTTACATTGATATTAAGAAACTTTCGTTACATTTTATTTCAGTTTTTCATTTAATTAAACAATATTTTGTAACTGGCAATAATACCTATATTTAGGGGTTAACATTAAAAAAAAATGTAAAAACAATGGAGAAACAAAAAACCGTTTGATCGACGTACGACAAATACAATTCATATTATCGTTTATCAAAGCTATTTGTTGTTAAAAACATTTTTAATATAGACTCAAAATAAAAACACCTGAATATAGTAAATAAAATGGACAAAGCGAGAAAATTAAAAAATATAAGCTTATAGTAATGTCATCGTTGAGCATCATTTTTTTTATTTTCATAAGAAAGGTCAGTCGAAACGGCTCATTTGAAGAAATCCGAAATACCTACAACAGACCTGATTGCAGCGAATTTACAATTATAAAGGTGTGCAAACATCTTGGCGGCTCGTAACTTCGCAAGAGTACATTTTTAGTTATAAAGGGTGAAAGGCGATAGGAGTGGGGAGTCGTACTGCGCAGAATAGATGACCTTGAGCCGCCGAAAAAATTGAAACGGCCTATACCTACCAAATATCTCGCACTCTACTCACAACCCGCTACTAAATATACTTAAAATAGTTCATAAGATAGTCCATAACGAACTTCGCACAATCATTCTTGATACTTGAAAAAGGATCTCATATTCTTGGTATTTGTTTTTACCAAAACTTTTTTTTAAAGTATTTTGTGACAGTTCAGGAATATAAATAATGTAACTTCAGAAAGAAAAGTATCAAATATTGCTGGCAGAATAAAAAAAGTAACTTTTGAATCGTAAAATCTTTAAATTGAAAAATAATTCATACAATCTGCAGAGCTCTAAATAGTTACAAAATATACATTTTAAGAG
Organism: Papilio protenor; assembly: GCA_029286645.1. Lineage (NCBI taxonomy): Eukaryota > Metazoa > Arthropoda > Insecta > Lepidoptera > Papilionidae > Papilio > Papilio protenor. Next base: position 6,934,937 of record JAGSMZ010000011.1, read on the forward strand.
AAATTACCTAAGACATTCAAAACTTATAGTCCAAAATCTGCAGTACTAGAAATGTTACACAACTATTTAATAATATACAAGAGGTCTATTAAAATATTAAAGGCATCGACTATTAAAATATCTCCAAAATAGACAGTAGGAAGAATAACAAGTGTAAAACATCGAAAAATCATCATCTTTTAAGCGTAGCAAGAAAAGGCATCAAATAATAAGATTAAAATATTTTTCGTCATATCCAAACTATAGTAAAATGCAGAAAAAGAATTTATAAACATATGACGTCATAGGCGTCAATCACAAAAAGATCTTTTCAATACGTTAGTAAACACGCATTTATCTTCAAAAAAATAATTTCATAGAAAAATCATTTGCGACAAAATAGATAGATTCGCCAAAGGGTCGAGGAAATTTTCTTTTATACGAGACGTGTATATAACAATTATTACATAACATCCATGGCCCTATGTAAACTATCGTAAGTCACAATTTTTCGATTCACACTTTGTATGTTTAAATTAACTTGAGAAATACTATTTTTTGTGTAAATTTGAAAGTAACATTAAAAATCAGAACTTTAGTTTTGTTTGTCTTTTGTGTGTTCATATTTAATGCATCTGAATTAATCGTATTAATGTTAGTAATGTCTGGCAAAATTTGCATTTCAAACATACGATAGTTTACGTAAGAGCAATCGATATGACAGCTGCAGTTCGATATGACAAGACTGGTTTCGTGGTTTCCCTACCATCCTTAGTGAAGCAGCTATATTACAATTTAAGGAAATTAAATACGTATTCATGTTATACCTATATACAGGGAGGCAAAGAATCATGGCTGACTACAAAGTAACCTAAAGATCATATAAAACACATTTAACCTTGGCTTATAAGTCCTTTTAGCTAATTCAAACACTGAATCTTTTAGTAGATATATTAGATATTCAAATTATAATACTATAGAAATCAACTAGAGAGCAAATTCCAAAGAATATCATAGCAATATCAAATATAGGGAAATGGAGTACATCTTAGGCCACATTTGAATACCGCATTCACTACCAACAACCTAACCTAACATTTACAAATGTAATCAAGGCAAGGTATCGCGTACTACTCATTAACGTTTATTTTTCACAACTAGCTACACTCTAATTATCTGTATTGACCAACGACTAAAAATCATAGAGAAAAGTATCCCAAGAATTCGATTATAGAAAGAAATCAAGCTCCTGGGCATATTACATATCGAAATAATATTCTATGAATAATTTAAAATTCAAACATCGGATACATCATTTTACAGCTGACTTGAAAATTGACCAGTTAAAAGAAAAAAAATACCAGATTATTCAAATGAAAATATAATTAAAATAACCAGCCAGGATCACATCTTAAAAAAGATAGAAAAGAAAAATTTCCACAGAACCGACCGAATATATAAAATCAAAATCTCAAAGAATTATTAATTTAACATGTATCAGTACGTGATGCTAATTAATTAGGGTTCAACTACTTTTTGTTAAAACGACCTATATTAACATCGGTTTGAGAATATCGCACACGGTTTAAATATGTTCTCGAATTTAAGGAAGGTTGTCCACAGCGACTTTTATAGCAATACAAACGCTTATATTCTTGCTTTGACATTATCTTGAATGTGTCATAGATTTTAAAACTTTTTAGACATTCCAAATATGTCGATAGCCACTATATTTCGTTTGTATGCTACAGTCGCCGTGGAAACCTACACTAATAAATTGCTCAGCTACTCTTACTTTTAAAACTTTTACATTCTTACAAATATTATAACAGCTGTCAGAGATACGTAGAGTACAGAATAGAATAGACAAGAATTTCCCTGTTTTCAATTTGAGATTTTTTATACAAGTCACAGTATTCAAGGAAAAGTACAACTGCCTTTTAGTTGTTTTTTTATATCCCTTAAATATTATTTTGAATGACGACAGACAGACAGACAGGGAACGAAATACTACAAATGTTTGGTTTTAGCCTGTAGCCTGAAATCTCTTCCCTACTTTTCAACACTAAGTTAAAACCTGTTTTCTTTGCTGCCTTAGGTTTAAAAAAGTTATCACATAAAAGCAATGCTTGATTTACTGACTTCGACCGATTAATTCTTTTTACTCGCACCGACAAAATTTAGACAAATAAGAAATCATTTACTTTATGCTATTTAAGTACATTATATACGTCATAGGAGCACCATTAATAAAATTAAGAAATATCAAACATTTCTGTTCTGATTCCAAAACAATGTACTTATAAAAATCAATTAAAGTGCAATTTCGACAAAAAAAGTTCCTTAAAATAAATATAATTTAATAATACATGATATGGCAAAGATATTTGTTGTACGAGAAAATATTAACATAAGCATCATCTTTCTCCTCATCCTACTCCCGTAGGGCGCAACAGGTTTTTGTCCTCCACATAACTCTATCATACGTCAGTCATCACTGCCTTCTTGATCATGTCACCTTTCACGCAATCCATGTATATTGATAAACATGTACTCGAAACAATTTAAATTGCTTGCCAAATTATGATTTTTTTTTATTTGGCACTAATACATTAAATGCGTCAAATCTTTACATAGCAGCCAATATAAGGTATATACAATCTTCCATTTCACTTACACTTATGTTTTCTATCAAGAATTTTAAAAATGATTAAATTGTGAATTTATTTTTTTTACATCATAAAATAATGGAATGTTGTACTACAACCAATGGTCTCTATTGTTAAAATAACCATTTTTTTAACGAAATTTGAATTCGTATTTTAAAATATCCCAGAAAAAGTAATAAATCTGTCAATCGTGTCGACGAAAAATATAGTATTTTTAAAATAAAGTTTTAAAAAATCACATAAAATCGAATTTTAATGTACAAAAATCAATATAGTTAAAAATTACATTTAAAAGTAAAACATAATTATAAAATTTAAATAAATATAAAATATCTATAGAATAAACATGATTTAAAGAATATTTCAATTTGTGCGAAAAACATTTTCAAATTCTTAAAAAACCGAACGTATAAATAAATAGAAAATATTTGTCTATCTGTTATCTAACAAAAAGACGTTTCATTATTCATATGATAAATTCCCAAAAATAACCCCAATATCTTAAAAATAACTATTACAGCTGCATATAAAATAAGCAGCTTTATGAACGAAATTTGTGCCCGAGATATGTATAGTTCACATATCTATAAAGAAAGGAACAAAACACATCAATTGGTTAACTCTAAGGCACATTAAAACTTTTACACTAAGCGTCGGTTTTCATTGATTTAAAGTACAATGTAAACATGGGCGCTGTCAAACGACAACCCAAGCTAAGCTACCATTGTGGTTTTATTCGAAGTTTTCTTTATCTATACACAGTGGAATCCCACGGCAAGACTTTATGTGACGTCATAGAGTACCAACAGTTTTGTTCCTACCTTCATGTGCGTTGACTAGTCATCAATGAGTCCTAACTTGAACACTTCTACATCGTTAAATGCAACGTACCTAACACAACTGTGCAACACTAGTTTACAAGCAAACCAAAGCTGTGACTTAATTTGTATCCTAATCCCTATTCACAAGATTCAAAATTGCTCGAACGTAACGCATTACAGACGGTCGCCGTACGGCGCACCGCACACTCCACGGAAGATAATCACACAACTAAATCTACGAGATTGCATAATTAGTATGTTTATAACACGAGATTTCATATGAACATTATGATAACTGAAATTTAGTGTTGTATTGTTTGCTTTTATGAGAAAAAACCAAACAAAATCTCATGCTATGCACACACAAGGCAGGGCGACGCTCACATCGACTCGCTCCTTAGGAGATAATATCACAGATTCCTAAAAAATTAAAACTCAACGTACGCAGAGATCCACCAACCCAGCGAGTGGCGCGGGGGGCGCGAGGGGCGCTCGAGGGGTGCCGGCAGGCGGTGCGGGGATGGGGGGTGCGTAGCACCGGGCGAGGGGGGTGCGCGGGGCGCTGACCTACAGGGGTGTTAACCTTCGGGCGCGCCGCCGCACAGCTGCTCTAGTTCCAAAAGCTCCTGCAACACAAAAGTCACAAGTTTTGTCACGTCTTCAAATACCTTGAAAAAATGATTGAACTGGCATATAGACACAACAACAAGGCGCAGAGTGATAGTGATTAAATGAAGTTGGTATTATTAGATTCAAATAGAGACACTTTTGGCTAACTTAAAGGGCGTGTATCGCACTACGCCACCGTCTAGTGCGATAGAGCGAGGTGTGATACAGTTGTACGTGCGAGAGAAAGGTGTGTGTGTGAGCGAAAGAGAAAGGTACGACTCGTTTGTGTATGTGTGAGAGAGAGCGCGGTGTGGTGCAGTAGTGTGTGCGAGAGAGCGCGGTGCAGTGCAGTAGAGTGTGCGAGAGACCGCGGTGCAGTGCAGCAGTGCGTGTGAGAGAGCGCGGTGTGGTGCAGTAGTGTGTGCGAGAGAGCGCGGTGCAGTGCAGTAGAGTGTGCGAGAGAGCGCGGTGCAGTGCAGCAGTGCGTGTGAGAGAGCGCGGTGTGGTGCAGTAGTGCGTGTGAGAGAGCGCGGTGCAGTGCAGCAGTGCGTGTGAGAGAGCGCGGTGTGGTGCAGTAGTGTGTGAGAGAGAGCGCGGTGCGGTGCAGCAGCGCGTGCGAGCGGGACGGCGCACCTGGTCGCGCTGCTTGTGCAGCATGGCGCGCAGTCGCTCGTGCGTGAGCGCCAGCTGCTCACGGCGGCGCGCGTACGCCTGTTCGAGCCGCGAGCACTCCGCCACGCCGCGCTCCACAGACTGCAACACAACGGTAATCTACTTCAAATAAACTTCCTTATACACTGATGTGGAACATAAAAACAAAATAACATAATAAGATATAAACATTTAAATATTATTTAATGATGCCTATTGGCAATTAGTTTAAATACAATTAATATTGACATGTGGTTTTGAGGATCTATCAATAGATAGAGTTAGAGAGATTATGTGAAAAGTATTTCAAGTGAAGTTTTAACTATGCCTCCTTTGTACATTTCTTGAATCTCTTTATTTGTAGTATTTAAAACATTACCTGTGAATGTATCTCTCTTTTAATCCTGAGTATTTCATCTTTGTCTCGATTAGTCTTTTTAGCAAGGGCTTTAACGTCTTCCTTTCTGGAATTGGCAAGTTTATTTAATATCTCCTTCTTCTCGGCTTCTAGCGTCACCTGGAATAGCCACAATATAAATGAAAAGAAGTACATTTTATTAACTTACTAATATTAAAAATGCAAAAGATTAGATGGATGGATGTTTGAAGTTTGTAGCCTAAACTGCTGAACGCAGCTCGTTGAAATTTGGAATAGTTGTAGAGGATAGTCTGAAAGAATAGATAAGCTAGTTACTTTTGTGTTTTTTAAATACCATGCGGAAGGAGTCGCGGGCAACAACTAGTATTTTATAAGTTACCGTGAGTTCCTTCATCTGGTGTCGCTGTTCCGTGCTGAGCATCTTGTCCAGCATGGCGTAGATGTCGTGGTGGTAACGCAGGCGCAGCTCGCGCTCCCCCGCCACCCCCGCCGCGCCCCCCTCCTCCGCCGGCCCCGCCCCGCCGCCCGTCGCGCCCCCCGCCCCGCCCCGCTGGAGCTGATGCTGCCCGTACTCGCCAGGGATAGGCTAGTCGAGTTCGCGTCGCCGCTACTGGAATACGAAAACATGCGTTTTAATTCTATCATGTTTCAGAACTGAAGAGTGATTTATTTTGTGTTCTGGGAAAGGAATGATGTTTTTCTTTCACTCGTTTCCTAATGTTCCTTCAAATAAGCCAGTGACGTTTTTTGGTAATTGTAGTCCCTCTTTACCTTTTTTTATAAGAAAACGATAGGAGGTAAAAGTAAATTTGCAGGGGTATATGAAGGCAGAAATATCATATTCTGTGCGTCTCGATTAAAGGACTATGGGTAGCGGTCGCTTCAGTACTTCGGGAAATTCAGGTGACCATATACTCAAATAACCTGGCATTTCGAAAAATAAACAAAATAGTATAACACGCTTTGATTACATGTGAAACAAAAAAAATAATTTAAATAGTTTTATCGCGCGCAATTGGCAAGCGATTGCGCGGGACATTGACGATTTCTCGTGACGGAGGCCAAGAACCACTGTGATTCGCTGCGCCAGCGCAGTGAGTATACTAAATATTATACTACAGTAAGTTTCATCATAGTTACATGTTCTTGGAGGAGAGTCCCCTGCGGAAGAGCTTGGAGAGCGGGCGCGGGTCGCGCTTGCGGCGCAGCAGGTCCAGCTTGCGCGCCAGCTCGCCGCGCCGCTCGCGCACGCGCTTCGACGACACCAGCGCCGCCAGCGAGCGCGCCAGCTCCGCCTCCCACCACACCTTCTCCTCCTTCTCCTTCTCCTCTGCAAACATACACGTATAGCTAGTCACTTCTTCGAGTGCCATCTTCTTTGGAACTACGGCGATCACGCAATGGCTAATTCAGTGAAACATAGGAGTATTTTTTTAACATGTCGCAAAGCCTTTTTTGGCCATGACCATATATTTCCAACATTATGTCATTTACATAAAAAATAATTTTGTACAGATATTCTATCAAAGAAAACTTTGTATAAAAATTAATCATTATTCATACGAATATAATAAAAGCAAAAACTAGGATGGATATTTGTTCCTGTATCTCTAAAACGTCTTAACGGATCTTGATGAAATTTAGCCCAGATATAAACTGCAATCTGGAAAAACACATAGGCTAATTATTTTCTTCTTTTAATTCCGTACGAATGAAGTCAATAAAAGCTAGATATTATTACTTTATCTTATGAGATAAATATGTAGCAGCTTACCTCGTGTGAACTTATCTTCTACAGGTGTGGGGGCGGGCACGGAGGTGGCGGGCGGGGCCAGCGCCGCCTCCGCGTCCAGCGAGCGCCGCGCCTCGCCCGCGCCCGCCCTGCCGGGGCTGCCGTCCGCAACCTCGCACTTCAACTGCAACAAACAATTACATTACAAACATACATCATACAGTAAAGAAATCTTACAAATATTATAACTATGCAGAGATCATTACTTTTTTTATGACATTTAGGCCCTAACAAAAATTATTGTTATTGTTATTCAGTGCAGTGAACATATATTCGCTACGTTTCTTAATCTTTGTATATCAATGATACAATAATTTGTATTATGCAAACCTATTTAAAATTGAACAAAAGTTAAATGTCAAGCAACCTAAAAATAACGCGTCTGAAATGAAATTGTTAAACTACAACAAAATATTCAGAGACTTTTTTCTGAAATAACATTAAATTTCGATTTTTATTTATGAAACATATTTGTCGCTGACAATAACGTGGACTTGAAAAATATAATCTTTGTGATTAAATATCGTACTAAAGTGATCATTAAACGATTCTAAGTTCAAATGCCCAAATCGTCATAAACTTGAGGCATCGTAAGATGTAAACGGCAGAGCAATACATAGAGCTAGCAGTAGTGTATACTCACCATAGAGCTGAGCCGGCGGCCGTCATCCGGGAGGGCGTTGTGCGCGGAGTCGGGGGCGTGGCCGGGGGCGGGGCCGGGCGCGGGGGGCGTGTCCGTGTCGTCAGTGAGCACGGCCAGCTGGTGCTCGCGCTTGTCCAGCTCACTCTGGTACTTGATGGGGTTGGCCAGCGCCTCCGCCAGCTCCGACAGCCGGTCCGGCACGTAGTCCTGACACACAGTAGGTATCAAATAAATTATTGGGTCGTACACTTTTATCCATCTCAGTATCGGCCGAACACTGAAACGACTTAAATATGTTCCATTGTTTTAAATGATAAGGTCTTAAAGTCCAAATTGCATTAAAACTGACATCTGACAGATTATAAGCGCAACTTACGAAGCGAAGTATTTAGGATTCGTTTCGTAACTCAGCTGTTAAACATCTTTTTATTTGTAGAAATGAAAGTAACGTGAGATGGGAGAAGAAACCACATGAAATGTGGGCCGGAAGAGTTACCTTGACAACGACGAGCAGCAGCAGGCTGGCGGGCAGCGGCAGGCCGAGCTCGGTGCGCAGGTTGACGTGCCGGTAGCCGGGGCGCAGGCCCAGCACGGGCAGCACGCGGTGCCCCAGCAGCCGCCCGCTCTCCTCGTGCGCCGCGATGCGCAGCATGGCCAGCTCGGGCAACACCACCTGCGGCCAGTGTTCACATCCAGTAAATAGCTTCCAACTATCGAATCGCCTGAGTAGTACTGAAGGTCTATCACGAATATTAGAGTATTGCGAGAACGTATTCTTAATGTTATTGACAAAATTTGTATCGCAAGTACTTTATTCCCGGTAGAGGCGCTGTAAATATTAAATACAAATTTTATGGATGACGTTACGAAAAAGTTCTCAATTATATTCGGGATAACACCACAGCTTTAAGGAATGTGCCGCTAAAATGAAAGACAGAAGGAAATAACATCGCGTCATATTTATAGTAAAACATATTTTGTAACAAATCGAGGTGACTGAACTAAGCGAAAAAAATATTTATAAACTTTCTTAAGATAAGTAAACACGAAAATTTAAGTCCCTGAGTATTTAATTAATCATTACTTAAACTACTTTCGGTTAATACAAAAGCGAAAGACCGCGATAAAACGTAATGAAGCCAGAAATACAAGTAAAAGCCGCCTAATGAAGTTGTAACGCGAAGTGTAATTATTATTGCCTTACTTCGTCGCTATCTTAGCGAAGCGTTAACGTATCGTGGAAAACTTTATCAATAACAAAGTTTAAGGGATCAACCGATACAAAACTGTCCCCGGAGGGAAGACGAAAGTAATTGAGATAAGAAGGAATTATAATTATTTTGTTTTAAATATAATCTTGTTTTAATAAACTCAAGATGTAATTTTAGATATCCTGAACATATTTAGACACTGGAATGAATAAAAATCGGCAAAGATAATTGGAAGCGAATTAACTATCTGTTGAAAAACTTACAATTTTTTATTTTAACATAATAAAACGAGACATTTGCCATCAGTTGACATTATAGCAATATATTATTAAATTATACGTTCTCGAAAATGTTTGATGCGTGCAAATTAACAGAGTCATCGAGACGGGCAATAAATTGAGGCCGTTACGCGCGTTTTAATCTCCTAACGCGAAACGACACAAATTCATCGGGGCTCACATTTTTACGGCCCGCAAGCGGTTTTTATGTGACGCTTTCCTTCGCCTTGTGTGCAAATGTGACGGAAATTAGTAAACACTAGGGTTGTCGACACCTTTGTTTTATTTTAAAGAAAAATCAGTAATAAGAAAAAACTTATCTATAAAAGACCAATATAAACCAATTAAATGAGAGAAGGGAGGGGAATATCTCTCTCCCTCTCTACCTCTATATTTTACTCTTTCCTCTCCCCCTCTCTATTTCCGTCTCTCCCTTCCCCCTCTCTCTCTCCCCCTCTCTCTCTCTCTCATAAGATGTGTAAGATAGTGACTTTTGAGCTGATATTAAGATGAAGTTTGAGTTTGTGTCAGCCCTAGGGCGTGTGACGTGCAGCAGCCAACCGGCGCTCAACTTAATTAACCACTCAACGCGTAGTGCGATGCGGCGCCGCTTTGCCACTGATTTACTGTGTTAAGTGCGAAAATACTAATTAAAACTCTACACTAAAAAAACTTACGTTAAAAAAGTTTCCGTTTTTAGAAGTTAAAATTCTACCAATGTTTGAAAAGTTTTAGAGGTCAATTTGTCATTTCCTCTCAAATTAATCGGAAGTACAGAATCGGGCCGATTTTCTTGATAAACATTTATACTGAAGGTTAAAGAGGATAAACTCTTATCGACAGAAACTACATATAAAATGCACTATTCTTCAATGCGTTACATTATGGGTGTTTACCGTTGGGTCCACCGAACGAATATTTTTTGTTCGATCGACCCAATGAGAATAAAATCCCAATGTGTATGATCAAACAAGCGCCTACTACCACATGTATATTATACTTAAAAAATGCTCTAACAACCAACAAATATCTGTATACAAGCTTTCGCCCGCGATTCCGTCCGCGTGAAATGGAAAAAGAAAACAAAAGTAAGTACCTTTTTGGTCTTCCAAGCTATCCTCTACATCTATGCTAAATTTCATCCAGATCCATTCAGCCGTTTAGGCTACAAACTCTAACAAACATCCATCCATCCATACTTCTAAACTTTCGCACTTACTCGTATAATTAGTAAGAAATAAGATGTTTTTTACTAATTAATATGTACTATCACCTCGAGTATTTAAGATTCGTCCACGTGGAATTAAATAGTAACAAAAATATGTTACTCAACGATAACGTAGGTTTGGTGTAAGAATTTTTGAAATCGGCCATAATCTTAACTCTTTTTAATATTAGTATCATCACATCATCATCACCAGCTCACTATACGTCCCCGCCGAGGGGCTCGGAGCCTACCCTAAGTTAGGGTGACTAGGCCATAGTCAAGCACGCTGGCCAAGTGCGGGTTGATTGACTTCACACATATCTTTGAATTTCTTCACCGATATGTGCAAGTTGCATCACGATGTTTTCCTTCACCGTAAGAACGACGGGTAAATTATGTACATATGAAAATTCGAATAATCGAAAACCACATTGGTATATGGCGGGATTCGAACCCAAGACTGTAGATTACAAGTCAAGTGCTTAAACCACTAAGCCACCGACGCTCGATATTAGTATAGATGATCGTTATGGCCCTTACCTTCTTGAAGACAAACGGCTCATCCCCGTAGACGGGATTGATGCCGTTGTTCGTTGCCACCCGCGTGCGGAACTTCTTGCGCACGGTGTCGGCCGGCAGCCCGAACATGTCCGCCTCCACGTACGTGCCGCAGCGCTTGTCCGTCAGCAGCTGCCCCGACACCACCGTCACCGACAGCGAGCCCGCGATTATGCCGTCCACCGTGCTCTCCGCGAACGGGTCCAGCCGGCGGTCCTGATAGTGACCTTTATTACTTTACGGTAAAGTCGCCTTTTCATTGTATAGTCGGAAACTGGCGGTGCTCCTTAAAAGCTACAACCGTTTAAACATTTTGAAACGAGACGCGGAACACGCAGCCTATAAATGTGTCTGTCTACACGGCTAGTTTCTTTTTATAAGGCAATTTTTCCTGAAGTGGAACACCGCGGATTTCCGTGACTAAGTAAGTATACTTTTGTGTCTGACTAAGAGATACCCCCAACTTTTTTACTCCGTGGACGTTGGGGACGTTTTCAATATTTCCTTGGATATTTTGCAGTGTTGTTCCCAAATAGCAACAACTGTTCAACAAATATTTTGTTGTTTTTTAGTAACGACGGGCCTCTAGTTCGAAACCGGATAACATTATGGTGGACCCCTAATTACAATTCGTAGACCCCAAATTCTGTTTCTAACAGTCGTGAACCACCGTTAAGGATCCACGGACTATATTAGGAACCATTAATCTAACTGAATTGGCGTCCAAAATACATTTATAGTGAAATTATTGCTGTCTGAACTTCAAGAAGAATGATAGAGATGACAAAATGGCGTTCGTAGTGTTACCTTCCGTCGCATGAACTCCGGCTTGAGAAGGTACCCACAGCGGCGGTTGTACTCGAAGGTGCCGAGGTTCAGCTGCATGGCTAAGTCCAGGGTCTGGTAGTTGAGGGCCACCAGCTGGCAGCCCGCGTTCCAGAACACCTGGAGACCACAATGACAACTATGAGCTGTTATAAAATGAGAACCTTACTGTACATGTAGTAGGAAATTGACAATAAGGTACTGTTTAAGTAACTATTCCATAACAATACAAAACACCATGTTACTATATTTTTGGTAAGAAAAGGTAGTCACCAGACGAGTCGGTGGCATGAAATATGTTCACACACTTTGAGTCCTTTCGCTGAGTAAAACTGTATATATGTGAAGCATGCAATGCAAGTTGCACGATTTTTATCTTCTTCTTTCTGTACTTATTTATTTAACACTTAATAGTATACAATAGACGAAGTTTGAGAGTATCCCCAGTGGTATAGAAAGGAGTAAAATGTTGGCATTGTATGGGCATGTTCTGATGAATCGCTAAGAAGGACGTTAGTAATGTGGTTTCCCGGTAGAGTTAGACGTAGAAAGAGATGGATTGTGAAAGGTGACATGATCAAGGAGTGACTGAGATGACGTATGATAGAGTAGTTTGGAGGATAACGCTGTATCCCCCTACGGGAGTAGGATGAGGTAGGGGGGTATACCTGCGGCATGAAGTTGGAGGAGTCGAAGCGCGTGCCCGCGGGGTAGACACGCGACAGCTGGTGCTTGTTGTAGTTCACGAACTCTATCGGCCGCTCCTTCAGCAGCGTCGTCGCCTGCTTCTCGTCGAACGACGACATCTCGTAGAAGCGGTTTTTCTCTAACATCATATCGAATTTACACTGATCACAAATCATTAAAAAAAAAACAAAGTATAGGCTACAGAAAAGGCAATGACCAAATCATTCAGATAGAACATTTAAACTGATATTGACATTTTCAATAAATCGAATAATTCAGGTAAAATAAAAGTTCTCATATAAAACACTGCTTTCCTTCTTGTTGTCGGACATTCATATTATTATAACAACGTAATTAACTTAAATGCTCAGAGCACTAACTCCCGCCAGAAAGGCGCGCTATTCTATTACGTCTGAATGACATTGTTCGATTTTATTCTAAACACTAGCTGTTCCCTTGCGACTTCATCCGCATGAATTTATGAAAAGTTTATTTTATTGTTTACATTTATCAAATTATCAATTTCAAATGTCAAAATGACATGACACATGATGATGACAAACCATGGCAACATTGCTTCCTTGATGTTGGCAGCAACTTATGGTCTCTTTCCCACATTAGGGTTTTTATCCAGAATATTTACCCCCTAAGTTTAATAGCGTGAAAATATATAGCCTAAAGCGTGACGTAAGTGTAGGGCTTTTTATTAAAAAAAGAGTTATTCAAAAATACGCTGTATTGCTGACATCTTGGGCAACAAAGAAGTGTGTGTTTACGCTTTATTATAATAGTATAGAAGTATAGATAGTATAGATTGTGAATACATTAGAATTATATTTTATTAGAAAAAATGCGTATATCCTAACAAACAAGATTTTAATAATAAAACAAAAAAAAATCCTCGATTTACCAGTGCATACTAACTTTCAGCGTTCTCGAAGGAGCTAAAGTGTACGGGCTGCACGTAGTTGACGAGCGCGGAGATCTCCGCCGCGGCGTGCGTCTCCGGCTCCGCCCCCGGCGCGCCCGCCCCCGCCCCCGCGCCCTCGCCCCCGCCCCCGCGCCCTCGCCCCCGCCCCCGCGCCCTCGCCCCCGCCCCCGCACGCCTCTGCCTCCTCCTCCCCAGATGAAGATTCCGATTCCGAGGACTCCGATGACTCTTTTGAACCTTGTCGGGCGAGCTATCAATAAAGAAGAGATAAAAAATATAGAGTGGGCATAGTAAACACTTTACTTGAAACATTTTTCATATAATAATATAAATTAATTTCATATAATAAATAATTGTATTTAAATTAATTGCCTAAATGTGTCATTAAATAATATAAAAATAAATAACATAAATCTTTATACTTTATTTTGAAACACTGTTTATTTTCTTACAAAATATTAAGCTCTTTATTATCATTTTGTATAAAGTTTTATTGCGATGTCGATACAAGGACAAGAGGTAGCACTAAACTTGACAACTGATATACCTTTCAGAAAAAGTACCGATGAGTAAATTTTGTTCACTATGCCTCGTCTTTATATTTTTTTTCCTCTTTATAATATCAGTATAGAAGTATAGATAGTATAGATTGTGAATACATTAGAATTATATTTTATTAGAAAAAATGTGTAATAGATGCATACAAGTAAATTAAAAGTTTACACTCTTTCATTATATTATATCAAAATATTATTTACAATTAGATGTTAAACTAACAAAGCTTGTCGAAGATGTATCATTCAACACTAGTTTCTCAAACATTCTAGAATGTAATCACGTTCAACAATTAAACATTTCCACGCGAGGATAGTACATTGTTCGCGGTAATTATTCCAGTCCGAATAAAAACGTACGTCGGTTATAAAACGGGAATCGCTTATACATCACGAGGTTTATGTGACAGTGGGAATGTCAATAAAACCGCGGGAAATATTGCGAGGCGGCGATGATGCCGGCTTTAACAATCCGCCGGATGGCGATAAACCCGAGGCCCTGCTGTACCAACAAACACGCGCACGGTGTTTTGCTTGTATTGAAATAACTCAAAAACTACTGGGCCGATTTAAAAAATTCTTTCACCATCAGATAGGTAATTTATCTGTGAGTAACATAGGCTATATTTTATTATTATTATCTTACGCTTCAGTAAGGATGGGGGAGGCAGCTCCCCTCCTGATAACAATACACATCGTAACACATACGATATAAATCTTAATATTTAGTTAAAATATCATGATCCTTTAAAAGAATGAATCGAATCTCTTTAATATCACAACGAATTATGTCACAAAATGATATCTCTATTCATATTGTTGACTTTATTATCGAACTTTTGTACACAAGTTATTCAACGAAGCCTCTATATAGAAGACCCGTCATGATCCTTATTAACATAAAAATCGCGAAGCTAAATCTGTACTTGCGCAGTATATTATGTGCAAACAAGCAGTATTATTGTAATATATTCAATGAATAATAATCCAGCAAGCAATATCCGGCCGGGGCCCGGGTAGCGGCGCACAGGATGTTCCCGGATATAGAACGTAAAACTGATTTCGTATCGAATATTCCCCACATTACGGACGCTTTGTAAATTCAATTACATACTGTTTCTATTACCTTCCTTATACACTTCAATCTACAACCAATATTATTTAGTTAAAATATCATGATCCTTTAAAAAAATGAATCGAATCTCTTTAATATCACAACGAATTATGTCACAAAATGATATCTCTATTCATATTGTTGCCTTTATTATCGAACTTTTGTACACAAGGTATTCAACGAAGCCTCTATATAGAAGACCCGTCATGATCCTTATTAACATAAAAATCGCGAAGCTAAATCTGTACTTGCGCAGTATATTATGTGCAAACAAGCAGTATTATTGTAATATATTCAATGAATAATAATCCAGCAAGCAATATCCGGCCGGGGCCCGGGTAGCGGCGCACAGGATGTTCCCGGATATAGAACGTAAAACTGATTTCGTATCGAATATTCCCCACATTACGGACGCTTTGCAAATTCAATTACATACTGTTTCTATTACCTTCCTTATACACTTCAATCTACAACCAATATTATTTAGATAATAGAATAAGAAACGAGAATAGACTCTCCGTAATAGGGTACAACGGTAGAGATAGACCTAGAAAGAGATGGATGGATTGCGTGAAATGTGACATGAGCAAGAAGGGAGTGATGACGGAGATGTGGTATGATAGTGTTATGTGGAGGACAAAAACCTGTTGCGCCGACCCTACTGGAGTAGGATAAGGAGAAAGATGATGTAATATATGCATACAAGTAAATTAAAAGTTTACACTCTTTCATTATATTATATCAAAATATTATTTACAATTAGATGTTAAACTAACAAAGCTTGTCGAAGATGTATCATTCAACACTAGTTTCTCAAACATTCTAGAATGTAATCACGTTCAACAATTAAACATTTCCACGCGAGGATAGTACATTGTTCGCGGTAATTATTCCAGTCCGAATAAAAACGTACGTCGGTTATAAAACGGGAATCGCTTATACATCACGAGGTTTATGTGACAGTGGGAATGTCAATAAAACCGCGGGAAATATTGCGAGGCGGCGATGATGCCGGCTTTAACAATCCGCCGGATGGCGATAAACCCGAGGCCCTGCTGTACCAACAAACACGCGCACGGTGTTTTGCTTGTATTGAAAATAAATCGAACAATTTTTGACAATAATAAAGATACGCATTTTAGAACAGAAGCGACTCATTGACTATTAAAATACGAATACAGATTTTTATACGAGTGAAACAGACGAGCAAGGATACATAGATGTATAAATCTAGAAGAGACGAGTGAGGTGTCCCACGAACTACCCAATTGAAAATCCCATAATGTAGGTACAAGAGTAGGTACTCTTCTGGGATACAGATTGTTTTTGTAACATAAAAAAGTAAATAAAACTGGCGCACTAATGTGTTCTTTAAGCGTAACTTAGTAGATAACTCACCTGGTTCCAGCTGATGTGAGTCGAGCGGTCTATCGAGTAGCATATCGCCGAAGATGTCCCGGCAGTAATTAGCTATCTTAGCTTGCTGTCGCGGGTTGCAATGGTTCTCGAAGCTCAGTATGACAGGGTAGTCGGACGTCTTGAATGCACTCTCGGCTATCGCTTCCAGTACCTCTCTCGCGCTGATCTCTGGCACGAAGGTATAACCGTGCACTATGATCGGCTCGTCCGTACGACCGTTCCAGAAATCTAATTCCACGCACCTACAGAAAAAGTAGAAGTTATATTTCGATATAGAAAACGTTTTCTATGACTTAACTAATACTATTATAATTGTTATTTTGAAAACTAAAAAATAAAAGTTGGAGACTTCAGTTGTCTATCGAATGTTGTTTTTTTGTTATCGTAGGTTTATGTTCTGTCCCATAGAATGTGCACAACAAGTATTTACGTAGAAATCATAGAACACGGGTAGAATCTAATTGGTATAGTATTTCATAACTTTCCTTACTGAAAATGTCTGATACAAGAAAAAGTAAGTTTAACCCGCACAGGAAACAAGTTGCAAACAAGAGAAGTTTTAATAAAGCTTTTAACTTAGCTGAACTCCGCCTTACACGTCATATGAGTAAGAACGTAATGAACGATGGAAGGAAAAACTTGAACTCACCCTAAGGGTGGAAATTAAACAAAAGATAAGCACTGTGTAACAAGATTACAACAATATAAGACTTGGTATTAAACATTTAACTGAAATTAAGATAAAATTGCAAAAGAATTTTGTACATGCCAAAACCTTTGAGAAAAGGAATTCTACCGAGACTCAAAATATCTCAAGTCCGTCGTAAGATGTTCAAAAGAAAGTTAACAATACCAAATCTATGTATAAAATGTTTAGAAAATCTTATTAAGAATTCCAAAATGTATCTTCAGAACCCTCCATATTTCCATATGCAATGCTACACATTTAATCGCAAAACACAAAGCCGTTTAAATTACATTAACAAAAATAATTGAGAAATAAAACAAAACTAATTGGTGTTATAAAAGATTCACTGCGAAGATAAATTCGTTTATAATCTCACAAAGATACGATTCACAAATATTTCAGACAACAAAGAATACGTTGCGATTAAAGATTAAATATACAAATGGAGAAAAGCAGAGATAAAGCTTTGCCAAGTTTTCGCTAACGAATTCAAATGGTGCAATAAAAGGAATTGCTCGCATTAGCAGCGACAAATTGCGTTGTTTGCGCACCGACTGAAAAGAATACATTTACCTTTATAAGCTTCTTGTTAATTACTTAACTGAGATAATGAATAAATTAATGACAATAACCGTGGCATTTCACTGACGAGACATTTACAGACATATCGCTGTCTCTATTATTCCAAGAGTACTGTGCGGGATGTTACATTATTTTCAAACAAGCGTTTAGACAGTGGAAACGTACTAAAAAGCAATGAATAAACATGAAAACCTTCGCTTGCTTTTGCTTTCTTTTGTTTCTTATTTCTTGCCATTGAATGTAGCAAACAGGCTATATGATAATTTAAAAGAATTTTTATAGTTAGTTACTTTATTACACGACGTTTATTTAAACGGAATTATTTCGTAAACTAAACGGTACAGTATTCCAAATCATATAAGCTTACTATGAAATCTTACAAATGCGAAAGTTTACATGATGGATGTTTGTTAGTTTGTGACTTAAACGGATCTGGATAAAAATTGGCACAGATATAGAGGACAGATTAGAAGAACATATAGGCTACCTACTTTTGTTTTTTTTTAATTCCACGCAGACGAGGTCTCGGGCGAAATTTACTATTTCATAGATATGTTAGTTAAATATGTACTTGACATTAAATGTATTTCTTACTTTAAATTAAGTTTTGCATTAAATATCTCAGCACACTTGTCCGTTGGTGCGCTCCAAATCTTCACAAAGCATGACGACTGCACCTCTGAGATTTAAAGGCTAAGGATATTTAAACCCGTCTCTGCTCACTCAGTAGCAATTTAAATGCAATCTCAAACGTGGGACAAGAACGTATGCTAAAGGATTAGGAGCGGTATAATACGGATTATACCAAAGTCGATCTCAAACTGGGTTACGAAATTCCCATATTGTATATTGAAATTAGTGCAAGTGTTTATAATCAATGTTTTACGTTTTCGCTATATTTTGTTTTGTTTTGACATCCACTGGCTAAACAAATGCAAAACGAATCGTTGTTTGAAATACAATAAAATTAACGTAAATCGTTTTATCTTATTAATGTCAGTACAAATGTTTGTTTCTTATTTTAATAAATTGATGAAGCTTATAATACATTTAACTAAAGCTATCGATGCTAAAATTTTGGATGAAATCTATTTTAAAGAAAATACATAATTACACTCAAATTTAAATAGGCGAGTTAATACTCTTTGTTTCACTTGTTAAGGTAATTTCACGTGTAATGTGTCTTAAATTACTTCTATATTTGGAGGCGTCGAAACTTTGACACAGGCCTTGAACTTTAAAAGCCACAAAGTAATTCGTACTTGAACAGTTCTTGAAAATGTTAACCGCATTTGACATTGTTATGGTAATAGTTGATATCATAGATCGAATTTCTATTTCCTACTTGAACTATATTTACGCGACTGACAAAGAAGGCAATTTTTTTCTCGCGTATGGAAGTTTTTTTTTATGTTAAATTCCATTGTAACGACTTTGAGTCTACACGACTGGACCGATTTTAAGGAGTGTGGTGTCATTTGATTTGTATTCTTTCACAGAGTGTCATAGGGTATAACACAATGGCACAAAACGCTTACTGTGGACGTGAGAATTGAAATTCTAAAAAACTGAAAAAAAAAGCGGGTTCTAACCTCTTTTTAATTTCTTTATTTCGATGTTTTCGAGTATACTCACCTATTACAATTAGTCAGATCGGTTTTTTGTATTGAAAAAAGATAAAGCCTTAGTGAAAATATATTAAGACAATATCTCAAAAAATTATAATGAAGTATCTGATTTGTCAAAAGCAATATAAGTAGCCAAGATATTAAAATACATTGAGCTTTTGATTTCTTAGGGCCTGTCCCACCACTGGCTGATAGAGGCTCCGATAGCTTAAAAATGACGTCACTCTCAGATAAGGGAACAAAATCCGATATTTCCATCACATATTTAACACGTTGGATTATTATCAGACAATACAATTTGGTGGGACAGGCCCTTAGTGTTTAAAAGTGAAAAATGGTCGACAGCAGAGACCGTGTTAGCCACTCACCTGCAACCAGCGAGCAAGCTCTGTCGGTATATCTCCACGCTGGACTTGCCGGTTATCTGGTGGCCGGTGAGGTAGGTGTTGTGCGAGCTGTTGATGAAGTAATGAGCAAGTGGCTGGTCCATGTCATCACATAGATCCATCTTACTCGGCGCCACTATAGGGTTGTCTTCGGACATTAGAAACCTGGGGAAAATATTCAAGTTATTTGTCTTCATAATTAATAGTTCATCATCTTCCGCCTCGTCCTACTCCCGTAGGGTCGGTGCCACGGTTTTTGTCCTCCAAATAACTCTATCATACGCCATCTCAGTCATAACTCCCTTCTTGATCATGTCACCTTTCACGCAATCCATCCATCTCTTTCTAGGTCTACCACTACCGGTGTACCCTTCCACCTTCCACTCTCATAACTAACGTTCTCCTTCTTACATGTTCATAATTAATAGTTACAGTAAAAAAAAATGTCAAATGGTAAATTATGACGTTACAGAAGAATGTGAATAGTATAAAATTGCATGCAAACATTTAACAACGGCCTAAAGCGGAAAAATGTTTCATGCATTATTTGTATTTCAGGGCCTCCTACCCCCCTGAGGACCCCCATGGTAGCTTCACTGCAGTAATATCGCTTAATTTGACTATATATCAATGTTTTTTTTTTCACAAAGTACACAAAATAAACTCTTAATAAGTTTAGAGAGTACAGTCGGTGAACATTTTATTTAACCGACTTCAAAAAGGAGGAGGTTCTCAATTCGTCTGTATGTTTTTTTTATGTGTGTTACGGCATAACTCCGCCCTTGGTAGACCGATTTCGAAAATTCTTTTTTTATCCGAGAGGTAGTGCTTGCAGGTGGGTCCCATATTTTTGTTTGATTTTTGGAGTCAAAGACTACGGCGTAGTTAAATAGTTTAGCTCAACTGGCGTGACGAAATTTGGTGTCTTTTTTGCTTTCTATGCTTATAGAATAAAAATTTAGTGCATAAAATACCACAGATGAATTGCAAAAAAATGTTTGAAACACACTTCAATATAAATTCAATCAATACACCAGGAGTAGCGTGTTAACAAATGTATTTAGATCAATACCCAACATACATTGTTCAAATGTAAATTTAGAGAGTTGAACGTATTTTAAAGCGTCTATAAATACAATCGGAAGCTCGGAAGTAAATTCCTTTAGCACAGCAAACAATTCATTGACGCATAAATTTACTACTGACGTAGTCTATTCACTAATAGGAGTTACAGTCCACATTTATCTTAGAAACTGAATATCTCAATTCGACTGTCGGAATTTAAAATAGGGGCAGAGAATGAAAAATAAATTGCGTGAAAAGCATAGGCGTTTGAAAGGTCTACTTATAATAAACATTGCGATAAAGTTCATATAAAATCGCCGCCACTCACCTAAGAAAACCATCGAACGTGAGCTGCGACCTCTGTTGGTGATATTTATTGTACTCGTATGTCCTGATGAGGTCTCTTGCGCGCTGTATATCTGCGTAGGGGTGCAAGATCTCATTCAGCCGGGGGTCACGTTGCACATCGTTTAGGAAGTCCACCAACTGGTTGGCGGATAGGTGAGGCTTGTTGTCCGTACTAAAGAAAACAAATGATTGTTATTTGAATCGTGGGTGGAAGCTTTGCCGATGATTTCATGACGTCACTAGTCACGATTAGTAGACAAGAATTCGAACCCACATCCTATTGCCCTATTGCCGTTGGGTTGTTTGTTTGTAATTTAACCAATATCTTGTTTTGTGCTAAAAATACTTAGGGAAACTTTTCGTCTCCAGTAAATGTCTATGAGTGAGGCAGATAAAACTGAGATGAACAGATTTAATGGAAAATTTAATACAAATAAACTTAGAATTTCATGCGAAAAGACTGATTAATAAATCCAAACATTTGAGTTATTTCTAGAATGAAGCTTTTCTTGTTAGACATAGTATCTGTCTTTCTAGCAATGAGCCTATTTCTGACGTCAAGCACTAGTGTAAACAGCGAGTTCCGCTGTGAAGGGCGCCATGTTATTTCTTAAAGATACGAGCGCAAACATCTTAAATAGCTTCGTATAGGCTCAGAAAACTTTTTTATTTTATTCATTTAATCCATACATATGTATTGTTATGCAAATTATTAAAAAAAGTTTGTTTAAATAAGTGTATTTAGGACGTATAAAGAGACCATGTTCACAAACAGTACAAAATTTTTATTAGTAAGATTAGATAATACATTAAATTCTATGAGTTTTTCGTAAAAAATGTATTTTTTTAGACCCTTTAATAGTTTACTTAATCAAAACCCTATAACAAACAGTATACACATAGTATATATACGTAGTGAATAGCTATACATTTTATTCATCAATCCTTTGTCGTATTTCGCGAAATATCCAAAGTGAGAATGCGAACAGTGATCAGTGACGTCATTCGCGCCGGAACAGCTCCCGATGCGAAACACATCCGTCGCGAATGAAAGAAACGATAAATATGAAATTTAGACAGCGTTATTTCGGTTTTGTGTCACATGCCAGATGAGTAACTGAAGTTCGGGAATCGTTTAACAAAACAAACAAAGGGAAAACAGGAAAACGGTATATTTATTTCTTCATCGGTGACAAGGTATATAACATTTTCAGATTATTTTCAGCGAATTATTAAATCACTCTGTTCCAAATATAATTTGTATTATTTGACCATTTGAATTCGGAATTTCGAATATCTACGTTATCTACAAGACCCAATCCAGGACCCTATTCTAATAAAAAAATTGCAACGATGCACGGACTGCCTTTTACGATATTCTCGTTTTAAAGATGGACGCAAAATTTCATTTCCCATGTAAAGAACATTATAGTCATTGTATCGCTTATTTTATGTTACTTACAGGCTATTAAATATCTTCAAAACTTCTGTACGCTGCGTAAGACTTTTATAAAAAGCGAAGAAGTCTTCAAACTGGAACTTAGACTGACTGATTGTGTCGTTTTTACCAGTCGGTAGACCCGACTCACTTAGTGCCTTCTCTACTCGTTTCTTATCTTCTTTGTTCTGTGCAAACTGCCGCACGATACTGCAACAAAAATATACTATTATAATAAGCTTTATTATTATTTAATATACAGAAATAGTGTGCAGAATAAAGGAAATTCACCAAATCATTTCCTTCCAAAAACATAACATGGTAAGAATGCTTTTGTTTACCAAGATATGGACAATAAAAATAAACAATAAAAGCCCTTAGCCGTATTCATTCATACGTGAACGACCCTAAGCATTTTATTGGACGCAAGCAATTAAGGGTATGGACTTGATTGGATAGGAGCAACAAAAGACCCTACTCATTGATGGAATGACAGAACTATTTGATAAATTGTATTTTTTCCAAATATTACTTTGGTAGAAGACAATACACAACACTACTTTCTATTATTATAAATGCGAAAGTTTGGATGGATGTATGGATGTTTATCAGAGTTTGTAGTCTAAACTGCTTAACGGATTTCAATGGAATTTGGTATAAATGTAGAGGATAGTCTGGAAGGACGCATAGGCTTTTCACTTTTGTTTTTTTTTTAATTCACGCAGACGGAGTCTCGAGCGAAAGGTATTAAAATAAAAAATGTGATATTTAGTTTGGTATTGCATTCAAAATATTAAATCCATACATGCAAAATATAACGGTAATAACAAAACTCACATGTCGCTCGTTCGCTTAATAGTTCGAATGATTAGTTGGATAACTATAAACATTACTATTTTTACAGCCCGCTTAAAAGCTCCTCACTACTATTGTTATGACGGTATAAAATTGGATAAACACAACATTTAATTAGCACACTATTAACACTCGAAATAACTATTCTCAGTAATTCAAATAGCGATTCGAGATGCACTTTTAAGCGATCGATGAAAATTTATTTAAAACTATGACGACGCCATGTGGGCATAGACTCGTTTATATACAGCACCAGCTTTCGACCACGACTCCGTCCGCGTAGGAATAAAAAAAACAAAAATAATTAGCCTATGCATTCTTCCAGACTATTCTCTACATCTACATATGCCAAATTTTATCGCAATCCGTTCAACTGTTTAGGTCATAAACTCTAACAAACATACGTCCATCCAGCCATCCATCCATTAACCTAAACTTTCGCATTTATATAATAATATTAGTAAGATATATGAAAATACACATGTTTTAGTCAGCATAGAAGTCAAAGAGGTATATCTATATCATCATCATCATCATCATCACCAGCTCACTAAACGTCCCCACCGAGGGGCTCGGAGCCTACATGGTATATGAAACGATTTAATTCAAACTTCTTAATTTCTAAACCTAACTGCGAGTACATAAATAAAAATGAATTACGGGCTTCAAAATGTATAAAAGAGACAAGGATTAATTGTTTATTTGTGTTGAGACGGCGACAGGTCTACGGCCAGCCGGGCGGATTAGCTCGCTCGCGAGCAGGTGGAACAGATTGCGTTAAAACTTGTAGCACACGCCGAAAGCGAAGCCAATGCGAACCAGAGCCAAATTTAATACGAAGGCAAAGATTTGTTTTGCTTTTGCGAAGTATATACAGGCTTCATATATAATATGGTGCAAACACTGTTTCAATTTTGCTTCATTTCGTATCACACGTTACGCTTAACTTTGGTTTCGATTTGATATCGCGGCAGTGGGCTACGAGCTTAAAGAAAGGCTCGACTCAGCGTTCTCAGGCGGTTTAATGAAATCTCCATCATTACTATTAATCCCCGTCTGAAAGACGAAGAAAATTTTATCTTTATATCACATTAGATTTCGCCTGCGACTCCGTACTTGCTAAATTAAAAATATAACTTGTTAAGTAGCCTATGTATTCTTTCAGACAGTGTTCTACACCTATACCAATAATTTCCAGGGTCGATTTTTGTATGGTTCATAAAAACCATTACATAGTTTAACCACTAGGCTTTGTTATAAAACAGAACGTAATATAAAAATAATTTCATAACATCACAAAAGAACACTTTGCTAACAGGTGGTCATGTCAGAGTCAAAACGAGCATCTTGTGTAAACACCGTAAACGATTATAATGGATCAATGACCAAGCAAACATTGGCTGAACGGCGAATGTTTCAACCCTCTGAGTTTACCTGTCCTTGAACTAACCCGTGCGATATACAAAGCTTACTACCACACTCAGAGTAGTTAAGTCATCACTAAACCTACATTAATATGAAACGCTTAACGACTCTGTACACCACATAAACAAAGTAAACAGTGCAAAAACTTATACAAATGTAGTTAATAAGAATAATTAATTCAATTGCAAGGTTATATCAATCTACATTTTAGAGACCCGTAATTTAATAAAAAAACTCATTAGTTTTCTAAAAGGATGTTTGGTTGTGATAGTTTAGTAGATCGAAAATCACAACATATGATACAAAAATAACAAAATCACGCAAAAAGTAATAATGGATTCAAACATTAATGGCTTATAAATGACCGTCACCGTAAGCGAGTGTTCGCACGGACGTGAAAACGCTAGGCGGTAGAAATGTGTCAAAATGGAACGTATGGGATTGTATGAAGCCGTTCATACGGAGGCGTTTTTCGACTTGGCGTATTTCTCTACGCGCACTGTTCCATTTTGGGCATTGGGCGTTAGCGTAAAAATAAAATGCAACATATGGAACTCCATACAAGTGTTCGCACGAGCGTAGGAGAAATCACGCGTTACGCTACACTACTTTCCAAAATTATTTAGACCATCCAATAATAAACATTTTAAAAAAATCTGAGAATGAAAAAATATCGGTAGACTTTAAGCACTATATATAATGCGTGTTTTCTAGTCAAATGACATTAGATAACTACTGTAGAAATATTTTTAGTAGTTATTCTATATTTTACTTGTTTTAATTTCACAATAGCTAAATTAAAACAAAATTGCAGCTTCAAAAATGAACATCATACAAACTAGGAAACATAATAAATTGTCTTTATAAAATGATTTTTTTTTGGGAATGTAGTCAAAATGTGGATGGACAAATATTTTTTGGAGCCTAGTGTAATTGTTTTAACGCTCAACGCGCTGTCAGCCGTTCGCACGGACGTGAAAACGCTGGGCGATAAATAATGTGTCAAAATGGAACGTATGGGATTCTATGAAGCCGTTCATACGGAGGCGTTTTTCGACTTGGCGTATCTTGGTACGCCGCGATAAATTTTATTGGTCCATTTTAATAAAAATACGCCGCGTTTGGCTGTCGAACATGTTTGTTTTGTGTTTACACCGATCAAAACAAGTTTGCGATCACTAGCTATAAAAATTGATCTGTTTTGTAACATGTAAAAAATGTATGTAATGTCTTATAGGAAATTAAACCACATTTTTTTCTTAAAGTAAAGCAATAATATGTTATACTTGATAAGTTACATTGAAAAACATATTAACTAGTGCTAGGGATCGCAAACTTTTAACAAGTGTACATATTGTACTATCAGAGCTCTGTCGTGGGTTGTAGATCCCAAAGTTCTAAGTATAGCGGGGGGCAAAAGATGATCACCAATAAGATTACTAATTATGTTATTGGATTGAATATACCATGTTATAAAGACTAGGCTACCTATAACATTGCATTTAAAGTCCTGTTACATCCGGTGCAGTAGTTTCGGAGATTATCCATAACATACACGGACTTTCGGACACA
The DNA here is from genome assembly GCA_029286645.1 of Papilio protenor. Taxonomy (NCBI): domain Eukaryota; kingdom Metazoa; phylum Arthropoda; class Insecta; order Lepidoptera; family Papilionidae; genus Papilio; species Papilio protenor. Next base: position 6,961,251 of record JAGSMZ010000011.1, read on the forward strand.
TTGATTTCTTGTCCTAGTAATTAACGCAATAAATACATTCAATACGAAACACGATTTTTATAATACTTTTCGTTTTATACGAATTAACAAAAGGAGCTTATTATAACTTTGGCAGACGTTCTATGACAATCAGTAATTGTTGTATGGGAGTTAGGATTTTATTTAACGGGACAGAAAAATATGTGGCAGCAGAACTTATAATGCTCAGCTACAATAAAAATTATCTTTTACGAATTTCGTTAATATTTCGATCATTAAACTATAGACTGACAAGGATGATATCAGGGGAGTGACAGGGGCAAACTATATCATTGAATAAAAATGTCCTATAGACAGTGGCGCAATCTCGTGGAGTGGAGAGGGCGACTTAACTTTGTAACCGGTCAGTTATAGTTTATCTAAATAAGATTAGATTAGTTTGATAATTGACGCATATGAAGTATCGAATTAAATTTGTATGAAGGAAAATACCGTACTTAATAGACAGGTATCGTAGTGTCGAAACAAACACGCATAGCGAACAATTATGAACTATCGATATTCGGTTTAAATAAAATTTATCGAACTTAACTAAAATTATTATTTTCTTATTAACTAATTTAGAGGACAATTCTAGTATTGATTATAGTGTAGAGAATTTAGCGATGACAATAATAATAGCGAAATCCAATTCGATTACGTACGGCTGTAGTAGTAATAAATATTTATTTACTCTCATTATTTGTAATAGTTCTGCAGGTAATTATTAATTTGAGAAAACAGTGATTTTTTTAAATTCTTAAGTTATAACTATGAATCTATCGATTTCAACTTCTATAAGAATAAAAGCTAAAATCGATAAGATTCATGACTGATTTTACACAACCCATCCCTACTAAATTTCAAATGAATTGTCAAACTAATCCATCTTATTTAGACAAACTATAAATAGCTACCATACTCTTTACTGCTTTGACATGATAATGTCACATGTCAAAATTAATTAAATAAATGATGTAAATGAAACTAAAATGTCAGAAATTTTCTGATCGTATTTTCCTCTTTTCTATTAACTTGGTGTGTTTTTGGACCCTGATAATATAATAATTATCTCACTGTTATTTGGATATTTATCACGGACTCTGCCTTATATTCCTTACGCAACCAATGAATGTCATGGTGATAGCGTGACGTCGTTGCGGTGTATTTTGTGTACTTTTCATGTTATTAAATTAAAAACACGTATTGTATATGTTTTTAAAATAATAAATACAGTGACTTGAAATAATTTTGCTAACAGTTGTTTTATTACATATTCGTTTCAAATTTAAGCGACCCAACCCCTAGCTGTAATATGTTTTATCCAACTGGAACCATCGCTTTCATGAAATTAACTCGACAAAAATTTTAATACTTTAACATACATAACTAAATTAAGTACCTAAATTGACCTCTGCAAATAAAAATAAAGTTTATCTTATAGTTTGTCTAAATAAGGATGATTAGTTTGGCAATTAACTTGAATTTTTTTTAGGGATTGGTGGTATAAAATCAAAGAGATTAAAAATATATATAGAGTAGGCATAGTTTACACTTCACTTGAACATTTACAAAGGTGCCACAATAAATGTTGTCCCACAGGACAATTAAGTAGAACAAAGAATACCTAACACTAAAAAAAAATTGCGTGTTCTCTGAATATATTACGAGTTTTACGGTAATAAATATTTCCTTATCTGGTGTACAGTGTACTAGTATGAACGAACACAATTTATGTTAAATAAACGGTGAACATTTAGTCTAGAATGTAACAAAGTGTTAATATTTTATGCAACGGGTCCTTGTGAATACTGAAATATTTGTCCTGCCTTTACCTATCCGCATTTGGTGACCCTAATCACAAAGTAAACTTCAATCTCATTGAAAGGCCGGAACAGCGCTTTCTGTAATGAACACAGCGCGCCAAATTCCACTTAACAATTAAAACTGTTTCGCGTTTCCATACCATTCTGTGAAGCATCTGTTAATTTACAATAACATATGAACACGAACTATTATTTCTAGTCAATTTGGTAATTCTGTCACAATACGGACAAAAGTAAAAAATTCATATGTCATGTCGGTCTTAAAAAAATAATCTAAAAATTTCAGTATCACTTGAACATTTACAAAGGTGCCACAATAAATGTTGTCCCACAGGACAAATAATTAAGTAGAACAAAGAATACCTAACACTAAAAAAAAATTGCGTGTTCTCTGAATATATTACGAGTTTTACGGTAATAAATATTTCCTTATCTGGTGTACAGTGTACTAGTATGAACGAACACAATTTATGTTAAATAAACGGTGACCATTTAGTCTAGAATATAACAAAGGGTTAATATTTTATGCAACGGGTCCTTGTGAATACTGAAATATTTGTCCTGCCTTTACCTATTCGCATTTGGTGACCCTAATCACAAAGTAAACTTCAATCTCATTGAAAGGCCGGAACAGCGCTTTCTGTAATGAACACAGCGCGCCAAATTCCACTTAACAATTAAAACTGTTTCGCGTTTCCATACCATTCTGTGAAGCATCTGTTAATTTACAATAACATATGAACACGAACTATAATATTATTATATTTCTAGTCAATTTGGTAATTCTGTTACAATACGGACAAAAGTAGAAGCTTCATATTTCTTGTCGGTCTTAAAAAAATAATGTAAAAATATCAGTATCACTTGAACATTTACAAAGGTGCCACAATAAATGTTGTCCCACAGGACAAATAATTAAGTAGAACAAAGAATACCTAACACTAAAAAAAAATGCGTGTTCTGAATATATTACGAGTTTTACGGTAATAAATATTTCCTTATCTGGTGTACAGTGTACTAGTATGAACGAACACAATTTATGTTAAACAAACGGTGACCATTTAGTCTAGAATATAACAAAGGGTTAATATTTTATGCAACGGGTCCTTGTGAATACTGAAATATTTGTCCTGCCTTTACCTATCCGCATTTGGTGACCCTAATCACAAAGTAAACTTCAATCTCATTGAAAGGCCGGAACAGCGCTTTCTGTAATGAACACAGCGCGCCAAATTCCACTTAACAATTAAAACTGTTTCGCGTTTCCATACCATTCTGTGAAGCATCTGTTAAATTTACAATAATGTATTAATACAAAATTTCCACTATTTCATTGAACGTTATTGTAAATTTACAGAGAACATATTCAGCGAATGAGGTACCACAGCGGGCTTTCTACCCCTGACTACTAACCGCATTGATTAATTCATTCGTTTGTTTTTAATAATAGAGAATGCTTCCGAAACACCAACTATATTGCGAATTCTATCAAGGATCGTTACCCTTTGTGCTAAATTGCATTTATAAAAGTCATAGAAACCATTCAATAAAATTTTGTAATCGCCGATCGTAAACTTCTGCTAACTTTAGTATAGAACAAACGAGTTTATTCAATAAAACTTTAAGCATTCGTTAAAGAAGTTTGATTTTAATATTCTAAAACGCGCGGGGAAGTTTTCTCTAACGTTACTCTGTTGCGGCTTGCTCAAACTTACAGGGTACAACTTTGTTTGGTTAGTTCTGAGCGTCAGAATATTCCGTAACCCTGTTATTTTGGGTATTTCCACGTACAGGTTATTGCACTACATTGTTACGTACAATTTTCAATGCTAATAAAGCTTTACAAGAAACATCTTTCTTATGTAAGATGCGTACAGTTTTTTTTTAAATTTGCAATTTGAGAAGACCTGGATATCTTCGTTGTTCTGCACCTCACTCATCACTCGTCCACCGCCTCTTTTCTTATTTTTCTGCTTTACATAAGAACTAAAAGGTTACTTTGAAAAATAAGACTTACTTTTTCACGAGTATTTTCCCCGACTTGTCTGCTTTAAGTACTATCTTCGTATGCAGCTTCTCTAAAAACTTGATAGTAGGGTTGTTGAGCTGGTTCAGATTGTACGCGAGACTGAACAGTTCCTCCGTCCACATCTGACGACAAAATATTATATATTATTACAATCAGTATTTAACATAATTGGAGCAGAGCCAAGGGAAATTGGCAAAAAAATTCTCTACAATTTACTCTCGCGCGATTTCAATGCGTTTGCATTTAAATTGTTGCTCGGAAATTCCCACTTCAAATAGACCGGATTGAGCGATCATTGCATAATTTTCATTCATGATTTACAGATAAATCACTATTACGACACGAATCGATATACTGGTAAGCAAACAGTGTAACGATAATGATTGCTTTATGCAATATTTTTAACATTTACGAGCCAATAAGCCTATAGAAAAGCTTAGTAATAGCATACAAAGACTATAGCATACTAGACATCACTCATCAAGAAGTTCTAAGTTCACGGACCTTTTATTGGGTGCAATCCAAATGTTTTATAGGTAAAATATGTATTTTGCTAAACAGAAATGGCTACTGGCACATGTAAGTCTATAACATCCTTATCATGAAACAAATCGGCCATCATTTGACCGGGTATAGCGCATAAATTTAATATCAGTTGCACAAGTAGTCCAAGATTAGAAAATCAGATGACCGTTATTTATATTACAGTGATCTAAACAAAGTCCTTGAACATATGAACGTAATATGACGTCGACAATGAAAAATACTTTGACACAATTATATGTCGAATGAATATGAAAAAGCGTTTGGCCTTTTGATTTATTTGTTAATCCTAAGATGCATAAGCACGTATATAAAATAAATCCAAATCTATACCAATGTTATAAAGAGGAAAGATTGTATTTTTGTATATATTGAAATAACTCAAAAACTACTGGACCGATTTCAAAAATTCTTGCACCATTAAAAAGCTATGTTACCACTGAGTTAGGCTATATTTATTATTATTTTTTAATTTCACGCGGGCGAAGTCGCGCGCAACAGCTATGATAAATAAAATGAATCATATATTACACATACGATATTAATTACATCGAAACTATCAAGTTTTATCTCTCCTAATACATTTATTAGTCAAAGTTCATTACAATATCTTATGTGCCTGTGCTGTGAAGCCAATAATGGTTTTGTCTACCTATCGAAACGGTAAAAAATGCTAACTTTCATAAAAGAGTTCACTTAACCGTGATTTGTATTAGAGTCCATTACCCGCTTCTAGCTGGCAGACAGTTCAAAGGAGTAGTAATAGCCTCGTAAACAACTATTGATTTTGTAAAAGCGAAGTATTCCCAAACGGCGGCAAGGCCCCGAAGGCAATAACAAAACATAATGACAGCTTGTATACATTTGCTTTGTCGTAAACTTATAAACTATCCGAAATACAAGTCCCAAACTTGTTAACGATCGCAAAGGAGAATCCTTAAAGGAAATCTAACAAACTTGATTTACTGGAAATCCCTTTTATTTGTGTCATCTGAATTTACTTTGAGACTGGATACAAAATAGGAATAACAGCAATTTCTCCAACTGATTGATAATTTAAAAGGTTTTCTGGATTCATATAATTCTATGATAAGCCATGGAGAAACTTCGTCTAGTCTATTCTTTCCCTTTCTCCGTTATATTTCACGGGAAAGATAAAACTAAATGTTAGCAATCCAAAAATATTCAAAACCTTTTACTGACATGCACAATTTTTTATGTAATGCTATGAATATTTTAAATTGTCATATTCTTAATTGTACCTCTTCTATGAAACCACTGTTTGAATTGAAGGGTTTAGTAAATTTATCGTCCACAAACCAATCAAATAGTTGTCATAATGTCTCACAAACCAATATCTCCAAGTTCGTGTAACTTGGTCATATTACTAGAATATTCAAATTCTCAACTACTAGTTAAGTGGAGTTTATAATGAGGTCGTTATAAATGAATGCTTTCAAATATTCAGAACTGAAGCTGTACAGAAACTTACCACAAAACTTTGAAGTAAACTCTATCGTACAAAAGATTTAGGTATGAGGCAATTTTATTGGATAAGTTAGAAGTATTGGTAATTGAAGAATTTTAGCAAAAAAAATATCTTACATACTGGCAATTTTACAACTAATAACTGTTTGTTAAAAGCAACATTTGCTGTTTCAATATACTATTACTAGCTGTTCGCGTGCGGATTCATCCGCGTGAAATTATAAAAACTTTATTTTATTGTTTACATAATTTGTCAAATTATCAATAGCAAATCTCAAAATGACACATGACATGACAAACCTTAGCAATCTTTTTTTATTGATGTTGGCAGCAACTTATGGTCTCTTTCCCACATTAGGGTTTTTATCAAAAATATTTACCCCCTAAGTTTAATGGCGTGAAAATATATAGCCTAAAGCATGACGTAAGAGTAGGGTTTTTTATTAAAAAGAGAATTATTCAAAAATATGCTGTAATTACTGACATCTTAGGCAACAAAGAAGTGTGTGTTTACGCTTTATTATAACAGTATAGATAGATAGATAGATAGTATAGAAGTATAGATAGAAGATGAAAAAGTATATTTAATCATAAGGGGAGTAACAGTCCATAAGACTGTATAAGTAAGTAAAATCAAGAAGGATGTACAACAGGTGTTGAACATTGTAAGATTTTTATTATGAAAGATGGCAAAAACGGAGTAGCATTTTATATGATTTTTATCCTTTACCTGTGCGATATCCCTCCTCGTACAGCAGAAGTTAACAAAGGTGACATTAACGAAGTCTGCGCCGTAGCAGACAGACACCGTCTTCTCTTCCAACGACCCCTGGGATCCGATCAACACCACATTCCGTATCTTCTGATCCTGGACAGAAGAAAAACTGACATCAATATAAAAGCTACTAATTCAAAAGAAACTAAGAAAAAAGTAATAGTGCAGGTGAAAGTTTTATTACAAATACAGAAATCGTTTAAACAACTTTTTAATTATTATGAGCAAAACTGTAGAACCCGGATGAACATCTATCAAAAGACTTTTGCTATTATGACTGAATATTTTTTGACTCTTCCCTGTTATTTTAACCGATTTTTACTTTCATAAATAAAAGTAGGAACAGTTGTATTAATCTTTCACGGATTTATAAAACTGAATAAAGTACGAACAAAGTCGGAGCTAATATTTCACAAACTATGTGCGTAAAAGAAAAAATGATTAATGACAGGTCAGCTGCGCTTGTAAAGGCCTATTCAGGAAAAGCCGCCACAATGTTAGCGATATTTAGCTATAAAATAAATGGAAAACCCCACGAAGCCAACTAATGACAGACCATTTTCATTGAATTTTATGTCTATTCTTTATTAAAGCCTTTGAGCATTTTTATTGTTTACTTGTCATGTATTAAATAGATTGCTACATATAATAAGTGTAAGATTTCTGATCTGCAGCCAAAAACTTGACAGCTCGTTTATTGTATGTCTAAAACGTTTAATGTTTATGGAGAAAGACTTTGAACCTTTCCATGTATCATTTTCAACATCTAAAGTACGATCATATTTTACTTTAAAACTTTTTCTAATATAACAAAACTTGAAATAAAAAAAAATTTCACCAAAGTAACTGCAACAGTATATTTTTAAAATATATAAGAAATATGAATCGAACAAGTACGCCATGAAAATACAATTCTTCACTCGACATCGCTCCGTGTCCGGGGAAGCGGAAAAAGAAAAACAGCCCCATTCAATACTAGAGGTATTCTCATATATTGTTACGTTCACTTCGACTGCCTTGTGGAAAACTATTACAATGATTGACTGCTAGCTCGCTGACACAAAACATTCACATTTATTTTTACTGCTTTCGGAAAACTTAGCCATACAAGAAACACGCCTATGTTATGAACATTATATACTTAATTCCAACAATCAAATCAAAAAGCATTTTCTGTCTTTGGATATATTTGCCATATTTATAAAATATGTGCCAAAACTAATATAGCAAGTTGGCGAGGATCACACAAGGTCACCTTTTACTATCTTCTTTTTATAAGCCTTATCTATTATTCTAAGCTCATTGATGAGAAAAATTAATACTCGTACACTTAGTTAACTGAAGTAAATCAGTAACTATTGAGTTAAGATAAAAGAGTTGACAGGAAAAGCCAACGCAGCGTCGTAATTGCACAAATAAACTTGTTCAATTCACAAAATTCAGTATAGTCTTCAAGAGTAGGGTGAATCGGCACTTATTGAGCTAGCGCGCTCTATCCTTCGGCAGCGTCTTCACTTAACTTAGGTGGAGTCGAGGTCAAGCGCTGGTTTATTTACGTTAAAAAAAAAAAAAAAAAAAAAAAAGTCGCGAAATTACAAGATTTATAATAAAATAATGAATAAGGTTCCAAAGACCCTTTCTTAATTCCTCCTACCTTATACCTTTATTACATTTCTTCTGATACATAAATGAATATAATTTAGACATTATACCTATTCATTTACAAAGCAGCTAAATTTGAATGTAAAACGATAGAGGAATACCGAGTGCAATTTGTAGAGGCTTATAGTTCAATCCGGGTCGCGAACCGCACGCACTAGCTAACTCTAATCGCTTCAGCCATTACGCTCGGTGGAAGCAAATTGTTTATAGCTTTACACTACGCCTGTTACATGCATAACTGGCGAATATTAAATTTATAACGGTCCACATTGACAACATATTGCTATCCCTTTTCATTTACTCTAACAAAACAGAGACCGTAATGTTTTGTGTCGAATTCTACTGTAACTTCAACGTCATAAACTTTACTTCTAGAAACATGAAGACAAGTTAAACAAGCAAGAGTCTAAAGTACTGCATAAATGAATAATTCTAAAAGTGTAAATAAATTAATGACTTCCTTAACATGGATTACGATCGAAACATGCTATCTTTGTTTTTTATTTAGATAATAACAAGGACGACGTTGGTTTCGCACAGGTGTTTCGGCGTTAAACTCGCCGTTATATTGTACACAACCGTCCAATTATGTTTTTAATTACAACAAGATCCGAAAACAAACTGTTATTTTTTGAATATCAACCAATTATTTTTTCACGAAGAGATGAGCAAATTTAATTGAAGATATAACAAAATTAAAAATAGATTATTGTAAAACCCTAAAGCTGTAAATATCCTTGTATCTCAAAAGGAAAGGAATAAACAGTTTTGACTACCGCAGTTTTTAGGATTTGGGACAATCAATAGCTAGAAGCTTGACTACTCTCATTCCCTTAAAAATTGACAATAAAATAAATACATTTTTTTAAAATCACACGAATTTCATCAACTAATTCACACCAGCAATCATATATCTAACCTCACAGCAGCTAGATTTGCAGATCTATAAACGCATATAGGTATATAGGTCAGTGGATCGATTTTGCTATATTCGTGAAAACGATGCAATTCACAGATTCAGATACAATATGTTACAGAAGATCGTCTGGTTAATAAATGCATCCAATACCTATATCGTACCTACATACCTATCTTTCGTTACCTTGTAAGTCATAGACCACAGAGTTTCAAATCAGAAACTATATAAACTTAACCTATAATATATTTCTACTATAATAATGTTCAATACGTTATTACAAGCATATATTCCCTACCAATACTGTCGTAGTCATTATTGTAAGTTGATTTGCCATACATTTGCTATTGTTTCATTATACTAATTGTTATTCTTTCTTCATTCATCAATTCAAACAGTGTTACAAACTGTTACATTAATTACAGCAAATATTCAACGATACGTCTATACCTGGGATTTCGAAAGTTTAACGCTGGCAGGAAATAACATAAAAGGTTCACGAGTTAAGAATGTCATCATCACCAGCTTACTATACGTACCCACTGATGGGCTCCGAGCCTACACTAAGTTAGGGGTGACTAAACCATAGTCAACCACGCTGGCCCACTGCATGTTAGTTGACTTCACACATATCTTTGAATTTCTTCTCCGATACATGCAGGTTGCATCGATGTTTTTCTTCACCGTAAGAACGTCGGGTAAATTATGTACATATGATATTTGTAATTCGAAAATCACATTTGTACATGGTGGGATTCGAACCCAAGATCTGTAGATTACAAGTCCAGTGCTTAAACCCCTGAGCCACCGTCGCTCATGTGAATAAATGTAGTTCACAAAAATAAGTAAACTTGAAAGAAATTTAGACGAAAAAGTTGGGTAACTCTGGTCGATACATTGCACTTGGAACAGAACAATAAGGTATCTTACTAAATAAAGTCGAGGTGGCGGGTATCGTACGGTGACCCACTTCCAACGTAAGAGGTCGCCAGGGCGCGGCGGGTGAATTAAAAATCCGCAAACATTCTTAAATCATCTCGACAGGGTTCCATTAGTTGATTAATTCGCCAGACGACGGCGAACAGATTAAGGAAAGTAATCAATTTAAAAACAAGGAGCCAAGACGTTATAATAAACTACATTAATAACTTACGGGGTATAAGTGCTAAGTATTCAGCGATTAAGAATTTATTCAAATTTCATGCAATAGTCCTATACCGTAGTACACAGTAGTATTCAGGGATTTAATAATACTTCCATGTTAAACATGAAATAAAGAGGATAATCATATACCTGTCTTTCATTCTGTTTGCTCCCTTTTTTTCGTCTTAAGTTTTACATTTCCATAATGTTTAAATATTGCAATAAATTTTCATTACATCACAAACTTGCCAAATTGAAATTACGAGTAGTAAAAGTGAAAGAGTCCAAAAAAAATTAATGTTCCTTTGCATATAGGTAATATAATTTTGTATCGTATACATGGAAAAGTTCTTACGAAAAGAACATAACGTTTTATATATCAATTTACCAAAACAGCATTTACCTTCAGACCTAAAGTGGGTAAGTTATTAGGGCGTTATAATGTAAATATTGTTGAGGGAAAATCGATGTGCGATAAAACATTTATGAGACGACGAAGCTTTATTCAAAGCCGTTATCTTTTTGTTAGTATCAAATATCCACAGATACATTTCCGCGTCAGGTTTATGGAAATATCACAAGTGATTATGCGTATCAATTACCTATAAGTGGATGTATTAAAAAACACTCTTATGTGTATTCTATTATATTAAAAATACACATTATAACATGTTCTTTTAATTTGGTTTTATAAAAATAACAAATGTACCGATAAAATAATTAATGTAAACTTCTTCAGCCTTGAACGGCTATTTCCAAGAAAGACGTGTAATTGCCTTTTCGTCCTAAAGTAAATTAAAGGCTGTCTCTTTTATTTCTTTCTTTATTGTATATAATAACAGTCCTCCAGAAGAGGGCTTGCGACAGATGCGTCATCTTACAAAAGCTACAGAAAATAAAAGGACGCAAAGCAAAGAAATTTAAATAGCAACATTTGATTGAATATATTTTCATAGAGAAACTTTACCTCGCATCTTTGAGTATTTAACTTTTTCTAAAAGAACTTGGCTGTATAAACTACGCACTAAATACCGCAGGCACTGAAAACTTTAGCATAATATTATGTCAGAAAGCAACTGGTCTTGTTATCTAAAATTATACCATTCCTGTCTTCGCAAACTTCCTCCCCATAATTTCCATCTTACGTTTAAATGGGCAAATTAAAAATTAAAACTTAAAATCTGAAAACCTGAATAAGAAATTAAACAACATCAAAATTTAAAAAACTGCTCTACGTGTTTCAAATACCAACTCTTCTTTAGTAAAGGTAAAACTTTCTGTTTTCTAGTTTACAATTCCAATTACGGTATGCTATTGCGGAAGCCTAAAACATAAAAAAATAACATGCAAAAGCCTATAAACGGAAGCATCTCTATACGAATATTTAACAGAGCACTATAAAGGCTTGGCTTTTATAGCGGCCAGTGGCAGGCGCATGTAATAAAAAAGCACTAAGCTATAGGTGTTTGTTGTCTGACGCCACACCAATACTACGAGGTCTAATGCATTTCTGCATGACTCATGCGAAATTCCCAAACACATACAATAAATCAAATGTACTGGAGTGTTATTGATTTTACAACCAAGCCGACAAGTTTACCGCTTATATGTATACTTTTCTGCTAAACTGAATACTTCATACGCATATTATTAATGCAAAAGTTTGGATGGATATGTCACTAAGTATTTCCAAATCGACTTAACGGATCATAATTAAATTTGATGTAGGATATGATGTTTAAGAACACATAGGCTACTTCCAAGATATTTTTTAAAAACCCATGGGGACGAAATCGTGGCAAAAACTAATCACAAATAGTCTTGTTATCGTTCATCAGATGGTGAAATTTAAAAGTCTTTCCTAAGCCAATAGACATGTTTTATTGAAATATTATGAAATTTTGCTTATAAACAAATATTTGTTAGCTCACATTTCCATCGTGTCAAGTTCCATTACACTCTATAATATCTGTTTATAACACGAAACGATATAATTAAGCAAAGTGCTCTTTCGCGGGTTTAAAGTCACTTGTGGCATAATTATCTTTTTGTTGCCACTCGTTTATAGCTGTGGCGAAATTAAAATGAATTGTGTACCTAACAATTGAGGTACAATATCATGAGGTTCAGAATTAAAATGTAATTTTTTATAGAAAATTGCGAACAAGGAGCAAGAGACAAAGATCTATTTTGTAACAACCATTTTATAAGAAAACACTTAGAATAATTAGATCGGCAGATTAAATAAAGACCTCATATTAATGAATTGCCATCAAGCTGAGTGTAACATTAGGGAATATCTTTGTGAAACAGTAAATTACCGCTGTTATGTGCCAAGTGATTACTACAGGTAAGCCGAGAGAGACCCAATTAATTACTAACAAGGCATACCTTCTCCTTTCAGGAGTATAATGTTACCATAGTTAAAATGCCTTCTGTAGTCACAACCAACTATAATTACAACCAGTGCTCTATACATTATTACTTGTTTATGTTAATAATTATAAAGACGATAAATGTTATATTTGTTAAAATTGTAATTATGTCATCGAATTTAAAAAAGGAATTATTATTAAAAAATATGAAAACGCTAAACAAAATAGAGACACAGATATGATGAAACTAAAGGCTGTAAGTATTCATTGTAAATTCAATTTCTAAAACATACAAACGCAATCATCTTTGAAAATATTTGTTAACAATGAACCTTCGTAAATACATTTCTTTATTCTGCTTAAATTACATCAGAAAAAAAGATAGAACAAAGAATAGAACTTGAAATCTATGTGGGATAGAAATGTAGAGCACTTACAAATAAAATATTCCAATGAAAATCAAAAACAACTCAAACATTACAAAAAGTATGTTTAGATGGAGACAGTCAGCCGTGAGAGTGTGGAAATAAAACAAGCATCATTAGCAAAGCAAAATCTAATATTGAATTTACTATGTGGTCGTTATATGCCAATAATATTTTAATAATGAGCCGCACGTCAAAAGAAAATTCGACGAAAGTTAATCTTACAGAAATGTGGCGGAACTTTTATATTTCTAGCTTCATTAAATTCTACGAAAGAGTTTTCTGGGTACATACTATAAATATTTTCTTTTATGTTATTATAGCCCGCTGTGATTTTTACAGAAGTAAAGAAGAAAAAGTCGAAAATACTTTCAGAATAATAATTAGAAAAGCAAAGCGCCAGTGGTGGAGAAATTGAGAAGCAAAAGATTAGCGTGGTATGGACATGTTATGCGACGAGACGATGGGGACATAAACCAGAAAGTGTTAAGAATGAATGTGGATGACTACAAAGGAAGAGGAAGACCGAAGAAAGTATGGATGGATTGTGTGAAAGAGGATATGCTTAAGAAAGGAGTGGATTCAGATATGACGGCTGATAGAGACGTATAGAAGAGCAGCACATACTGTGCCGACCCTCCATAAGGGATAAGGGCAAGTTGATGATGATGATGATGAATTAGAAAAGCAAAGACTATACCGAGAAAACTGTAAATACTGTTATGACAATAGCTTAACCAAACAAAAGTGTTGAGGAAAATGTCAAACAGGGCACAACTAAATTCATTGACGTCACCAACAAAGCTGAAACGCTATTCAATGTAATAGAGTCAATTGTATTATCATCTAATCAACTAAATTGGAAGCTATCCCAACAGATGTATAACAATAAGTTACCAAAGAACCAGTCAATAAACATAAAGAGGTCGTGACAGCTGTACATTGTCGGGAGCTGAATCCAGAATGGCGTCATCACTAGACGATTCAGCCAGTGCTTATTTAGATGCTACAATAACATTTTTCGGGCACCGGGGCAAGTGGCGAGAGACAATTCAATTTATAGTCCATGTCGACAGTCACGACAAATTGGCTCCGAGCTAGATGATATCATTGTATTACAAATGGACGTGATTTTTAGCCTTATTAGATTAAATCACTACAAAGGCCAACTGAGGAGTCAATTAAGAGAATTATACGACCCATTTATATCCCTAATACTGTTACACCATTTGTTATGTCAATGATTGCTTAATCTAAGGATAGGCAAAAGCTTAACAATATCTAATGCTTTTTACAAATTACTTATTGTGAGAAAGACAGTACGAACTACAGACATCTGTCAAATCAGATAATAATAACACTTATTATATTATGTAGAACTTTAACTACCTTGGCAAAAAGCACCATAATTTCAATTGCAAGTAATATTCTATTCCATAGTTACGTAAAACAGTAACTGAAGAAGGTACGATCTTATTTCACTCCAGCACAAAAAAAACTCATTTCGCACAGAATGAGGAAAAACTTGAGCATTTTTAAGCGAATGAAAAAAAACGGTCATTCGAAGCAACAGGCCTTGTGTTTCAGAGCTACGTTCTGTATAAAAGTGTCAAACAATAAGGCGAAGTGCATTTGAGCGGTCTACAAAACCGCTACGGGAATGATCACGGGTATTTTTTGTCCCTACCGCCATGTCGCCGGTATGAACGATCTAAAAACTTGCGATAACTTTATTTCCAGTATTCTATCCATTTTATTTATGGCAGTTTTACGATCAACGATTTTGCGTAACTGCCTAATATTTGATTGAATCTGTTTTCGGTGGTTATTTAAACTAAAAACTACTTTATAAATGTTACCAATAGGCGGAATAATATTTCCTTTCTCCTTTTTACCGTTACGATGTTCTCTATTGTTAACGTGTAACATTACAGCTAATTTTGGTTACACTATGCTATTCCGTTCTATTTCAGAGCTCTCAACGGTATCAGATTTCCAAGCACTCTTCCAGCTTGCTAATTAAGCTATTCTCACAACACAAGCTTATCAGATTTCACGCTGCGTGTTATCCCGCTTATTACATTAGCTTAAAAGCATAGTAAAATATTCATGTTCCTATAAAATAATGGTATTTATCAAATAACTTAAGGCTGTTAAACTTAACAATTTTCAATAATCAAGGTTGGAAGAATCTTTGTTTCAAAACTTCATTTTGGATTGTCTATAAAAGTATTTCATGACTTGTATTATTTTTATGCTTTCGTGAATATAAAAGAAACTTAACAAGATTCATACTTTTACTGCTATACTTAGCAATAGTTTCTTAACCCATAATGTAGATTTCTCGTACTAAAACTACACTAAGGTTAGTGCTACCTGAGTACCAGTAAGATGTCTGATTGCAACCGGTGATGTTCATACGCGTTTTTCATTAATAGAAAGTTTATAAAGTAATGGCCGAAAGTATAAGTCAGGTAGTGATAGTGTAAAGGGGTGTACATTAATACCGTTTGTACCCTCTACCCCGATACCCCATGTAACCAGTGAGGGTGCGGGCGTGTACCCTCTTCAATAGTGACTGACGGCCCTCGGGAGCGTAGATAACAGCAGACCTGATAAATACATAATGTGATCCTTCCTAAAATTACCGCAGTAATTGCTTGTGCTGATTTTATCAATTCTAGTCTATACTAATATTATAAAGAGGAAAGATTTGTATTTTTTTATAAGAAAAGGAGGCAAACGAGCGGCGGGAACACAGAGGTGGTCACATTTTGGTATGTTTTAACCACCATTAAAAAGCTACGTTATCGCCGAGTAACAGTATTTTTAAATAATTTAATTTTTAAATTTCACGTGGACGAAGTCACGAGCAACAGCTAGTATCTATACTATACTATATTATAATAAAGCGTAAACACACACTTTTTTGTTGCCTAAGATGTCAGCAATTACAGCATGTTTTTAAATAATTCTTTTGTTAATAAAAAGCCCTACACTTACCTTACGCTTTAGGCTATATATTTTCACGTCATTAAACTTAGGGGTAAATAATTTGGATAAAAACTCTAATGTGGGAAAGAGACCATAAGTTGCTGCCAACATCAAGGAATCAAGGTTGCCATGGTTTAACATCATGTCAAGTCATTTTGACGCTTGCAATTGATAATTTGACAAATGTAAACAATAAAATGATTTTTTTATAATTTTATGCGGATGAAGTCGCATGGGAACAGCTATAATTTATACGAGTTAAAACTCGTACGTTCTGTAGTATGGATATAAACAGTGATGGTTAACGAAAGTAATATTTTTTTATTATTTTACCAACAGATAATTATAGTCTCTTTAATTACAGAGTAACTTACATTTTCATATACACGTTATAAAAAACTAAACATAAATGTTATTTTTATAACAATACAAAACTGACAAAACAATCATTGCTTTAACATTATTGTTATATCGTTTAGACATAACAAAATATGTAGTATTTGTATTCAAAACGATATTAGAAGGGTGAATGGATATTTATTAAATTAGCGCGTACCATCCGCCGACCACGTTACCACTTAACTATAGGTGGGATCGTGGTCAAGCGCCGATTTTAAAAATCATAAAAAAAAACTAGCAATTTAAAACTAGTGTCCGTAGTTAAAAATCAGGGGTAAAATAAAAATTACACGATGTCATTAATTCCATTGTATTTGCTATACAATAAAAATAGGTACCTGGGAAGCCCCTAGCCCATTTCACTGGATCGTGTAATTCCGCCTTTATATTAGGGTACATCTATACATACAATAAAATTGGAGTGTCTGTTTGTAATATCAAAAGAAAAATACCAAAATTCGGGGAGATGATATATTTGCTTTGCTGATAACGAAAATCGCATTTAATTTTTTTTTGTCTGTCAGTCTGTCCGCAAGCCGCGTTTGTTCCGAGTAATCTCCGAAACGACTGGACCGATTTCGAACAGACTTTCACTGAAGGGTAGCTGACATAGACGGGCATATTATAGGCTACTTTTTATCTTAATATTGCGTAGACGAAGTCGCGGGCAACAGCTAGTCTTAATTAAAGTAAACGTAGCTTAAAATTTTGTTTATTAACTTTTTACGATAGCGTCTTTAATTATATTTGTTTTAATAGTGAACCCGCGCCTTGTCAAAGTTAATTATACACCGCACTTTTCCGCCGTGTTGTTTTATTTCTCGTCGTCGGTACACTGGCCGTGTTTAAATAGCACTCTCTATTATTAAAACTTTAATGGAATCTATATACATGCATAATAGACTCGGTCACTTCTTCGACCAATAGATAAATTTACATTGACATTAGAGACTTCTGGGCTATAATAAAACACAGTGATATTTGCACAAAATTAATGAGGTTGAAATTTTTTAAAACCAGTACAGGACTGCCAACTGCAGTTGATCGATATTTTAAATCATATTTAGTAGGAAACAAGCTCTTTTTTATCATTTTCTAATATATCCAGTCCTTATAATTTAAATTACATTTTACAAAAATCTGCATTTTAAATGAAAATCTTTAATATAAAATTAAACTTTCATATGAAATGTAAGATCGGGTTTTCCGCTCCAATATCGAAAGTACCCGGTGCCTGGGAAATCAGATAAGTAACTAGCAATCTTTCGCTTTTGAAATTCGCTTATATCAAGATTCAGACGACAGGGGTTTACATTCGACTGGGCAGAAAATAGAATAGAATTGAAAATAAGAAAGATTTTCTAGTAACATTTCATTTATGCGATCGAATAGAAACATGATTATTTTCAAGATAATGCTAACTATACTAAAAATATTAGCTAGATATGAAATTTTACTAAAAATCTATTCTATTCAGTATTTCCAGTATTTAAGCCATTTTCTACAATCATCATCAAGTCACTATATTTCCCCAATGAAGGTTGACTAAGCCAAAATTAACCACGCTGGCTCAGTGCGGGTTGGTTAACTTTACTGTCTGAATATTTTTCGGAGTTACGTGCTGATTACATAACAACATTTTCCTTCCCCGTAAGAACGTCGGATAAATGTACATATAAAATTCATAAAACTAATTTTTACTTGACGGGGATTGAACCTAGACGTATTGATTATGGTCCGGTTTGTCCAAGTGCTTAATAACTGCGTTAACGACGGTTTTAAAATTATCGATAATTTAACTGTAAATAACTACATTGCCAATGTCCAAGCATTTGTTGTTCTCGTTTTCTTTAGAGAAAGAGACAAATTTCACAAACAATCTATATGTAACATTGGAACCCAAAAGCTGTAATCCTTTATGACTTTCATGTGGTAATTTATTCAGAAATTATATTTATCTAGCAATAAATCAGAATTATTACTTCAGAAGTAGCTTCAACCTATTAGTTGGTATAAATCATATTCTAATGGTTCCATATCGAACTAAAAATCTGCCCTCAATTTCTGACCAAAGTTTAGATCGCTTATTGAATAGTTTGCTTAATTTTAGAAAGTTAGTACATTTCAACGCATATATCAAAACACATGCAACTTAGTTGTATGAAATCGATTTACCGCAACCTTAGAGTTATCGCGTCATTTCGGTTGCAATGAACTCACTTCAATCAACCAGCTCTTCGAAACATCTGAACAACCCTTTAATTGAAGCAACGGTGTCTATGAACTTATTTTAAAAAAGTTAGTATCATTAGTAATATGTTTTATTTACGTTAATGGTGAACCGTTTTTGATCTAGCGTTTAACTAGTTACCGACAACGCGGCAGCCAAAAATACAAACTTGTATAATAAAACCAAAACAATTTTATTTAAACTTACTTACAATATTATTCTGCATAACTATATCAATTACATCTTGCCCGTTATACCCTTCTTTTTCTTCTTCTGTTTTTACTATAACTTTTTAATAACAAACCACGCAAGTCTTGGTGGCCAGTATGCAACCTCTTTGGCTGTATTCATACTTCTTGTCAGCCAAAGAGGTTGTTTGCACTGAACAGCTAGTGCTTGTCATATGACTTGATAAATGAAGATTTTATTACTTTAAACGATATGTTACATTAACAAATTATTCATTTAGGTACCATAAAATCCTAGAATAACATTTACGTCCGCAGAAACGTTTTACGTTACAAAGCAAATACTATCCGATATCGTGCCAAATGCTGTTGTGAAACAAATCATGGGCTCGTTTTATGTAAATCGTCTTTTTCGGCAAAGTTGCGGTAAAGCTTTCATTTTCTGCATATTTTACTTAAGTGAAAAGTTACAACATTCAACTTAGCTTTTTGGCATATCGGTCAACAAAACAATTTAATAAACAAAGAAACTAGACATATTAGGACATTTTAATCTTAAAATAATTTGCACACGATATTGTTTTAATTCAAGTATGATCAAACCAAAGAAGCATAAATGCACACTTTCAAATAGTCTGACAAGAACGGAAGATTTGACAAAATCGATCGTTTACATTGCCCTTCCAATTCATTTAATAATATGGGTTAGGTATTTTCTATACCACTTGATATCGTGTTATACAATAAACGTTTCCACAATAAAATTCACCATAATATGAAACTGACAGCAATATCCCGTGTTGGGGGAAAGCGGAAATTAGAAGCCATACAGTAAACCGTATGGATACAAAAAGCTATTCTTAGAATATATGATACTTTTCTAACATGAACAAAATAATCATAACCATTATGTTTAATAATAATAGAAGTGAAGACGGCTCGTTAGAAATATTAAGGTATAAAAGATTTGCATGGTATGCGTATGTAAGTATGGAGGGTAAACTGGTAGAGGAAGGCTTAAAAAGAATTAGATGGATTGCGTGAAAACGAGGAGGCAAACCTGTTGAGCCGACCCTACGGGAGTAGGATAAAGACAGGATGATATGTCTACCAATAATGCTTACGTACAAACGGAAACACCAGTCAAAATTGTATATAATATGCGTCGATTATCTATAATCAAGAAGCATTGGGCACCAATCGTCACGCAATGGGACGCTATTAAAATATAAATACAGGTCAGGGTCAGTCGGAACACAAATAAATTATAGAGTACCCCTTACATTAGCTGTAACCTTTTAGCATTGAAGGCATTTTTACTGTATAAATCTACATTTTAGGAAGTTCTAAAAAACAGCTTTTTTTTTAATTATAACTAGAGCTACCAAAGTAATAAACAGCACTATATTTGATAAATGAAAGCCATTTAAATAAAACATTATTCAAATAACTTCGTATCACCATCATACCTCTTTGCTAAATTTCGTACCTCTTGGATAGATATTTATAGATGTGGTAGACCACTAAATGTTAAGATCCAATATCGAAACAAACCGCAAACAATTAATTCAATCGGAATTTACAGCAAGACGTAACATCGTTGCAAGACCACATTGATTGCTTCGAGTTAGTTACAATTGGATTAATACGTTTACGGCCATTTAATATCCTCAAGACTACACAGATAAATAAGAAATTATAGACTAGAGTATCCAAAGTCTAACGTTCCAGATACCAATAAAATAATGATATAGATCTGCATGAACTTCAAGTCAAAGACTAAGTCAAAATGGTCCTAGAACCAAAAAGATCCAAACTTTGATGTTCTATCCAACTCTAGTTAGTAAACAAAACGAACAAAGGTTATAGATACAGGTTATTAAACAGATTTGAGGTATTTTTGAGTAAAATATGGAATATACTCCATCCGTACATCCGTAGGGAAGAAAGCTACACAAGAAACGAGGGCAGACAAGTCAAAACTCCACGGAGGGTTAAGCATCGAAGTATAATACAAAAATTACGACGTGACGTTTAGAGTGGATCATAAAGATCAAAAAAGCGAGGCGGCGGTGTCCTGAATGATATGTTTATTGACGTCAGGTACTACGCTTTATGTGACACTCTCGATTTATTCCAGCGTCGCACGCGACCAAATGACACACTGTCGGTGCTTTTAAAATAGATCTATAGTTTTGTAACGATGGATCGTAATGTTTCGTCTAGTTATTCGAACAAGACGACCTATTTTCCTCGCTCTAATAACACTCTAATCTCAAATCTGAGATTGCAGCTACGAACTAATAAGGGAATCTGTTAGATGACACATTAATTACGCCCAATCAGTTTAATTCATTAGTTTCGTTGATCTAGTCTTAATTTTGAAAGCTAATAAAGGGTAAACTAATGCAGTAGGTGAGCATTTCCGTTATTTCGTCCGTATCTTGGAAAAGCTTCGCTAAATGCACAGAAGCCTTTTATTGCTTGTAGGGGCGCTACGCCGTGTTTTCGCATAAATTCATCGACTCTACGCCGTAAATTTGTGGCGATATGCCATAATCCAAAATATATCTGCGATAACTTATAATTGGCCTTCAGTTTTTTGTTTGTTTTATTATTTTTTTTGTAAGTTAGCTGTAAGTTATCCATAAATAAATAAAATAAAATAATATACTAACAATCCACCTCGGTGTCTTTCGGAATAATATAATAGATACAAAAAAATGACAAGAACACTCGACAAATGAAGGGCTTCTTATTGATAAAAGAATATTTAAATCGGTTACTATTTTTTACTTCATTCGGAAAAAAAAACATATTTAAACGTTTTTTAATTGGACACATCAATAAATCTTTGTTTACTGAATTGTGTACTAATACTGATATACATTTAATTAATTCGTACATTACTTAAACTGAAATTATTAAAATTTTAATCTAGCAATATATTAACACAAAAACTGATTTAATTTTAATCGACATAACAATCACGTTGTAAAAAATGAAGACCAGTAGTCGT
This sequence comes from Papilio protenor, assembly GCA_029286645.1. Classification (NCBI taxonomy): domain Eukaryota; kingdom Metazoa; phylum Arthropoda; class Insecta; order Lepidoptera; family Papilionidae; genus Papilio; species Papilio protenor. The sequence goes on from JAGSMZ010000011.1 coordinate 6,983,281, forward strand.
TTTTTGTACCTCTTTGCTACTTACCCCATTAAATAATAACAGCCGACCGTTAACCTCGTGTCCAGGGTAAAAAAATGTATTTTTAAATTCAGATATTCTCAAAACACAACATTGTACCCTTATTCAAACAGATTGGACTCTCAACAACTTCGTATCTTTAATTATGTATAATAATAGCAGGGTAAAAGGAAAGGTTCAACCTCGGCGTAGCTCTTGACTACACACTGAGGCCTTAACAAACACAAACAAGATCGAGCTCTCACGTTGAAGTTGTCTAACGCTGACGTATAGGTCACGAAGGCCCTACAAAGCCACTTGACTATCGGCATTGAGAGTGTTAAGACGTTAATGATTGGTTAGTTTCACATTAAGTTAAATGACAATAGAATATTTTATATTTCTTACTAGAGATCTTATTTGTCTATCTGCGATTTGATTAAAGGCGTATTCTCTTTGTACCATGACTAGTATTAAAAAAAAATGAAAAACATAGCCTATGTTACTTAATGGTTACTTAGCTTTTAATGGAGCAAGATTTTTTTTATACCGGCCTAGTAGTTTTTAAATCATTCCAAAACATATAAAATCCAAAAATAAAAATTCTTTCTCTTCATAATATTACTATAAACTAACTACTGCAGACATTAAACAGTTGCTATTGGAATCTTTTAGTAAATTTAAATGACAATTTTTTTCTAAGCACATTTTGAAACTACTGGAATGTCAATAAGTAAAACCCGTTCAAAGCCAGACAGATTATAAAAGTTATAAAAAACAACAACAAATATAAAAATAGACATTACGTTGATTAGACACTACTAACAATAATGGCGTAGTAGGTGTCATAAAGTGACGATAAACATAGCGTGTAAATAATAAAAATCAACGTGGGTGTAAACTATGATAGTACGAGTACATACAGTTTAACGTTGCAATTGTCACAATTACTGCAATATATACTAAACTTTACACTGATTGGATAGTTTAAACAGTAGTCGACTACGTAAAATGCAATCCTAATATACCATCCAACTATCCTGGTATGTCTATACGAAAGTGTACTGTCTGTATGATTGTATATCAAGAGAACCGAGATTACACTACGTTTTGTACAGGTGTTTAGGCACCTTAACCACGGTTACAGGTTAAATTACATATTACAGTAACATCATCATCATCATCATCATCATCATCATTCTTATCCTACTCCCTTAGGGTCGACGCAACAGGTTTTTGTCCTCCGAATAACTCTATCATAAGTCATCTCAGTCATCACTCCCTTTTTGATCATGTCACCTTTCACGCAATCCATCCATCTCTTTCTAGGTCTACCTCTACCGGTGCCCTTCCACACTCATAACTAACGTTCTCCTGGTAACATGCGATTCATCCCTCATAACATGCCTATACCATGCTAACAATTTACTCCTTACCTTCTCTACCACCGGTGCTACTACTACAGTAACATAATTAAAAATCTGATCTGAACACTAAAAGTATTTCTAGTAATTACATCAAATCTCGTTCAAACGCGTTCGGAATGTAAGGACTAGCTCGTTATTTAGGACGATCGTGTTGAATATTAATAAAACTGGATAGAACTTTTCTAAAATTAGTGCATGACCTAAAATCGATAACGTACGAGAAAGCCACTCCGGCCGCTCTTTGTACTAAATACTTTGTTCACGACAATCGAAATCATTTCTCATCAAGTTTACGATCGATTGGCTATTTATTTTCTGTATTAATTATCACCATCTAAAAGCCCGGGAAAGTTACGATATTTTCTTTTGTAACACATTTGTCAAATTATTTTATAGTTTGGGGTTTTGACGCTTTTGCTAGTTTGAAATATTTCAAAGTCAAAAAAGAATCTTCCAGACACTTTTATAGGAGAATTTAAAAAAAATGTCACATCGCAACTTTAATATTTTATTGAAAGCTCATCCATATAATGACCTATGACTTTCTACTTACGAGAAACTTCTGACAGTTTCAAATTGTTTAAACCTTTTGTCAAAGCTTTGACGAGATGAGCTACACTTTGACAAATTGTATTGAATTTTTTTAATGAGATTTTTGTTGGCGAATTTCATTCTTATCTCGCATCGCAACTAAAACTTTTTAACGAACAAAAACTTTGAGTTGCTTCAATATGTTTCTGAACACATATTTTGGGATCGTTAAGAAAACTTGTTTTAACAACGATTCTCTTGTACTTTCGATTCGGTAATATTACTATAAGTTAATTAAAAACCGAAAAACCAGACTGACTGTATGTTTTGACACTAGGGACACCCCACTCTTTAAAAGCCGTTCAGTATGTACAATATTTCTATTATATTATAAAAATAACGGTTATTTTTATCAATAGATCAACATTCGGCAAGTAGTACTTACTGATCTAAATCTAGTAATGATCGAATCCGAATGGCTCGGCTGCGGCAGACAAACGGTAGACGCAATAACTCGTAAACGTTTCTGAGCTGCCCACCACATGACACGATTACAAACGCCATTAAACCAATTAAAGAGTACAGATAAACATAATGCCTGGAATACACATGCCTGTAGCTAACACGTGCCAGTACCTAGCATGCAAGTAGCTAACACGATATTTAATTTTGTGAAAGCTACGTGCTTGAAGTTGAGGGAGATATGAGACTTGTCTCGTTTAGTAGGATCTAGATGACATATAACTGGCATATGTAAACGCAATATGCAAGTAGCTGACAAGTATGTATCGCTGGCATGATAGCTATTTCACTGGTATATTTACATATTTTCGCCACAACGGAATTTTTTTTTCAAAGAAAACCTATTTTAGAACCATAAAACAGGCATTTGAAAGCTCCATTATTAGAATATCTCATTAACCATCTCTGTTGTGAAAGTCTCGTGAAGAAATTAGTATAGAAATTCAATAGATTCTACCAAACAGTCACACTTACAAAAGACATACATCATGTCCTTTCTAAGATAATACATGAAATGAAAGCTAAGATAGTGTTAACTGTATATGGAAATTTAAATTTAAATACACGATTTGCATAGTCAATAAAAGTCACACAATTATGTATAGAAATTATTCGACGAGCAACATATTATGATAGTTTTAAAAGCTACAAATACAATTTATTAAGACTATATAGAATGAAAACTGTTGTTCACACTAGACACAAACAAACATTAACTAACATCTAACAGTATTTGCATTTCGTAGTTAGTTACCTCAAGTTGAGCCACAACTAAATTTGGTTAGAGTTATATAACTTAAACAACTTTGTACTTAATATTAGTGAGCGTTTACATTGCGAATTTATGATAAGCTTCAACTCGCTTTGTTGTAAACAAGAACTAGCTGGTATTTTACTTAATATGTAGTTATCAAGTGATCAGTTCGGCGATCATCTCCCTGCTTTTTTCTCTCTATTGCCAAAAAATATGTTTATTTATTTGTTTTGTATGAATACTGTCATTCTTTTAGTAGCTCTCTAACAGTTACTAAAACCGAATAGTTTTTAATAAGTTCGCTTTTCATTAAATAATTAGCAAATTATTATTTTTTTCAAAATCTCGTCTTTCCCACGTTATGTGTAACAGCTATCGATATCTAAACAAAATCTAGCACTTACTACGAAAGTAAATTTTACGATGAGATGATAATTAATCTGTTCTATGTTGCCGCGGATACATACGAAAACCTATTCTCATTGTTTTTAATATTGTTTCAATGTTGGTTTAAACAAGTTTACAAAAAATAATTTGTACTATCATTGACGAAAATTGTATTCGATTTATGCAGCTGTCGGTGTACTTTACTGTAGGTACTGTAGGTACAGTAAAGTACACCGACAAATTCCGTACTTTTGTCATGACGTTACGTATATGTACTTTCTAGCAAATATTCGTACTTAAAAGTACATATACGTGACGTCATAAACGAACGTCCAGAGCCGAGTTCCGGACGGTCGTTTTTCTTTTGTTTTATAGTGTCGCGAATTCAACACGAAACATTGTTGCAGAATTCAAATATTTACAATGTATACCGTTCATCGCAGATTTAACATGTAAATGTGTATGCGATGAAAACGATATAGAATTGCTAATATTTGATGTACAAGAGACTGTTAAATACATATTTGACAATCGTAATGATGAACAGAAGTTACATCGTCAGTCAGTCGCATTAGGAAAACATTCTGAAGAAATATGACAAAAAAACATCTGAATAGATGCAACTGAAACGTAATCATTTGTATGGTATTTATGTAATATGATTTAAACCTTTCCGATACTTTTGTCAATATATCTTGTCACGTACACTTTTTGCTACCTCAGTTTGTCAGTAAAATAGTCGATTCATATAAATCGTATCAAAATAATCTTCTTCAACTATCAATATAGAATACTAGCTGTTGCTCGCGACTTCGTCAACGTGACATATAAAAATATAGTCTATGTTACTCAGCGATAACGTAACTTTCTTATGGTGAAAGAATTTTTAAATTTGGCCCAGGAGTTTTTGAGTTATATCAATACATACAAAAATACAAATATCTCCTCTTTATAATATTAGTATAGACATAATGTAAACAGTTGTTAGTGTACTCTGTCATATATATAATATGAAAGTGGTTGTATAACATGCAATACTAGAATAGTTCTGAATGCTAATGATATCTGTTGAAATGTTTGCAGATGTCAGCCGGGGCCGCACAATGCCCCTCTGCTCCGCTCTCACTCTCCACCTATACCTCCATACCCCTCACTCGATATCGATTCTACCCTCCATAGACTATAAGAAATCCTACTATTCAAACCTGGAGTTGCTTGAACAAACCTCAATATCGCATGGTTTAATTAAAAATAATCATAGTACCGTTACAACAGTCCGACGATTATAGGAGCTAGGTATTAATTTACACATTTTAGGGTAGTTCGAATTATTAAGACACTAGCATTCGCCCGCGACTCCGTCCGCGTGGATTAAAAAAAAACAAAACTATGTGTTCTTCCAGACTATCCTCTAAATCCATACCAAATTTCATCGAAATCCGTTCAGCCGTTTAGGCTACAAACTCTAACAAACATCCATCCATCCATCCATCCATCCAAACTTTCGCATTTATAATATTAGTATGATTAAGGTACACAATAAGTCATACACACCTAGATTATTATATGTATATTTATATCAACATATAGGATAAGAGATGGTTTTTCAACCTTTCAAATTAACATTTGACTTCCTGATATTTAATAATAGAGAATTACACGTACAATATATATTGAGTAAAATTTGTTCTCATGAAACATAAGTATTTAAACCGCAATTAAAAATTATCACTACTGTGCGATATCTAATAAACAAATGAATATTTATAATAAAACTAACAACGTAATTATTTTCAAAGCCGCGATAACGATTGTTTTATGTGCCAGTTCATTTAATGTCACAAGAACCGAAGTAGTTCAGTATCACGCAGCTCGAATTCTTCGAATGTTACAAGCTAAGTTCTTATTATCAACTTGCCCATGTCCCTACGGAGGGTCGGCACAGTATGTGCTGCTCTTCCGTACACTATCAGCCGTCATATCTGATTTCACTCCCTTCTTAAGCACATCCTCTTCACAATTCTAACATACTTTCTTTGGTCTTCCTCTACCTTTGTAGCCATCCACATTCAATCGTAATACTTTCAGTTAAGATTACTTTAAGTTCTACCTCCAGAAAAACTTTCTGCATAAATGAAATTCGATTTTAAAGATTACACAGAATATTTTATTTAGTGACTTATCAATTTCGCCACCAACACGTCAGATAAGGTGTTCGCATTGTGATTATCTATTTTTATTAAAAGCTTACAAAAAAACCTTCATTAATACACGTTCGAGAGATATCGATTCTCCACAACGTTCCAGTAACAATTAAAAACAAACAAACCGCAAACTTATGAATACAGTAAATGGAAATATGCCTTATCAAACCGTGATTTGTGTAATTAAAGTCTACATAATTCAACGGCATTTTTTATTCTATTCAACACGTTCACTGCTACCTCACGGTCACTGTAGTACAAAAACATATTATTATTTTTTATTTTTTAATGGAAGTCTTGGCTCCTGTTGTAGGTTGCCCTGTGTCACAGGAGCCAATTCCTTCCCCAATACTTCTTTACAATTCGTTTAATGTCTTTGAACATGTTAAAACAATAACAGAAACACAAACTTACACATTACACTTTACTCGATTGCGGTCTTTTCTCTTGGTTTCTCTACTGTTTTGTCAAAGTGTATTCAAATGCATACAAACGTACATATTACTTGAAATGATCTGCAATGCATACACTAAGCTGATGTTCAAGAGAATTGCATCGCATTTGCATCGTTGTAATCCCGTTCTATTTTGTTGTACCATTGTCAATGATATTGTACACATCAATCGTTGATAATAATCGATATTATTTAAATTGATAGACGATACAATACATCGAGTACGTGCTATTATGCATTATTACAAACTACTTACATTGTTTACGACTGTCTCGTGGCTTAGCTTTTGTCTTTCAATGTAATAGGTACATCAGCAAATCTCTCGACAAACGATCAAATTCAACATAATTGTTTTATTGAAATATATCATAATGTGTTTTGCTCGTGACTTATTCCGCGTAATTTAAAAAACCTAGTAAAACATACAGCCTATGTTACTCAGTAATAATGTAGCTTTTTTATGGATATAGAATTTCTGTAATCAGCCTAGTAGTTTTTTTTTTGTTTCATACATTAACTAAAATCTATCCTCTTTATAAATCGATTTAGTAATTTGACAAACATGTATTAGAAACTAAACTGTGTAACTTTTCGCTATCTCCCAAGGAAAACTTTTTAAAGTTCGACTTCCACCGAATTAACGAACAAATCTTTCATAACATTAATAAAATAAAACTAACCGATAAAGCGTGAAGTGACACTAACGATGTCGGGTTAAAGTGGCTATAATTGGAGTGTTAATTATTTTCACCAAGTCGTTAAAACGTCGCCACATAATCGCGGTATCTCCGATATAGCGTTCATCGTGACGAGAACTGTCCCAGTTCGAGCTTTGATATCCCAGTTCATTCGTTGCATTGCGATCTTTTTAACACGTACAATGCGTATCTGTACGAAAGTGAACTCGCCATAGGAGTCTGTGAACATCTTAAAAGATATATTCCCTTAGTTTTATGGTTTTTACAACACTGCTATTTAAATGTTTGTGAATTTATCTAAAACTAGCTGTTCGCGTGCGGATTCATCCGCGTGAAATTATAAAAACTTTATTTATAGTTGTGAAATTTACTTACCTTAGGTAGTTTTGCATGGACACCAGTTCTTACATCTCTGATAGTTGCTATGTCCAGCATTTCTACTTCCATATTCTGGTCAGTCCAAAATAAATAGAATCCTTTGGGATCCACCCGGAGTGTAACGGGTAATCCAGCCCCAGAATCCTAAATAAAAACAATAGTTTTAATATTTATTTTTTTATTAGGAACTTAAAAAAGTTAAAGATATAAGAAAAGATAATTTCTAACAATTTCAAATTTGTACTTCAGTGAAAAAAGTTTCTATAACTTTTCAAAATATTAAAGTACTCACCTCATCCCATTTTATAAATTTCTCCCCTTCTTGTAAAGCCTTTGATACCTCGATAGGCTTTAAAGTTATGTTGGCCGATTTTATTGTTTTTGACATTGCGAATATTTACCACAATTTAACGGAAATAACACTGTTCAAGATAAATACTGTCATCTTCCTTGCCACAAATCTATCTTTGAAATCTATGATCAATGAGACACAGCATCCACACTTAATGAAACACAAAAATAATGGAAACAGAAAGCATTGAAACAGAAACAATATTTATAACAAATAATCTCCCGAAACGCCTCACTATCTAACAAAAATTTATTCCACATATACTCGACACGACGGAACTGGACCACGAAAAGTTGAGAAATGTCAAAATCCTATTGTGTTCCATTATGAACCAGGGCGAACCAATGTTTCTTTTTTCACCCGGGTATATTATTTGTGAATCTCACAAAGTATTTTAAATCATTGTAGACTGTGTTTAAGTAATGAACAACAGAATTTTATATACTTCTATAAAACATAAATTCTTGCAATATTTTACCAAACTTATGAGTTTCTGAACACACATCTCTATTGGTGTTGTCATTTGTCATTGTTACTGCCAGTGTCAGCTGTCATATTCTTATTGCATCTGTCACATTCCTGTCAAGTGTCACATTTCCAAAAGTTTCTCATCCGTTGGATTAGATTGTTTGCTGAATTTTGAATTGATAAAATTCATCTTAGAGGTGATATTAAGATGCCGGAATCAGAAACCGCAGAAACTGTAGATCAAAAACAAGAATCGAAGCTTGAAAACATTCCCAGAAAGCGAGTACGGCATCGTAAACGACAACTGTACGATAACATCATAAAACAAATGGAATTTTACTTTAGCGATGCCAACTTAAGCAAGGATCGCTATCTCAATGAATTAGTACATAACGATCCATATGTGCCTATCAACGAATTTGTGAATCTCACAAGTATTTTAAATCATTGTAGACTGTGTTTAAGTAATGAACAACAGAATTTTAGATACTTCTATAAAACATAAATTCTTGCAATATTTTACCAAACTTATGAGTTTCTGAACACACATCTCTATTGGTGTTGTCATTTGTCATTGTTACTGCCAGTGTCAGCTGTCATATTCTTATTGCATCTGTCACATTCCTGTCAAGTGTCACATTTCCAAAAGTTTCTCATCCGTTGGATTAGATTGTTTGCTGAATTTTGAATTGATAAAATTCATCTTAGAGGTGATATTAAGATGCCGGAATCAGAAACCGCAGAAACTGTAGATCAAAAACAAGAATCGAAGCTTGAAAACAGAACAATATTTATAACAAATAATCTCCCGAAACGCCTCACTATCTAACAAAAATTTATTCCACATATACTCGACACGACGGAACTGGACCACGAAAAGTTGAGAAATGTCAAAATCCTATTGTGTTCCATTATGAACCAGGGCGAACCAATGTTTCTTTTTTCACCCGGGTATATTATTTGTGAATCTCACAAAGTATTTTAAATCATTGTAGACTGTGTTTAAGTAATGAACAACAGAATGTTATATACTTCTATAAAACATAAATTCTTGCAATATTTTACCAAAATTATGAGTTTCTAAACACACATCTCTATTGGTGTTGTCATTTGTCATTGTTACTGCCAGTGTCAGCTGTCATATTCTTATTGCATCTGTCACATTCCTGTCAAGTGTCACATTTCCAAAAGTTTCTCATCCGTTGGATTAGATTGTTTGCTGAATTTTGAATTGATAAAATTCATCTTAGAGGTGATATTAAGATGCCGGAATCAGAAACCGCAGAAACTGTAGATCAAAAACAAGAATCGAAGCTTGAAAACATTCCCAGAAAACGAGTACGGCATCGTAAACGACAACTGTACGATAACATCATAAAACAAATGGAATTTTACTTTAGCGATGCCAACTTAAGCAAGGATCGCTATCTCAATGAATTAGTACATAACGATCCATATGTGCCTATCAACGAATTTTTGAAATTCAACAAAATAAATTCAATGACTCAAGAAATCAACGATATTGCGAAGGCTTTATCACATTCGTCATTCTTGGAACTATCTGAAGATAAACTTAAGGTACAATAATTTTAAATATAATACAATTTTACCTCATTTTCCCACAATTTCATATTGATAATACATATTTATAAAATTTAATGCTTACATTATTTAACTCTTCATTTGAAATGAGTTATATATCATTTTATCTCATTTTACATTTTCAGGTTAAAAGAAAAACTCCTTTATTGCCTTATGATGTTGATGCAAGAACTGTTTATGTAGAATCAATACCAGTTAAAGCAACACAAGAGTGGTTAAAAAAAGTTTTCTCTAATTACGGACATGTAGCATACATTTCATTGCCAAAATTTAGAAATACACAAAGAATTAAGGTAAGGTTTTAACCATGTTTTGTTTGAAAATGTCTGAGTATATATTTCTAAAGCTTGTATGTCTATGACCCCCCCTTCATATGCACTCCCTGGTGACGCCTATGGTGTACATAATGCCTAATGAATGCATTTAGATTAATAACAATTGGCTGACAGTCCATGTCGGAACATAATCGAAAGTTAGCTGATGCAACAGTGATAAATTTACTTTCACCCAGATAAAAATCATTAGCTTGTTTTGTCAAAAATGTATTATATTATTATTCAATCTAGTTCTATAAATGTTCCAGGGTTTCGGCTTCATTGAATTTGAGAAACCTCAAGAAGCACAAAAATGCATCAATGCCTTTATAAAAATGGGCTGCAAGTTACCAACATGTATGCCACCTGAAGAACTGTCTTCTATAAAAATGTTTTCGGTAGACGAACCACCACATGATGCAAATGAAAGTAAAGAAGAATATGAACCACCGAAGAAGAAGAACAAGAAATCAAAAGACAAAAAGAAGAATCTTGAACTGAAGATTGAACATGATTCTGATTCCGAAAGGAGAGTGGAAACACCAAATGTAAGTTTATTAACATTTAAAATTAAAAGATATGTTAATGTATGATTAATAAATAAGTATTTAATATGTTTTTTTTTTGTTATAGGAAGAAACTAAAAGCTTAGCAACACCATCAGAGGTAAAGAGTAATGCTGTCTATATTTATATAAATTTACTACTCACCCACAATGTTTGCATCTTGAAGTAACAATCTGTCTATCTTAAATAATGTATCTAATTATTTTGCAGGATGAAAATAAAAGTTTAGCAACACCTACAGAGGTAAATAAATTCAACATTATTTCAATATGCTTTCATTAAAATTATATTTCTTGGCAATTCAATATTCTATTCCAATGGCAATTATTTTCAAGGGAAATTTTACTAAAATAATATAATATAATTTATTGTTAGGAAGGTAAAACAACAGACGCAGAATCAAAAGATGAAATGACCAGTCAAGATGAATCCAAGAATGATGGATCACCACGTCGGAAGAAGAAAATCAAGAAGAGAAAGACAAAAAATGGTACGAAAGATAAGAAACTGAATAAAACAGAAGTACAAAACGGATTATGGGGATTGCAAGTGCTACCAAAATGTGAATGGAAAGCACTAAGAAATAGATATCTCAATTTACAAAGAAAATATATGAAGGAAGCTCGAGCAATGTATCACAGTAAGAAGAATGTTTATACAGCAATCCCAGCGTCTGCAGCGCCCACGTTAGAAGGCGAATCAGGTACATATTCTATCACTGTTGCAAATATATGTACAAAAATATTTTATTTCACTTATTTCTTTTGGAAAAAAAGAGATAGAATATGTTATATGAGAAATAGAATATAAGATGGAATATGATGTGCAATTAACAGTGGGAAGTGGCATAGGCAATGGAATTTCCATCTTTCTGTGTGACTTCTCTGTTAATTAAAGGTAGGCAACGCATCTGCAAATGCGTGATGTCTATAAACAGTGGTTACTTCACTATATTGGCTAAGTTTGTTTCCTTCATGATCATTTGACAACTTATACAGTGTGTTATGTCTAGGTAGCAGTTCAATGGTAAAACTAAATATGTAAAATTACAGCAATAAAACCTCAAGAGATAGAAAGCAGTAAGACGGTCACACCCTTGGAGAGAATACCAGGTGTGTTTGTGGAGGAAGTGCTGCCGGAACCGTGCCTTGATGTCAGGCTTGTTAAAAGAACCGTAAGTTATCTTTTATATAATTTAAGTAAATATTTAAACCATGATGTGGGAAAATGACACCAGGCATTTAAGTTCATAATTCAATGTTTAAAATTTGTTTTTATTTACAGATTAAAAGTAATATCCATGCTCAACATGTGGAAGCCAAAGAGGGACTTTCGGAGGTCATCATTCGTTTTGACTCATCTAAGGCTGCTGATGAGGTAAATGTTGTTTTAGACAAATTGTTTTCTGTACCATAACCAAAAGCATTTACATTTAATGTGGATGGCTACAAATTCAGAGGAAGACTGAAGAAAGTATAGATGGATTGTGTGAAAGAAAATATCCTACTGATGGAAGTGAACTCAGATATTGTGAATTCAGACGGCTGATAGTTGTTGGGAAGAGTAGTACATTCTTTGTCCACCCTCCTTAGGTTGATGACTTTGTAATGCTACAAAAAATATTGTTGGCATTACAAAGTGTTTGACTAACTTTTATATATTTGATTTACTTTATTCTTTGTGTCTAGTTTAATTTAATCGCTGATGTAATTAGGACCTTATTCCTTTCACAGTATTGTACAAATTCGAACAACCGCGCGCGTGTGTTGTGCGGCGCAGAGGAGCAGGAGCAGTGGGTGCGCGCGGAGGAGTCGCGCGCGGCGGGCGCGGGCGCGGGGGCCGGGCGGCGGGGGAGACGCGCGCGCGCTCGCGAGCCCGCCCCCGCGCCCGCGCTCGCCCCCGCCTCCCCGCAGCCCACGCACACACACATACGCTTCGACGAGTGAAATACAACTTTAAAGTCAATATCTATTTTCTTTTTATTAAAGACTAAAAATAAATCTATATAGTTAGTAAATGGTGAATAAGTAATAGTACTGCTACCTGAGGTATTACAATTTTAAAATGTCTAAGGCACAGTCATTGGCGCGCTGCGCATTGTCTATGTATATATATAACTACTAGCTTTCACCCGCGACTCCGTTCAGGTGGACTTTAAAAAAACAAAAGTGAGTAGCCTATATGTTCTTTCAGACTATCCTCTATATCTATACCAAATTTCATCGAAATCCCTTCAGCCGTTTAGGCAACAAACATCCATCCATCTAAACTTTCGCATTTATAATATTAGTATGGATAATATAATAATTTGTATAAGAAAGAGGGATATTTTCTTGTGTGTTATTACTTCAATAATAAATAAAAGTAAAAGATATGTATTTTATAAAATAGCTTTTATTTTATCATGTAACGTCAAGGTCAGTCTTAAAAATACGCACAATTACAAATTATTAGTCTGCAGGAGGCACTGGCACAGTATAAAAATAAAAAGTAAACCTTATATATCAAAAAGTAACATATAAAGTCATAAATACTATAGCTACGAAGTAACCTGTATACAATAACCTGCTCCATTTTATTTCCTCTTAAATTTTACGTATCCGATATGACTTAAAAGTATACATAGTTTTAAGTACCGTCTTAAGTTATAAAAGTAGTCAAATAGTAGTACAATTTGTTCTCTGGAACATTAATACCATAAAAGTAATAGTATAAGAACGAGCACCGAAGGATGTAAAAAAATTGCAAGTACAAAATCAAGTTTACAAAAAAACTTATGTTAAACTGTCGGCAAACAAACATATCACAATAATCAACATTGATTATCAGCATTATGTACAAAAGAGGTAGATTAACTTATATTTATAACTATGATGCTTCCATGTGCCTATGAACAGTCACTGGGGCTATTATACTGTTTTTACCGCAAGGTACTACGGTCGTAAAATCAGATTTTAATCTAGGCTTTATTTTGGCTGGAATCGGGCAGCTGACATCCGATTTTGTGTCGTCTGATAAAATAATTGGATCATTAACTGAGAATCCTGTTGCTTCGGAATCTTCGTGAGGTGTCATGGTAGAGTAACCGTGATCGGAATCGCCTGCGGTGTGCGGCCGCCTGTAGCCAGTGATAACTCGGTACGGCGATATCGGCGCTTCTATTTCCATTGCCGGTAACAATTTATCCTGACCCGACTGATCGTGCATATCCTCAGAATGCAAGTGACTCATTTGCACATCAGCATCGTGCCACGTTTCTGCTGGACCGTCTACATATAAATTATGGCAACTGGCTGTAGTCACATTTTGTCTATAACAATATATCGCTACTGCTATCACTAAACTAACTGTAATAATACAACCCGCTATTGGACCAATCGCAGAATAACTTCCTAAAGCTTCTCTATTGGCATGACCGTATGTACTTTCACCATACGGTGTTACAGCACCTAACACTCCATTAAAACACGTAGACTGCGATGTACAAAATGGTGAAGATAAAGGCGTTCTACCATCAGCATCCACTTGACACCATTCACAACCTAATACACCTAAACAACTAGAATGTGTAAGGTAAGTTTCACATTGAAAATCGAAACAGGACTTTAAGTTTTCCGCAAAATTATGGAAGTAATGCGATCTATGATTATTATTCTCAGGCATCAAACCACAAAGTGGTATATCTTTGTTTATTCTTGTAATATTCACATCTGGACAATCGTAAATCTCGGAGCTACATTCACAAGGGCATTCACATTCATTTTGCTCCATACGGTTACAATTCAAACAAAGTCTATCAACCATGCTGCATGGACAGAACGCTCCTACATTACATGATGCATTAACTAAACCTATAAAAGAATTTGTTCCAGGTATTGTGGCTATGTAATAATGGATACAATGATCACCAGGGACTACATTAGAGAGCACATTTGGTAAGGAAGTATTAAATTCATAAAACCTTTGTATAGTTTTATCAAAGAAATTATTACACAATCGTTTTGTGACAAAACCCTTATGATTTAACAAATCAATGGCAATCATGGATTCTTTATGAGTAATATGCTGTTGTTCTATTGGACCAGAGCTATTAGGATCCATCAAACCAGGATGAGAAACTAAATATCCCCGATTGTTCATTATTAAACATTTCACATAGGACATGGCGCACAATGGTAAGCTATCAATGAGAAGTTTGTAAAGGAACCCCATAGTTACATCCATAGATACAACCATAGTTGGATACACTAAACTTTTTATAGCATAGGAAATAGTCACAACATATCCTGCACCACCTACATCCAGATTTGGCGGTGTTAAAATTATTTTCCCAGGGTTTTCCATTGCAAATGTAAACCATGGTCTTCTGACTGGTTCATAATCATACTCTAAGACAGTCCCCGGATACATAACTAAAACACCACTTTCAGTCACTGCATATCTTCTGACAACATATTTGGAATAAGGTCCATGCAAATGTTGCCTTTTGAAAAATGACAAAATGGAATTGAGGAAACCAACATCTTGTTGTATCTCATTTTTAAGGCCAGGATTAGACAGCCAGCCGTGGGCAACACTTTTTAAATAAGCTAAGTAGTTTTGCATATAAGTCACTGCTTCTTGGCCATCACCCATATCATAAAGATATGTAAACGGAGATTGAAAACTCGAAGGACTTAGATAAACCGTACCTTGGTCAATAGTAGCTATCTGTTTAAAATGGCGACACATCGTACCCGATTTTGGTGGAAATAAATCCAGCCTGTGGAATAAAATTTCCTTACTGCTTTTTGTAAAAAATATGTTTGACTTATTGAATAAATTGGAGTTTGAAGATTCAGACACAACACATACTATGTACAAATTTAGTACCCATTTCCAAGAATATGTTATCGTCCTTGTACTATTCTGATCAAGAAATGTATTATTACCTGATTTTTGTAACAACAAATGATTTTTAACCTCATCTATAAAATCGTATGGTTCAATAGCTTCTAAATAAGTAAATTTAATTTTTTCAGATGCTGCTTCTGGTCTTGGAAAATATGTATGCATTAGAACTTTTCCTGATAAATCCATGATGAATGCTCTTTTCCATTGATTGGTTCCTTTAAAATAAATAATATCTTCCGCAAGATCAGACCAATATAAATCTAAGCCAATTATTCCATCTGAAATTGGATAAACAAGTGACATCATAAAATCTCGCTCCGTAGCTTCCCACACTGGGCCTTCCATTTTAATTACATTTTCATATTTATTAGGTAGTAAAGATATAAAAGCTGAAGCCATTTGACCAATTACTCCACTATCATTTATATGTAGCCTCATTATAGTATTGTTTTTAGAATGATTATGTCCTTTATCAACATGTAAAATTTCTAATGATCCATTTTTATCAATATCACCTTCATTAATTAATCCAATAGCAAATTTAATGTCCTCCTCATGTTTGCTATAAGGAAATATTTTCAACCATGTATCATTTTTTAATATCTTACAGTCTGTCAATAATATGAATAATTTCTCGTTAGGCAACTTTTTTTCAAGCAATAACTTCTGTATTTCCATATTTATTGTTAGTGGTGATAGATTGGAACTTGAAATATCAATGGTAGTCAGATATTCTCGCAATAGAAGCTTATTATTTTCCGTAGCATTTCCTAAATTTGACATACCATAACTGCAAGAATCTTCAAACTTGAAAAAGTCTGTCATATTTGTTATCTTTAGAGCCATCATGTCTATACTCTGTAGAGCATATGCAGTCTCCTTTGTTATAGCTAAAGCATGCAAAAGAGACTCTGTCGACATAGTGTTGTCAATAATAAAAACAATTAGTTTGGGATTGGAGTGTATTATCTTATGATATAAATATCTTAAATTAGAATGTGGCACAGTTGTACAATCTTTATCAGTTGCATAATCCATATGAGATAGAAAGTATTGTCTCTTTATTTTCAAGTCTTTAAATCTATCTAGCATTTTAGATTTAGTGTCCATGTAAGGCAAGTTGTACATATTCGTATTTTTAATAAAAACAGATTTACGAATGGAATTGAAAGGGCAAGGGTGAGTAAAGGACGGAGTGTTGCTTTGGTTCATTTCATTCTTCATTTCCACCAGAATATTAGTCGCTGAGGAAAGCTTGTAATTTAACTTATCTGTTATACTATCTAGTATATTATTGTCATTGTACTGATATCGGCTCACCTTAAACGCATTTCTTAACTCGAAGTGATTTGTATATTCGCTTCCAAGTTCTTGGATCACTATTTCACGAAACTTACTGGCAAGCGTGTCAGATAATCTCCGCACGTTAGCCTTATAGTCACAACGGCTGCTGCTTCTCGTACAATTTTCATTTTCAGCAATTATCAAATGTAGATTGTAGGACGTAAATATTAAAAATATGAGGGATCTTAGCTTCATTGTGATAGCATTATATGTAGTTTTCACTTGCAATTAATAATGCATTCTTGAAAAACTCAGTTGAAACATTTTATAATTATATTACTTTTCTCTCGTAGACTTAATCATAGTAAAAAGATTAATGTTATTTTAATAAATTGAGAACAAACTATAAAACAACATGAGTTTTGTTTGAGATTTGGGTCTTCTCTTTTACTTTATGGTTGAGGTTTATGGTCGCTTGTCATCTTGTTAAAGCATAGACAATCGCAAAGTGTATACTCTGTTGAGTACGTAAAGTATAGGAGAAAAAAAAACAATCAAGTTAAAAAATGATGAAGAAAAATGTTCTTATATTGTAGTGCTCGGTCTACGAATAAATACAATAATGCTAGGAAAGGCTACTTGCAGGACACTCGCTGATACAAATTCTTAACTTATTTGGTGGTCACATCTTCGCAAATTTTAACTGTGTAGAGAGGACACTGCAGTGTCTACTTATCAGTAGGCTTTACATTAAATAATTTATGCTCCTCATTTTATAAGTAAACATACAGCAATATTATCGCAGGTTGCTACAACATTCGATCGCGCAACGTGAGATTTGATGAAGGGTCTTTACAGTCAAAGGCAAACCGTTTAACCACTGAGCAATCGTGACTTTTTACTTACTTACTTTATACTAAACTATCCCGTATAGATAGGTTGAAATACATTTTTATCAAGGCTTATATACGGCCTTGAACGAGGTCCAACACCTCCATCGTAGACTTTACGACGTTGGCATGAAAGTTACGTTAATTGTGGAGACGCTGTTAGACAGTACGTGCGTGTAATAGGGGTCGTGTTAGACCGTCATCGATTGGTCAGAGGCGGCGTGGCTTACCGTCCGATCATTAACCCAGTTGAACGGCGCTGTGTGGCGCGGGCGGGCACGCGGACGCGGCCGGCAGTCGCGCGCCATGCAGCTGCCAGGCACGCCGCCGCCGCCGCCGCTCGCCCCGCTGTGGGACCGCGTGCTGCGGGCGCGCGCGCTGCCGCCCGACCTCGACGTCGACCTGCTCTACGTCGCCATCAGGGACCGCCTCGTCCACCCTGAGTGGGAAGTGCGCCTTCACGCCCTCAGAGTGCTCGCTGATCTCCTGCCGCTATCAGGAAACGCTCTCTCCTTCCCTTTCGATCAAGTCATCGATAACTTAGGACATGGCTCCCCGAACGTAAGGAAGGCCGCCTTAGACGCTCTTAAGGTTTTCTGCAACTACTGCGAAGATACAGAATGTGCCGCTAGCGCAATTATAGATAAATGCTCTTATAATAATATCAGACCCCTTTCCTCGGGCTTCGATACGAAGGTAAATGTTATAACAGGCTTAGTTCTATCGATTCCGTCTGTGATGGCTATCCTTAAACGTAGAAACCCAGGTTTAGATATGTTTCCAGTTTTTAATATTTTAGGGGATAAACTATTTAATTCCGTACACAGAGATGTCGCCCTCCGTTCTCTTATGAAACTTCGGAGAATCTGTGGACCGCGAGATTATTTGTTGGCTTTCTCAAGATTGGATCCTAAGGTGCAGGACAAATTCCGTGTACTCTGCGATAAATTCGACGAAGATTCTCTCGATGTCTACTACGCTCCAAGAAGAAGTTACGGCAATCGTGATTCACAGCATATGAAGATAAATCACAGTTTTAATAATAATAATTTCAAAGCCCCTATTCGTGTCCCCTCCGATTCTTCGTCAGAAGAATCTTACGCAATGCCTTATTATACGAACAATTATGGAAAAGTTATTATAGAGACGGAAATAAAGTTCGACTCGGATACAGCTATCACAATGACGGTGCTAGAACAAAACGAAACTGAGTCAGAGAAGAACACGGGGAGCGATGACGATGACAGCATCGATCGAAATATGTTAAAATATAGCGATGAGGAATCAGAAGATTCGGACGTTGTTGTGAAGAAAGTGAGGTTCGGCGGAGAAAGCATTAAAATTCGAACACCTGATAGCGATAACATAACTAGTGAAGAAGACAGCAATCATAACTCTATGATGCGGGAAAAAAGCATAGAAGTAGTTTTACCGACTACCCCAAATATTGTCAATAAAATGAACGAAATCAAACGAGAGACGGTCGAACGAGAGTTTCGAACGAATCACGCCAAAAAGAGTGCAATACCTCTTCCAGTAATTCACAATCGAACTCGCAAACAGAACGATTCGGTTAATAACACAATCAAATCAAAATCAAAATCATTGAGTGAGTTATACGATTATTTCAACAAGAAAACTGACGGTGAAAATGCAAAGTCGCGGGATACATCTAAATTCGCGTTAACGTTATCTGAAGTACGATCGCCTGAGAAAATACCGAGTCCTGTAGAGGTACACAAGGAAGTGGAAGTACTTCACAATCTTCAGCGAAGCCCATCGGTTTCCCCGAGAAGACAACAAACTAGAGTTCATATAGAAAAGGATGGGTGAGTAACGAACACACATTAGTATTTGTTCAAAGAGGTAGGACTCTACCTCCTTGAACATATCTTGTCGCTTATCTTGTAACATTGCAGACAGGGTGATTATAAGTCCAAACTTAACGTTAAAATGTAAAGTTACTACGAGTAATTAGTAACTAAGTGACATCATACGATTGTCATCAAATACAGCCGTTTAGTTATTGATTTTTCTAGCAACTGTTTTATTCTAGTAATGGATGTCATCGTACTATTACGTAACTACAAACATAAAGATAATGCGAATAGGTACTTTAAGCAATTTACTAGTCAAATCTGCGTAACTCGCATCCTTTGACCCAGCACAATCTATTTGAGCGTAGGCTGACAGAATTAGGCACGAGGTCTATTCTGTCTCCATGGAGCTACAGATTAAAATAACAAGTATAGAATTACCTTATGTATTTCAAGGAAAATGAAAGATTTAAACCAAGTAACTTTAAAAGTTTGACTTAGCGTACAACAGTACTTTAACACTATGCGATTGTAATCTAGCCAAATAAGCTTAAATTGTAATAGGATACGTTCAGTTATGTTTGGCAGCTTGGAACCCAAAACTGCATAATAAGTAGTCCTTAATCATTAGGGTGGTAGTTTATATACGCAGTAATAGACACAATTATGTGGTATGCCGTAGGTTCGTATTGAATTTGGTGGCTACATCCCCGCCCGAGTCTTTGATGCTGTCGCCCCGTGCGGCATCCCCGTTACGCCGCCGCTACGACTGGGAGGAGCTGGATATTGTGCCGCTACACGTCTGCGATCAGCTACATAATACGGTTAGTTTAAAACACTAAGATAGATGCCACACGTGCATAGCAACAGTGGACATCGCTTAGCCAATGGAAAGTGCCACACGATAAACGCAAAGACGTTTTGATGTACCGACATTCCTACCGCCGCTGCATCGCAAACTCACCCACGGTTTGAGCCGATTTTAGACCTTATTCATGTATAGTCTAAATGTTCTTTTGTTAGGAGAACTGGATAGCGGCTGTACGGGCGGCCGACCAGCTGCACAGCGCGTTGCTGGAACCGGGCAGCGTGCGTAGAGCTGAGCCCGCAGCACTCTCACTCGTGCAACACATGTGGGCGCTCAGCGACGCGGTCAGTTACTAGCTAGTTAACATAATCTATAGCTATACTATCTATACTAATACTATAAATAGGAAAGTTTTGTTTTTTGTATCTATTGAAATAACTCCAAAACTACTAGGCCGATTTCAAAAATTCTTTCACCATTAAAAAGCTACGTTATCAGTGAGTAACACAGGTTATGCTTTTATTCTTAATTTGATGCGGGCGAAGTCACGAGCAACAGCTAGTATACCATACATACTCGTTATTATTCCGTGAGTAATCTATCAGAGGCTACATGAATTTACTTTCAAATGTGACTCAAGATTCAGCATTGAAATTTGTAAATAATTTTTTTCGTAAGAGCACGGAAGATATTTATTTTATTGTCTTTAATAGTATTAAGACGGTGCGATATCTCTGTCTGTTTAATCTTCCTTATGTTTGAGTACAGGTGCCGGCAACGCGTGCACCGGCGGAGGGCGCGGTGTGCGCGCTAGTGCGGGGCGTGAGCAGCTCTTGCGCCCGGCAGCTGCTGCCCGCGTTAGTGACGCGCATAGCCCGCGACCCGCCGCCCGCAGCCCTACCGCATGCGTTGTTACAGCGACTTGCACTGCATCATCTTATTGACCTTATATTCGACCCTGATATGATTGGAGTAAGTCGAACACGTAAACATAAGTATTTTATTTGTTATATTTCGAATGGGCTGGCTTTTCTTCCTTTTCCTATTTAGATTTGACGATGGAGAAGACTCTTAGGAAAGGAAAATATCATCTTTCTGTGCGTCAATCCTCCGTCGATTAAAAGTAGGCAACGCATCTGCAATTGCGGATGCCTATGGGTAGCGGGTGCTTCGCTTTTTGGCGGTTTCAGGTGGCCGCATGCTCATTTGCCACCTTGTGATATAAAAAAAATATCTAGTAGTAATTTATCGCACATTTGGGTTTTGAGAACTTCTTTCTGAGATTCGAAAGTGGAGTTAGTTTGAACCATTTGTTAAATCCCATAAAATACCGTATGGTAAAGGCATTTCAATTGCAAAGTACATCACAATGGTGTATCGTAGAACTCTCCGTTAGATATAATTAAGCTGAGTAATATTGTCCAGATGCGTGACAGTAAGCAAGCGGAGTCAGGCCAGTTGCGCGCGGCGCTGTGCGTGGCGCGCGCGGCGGGCCCGGCCGCGGTGATGGCTGCCGTGCGCCGCCGCCTCGCCGCCTCCGCACGCGCTGATACATTCTGCCGACAGGTAACTGAAAACACGGAATTCATTCACAACTTCTCAAAATTAAGACAAACTTAATCTCTATAAAATTAACATTATAAACAATATTGTCTACAGCTTCGGGAAAGATTGAACAAACCGATTGAAAATATTCGACCAAGTCACTTTAGCAGGTACATATTGAATTATATTTTAATCAAAGATCTTACTAACTACCATTCATGACTAATAGTGAATAAATATTAAACTTTCCATCAGAAGTTCCCAACTCCCTGTACCGACGAGACGCGCCCGGTCGACCCCGCCCGCGGCGCCGCCGGCCAAGCCGCGCCGTCTGCGGCCCCTGCCCGACTCCGCACCCCTACCCAGTAAGTTATTTCACACCATGATAAAGACACTATTATAAAACTATATAGGTTTTTAAATACTGAAATGTAGAATTGTGGCAACACCTCAACGAGTGAAAGTCGCGAAAAGAAAAAAAGTAATATTTTTTCTTATAATTATCTTATTCTTACTAATATTATAAATGCGAAAGTTTAGATGTATGGATGGAAGTTTGTTAGAGTTTGTAGCCTAAACGACTGAACGGATCTCGATGAAATTTGGCATAGACGTAAATGATAGTCTGAAAGAACACATAGGCTACTCACTTTTGTTTTATTTAATGCCACCCGGACGGAGTCGCAGGCGAAAGCTAGTAATGAAATAAATGCATTATTTATAATTGTTTTTGTTTGTTTCAGGTGTAACACAAACCAGAGATGTAATAATGAAACCTTTGTCGCCCATTGAGTTAAGCGATAGGTAAGTTTTTGGCATTTTTATTGCGAAGTTAAAAGTTCATGTCCTTCGTTACTTTTATTAAAATAGATCGAACTATCTGTTACGATAGAAAAATGTTATCATGAATCAAAAACAAAGCTTTCGTTAAACCCCGGATTAACTATTCGTTAACGAGCCTGGTAAACAGTGATTGTGTTAATCACCGTTTAGATTTAATAAAATCAAGTACGTACTTGAGGCGTTTGTAACATGGAATAACTTATTTTGGTTGTAACACAACATTATTTGATTATCTTTTTTCATCCTAAAAAGTTGGGAACACGTACATAAGTTTATTGATTTTCTTTAAAAATATATCCGAACACAAAGAGTAAAAACATCTCAATGTTCACTTCTTAGACGACACCAAAAAAACTAAATCTAGTGACATTTTCACACTAACATACTCATGAAAACATCGAATACAAGTAAACTATGCAAACTTGAAATATTCAGGTCAAACCTAGAGCTACACGCATACCTAAGAAAAGTAATTTTATTTATACGGATTATATTACTTGATGTGAATTGCCCTAACATTTACGGCGTAAACCTTGATATAATGAGAACTAATTCAACTGACGGCAGCACAAGTGGGTGTTCAACGGAATACTCACATGTCATAACGTAGCTAATAGGCGGGATTATTATAGACTACTTTTTTTAATTATTCGCTGAATCGAGGAATACCGCTAGTAGAAAATATTAATAACTCCGTGTTTATTTAACAATAATTATAGTAACTAGTTTTCGCTAGCGATTTCGACCGCGCAGAATTAGAAAAAAGTATATGTTAATAAAAGCCTATGTGTTCCTTCAGACTATATTCTACATCTGTGCCAAATTTCACCGACATCTGTTCAGTAGGTTAGGCTACAAACTCTAACAAACATCCATCCATTCATCCAAACTTTCGCATTTACAATATTAGTAAGAAGTAAGATAATTTGAATACAACCTTAACCGATTCTTTAGGAATTCGCGTAATATACTAATCACACCGTCAACAATAGGTGTCATCCCCAATTCTACTAACATTAAATCGATATCATATGACTAACATAACCGCGGTGACTTCATTTATTAGTATACGAAAATGTAAGGCGATTTGAGTCAAGTCTTTCAATGAAAGCGACTTGATTGAAGGTTAAGGAAGGGCCAAAGTTTGGACGTAGCGTTACGTAGCAACGCTACGCGATAGATACGAGTAGGTGGAGGCAAGAAGTATATATTGTCCATTACTACGCGATCAAAATACGCATGCTTCCGATTTTTTTATTTATTAAGATAGGATTCAATACGAAAGGAAGTTAGGATGTCAAATTTTCTTTTATTTACCAATGTATGTTCCAGTAAACGCAGTTAAAGGGTTAGATTTAAAAGCACTAGGCGTCACTAGTAATTGCTTCTCGCTTTTTGCTCCAATAAACAATACACTCGTATGCAGTTTGCACTGACTTAAAGAGGTTAGTAGGTCGCCAATCCAGACGTTTGGGTTTTTCAGAACAGTTCATTCGCTATTAACACAGTGTGATTATAATCTCGACTGGCAACGGCGACGTATTAGTACTTAGCACGCACGTATTAAAAAAACTAAAAGACGTAACACTAAATGTTATTGCGTGCCACCACTGACCCACATTTAAGTCGAAGTAATAGCTCGATTTCCATTGAGGGCGTTTGTATACGACCTATTTACTGCTATCGCCTGATCGTTCCACTTCAAACGGACAAACATCGGCTAATAGATCTTGAATTGGGTTAGCGAGACGTTTAACGCCTAATAAACGCTTACAAATTCATGGTCTGGAATAACAATGACCTGGCGGATGAGGTAACATAGTCGTATGTACGTCTGTTGTAAAGGTGACTATAGGTAATTTACCATGAAAATCTTTGCGGATATAATACTAAACTACTCGCACATACTATGTGCCATTTTTGATTGGTTTTAATATCGGGAATTATAAGAAACGTAACGTGAGAAGGAAACAATAATACGTTTTTCAAAATTCGTTCTAAAGTTATCAAACTAACGTTAAACTTGACATTAGCGATTTAGCAGTCGCATATCTGTAGTCAGGTTATTTGCATAATATGCAGGCGATAGCGGCAGCGGTGTTTGTAGTGAGTTCATCAACACGCCCACATAGAGCGATTGAATGCGGAGTAGACAGGGGGTGTCGAGTGGCCGGGGAGGTCGCGGCGCGTCAGTGTCAGTGAATCAGTCGCGGAGGCGCCGCGGCCGCGGGCAGCGGGCATGCTACTGTGCTGCTGTTCCCACCGGCGGAACACCGCGTCCGTGCGGCCCGACCTCGTCGCCGACCTGCCCCCGCACACGCGGTAACACCCTCGCCAACTTAAACTATGTTACACGATATAACTTGCCGCAATAGGGCTACGCTCCCACGGAACACCTGACACACTTTGCACGAGGTGTTAAGAAAAACATATTCACAACAAAACAATTTTTTGTTTAATATTGTTCGTAACATTAGTTTTCTCTTTTAATTTTCAGAGACTCGAGCTCATTAACCAACACGGTTAATGACATAGAGACAAAACCCATTGTCGCAACTCCAATTGAGAGCGAAAGCACAGTTCCTGAAAATGAAGACGATAAAAAAGTGGAAACGCAAATAGCCGAAGAAGATGCCGCTACGTCACCACCTAAGTCGCCTTCGCTACAAGTCGAGAACATCTCGGAAAAGTCTAATCCTTCCCTTCATAGCGAAGAAATAAAGACAGATGAGATTCCCACAGAAAGTGTCAAAGAAACAATTGAAGTACAAAAATCTAGTGTTGAAACGATTGAATCTATAGAGCTCGAACATCTTAGTGGCAAATCTTCAGTCGTTTCGAAAAGTAAAAGTGAACCTTCGAGTCCAGTGAAAAGTGCTAGGATATCTCCGGAATTGGCCCGCGAAAGCAGTGGGAGACGATCTTTAGGAGAACGAGATGTACGAACTGCGCTCGCGGAATGCATTATGCCAGCGCGGCACGAGGACTGGGAGGCCATCGTGACGGGACTGATGGAAACCGAACAGATGGCCATGGACATAACGGCGCGTGCCCCCGCTAGCAGCTGGCGAGCAGCGACCCGCGCGGCGTCTACACACGTCCGCTCGCTGCGGTCCAAAGTAGCGAGGGCGGCGTGCTCTACCCTCGGTGCGCTGTTCGAGTACCGTGGACGCGCGCTCGATCCGGAGCTGGACGAGGCGACGGGAGCGCTGCTAGAACGTTGTGCTGATGTGAATAGGTTCTTAAGAGCGGATGCAACAAGTGCGTTAAGACGTATAGCGTGCGGCGGCGTGGGGGCCCGCGCGGCTGTGGCCCTGGCGCGACGTGGCGCAGGACACCGCGCGGGGCCGGTGCGCGCGGCGGCAGCGCAGGCGCTGGCGGCGCTGGTGCGGCATAACGGCGCCTCGCCGACGCTGGACATGGCGGTGGAGCCACGCACACTGCTGCTGCGCGCGACGGGGGAACTGCTGGGCGACGCGAGTGCGGAGGCGCGGGCGCACGCGAGGCACCTCTGGCTGGCGCTCGCCGAGGACTCGCGGTTTCCTCAAATGTTAAAAGACGCTATGCCGCCAACTAGGTATAGAGCGATAGAGAAATATGTCGATAAACTTCGTTGCCGATAATATTGGGAGCAATAGTTTAAAAATACCTTTTAATTTAAATATTTTTATAAAACTAATAACTAATGTAATCTGTAAAAAACTTTGTTACAATGTGATAAAATGTGGTCTACTAAAACGAAAGGGCGTTGATGTATATACAATCTTGCTAACTCATACTTTGTTTATATTTAAGTCGCTCTGTGCTACAATAGGAAATGCAATTAAGAGGAAAGAGATTTGTTAAATCGTTAAATGACTGAACTGTGCGAAAGGTATTTTTGTAGCTGTAACATTTGTATAAACGTAGGTAAATAAATGTTTTACAAAATAATGTTACAACTACTTATTTCTTTCCTTTTCAAGCATTTTGCATTTTTTTTTTACTACAATCAATGTCGCCTCTTGGACCGAAATAATTTTCGATGTAAAAATTATTGTTACAAAAAAAACATTGTAAAAGAATACTATGGATTTCTCATATACAACCTAAACTTATTTAACTATTTGACAACAATAAATCTGTCATGTGAGCGATCAAAACTTACAAAATCAACCACAACAAACCACTGAAATGAAAACAAACCGAGCAATTTAAATCCCAAACCCAATCGGTTCTACGAATGGAAGCAAAATCTGAACTATCAGCGACATCGTTGACCAAGTTAATATCATTCCTGTTGTGGACCGGTCTATACCTACATTTGGCGGTGGACTCTAAGCGTAGTCCGGAGTGGTGTTCGCGCGCGGTCACCCTGCTACACGGCTCCGTGGCCGCGTTCGTAGGCCTAGCACAGTGCAATGTAAACCAACTAACGCGATCATGTCTAACAAGTAAGTAACTATTTACTCTTTTAAGTATATCCAAAAAGAAAAACAAATGGCTAATGGAGCTAGATAAGATCTACTACTTATTATCTGATTAATCTCGATTATATTGTGACTTGATAACCAGAAGTAATTGCTTGTGTAACACCGCTTCCAGCTTCTTTTAGAATTTAGTTGAAAATTAAACACACTTTCTCTACACCCCAATTCGATTTTTTTTAACTTTTTATGTAAAGTGCAATACAATGCTATCTTGTCTTGAAATACTATTGTAGCCTCGAATCCAGGAATATTATAACTATGTCCAGTTTTACTTAATTTAACAGTTGAGACACTTTACAGTGAGGCTATCATGGTGGCAATACGCTCTCATGTTCTGGTCGTGGGGCTACTTCACATTCGACTTCCTCTGGTGCTTGCTGTACTGGAGTAAGAGCTACACTATGCTCTGCCATCACCTATGCTCGATCATCGCCATAAATATGTACCTTAGCATGGAGAACACTGGGTGTACATTCGCTTGCACCATCGCATTATTAGAGGTCACAAATCCCCTTTTACAAACAAGATGGTACGTATCTTTTATCCGAATTCTCATGAATAGCTTTATTGAATTATCGTAAATTGGAACTTTCAAGTACATTTTGAAAACCAGTGAAAATGCATATTTTTTATTACTGTTTTCCAGGACAAAGTTGTATAGGACCTAACTTTTAGAAAGAGCTACCCAATTTAACACGAAGGACCAAAATTCCGAAGTAGTCTCAGTTAAATTATTATTAATTAGCTGTTGCTTGCGACTTCGCCCGCGTGAAATTAAAAAATGTATTCATTGATAACATAGCTTTTTAATGGTGTAAGAGTCTTTGAAATCGGCCTAGTAGTTTTTGAGTTATTTCAATACATACAAAAATACATATCTTTCCTCTTTACAATATTAATATAAAAGTATAGATTTTCGTATTTTAACAGGTTTCTCCGCGACGGGGGATATAATGAATCTTTCTTATATTATGTGGTGGAAATATCATACCTAGTGTTGTTCATATTGCTCCGAGGATGCCTTGGCACTTACTTGGTATACAAAATATTGCTCTCCGATGCTTTTGGCCCACACGAGAAAGTCATAACAGTTTCACTTTACTTAGTTTCTTTAGCATTCATATACGAAATCTTGGGGTATGTGATGTACAAATATAGAAACAGAATTGTAAGTGTATATTATTAATTCTTGAACTTTAATAATTCCAATTTAAAAATTGTATTGAAAGAGCGACTTCTTGCTTACGTTTTAAAGGCAATTAATTCATGAGACATTTTCGTTAGACATTGTCGTTTCGACTTAAAAAAATTATTATTGATGAAGTTTATATATTACTAGCTTTTACCCGACTCCTTCCGGGTGAAATTAAAAAAAAAACAAAAGTGAGTAGCCTATGTGTTCTTCCAGGTTATCCTCTATGTCTATGCCAAATTTCATCGAGATCCGTTCAGCGTTTAGGCTACAAACTCTAAACATCTATCCATCCATCAAAACTTTCGCATTTATAGTGTTAGTAAGATTTAACTAATGTGTTTTCAGGAGGAATTTAAAAGTATAGGAGGAAATGAAATGGAAGCTAAATTACCAGAACAGCAACAAGCTTCTTAAATTCAGAGTAAAAATATTTTATTCAAATTTTCAATTGCACAATAAAGTACTTTGTCAATTAAAGTTAAAAAAAGTAAATACAAAACAAAACTACTTTGTTTCTAAAATAAAATGGTTGTTTTATTGAAACTGAAAATCAGTTCCAACAACTAATATCAAAATGTTTATTTTGAAATTGGTTTTTGTCTTTTTTATGAATATCGAAAATATTACATATTTATTTTAAAAACCAAAAATTTCTTGTTGGAATATCGCTATTTGATAAACATCTATTACAACAAACTTTTGTAAAAAAACACTTTGTCCCATGTGATAGTTGAAATCATACTTAACATATGAAATTGTTTTATATGTAATCTATCTCATACATTTGAAATGTAATAAAGACATTTTTGTCTACTTCCTGTAGAAACAGTCTTCATTTTTTCCATTAAAAGTGTAAAGACAAAACATTACTCTTAATCTCTTCTATGATAACCACTATTCTTTTTATTATTCCTCCTATCTCTCCAGCGGTTATTATGTTGTTTACCTCTACTTTTATGATTGTCAATATGTTTATCCTTCGGCTGGAAGTCATCTTTCTTATGACCCTTATCCTTTGAGTAATAAGGGTGATGTCTGTGTGACCAATTGCCCTGTAAACTGGCGATTGATAATTTATCATTATAATCATTCCTTTGAACGGGATATTGAATCATATGGCGAGCTTCATCTGATAATCTCTCCGTCATATGTGTAAATTGATTTGCAATATTATGTTGGTACATGAAGTCAATAGGTTCTGGACCGTAGCTCCTTATTGGTGGAGGTAAAGGCATCAAACGACCTCGACCCTGCAGACTTAATGTCCTATGAAATAATGCTGTCCCTCGAAACAATTGTAATGCATAAGCAACAGACACCTCATGGCAGTATGTGATAAATGCAAAATTTTTCTGACGCCCATCTCTTTCTCTTGGTATCCGAACTTTTTCGAGTGGTCCAGCCTGCGAATTGGAAAAAAAACATTAAAATGTTGACTCAAAACATACAAGTTACCGTGATAATCTTATTTTACCTGTAGGAAGAGTTCATAAAGTAACTCTTCGGTAGCCTGTTCAGATAGATTCCCACACCAAAGAGTTTTATTGTCTTCTTCAATCATCGTAGCAAGTTATATTTTACGATAAGTTTTATGTCGTAAAATATACCAAACTTGGTTCTCACTTCAAGAATAGTGCGGTACCATTTCTAACTCTTTACAATAACCATTAGCAATACAATTAGGAGGCAACGTTAATTAAAAGAAAACAAACGTATGTCACAATCGCAAAGTGAAAAATGCAAAGAGTAAAAGTGAAAAGTAAATTTGACAGGTTTGACAATGTCGCCACGCGCAGCTGTCCAAAAAGTTTCTCCATTTATAAAAGGGAAAAACGTATCGTAGGATAATCCTGCTTCGGCGTATCAGGCAAAACATATGTTTTTGAGTGAATTACAAAAATATTAAAATCCTTAAAGACTTTGAAACAAAAAATCACAAAAACAAGAAAAGCGAAAATTCAATATCTGTAATCTGTGCTCTCTAGTTACTATTTATTATCTATGAAACTCAATCATAACCTATAATGTCTGACGTTTGTTAATTTTCTATAATTATAATAACTATTTCATTGAATTTAACCAAATTTGTTATTGTAATTGTCGCTATTTTATTTTATTGAGATCATATCATTGTGACATTACAAATAATAAATACGGTCATTTGGTTATACTTTAATTAAAGACATCCAAAACATCAAGATGGACCTATGTGTACGTATCGGCGGACCTCAACAATAATTAAATGATAACAGATAGTTCTCATTACTTGTAATTTTTGGGCTTCTTTTAAAGGTCAAACAAAGAGGTGAACAATGGATGATTCTAACAAATTTCAACAAATGCAAGATGAGATGTCAAGGTAAGATTGGTCTTCAAAACGAGAATCATTTACTTGCACTTGCTAATCTTCGACGAGATTTTGAAGCAATGTCGCCAAATTATTATCAGGTTTGAAGCGGAGATATCTGGTGGGGAGATTGCGACGGGCCCCAGAGCGGTGATCAGCTCGAGTACATTTGGGGCGGCACAGCAGCGGCTGGAGCGCGTGCCGCCGCCGCCGCCGCCTCCCACACTGCTGCCACCGCCTTACGAGTCGCCTGTCATGGACAACGGCATGATGGGGTCCAGCCTCATGTACCCTGGAGTGCCACAATCATCTTCACTCATGGTCCCAGCTTCGGTATTTACATTATAATGTATTTTACATATATAACAAAAAAAAATCATATTCTAAAAAAATAGTGCACCGGCTGCAGAATCTGATGACTCAAGCAACTAGTGGTCAGGGCTGAAGAGACAGGAACCTCCTCACAATGCATGCAGTTTCTAAAAATAACTGCTTTTTGTATTGGGACCGTAACCCGTCATTTTGTTTATTAATTTTTGTTTAGCTTCTGTGTTTTTTTAATAAAGTCAAATATGTATGTGAATGCAACATAATGCATGTAAATGTAATTTTTTTAGGTTTTTATAAATTGTTATGCCTGTTATATGATTTTGCATAAAAGTGCACTACTACTGTACAATTATATTGCTCACTGAATTAATATGGGTGTTTCAAATATCTAGCAGATATCTCAAATTTATTATTTTAATTCTAGCTTCTTTAGTGAACAAATTTACTAATGTTCATGTTCATATAAAAAAGCAATTGTCAACTTTTCAGGTGCAAAGATTAAGACCCTCGGGCCCTTCGGATCCATACCCTGGCCCAATGCCTTACCTCCGACCGGGGCTACCGGGTCCACAGCTGGTCCCTCCGCCTCCACCTAAGCCCCAGCCTATTGTGCTCTCTGCTGCACCTAAACTGTACAAACATCCTAAAGATGATGATGACAAGAAGGAGAGAGAAGGCAAAAAGAGGGTAAGTGCCAATATTAAATTAAGTTATTGGCTGGTGAAGTCTAATTTTTGTTAACCCAGTAGTTTTTTCTAAACAAATTAATCCCAGGTAATTTTACCTTGTCTTTTTACATTTGTATGAGTGATGTACAATCAGGGCCTTTTGCAGTGTTTGTTTATTTTTTATTTTTTTTTATAATATAAGGTGGCAAACAAGCAAGCGGCCATCTGAATCCACCGAAATGGAAAGCGACCGCTGCCCATAAACATCCTCAATTGCAGATGCGTTGCTTACCCTTAATTGATAGAAGAGGAGATGCACATAAAGAGGACATTTCCCCTTCCTATGCGTCTCCTCCACCGTCAAATCCACTTTTCCTTCCCATCCTTTTCTCTTAAGAAAAGGGTGGAAAGGGATTGGGACTAAAATTGGACTAAAAAGTTACTAAACAACATTTTTTCCCATAAGTTACACATATTGTTATTATAGTCAAGAAATTATCGATTTCAAAATGTTTTGGATTGACATTTTAATTATTTTATATGTAGTTATTCAACTTTGTAGAAACGCGAGCCTTCGCCTATACCGGAGGTGATAGTGCAGCGCGAGCCGACGCCGCCGCCGCGCCGCCGCCGCCGCCGCAGGACACTGCGCCCAAACTCAAGAAGGAGAAGAAACACAGAAAGGTAAAGTCACAACTTTGAATCTAAATGTAAAAAAGATACTTACAATACCAATTTCATTGAAAATATTGGACCAGCTGTTAACATGCATTCTTTTAGGATAAAAAAGGGCTACTGAACACTCCTCGGTCATCGACTAGCGAAGCTTTGGAGTAATCTATCTTACTAACTTAAATATGTGATGGAAATATCGGTTTTTGTTACCTTATCTGACAGTAACATTATTTTTAAGCTTTAATTTTAATGAATATGAATTAGATGTCTGAGTACTGTGGCAGGTGATAAGGACGGCGGGGGGCCAGGTGTGGGAGGACGTGACGCTGCTGGATTGGCCTGATGATGACTTCAGGATGTTCTGCGGTGACCTCGGCAATGACGTCACCGACGAACTGCTGGTAATTACTACTGTTTCTAGTCTTATCGTTTTGGTATACGTGCGTTTTTCTATGACCTGCTAACTTTTATTTTTTAACTAACTTTAAAAAGAAAAGGTTCGTGTTTTTATTTCGTGAATATTTTTTTTTGTGTTGGAACTATTTTTACGTGTGTTTATTTTTTTAAAATTTAATAGCAGCAGATTTTCTTTTGAATTATTGTCTGGTAAATGTAAAAATATGTTGTGAAATTTCAAATTATTGTATTACATTTTTAGACGCGGACATTCAGTAAATACACGTCGTTCCAACGAGCGAAGGTGATCAGAGACAAGCGAACTAACAAAAGCAAAGGATTCGGTTTCGTCAGCTTCAAGGATCCCGGGGATTTTATCAAAGCAATGAAAGAGATGGACGGTGAGTTTAACATTTACTGTATGAGTACAACATTTAACACTAGTTATGCCTCTGGGTGCGTCTGTTAATAAGAGGTTCTTATCAATACCGAAGCAAATTGGCAAAGTCAAATTTTCTATAAGTAACACCGCGTATTTCCTTGACTGTACATGTGTGTGACATGTGACGTGTGACATGTGACGTGTGACGTGTGACGTGTGACGTGTGACATGTGACGTGTGACATGTGACGTGTGACATGTGACGAATGACATGAGACATGTGACGTGTGACATATGACGAGTGACATGTGATGTGTGACATGTGACATGTGACATGTGACATGTGACATGTGACGTGTGACATGTGACGTGTGACATGTGACGTGTGACATGTGACGTGTGACATGTGACATGTGACGTGTGACATGTGACATGTGACGTGTGACATGTGACGTGTGACATGTGACGTGTGACATGTGACGTGTGACATGTGACGTGTGACATGTGACGTGTGACATGTGACGAATGACATGAGACATGTGACGTGTGACATGTGACGTGTGACATGTGACGTGTGACATGTGACGTGTGACATGTGACGTGTGACATGTGACATGTGACATGTGACGTACGCAGGGCGCTACGTGGGCAGTCGGCCCATAAAGCTGCGCAAGAGCACGTGGCGCAGCCGCGCGCTGGACGTGGTGCGCCGCAAGGAGAAGGAGAAGGCGGCGCTGCTCTCGCTGCTGATGGCCGGCAAGGCCCAACATTGACTCACACATTTAATATATATATAGGCATAGACAACAAAAAATTTGTACAGTTCTTTTTTTTTTAATTAAAATTAGCAGAAAAACTTTAAATAAAGATGGACAACGACAAAGAAAAAATTGCGGGGTCTAAATTATTTTGAACTAGCTTTCGCCCGTGATTTCTTCCGCGTGGAATTAAAAAAAAAACAAAAGTGAGTAGCCTATGTTCTTCCAGACTATCCTTTACTTCTATGGCAAATTTCATCGAGGTCCGTTCAGCCGTTTAGGCTACAAACTCTAACAGACATCCATCCATCAAAACATTTGCATTAATATGTATGATATGTGGTAGTGTATTTCATTTTATTTACTTAATAAATGTGGTTCGAGTCATGTTGATTTACATACAAATAGACAAGTCCTTTACCGGTAGTATCTCTGAAAGGTTCTATCATTAAGTTTATTGCCACCTGGTGTTTGACATGTAAAAACATTTCACAAAATTATAATAAGCTCCATCTTTTGTTTAGTAAGTCACTTTTCAATCATAAAGGAATGTTATGTGATAATATTGTTTTTTTAATAAAACAAATTTTAATTGAATTGTATTTTATTTATTAAAAAATATCCAAACTCTTTGGTTTTACATCGTTAATTTTATAATAATAATAATAAAGTCATTTAATCCATACAGAAGGCAATCATACATTTAATTATACAGTTGACAAAAATACATACACAGTAAGCATAAATCTATACTTCTATATCTATACTATTATAATAAAGCGTAAACACACACTTCTTTGTTGCCCAAGATGTCAGCAATTACAGCATATTTTTGAATAATTATTTTTTCAATAAAAAGCCCTACACTTACGTCACGCTTTAGGCTATATATTTTCTCGCCATTAAACTTAGGGGGTAGATATTTTGGATAAAACCCCTAATGTGGGAAAGAGACCATAAGTTTCTGCCAACATCAAGATTGCTAAGATTTGTCATGTCATGTCATTTTAACATTTGCTATTGATAATTTGACAAATGTAAACAATAAAATATTTTTTTTATAATTTCATGCGGATGAAGCCGCACGAGAACAGCTAGTTATGAATATTTTTACTAAGTTTGCTATGCTGAATGGATAAGGCCTTTACTCAGCTACATTTGAAGTTTCTTAAAGATAAGAACCCTAAGGGCGGTGAAAAATTAAAAAACTAAGCCTAGCTTAAGTAATCCTAGCTATTATTAGGACTATGAACTATTAAATTAACTTACAAAAGAAAAATAATTATCAGTCAATGTCTTACATGGTCATAATTTGTACCGCCTGAACTAGTCATTACTTTTACTTAACTTTGAAAAACTAAATTAATTTTCTCTACAAGTATTTCGGCAGTGAAAACGCATAATAACTTACATTGATTCTCATAACTTGAGATACTTAAATGTATAAAACAATATTGCATTCTCTAAGTTTGCAACAAGTATCATAAGATTCAAAGTTTATTGCGGCTCGGAGATAGCGAATACATGTGGGCTCGCTATCTATTGAGTAAACTCAACTTTTGTAGGATTTTCTATACTAGCTTATACTAGTATAAAGAGGAAATATTTGTATTTTTGGATTTTGGTATGTATTGAAATATCCTAAAAGTACTGGGCCGATTCCAAAAAATCTTGCATCATTAAAAAGCTACATTATCAGTGAGTAATATAGGCTATATTTTCTAATTTCACGTAGACGAAGTCGAGAGCAACAGTTAGTTTTAAATAATTGTAAAATATATTTATTATTAAAATCAATTAGCCCAGTATCTTCAACTATTACGCTATTTCAGCTTAAAAAATTCGAGCCACTATAAAGTTTGTATAGCTTTACTCATTCTGTGGTATAGTCTGTGATGTTATCAGGGTAAGTATAGTCTATGGGGTCGGGTTTGACGCGTTGCGCGCGCAGACGCACGAGGGGGCGGGGGCGCGGGCGGTGCGGCGCGGGGGCGGAGGCGGCGGCCGCGTACTGCTTGTCGAGGCAGCAGCGCAAGTCGCCCTCCTTCAAGCCGGACGTCGCCGGACAGAATGGTGCCGTGAAGTCCTCCACGCAATACGCACCGGACGCTCTGAAATAGAAACAAAAGATGAAAAATATACAGGCGATAAACTCCTCTTGGGAAGTCGGTGTAACTCGGCAAGTGTACACACACCACGTACTCAAGCGATAGTTGAGTCGGCTGCTTCATTAGTGAGTGTGAATGTTATGTTTGGTTTTACATGATTTTGACTTCGCAGTCTAACCCGATCAAACTATCGGTCGAATGTCTGTAGTCTGCCGGGGCTCTAAAAAGATGACTAAAACAGTAATAGACTTCGCCGGCTAATGATCTAGATTAGGTTTAGGGGGACAGCTACTATTAACGTAATTTGAAGTAGTTTTATATTAGTAAGTAGTATTATACAAGTTTCTAGTGGGGTGGCAACTATCCCTAATGGCTATGCCCATGATTGGTGGTAAAAGGTGTAGTTACTATTTAAGATTAGAATAAGAGATGTGAGATGTATTAATGTGTAGGGTGATTAAATTCGGAGGTTGTAAAAGTAGCAGTGAAATATGCGTAGAGCTAAAAGTTGTGAGGTTAAACGGTATTTACTATGCAGTAAAAGTCCAGATGGGTGGTAAATGTAATAAATAAAAGGATGGTAAAAGTGAAAAGGTAATAAGCGTGCACGTACGTCATGGGCGCGGGCTGGCCGAGCGGCACGGGCAGCGCGGCGGCGCGCGCGGGCGGCACGCGCACGGAGCAGCGCCGGCCGCACGGCGCCGCTTGCCGCAAGCGGAACAGGCTCTCCGCCTGGTAGCAGACAGACCACACGTGGCTGCACAGCGCCTCGTCTGCAAACAACCGCACACCACGTGGCAATCATTGTCACTAGAGTCTAGAAGGCAGTTACATAACGAAGAAATCCCTAGGGACAATATGATTGGAATCGATTGGTACACCGGTAGAGGTAGACCTAGAAAGAGATGGAAGGATTGCGTGAAAGGTGACACGATCAAAAGGGAGTGATGACTGAGATGACGTATGATAGAGTTATGTGGAGGACAAAAACCTGTTTCGCCGACCTTACGGGAGTAGGATAAGGAGAATGATGATGATGAATATGATTGGAATCGAATGAAACACTTTTTAAAACACACGAGTGACACATATGTTGCCTTATTCCTAATACTTAGTTAACTAATCTATAAATCCTGTGTGATATCGTTGGTCTAATGAGATTAGAAGGAAACCAGACAGGGATATGATATACGTCTTTGTCTAATATTGTACTAACTGGGCGTGTCCTCGCAGTAAGGCTGGCTGCGGCCGCCGTTGAGGCAGAAGTCGGCGTGTCCGAGGCGCGCCGCCTCCCCGTAGCGGCCGGCGTTGGTGTGCAGCACGTGCACGGCGCGCGCGTCGCCCGGGTCCAGCCGCAGCGCGGGCGCTGACCGGATCAGCGGCCGCGCCGGGTCGAGACCTACACAGTTACAATTATAAACTAAAAAACCTATCTAACTTTAACTCGATTAACAATATCGATTAATCAATCGACAACTTGTTTCGACTTCTTTTTAAATTCACTAATGTACATTATTTATTATAAGAAAGAGAAAGAGAACTTTTGGTGAACCAAAAGGTTGTTTTACAAACTTTTTCGTGCTCCGCGCGCCGACTATAACTAACCTTGACTATAAGGATACCAATTAAGGTTTTTTCTTAATACATCTATTTATTTAATTAGCGTATGGCTGTTCTTTTACCAATTCAAAATAAATAAACTACCTTATCTTCTTTAATTCTAGTTTGTCTACCATTAGACTCATACATCCTAAATAACGACAAAGCCAAGTTAATACACGTACCAATAATCCTGTTAAGCCTGAATGTGAGGTAGTTGGCGAGTATGCCGCACATGTGGGCGCCGAGCGAGTGTCCGACGCACGTGAGCCTGTCGGGGCGCAGGCCGGCCTGGCGGAGCGCGCCCAGCGCCTGCGCCACGCAGCGCGCCGCGGGCCGCAGGTTGTGTACCGCCGCCACGTAGCACGGCGGCTGGCACAGCGCGCCCCAGTCCACCATCAACACGTTGTAGCCGCCGCGACGCAAATACGCTGTAACAAACACAATATTCACTTGATTTTATATTTATTGTTTTTTAACATAGACGTAAGAATTTTGACACGTGATAATTTGTGATATTGGCTGTAAGATTTTTATTGTTATTTAAACGTATTAACTTTAAATTTGTAATCTATATCTATACTAATATTATAAAGAGGAAAGATTTGTATTTTTGTATGTATTGAAATAACTCAAAAACTACTAGGCCGATTTTGAAAATTCTTTCACCGTCAGAATGGTAGTTTATCTGTGAGTAACATAGGCTATATTTTTTTATTTCGTGCGGGCGAAGTGGCGAGCAACAGCTAGTAAAGAAATAAAGATTGTACCTAAAGTCGCTGACCCAAACAAATTAGGGGAACGAGAGGGCAGCCTTAAGCCGCCCCAAAATAAAAATTTAATAAAGTACACAATAAAGATCCTAAAGTGGCGGTGTGTTTATAGGAAGTGACAATGGATTGAATTGAATTTAAATGTAATTGTGAAATAGGAAGAAAATTCCATCAAACATGCGTTTCTCCACTATAAATGGAATATAAAGAAACATTTCACGTCAACTGCGTATTACGTAACTCTTGATGTTTCCTGATTCTGCGCACCTTTTATATTAGAATAAATATATGGCGACAAACGACCAAAGTTTATATAACTTATGAAACAAGATTTTGATGAATCTATGAAATAAATTAGCAAACAAATAAGCGATTCAAATGACGTTTAATAACAATTATGTCTTACTAGCTATCGCCCGCGACTCCGTCCGCATGGAGTTAAAAAAGAAAAGTAAGTAGCCTATGTCTTCTTACATACTATCCTTTACATATATGCGAAATTTCATCGAGATCCGTTCAGCAGTTTAGGCTAACAACTCTAACAAAAATCCATCTAAACTTTCGCATTTATAATATTAGTAAGATACCTAAAAGTAAACATTTACTTAAATTAAAGGAGACGCAAGCATACTGTGATATGATTTTTCACTAGTACAATTAGGAATAACAGTCTATTTATTAGACATCATTTATGGCAGCATTTAACATTGAACAATGTTGCAGATGATGCATTTAATGTTAATAGCATCAACAAACGGAGAAAGTGGGAAATGCGTAAAGTGCATAGCAACTTGTCAAGTTGTTACATCACCGGGAGCACTTTCACTCTCCTTCTTGATTTATATAGACTTTAAGTGGGCATTATATCATACAAACTACTATCTTTTTAATTACTTAATGTCATAAATGTTAAAGTCTAAACTTTAATTCCAAAACGAGAAGGGAGCTGGATTAAATTTGGCAAAGCCATCTCCACGCGGACGAAGTCGCGGATGACAGCAAGTGCTATAATAGTTTGTAGTATGTTTGTTATAATTTTAGGGCAGTTTTAGATTTATAATTAATTCACGAATCTATATAAAAGGAATCTACTTATAGACATTTATTAACTGACTAATATTTACAGAAACTTCTTTTCATTCATTAATTTTTACAAGACCAAAGAAAGTATGGATGGACGTGTGAAAGAGGTTATGCTTAAGAAGGGAGTGGATTCAGATATGATGGGTGATAGAGATGTATGGAAGAGCAGCACATACCTATACTCCGTAGGGATAAGGGCAAGTTGTTGATGATGATTAATTCTTACAAGTCAACAAACTCAAAGGACAAAGACACGGATGTTATCTGAGAGAATTGAGGATCAATTGTTTTGACTATGTTATAGTGGGAATTATTAAAAGGAAGTTAAGACGTTAAATTGACATCGGTTCATAGAGCAACGGAAGTTTAACTCTCATAACAATGTTCTCATAATTCAACTACGAATTAAAGTTATGGGAAAATTTAAGTCGATTTAGTTATGTGGCTCTATTATTATTTTGATCTTACTGCGGATATTAAAAAATATCTAGTTATTAATATAGCTTATGTCACCCGGGAATATTGTAGTTTCCCAACAGTGAAATAATTGTTCTAATCGGTTCAGTAGTTTCGTAGCCTATTCAATACAAACAATGAAATCTTTCCTCTTTGAAATAACAGTACAGATAAGAGTAACCACTGCAAAAACGACAATATGTTTTATCCTTCATACTCTCTATGACAAAACTGAGAAAGCAATATGTAAATCTTGCTGTCTTTTCTTAATAGTTATTGTCACAGTTTAGTGATTTAAATCCATATTCTGTTTGTAATAAGGTTTACTTTTAAAACATTGTAACTCAACTCACAAATGTTTCGTACGCATTGTGTATGAAATCTTCCTTACAAAAGATTTCAACGCAACCCTATGAGATTTATTATTATTACAACAATGAATTTTACCGAAAAATCAATAGATGTTTCTCTGAATTTTAAATGAAATTGACTAAAATATGCAAATCATGTAAATGTTTAAGTGAAACCGATTTAAACGCAAACGGAATAGTAAATACAAGTACGATATGTAGGTAAGAGTTTTTACGTAACAATTCGTAAAACAAAATGAATATTTGAATATGTTACTTGTTAATATACGTGAAAGAAGATTTAATTATTTATTACTATCACTATTTCCTACGTAAGGAAATGTTGAGTTTAGTTGCGTAAAGAAATAGAAATTATTTCATGTACCTATCAACACATCTTTTACGTCTTTCTTATTATTAAATCTACACACACTATTAAAAAGAAATTATATTTCTACGAAGCAAAAATATGACGATAAAACTTATGCCAACTTTTCGAATCACAACTTCTGAATATTTAACCATAATAAATCTATACTTTCTAATGATTGCATTATTTAATAAAAGATTATTATAAATTAGACAAACTTAATTAAGTTTCTAAACACACTTTTAATCATATTTCAAATACGCCATTTAATATAGAAACTTTTACAAACAGCTTCGCTATAAGTATCATCAATGCTCTAAGTTCCTTAAACCATGCATCAAATTTTATTGAAACTTTTGTAAATTATTATGATGAGGTCAGAGAGGGTTTATGCCTCTAAAAGTAAAATTGTATTTTATTCAGTAAGTCATTAATATGACCACTTACCATCTCTGAGTACGACAATAGGCAAGGTATCGTCTCCGCCCGCATAGCCGTGTATTAAGAGGATGGTCTCGTGCGAAGGTTCCCAACCGCTTTGTCTCAGCCAGTCTTCGCTGAACAGGTCTACCTGTGAACATACAAATGTCACAATAAGCCAACAGACGATGTATAGGCATTTCAAAATCAGTCAAAAATATGGATGAATTCTCTTCTATTCTAGTCGAGTAGCCCCAGTGGTAGAGAAATTAAGGAGTAAAACGTTAGCATGGTATGGGGATGTTATGAGGAGGGATGAATCGCATGTAAGAAGGGCGTCAGTTTTGAGTGAGGTACATACACCGGTAGACGTAGACGTAGACGTAGAAAGATGGATGGATGAAAGGTGACATGACCAAGAAGGAAGTGATGACTGAGATGACGGATGATAGAGTTATTTGGAGGATGAAAACCCGGTGCGATGACGTCGGCAGTCAGTAACTGTCTAGGAACACGTACTTTTTTTTGTTATTTCCATAAGATGTTACGCCTTGCAAAATAATCTAGGTAAATCTAGATTGTCAGTAATATATTCAAATTGAATACGTGCTCATTTGTAATTATTGCATACAACGGCGTCGGCCGCATTCCTGTGCCTTCGTCAAAATATGCGTGCCCCGTATGCGGATGTGTTCCGGCATTCGCTAACCTTTTGTGACACAAAATACGAACTTTTGTATTATTTTGTTTCTTATGTCAAATAATGACAATTCTACTTATAATCGTTTGACAAAAGAAATGACAACTTTATCATGGAACTTATCGGTGCTTAAAGAAATTTTACTAAAAGAAGTTTAATAGTTAATTTAAAAATCATAACATTATGCTAAAAAATAAGAATCTACACACTTCTAAATTCGTTCAGGCGTTTAGATTGAATGTAAACGTAGGAGGTGAAAAAATCTATAACAAATCACCTTTTACGTCACACAACTTATATATTAGTCACCTTCTACATATTTAGTATTTATTTACATAAAGTCTAATTTTTCTAGTTAATCGTTGCAATAAGTATGTGTCATCATAACTGCATAGAAGCACGTATTTGTCCATTTTGTTTTTAATTCATTGAGCACAAGGCCGGAGAGACCCGTCGAGTATTGTTTACACACGAACATAGAAACAGGTAGACAGACACATGAATGAAGGACCCTTGTGCTTGAGGAATGCTAGCGGTATATTAGCGAACTAACCTAGTAAGCAAACATTAATGTTTTTAAAAAATAAAATATCACGAAATAAATTTGTGACTTCACATTGAAGAAAGTTTTATCATTTGATATTTCTTAGGAGCTTCTCGAATTAAAAATAATATGTTAGAACCATAAGTACATATTTTGTAAGTAAATTTTATTGCAAAAGAAATAATTTTTTTTTATTAATTAAAACAACATAAATGGCTGTGTAGGGATCGATTGATTTCCGATATCATTTGCTAAAATTCATTAATATTTAAATAAATTTTCATGATCAATTGTTTTTACTTATTACTGACTCAGTATTTAAATTCTAAATAGAGAAACACTTGAGTTATTTATAGTAGATCTAAAACTATCATTACCTACGCTGTTAATTATTGCAGCCACTTAATATAAGAACGACATGCATTGTTCCCTCTGAAGAAAATATTGCAATATTTCATAGACATTGTGTTTAATTATAGTGCTTCACTCTACAATTTGTGTAAATCATTTTATGTTAAAGATTGTGAGACAGAAAGTTTTCATTCACAATTCCGACTCCTACACATTTCTTTAATCTGTGTTCAAGTTTAGTTATTGTTGCTTGCATTCAGGAAAGTTGGCATTAACTATATCTATACTATTATAATAAAGCGAAAACACACACTTCTTTGTTGCCTAAGATGTCAGCAATTACAGCATATTTTTGAATAATTCTTTTTTTAATAAAAAGCCCGACACTTACGTCACGCTTTAGGCTATATATTTTCACGCCAATAAACTTAGGGGGTAAATATTTTGGATAAAAACCCTAATGTGGGAAAGAGGCCATAAGTTGCTGCCAACATCAAGGAAGCAAGATTGCCAAGGTTTGTCATGTCATGTCACTTTGACATGTGCTATTTATAATTTGACAAATGTTAACAATAAAATAAAATTCTCATAATTTCATGCGGATGAAGCCGCACGGGAACAGCTAGTCCTAATATATTTGCTTGAATCAGTCTATCTCTAGTTTTGAAAAGAAAGTGTTTCCATTTAGAAATCGTTAGAAAAACTGCTTTGTATTCTCCCGAGGCGCGAGTAACGGATGCCGCGTGCACTACGAGGACGTTATTAAATTTAAATTAAACAGGTCGTGGACTGTATTAGTTGCCTGATTTTATGAACTAGTTCACAAAACATTTATATAGACTATCTACTTCAGGAGACAGCACCACTGGTCATTGTCCAATAAAGAAAATCATTTTTAATTTTTAGTCTATATTAATTATGGTCTTACGATACGAAAGTATTTCAAAGCTGTATTGTAATTGTAAATCGTTTAAGGAGTATGTAATTTTTTTTTAAGTATTAGGCATAATTATTTTTTTTACTCCCTTCTATATTGAATCATCCTTTAACTGAGATAACAGGATATACAGACAGAGAAAACTCACAGATAAAAAATAGTGACTTAAGTTCATACAAGGGAGGTATTTTGAACTATACGTACAGTTTTCTTGAAAGGCTCCGACTCTGTATACAAGTTGATAATGACGTTGGCATCAGGGCAAGGCTCGCGGTCTCGTCGCCACACGCAGTCCTCGAACGAGGCGTTTGCGTAGATGTCGTTGTTGAGGAATAGAGCCTCCTTGATAGGCTTGCGTTGACCACAGACATCTAATACAATAGAAAACAACATTGATTTTACGTATGTAGATAGGATTCCGAAATATACATAATTTATCAATTTATTTAATAACTTATTGGCTGGTTGTTTTTTTTAAGCTAACTCTCGGCAATGCTATGCGTATTTTTAGAATTGTTATCATAATGATTAAATATACTGTTACCGAAAAATAACGCGTCAAAATCAATAATTAAGTTCACATTTTTATTATTGAATCGTATTGAAATAACTCAAAAACTACTGGAGCGATTTCAAAAATTCTTACACCATTAAAAAGCTATATTATCACTGA
The DNA here is from genome assembly GCA_029286645.1 of Papilio protenor. Taxonomy (NCBI): domain Eukaryota; kingdom Metazoa; phylum Arthropoda; class Insecta; order Lepidoptera; family Papilionidae; genus Papilio; species Papilio protenor. Next base: position 7,027,598 of record JAGSMZ010000011.1, read on the forward strand.
GTAGCATAGGCTAAATTTTTATTTAAAATTTCAATGGGCGAAGTCGCGAGCAACAGCTAGTTAAATATAAAACTAGAAACAATTTTTCAAACTATTAATCACATTAAAAAATAAAAAACTATATTTGTTATATTTAAGAAATAAGCTAAAACTTAATAATTAATTTTAAAATTCTAAAACGGACTAAATATAAAAATAAACTAAAGTAAAGCTAATTAATTCAGTGACATATATTATGTGGTTTGTACATACCGTGAAGAAATAATGTTATTACGACGATGAAAAAAGACGCGAATTTGTTACGAGGCATGTTCGCCTGCCGCGGTCGGTTGCTAAACTGAACTGAACGCAAGAGACACGTTACGAAGTGCCTACCATAATTCGCACACATGTTATGTTTTATATCACTTAAGGGTTCGAAAGATTTCATAATAAGTGTACATTTCAAACGATATTACAATCGCCGGATATTAGTCTATTATTTAATTAATTAAAGTAGTAGTTGATCCCGAATTATTTCGATAAACCACATAGTTATATCTATATCTATATCTATATCTATACTAATATTATAAAGAGGAAAACTTTGTATTTTTGTATTTTTGTATTTTTGTATTTTTGTATTTTTGTATGTATTGAAATAACTCAAAAACTACTGGAGCGATTTCAAAAATTCTTACACCATTAAAAAGCTAGTTTATCACTGAGTAACATAGGCTATCTTTTATTATTACTAATGTTTAGGAACTATTAATAAACAGCGTGTTTCTGGAGGCCGGCGTTAAAAAAATGCTAAACTTTAACTTTTCTCGGCTTACGCTGCCTAAACCGTTAGAGGTATATAAAAATGATGTATTAAAGAAATGTAGATCTCAAAAAGTTCTACAGAAAAGTCCGCGATAGCATATATCTATCTTTAACGGTTTTCTTACAATAACCACTTTTTTGTTTACAAAATGAATTAAAAACCTTACGCTATTTGCAGCGTTCTTTTATTGGTTTCAATATTGATCCTTATCCAAATAAATGCGTTTGTTATCAGGAGAATTTAATGTAGAATAAAATTGTTCTTTACAGTATTTAAATTGGACAAATAGTTTAGAAGATATCGCGAACACAAACAATAAGGGTAACCGAAAAATCAGCTCACAAACTACCGGGCTTAGAAATTTGGAATCTTTCAACAATAGATTTCTGTTATTACGTAGATTCATCATCATCATCATCACCAGCTCACTATACGTCCCCACTGAGGGGCTTGGAGCCTACCCTACATATTTACACGATTAGTCCGTAGTGGATAAACAACTTATTGTGATTTTGTATAGATACAGACCATAGTATGGTATAACACGTGGAATCCTTTTCTACCCCGAAAATGTTAGGTTTCCGAGGATATGTGTTGTTTTCTTATTTACATGTTAACGCGTTAACCCCGCAGCGGCTAAAAATATTTTACTGAATTTTAGTACAGATATAGAACATAGTCTGTAATAACATGTGTGATACTTTTCATCGGCGAAAAATGTCGGGTTCCGGAGGGATGTGTAGTTATATTTGTTATTTTACGTATGTACTCGATAATTCCGCAAAGCCTTGACTTATCTAATTGAGATTTTGAATAATAATAAAATATAGTCTGGAGTAACACATGGACTATGTGGTTGCGAGGGGTTGCAGAAAAAAAAGGTTACATGTCACTACAAGAGAATGCAGATGGTATCAGTCCTTTGCAGTTAGATTCTGGTGGATTAAGGGAGTTGCAAATGTTAGTAGGTGCTTGAAGGTAGTAACAGGTGGTTCACCTCAGGTTCAGGAAGTTGTAGGTTATGTACAGGTGGATATAAAGGATTGCAAGAAGATCCTATTCAATTAAGGTGGTTTCTGGTAATCTGATTTGCAAATGAATGCAGGTATAAACAGAATATTTCCCCTTCCTATGCGTCTCCTCCACCGTCAAATCCACTTTCCCTTCCATCCTTTTCTTATAAGAAAAAGGGTGAGAAGGAAAAGGGACTAAAGTTGGGCCTCCGGCACGACACTCATCTGACGAAACGCGAAATTGCTCCCACTTCACGCCTGTCTTTTGAGTGGTCGTGGTATTGCAAAAGGCGAGCCGGCCCATTCGTACGAAGTTGTTAAAGCGGGCTCTACCGCTGTTGCTCGCTTAAGTTAGTTTTTGGTGGTTTTGGATGATTTACAGCTGAAGACAGTTGGCAATCGATGAAGCAGGCGGTTACCTCTTTATTCAAATTTTGCCAATTTAATTATGTACTTCGTGTCTTTTTTTATTTTAATGCTGCGCAGTGAAGTCGCCTGGAACAGCTATTATACATATAGCACGAACCACGCCATATGAAATTCTATTTGAACATATAATAAAATTGAGTGTCTGTTTGTAATATCAAAAGAAAAATTCCAGATTTCGGGAAGATGATGTATTTGCGTTGCTGATAACGAAAATCGCATTCATCATTTTTTTGTCTGTCTGTCTTCAAGCCGGGTTTGTTCCGGGTAATCTCTGAAACGGCTGGGTCGCTTCGACCGGACTTTCCCTGAAGGGTAGCTGACATAGACGGGTTGCTTTTTTTATATTAATATATTGCGTGGACGAAGTCGCGGGCAACAGCTAGTTACTCTATAAATACAGTAGTATTAACTAATAATGCAGAGCTATTTAATTTCTATGGCAGTGCTACTGCTATGCCCATTTCCTTACAACTATGCCTTTTCATTATTCTTTACCCCATTACTTTATTTTTAACTTGATTGTTTATTTGTAACTTTATATTGGTCTGGTAAATTAAAGTTTTAATTCCGGTGTGAACAATCTGTCACTGTAAGTATATGTTATGTAAAACTGTAGAATTGTGTAATAGAATAAAAGTTTTGTCAGGCGCTGAAAAACAATATTCCTTAATTTTACAAACTATAAAATCAAGTATATTGTAAAAGATGTAATGAGTTCTTTCTTGTTTTAATGAAATTCTTGTCAAGTTTTGAGAAAACAATAACAAAAGCTTTGTCAGAAAAAATCAAGCTTAGCTTTTGACAATATACATGTTTATTGTTACTGTTAAACTAAACGAAGGGTTTAGATCAATAAATCAATATAACATCGGTAGCTACTCACTGCACATTCTTATTTGTGCTTCACCGCGCCCTCACTTTTTGAGTAGAACCAATAAAAGAAATGTACCTACTTAATATTTACCACCTCGGAAGTCTGATGCGCTTTCGAAGCTTTAAAAAACTTTTTAAATATATCAAATTACTTAGGTACCAGTGTGTGTAATTGAGTTATACCAAGGTTATTTGTAAATGTAATCTGGGTCTTAACTAAACTATGCAAGTTGCGTTGAAATCGTATATCTCTACACATGTACCTATGAAAAGAATCAGCGAAATCTCAAAGACTATACGCATGTAGAGGAGGCTCTACGTGTACGTACACAAAGTGAATGATTGTTGTTTGTTTGTGTGCGTGTGCGCAGGTGAGAGAGCACGCGGCGGAGCGGGACGGCGCGACAGCCTCCGCGCAGCCGGCGCGCACCGCCGCCGACACGACCAGCCAGTCCGAGACACGCGCCCGTGCTCGCGCGCCTTCGCGTTCATACCAATAATAACCTTGTTTCAACTAAACAACATAACACAAAACATCAGTAGCATCAGTTCGCGACGCAATTACAACAACCAAATCACAAGACTATACGCCATTAAAGTGTTTTCCTGTCGTTGCCAACCATCAAAAGTATCTACATCGATCGATCTAATTGTGCGAATGCCACGGTCCACAACCTACGCGGCCGGCGGCGTTCCCCTGCGACGTTCATTCAAGGACCATTCGTTGAACCTATGCCGCTCCGGCTTTCGCGTGCGCACAAACCCGTCGACTCGGAAATGAACCTCCGAGTGTGCGAGGCGGAGTACCGATCGAGCTGATGACAGTCCGCGAATCGGCTACAACTACCATGTCAATCAGTCAGAACGCCGGACAATTTAACAAACAGAAACAGCAAGCGGCGGCTAAACAGGCCTCGGAACCCATCACCTATCCCCCGCGCTACCATCCGCCGCCGTCCACCGCCGGCTCGAAGGTGGCCTCGGTCGACGCCACTAGCAAGGATTTTAAGCCGCCATACGCCGGAAAGCCTATCGATCCTAATAAGATAGTGTACCCTCCCGGTATACACGGCGCAATACCCGGTCCTTACCAGGTGGGTCCATATCCGCATTTGAAATATCCGCAGGGGTACCCAACGGGCTACCCTATCCCACCTGCAGCCCTGCGCGTGCTACGTCCCGGTGGAGAGATAATAACGAAGGCTATCGTGCATGAGCCCGTGGAGGCGACAACTCGCGCGCGTAGCGCTGACGACGCCCAGCGGGCACAGCGGAACCTAGAAGAGGAGCAAATCCACAGGAGATCCGCCGACATGCTCAAGTTCACGAAACGCATTGAGCCCGAGGGCCCGCGCGCCTCCACCGACCAAAGGCGTCAGTTACAGGCGCTTCTCGACGAGATAAAGGTTCTGAAAGATGCAAATCGGCGCCTCAGCGAGGACAACCAGGAGCTACGCGACCTGTGCTGCTTCCTCGACGACGACCGACAGAAAGGCAGGAAGCTGGCGCGCGAGTGGCAGCGCTTCGGCAGGTACACAGCTTCGGTGATGCGGCAAGAGGTGTCGGCCTATCAGAGCAAACTCAGGGAATTGGACGATAAACAGCAAGAATTGATTCGCGACAATTTAGAATTAAAGGAGCTGTGTCTATACCTGGACGAAGAGCGGGAGAGGAGCACCTGCTTGAACTGCGGTCGCGCGGCGGGCCGGGAGCGCGACGATGGTGACGGCAGCAGCGGCGGCACCAACGCCGAGGAGGCGCCGCGCCCTGCCCCCGCACCTGCACCAGCTCCGCCCCTCACGCACCCGCAGCTGGCCGAGCGTACCGTACAATACGTGCGCGATCTAGAGCAAAAAGTGCGGCGACTAGAGGCCGAAAAGGGGGTAGGCAGTGGTCTCAATGAAAGACCGGAGGCAGTCGTGCGGGCTTTGCAAGTGCTGGAAGTGAGGGAGCGTGTAGAGCGCGAGAGAAGAAGGCCGGCGCCAGATCTGGACACGGGGGAACAGGCTTTGGTGCGAGAGATGTGCAACGTGGTTTGGGGAAAATTGGAGGACGCGCCCCGCAAGCGCCGCAACGTTAAAGTGGTTATAAAACATTCAGTGATTCCATTTTGATGTTAATGAGGTGAAACTGTATCTAAGTTCGATGAAAGTGCGTAAAAAGTCGGCAAACGCGGAGCATCGGCAGTGGAATCCTACCCTATTGAGGTCACCGCCGGTGTCGACTCTCGTGACCCAAAGACTCGCGTCGACCTTGTTTATTAATCGAGTGTGTAACTGAACTTTTTAGTTTTAAAAAAAATGACAACCGTGATATTTTGTACATCTTGCCCTTTACAAACAGTGATTACAGGAAAACATGTCGGAAAACGATACCTAAAAGTACAAAGTTATAGTGCTAAGTTGATCTAGATTTAAGACATATTTATTTGTTAAGGACACTTCTCGATTCGCTCTTCGAAATATTGTTATAGATTTTTTAACTAAATATTATAATGGTTAAATTAAATTAAGCTTTATGTGAGCTTTTGTTAATGAGGCTATATTACAAGCTCATAATTATTTCTGAGTATAGAAATCTTGATTTAATTACGCTAATGACGCTAACGTTGATCTGTTTTTATTCTAAGTGTGAATAATTTTTTAATATTGTTATGAGTATTCGTCTTTTTATTGTTTACTTGTAAACAATGCAGACTGCATGATCCATCCGTAAATAGTATTGTTCCATTAGTGTGTCACGCAGAAACAAAAGAAAGTTCACTGACAAAGTTTTAGGACGCCTATACATAAAGTTACTAAAGTTTATAGCGTTTATATTTATTTGTAGCGTTATTCCTGTTAATATAATAAATAATCTGGTCCTTATAAAAATGTCATTGTCACTGCTTATTACTAATTTAGATTTTATTTGTTTTTTTAATGTTTGTGTTGAGAACTGACTGGCCGAGAAATTGTTCCTTGTTTTTATTATACATGCGTTTGTTTGCATGTTATGTTGCCCTTATGAAATATGATGCGATTCCAATCATGCTATCCTTAAAAAGTAAAAAAAACATTTGAATTACTTTGTTCACTAATAGAGCTTGTGCATACAGAGAATTGCTTATCTAGTCAACCATATATCCGTTTTGTACGTGAGTTTTCACTAGCGAAAATGCGCACAAAAACATTGCCATTCCTCTCATTTTCTTAGAAAACATTGAGATAGCGACATGTTTTTGAGTGTTTCGCCAGAGAAAACTGACGGTTACGTTCTGATTTCATACCACTGCGCTCACTTCTCTAGAAATGTTATTAATTTATTAATATTAACTTTAATGGAAATAAATTATTTGTGTTTAAATTGGTTCATTTTTATCCTTCTAATCTTATATATTCGTTCCTTCCTTTCCTTCGGAGTTCCTTCAATTCGTTTCGGCCCACATAGATAATTAAAAAACTTCTCGGTTTTCATTAATAAATTGGACTATAATATAATATCAACATAAGCATTTTCTTTGGAATAAAGAATATTTTTGACTACTAGAATGAATATCGCCTATGGATAAATATATAGCGCTAACAAAAGAAATATATGACAAATTCAATGTTCTTACATTGTAAGATTGTAACTTTGAAATGGGAATGACCGCTCGTATGTATTGTTGGGGGGCAGTGACTTGTAGCTTCTAGCGAATGATTCTCAAAGCGTCAAGCCTATCATTTCGTCACACACGGACATAATAATGTAAAAATGCATTGTTTTATTTCTTGTGTAAATGACTCAGATTAGTTTGTTCTTCATAATGCACCTTTGGTTTGCATGGCAAATGAAAATTCTGATTAAACGTTTAATATTCGTGGTTACTTTAGGAAGTTTAAATGAAGTTGAATTGTTGGTACTGTAAATAGTAAAAATCTATATATAATAGAAGGCAGTCAGATGCTTTGTTTGAATGTAACGTTAGTAACCATATTATTATATCTGTTTTTTCAAGAGTATGAAAAGGATGCCGATGTTTTTGTACACCATCGGGCAGTGAAAATTCACGGTTACCGATTTCGCATGAGTGTTTACTTGAGGCGAAGTTACCAGGGCATATCCAGTAGTTGTTACAAAGATAACGTTATTATTTCATAGCAAACAGTATTTAAAAACCCAAACGTCATTAAAATAAGAAAAAATGCATTTGTCACATGTCATAGTTATAATCCTTCAAGTTATTTTAATTTCAATAATACATTTTAGGATTACTGCACGAATATTTATCTAGAGAACGCTAGATTTGTGAATAAATATGCCAGAAATGAAAGGAGAGGACAGGGGCGAAGATGAGGATACTATTGGCGTAATGACCTTTCTGCACTTACATTTTAAATACAAGCCAATACTATGTTATGTTAAAAACCTTAAGATAAAAATTCTTCAATAGGCGCCTGATAAAAATAAATAGCAAATATAATAGCAGAACACATTAAACTGCCGTTGCTGTAGTTTGATTTCTTTTTAGGATATGTTTGTTTTTTTCTAGATTTACGTTGGTGGTAGGAATATCGAAGGCGAGAGACACGGCGAGGGCTGGGCCGTACTGCCTAACGGAGACTTCTACCAGGGCTGTTACTGTCGCGGACTCAGGAACGGGAAGGGCTTGTATGTGTTCAAAAACGGTGCACGCTACGAAGGTAAATAATTAACGACAGGATTCTCTTCTTGTGTGTGATTGTTAAATTCACTTTATTTCATTTAAGGTGAATGGCGTCGAGCAATGAAGTACGGCGTCGGTCAAATGACGTACCCTGACGGGTCCCGTTACGAAGGCGATTGGAGATATGACTTGAAGCAAGGCTTCGGTGCATATTACTACCCCAACGGTGACATTTACGAAGGAGCTTGGTTCAAAGGCAAGCGCCACGGACTGGGGACTTATTTTCACGCTGAATATCAAGTTAAATTCATGGGTACATGGGTTGAAGGTGTCATTGAAGGTCCCGGCCAGATCATGTACCCGCGGGTTCGGTTCCACGGCTCATGGTTTAAAGGTATGCCTAAAGGACCTGGCTGTTTCGTGTTCGATACCAATTGTATGCAGCACGGGTTCTACGAGCTGATCAAAGACCCGAAATTTGAAGAATACGGAGAACACGAGGAAGAGAAAGAGGAAAAAGAGGAGAAGGAAGGAAAATACGAAGGCGAGGAAGAGATTGAAGTGGACGAGACAGCTGGTAAATAAAATCAACTTCTTTTTACAATCATTTTAGTGTTATTGTTTTGTTTTTTAATGTTCTGGACCACATTTCTATTCTATATCGTGCTGCAAATATGGATAAATGAAATCTCTTGTGTAATGTTTGCAGGTAAGATATCAGTGTGGCGCGCTCGCAACGTAACAGCTTACCTGGCGGAATTCCTCCCGCCGGAGCCTGTCCCGCTGCCTGTGCACGACTCTGTGCCGTCACTAACACACGAGAGCGTCAGCACCGAGCTGATGCAGTTCGAGCAGCCCACCCTCGCCTCCGAGCACGAGGGCGACGACAACGACTCCTGGCTGCTGCATCGACAGCAGTTCATTGAAGAAGCGGAGCAGAAAGATTGATATGGGAGACATGAACATCAAGACATGATTGGGGCAAATAAAATATTAACTAACTTTTTTACATCACCTCACCTCATGTGGGTTATCCGATATCTTATGTAATAAAATTAAAAAATGCAAATACAAATTATTTGCGAATAAACGAGCTTTCTTCATAATTGTCATTGAACTTGCTTCAACAAATGAGAATGGTTGGTAGGTATGGTACGCTGGTATAATAAGTACAGTTAAAGCATATTTAATAATGTTTCCACCAATTTTTGTTGCATGCCATTTGTGCCATGCTCAATATGTCTTCTTTTTATCAGCTGCATATCCTCACCACACCAACATGAATAAAAATATGAATTAGAACTTAAATATTTATTACAATTGGTATTACTGCCTACATTATTAGACACAATGTATATTAACAGTCATAGTTCAGAAAAATATCTGCCAAAACTTCATTAAAGTATAATAAAAGTACACTATTAAACTGGCACAACCTTCTTTTTGGCCATAAATAAGTTCATAAAAGAGTTTAAAATAATAGAGCTTCTTGGAATAAAGTAAAATATTCTAGTCATTTAAAACACGCAAGTAATCAACATGTTAGGAAGTAGATAGAAATTATAAATAGAGATTATTGCAAATGATTTCGAATTTTCTAGATTCTTTGACATTAATTAGTTATTAAATAACTTAGACTTTCGTGAGACATTATCAAAAACGAATTAGAGATAGCTTAACTCATAAACAAGCTTACAGTGCCAGGACAGGCTAGTTTCGAAACCCCCGAAGGGGTACGTGAGTTAAGCTATCTGTAATATTTACTCAATTAATTGTATACATATATATTCAGTCTGCATATTATATTTTGAAATAGTAGAGTAGAGTGACAGGCTTCTGACAGGCATAAAAATTAAACCAAATCATTAAGGTTTATAAAACCTTGTGTGCTGACTCCACTTGAGTTGGATAAGTCTAGGGAAATAACATTAAAGTATGCAATAACTAGGGATGTACACAAACTACTACAGCACTATCCAAATCTTGTGAGACTCAGAATATTACAAGACACTGGAAAAACTCATATGTTTATGTATCAATGGGACTTAAAGGGATGTGGCAGTAGGACTCAGTTGTACTGATTTTTCTGGACCCACTTTAGGTTGCGAACCCGCATTATTTGGAGGTTGACATGCAATTGTGACCCCTTTACAAACCACAAACAACAATTACATTTGACTCCTACAATATAAGATACAAAATTGTGTAAACCATCACATTAAATGGTAATTGTGATGGTTTACAATTAAAGTTATTGGCTAAAGTTAGGTTACACAACTGTCTGTGACACATAAATTGTTATAAGAAAAATATTCTTATAAAATTGGCAACAAGTTTATCTATTTGTTGCTAAAAACAAAATGAAACAAGTTGCAAAACTTATGAGATCAACATTCACTATCAAGACATGGTGTATTTCTATATTATCAATGCAACTGAGAAATATATTTCATATTTAAATTCTGTGTATGTTATTTGGTCAATTAGATAAAATTTATTGCCAATTTATAAGGATGAAACTAAAAGTTTTAACGATCATCTTGTGGGTATATTATGCTAATTAAATTAAAATTGATCTATGTTTGCGAATTTGGTGTTGCATTGTTGTTAGATCCAGCATTGTTATTTTCAAATGTATTTTTATTCTTAAGTAGATAAGCAGCCAAATAACTGATGGGATCTGGCGGTCGCTCTTTGGCCAATGCTGATAGCCCTTGTAATAATATAGGAACAACTGTTTGGTCTAGGTACTGGCGTGTAGGCAGTGCGTTGAGATCTATTCTTGATTTTCGATTAGCATTCGTTTCATTCTCTTTTTCCATGGCTATAACTTTCTGTAAATTGTAAATAAATTACGGCTAAAACTTCAATAAGTTTTTGATTTAATGAATGATGCATAGGAACATTTAAAAACACTTATTACCTTTATAGAATCAGGTATTTTCGTTGATGGTTGTTCGTCCTTAGCGGCTTGACTCACTGTTGTGGAGGTTTCTGACATCGGTTGCAGATATTTTTCGACGCAGAACCGGCTTCACAAATAAATTACTCTCTTCAAATTAAAAATTAAAATAAACCCCTGTTTGCAACTGATTAGCAAAAAATAAAAGAAAATGGCTCAACTCAAATCAAAGTTGAAAGATTTTTTAAACAGGATGACAGTCATAGACTATATAGATTTCATTGAAGTGACAGTTTAAGAAAAGATAAGTCACAGATAAAAAAATAGACAATGTCAATATTTTTGACAGTCATGGTGCCCCGATGTTTATTCAAGAATTTTGAAAAACAATTCAACTCAGTTGAAATAAAATATCGTTAGCATCTTAAAATTACTTTTGATACTTTGAAATCAATCAAAAAACTTTTTTTTTAACCATCCCAGAGAAGGTCCATAAATATGAGTAAGCAAAGAACACGCCATAGTAGCGCTATTTCCTTCTGAAGGTCTACGCTCTTCAATATGAACAAATTATTTGTATGATTCATTAAGCTTATTCAGCAGTGTTAGGTAAATTCTTGATACTTTAAAAATTAGTGGAGTACGTAATTACAGACAGCATTTTCATTGTACGTTCTTGGATTACATACTAAATTATTATTTGATCATTTTTAATTTGTAATATATTTCCTCCCTTCCTGGTATATTGGATTATATAGTGGTTTGAATTTGAACTCTTGTAACCAAAAATTCGTTTGATTTGAAACTGTCGCTTTAAGGTTAACACGAGATTTATAAGGAATAAAAAATTTGAAACATTTATCTTATCATTTATTTAAAAAAAAACTTAATAATTAACGATAAAACTTAATTTACAATTCACACCATATACATAACACACTTTTCCACACTCTATTATTTACGTAGGTTATTGTATAATTTCTACATTTAATCATTTGCATCCAATATTACAAGGACTCTGCGGATACCAAGCAAAGTTGTCTATCTGTTTAGTCAGGTACCTAAATTGCCAGTTTCCTATTATACATCTTGCAAAATATTTTACAAAATCATTCTAACGGGTTATAAAAACAGGAAATGACTTTTCTACCTGTTGTCTATGAATTAAAAAACAATGGACCATAAAGCATTGTTTGGTTTTTGTTTTTATTTAAAAGTGCGTCCGATATTTTGCCCTTGACTTTGAAAATGTTTTGGTAATAAACAAGTTGACAAAACAATCTCAAGCAATTGCCGGGTTTAAAAAGTAAGTGACCCAACTCATCTTTCACTTAAAAGGTGAAGAGTCGATACATTTATGAGGTCGAAAATGAATAAATTTTAGCTATGCCTATTTATGAGATGTTTTTAATGGATAATTTTGCTTGTTAACATTGATTATTCTCTAATCAAATTAAAACGGTTATAGGGCTACAAGTCAATTTCAAATTGGTGTATTTCTTGAACATCCTTGTACTGTCTTATATGTAAAATTAAAACAATAAATAAAAAGGCTCAATTTCTCTTAATATTGTACTTGACAAACATCGGTGGAAGGATGTGGGTACTAAAGCGAGGGTAATTTGTTCAATAATTTATTAGTAGTTAGGTGCGCAGATAGTGCGGGGGCGGCGGCGGCGGCGCGGGGCGGAGGCGGGGCGCGCGCTCCAGCTGTCTCCTCCAGGCCGCCATTGCTTCGCTCAGAGACCACAGCTCTGATAGTAGGCAGAGGTCCAACTGACGAAGACTGGCCTGGAAAAAACAAAAAACGGATTTGAAAATTTGTACAATTCTGTCTTAATTAAAAAACAACTTTTAATTTTCTTAAACCGAATTACGGGCTATTGTTTTTTCCGTTGTAATTGTACTAAACTTATTCTTATGCCATTAACAAACCGGTATATGGCTTCATGTTTAATAGCTTAGAAATACTCCGTAACAGGAAGGTTAAAACAAAACAGCTAACGTGTGCAAGGAGAGTCAACTTTGTTGCAACGTGGAATTCATAGGTAATGAATGATGAAGCACTTGTATTAATATTAGAGGAATTCTGGTACACCGTTATTGGATTAAATGAACTTTTCTTAATGCAAGTGAAGGTAAGAAGATATTAATAGGTAGTCAGGGTTAACATTACATTTGTTTTTATAAGTTTAACCTTTATTACAAATAATATTCATTTTATTTTCTGTTATTGCTTCTCAAAGCTACTTATGTTTAGTTTTCTCAAGGGAATCCGGTTGTTTATGTTGCTATTAGTATAATAGGGTTGACATTTGAAGGATAGGTGTTTTAATAAGGCATTCATGCGTAGTTTTGTCGGGCTGATACTGTGTCAAGGAGCGGTACACGGGCCTTGCCCATCTACCGTGAAGTGTCGTGAAGTACTAAACAAAGGTGTTACTTAACATTTAAAGACAATCCCACTACCGATTCATCTTTAACTAAACATACCTCTGTTTTTATAAAGAAAATGGGGATAGCCACGTATTTCTGACCATACAAGTTCTCTTATTGGAAAAACTATCATATTGTTATTTTTTTATATGGCACTTTGCAGTGACTGTAAAGAACGAATTGTTTAGATTGTAATTGCAATGGACTTGCAATTGCTCAATATTTAAGTTAGTTATACAATGTAAATAGAGGTCTAGATTAGGTACAGTGGTAGCGTACGATTTGCACTGGGCGACAAGTGGTCGGCCTTAGCGTTCACCGATTACGTTAGGAATGCGGGACGTCCTTTGAATATAAAGAAACGGACTAGACAAAGAACTAAACTACTAATTTTTTTTCGATGGCGAGATAAAGATGACAGTCAAATGCAATCACTTACGTAAAATTGAAACGTCTTCGTTTAGTACTTATTGTTTGTTTTAATTTGGCAGGGGGAATGCGCGCACTTTACAGATCCTGTCTCTTAAAAGGCAAAGATCGTGGCCAATGTGGGTCGCCGCTCGGGGAGATATGCGCACCGTTTGTGCTCCGTACACCTGTCACGTCCGGCACCAGCTGACAGGCACATATAATGGCACTACACTATGTTAATTCACACAAGTAAAGGGTACAAGTGGAATTGTTAAACTTAAATGGTATAGGGCGTATACTTGAAGAACGAAAGATTCTGGACCAAGACCAAGTAGAGAAAACCTTAGATTTACTACTTATGAAAACCATAGACTACTAACTATTACCAGACATTCTACTAATCAGCCTAACATAAACAACAAAGTTTCAAATCAGGTGTACATAAGCGTCAGTAGCGAAGTATTTATTATGCTCTAATAACTAATATATGCATACACTTATGCTTTAATAACGCGTTGCCACAAGATAAAAGATAAATAACCGTTAATTTCTCTATAATTCAAGTTAAAAAAGTCCTAATTTAACTATTACCTAGTCTAAATAGAAGACTAAAAATGTTTTATCACTTCGCGTGCATAAAAGTATTTATAGTGTAACTTTTATTATTGCGACAAAACATAGGCCAAGTTGATATTTGAGCTATAAAATTTTATACGCCAAAGAAAGCGGCGTTTTATCGGGTTTTCTTTCCTAAATATGCCGTTTAGAAATCGAACTCGTAATCTTAATGCATTAATGATTTTAATTTAGATTCTAATAGTCGTTTTCAATGCAATTATCATATCGTGTTTCGCGTGATTTATTTATTATTACGCCTACTCTTTGAATAAATTGTTACAAATTATTATGAATCTGTGCTTCATCTTTGCCTTCTGAGTGATGACTATTACTAAAAAACATTCGTTTTTCAATCCTCATGAAACAAAACAAACGCATCTGCAAATGCAGATGTCTATGGGCAGTGGTCACTTTGCTTCTTGACGAATCCAAGTGGCCACTTACTCGATGTTACCTTATACTATTTAAAAAAAAACAGTCGACTTCTAAAATATTAATTCACGAATCACGATAACGTTTGATCTACTTTCCCGAATTCTGGGACTGATGTTTGGATTCTTCCACTGTTCCTTTTTTTTTTAAACATAAATAAACCAGCGTTTGACCACCACTCCACCTAAGTTAAGTAAAGGCGCGACCGAAGGATATCCTTTTATCTCTTTTTAGTTTCTAGTTTTAATGGCAATAACAGTCTATACCTATGACAGGTTAATGGCCTAATCGGTAGAGTGGGCATACGGGCCGAGAGAGCGGGACATTTTCACAACAAACTATAAATAGAACTAACAACAAAAGTCAATTAGCGTGTCGCTTCGGACGTTTTTCAAAATACCATAAACTGCAAGTGTTTAGTCTGTATTTCTAGCATCGGACAAAGGAAACTGTAAGTTGACTACGTGGAAATATATTTCATTTTATGAATATTATAGAGAACAAATTGCAGAGATCTCGCAGGGATCGTATCTTAGACTAGCAATCTCGCGTGACGTCACCAGTCAAGCGTGACGGCAAACTTTTTCCTCGCATTCCCGACGAGATTGATCAGGAAAGGGGGAAAGTGGATATTAGAGTCCGCACGATCCGCCGGACATGAGGTATGCGCATAAACGTATCTCGTTAGCATAGCAACATAATGTATTTTGTAATTGTATATGAATTTAGATTTACTCCATAACTTTTCAAAATTGTAATTACCCAATTAAAAAAAAAAAATCAGTGTCATTCTTCACTTTCTTTGAACAACATGTATTTTTAATACAAATGGCAGTGGAATTTGACGGATATGATGAGTAGCCTAATATTTGAAATCTCAACAATATTTATTGGTACTCTTTTTTAACCAAGAATAGAAGACAGGCAGTACATAAGTTAGACATTTACTATAAATGCCTCACTTTACCAGAGCGTTTCAAGAGCTCTCGTAAAGGTTTTCAGGTTTACAGCCTACTTATCTGAGATATTCCAGCGTTTTACGTCATACTTCAAGAGATTCTATTTCTGGGATCGCGATTATGAATATGGAACATGCTATAACATGAATCGATTAAAACGTGAGTTTAAAAATAAAGAGTTGAAAGACTGTAATTGAAGAAAAGCCTTAATAATGGAAAAATGGAAGTTAAAAGACGATATTGATGATAAATTGGAAACTATTACATCATACTTACTAATATTACAAATGCGAATGTTTAGATGGATGGATGTTTTTTAAAGTTTGTAGCCTAAATGGCTGATCGAATTTCGATGATATTTAGTATTGATGTAGAGGACAGTGTGGACGAACACGTAGATTACTCACTTTTTTTTTAATTTCACACAAACGTAGTCGTGGGCGAAAGCTAGTAAAGAATAGTGCTAATTAACTGTATAAATAGCCATAATAAACAATGGCATTGTACTATTTAAGTTGCAATTGTAATCGTGTTATCGACACACACAGCGTTCACTGGGAGGAAGTGGAACGCGGATTTATTCATATTGATGATAAATCCCTTGTTTTATCTTGACGTAGTGGCATTAAAATTTATTATTTCATAATGAAGTAATGTATATTGTCTCTTCTATACATTTATAACTTTCAGAGATTGCGATAATCTTATGTTTAGGAGGCTGAGCCGTGAGTTACTAATTTAGCTGTTAAGGCGGGGTTATGGCAAATTGCGCATCTTTCGAAGCATAGAACAGGATTTCTACAAAGATTTGATTCGTGATATTTTAGTATGTGTAACTTCAGTCCTTTAACTAAAGCCTCGTGGAACAGAATCACGATTGGACAAACTTTTCTCGATAGATTTATTTTTGAAAATGTGCCTAATTCTGTAAAGTTCACCATATATCTGCAATACAACAACGAAAGTAAAAACTCGAAGTGGTTTATTTGATACACGCGTACTTTATCTTCGGTTAACCCGAAGCTTTTTGCAATACATTGATTAGTTAATTTTTAATCGAATTTAATTAAAATGAGCTCCCAAAACCATTCGGACTTCGCGTCAGTCCGCCCGCGGGCGTCGATGGAAGCGGACCTGTGCTCGTCGCTCCGGCGAAACCCCCTGCGCGTCCCGCATTTATGTGACCACGTGAGTGACGGAAAGGGCGATAGCCTGCCCGATAGCTCGCTCTCTTTTTATCAAGCCCGAACGTAAAAACACTGATCTATATAAAATGGAACTTCCCACAATACAGAAAGCGCCACGCGAATGGAATATAAATATTAATTTTTTATTTTATTTTATTAAAAACTTACATATTTCTTAATTTAGTTTTTTTAATGTTTACTCGATCATTCTGCAACGGTTCAATATATCTTATTGAAATTTGGCACAGATATAAAACAAAGTCTGGAGTACACATGGGATAAGGTTCATCCCCGAGAAATGTCCGGTTCCCGAGGGATACGTAGCTTTTTGTTATTTATATAGTTCGTATGTTTTCTAATACCACGTGACGAAGTCGCTGGCAACAGCTAGTTATAATAAACTTAATGTAAAAATCTAAATCGGAGTCGGGATGGCGCTTCGCGACGTTCGATGTTAAGGACACGGCCGCGAAGACCGACGAGACTCGACTCACGCGATCTAACCGTGCGGTGCACCCCGCTCATTGTTTGCGCGCGCCTACTTCTTCCCCCCAAAAAACGCAAATTGTCGCGAACACAGGGCCTTAAGCCGCAATTCAATAATTCGAATCTCCCATGTCCCAACTGATCAACAAGCTACCTAGTGCTAATTTTACACGTAGCAAATATTTATTGAATTCGTTCACAGTGATGACGTACAACGTTGATTAGCGTTTGTAAGTAAACAATCGAGAATCGGCAAATGCCCGCCGCGTTATTACCGATCCAAATAAACGTTCTGCTCGTAATCCCAGAGGAAATGTGTCAAGGAGAAGTTTAACTACGAAATAAATTTACGAATCTATATACGTATTAAAGAAAACAAAGAGTGAAGCAACATGAAAAACTCTGAAACTGGAATAGCTGTATTTTATAAGGTCGACGAAGGATGAAGAATTTGTAAGTACAATGTTTGACACAACTGAACTACTTTTAACCTATTTGTATAATTAAATGCCACTTACAATCGGTAATTGGACACTAAGGGAGACATTTCTCATACTGAATCAACACTAATGAGTGCCGACTGTGAGTACAAAGTAAAATATTATTCAATATTGTTTAATTACAGCTTTAAATTATTGCTAACATTAATTCGTACCAGTTACAGACTTCACAATCAGTATAGGTTACTTTTTACTATTTCCACGCATTTGTAAGGTATCGCTTATTTGCATACAAGTATGCGTGTACACATAAATGCCTATAAATGGTATCATACACTAATTACGAGGAAGCTATTCATAAAACACAATGCAGTATGCAACATGGTTTCCAACCCCGCCCTGAACTATGTACAATGTAAAATATCCATAAATCTTTACCGCACCCTTGTTTTAATGGATTTAATGGATTACGTGCATACTCCACGATACATTAGGTGAAACAGCAGAAAACAATGTAGGATTTATTTTCTTAGTAACTATGAAAACGTTTTAATTATTTTAAGAGGTTAGGAAATGACCAAGCAGTTTTAACTCATACAAAATTGTAACTACTATTGTAAAACTGAAGTAAGTAACACAGTTTTTCTTATACTAAAACTTTACCATAATGTTAGTTTAAAAAGAAGCGAGTATCGGCGAATTACTGAAACGACATTTAAAAATGAAACAGCGTCTTCAATGATAAGGCCACGCATTTCCATATCGTTAAAGTTTTGACGTTTGTCAGATTGTAAGCGGCGCTTACGAAACGAGGTGTCCAAGATTCAGTATTTAGCTGTTATATGTCCTAAAAGTTAGTGCTTGCCTAGCCTGGTACTCGTCTAACCCTTTGTTTGATCAAGCCCTTGGACTACCAACACTGTACTAGTACGTTTTGAATATGAAAACGCGTCATTCAAAGGGCTTCACAAGTTAACAGGAACTGGAACTCTATTAACGCTACATATCTAATAACATAATTATCTATAGAAGACGTTATCTTACAAACTTGGCATTTGTGACACGATTATCGACTTATTAAAACCACGGATACATTGTCATCAATCTTAATGATTCCACGAATACCTAGCATTAAATTCTCAGTAAACTACAGTGTAAACCGTGCCCGTTGCATATTTGGTTGCAAGTTTCAACTTAGCTGCGTTTAGTATGGAGCACAAGGAACTGTTACGTCAACAATCGATCGTGTAACTTCAAAGGAAACCCTTATTAGTGCTGGTGCCGCACCGGCGTGTACTGATACTATAAAAAAAACTAGCGTGGCTTCACCCGTTTGATATTTTACAATTTCTCGGAAGTTATTCTACAAGAAAGTGTTTAAACAAACTTCTTTTTGATGTCCTTTTACTGCTCTTTTAAACTTCTTAATAATATAGAAGCAATACCATTCTCAGTATTACTTATTTTAGATTACTTTGATCTAGCTTAAACCTTCACTATCGTAACACACATATTGCCGTCCTTGTCATTATCTTTGAAAAGGACAGAGTTAACAATTTTATTCAATTTTTTTAACACTTGAAACGTTTTTTATACATTAATCGGTGCATTAACAATAATAAAATGAAATACATTTTTTAATTCAATATTTGGTTCCGTCATTGACCAATGTGCCACATTTGCCTTAATTAGGACATTCCCATTCACGAACATTTATCAAAGATTAAAATTAACATTGACTGAATTATTAACAACTAGTGATATAAAGTGTTTAGAACTTGTTATCAAAACCTGATATGGTTGCTCTAAAACAGGTTGTCAGTTTTTTTTTAAATAATTTCTACAGTTCTAATCAAAAGTATAGAAGATAATGAGGTAAACTAACGGCAAACTTAAGATCTTGTTTCAAGCAAAAATAAATCATGCTTGAAATATGTGATTTTGGCTTTATGAGATAGCGTTCGTAACAGTTTAAATAAGGAACCTAAACCTTTTGTATAGAAAATGCCCGTAATAAAAAGCTCTGCCTCTGAAACTTGTGCGGAAAAAATCACTAGTTCTTTATATTGTAACTGTCAATACATAGAATAATATAACAACCGGATTAACTGGTATAGCGTTACAATTACTGAATCTAGAAATCTAGCGACGATTTCCTTAAAGCAAAATCAGAACAATCATATCCGTTGCAACCGAGAGGTACATATGTCTGACGGCTTTCCTTCCTGCATGATATTTGATCGGACCAACAGCCGCGGAAGTACCGCCAGGTCACCTACATTAACTAGCGTCATTAAATTATATTGGGATGCCGCAGCAAAAAATGTAACGTCGTTAAAAACTCATGTTATGATACTGATACAATGAATAAACCTACTTTCGATGTTGAAACATGTACAATATAAAAAATCACACCTTGTTCAAAATATTACTAAATTGGACGAAAAAATAAAATAACACTCATGATATAACAGCGGTAAAAAAAATATATTTAGCAAAAGTTTTATTTTTATATACGCTGTAAAATCTAGATGGTATCTACTACAAGTATTGTAATTATTAAAAAGTTCGAAACAACTACAATGGTGAATAGTTTAACCGCGCCCAACATTAGCGGCAATTATCATCATAACTTAGACGGTGTTTTTTTTTCTTAATATTTAGATTTGTTGAAAGCAATGGCGCCGGCGCTTCTAGCATATACACCAGCCTACGTATACCCACTGCTTTGCATTCAATTCAAGGCCCGATGTTCCGGAGGCGGGGATGTTTATTGCCGGCTGGAAGTCGGTGCACTATTCCGGTTATTAATGTGCCTTATAAATTATGTTTTTAGTAATCTGATTGTATACTAAAGGCGTATTTAGACGAAAAGTTTTAAATGAAACTCTACACGGGTAGTAGACAAAATTCAATATATTTAGCATGTATGTAGACTGACTGACAAGCGCTCATTTAAAAAAAAACCACTACATGACATCAAGTACACATTATAAAGCAAGATATCAAAACCACTCCACCATATAAAGTTAGATTAACATCCAAAAGAGGTAAAAAAGTGCATAATTAAATGATTTCGTAACAGTAATTTAAACTTAAATGGTAAAGCCTTATACCCTTAAACACGGTGTATTGGTATTTGGTACAGTTAGTTACGGGGGCGTTAGAAAAAGGCAACATGGGACAAGTCCGCCCACGGCCGGGGCCCATCGATCCGGTATCGTAAGGTTAACCAAGTTTGTACACTATCGATCTTTTAAAGACAGTCGACGTGTTAGTGTCCACTTGGATATTAGAACTGTGCAGGTGTTTTGTACGGTTATTATATTACCTTGCTAAGGTTTATAAAAAATATTTGTCTATAAAATAAGGTTTCTTAGATCTGTAAAAAGTAATACTTTTAATAAGCATTCAACAAATTTAAATTATCGAGACCATTTATGTTGTAAAATTTAAAAATATATACTTCTTGAATCAACTCTATTGAATTACTTTTTTATTTTAATACTATGTTTTAATCGATTTATAATTTTGCACAACAATTCATATGTTCAGTGCAAACCTGAAGTTATACTCATGTATTGCATTGGGCAAGATCATGTTAATTGTATGTATGTATGGTATGGTATACACGAGGAGACGGCGCACAGTGTTTCGCGTTGTATGGGGAGGTTAGCCATAATTATTTATGAATATTTTTTTAACAAATTTGGAGATATTTAATTTGTTTTCATAAAAATATTTATAAATTAATCACTGAATTATTGTATTAACAAAAATATAATAATTATGTACATACGCTAATCAATAAAAATGCACTTTTACGGTTTTTGGGCTATGTTAGTATGGGCGCCGGAAAAGGACACGCAAAATTTAAATGACGTCCAGAAGAACACATCCTCAGCTACATTTCTGTAGTACATACTAGGGGGTAGAAATGCGCAGAAAAAAAATTACAATGCTTGCAAAAGGGTATTTGTAAAATCATATGAAAATCAACGGTTTTTGGGCTATGTTAGTATGGGCGCCGGAAAAGGACACGCAAAATTTAAATGACGTCCAGAAGAACACATCCTCAGCTACATTTCTGTAGTACATACTAGGGGGTAGAAATGCACAGAAAAAAAATTACAATGCTTGCAAAAGGGTATTTGTAAAATCATATGAAAATCAACGGTTTTTGGGCTATGTTAGTATGGGCGCCGGAAAAGGACACGCAAAATTTAAATGACGTCCAGAAGAACACATCCTCAGCTACATTTCTGTAGTACATACTAGGGGGTAGAAATGCACAGAAAAAAAATTACAATGCTTGCAAAAGGGTATTTGTAAAATCATATGAAAATCAACGGTTTTTGGGCTATGTTAGTATGGGCGCCGGAAAAGGACACGCAAAATTTAAATGACGTCCAGAAGAACACATCCTCAGCTACATTTCTGTAGTACATACTAGGGGGTAGAAATGCACAGAAAAAAAATTACAATGCTTGCAAAAGGGTATTTGTAAAATCATATGAAAATCAACGGTTTTTGGGCTATGTTAGTATGGGCGCCGGAAAAGGACACGCAAAATTTAAATGACGTCCAGAAGAACACATCCTCAGCTACATTTCTGTAGTACATACTAGGGGGTAGAAATGCACAGAAAAAAAAAATACAATGCTTGCAAAAGGGTATTTGTAAAATCATATGAAAATCAACGGTTTTTGGGCTATGTTAGTATGGGCGCCGGAAAAGGACACGCAAAATTTAAATGACGTCCAGAAGAACACATCCTCAGCTACATTTCTGTAGTACATACTAGGGGGTAGAAATGCACAGAAAAAAAATTACAATGCGTACAAGATCTAAATGAGCACCTACGGTTTTTTGGCTAAGTCAGTATGGGCGCCGGAAAAAGGCGGAACATTTTTCAATGGAATCAAGAAGAACACATCCTCAGCTACATTTCTGTAGTACATACTATGGGGTAGAAATACATAGAACATAAACAAAAATGCTTGTTTACAACAAGATTGTGCCAAGGCTCCTATCACAAGTTTCGATACTCTGTGAAAACGTAACACATACACAAAAACACATAATTTTTGGATCTAAGTATAATACATATCATGACGAAATAATATCTATCAAGATTTACTACATAATTAACTTTTTTAGCGGAATAATACTCTGTTTAAAGTTATCATATTTTCTCGACCAAACCGATGTCCAATAAATGACTAGTTTTACTACGACTATTATGACTAAACCATACATTGAATATATTTCTTATTTACAAATCTAAATGTGCTATATATCGAGCTATTTTTTGATATTTTAAAAGTTTACAATACTTCAATTTCTATTTTGGCATTTTGGCCAACCTCTCCGTACAACGCGAAACACTGTGCGGCGTGGCGCAGCGAAATTATAATTGGCGAAACTTTCGATACGTATATGACACCAATATGCAATGCCTGAATATAAAGGCTATAACAATACTTATCTCGATTATTGAGAAAGAGTCAATTATCTGAAAACCGTTAAAAGATCAATTTATATTCATTTGTCGCCTACAGTTTCCAAAAAAAAAACATAATCAGATACTTAGGGCCTGTCCCACAACTGGCTGATAGAGGCTCAGATAGCTTAAAAATGACGTCACTGTCAGATAAGGGAACAAAATCCGATATTGCCAACACGTTAGATTGTTATCAGACAATTTACAATTTGGTGGGACAGGCTCTAAATGTGTTTTATTTTAGTAATTACCGCAACAAACAAATCTAACAGATTGTATTCATATACAAGAACTAACTATGGTTCAGATTGACATATTTGAATGACAAATTTCTTATCAACACAAAAGATGATAACAGATTAGACCTAGATAACAAAAGCCCTGTGTAGAGACGTCCAATGACTTAAAAATTTAACTATCTAACTTTCCTAGACAATCCAATCAAAATTCAGCATTTGAACACCAGCGATTTATAAACGGGGAAAGCCAGTTTATAATAATTGTTAAACGTGCCTAATGTTAAAAAAACAAAATATACTAAAAACAAAATCTTCTCAAAAAAACAGTACACTAAAAAGTAACGAAATAATTTCTTGAAAATAGTAAACCTCCCTTATTGTAGCTGTTATGTCTATATTGTACAATTATTATCACTTTGATGTCGGTGTCAGCCGAGGTATATGCAGTGATATTTCTACGTAAGGTTTTCTACATTTTTACCATAACAATTGACAATTGAAAGTATAGTAACGTTTTTAGTAATGACTGACACCGACTTCAAAGTAATAATAATTGTACAATATAGACATAACAGCTACAATAAGGGAGGTTTACTATTTTCAAGAAATTATTTCGTTACTTTTTAGTGTACTGTTTTTTTGAGAAGATTTTGTTTTTAGTGTATTTTGTTTGGAAGTCGGTTTTGTTTTTTATTAAAAAGTTTATTTATATCTCGATTTTTAGTGAATCTAGACATCGCAGTATGATAATCACTAGCTTTCAAACAAATAATGAGTTATCTAAATCGATTATCTAAGAAATTAAGTAAACAACTAATACATCGTTGCGATCATTCACTCATAATTCGGTGCGGCCGCGCGCCGTTGTTGCCCGTGAGTTTTAATATTTTGATAACTTCTAGAATCTTGCACAGAATTACATACTGTAAAAGGCAATTACGATCTACATATAATACTCTATCGTGAAAACATATTTATTTGGATAAGGATTCATACCAAATAAGAATAAAAGCGTTTTAAATAAAGTCGATTGCACTTATTTGACGGTTTTCTCGAAACAAACGGTTATTGTGCGACAACCTTAAGAGATAGATATATGCTATCGCAGACTTTAATTCAGCTAATTGAATGACCTACAATTCTTTCATACATCATTTTTATGTAGGTCTTATAGTTTAGGCTACGTAAGCCAAGAAAGCAAACTTTGTTACAAGTTGGTATTTTTTTCTGCGACTCGTAATTTGCTATTTATGATATCTCCTAAACTATTTATCGGAATTACACAGTTCCAAGGGTATTTATAATCTACATTAAATTTTCTTGATGATGGACACATTTATTTTGATAAGGATTCAAACCGAACACGAGTAATAGCGTTGAAAGTGGGGTATAGATTTTGATCGAAATTTTAATGAAAAAAGTGGTTATTGTGCGACAACCTTAAGAGATAGATATATGCTATCGCTGACTTTTATTTAGCAAATTTAAAGGGCTACAATTCTTCCATACATAATTTTTGTGTAAGTCTTATAGTTTAGGCTACGTAAGCCAAGAAAGCAAACTTTGTTACAAGTTGGTATTTTTTTCTGCGACTCGTAATTTGCTATTTATGATATCTCCTAAACTATTTAACTACGCCGTAGTCTTTGACTCCAAAAATCAAACAAAAAAAAAAAAAAATAAAAAAAAAAAAAATAAAAAAAAAAAAAAATAAAAAAAAAAAAAAAATAAAAAAAAAAAAATAAAAAAAAAAAAAATAAAAAAAAAAAAAATAAAAAAAAAAAAAATAAAAAAAAAAAAATAAAAAAAAAAAAAATAAAAAAAAAAAAAAAATAAAAAAAAAAAAAATAAAAAAAAAAAAAATAAAAAAAAAAAAAATAAAAAAAAAAAAAATAAAAAAAAAAAAAATAAAAAAAAAAAAAAATAAAAAAAAAAAAAATAAAAAAAAAAAAAAATAAAAAAAAAAAAATAAAAAAAAAAAAATAAAAAAAAAAAAATAAAAAAAAAAAAAAAAAATAAAAAAAAAAAAAAAAAAAAAATAAAAAAAAAAAAAATAAAAAAAAAAAAAAATAAAAAAAAAAAAAATAAAAAAAAAAAAATAAAAAAAAAAAAAAAATAAAAAAAAAAAAATAAAAAAAAAAAAAAAAAAAAAAAAAATATATGGACGAATTGAGTACCTCCTTCTTTTGGGAAGTCGGTCAAAAAGTGAGTACGACATCGACCGACAACTTTCTCTTCTAACAGATAACCGTATAATTGCCAAGATTCTATCTAAATTGAACTGTTATCCATAATAACAGAATAATCGTTTGTGTGATAACAAAATTATTATATTTATACACGGTTAAAGTATTATCGATATTAAAAATGTTTATACGTTAACTTTTACCGCAAATATTGGTCCTTTAGATAAGCATAACTTCTACTTAATCGGCTGATACAAAATGACAAACTAGTTTGATATATTTTTAAGTTTGCAAATCTTTACAACCGCGTGTGTGAAAATACATAGAAGGTCAAAGGTTTTATCGTATGTTAGGCGGCTGAAAACACTACCAAGATAAAAATAAAAAGAAAGGTTACAACAATCGGAAATATTTAGACAAACAAGCAGCTTGTAAAGTAACAAAAGTATTTAAAAACCACCAAAAAATAAGTATTAGATAACAACGATTACGCTGAAACAAGAAGTGGCAACAGCACTGATGCATACACTCGTAGGAAACGAAAGTACTGTATTGAAATTCATTTCAATGTTTCTTTCAATAGTCAGTGAAAGTTCTTTACTATCGTTATTCATTTATGCAAATACAAACACGTGCAGAAAAAATGTTTTCTAAAGCTCTAAACGATTTGCTAATTATATTTTAAAAGCTGGCTATAGAAAGATTAATCCATATATCGAAATTTTTCATCTATCTTTTTGTCATGTCCACGTGTACAACTATGAATTTGACGTAAAAATGTTTAGTCCAGACAAAGTGAGACCTTACTATATTCACATAAGTACTTGGAAGACAAACATGTATGTTTATAAAGCAGTTTTTGTTCGTAAGATTCGCTCTCACGATCTCACAATCCGGACACACGAGCGCAGACCGGTCGCGGAGTCCTTGCAGGCTAGAAGGTCAGTCAGAGGCGAGCTGGTGACGTCACGCATTGTCAGGGCTTGCTGTGGCTAGACTATACGCGGGCGCACTGCTGCGCTCAACTATTCTCTTAATAGGATAAGATTAGCTGTGACGTGCTTCACTAATTAGATCTAATTGGTTCCTGCATTTATTTAAAATACATCAATATTTAAGAAAAGAACTTTGATATTAGAAAATGTTGTTTCTCTACAATACAGAAGGTAGTAGAAGAGGATGAAATTAAAATAGCTTATTGAAGACGTCAATATGCATACTTCAATATATCAGCAAACGCAACGGATCATGCTTTAGTAATAAGACCGCACATATATCATGAAACTATCGTACATTCACATTAATCTAGATATACAAAAACATTAAATCACAGTATGTAGGTTAAAGCGTTATATTTTTTTAAATATAGTAACAAGATTTACGAGCGCATTCCGCATCTGCAGACGGACAAGACGACCCACACAAACATAATTATGACATCTGTAGCAGCTGCTTAGAGAAAAGGATCGGTTCTGTGCCTTCAAAAACAAAATGTAGCAGGTGTCAAGACATCACAAGCTTCATTTTAAGGAAGTTTGTTATCGCTATTAATATTTCAGCTTTGGTATTACCATGACATTTATCTAACACAGTGCAATGATATATCAAGTTTTTGGAGATTCAGTCTATTTCTAATAAAAGCATGTATCAAATTAAGTTACCAGAAATAGAGCTATTAATATAATACTGCAGGCTGATTCATGCAGGTGCCATCAGCCTACACAAACATCTGCCCGTGAATCACCTGATTAAATCCACCGCGGCTGTTCCCACTGATAGCCTCTACATTTTCAAATGTTTACACGTTATCTGGTGACCTATCTTTAACAATACGTTACTGGACATGTAATAAAATAAAAAATAGAGTATACTGTGTATAATTCCCTAATCTGAATAAATTATTTGAAAGAAAACGAAGATATTGGATTATACAAAAGTACAAATGTATTGAAGCAGTACATTGAGATTTTTAAGTTAGAAATTCATTTTCGATTAAGTCAAATAACAGCATAAACATTAATGTTTAATCTCTGATTAAGATAGTGTTTATAGATACTCAATTCTACTGAATTAAGATCATCTTTCATGAAGTATGAGTAACGTCAAAACAAATCTCTTCTCACAAGAGGAAATATAAATAGACGAACTGACAGATATCAAAAGATGCGAGTGATTCAACCGGCAGATGAGCTTCCAATGGATCAAAGAGTTCCGGAGTTGTTGCGAACTGACATTTGTAACTAAAATGAATAAGAAACCAGAAATAGGAAATCAAATAGAAGAGTTGATTAGAGTAGGAAATGAAATCTTCAGAGTGCGATACAACTAAGTAAGGAAAGTAAAATTTTACCTAAAAACGACCCGAGACAGATGCACAGCACAAAAACAGCGGGGCACGTTCCAGAAATACGTGTTTATCTACAAACGTGTTAGGGTTGCCACGCATTCAAAAAAACTTTAAAACACCGATCAATTAGTGCTGAAATTAAAAAAAAATTGTAGACAAGAATCGACATATAAAACAACAATTATTTATCAATGGTTTTATTTCGTCTAAACCACGACAAATGATAAGCTTTTCATGGTTTTATAATTATATACAAAGCTTTAACAGACAGCCCTGTATACAAACATGTGTTCATAGCATACACCGCAAAGTAAGCCGTGGTCTCACATCCGTTGCATACAAAAACCTTCAGCCACTTTGTCACGCGGAGCACGCGTTCGTTTTCGGCAGGTCGTCCGGTGTAGCGACCTCTAGTGGCACACAAATAATCGAAAAAAAGAAATCAAAAGCGTGCTGACCCTGACGCCGATTGCTGTTAGGCCTTTACGTATTGTTTCAAAATGGGATATTGCACTTATAGAACGTTTTGTTTGCAACACTCGTGTTAACATACATATTTATAACTAGCTTTGAAAATGTAAAAAAACTATTACTTCCAAAACAACTATCACATGTTTAGGAAAATTTATACACGATAAACAAGACACGATCTAATAATACAACGATGAAAAAACAAAACAAGGAAACAAGACCCTTGGCGAATAATTGTCCTTTGTTTTCTTAACAGGCGGTCCAGTACGGAATTTCTTGGGAAGAATATATTCGTTTAATAGTTCAACAATTTATCGCTTACTTATAGAAGTCTGACCTGACTATAGAGTCAGGACAACGCGATCGTGCAATCTTGATTTTTAATTAATTGGACGAACATGTTTATTTTATTGTTTTAAGTCCAAGGCAACGTATTCGGAACATGAAACAATGCAGCGTATTGTTCTCTATGCCACGGTCAGATAACTTAATGATATTCTACAAATGTATTCTTACTTAAACATTGCAACTAAAACACGAATGCAAACAAATCTGAGCATAAAATGGCGAAGCTTTAACACTATTACTTGCGCTTGGTAAGCGAACAAATTTCGATCAAACCTCTCTGATGACAAAAGCCCAATAAAGTATATTATCAAATTGATAAATTTCATCGTATGCATTTTGTATGAGAAAAGATAGTTAATTACATAGAACACATTTGATCGTGTGTTCCATTAATCTTTCGACCGTAAATTATCAATTTGACTCTAGTGAAATAGCGTGACGATTTCGTAGAAAGTTCTCTCATTGGGGCAATGCGAAGATGACAATCTCGATTTGAAGTTAAGTAATACCGATGATGAATTCAGAGCGAGATAATTTGGTGTTACATCAATTAACTATGAAGGATGATAAATCATTTAAGGGTAGGCAAAACGAATACGGTATTTTCAGAATAAGTCCTTACGAATAAGGATTTGATCTTTGTTGTCAACATTTAAGGGATGGACTACCTGTAAGGCTTTTGTTATAAGTTTAAATTTAGAAAATGTGTACAAACGCAGTTGAATTAACTGCTATAAACTTTGTAACATTGCTAGTTTAGCTCATGAAATCACACCTGCCAAATTGAAAAGCATTAAGGGTAACGCTTGTTCCCAAATCTCGTTTTAAAATTTAAACTATAGTTAAGAGGGGTATCTATTCCCAAATGATTTTAATATTGATCTGCATAATAATCTCATGTCTACGTGCGTCATTATGCAACTTATGAGATAATCTCACGCCAGAGCTCGGCATTCAAGAGGTTTGTAATCAACCGGCTAATTTAATGACACGTCACTTATACGGCCCCATGGTGAGAAGATAAGCAGGCTAATATACTAATAATAACTTCATCTAACATGGAACTTTTGAATGGAATTATATCAAGTCAGTAGAAGTTAATCATGCAAAATCAATAAATCGTGAATTTAGATGACTGAAATCTATATGCCCTAATTGCAACCGTGGGAATCTTACCTTAAGATCCTATCATCAAGTAAATGTTTAAAACAACGTAGATATTAAATGTCAATTATAAAGGACACAACATCGAGGCAGGTCGTTCGCATCGCGAATTTAAATGCGGGAAAGGTCGGATATGAGTCACATCACAGCTTGGGCGCGAGCGGTATCTACGGATCCATTACATTTTAAACATGGGCGTGTTTAACAGACTGACTGACAATAACAACGGTTTATTGTCTCATAGTCATGTTTTCATTGACTATCAATTTATCAGTGAAATTGTAATAGCCTTAAACTGGTAGGTAGGCAAGTATTAGACCATATTCTTGTGTCTGTTGTTTTAATTGATAGAGTTGACAAAATTGTTTTGATAGTGTCAACTTTAAATATGATATAAAATCCCATAACTTTAAATATCTTTACTGATTGTTTCGCGATTTTCCTCTATTTCACACCAACAAAGTTGGAAAATTCTCCTTTAAGATAAAAAAATATTGTCCATATGTTTACTCCCTAAATAACCTCAACAAAGGTTGGTAGAGTCATTTAGAATGTAACGAACAGAGCAACGACGACGGCGATTCTGTTTTTCCTATTAGCTACTTTATGTAACGTTAATTAGATTTGGTTGTGATAAATAAAACTACAAACGTTGTTACGTCATTTTAGATATAGATTATAATAATAGATAAGATGTTTGAGGTCCATACATACATTCTCAAATATTGTTGTGGCACACTTTCTATAATGCAAAATAATGCAACTAAATAATTGCGATGATTAATTTTTAATAAAAGTTTTGGAAGCTCAGCAAATATTAAATGTAAATAGCAAAGAAGATGAATTTCCATTTGGAACAATCCCGACAATTTTTTTTTCGATATTTTGTGCTATTCACTACAGTTACATCTGGAGATTTTTCATATTCATTCTTCGATAAACAGATTTTTGGCACTGGTTTACGAAAATAATGGACACAGCTGTGCTGTAAATGATGTAATTGTTATTCTATACAAGAAATTGTTCATTATTTCGTTAGAAAAAAATTGTTTGCCTTCCAAACATTTAATGTTGCTAGCTTAAAATAGCTATGAGATTAAATAATACACCTCAGCTCAAATTCTAGTCCAATGTCTTAAAAGTAAAAAACGGAAATTCAAATTAAAAAGTATACAAAGTTGGTATGATATCGTGTACCAACTTTACAAGTATGTCGTTACAATGAAACAAAAAGCGTACAATAGCATAGTCATTCGTCTACTAGTCACAAAAACCATTACAGTGTAGACTAGCAGTTAGGCAGCCATGATTCATAACCACCGCCTTAGGAGACACGCTTCAAAGAGTTTGCATTAAACTAAATACTCATAAATATTTACACACCATTACTACTTGAAAAAAAAATCTACAAAGTGATAAATAAATGCTGCAATGAGCATAAAACAAGATTTTGATTTCAATCATAACAATCTGCTTTTTAAATATATATTTTTGGTTTAATTTATTTAATGTAAGATAGTAAAAATAAATGTATAAGTATAAAAATATTCGTGGGTAATAAAACAGCAGTTCGGTTCAGTTTTTTATAGCAATTTGCGAATTTAATTTCGCAAGCAAAACATCATTCGCTCTGATAATCGACAAGTATGTTACATAAATGATTCTACTTCGAAGTCGAAACGCATTTTATTGTAAAATAATCATAAAGATATATGCAGTATCCGTAGAAAGTTTTGGAACGGGACCAAAAAAGAACATAAACGATCAATATAACCTAGATTGAAATTGTGATAAAAATAAAACAATATGTATGTAATTTATTTCAGAAACAAAGTAAACACAAATTTTGATTTCATCATGAATCTGCCCTTGAAAATCACTAGAAAATTTATTTCGCGCAATTTTAGTTTCAAACAACATACACTACAGACATTAAATTGTTTTTCAAATTATCCGAATTTGGTTGAAAATCTTAATATTAGGTGCTTCACTTTTAGTTACACTTTTTCCAGGAGCAATACAAATGTCAAAATCTACATGAGCTACTATGACAACACAAATGCAGCCACGAGAGGACGAATGGAGAATAATTTCCTAGCAGTTATCGTGTCTTGGCATCACCCCAACTCGCTTTGTAAGATACCAATTACCGATTTGCTGCCTGCAGGCAAAGCGAAACGACGTTTCCACCTTATGTGTGATTAGAATGAAATCTACTTTGTTAAGATTTCGTTGTACATTGTTTAGGTAAGTTAGAACTTGAAAGTCTTACTGTTAAAATGCTTAATATGAGGGGCTATTGTAAAGGTCACTATTGTCGCCAACTGAGGTCGTACATAAACTTTACTTAACAAAATTACCAACTACACTATCTAATGTACATGTAAGTTTAGTTCAGTAAGTAAGAACATTGTCAAGCGACATACAAAGTACAAAGTTTAGAGAGAGTAAAATCTCTAGAGCACACTCATTCAGCACATTTTAGGTCGCATGCACATCAAAGTGTTTTCACAATGTCGAATCGCATCTGGCGAATCTGTCCCGAGCGTCTCCGACACGGTTTAGTTCACGTACGGTTGGTACCACGGATATACATTTACGTGCAAATGCTAGTGTTTTTGATGAAAATTTGTACCTTATTGAATAGCAACATGGTTGAAGTTTCGTCGATTGGATTTAATGCACGTGACTCTACAAGATGTTATGGGTTCGTGAAAACTTGATAGTGACCTGCACTTGAAACTTTCTCGGTATGAGCATCTTTAGATGTTCGTGCAAACATCATACAAATGTATAATACAAGAATGATAACTACGTTGGTGTTAAAGTGATCTCAATGGGAAATCGAACTTCAAGAGATTACAAGCTGTGGTTGACCGTGCGATACATATTATTTTCGTCGCAAAAAACATCTTGTCTTAATTTAAAATGATCCATAATAATATTTAACTTATAGAACTTACGTTTCGTACTACTTTAAACTTATTGTTTTTTTTTAATCAATTCGAAATATTCACTCGATGAAGAAGTTTTCAGGTTCAAAGTTTGTAATTGGGGTGGAAATAACGAGAATGCGGTAGACTTGGCCGACTTTCATTTTGGCAGGTGCTCATAGGATGTACTAATTGTTAGTCAGAAATACAGGCCGGACATTTTGGATTTAAATCGTTTAACAGACGGAAAGTGATCATAAAGTTTTTAGTTAAAAACATATTGAATATTGGTATTATTTGTCACCAAATGTGGTCGAGCTCTATTTTAATACTTAATTAAAAAAGTACACGCAAGTACTTCTTTTTCCTTATATCTAAATAAATGAAAAATATAGAAAAGTATATGTAATAAATAAAAACAAGTTTTCTTATTTATTTTCATATTTACGATTCAAGGATGAAGGAGATCGTAAGTCAGCGTTAGCTCATTAGAATTGAACCTTGGCTCGGCTCTCCGTTTAAATACGAATGCGTAATATCCAGATACGCATACATTTTCCACCATAAACACTGACAATATCAACTAATTCTACTAAGAATAAGAAAAACACTACAAATCTTCTTAGAATTGTGTCGTAGGCACGCTTAAAAACTGAAAAACATGTATTTTACTCATATGAAATTATGTGTAAAATATTTTTCTAGACAATCAAATCAAACATTTCAAATCAATAAACAAAGTAAAAATACCTAGTCTTACAACACCAAATATAACAGAGAACAAACGCTGCCTTCTATTTCGTTTCGATGTCTTTCGCGACACGCTTTGCTTCGGTCTAAGACGTTTTTAAGATTACGTTAGTAAGCAACAATTCTATAAAACAAGACAATGA
Source organism: Papilio protenor (assembly GCA_029286645.1). Taxonomy (NCBI): domain Eukaryota; kingdom Metazoa; phylum Arthropoda; class Insecta; order Lepidoptera; family Papilionidae; genus Papilio; species Papilio protenor. The sequence goes on from JAGSMZ010000011.1 coordinate 7,061,303, forward strand.
AATCGAGATGCGTTTAATGCGACTTGGCGTAAAGTGAATCAAAATGATTGCTCTAATTACAGTTAGTGAAAGTGTTATGCGACCGGCGACTGCAACCAGCTGGGTTGGCGTTGCAAAATATTAGACAATGGGAAGATCCGTGATACGCGGCCAATTGCACCACATTATGCAACTCGATTGTGGAGCACTGTACCCAACACACCTATACATTTACCTACCCAGTAGAGTTAGATGGACAAACACAAGCGCTGCACACATATGGTACTTAAATATCTTGTTTCTCTCCAATTTTAATTTCCAAGTATTTTTAATGCTTTTATCCTATTACCACTTTTAATCTAGCCAAGTTCTACAAGGTTGGAAGCTACATTGTACGAGTAAGTGACTATTGTATTGAATAAACATGAGCCTTTTGATTGACGTCGCTTTTTAATAGGATCGTATGAACAGCCGCTTGCACGTGCATATTCTTCGATAGTATAAGATATTCTTTAATTAAAATTTATCAATCTGACATAGAGCTCAAGGCGAACCAGTAACGTCGCATAGTTATGATAAAAGACACGAATATCTTGAACAATTTTTTATCGATAATTCTTAAGATTCATCTGTAATATTTAAAAGGTATTTTTGTTGTAATTGTCCACCGATTTGAACAATAGGAGTCATATTAAAACGCTAAATTAACTAGAAGTAGGTTAAATTATTATCGCAAACATGTGTAATTATTATCACTATTTTCCCGCTATTCATGCAGCATTTTTTTAATCACACAACACTTAAATACATCCAGTAAAATTTCACACTGTTCAAAGAAATTAAATGAAAAAAAAAACTAGCACTTTTTTCTTAAACATCAAGCGTAAAGATAGAAATTAAAACACGCGTCCAATGAAGCAAGCTATAAAGTAATTACACCACACACTGCATTTACCGAGTTTTTCTCGCTCTGGAGATAATCAAAATACAACGGGTGCTAAAATCATACGAAATATTGCAGACGAAGCATGTAGGTGTAACTAATTTTGACACAACCTACGTCTTACTTATTTAAAAAACTAGTTATCTCTTAAGAGCCACCATAGAATTATTTTAAAGTAATAATTATACCATCATAGTCTTGAAATAGAAAAATTACGTCTCTTTTAATTAAAAACTAAGTTCGTTCTTGCCAATGGATCAATTTCGAGTCCTCCCCCTCTTTTGTGCCATCCTCTTGATCTGATACACGGTATTCGGTCCTCCAAATAACTATCATCCGTCATCTCAGTCACCACTCCCTTCTTGATCATGTCATCTTTCACGCAATCCATCCATCTCTTTATAGGTCTACCTCTACCATTGTACCCCTCCACACTCAAAGTTCTTGTAACATGTGATTCATCCTTCCCTATAACATGCATATCCCATTGTACTGTACTATATTGTACTGTATGTACCAAATAAAAATATTAATGGCATATAATACCTACTCGTAGGCGATTTCAATTGATCGCGTGAATTGGACCATAAAGTTTAGCCCAAGCCATTCGGATCTCATTACTGGGTTACGGTAATTATGTTACGTATTATATTCGGTTTAATGACATTTAGAAGGATTCCGATACTGCTCTCGAAGGTACGGGGACCGATTAATCGCTCGGAATTGGGTCGGTGAATAAAGGCCGGAATCCAATTACAGACGGTACCAACATAATGTTAAGTTTTATTGTTCCGGATAAACCAATGTTCCGTATATTTTTTTAAGTAGATAAGTGTAAATCTTTAGTGTATAAGCTCAATCAGATTTTCTGGGGCCTATCACAAATATTTGTGTGAATGTTAACGTAACGTTGTCGACAAAATTGGTATTGCATTTGTGCACCAAACGGGCGTAAAATACACTAAGAAATCTCATACAAATTATGTTTTAATTACGAATAAGTTCTCTCAACTGCCATGCAATTATTCGAGATAGACCCTCTGTTCATAATATATGTATATAGTTAATTATCAATTACGCCTAGTAATATAATAAACTGACAAAGTTTACAATCATGCGGTGACATAATACAGTGTATCCGTGGACAATTGTATAATAAACAATTGATATCTTGTTAAGCTCTCGCTGTATAAGACGCAAGCGCAACCGTGTCACTTGCCGCACAGGTCAATGACCCCAAATTTGGGCACCCATGACAAACATTTAGATCATATGATAATGAAAACACGGTCGAAATCTTTTTTCTCTTTCACTTTAGACACCTGTACTAGAAGAAAAAATGTTAATAATTAATTTGCTGCGTCCTAAAAATGTTACACAATTACTTGTTTATTCAAATGTGTATTTAATTATTATTAATTTATTTAGATAAACAGCATTGCCTACTAGTATTTTCAATTGCAGTTCGAACTAGAGTAAAAAAAAAAAACAATTTTAATTAGCCATTTAATTAAATGCTCTGCAATTCAACATTCAAACACTACCATTGTAGAACAAATTCAACATAACATCTCTAAATCGAGACACACACTTTGTTTTGGTTAATTCTCCGTTGATTTGAACAAAAATAGACACATCGTAAATACCAAAACTGGTGCTTTTAATCCAAAGGCGATGCATACAATAGATAAAACAGCATATTAAAGATTATCGTAACTCTTTTGCGTGGTAACCAAGTGTTGGTATTCAGGAAACACAAATTTGAAATCCGAAACCTGTCTGGTCACTAAGTGGTGGGCGTGTGCCTTCACAACTGTATTATTCCTACTTACAAAACTAAAACTAATGTTGAAAGATATTGAGGTATTTATATCTTACTTCTTAGTCTTATCTTACTTCTTACTTCACGCTAATATTATAAATGCGAAAGTTAAGATGGATGGATGGATGGATGGATGGATGGATGGATGGATGTTTGTTAGAGTTTGTAGCCTAAACGGCTAAACCGATTTCGATGAAATTTCGTATAGATATAGAGGATAGTCTGGAAGAACACATAGGCTACTCACTTTTGTTTTTTTTTAATTCCATGCAAACGGAGTCGCGGGCGAAAGCTAGTCTAGAATATTTTTCAGTAAGTTTTTAGAAGCGCTCGTTATCTTATTTGCTTAATATGGTATGACAAATCGCTTCTATGACTACTTGCATCTTGAAACAATTACTAAGCCGTTTGCTTATCTTGTCATGACGAATTTTATCCTCTAAAATGCACGAAAATGACATCGACGTGCACTGCATAATGCGACATCTTTAAAACCATGGTCGAATTGACCGTGAGGAATCTTCCCTAGTTCCCCTTCACTTTCAATCACAATTCTTCGGGTCCAATTATAAATATTAATAGGGTGACTATACGCATAGTTTAGATAGGACTCATACTACCAAAATCATAGTTAATTGTTCACTAACGCTTACTGTGGATTCAAAATCAACACTAAGGGAAGAGTAATCATCTTTTAATCATATTAACATTATAAATGCAAAAGTTTGGATGGATGGATGGATGGATGGATGTTTGTTAGAGTTTGTAGCCTAAACGGCTGAACGGATTTCAATGAAATTGGGTATAGATGTAGAGGATAGTCTGGAATAACACATAGGTTACTCACTTTTGTTTTTTTTAATTCCACGCCGACGGAGTCGCGGGCGAAAGCTTGTAAAATATAAGAACGTACAATACATTCTTTGTTAGCCCTTAGGATTAAACGATCATCAGGATTCGCATGAATAAGCATTTAATCTATTGGTTAGAATAGCATTATGAAGGAAACAATTGGACTGACCAATGCAAATTATCTATGGACAGCTAGAGAAATTGTCACGATGTCATGTGTTCTTAGAATCTGTTTTATTTATCGGCTCAAAAAAGAACTCTATCAATCGTATAAAAAATGAGCTATTCTGTGTTTCTAAATTCATAAAAACTGCGTACATTCATATTTGGGAGTGATAATTGTTGCATCTGGAAATAATGTGTGTACAGGTCCCTTAGGATCTCACATATAACAGACAGCGTGGTATTTTTAGTTCGTTTATGACGTAACCCGTGCCAGGGTGTCGCACGCGCTAAGAATACCCACGTGCTCCCCTTCCAGGATAGCGTCGTCACTTCGCCACACGCTACACATTTTGTTTAATTTGACAGATTAGTGTTAGAAAACGAATTAATTAACTTCATAAGGTAAGAACAGACAAGTGCATTAAGTAAAATTAATTTACATTTCTTACTCAGAAGTCACTAAGTTACATTTAGTGTAGATTTAATAATGTAAGCGCCTACCAAAATGATTATTAAAAGTACTCTGAGTGCAGTAATTACAGTCTACAAAGTCAATAATCACAAAAAATAGGTATCTAGGTAAACTTTTAAGAGGCCAACTGATTGGGGTCTTGGAATCTATTTGTTAGTGCGTCCTTACCTTAGTCGAAATGGACCAAATTAGTACAGATTCATTACTTAGTTATAATAACACTCGCTTACTGAACGCAGATTCAAATCAACATTTGTGACCCACTAATGAATGATTATGCAATCCGTTAAAAGTCTTATAGGTAACCTGAATTACTTAAAGGTTAGTACTGTCGGACAGTGCCAAGTGCCTACCCGGACACGAGTATGTGACATTAGACACAATACGGGTCAACAGGCCGATTGTCCGTCAATCTATCGCTACGCGGTATGCGCGGCCCGTACTCGTTATATCAGTTAAAATGTCTTATGACGTCGATTTTTAATGTGAGTTTCCATTGTCGATACATTCCAATGTTTCAAAACAGACGAAACTTTTCGTTAAAGCAACTTGACTAAAACTCTATCTCCGATGGCATAAAAATATTATCACAAAATACGAGGCATTCTCAGTATTACATATCTTTGCATAATCTATACCGTTTGTTGAACAATCGCGTGGGAACTCGAACGAAAGAAGCGAAGTAGAAAGTCGTAGCTTACCCTTTTCGATGTTCATATATAACTTTCATGTCTTAGAAAATTGTCTCCATGGGCACTTTTAGACGCCATAGGAGACGTTGGAAAGTTATTTACGACTGAGTGTTATTTCCAGTCACAACCAATACCATTATATCACGAAGGTAGAACACGATTTGGTTACGTAACCAAATTTAAATAAATAAAGAATTAAACTCCTCACAAGGAAAATTGTTATGTCAACTAATACAGGTAAGAAATAATGTTACAGTTAATAAGAGAAACATTGATTTAAAAAGATGGATTAGACTTAAAAGTTATTTACAATTAAGTTTTCAGGATTAGGAGTGTTGTATATATTTCGGAATGTCAACTTATAGCTTAAAAAAAATTACTGTAACAACAATCTACGTAAAATAACGATTTCTTTTTTAATTTCGTTACACCATACATATTTTATTTTACAAAATCGTCTTCATTTCGAAATACAAATTTTTTTAACGTATATAATTTGAATTTTAAACCTATTCAGGGCAATAAAAAATTAAAAGCCGCTTCGTGTCCAAATATCATGGCATCAGTTACGTAACTTAATTTTAGAAAATAATCAATACCACGGCGCCTTATCACCGGGTTTACCAATGGTTTTATAAAGGGACAGGTTCCATGTACTATGAATTACATATTTTTTTTTTCTCTGTCTTTTTACGTCGTAGTTTTATGACGAGTCACGAAATGACACCAAAAATTATTAAAAAACCACAACGATCATTCCGCTTGTGTCACGCAAACGGCATTCAATAGAACAGGTTCTTGTTAATTGTGTTGTGTTGCCTTGAACGTTTTAATGATTCGCATCCTACACTTGGCTCCGCTGTATTAATTGTGTAAATTACATGTCGATATTGCAGTTCTATTGTATGATAAAATACCGATAAATTACAGATTAAATAAATCGGTGCATTATAGGGTACTTATACAGAAATTTAATACACATTTGATTGATTTCCCGGTGGAATATTATATTGCTTATTGTTCGAAAGACGTTGCAGCATGATTTCGTCCTCTATATTGATCTCTTTTCCGTCATCTCCGTCGTCATTCCGTACTTTACCATGTTACTTTTCACGAAATCCTATCATCTTATTATTAATTTTAATTTTATTTATTTAATACTTTGCACAACTAATACAACAGAAAGCTTAAATTAAAATCTATCTATATTTAAATAATCATCTTATTTATTTTATTTATTTTTATTTTATACTAGCTTTCGCCCGCGACTCCGTCCGCGTGGAATTAAAAAAAAACAAAAGTGAGTAGCCTATGTGTTCTTCCAGACTATCCTCTACATCTATACCAAATTTCATCGAAATCCGTTCAGTCGTTTAGGCTACAAACTCTAACAAACATCCATCCATCCATCCATCTAAACTTTCGCATTTATAATATTAGTATGAAGTATGATATGATTTTATCTTTTCCTAGTCTTTTTACAATGCCGTTTCATGATGTATAAAATCTAAATGAGAATAAAATCGTAATTTTTTACATGTCTGTAACGTAAATAAGAATAATATGAAAGAATGCAACAAGTTATTACTTCATAACTACTAAGAAGGTGAGTGCAGTAACTAATTACATAAAACATTGCCTACTTTTATGGACATAGAGCAGTGTTGGCGTCGTTTCCGCTCCGCCCTAATAGATGGCGCTGTGGCGAGATCGTCTAATCTTAAAGCACGATATTACTAACGTCTCGCCACAGGTAAGGTCTCCCGCTGGTCGCGGGCTCTTTGGTGTTTTGGTGGCTGTTCTTTGAGTTTCATTGTGGTTGTTGTTTTATAGGTTTTGATTGTTCTTTCGTTGCGTTGGTCGAGTCGTCCAAATTTCGGACACGGTTACGGAGGAAACAAAACATGGTCCTTCGATTGCCGAATATTCCGGTCTGAGTGTATTACGTTAAGATTAAAATATTCGACTATTTAAGTTGAGTTATTTCAACTAAAGTTTGTTTTTGTGGTCAGTCAAATATTTGAAATTATTTTAATTTCAAGTATTTACAAAACAAACTTGTGTTTGTTAATTGTGTAGTGTCCGTTGGTCTGCTGTTTTGATGACAGCACAGTTCAATACAAGTTATTAACTTGTACCCTCTTTGGTTTTTATATATAAATTTGGTTCTTTAACATGGAACAAGTCCAAAGTTTGATTAATCTTCAAGAGGATAGGTTTGAGCGAATACAGAAGGCTCAAACAAATATCTTAATACACCAGAATCCCAGATAACACCAAGTTATGTTGAAACACGCCTGGAATCTTTAGAAAGGTTGTACTCTTCGTTCACCGCGGTCCACGAAGAAATATTATCGTTCATTCCTCGCGAACAAAAACGCACAATTGAATATTTTAGTTTAGATATTTTTGAGCAATTGGAAGAATTTTATGTTAATTATAAAACATCTTTAAAAGAAAAGTTGGGTGAATTGAATAAATTGACATTAATAATACACTTAGCCCGAGCAGAACTAGTACGAATACAGAAATTAAGTTACCTGCGATACAGATACCCACATTTTCGGGTAATTATACCGACTGGCCATCGTTTCGGGATTTATTTACATCTGTGATACATAAAAATACTACTTTAGATGATGTCCAGAAACTACATTATTTAAAGTCTCTTGTAGCTGAGGAGGCAGAACAGTTATTGAGGAATATACCAATTACACACGACAACTACACCAAAGCCTGGGAAATGTTACAAAAAAGATTTAATAACAAAAGATATATTGCAAACAGCATATTCAAAAATTGTTTGGACTTAAATCACTTGCTCAAGAATCAGCACACCTTGTTAAACAATTATTGTATACCACATTAGAGTGTCTTAATTCTTTAAAAAACATTGGCATTAATTCAGATACATGGGATGACATTATCGTATATTTAATCGTTTCAAAATTAGATCCGACTAGTCACCAGTTATGGGAACAGCATATATCTGCAGATGCTAATGAGATGCCGAGCTTCGAAGTTTTGACTCATTTTCTCGAAATGCGATTCAAGTCATTAGAGATGGTAGAAGACCATACACGGCCAATTAAAACAAAGGCATTTCATTCGACAGTTGCTGCATCTTCAGTAAAATGCACGTTTTGTGATGGCGATCACTATATTTTCCAGTGCAAACAGTTTGTCAGGCAAGCCCATGAAACAAGAATTGAGTTTGTAAAAGAAAACAATTTATGCTTTAACTGTTTAATTCCTCACCCGTCTGTTAAGAAGTGTGGTAAGAAACTCATGTTGCAATATTTGTAAAAGAAAGCATCACTCGTTACTACATCCCAGGAAAACAATTACAGAAGAACAGCAGCAGAGAGAGAATGCACACACCCATGAAAGTAAAAATATTGCCATAACATTTTATAAAGCAAGAACCTGGTCAAGTACTGTTGGCTACAGCACTGGTAGATGTCTCCCAGGAGAACGGCCAAACACACGTCTGCCGTGCCTTGCTTGACCAGGGGTCACAGGCCTCGTTCGTTACTGAGGATTTTGTTAAGTCCTCAGGTCTGAAGCGATTTAATATCAACGATGAGGTCATCGGACTCGGTGAAGGGAGCGGACTACGTATGAAAACGTAGTTGAGTTAAGATTACGCTCAAGAGTTGATCCACACTTCTCGATGTCAGTAAAAGCAATGTCTTGAAGAGTATAACAAACAACCTACCTTCACAAATATGCACCATCACGGACTGGTCGGAAACTACATACCATCGCCTTAGCAGATCCAACATTCAACATGCCTAATAAAATAGATATGTTACTTGGGGCTGAAGTTTATTCAAATCTAATAGAACACGGTTTGTTGAGGAGTTCGACAGGTACTATTGCACAAAAAACGAAGTTGGGTTGGGTTCTATCTGGAAATACAATAGCGACCTCTCCCGGAAGATCATGTGCCCGAGTTATAAATGCTGACAACACACAACTGCGGGAGTTACGACACCGGGAGTGGGAGCGTAATCAAATGAAAAGGAAGACACAATATGGAAGGGTTGACATTAACAAACCATGGTGGGCGGTGAAGAACAGAGTTCTTGGTGGGCGGAATGTTGGCGTCGTTTCCGCTCCGCCCTAATAGATGGCGCTGTGGCGAGATCGTCTAATCTTAAAGCACGATATTACTAACGTCTCGCCACAGGTAAGGTCTCCCGCTGGTCGCGGGCTCTTTGGTGTTTTGGTGGCTGTTCTTTGCGTTTCATTGTGGTTGTTGTTTTGTAGGTTTTGATTGTTCTTTCGTTGCGTTGGTCGAGTCGTCCAAATTTCGGACACGGTTACGTAGGAAACAAAACAAGCAGTTTAGAATTGCAAATATCTACGTCAACTTTTTGTCGTGTGTGCGTAAGTGTTACTTATGGTGTTTTGACCTAAAACAATATTCTTTATCTATACCGCCATTCCTAGCAAAGCAAAATGTTTTTTCCTTCATAACTTTCCTATTAAACAATTTGTAGTAAACATTTTGCTATTATATTTAATAATTGGTAAAAACATTTAGATTAAAAGCAATAGATAGTTTTCACACTACATAGAAAGAGTGGTTACATCTATATCTATACTATTATAATAAAGCGTAAACACACACTTCTTTGTTGCCTAAGATGTCAGCAATTACAGCATATTTTTGAATAATTCTTTTTTTAATAAAAAGCCCTACACTTACATGCTTTAGGCTATATATTTTCACGCTATTAAACTTAGGTGGTAAATATTTTGGATAAAAACCCTAATGTGGGAAAGAGACCATAAGTTGGTGCCAACATCAAGAAAGCATGATTGCTAAGGTTTGTCATGTCATGTCATTTTGACATTTGCTATTGATAATTTGACAAATGTAAATAATAAAATAAAATGTTCATAATTTCATGCGGATGAAGCCGCAGGGGAACAGCTAGTATAAAATAATATGGCTATCAACATAAATGCAGATTACTCGGGTATGCAGGACACGCGCGATTTGCGTCACATAAAACTGCGCAGTATTTACTCTATTGATAATACTCCAGTGGATACAGAATTAGTCATGAACTCTACACAACACAGATATAACTTTTTATGAGAAACAAGCTTACGCCCGTGACTTCGTCCGCGTGAAATTAAAAAAATAGTGAGTAGCATATGTGTTCTTTCAGTCGATCCTCTACGTCTATGACATTTCATCGAGATCCCTTCTGCCGTTTAGGCTACAAACTCTAACAAATATCCATCTATCTAAACTTTCGCATGTATAATATTAGTAAGATGTAAGTCAAATCATGTCTGTATTTAAAAAAAAGCACTATTAAAAAGCAGTCATACGCATTCAAGAACATAACCAACATAGATATAGATTCGTTAGTATCAATATGTAAAATAACAGTTTTTAATCATAAAAACTCGTACATCTGATAGTGCGTTAACCGATGGCCATGTGGGACGTATGTTCTACGAAGAAATCCTGTAGGTAACAATAAAATCAATGTTATTCCAAAAGTGTCCCGTCGTAATAAATATAACTCACAATAGCACTCAAAGATTGAAATATAGATAAAAAAATTGTTTTTCTATACTATAAAATTTTCCCTTAATAAATGTTTAACTGCAGTTTTGATTGTATCGTACCAACAGAGCAAACACGTGGTAGAAACCAAAACAGTACTATTACAAGTAAAATAAACAAATATAAGCATAGAAACAGACATGGTTGCAGTTTTAAAAACGTGAAAGTTTATCTCAATGGAATAAGATTTGGATAGCTTCGCCCGGATTGGCAGCGGGAGAGTTCTAAAGGAAGCTACCAATTGATTTATAGTCGAATCCAACATTAGCAAACTCGAGATTGAACAGATGGAGCGGGTTAAACGAAGGTTACACGAAGTTTTATTTGCTATTACATCATAACGTTGTTATGGATTGAAATCAATCTATTCTTTGATACCATGTTTTGATTTATTCCTACAGTGTCTGTTTATTACAGTTAAAAAGGATTATGACATCATCTGGAGTTATCGTGACATGTTCTAACGATAAGTGGTTAACCTTATAAAAGCTGCTTTCAATTCAATTATTACCTAGAAAAATCCAACAGATATTAAATAGAATAAAGATAATGTTGGTTTAGAATTTTCTACAACGGACTAAGTTAATAACATATTTTATTATTATACGTAATTTTTTTTTAATGTAAAGCATTTTCTTTGTCAATCATGTTCTTGTTAAAAAGATAACAATCAAGATATATGTACCAGGAAAACGTAATTAAATAATATACCCTTAAATAGTTCTTCGCAGTTTCAGCGTTTCGTAAAGTAAAAGCGGTTTGCAACGGACGTTATGATATCGGGACGCATTGCCGAAACGTTTTAAACGACCCATCAAAAATTTACTGCCCTGTGTAAACACTTTTACGATCGTTTTATTCCATTTAACACACCTCGAACTGTAAATCAATAACGTGGTAGCACACCGATATTGAGAATTAAATTATAGAAACGCTGCAAATTTTGTACTTACGAGACTTATCGGCATACAGAATAAGGATGACTACGACATGGAAAAGCCTATTTCGTTGACGAATGAACAGATTTTAGTTTAAACAACATTGACGCGAATCAAATTGTAAAAACACAGCATTTCTTACTATCAATACGTAGTTAAACTGTCAAAACCTTGAAGGTCTAAGACAGATCACAAACTCAAAAGACTCAATATTGACGAAATTACGCACGGGGAGAGTAAATTGTGAAGTTACTGAAATGAAGGATTTAAATATAATAAAACGTACTCACCATTTCCTTTTTAAGATAGGTGAGCTGTGAGTCAAGGTCCTGTGGCGGCGGGTCCTCAGTGTGTGTTGGGGACTCACACATATCCGGCTCGACGTCCGCGAACCCGCTCAGACTTTTGGGCAGCGGCGGCAGCCCCGATAGCGACATCGTGCTGATCGCGCGAAACTGCTTACGGAGCCTGATAACAAACGAACAATTAAAAAAAAAGTTTAACCCTACTCGGAAGTGGAACATAGAACTCAATTCGTTTAGACTAGTCGTAATGGAATCAATAGGTAAAGCGTTAACTTTATTATCTGTGGTAGAGTTAGCAGCTTAAGTTGATTATGTTCAAACTGGCGAACACAGCGAGGATAACTTTGTTCACTAGGTACAGCTATGCTCATATAGCAACTTTATTCCGTGATGTAAGAGTTACTATGGATAATCTGTCAAGTATTGGAGATTATTTCGTAATCGATAATCGGATTCTATGACGTATGACGAATTAAAATCATGCAGACTCTTTTGTCCAATATAAAAAAAAGTTTAACCCTACTCGGAAGTGGAACATAGAACTCAATCCGTTTAGACTAGTCGTAATGAAATCAATAGGTAAGGCGATAACTTTATTATCTGTGGTAGAGTTAGCAGCTTAAGTTGATTATGTTCAAACCGGCGAACACAGCGAGGATAACTTTGTTCACTAGGTACAGCTATGCTCATATAGCAACTTTATTCCGTGATGTAAGAGTTACTATGGATAATCTGTCAAGTATTGGAGATTATTTCGTAATCGATAATCGGATTCTCTGACGTATGACGAATTAAAATCATGCAGACTCTTTTGTCCAATATAATAAAATACGGTTATAAAAGATTCGTAACTTTATTTAAGTTTTTATATGCGTAGAATTACCATGTTTATATTATATAATAACTGCAATTTGGTTTAACATAAAAATTCCTATCACATCTTCTATTTGGAACAGTTAAATCAACCAATTTTATAATCATTAGTGTCACGAATGGATAATTAAATGCTATTATTTTAAAGTTATAAATACACTACACCGTTATTCAAAGTCCATCAACAATTAACCTATTACGTATTTACTAAAACAATTCTAACTATACCAAAACGACCATTATTATAGATGTTACATTCTACAATAGATTTGCCGTACAACATACAAAGAATGATTTTGAATGATGCCAGTGCTTCTTTCTTTGAAGAAAACCTTTAAACATATCAATATAATTTAGATTAGAGCTAATCAGGAGATTTTACTGACGTATCCACTGGATAGAAACCAATATTCCATATCAATTTCCTATCAAAATAATTGATAAATACATTTTTTACGTAAAATCAACAAACTTTAATCAAGATAAAGCTATCATTCATTAGAACGTTTACAATGGATACCATTTTACTTTGTCCTAGAAACATTATAGCTGTGTAATAATAATCCTAGAAACATTATAGCTGTGTAATGATTTGCGATGTAAGCGAAACAGTACATTGTTAGCACGTTTCTATCAAGTGACCTTTCAACACATAACCAACGTCTTTAGCGAAACATCTAACATTGTAAGAAGTTGTCTTAACATCAAATTTTCAAGTCCTAAAAATCCTCTGAATTCTTGTTATCTTACCTGGATTTGAGATCGTCATCCGCAATATAAGCATAGGCCTGTTCGTACATATCGTCCGTCTGTTCACTGGTCACCGAACACACGGCGTAGTTAGGTTCTGAATCAGATTCAAACTGTTCGCTCGGGTCCGCGTCCAGAGCATCAGGCACATTGGATTGCGACCGCATCGTCTGCAGCTCGTATATCAACATCTCATGGTTGTTCATGTCCTTCGTGATCTCAGGTGAAACGTTCCCATTGCACAGTATATCCGAATCTTTACCCTTGTCTATTACCGTGTTCGCTTCGTCCGTATTATTGTTTCTGCTCGCGAGGATTTCCGATATAAGCATTTCGGTAACACGAGACGTTTTACGTTCAAGAGAATTGTTATTTTTATTCGGATCCTCGACCGAGGAAGTGTTACAAACATGTTGAGTATCAAACGAATTATTTTGTCTCGACGGGCTATTTCTTAATCTGTCGTCGAATTCTTGAACTTCATCGACTGTGGCGTATGGCGCTTCCGGAACTATATTCGATTCAGCTTTGGCGTCTATCGGTAAGGAATACGGACTAACTTCTGTCAATTCTCTCTTTTGTTTATTTTGGTTTGGTGCAGCTTTATTTACAGGTAAAGGTTTCATTGGTTTTAACTTAGGTTTAGGTGACAGTGGCGGTGGTGGTGCTTTTCTCAAAGGCAACGTTTTCTCTGCAAAACTGGAAGACTTTGAAACTTTGCACTTAGAATCTTGATCTAACTTGTTCGAAGTTGAAAGAGATCGTACTAAAATTTGTCTGCAAGTTTTCACTGCTTTAGAATTCAACGATTCATTCGACCGCTTTACGGATGTCGGTCCTTGAATACAATTGCTATCACTGGAACTTCGTCTAGAGTTCTGGCCGCTGGATTTCTTTTCATCGGAGGACGAGCTGCGGTCACTGATCACATCTCTGATGAAGGATTTGACTCTGGCGAGACCATTTTGCTTCGGCGACACGATCTGTTGGCTCGTTGCGTACGTTCTGTCCAATGTTTTGGCCTTTTTAACATTGTTCAGGTCCTGTTTTGATGACGCTCTGGATTTGGAGAGACTTGATTTAGACTCAGTAACGGCCTTTCTCGTCTTAGCCAGAGCTTCGGCCACCAAGCTCTGGCTGGGCCGGGGCGGGACGGGAGGTGGCCCTTTGATTTTGTTAGTCTTCATGGGCTGCGCGTTGGTCTGTACCATAAGCATGCTTAAACGAGGCTTCACTCGTACAATACTATAACACGGGCACTATAGTATAATGAGCGCGAGCACGGCACTATGCGTCTGTCACGGCACTGGCGAGCGCTGGCGTGTGGCGCGTCCGTCCCGACCGCGGCGCGCGACTGACTGATGCGAAGCCGACGACTTAACTAAAAGTCCGCGACGCCGTAACTACTTATTGAGCCTTATTAAACTTTAGTTCGTCTACTTAGAATACATTATTGTGTGCGCATTTTATGGATTGCAATTTTTAGCAGTTTACATAGTTGGTAGCACACGGATACAATGACTTGACCCACACTTAAATTGTTGTAAAAGTGATTGTTTACTATGAGAATGGACGCAATACCGGCGACCGCCGCGCCGGGTGGCGCACGCCATGTTGCATGGTGGCCTATTGTCTGCGCGTACTCGCACAAGCACTCAGTGGCTCTTTGTTTCCGACCATTGGAACATGTCAGATAGTAGATGCTTGCGAAAACGAAATGCAAATAAAATTGCAATAATGATTGAAAGTTAGATACCTCAGTAGTTAAATATCCAACTTTATAAAAGGTTCACTAAATTTTGTTTCTGGAATGTAGATGTTTATAATAAAACCATGTATGTATTAACATTTAAAAGAAGTAAACATGTTCCCTTTCTTTTAATATGCACCAGCCTACTAACTAATATGGATTCTTAAGGGTATTCTGTAAAACAAATCCAGTTTAGATAAATGTGTTAATAAGAGGATTGAGGCAACTAGGCTGAGAGTGCTTCGTTGCAATAGCTATAACTTAGAAGGCTTGCACTTTAACTTTCAGCATATTTTATTATTCTACCCTCACTTTCAATATTCTTAACACTATTAATTTTAAATGGATTAAAAAGATCTTGAGACAAACAGTTTTATATAGAAATACAGCAACTTAACTGCAATAATTGACCAATTTCAATTAGTTATAAAACATATTTTTATTGAAATTATGGAAGTTAATAGAAGGCACAATGTTTATTTTAGGCAAAATTAACTCATTTCATGTGATTTTGTACATTTTAACATTATTTTAAGCTGGGGTTCTTATAAAAATGTTTTGAAAATACCACTTACTTCTATGAATGAGGCAATTGTTTATTATACAGAAACAGTGTAATCTAATAATCTAAATTCCATAGTTTATAATTAATGTCATGGTTATTATAAATTTTATAGTGGAAGGATGTACTTGGCACCATTAATCATTACAAACATAAGCTTAATATTAATTACTAAGACCAATATACAACAGTTCTCAACATTCCCATATTAAGGATCTGTTATCAAATGATCACAATTTAGTATTAGGAAACTGGCATTTAATTTAGATGTAACACATTACATTGTATTATCTACTCCTTGCATGAAAGAGGAAGTGCTAAAGTGAATTCACATGTGACTGATACATATTTATGGAAAAGCACATACTGTGCCGTCTCTCTGTAAGGACAAGAGCAGGTTCATGATGATGACTTCTAGTTATTATGTTGATAAAATAAACTTAAATGTTTATTTGCTCCATAATGCAAGCCAATGATCTAAGTTAGGTCTGGGGGAGGGAGCTATCATTGACACAGTCTTATTAAAATAGTTTCTATATCTCTAATGGCCCTTAATATACTTATCAATGCTGCTTAGTATGAATCTCTTATTGGATTAAGGAGTACAAGTATACTTACAAAAATTTCACTTATTGTTGAATTTCCAATCTTGTCGGCACATAGGACACTGTTGTTGAGGTTGTGAGTGTAGCCACTTCACAATGCAATGTATGTGGAAGCAATGAGAGCAAGCGCCCCAGACAAGAGGGCAGTCGTCTCCGGGAAGCTTACAATCAGGACAACAGCTGTCGAAGGGCATACGACAAATTCCGCAGTTATCGTCGTTAGCTATCCAACGCCACGTAGCAACACCAGTCCAACCTAAAATAAAGTTATAGCAATACACAAAATAATAATAATAATAATAGACCTATTTTCATGAATGAAGAGAAAAATATTGATCTTACTTTTAACTGTGACCTTCATGGCTTGCTACATACATGGTTCAGATATCAACCTAGGTTAGTTTTAGATTAAAAGTGTAGTTTTAACACTGTTTCATAATCGTGTTTGTAAAATAAACAAAGAATTAACCGCGATTAAAACACAAACAAATTACAATTTGATTTTGTTTGACAAATCGTTACAAAATCGTTGACCACAGATTACTAATAAAATATCAAAAGTATTGATCCGCCTCGTAAAAAAAGAAAATCATTGCAAAACAACTTGAAAGCCACAAAATAACTTCGAAAGTATTAGTTATATTTGTATTTGCCATATAAATCCAAAAGAAAGCCAAACTCATTCATTTTAAGCTTACATCTCGGTGCCACATATAATGCCACAGTATAAAATGCATTTTATTTTAAAAAAGTCCCTTTTTGGTCTTTAGTCATATAATTACTATCCTAATCAGAATCAAATGCAGCTGATATTTTTATTAATGATGCTTTATCCTACGTTTCTTAAAATATAAAATTAATAATCGAATTTTTGAACTATATATAAATGTCAAAGAACTAACAAACGTCAGGCTAATGTCATTTAAATAAGCTTGAAATAAGCAAAGTAAATTTTGTGCGTTGATGTGTTGGAAGTTTTTTGATTTTACACTTGATTTTCTATAAAGTAATTCAGGGAGGTAAAAATGACAACATTCGACTCAAAATACGATGTAAGTAAAAAATGTAATAGTGAAGTGAATTGTTTCTATGGGCATTAATTCTGCGATTTCACGTATTTCAAAATTATTTTGTGCAATAATGCATATTTATTGTTTATATGTTACTTTTTGAACATGTAAGGAATTACCAGGATATATTCATTTTGATGATACGATATATTTTTACACATATTGTAACAATTTCCAAATTGATTCATACACGTTTTGTTATCTTTAAGTTTGTTAGTAATATCATAAACATGGAAATAGTGTATTGACTGGATAAGATAAAAGTGAAATATAAGATTTCAAACAATTTATTTATTAAATGACCAATTATTTTATAATACAGATGTTTCCCGCTGGAGATGTGGGTGTGGTAGAAGGTGAAATGAACATTCCATCTCAAGGAGGTACTTCCGGGGAAAGTATGGAATTCAATACCCTTGATGAACCCATCAAAGAAACATTTGTAAGTCAATAAATACTAAATAAATCTAAAATCTACACTGATATAATAAAGCATAAACACACTACTTAGTTATGTAGGATGTCAGCAATCACAGCACATTTTTCTATAACTCATTTTTAATACAACGCCCTACACTTACAACATGCTTTAGTCTATATATTTTCATGCTATTAAACTTAGGGAATAAAGAAACTTAGAAAAAATCTTGTGTGGGAAAGGGACAAAAACTAAAAGCCAATGTTAGCAAAGTTGCGACAGTTATAAATAATTGTCTGGCAATGTCAAGAGCCTTGATTGTCATTGAAATATTTGTATTTAGACATTTACAATTTAAAGTTTTACAAAATGTAAACAATAATATACAGTTTTTATAATGTCATGCGGATGAAATTGCATGGGGACAGCTAGTTAAATAAAAAAATCATAAGTAATTCATATTGGTTTTAAATATATTTGTTGTACAAGAACCAACATAATGATATTTCAAAGAATTTTATACAAAAAAATGTTTTGTTAATTGATTCCCTGGCAAAGTCATAAATCATATTAACATTGTGATTTGTTTATCTATTCTTTGTGATTGCATCTCTTATTATTTTACTTTCAGATGCGTGATTTACGAGCTGTTGGCAACAAATTCTTCCATGTCTTAATACCCAAAGAAAAGACTAGTTTACTAAAGGAATGTAAGTTGATTGTCTTATTTCTTATTCTTAATAATATACAATGGATGGATTGATGGATGGATCATAGAGTATTCCCAGTATAAGTTATTTTGCCATAGATATAAAACATTCTGGGAGAACTAATAAGCTACTTAAAAAGTCTTCATTTTAATTTAACATGTATGAAGTTGCAGTTAAAAGATAGTCAGTTATAACTTTCTTATAACAAGTTTTTAAATGATCGGTGGAGTTTATCTATTACTAATATTATAAAGAGGAAAGATGTGTATTTTTTGTATGTATTTAAATAACTCAAAACTACTGAGCGAATTTAAAAAATTCTTGTACCATTAAAAAGCTATGTAATCACTAAGTAACATGGTTTTTTCTATTTTTTAATTCCATGTGGAAGAAGTCGCGATCAACAGCTAGTATCCAATAATCTCGTATTATATTTGCATCTACAATAAATTAAATGTAATAATGTTAACTTTTTTTTATTTCCAGGGGACCTCTGGGGTCCATTGTTGCTGTGCACCCTGATGGCAACAATTCTGCAGGGTTCCACAGAGCGCGCTGACAACTCTAATGATGGAGGACCCGAGTTTGCTGAAGTATTTGTGCTGGTCTGGATCGGAGCAGCTGTGGTTACTGCCAACTCTAAGCTGTTAGGTGGTAACATGTAAGAGCATTCAAATTCACTCATAAATATGTTTTAATAGCTCATACAAAATATTACATGAAAACTATTTTTTGTGGCTTTGCAATAATTACTTTCTATATGAAAATTATGCAGAAAATATTGACAAATAATGTTTTGATAATAATTCTTTTAGTGACTATTTTTACTCCAGTTAACTTGATTACATAAAAGTCGTACTTCAACTAAAGATGTAAATATTAATTTTAAAAATATCAATTACAAGGTCATGTGCACAAAAACGTCCGCGTGGCATTAAAAAAAACTAATGTGCCAAATTTCATCAAGATCTGTTAACCTTTTTGGAGATTCCTAGTAACATGCAACATCATCCCAACATTCACATTTAAGATATTTAAATAACCAATATCTTAAGAACCTCTCGCTACAGGTGTATTAAAGGCCTGATTAAAGCAGTTGTTATGATTTGTAAAATATGTTATATAAATAATCATACTTATATTATAAATGCGAAACTTTAGAAGAATGTTTGTTAGAGTTTACAGCCTAAACAGCTGGATGGATCTCGCTGAAATTTGCCATAGATGTAAAACATAGACTAGAACATATAGGCTAAGAATTAAGCTTGTTTAGTTCTTAGAGTTTTCTATCTATTCTTTCTTCTGTCGCTTACATTTGTAGCTATCTACATTTAATCTTAACTTTGTATGTAAATAAATATATACTTATGTGATAATAATTTGTTTGTAGATCATTTTTCCAATCGGTGTGCGTGCTGGGTTACTGCCTGTTCCCCATCGCGCTGGCGCTGGTGGTGTGCCGCGTGCTGCTCTTCATGACGCAGAACTCCTTGCTCTTCTTCTTGAGGCTCGTCATTTCTATGATCGGTTTCATTTGGGGAACATTCGGTAAGAACATACAACTAAACAACATTGATACTAAATTTTTTTTCTTACGTTGTTTAAAATAAAGGTACCAATGTATTTTGAAAGTTATAATATATACTTGTATCTAGGGCCGGGGTCTGGTGATCCATTACACAGGGCGCCACCCTATTTGGGACACCAGTCCCTTGCCCTAGGGGAAAATCAATAAACCCATTTTTTTTTTTTTAAATTGATGTTTGTGTACAGAATAAACGTGGAATACAACATTACTTTTGAATCAATAATAAAATCATCTTTAATTATGTATTCAGTCGAATTTCGACCAATGAGAGACTACTAGTATTATTAATTTTGGATATTAGTCCGTAATAAACTAAAAATTGTATTTTTTTTATATAGAAATTAATGGATTTAAAAGCGGATTTCTACGGATGCGATAATCGACAGACGTCAACTTAATTTGCTAGATTAGTTTTAATTTGTATGAATTTATACAGGACTGCACCTGACGAATTTATACGGATTTTGAGTGTAGGATGTATATTTGGTCAATCCACACATGGTTAACTAAGGCCTAGTCGCTCTAATTTAGCGTAGGCTCCGAGTCCCTCAGTGGGGATGTACAGTGAGCTGGTGATGATGATAATGATAATAATTTATATTATTGTTTATTGCAGCCGCGACAAAGTTCCTGGGCGACAGTCAGCCCGAAGGCAAGAAGGCTCTAGCGGTCTACCCAATATGTCTGTTCTACTTCATACTGTCGTGGCTTGTTGTGTCTCACAGTAACGTTTAAATCTTAGTACTTATTGAATATATTTGTATTTATTATTGTGATACGGACATTTTTTTAGAATAATTTGTGAATAAATGTGTTTTCTTTTTAAGATTAAGGAATTTATTGTATTTATTCGGTGACAACTTTGGTATTTTATTTATTGAAGCCACGTTTCGTGACAAGCACAAGTTATCACAGAAGCCAAAACCACAACTTCTACACTATGTACTTTCGTGATTTTTAAATGACATTCCATTTACGAGTTGTTACTCCAAAATTACTTACCACATAACTTTTGTACATAATATTAAATTAAAATACTATTTACTGTCTGCAGTATTTTATTGAATACCTTATAAAAACATATACGTGTCTAAAAATACATAGCTTATGGAAATTCGAGACATTCAGTACATTTTGGGATGAGAAGGTGACAGCAGCCGAACTGTAGACCGGAACTGGAACCATAAACAATCTGTACAAGGGACGTGTTTTCACAGTGTTTCACAGTATTTGTGTAGAAAATCCAAACCTTACAACAAATAGAAGAAATATCTGTTAAACTATTATAATTTAGAATTTAGCCTAATAGTTTTGGTATCGCAATCGATTAATATATCGGGAATCAATTCATTATTTTTAATCTGTACAGTTCTAACATAAATTAAAAAGATCACTACATATCACATAAATAAAATTATAATCCTAAAAACATGCATATTTTTTAGAAAAAAATAACCTCGAAATAAAAGCATTATTTATGAGTATGTTACAAATCTCGAAAATTGCAGCAACCTACATTTATATTGTAAAATACTAAGAAAAATATCAGAATGCATAACTTTTTATTTTAATTGCATCAATTTAGTTCTGCAATTTTTTTCGCAGTTTTAGATTGAAATTTCGAATGAATAAGGTTTTTCACAATTAGCGACTAAATTTTTGTCATGTTCGTATCATAAGGGACATAAAAAATATTTATAGTACAATAGGTATGTGTAATAGTTCCAAATATTGAAAGGATTAATTTTAACGAGTGTTCAAAATTATATTTATCTCACTCCCAATATCCCAAACACTTTATAAACGATCCTTCGAATCATTGGGACCATTTTGCATGCTCTTTAACTGCAATTGTGCCAATACTTGACCTAATTGACCATATATTTGGTTTTGTATTTAAAAACTTTTATAAATCTAACCTTTAGGAATTGCATAAAAGGTAAATAACCTAGCAAAGAAATACATTTATAAAATTGAAGCAAACACGAAATTACTTCTCAGGTAGTCAAAAAGTCTAGTAATAAATTAAGACAAATAGTGTGCGTTCGAAACATGCGTTGTTTCTAAGATCTACATCTTTGGTAGGCCGTAGCTTTTGTGCTATGAAATGATATATTATATTGTTATTAATCAGTTGATTGATTAACTGTAAACTGTTTTTATGGACTGAAAAAGAGAAATATTGAATTACATCTTTGTAATAATCATAAATGGTTTTGCTACGACCCGACATTCAAATAAAACCTGATCATAAATTGCTTAAAAATAAACATTTTCAGTCGATACCAGTCTAAATCTAAACACCGAAAGCAAACATTCAATGTTTGACAGGAACGAAATTGGCGCCAACTCGCGTGGGCGTAGACAAACATTATTTTTTTAGTGAACGCCATTCTGTCATTCAGCCAGAGTCTAACTGGACTCGGAGCCGCTGGACGATTTGTCGGGGGTTCTCGGCGGGGAGGGCATGGGGGAGGTTTTGGCCGGGGGCTGGTAGGACATGTGCATCTGTATGGTGTCGCGTGCTTTCCGCGCGCTCTTGTACGTGAGTGAGTTGGCGCGCGGCTTGCGGCGCGAGAAGTGCCGCTCCACCCATTTAAGCATCGCGAGCACGGAGTCTGTGGACGACAGCCGGCGCTCCGCGGACGTCTTCGTTATGTGAGATGACGCGATACGGAATGTAGCGGCCATACCCTTCAGCGCCTACAAATTAAATATTTATATATAATATTTAACAAACATTAGTTGGATTATCTGCGCTGTATGTCCAAACGTATAATTTAATAAAACCAAATATAAAAAATGCATAGTTCACACGTTAATAATTTAGT
The DNA here is from genome assembly GCA_029286645.1 of Papilio protenor. Lineage (NCBI taxonomy): Eukaryota > Metazoa > Arthropoda > Insecta > Lepidoptera > Papilionidae > Papilio > Papilio protenor. The sequence continues at coordinate 7,084,218 of JAGSMZ010000011.1, forward strand.
CGAGTAGCGAGTAGTAGAAGTATATTAAGTAAACATGTCTGATCAACGAAAATTTACTCGAATAGATTAGTGAAGTCACTTTTTGTATTTTTTCGACGAGTAACACTCACCGCCTATCATTAAATTACTAAACAAGTCCAAACTCCTCGTTGTAGAGTTCAGAAAACGTCGACGTTGATATAGCAAACACCACTCACTTGTGTACTGTCACATTGCTAACAATTTTTACACAATGCAGAGTACTTTAGTTACTAAATTAGTAGCTAGTACAAAGTAGACACAATATCAGATCGTTACTGACCAGCATGGCGTCCTCGTCGGTGTTGTCGTCTCCTGCGTAGATGATGCGGATGCGCTCGCTCCAGTCGAGGCCGAAGGCGGTGCGCAGGATGTAGATGGAGGCGCGGCCCTTGTTCCACTGCACGGGCGGGCGCGCCTCCAGCGCGCAGTGCGCGGGCGCGGGCGTGAACCCCGCGGCGGTGATGAGGCGGCGCGCCTGCTCCGCCAGCGCCGCGCGCTTCGCCGCCGGCGTCTCGCGGAAGTGGAACGTCAGCAGCGCGCCCTTGTTCTCCACCCACGCGCCGTCCTTGCACACCTGACAATATACATTACTTATAACGTTTACTAAGAGACCCTAGTAATGATCGAGAAGGGAATGACGACTGACATAAAGGAAAATTTAGTAATTCGGAGGACGAAAATCTGTTATACCGATCTTATGGCAGTAGAATATGAAGAAGTTATAAAAATTACAAATCCATCGTAAGATCTGTCATATATAGACCCGAATGTTGACCAATTAAAAGAACTGATAAGAAGTACATGTGACGGCAATAATATTAACGAATGTGTAGCGTAATACGAGTGGATAAGATAGGAAACGATTATCATATGTTTACTTGTTCTTGCAGCGATTTGAGTAGCTCCACCACTTTATCCTGCAGCTCCATGGGCATGGGGTGCACGAACTTGCTGCCGTCGGGGTGCAGGATCTCCAGGCCGTGGTTACCGGCGTACGTTATACCTTCTATCCCCACCTGAAATAAACATAATTACTATTTACTTTTCACCTTTCAGACAAATGTAAACTTAGATCGAATATGCAATTGTCGATTGTTCCGCAGCCAATTCAACTGTTTAGTTGGACAACTAAAAATCGCTCTCTAAAAATGTGTGCTCCATATAAGCTCATAGGAATCAAAGCGAGACTAAACAGTTGTGCGATAGTTTAATCAAAGGTGTGCGCGCGCTCTTAACATTGTTAATAACGACATCTACTTTACAAGTTATATGTTTATAAACTATATTATATCAATATACGCGTAGTCATTGGCATCAATATTTATAATAATAAATCTTACTCGGGCACGGCATGAGCTGATAAACCTTCAACTCGTATAAATCAATACAAACATAAAACGTATATGAAAAATATTCGTATAAGGACATGTAAACAGTAAACATTGCAACACTATTTTTATCGACCCTGGAATTGGTGACTGCGACTGTTGCAGTGATATTATATTCATGCGGGACACATCAAACATTCTTCAATTTTATACAACAGTGAATTTCCATTGTCGAAACACTTGTGGGGAAACATTTCATTATTAACTAACTGTTACTCGCAACTTCGCCCGCGTGAAATTAAAAAAAAATATAAAAAATACAGCCTATGTAACACACAGATAAACTACCTTTCTAACGGTGAAAGAATTTTTAAAATCGGCCCAGTAGTTTTTGAATTATTTCAATACATACAAATATACAAATCTTTCCTCTTTATAATATTAGTATTGAAGTATAGATTGTGACATTTTTACAATGAAAAGTGCGTCATTATTAGAATAGTAGGACAGAAGGCCCGTCCTGCAGCGCTACGACCCACCCTTGTACAAACAAGTCAATGTTTTTGTTTAAAAACACGCTATCTCCGGTCAGAGAGCGAGACGATATCGCCTTGTTATTGCGAACCTACGTACTACGTACGAGAAATAACTTTACTTTGTTGATTATATGAAGAAAATGTTTTATGACGTTCTTATTATTATGAGGATAATTGTTGACAAATACATATAGTAAATGGTGTAACAAAAATTTGAGGAATAGGATAGAATTGTGAAGATCGGCCTTACAACTGGGTTTTGCGAACTTGCGCTAATAAATCCCGCGTTTGTAAACAATGAAAATTTCCGTTGTTATTAAATCAAATATCGCTCTAAAAACAGTAAAGTGCAAATAAGTTTTGAATTTCTACTTTTGCGGTCTTTTTCCTTGACTAGACGTCGTTGGCAACTGAATTGAATGGAAAATTAAATGATCTCTCGATAGCCTGTAATCGAGCCGCGTCCGCGATAACCGCCGAGTCAATATTACGATAACCAGCCGGTTTTTTACGTCAGTCCATTGATATGTTTATATCTAAATGCTTTTGATTACATGTTTATAATGATTGCAATCTTGTGTTTTCATATTTAATCATTCGACCCTCATTATTAACGAATGTGATTGTGTTGTGGTCACACAAGTCAGTTTTCGCATTCACATTTTAACATTGCAGACATAACCTACAGTTACAGTTTGCCTGTAAGTCAAAAACGTAATGGAAAAGCTAACGCGTGTGTGGTGGTGTGTGTGTTGTGTGGCGGTGTGTGTGTTGTGTGGCGGTGTGTGTGTTGTGTGGCGGTGTGTGTGTTGTGTGATGGTGTGTGAGTGTGGTGTGTGTGTTGTGTGGTGGTGTGTGAGTGTTGTGTGGTGGTGTGTGTGTTGTGTGGCGGTGTGTGTGTTGTGTGGTGGTGTGTGTGTTGTGTGGTGGTGTGTGTGTTGTGTGGCGGTGTGTGTGTTGTGTGGTGGTGTGTGTGTTGTGTGGCGGTGTGTGTGTTGTGTGGCGGTGTGTGTGTTGTGTGGCGGTGTGTGTGTTGTGTGGCGGTGTGTGTGTGTGTGGCGGTGTGTGTGTGTGTGGCGGTGTGTGTGTGTGGCGGTGTGTGTGTTGTGTGGCGGTGTGTGTGTTGTGTGGCGGTGTGTGTGTTGTGTGGCGGTGTGCGGCAGCTACGTACCATGTCCTTGACGTTGTTGACGTTGCGGCCGGAGATGATGGCGATGTAGACGTCGGACATGTTGGAGAGGCGCTGCAGCGTGTGCTTGGTCTCGAGCGGCAGCGTGGCGAGGTCGGGGTGCGGCGCGATGGGCGCCAGCGTGCCGTCGTAGTCCAGCAGCAGCGCCAGCTTCTGCGTGTACCCGATGTATCTGACCAGTACAAACAACTATTACTGCTGGAATCGCCAAACGGTCATAAAGCCCAACTTACTGTAAGTCGTCATTTAAAAATATAGGACTGTTCAAACTCTTTGGTTTATGCAAGTTGCTTAGTAACTGACTGGTAAAAAAAATCTTTTACCAATAATCTTACATCTAGCTTGTTTTTTTTTAATTCTCGGACGGAAACGCGGGCGACAGCTAGTAAATGATACATTTAACAACCCTAGAGTAAATGTATGTACATAGTGACTAACTTGGAAAGGTATTCATCGAAGTCGTCGATAGTGACGGGCTGCATGGAGGTGGCGCCGATGTCGTCGGCCTCCTCCTCCAGCGAGTCCATGGCCTTCAGGAAGCTCTTCATCCACGAGTCCACGTCGTTCAGCTGCTCGCGCCGCCGCAGGTGGTTCATGCGCACTATCCGCTCGTCCTCCGGCATTATCAGGGCTCTGGAAAATAACACTCTCATGAATAATTTTGATTGCATTCATTGCCAATAACAATATTCTAACTCATTTGCCTTCTCCCTCTCTTTCACTCCAATCCTTTGTATTTCTTATAGTATAGTTATAAGTCAGGGAGGTTTGTTCCCGACCTGTGTATGACCTCGGCGGCGTCGTCCAGCTCGTAGGGGTTGCAGATGAGCGCCTCGTGCATCATCTCCCCGGCGCCGGCGAAGGGCGACACGATGAGCACGCCGGGCGGCTTGTTGATCTGACACGCCACGAACTCCTTCGCCACCAGGTTCATGCCGTCGCGCAGCGGCGTCACCAGCGCCACCGCCGCGTCGCGGTAGAACGCCGCCAGCTCGTCCTGCCCCACGCATCCGTAAATGTACCTGGAAGAGTAAATAGGATGTCATTTATTTAGTTGTTCAGAAACCTGAACAAATGAGCACTATTAATATTGCTTACCTGATCGGAGACCAATTGGGAGTGGTGAATCTTCCATTAATCCTGCCGACTAACTGATCCATCTCCTCCTTGAGATCCTGGTACTCCTTCACGTCGGTTCTCGACGGCACCGAGATTTGCAGCAGGACGACTTTTTCGATGTGTTCGGGATGCTTCTCCAGCAGCCGTTCGAACGCTTTCAGTCGATGAACCAGACCCTTGGTGTAATCCAGTCTGTCGACTCCGAGGATGACTTTCTGACTGGTGGACAGGACCGCCTTGGCGTTCTGTGCCAGTTGGACGAATCTGTCGAAGGGCACGCCGATGGGCAGCGGCCTCACGCAGATGGTCCGGCCGCCGAGCTCCACCAGCAGGTTCTTTCTGTCCACACGACAACCCAAGTTTCGTTGGCAACAGTCAATGAAGTTTAAGCAGTAGTCGGTTATGTGAAAACCGACCATGTCGCATCCTGTATGGATTAGATAAAGATATAGCGGGTTCACAATGTCAATGTAAACTGTATGTTATCAACGCGATGACCTCTTTAACTGAAAGAGCATTTTAGTGTACCTAGTATGCCTTGCAAGACCTCGTCGGACCATGGGAATAGACGAAATATGTCCCACGGCGGGAATGGAATGTGGAGGAAGAAGGCTAGCTTGCATTTTAAATCGTCTTCTTCCACACGCTGAAAACAGACAAAGCAATATTTCAAAATAATCAGAGGTCTTCTAATCATTTAATGGTCCTTTGGAAGCAAGAAAGAAATCTAATGTGGACCCAAATATGTAGCTAATGCCTCAAAAAGTGTACTAACCTGCCTGATCCAATTAGCGGCAAGCATGAGGTGGTAGTCGTGCACCCAGACAATAGGGGGCGAGCATGGCTTGTCCTTGCTCTCCTGCTGCAGCAGATGCAAAGCGTGCACCGTCTTGTCCGCGAACTCCTCATTGATCTTGATATACGCCTTCCAGTTGTCACCGATGAAGGTCGCGCGGTCCGGCATCGAGTGGAACAGCGGCCAGAAGGTGCCATTGCAACAGCCGTTGTAGTAACTATCGAAAAGTTTCGGCTCCGCGTGGATGGCGACGATCTGTGGAGTTGGACAAATTTCTTTTCTTAAAGCACGGTGGTAGCCAGATTCTTTTATTTATTACACACAAGTATTAAGAAAGTCTAAATTTATTGTTTAGCATATAGTATATACTACTATGACCACAAAGTCCGAATTGGCTTCGACCCACTAAGAACCCAAAATTGTCCATTTAGTTATTCTTAATAGTAGGCGAATTAAATACTAAATTTCGCGTAACAATTGGATCTTATTTTATATCAATATAGAATTAATTAACACTTAATTACCGCATTTTAGCAATTCTATTCTACCTACACAAACGTTCGTAAATTACATTGTTTAATTTGAATTTAAACACGTTATCTGATACTGGCAGCAAACGAGTATTTTCCTTAATGCTCTACGAACACGTAAGTTGTTTGTAAACAAAGTGAAAAACAAATAAATACACATGGAAAAGTTTACAATTCGAGATAAACTCAACGATAATACTGTATCGTCTACTGTAAAAGCTTTCAATAATACAACGAATTTAATACTTTATGATTTATCCATGTCTCTCAAGAGCCAACATAATCTATTTGAAACGAATTATATTTATAAAAAAGCAGTAGAAGGAATTTTTGCTTTAAGTTATTACGATAAGTATCTAAATAAATTCAAAACTCGTCATCAAGGTGTGATATTTCATGAAAAAAGGATCTAAAACATAATCCATAAACCACAAGAAATACAATTTTACATCAATATTGTGAAACTGGATATTTCCCAGGTGATATAAGTGAATAATATCAAGTCGCAGTATCCCGGCCCGACATTGTTATCGATCAGTTCTGAGCGCAGGCGGGACAAATGCGCCGTGCACCAGTATATCCTGCACCTTGATTGAAATAGTATACGACAAAATGTTTTTTATTGCTACAGAAACAAGAAACTACTAAATATATAGAATTGAAATTTCTGCATTCATCATTGTTCCTAAGTGACCAATTAACTGTAAATGGTATAAATACCGTTTGAAACCGTCATTCGATTGCATTGACCCACATCTATACTAATATTATAAAGAAGAAAGATTTGTAATTTTGTATTGAAATAACTCAAAAACTACTGAGCCGATTTCAAAAATTCTTTCACCATTAAAAAGCTACGTTATCAGTGACTAACATAGGCTATATTTTTTATTTTCACACGGGCAAAGTCGCGAGCAACAGCTAGTTTGTTATAAACTTAAGTTCAGTAGAAATTGTTTACAACTTATTTAAAAGTTAAAACATTCCATTAATGTCTACAACTAGTTTAATTAGCATTTACATACAAACAAAGATATCTTATTTGTATATCAACGTCAGTGCTCGTAGCCACGGCGCAGTATGCAGTTTAGCTAATCTATTCCATAGCACAGGTATCCTTGAAGCTGCATTGTTTGTGGCCAACACTTGTTTAATAAAACGTCCGCTGCATTCGTTTGAGACACGCGACGGGCATGACGTAAGAACAAATATAAACATTTATGCAAGCATTGGTACAAGCAAACTTCGATGGAATGAAAAAGTATGGAATATTTTTCAACAAACTCAATGCCACTAGGATTTTCGCGTTTAATTCGCAGTCGAACGATTTTAACGTGTTAAATAAGTCTACACCTGTTATTATTAATGGATATATAAACTAATTCCAAAAACTCACATATTAAAAATCCCTATAAATATCTCAAAAATTACTCCTACTACTACTATCGAGTAGCAACGTTTATCCGCGAAAGAATATACTCACTCGAGCAATTGCTCGAGTGAGTATATTCAGTTAGTTAGTTAGTTAGTTACTTGAGTGAGTATACTCGTAATTACGAGTATACTCTCTCAAGTTTCTCAACAAGATAATCCTCGTTATTCCATGATTTATATTTTTATATGACCGTTAGACTACAAAGATGTTAAGTGGCGGTGTAAATTAAACGTGATACGCATTCTTATCATTTTATATTAATGTTGCACTTTTAGCATAATCCTATGGAATACGGATGTTATTCTATGGATTGTAAAATCACTTGGTTACGTATTTCAAACGTCGTAAATGGTAGACAGATTTTACAGTATATATGCCAATTAAATTTACAGAAATTAATGCGATTAAAAGTAGATAATTACCTGATATATTTTTAAATTTAAACGCAAAATGGCAGAGATCTAATTGCTTTTAATAATGACAATAACGATTTGAATAACAAGTTTCTATTTTTATATTTTCTAGATGATATAACAGTTATTTAATTATACCTAGCAGTAATGTTTTTCCTCATACTTAAAAATATATACTTTCCCGCCTTAGGATCAATTGTATTTAGGATTCCAACAGAATTATAATTATTGGGATATACTGTGAATTATACTTTTTGACACAAGATTCGCAGTAAACATTACTAGCTTTTGCCTGCGACTTTGTTTACTCGGAATTAAATGAAAATCCTAGTGATAAATATAGCCTATGATACTCAGGGATAATGTAGCTGGCAAGAATTTGTGAAATCAATGTAGTTTGAGTTTATTATTATTAAGTTTGTGTTTAAAAATTATAACTATGGACCTAATAAAACTATTTAAAACAGTACCTTACTGGACAGCAATCCTGCGGTGGGGGTTTTATCATTAGGGTCGGATTCCGGTATCTTCTCGTTAGGGTTGTCGAGGTGGATGCCTGGCCAGCCCACCCAGATGCCTTTCCCGCGTATCACAACCGGCGCTACAGCGGTAACGAGACCGCCGGCGCTGAAAAATAGTACACAAATTATTCTAGTGTTCTAATTTTAAATGTTTACTGGTGAAAAAATGTCAATGCTACAACCCACTTCGTAGATACTGCTACGTCGTAGCACAACCTCCTACGTAGCGTTACCTCCTAAGCAGTAGTACTACCTTAATGTATAACAATAGTTTTGTATATTTGTTTCGGATGTTGAAATACAAGGTAACAGACCTTACAAATTAGTATTGGAATATTTAAATGATTTTTTTTTTATAACATAAGGTGGCAAACGAGCAAGCGGCCACCTGAATTCGCCAAAATGGCGAAGCGACTGCTGCCCATAGACATCCGCAATTGCAGATGCGTTGCCTACCCCTATCCGACGGAGGAGGAGACGCACATAAAGAGGATATTTCCCCTTCCTATGCATCTCCTCCACCGTCAAATCCACTCCCCCTTCCCATCCTCTCCTTCTAAGAAAAGGGTGGTAAAGAGAAAGGGACTTAAATTAGGCCTCCGGCACCACACTCATCAGACGAAACACGGAATTGCTTCCATTTCACGCCTGTCTTCTGTGTGGTCGTGGTATTACACCGGGCGTGCCGGCACATTCGTGCTGAGATGTTAAAGCGGGCACTACCACTGTTAAAGATGATTCGGTGAAATGCTAAAATTGAATAATATTTTAAACAAATACAAAGCAACAACTATATTTTACATCTTTATTGCTATGTAAAATAGAAACTATAAACAAACTGAGTCTCTGCTTCGCAAATAGCACGCGTCTATAAGCAACCTTACTGTCCGTACTTACGAAGTATATCGATTTATTTCTACAACGAAATAATTTAGTCAGTTAATTTCAGTCATTTAAAAAAAGTATTAAATCACAGATTTTAAAGTTATTTACTGATCGAAATTAACATGAATGTATTATAATTTATTTAATTTCAGCATAATTAAGTACATGTAAAAATATATAGTTACTAAATATGGCACCTACGTTGGTGCTCTCAATTACACTTCAGATTATCCATCCACTCGATTTAATGTCATTGACAAGTATTTATATCGCGCCATTTTTATAATATAACGTTATTATGATAAAAAAAGCCTAGATAGAAAGCTTATATGAGTCTAACGATAATGTAAAAATCTTATAATAATGTTCATCTTAATGTTAATCAGGTTTTGCAAATGATTTACTGATCAAGTATGTTTTTAATATAGCCCCTGCTTTCCGTGTATAATTCAATAACACTGGTTTTATTTTGTCGTTAAAAGTACTTTTAAATTACCCCAAAATACCAGAACTAACGTCCAACAGATAGTAATATGATATACAGCGTCAACAATAGAGAACCGTAGTAACGTTGAATGCGTGTTTTCGTCACCTTGGCACAAAACATGGCTCGTCTCGTTAACCGGCTAATTTCACTACTGAAGTGCCCGCATGTCGGCAGAACCGTAACAATCATGTTTACGCACAAAACTGTGACGTTTGAAATGGTCAAAATGGTGTTCAAATAAGAGAAAATCGTCAGTTTGAGGAACAAATCATAAGGGCGGGAATACACATGACAGTAAAACTCAGCATAGGCATGCTATTATAGGCATTCCCAGGAATGTTCATGTCATTTTGTAGCCCGTTCCAACTCTTTACTTACATTTTAGGAAATAGAATTTGGAGTTTAAGTGTAGTGTTATCATTGACCCTTTCACGCTCAAGGGAAATATTTTCCCTTCTACAAAAATCGTTATTGATTATTCAATTATTATTGAATCGATATTTATTTTAATGAATGTCAAAATAAAACGTATGTCCAAGGCGGCAAATGTGTTTCTGAACGATTAAAAAAACAAAGAACTGTCAAACTTTATTGCGCCAAAATCAAATGTAAATAAAAACAATATTTAGTCTCAGCCATCTTATGGTCCTGTAAGGGTTGAAGACGCTGATACATATTAAAATGTCGTTTCATTATATTATAATATATAAAGTATAATATAAAGTAGATAAATATCTATTAAACAGCCTTATGTAATAAAAACAAGATTGCTAACTAACAAGTACTAACCGATCATAACTAACCAAAGAGCATTAGTAGAACATCTTAATTAATAGTAAATTGTGAACTACGTTTCCCGATACAAAAGACCAGCTTTATACTCCGACTTTACTGCCGAGTTTGTCAACTATGAAAATATTCCATTGCGAGGAAACAACGTGTTTATTCATCATAAAATTCATTATGAATTTGTTGCATAGCAATGAGATACTTTGATTACGACTGTCACACAATCTCACAGTATTTAGTACGAATCCAAACACGAGAAACTTAACAAATGTTTTTAAAAGCGTAACTTTTAGATTATGGTGTACTCGTACAAGATTTGATGGAATTTTAAAAACATTTTATTTTTAAAACGTTAATAGAATAGCAAGATACGATTATTTTATTTCAGGGTTTCTCGATGAAATATACATTTAGAATAATATCAGGAGTTAAACTAATTCCAAGGTTAAGCAATGTCAGACGAAGTGCAGACATTATGCAGAAGGGGAACAGTTGGAGTGAGAATATGCGTCCCCTTTCGCGACCTGAGATGGGGCTTAAGGTCAGTCTGAAGGTCGTACGTGAGGATTCATTAAAATGTGAATCGATAAAGTGCGATTTAAAGTTTGATAATCTTGCTATCTCTGTTCTTTTTAAATTGAATGAGAGCGATAACAAATTAAAAATATTATTTTGTACAGGCAGTGGGAAACACTGATTGCACACTTCTAAGAAAATTAATCAAATTAATGTATAATAGTATGTGCAATTGCGACGATTCAAATTTTAAGCTTGATTACACTGTGATCTTAATATTTGAGATAAATACAAACTACACTTTATTTAGAAGAGTTGATAATAATTTTGTCAAAACGACAAAAAAACTACATATTATTATACCTAATTAGAACTTAGATGTATTTGGTTATTTATAGCAAAGAGCCGATAATAATTTAATGTCTATTTTCATAAAGTAAAAAAATGTTAATTTAAAGTTGTCGGTATTTAGTATGACATGCGTAAATAAGAATAGTGGGCAAAGTATATTGTAAATTGGAATGAAATCATATCAGCGTTTTTATAACTAATAAATTTTGTCAATCACGATGGTTATGCCGAGACGACACTGAATGAAAAGTCTTTTTGTAAAGCAAACTAAATTAGAAAACATGCAAAAAACAATTATTTTATAGATATGATTACTTAATTATAAATGTTGGTTAATTCGCATTAATTGCAAAAGCAGCGATATTCATAGTTTATTTATTGTTTTATCATAAAATTATTGTCTATCATTAAAAATTCAACAAAACATGAACGTATATTCGATGTTTTTCGATAAAGGTAACCAAACAATCGAATGTTATTATGGATTCGTAGAAATTTCCCGAACCTCACCGAAATTTACCGGCAGGAGGCGGACTTGTACTAAAACGTGATCCTTCGAATACTTGATCATTCTAATTTAACATTTCTTATAAGATTCTAATAGGTTTTATGATATTAAATTTAATTGTTTAACTTTATAACAGAGAACATTAATACTATCCGTCATTATTTATTTATCGTAGCACAAAAAGATATTGGAATAATTACGTAATCGACATAATTGTATCTAATTAGTATATTTTATTTATTAAACTTTATAATAATAAGGTATAACAAAATCATAAAACTGTCACAACAAAAACATCACAATTGTGAATAGCAATCTTTCGATATGAATGAAAATAGCAACATAAGTACGACTATGGTAATATAAATAGAAAGTTACCTGGCTTTTCTCTCTAATTCACCAGTTTTGTCATTTCTCTTTAACACAAAAGGCAGGCGATTCGACACAACAATCATGCTGCCCTTGCTATTGCACGTAGAGCGACTGACACAATTACTGGTTACACTCATGTTTTTTTTTCGGTATGTTCCTCTACACGTCCAATCACAGCGCAGTCCAAACGCATGCGCATACAAAGTGGTGGGATTTTTAAATTATTCGCTCTAAATTCACTGTCTTAGTGCTTTACGGTGTGACATTGCAAGTGATTATTTTATATAAAAAAAATCTCGTTTATTAACAAAGCATCATCGGCCGAGATCGAGTGCGGACTGTTTCTTTTGTGTGTCCCGGTCGGCTTTATAGATTACGCGAGACGCGTCGCAAAAGGGTCTCACTTGCGGCTGACGATGTCGGAGGTCTCAGCCGATGTGCAGGGGTTATCACTACTGCCTTGTGCCCGCTCGAGGCTTGTCTCGCATCTTATCCGTATGAACTCGCAATTTTTTTAAATGTGCGCGCGCTAGCTTTCACAGACTGGCCGATTTAACAATACTTCATAGGTACAATTATGATAATTCTAGATATTTCCAATGCCTTATGAGGAGGCACATTCAAGTTAAGATAAAACTTTTTCCATGAAACGTTGGTCTTTTGCTTATTGCAACATTTAGCTCATTTAATTTATTTATTGCCTCGCCGATTTCTATCGGTTTTTTAATATTCTACAAGATTAAAGCGAATAACATTTAAGTATTTTCTATTTCTACAAATTAGTACGAATAACTTAAGTATGTATTACATAAAGAGAATTTAATTATTATATTTTTGGAGTAAATTGCTACATTGGACTCTTATAGTGGTGGTCACTGACTATTACTAGGAACTTTCATTATTTACATTAATAATAAATGTTTATTGCACAATTTCTATACGTTTTTGTCCATTTAATTCACTGAAATCCATTACTTTCCAATGAAATATGCAGCTTCAAAGTTTGGCATTTATTTTGCCCATTTCCAGACCTACTTTCTGTTTATTTCTATTGTCACAACTCAATTCACTTGTGTAGCTCACACAGTAAAAACCGTCCGTTTTATGGTTACACCGTTTTGGGTTAATTTTGTCAAACTGAAATCGGTTAAGAAATCGTTCACAACGATCAACAATTGGGCATTTTTCCCAGTCTAATATATTATTTAGGTTAAGTAATTAATCACTTGAAAGATTTGATTATTATGAAAGCTCTGTCATAATTAAAACAAAAAAAAATACGTAAAAAGTATGAGGTTAAATAGAATGTAACTGGATATAATTTAAAACCGTACAAAACTGAAACATCTAGACGGTTAACCTTGACATTGAGCCGAATAAACATTGGTGTATCGTGATAGATATTTTAGTGTGGAGTTTAGTATTTCCGCGGTGCTCGTTGAACCGTGTTCGTCAGACGCGCGGCGGCCATGGCATGCGCGTACGGCGTGCATCTAGCATGACGCACACGCATGTCTCTCATGACCGGCTAGCCTGACTCCCAGCCATTCAATGGAATACATTATCGAATACTCGAATAACCAAACTACGTAATGTAAACAATGTGATTGCGTAACTCATCCCAACTTGAACTTGACCTAAATCTGTTGATGTTGATTTTTATGTTGCCGATGAAGTTATTGGAGATTAAAGAGATCTTATTAGATATTACTGATATTATATCTTGTACATTGGCGTCGCTACGAGCGAGTATGGGTAGGGGTCTACCTCTCCCTAGAGACTTAATAAATTATAACAAATAATAAGTTGATCTAGATCGATTCGATAGTTAGTAATTGCCAAAAACTCTCAGAGCTTTTGTTACTACTGAAAATGTTTTTTGCACAATGTTTTCATTCATTCACAACTAAATCCGTAAGAAATAAGTTCTACCTATAATCGTGTTTTTTTGTAATTCATGCCAGAACGTATTCACTAATTAATCGACCTATAAAATATTTTATCTTAATCGACCAACTTACTAGGTTATCCTTAACATTATTTTTGTACAACACAGTATACGCGACACTGTTCCACGTGCCACTGTTTGCGATATTGATTTGTTGTTTATATAACTTGTTTGTGTGAAGCTTGCATTATAAATACAGCCTTGAAATTACTTTATAACAACAGTACCTATATGTAAATGACAAATTGTTAGATAAGTATCGGGTATTACCAATTATATAAATAAATATCTCTATTTGTAAAATTACGAAAATATTGATGAATATTATCAGCCAAGCCGTTAACAGGTCATAATACAATGGTCAAAAGCCACAAAATTTTACACTCCTGTAATATTCATAACGAATTGACTCTTTTCGCCCGGAGTGTCGAAAGATGTCTTTGTTTTGGTCGAAATATGTCTAAGTTTATTGTTTAGGTTTTAAATAAAAAATAACTTTAAATCCAGAAAAGAAACATGTATTGCGTAATATTTACAGAAAAAAGACGCTGATAAAAATTTGACATTTCTTACTTTAAAAATTATATTTCTTCTTTTTCACAAATGGCGTTTGACCTAAAACTATAGAAACTCCTTCGACATACCGGCCACCAAAGACCTTTGTCTTTCAAATTCAGAAGACCGGCCACCATGAAGAACAGTCTAAACACAGGTATCCTTATGACGTCAGATCTGAATCTACTTCCAAATGTACTGCCTTTGTACACATACAGACAAATATATATGTAACCCTTCGTAAATTTGTTTTCTCTGCCCTTTGATGTCTTGACTTGCCCAGGACCGGCGTAATCAAGTCCAGTGTTCAAGAAAGGCTTGTGTGGCGTAACCCGCACAGCAGGCAGCTGTCTAATAAGTTGCTGATCTGTTTCACCTCTATGTCTAATACAAATTGGACATTCTTTGGCGATGGCCTTCCTGCTGATTTAAGTTCAAAAATCCAATAACATGTTCTTATATATGACATCATTAATTGCGGACCCCCATGCAATGTTTTTAGATGTGCATCCTTTATTATTAACTTCATGAGATGTGTTTTGTTAGGTATAATAACAGGATGTTTGAAATAACTTAACATACTGGTCTCTTCCAACCTGCCTCCTACTCTCAATATTCCCTCTTTATCAACAAACGGATCTAAAGTTCTAAGTTTACTTCTCCTTTTCACCTTATTGTGTCGCTTCAAATCTTGAATTTCTTCACTAAAGTGTGCTTTGAGATATGTCTCCTGGTAGTGTAAAATACATCTGTCCATTAAGGCTTTCAATTCGTTTGTAGTTAGATAAGTAGATTTAGTCTCTGACTTCTTAAAAGTCATTCTTCGGCATGCCAAAACTCTCTTTAGTTTCCTTAAATTAGAAAATCTTTCCCATATAGGTACTTCCTCTGAAACATGTAATACTTTTATATCATTTTTCTTGATTTCTAATTCTGTTGATGGAATGTCTTTCCTCTCATATAAGATATTTTCTTTCCTTAACCAACTCGGTCCATGCCACCATAACTCATTTGTTCGTAACTCTTGTGCACTAATTCCACGCGAAGCAGGATCTGCTGGATTCTCCGAAGACCTTACATGATGCCACTTATCATTATCCATTAGCTGTATAATTTCTGAAACTCGATTGCCTACAAATGTTTTCCATCTGCTTGGTGGTGACTGCAACCAAGACAGAACCACTGTGGAATCAGTCCAAGCGAAAACATTGTCATTGGAAATATTCAAAATATTTCTTACTTCATCCAGCAAGCGCGCCAGTAGTACAGCAGCGCATAACTCTAATCTTGGAACTGAAATCTGTTTTAATGGAACTACTTTAGTTTTTGCAGCTATCAAGTTAACACTAATTTCCTCTTCTTCTGTAATGACTCTCAGGTATACAACGGCAGCATATGCAGTTGTTGACGCATCGGCAAATCCATGTATCTCCACCAATCTATTTTTTGACTGTAATTTTAACCATCTTGGTAACTCAATAGTTTTCAAATTATTCAACTCATCTCTGTATTTAGTCCATTCCTTAATTAAATCAACTGGCAGTTCCTCATCCCAATCTCTTCTACAAAGCCATAACTTCTGAATAAATACTTTAGCAGTTATGATGACCGGCGACAACCACCCAAATGGATCGAATAAACGGGAAATATCTGATAAAATAAATCTTTTAGTAACGGAATAAGACAACTCAGGTAAATGAACTGTAACGTGAAAGCTGTCGTCTTGCCTATTCCATGTCAAACCTAAAATCTTGAATATAGGATCCATTTTGAAAGTCAACTTCTCTATGTCATTATTCGCTTTATTTTTCATCTGACTTAGTAGTTCACTTGAATTGCTGGACCATTTTTGCATCTCAAAACCTCCATCCAATAATAAACTGTTCATTTCTTCATAAATCTTATAAGCCTGTTCTACCGTCTCTGCGCCTGTCATTAGATCATCCATATATAAAGAATCTTTCAAAATATTAGATGCTGTATGATATTTATGTCCTTCATCTTCTGCTAGCTGAATTAGTGTACGAACTGCAAGGAATGGCGCTGCCGCGGTGCCGAAAGTGACTGTAACTAATTTGAAATGTTGCAATGGTTGTTCCGGTTCGTCACGCCACACGATGCATTGTAAATTTGAGTGCTCTTGAGCGACGTTAATTTGCCTATACATTTTGACAATATCTCCTACAATACATATTTTATAAGATCTCCATTTAATTAGTAAAGTGCGCAGATCGGGTTGAAGTGTAGGTCCAATTAGCATACAATCATTGAGAGAATAACCGTTTCTCCCTTTTGCGGAGGCATCGTAAACCACTCGTACCTTTGTGGTATCTTTGTCTTCCCTAATAATTGCATGATGTGGTAAATACAGCGATTGTGCTTCTTCTTCTATCTTAACCATGTGGCCCAAGTCTAAATACTCCTTAATCACGTTTTGATAATCCACCTTTAATGCATGATTTCTTTTAAATTTGTTTTCTAAATGTGTGAATCTTCGAATTGCTTGATCCTTGGTATTACCACAAGTTGCTATAGTTTCTTCAGGAGATTGTTTCAAAGGAATGTTAACAATGTATCTTCCAGTCTCATCTCTTTCGGTTGTAGTTTTGTATATTTGCTCACAGATTTCTTCTTCTTTTGTTAACATTTTCTTCCTACTTCCTAAGTCTGATTCTATCTCCCAAAACTTCTTCAATAAATCATTGTCTAATGTTTTAATGTGCATACTAATAACTTCTCTTTGCCCGGTTTGTTCTTGATCCGTGACTTCACCCGATAGGATCCATCCTAAACGAGTAAACTGCGCTACTACACCATCTGTACCTTTGACTACACCATTGTCTAAAACCTTGCTGTATACATCGGCCCCTAATAACAGATCAACTCTACCAGGAGTATTAAACGTTGCATCTGCTAAAGGTAAATCCTTTATCTTAGTACAGGTGGACCCCTTTATACCCATGTTGGTAAAAGGGTTGTGATGGATCTTAAAACAAAAGCATGGACAATTAGGTTGAAGGATGTGTCATACCGCGACCTCAGCTTAAAGTAACTGTATTTCTCAAATACAGTTTGTTATCGTTTCACCTATGCCAACGACCTCGTTTTGACACTTAGTTTTCTTCAAACCAAGTGTTTGTACTATCTTCTCAGTGATAAACGAGGCTTGTGATCCCTGGTCCAGTAGAGCCCGTACGACGTGAAAGTGACTGTAACTAATTTAAAATGTTGTAATGGGGGGGGGGGGGGGGGGGGGGGGGGGGTGGGGGGGGGGGGGGTGGGGGGGGGGGGTGGGGGGGGGGGGGGTGGGGGGGGGGGGTGGGGGGGGGGGGGGGGGGGGGGGGGGGGGGGGGGGGGGGGGTGGGGGGGGGGGGGGGGGGGGGTGGGGGGGGGGGGGGGGGGTGGGGGGGGGGGGGGGGGTGGGGGGGGGGGGGGGGGGGGGGGGGGGGGGGGGGGGGGGTGGGGGGGGGGGGGGGGGGGGGGGGGGGGGGGGGGGGGGTGGGGGGGGGGGGGGGGTGGGGGGGGGGGGGGGGGGGGGTGGGGGGGGGGGGGGGGGGGGGGGGTGGGGGGGGGGGGGGGGGGGGGGTGGGGGGGGGAAAAACTGGTTTTGTTTTTTTATTTTTTTTTTTTGTTTTTGTTGTTTGGGGGTGCGGGGGGTGGGGGGGGGGGGGGGGGGGGGGGGGGGGGTGGGGGGGGGGGGGGGGGGGGGGGGGGGGTGGGGGGGGGGGGGGGGTGGGGGGGGGGGGTGGGGGGGGGGGGGGGGGGGGGGTGGGGGGGGGGGGTGGGGGGGGGGGGGGGGGGGGGGGGGGGGGGGTGGGGGGGGGGCCACCCACCACACACCCCCCCAACCCACCCACCACCCCCACACCCACCCCACCCCCCAAGGGTAATTTGAGTGCTCTTGAGCGACGTTAATTTGCCTATACATTTGACAATATCTCCTACAATACATATTTTATAAGATCTCCATTTAATTAGTAAAGTGCGCAGATCGGGTTGAAGTGTAGGTCCAATTAGCATACAATCATTGAGAGAATAACCGTTTCTCCCTTTTGCGGAGGCATCGTAAACCACTCGTACCTTTGTGGTATCTTTGTCTTCCCTAATAATTGCATGATGTGGTAAATACAGCGATTGTGCTTCTTCTTCTATCTTAACCATGTGGCCTAAGTCTAAATACTCCTTAATCACGTTTTGATAATCCACCTTTAATGCATGATTTCTTTTAAATTTGTTTTCTAAATGTGTGAATCTTCGAATTGCTTGATCCTTGGTATTACCACAAGTTGCTATAGTTTCTTCAGGAGATTGTTTCAAAGGAATGTTAACAATGTATCTTCCAGTCTCATCTCTTTCGGTTGTAGTTTTGTATATTTGCTCACAGATTTCTTCTTCTTTTGTTAACATTTTCTTCCTACTTCCTAAGTCTGATTCTATCTCCCAAAACTTCTTCAATAAATCATTATCTAATGTTTTAATGTGCATACTAATAACTTCTCTTTGCCCGGTTTGTTCTTGATCCGTGACTTCACCCGATAGGATCCATCCTAAACGAGTGAACTGCGCTACTACACCATCTGTACCTTTGACTACACCATTGTCTAAAACCTTGCTGTATACATCGGCCCCTAATAACAGATCAACTCTACCAGGAGTATTAAACGTTGCATCTGCTAAAGGTAAATCCTTTATCTTAGTACAGGTGGACCCCTTTATACCCCATGTTGGTAAAAGGGTTGTGATGGATCTTAAAACAAAAGCATGGACAATTAGGTTGAAGGATGTGTCATACCGCGACCTCAGCTTAAAAGTAACTGTATTTCTCAAATACAGTTTGTTATCGTCTTCACCTATGCCAACGACCTCGTTTTGACACTTAGTTTTCTTCAAACCAAGTGTTTGTACTATCTTCTCAGTGATAAACGAGGCTTGTGATCCCTGGTCCAGTAGAGCCCGTACGACGTGTAATTGACTGTTATCTGAAATGACATCGATTAAGGCTGTGGGTAGCAAAATACCTTGACCAGGTTGTTTTTTACCAGAGAAGTGTGCTGCTACTACTGAATCCTTCTCTTTCGGGTCTTCTTGTTCTGATTCTGCGCTGTTCATATTAGCAATACTTTTTCTTTCAGGATGTATAAGTGAGTGATGTTTCTTATTACATATTTTACAAGACGTAAGCTGTTTACATTTAATGACAGGATGGTTAGGAATGAGACAATTAAAACATAAATTATTATTTTGTACAAACTCATACCTCTTCTCGATGGACAATTTTACAAAATCCTTACAGTTGTATATAAAATGTTTTCCTTTGCAGTATGAACATTTTTGGTCAATAGTTGCGTGAAATATTTTTGGTTTCATTGTCTTTGGTTTTAAGTTAGTACTTTCCACCATTTCCAATGTCCTGAATCTAGTTTCAAGAAAATTTGTAAGCTTCTGTATTTTTGGTAACTCTTCTGTATTATCTGCACCTATTGTCTCTTCCCACTGTTAATACTATTTTCATCTAATTTTAAAACAATAATGTAAATAACAATTGCATCCAATATTCGGTAGGCAAGCCAATGTGTTTTAAAGCATTGATGCACTCGACGGACGTGTCTAATAATTGTTTTATATTAATAGCTGAGTCTTGTGTAATAATTCTTTGTCCAAAAAATTCTTAAAAATACTATTTGCAACATACCGTTTGTTATCATATCTCTTCTTCAAAATATTCCAAGCTTCTACATAGTTATCTGCCGTTACCGCAACTCCTCTAAGTAGTGTTTCCGCATCTCCTGATAAGCTACTTTTGAGGTAATGAAGCTTCTGAACGTCATCTAAGTGATCATTGTTATGAATTAAAGATGTAAACAAATCATAAAATGACTGCCATTCGGTATAATTGCCAGAAAAAGTTCGTATTGCAATACGTGGAAGTTTGACATCACTACTATGGTACTTAACGTTATCTCCTTGCTTAGATTTGTTATCTTCTCCAGATGAGAATGGCCTCGGATTCAACTTTAGTAAAGCTGTGTTTAACTCACCCTTGTAAATATAATAACTTTCTTCCACGTTACAATAGACATCATCTTCAAAATATTCACATTGTGATCTATCGGCTTTGTCCGTTTTCGTTATAATTTGTTCATGGTTGCTTGTAAACTTACTCCAATATAATTCTAATGTATTTAATCTTGCTTCCACATAGGCTGTAGTAATTCTTTCACGTGGTGACTTCTTGAAATTTATTTGTGCTTTTAATATATTTTGTTTGAGTTCTGCTTGTAATTCTATAATCTGCTTACACTTCATATTTTTATCTTGTAATATATCCGGCTCGAAGGACCATATGTTTAGGTTTTAAATAAAAAATAACTTTAAATCGAGAAAAGAAACATGTATTGCGTAATATTTACAGAAAAAAGACGCTGATAAAAATTTGACATTTCTTACTTTAAAAATTATATTTCTTCTTTTTCACAAATGGCGTTTGACCTAAAACTATAGAAACTCCTTCGACATTTATGTTACCGACTGATCAAGAATATTGCCTGTTTGTAAACTGTCAATTAAACTGTAAAGTTCTCAGTGCAACCAAGTGCAACTGTCGGTCATCCAATGGTTATTCAGTTAGTACTTTAAACATTCTATCTAGCTATTCTAGCACAAGTACATTGAAAAAGCAGGACAAATAAACTATGTATTTCAATGTTTACCTTGTTGCGAAGGGACAGTTTCGCTGCACTCAAATTGAATGAGTTGAAGAAATGACGTCATACGGCTGTGGTCTGACAATCATGAAAATGGAATAAACACAGTCATAGAATTATCTAGAAGTTATTTAGATCTCAAATGTTCTTTCTAAATGATTTGTGTACTTAGTACAAGTATTATACTTGTTTTTAACAATCTCGATTGGTTTAAAATATTATATAAAACACATTTTTTTTAGTTGTGAAAAGTCAAGTCAATAAGAAAAATTGATAAATTTGTGATTCGAAAACTATTTAAGTGATATAGCATGGGGTATCCCATCATCATTATCAATTTGCCCTTACCCCTTACGGAGGGTCGGCACAGTATGTGCTGCTCTTCCATACATCTCTATCAGCCGTCATATCTGAATCCACTCCTTTCTTAAGCATATCCTCATTCACACAATCCATCCATATTTTCTTCGGCCTTCCTCTACCTTTGTAACTATCCACATTCAATCTTAACACTTTCTGGGTTATGTCCTCATCCTCTCGTCGCATAACATGTCCATAGCATGGCACGGGATATCCGATGTACGAACGAAATATCTGATATGTGTTCAAAATATATTATATCTATACTAATATTATAAAGAGGAAAACTTTGTATTTTTGTATGTATTGAAATAACTCAAAAATTACTGAGCCGATTTTAAAAATTCTTTCACCATCAGAAAGGTAATTTATCTGCGAGTAACATAGGCTATATTTTATTATTACTAATGTTTAGGAACTATTAATAAACAGCGTCTTTCTGGACGCCGGCGTTAAAAATTCACTAAACTTTAACTTTTCTCGGCTTACGCTTCCTAAACCGTTAGAGGTATATAAAAATGATGTCTGAAAGAATTGTAGATCTCAAAAAGTTCTACAGAATAGTTCGCGATAACATATATCTATCTTTAACGGTTTTCTTACAATAACCACTTTTTTGTTTACAAAATGAATAAAAACCCTACGCTATTTGCAGCGTTCTTTTATTGGTTTCAATATTAATCCTTATCCAAATAAATGCGTTTGTTATCAGGAGAATTTAATGTAGAATAAAATTGTTCTTTACAGTATTTAAATTGGACTAATAGTTTAGAAGATATCGCGAACACAACCAATAAGGGTAACCGAAAAATCAGCTTACAAGCTACCGGGCTTAGAAATTTGGAATCTTGCATCGGTAGATTTCTGTTATTACGTAGATTACTTCTAAGTTAATACTTTTGGTAATAGGTTGAAAAAAAGAGCGAACGTAATAGGTTATATTTGTAATTTCACGCGGGCGAAGTCGCGAGCAACAGCTCGTATAAGATAGAATTGATTTACTTTACGCGTAAGAAATACGTCTTTTCACATGCGATGCGAAAATGTTCCTTATTAAAATAGTATTTACTCAGAGATAGCGTCATTACATTTTCCACTGCCTTTATCTAAGGGAGAAAACTTTCCGAGTACTATATGCTAATTAGTTTAACGACCAACATCTATTCGAATACGTTACATGATAAATGCTGTAATTAAATTGTTGTAAACAGCAGCCTCTGTAAATATCTCTCTAATACACAGGATAAATCTAGCATTTACATATATATGTCGCAATCAGAAGAAGAAATCAATTTGAATTTAAGTCATAATTAGAACACGAGCGCCGCCGGGCGACTTTCGAGAGAACTTAGATCATTCTGAAAATAGGGATCGTTGCGAGAACATTGTTTGAACGATAGGAGCTTGGTAGATCGATGATATCCTGACTGTAGTATTGTGAATGTATTTCTTGAATCCGACTTTACCCATGGCCGCCCACATGTGATCTCGAGTAGTAGTGATTCTGATATCGTGCTAGCTCAAGCTGATATCAGAAGTGGGATCGCTGTCGGATCAAGTTAGAAATCTAAGATGGGAAGATGTGATGAAAAAATAGGAGATCGAAAATAAGCGCAAATTCAATGGCACTCGTAAAATTTTCTGTGAAATATGGGATCTAAAAAGAAAAGAATTAATTTGACGTTTCCGTCCGTCATTGTGAAAAAATATTTTAATTACGAGATTATTTTGGAAAAACGGAAACGATAAACGTTGATATGCAAGATCTTAAGGGGATTATACGCTTTTGTGCACAATTTAACAGTTTCAGTATTTGAAAACGCAAATACGTTTATGAAGTATGTGTTTGTCGTAATATAGCAGTTGAAGGTATACGTACACGGCATATGAGAGACCGTTAACGTGATTTGAAATCATATGGTGCTAAATAATCAAAGCAAACTACTTCAAAAAGGAATTATGAGAAGGAAAGAGAAATCCATCGCGCATGCGTGGATTTGACATTAAGTTTCGAAAAAGATAAATGTCAAGAAACTAAATGAAAAATCAAGTCGTTATTGTTGTAAGATTACGCAAAATTAAATGATAGCCAGGAAAATAATAAGCCACCGAAGATATGTTCGGAGTCAGGATGTTTATGACTTCCGAATCTGCGCTAGTGCTATAGCATGGACATTGGATTACTGTTTTAAAGCAACTGGAAATTAAACCAAGCAGTTGATATAATGTGAAAGGGTGCAAGTATCCGCAAGTCTCCCAATAGCAGGTTATGCAAACATGACCTATGGTATGGTTTTATTCAGCGAGAGCGTAAGATGTCCAACGTGTTAAAATCGACAAAGTATTGATGTCTCAAGGATCCGGTGAGTTCGTTCCTTTAGTAGTTAGTGTGTTGGGCTGTAAGATTGAAGGGTAATGAGTGTAATGTATTCTAGTATCCTTAGATGATTTAAATCTAAGTGACTCGAGATAGTTTGTCAACTGAACAATAGTACAGTTCGGTATTTCGGTTGTTAGTATGTTGTAGTTATTTACGAAAATGCTTAGTGAATTTGTTATTATTGCTACAAATAATCTCCTTTGTTTATTATTGTTAATTGGTAATTATCAGATGTTATTTTAATGAGGGTGGTACTATTTGGGGAAAATAAAATTGTCTTGTTAAAATAATTTGAAATAATACTTCGAGTAATTTAGATGTCAAACATGTCGGTTATGACAGTTTGAATAAAATTAAAAACATTATTGAATTAAATCATGTGACGTTCCCTGTACGTGTTATCAATCCTCTACTGACAAAAAAAGTGAGCAATAGTTCAGCGTGCTGTTATTAAGAGTAGTTACTCGTGAAATGTTATTCTCTTTTGTGAACCTTAGTGAAACATCTAGCATTAGTGCACAGTAAGTCGCAAAACCTGTCCTAATCGAAATATCGAGTTCTTAGCTCATTACTAGCCAGTGGTAGTTTTACTAAAATTCTGATCTGAATGATCTGAGATCGGCTCACAGTTCGCGCTAGTGAAGGGTATCGGTGAACCGGCTCGCGGTTCAATTCAGTTTATGCCTACATGGGTTATAGTTCGTGTAAGCGGCGAGTCATCGAACGGTTAGTGGCTTATGGGCACCCATAGTTGTGGTATCACCCATCGCGGTGAGCGGTGGGCTGCTAATTTAGTTGTTGAGCTGCAGCTCATCGGTTTAAGACTACGTGAACTGATCTGTTGTACCGGTTCTAAGCTGATGTACACACAGCTACGCATTACATTTATAACCGCTGACGTAGTTTTAAATAATTGTGGAATTTTAGCAAGCAGAACCAAATGATATCGGATAGCACCGCCTGTTTAGGTTGTAACTCTATTGATAAAAATTATTAGTTAGAGATTAAAATTGAAGTGGTTGATATTAACGTTTGTTGTATGCAATTGAACTTATCAAACTGAGAACTTGCTAGCCCACTCTGCTTTGGTCATTATTTAATGTGATATTTAAATTCTCTTTCTTTGTGTATCGGTTAATGCAGTCTTGTAATCTGGAACATCTTTGTAATTTCAAACTTTTGTTTAAACCCAAGGCGTAGTCATAGTAATGTTAACGTAACGCTTGAATTCGGGATAAACGCATCGTCCGGAACACGATTCTTTGACACGTGATAACTTCGATAACATTGGTAGTCAAAGAACTGACTGTACACATTCCAATTATAGAGCTGGTCGTGTAGCTATTAAGTAAAAGCGAAAATGTGTTTAAGCGTAATCAGGTTTAATTGATCCGAAACATGGTTTTAAGTTACGATAGCGAGAAAATGAAAGAAAAGGTGTGTTTGGAGTTAGGGATAATAGTATAGCATGTTTTGTTTACCGATTACTATTCCCTTAGTTAACGTCATGGCTTTAAGATCTGTAAAATGAAAAAGGAAGTTTGGCTTCTACTAAATTTAAAAAAAGAAATTTGATATTATTAACGTTTCCAACTGAGCTGACAAATGGTTGCAGATTGGCATCATATGGGTCGGTATGGAATGTTCACAGGAGGTGAATAGTATTGGCCGTGTGTTGTGGTTTGAACCTTGTTGTCATAAGTTGGTAACGGAGATGTAATTTTGTTTTGGAGATGTTTCCATGTTTGAGGTCAAATATTCTTACAGTTTGTATAGCTTAATTATTTGTGAACGAAATTATAAGCTGATCAGAGGGAATAACAATCGTAATAGCACTTATAATGTTAGCATAACACTAGTGGGTGAATGCAGTAAACTCTGTGGTTTCGTTGTCTTTACTTTGCTAATATGATGTCTGATAGCCTGAAAGACCAGCATGAAAATAGCACGGGGACGTGCTAATGTCAGTATGGCCGAGACGTGTAAGAGTTATCGGTTTAAGGCGCGGTAAATAGCGGTTGGTGTTGACCAGCGATGTTACAAAAATTCGGTTCATCCAGTAATTGACTATGTAATCACTAATGACGTGAAGAATGTGTCCGTGACAGCACTATGCGTTGGAAGAGGTGCGTGGTGACTGCTTTGTATGTTCTGTAAACTGAGATGGTGGTTAGTAGTTTTCATGGTGGGTTACAGTGTGATGTGCTTGCAACTGTAGAGCGTTGAAAGTTTGTAGTTACAAACACGGAGTTAAAGGATGC
Organism: Papilio protenor; assembly: GCA_029286645.1. Taxonomy (NCBI): domain Eukaryota; kingdom Metazoa; phylum Arthropoda; class Insecta; order Lepidoptera; family Papilionidae; genus Papilio; species Papilio protenor. Next base: position 7,110,222 of record JAGSMZ010000011.1, read on the forward strand.
CTGTGAGTCATGTACCAGTCGATGTTGATGATGACATAAACTCGAGTAAGGGTCTTTACCGTATTGTGGTCGACCGTACCAGAAGTTTTAACGTAGCCGTAGTCCTTGGATGTGCGGTGCGCGGTTAACTCTGGCGGAGGTCGGGGTCAGGAGGACCGGTTTGTGTAACTGTCGTGTCATAGGGTGATGACAGGCAGGGGTCTGGAGGACCGTTGTGTGTAGTTGGCACGTCGGAGCCGGACGTGGAGAGATTTGGCCGGAGGGCCGCGGTGAGAGATTCGGTGGGAGAGCCGAGGCGTTAGAGGTTTTTACTCGGTGGAGTTTGTGTGAGTTGAGAGTATAACGCTGAAAGTACTAAAATTTGAACGACGGTGGTACATGTCTCAGGCGTGTTAGTGTTGGCGAGTATGAATTAAATTTCTAGACTCTACGAGTATGTATGTTGTTGGTTAATAAGCGTAGTTAGGCCAGGAGTGGCCGAGCGGAACGTGAGTAACATCACCCGAGGACGGGTGTTCGCAGGATGGCCGTGTCGCAATCAGAAGAAGAAATCAATTTGAATTTAAGTCATAATTAGAACACGAGCGCCGCCGGGCGACTTTCGAGAGAACTTAGATCATTCTGAAAATAGGGATCGTTGCGAGAACATTGTTTGAACGATGGGAGCTTGGTAGATCGATGATATCCTGACTGTAGTATTGTGAATGTGTTTCTTGAATCCGACTTTACCCATGGCCGCCCACATGTGATCTCGAGTAGTAGTGATTCTGATATCGTGCTAGCTCAAGCTGATATATATGAAAATCCTACGTAAAGCAAATATCAAGGTAATTCTTATTAAAAATATTACATTTTCGCAATTTTTAACTGGATATGTCCATTTCATGGAGTTTCTTTTTTATAAAACTAATATTTTTTGTAACAATTTCAAACAATCTAAGCGAGATCGGTAGTCACTCCGCATAGCTAATTATTTGCCATCAAGCTTAAATTCGGAGCCAATAGAAGACCTAAATAATTAGTGCATTTACATTTTCTGTTAAGTTTTTATAATTTTTAGATCTAAACTGGTATGCCTATAGTACTTCTATCGCTATGTAGTTTCCGTAAATAATGCATGTATCTAGAACAATGTATAATGTATCAGTTGGTGTATATTTAATTGGCCAATGTTTTTTTTGGGGTGTGGGGGGGAAAAGGAAAGCTTGACGGCCACGTGACCGCGATAAGTTTATCGCGGGACCATCGCCACCGCGACGTTGACGCGACGCGACGGTGCTTGTGTGTTACCAACCTTATCTCCTTTTTTGTTTTTTTTACCTATGTGTTACTGTGCTTTCATTTGGTAGAAATGGCCAATTTCAATTGGCTAGTAATCAAAATCTCGTCTTCTGGTTTCTGATGATAAATTTTCGCTGGTAAATATTCCGTTACTGAACGTCGTCGCTCATCAGAATAATTATCCAATAATTGCTTGAATGATCTTGAATGACCGTCCATTGTCGGATCTATTTGAAGTCCGGGTAAATAAGTAAATATCCTTATAATTTTTTACTTACATCTGTTGTAGAGTTAATTGCAAGGTTGTGTGTTGCCATTCTTTGATTGTCAGAGAAGAGGATATACAGAAGAAGGATACCTTTCATACAAATTTTCTACCCCCCCCCACCTCCAATTTCCTGTCAGTAGAGTATTTTATTCTAGTAGAAGCAAACGTTCAACAGATTCCCCCTAGTACTATTTGATCCAACGCCTATGAAAATCCGTTGCTGATATAATCATAACGTATTTTTCTACTAGCTTTCAAGTTGACCTTACTAGTGTTTACATTACACGTATACATATTAGTATATTTTGTTAGCAGTCATTAACACCGTTAGCGTGTATCATTCCAGTAGCATCATAACTTACGGTTTATCGGAGGCGTGGCTATTGCGTTGGTATTGTCCTACTTGAACATGGATAAAAATACACATCAGGAAAACTTTATAGTAAACTAGCTTTCGCCCGCGACTCCGTCCGCGTGGAATTAAAAAAACGAAAGTGAGTAGCCTATATGTTCTTCCAGATTATCCTCTACGTCTATACCAAATTTAATCGAGATCCGTTCAGCCGTTTAGGCTACAAACAAACTCTAACAAACATCCATCCATCCATCTAAACTTTCACATTTATAATATTAGTAGTATGAAGTATGATTGTGCAATCGACAAAATTGATGAACCTAAGTCGAACTCAACTAATTTCGACGCGTGAAACTTCACACAAAAAAGTATGCAAAGATTGAGAAGCTGGTGGCAGATTTCAACATTATTGGAAAATCTCTATCTCCAAACATGGTGAGGTTAATTTTCTTTTGAAATAATCCTCCTCTGATACTAATTTATACCAAGATTACAATCTTTTTGAGTAACCTAACAATAACAATGAGATGTGAAATTGTTCTTTTGAATTCTGAAGTACTTGGCAATGTTTTTGTGTCTTCCAAGTTTATATTCAGTAGGAGTGTGCTATCGCCATTATAAGAATACTCAGCCTCGTGACGTGACCCCCGGCCCGGCCGGCCAGGGCATCGTATCTCTGACGTACACAATAATATTTATTATCAATTGTTACAACTTTAATAACTAATTTATTGAACTGTTTACTGATATACTGAGCTTCTTTCGCCAGACCTTGGAAACTCTCTTTTTATTGCAAAAGAATGATAAATGTTGTTTATTAAATTAAAATGCTTTTTATTAAGGCTTATATACGGCGGGCATTCCACAACCGTGCGGTTTTCGCGGAACTTTCTGCCTCGCACAGCCGCGTTGTGGAACGGTCTGTCCTCGACGGTATTTCCAAACCAATAAAACTTAGGGTCCTTCAAGAAGCGAGTCTATCATCTCAAAGGCCAGCAAAGCATCTGTAGTTCCTTTGGTATTGCTGATGTCCATGGGTGTCGTTGATTACCTCGGTATCCTCACTGCTCTTTTGCCTTCCTTTTATATAAAAAAAATGTAATTAATTAGATTTAATCGAAATAACAAAAATAATTGGTAGAAGATGTTATGCACTCAACATACATTATTTAACTCGAATATAGAGATGAAGTCTTTAGTTATAATTAATACATCTTAAAGAATCTGTCATCAATAAGGAAATCATTATGTAAGCTATTAAATGACAATATTCCAATCATAGCATGCGTTGTGTGCATTCTACTTGGGCCGTGGTAACGCCGTGTATGATGCATGCTCGCGTGTATGTAATTACCGTGGGTTTTCACAGCCAATACACGTACTCTATTGTCATACCGCTCATTTTCATTGACAAACATAGATGACAAGATATTTTTTTACATTTTTTTTCTATAATATATCAGTATTATCGAAATACAGCTAATCGAATATACAGCTTGTATGATGGTCCTAATGAAATTGCGCCCTATCATTATAAAAAACATGTTTTTAAAATTAGTTTTTTATCTAACGTTTATATAATTTTGTCTTAAAATAAATTAAATGCGTCATTACCATTGCCGAAACCCGAATAAAAACATAATGCTGTCTCGCTTTTTTGAGGAAGTATGAGTGCGATGGTAATATGTTTTTGAACTAGTCTTTGCAGTGGAATTTAATCATATACTCGTGTACTACGCTAATGGACAATGTTATTCTTTAACGATTAAATAAACGGAAGATATCGCCCAAACTGTCATTACCAAGTTCATTGACCTTCTTGTACGAAGAAACACGCAAATAAAGTTACATAATGTAATCTGGAATTCTTTATAAAGTTGTAATTTTGCTTAATGAGTTAACAAAAATCTATGTCGATGAACATTGTATTCTAATTGATTACTTATATTTATTAAATGGTGCACATGTTGAGTCCGTAAATAAAAATAAATTGTTATAATACTTAAAGTTTAGTTTCGCTTTGATTCCTATGAGCTTATATGGAGGTGCGCACACTACTCGATTTTTAGTTGTGCAACTAAACAGTTGAATTGGCTGCGAACCAATCGACAATCGCACAACACTTGTGCGATAGTTTAGACAAAGGTGTGCGCCCGCTCTTAGTGACTAATTATAAGCGTGCCTTATTATATTTTGCCTGTCATTTACCCAAAACTGATATAGGGGCAAAAAAGTGCGAGCCCATATTTAGATGTAAGAGTTTTTCAAATTCTCAGTAAACATGGGCTTGTCTGGGCTTGGACATAAAAGCAATTAACTATTAAATAGTGTTTCCATATTACTAGAAAACGCAGGGACATTCTTGAGAACATTATTTTTTGCCGTTTTCAAAATGTCGATCGAAAACTCTGAAGCATAAATTAATGTTTTTAATTGCCGTATTGACAGCAGGGTAATGTATTCCAGCAGTATATCTGTTTAGTTTCTAATGTTATTAGTCCGTTTGTGTCGCCTTAAATCTATACTAATATAATAAAGCGTAAACACACACTTCTTTGTTGCCTAAGATGTCAGCAATTACAGCATATTTTTGAATAATTCTTTTTTTAATAAAAAGCCCTACACTTACGTCATGCTTTAGGCTATATATTTTCATGCCATTTAACTTAGGGGGTAAATATTTTGGATAAAAACCCAAATGTGGGAAAGAGACCATAAGTTGCTGCCAACATCGAGAAACAAAGATTGCTAAGGTTTGTCATGTAATTTTGACATTTGCTATTGATAATTTGACAAATGTAAACAATAAAATAAAGTTTTTATAATTTCACGCGGATGAATCCGCACGCGAACAGCTAGTATAAACATAAAAAGTCTTGACCAAATGTATTGATTCGTATTCCAGGAATGATGTTATAGTCGTTTAAATAACAGCGAATACAGCTTCTGTAAATTTTGTGAAATCAGTAAATCGAAACGCCAATAGCCTAATGGTTCGGACTACCGTTTGAATCTCGCTAGTCGACTATTGCCTTAAACCTAGCAAAAGCCTGTCGCTTAGTTAATTAATGGTTAAATATTATGAAATGAACAAAAATCTGCTAATATTTAAAAAAAGTGTGTACTACTTTTTCTACCTATTATTGTCACCCTACTTGTGATACAATCTATGTCGGTAAGTACATAACGCTACTATCGCATTGTTTTTCGCCGAGTTGAGGTCAATTTGTCAATGTTGTTCGAGCCCTCAATTGATGACCAGGATTTGAGCAAACAAACGCTGTACTTTAATGAAGATACGTTTAATTGATAGTTCCAATAAGTACGATATCTATATACATTGCATTTGTGCTTACCCAATTATTTTAAAATACATTAGGCAAGTGTTATTAGAAAGGGATATATTTTTATTATATTTACCTTAGCTTCTATTTAATAAAAATTATAAAGGACTAGCTGTTGCTCGCGACTTCGCCCGCGCGAAATTAAAAAATATAGCCTATGTTACTCACAGATAAATTACTTTTCTAATGGTGAAAGAATTTTTAAAATCGGCCCAGCAGTTTTTGAGTTATTTCAATACATACAAAAATACAAATCTTTCCTCTTTATAATATTAGTATAGATAATAATCTTCTTGGGTTAATTGAATCATCGTCACGTCAAGAACGTCGGGTAAATGTACATTTGAAATTCAAAAATCACATTGTTACATGGCAGGATTCGAACCCAGGATCTGTAGATTACAAGTCAAGTGCTCAAGTCCCTGAGCCAGCAACGCTCGGGTCAATTGAATACGTTAAAGGACAACGATGCAACCTACACTTTGCACCTAATTTTGTGTACAGACGTATTGTGAGCTTAATGGTGAAAGTACTCGCTTGACTGTAGCCTTTTTTACTTACATTAATAACTAGCTTTCGCCCGCGACTCCACCCGCTTGGAATTGAAAACAAAAGTAAATAGCATATGTGTTCTTCCAGACTATCCTCTACATCTATGCCAAATTTCATCGAGATCCGTTCAGTAGTTTAGGCTACAAATTCTAACAAAAATCCAGCCATTCATCCATCTAAGCTTTCGCATTTATAATAATAGTATTATTTATATTTAAAAATCTTAAATGCCGATGATAAGATGCGATGGAGAATTATTTAAAATCTCTTAGTATTTTAGTATAGAGTTATTAAAAACTGAATTTTAATAATATTTGTTATTATTTAAATCTTGAGATATATTTTGAACGAAGAGATAAATTGTGTTTGTCATACATGTTCTGAACCATAACTAATTAGAATCGATAGATTGACGTATATGTATCACGATACTAAATGACTGAATGTGCATGATAGATTAAATTTAATTAATATATAATCTTTACTTCCCCATTGGTTGTTTTGACACCTTTTTGTCGATAACGCCAAGTTTTAAAATATGTGATCGGTGGTTTTTTTAAATAACTATGTCAATAAAATTTAATCTAAATTTTATCTTAATTTTGTACCAAATAAAATAGGAAATAACACGCATTTAACTAAAGTAAATTGAAGTCAAAATAATGTTTATTTTATATAACTATTTCTGTGATTTCGTTCACAACTATTTGAATCTTCCTGCGATAAAAACATTTTACGATATAATTCGATTGTCGATATTAAGGATAGTACAACACTACTCAGCTAGGTTCAAACTGGTTGAAATAAGAGTGTACCAGATTGAAATCGGTTTGTAATGAAACTTTAGTAGAATAAACAACTGTTTGATAAAGATTCTCAGATCAGTTGTATCACGTTTAACTTTGATTATGTAATCATTTGGCACATTATCAATTTTAATTGACGACCCTCTGACCTAAGCGGAGAGACGACGTTTAGCATTGAAGGCTAGACATTTCTTGAGATTCACCAAAATAAACAGTAACAAGTGAATGGTGAACCGTTAAAACAGTTTTTACCCGACTAATAAGTAATTTTTCGTAAGGATATATGTGATTATTGCTTTTTATGTCAATTCCATTGTAAATTAAACGGCTGAAACAAATTTTACATGTGACACAAGTCATTCTATTGGTATTTGTTCCTGGAGTGCCATAGGGTGTAGTTAGTCATTCTTTTATCCAAATTAAAAATAGTGTACAAATTCATATTGTCATCCCACTTAATTATAAATAAATCTGATGTGATAAAAGCTTACTTTTCTTTTTTTTTGTAAATGAAAAGATTGTTTTATTTGAAATACTTGTAATGGTTAAAATTAAGTTGGAGCCAGTGCCTGTTTAAATTAGTAGAGCAATTTTGCCTTGTTAATTAATTGCTTATGAATTATTAAAGGCACACGATTGACATCTATTAAGATAATTTTTATTCTGCGTTCGACCGACAGACAGTATTGAGACGTCCTCTGTCCTATTATCTATCTTATGTTATTCAAATTACACACATATAATTTAAAAATCTATGCGCGTAATTGTATTGTTAAATGATATCCATTTGATTTACGGAAACATTTTGATGTGAGGATTGAATTCATTATACGAAGTTGATATTGAACCTTGTACATCCATAGTAGGTACATCTAGTAATAAACAACCGCTGCGCGTTGCGTATAGTTTTGTGCTCAGCTGAGCTGACTGTTAATTCGATATGATTCGTGACGTCACATAGACAATATTTAAGGAACAAATATGATTCATAAGTATGCACTAACAAAGGCCAAATAGTTACAAAGAAAATTAAGTACTGATTGAAATCAAGAAACAAGAATCGTAAAATTATATCTATAAAACTGTCATTTTGTATTGTAAATTGTAAGTAACATTGAAGAAATTATCCCACCTAAAGGCATTCAAGTCATTTTATTCGCCTTTTCTGCTCCGGATTAGGTATCTAGGTTACAATTTACGTAAAGTTTTTATAATGTGTACATTGTTTTATGATTAAAATTCGAAAATAATAGTCTCATTTTATTACTATATTTTTTACGAATACTCACTTCTGTCGCATTAACGGAACTGTTTTAGTTTGTTGTATTTCAATACAAGTATAAATTAAACATTGCTTGTTATCGTTTTTTTATATTTTGTAAATGACATGGTCTACTTGTTTTGACAATGGCTTACTTGCAATCTAATCAAACAATAACAACGATGAAGGATTTAAAATATTATCTATCTTTCGCAAACATAGTCTGAAATCGATAAAAATTACGACGATCATGTTTACATAATATAAAGGTAAGTAGGTAAGGTCAAGTGCGTCGGTGGCTCAGTGGTTTAAGCACTTGACTTGTAATCTACAGGTCTTGGGTTCGAATCCCACCATGTACCAATGTGATTTTTCGATTTTCCGATTTTTCATATGTAGTTACATAATTTACCCGACGTTCTTACGGTGAAGGAAAACATCGTGATGCAACCTGCACATATCGGCGAAGAAATTCAAAGATATGTGTGAAGTCAACCAACCCGCACTTGGCCAGCGTGCTTGACTATGGCCTAGTCACACTAACTTAGGGTAGTCCCTTCGGTGGGGACGTATAGTGAGCTGGTGATGATGAAAGGTAAGTGTCGAGTCATAATATGATTATTTTTCGAAAATCATATTAATTCCTTTGTATGAAATATTATTCAATTGCTTTCTAAATCATGTTTTTGATTGCTATTACAACTGATCTTATGAACTCCTAATCGAAATTCATACTCGAAGAAATAAGTTTTAACAATATACCACAAAGTACTTAAGACTTCCTAGGTTTATAGTCTATATGAATATATTTAAATAACATTAACATTGTAATACTTTACTATATCTAGTCTTAACATCCTGTTTTAAGCTAAATAACATCTTCATTCTTTAACCGTTTAATTTTAAAACAAAACTTAAAATGCTTTAAAGCGCTGTATTTAACTGGAACTATGATTTGTTACTAAAATTATAAAAGACATTATTGTATGTCTTCATGTCGTCAGTTTATTAACTTACTAGCTGTTGCTCGCGACTTCGACCACTTGAAATTAAAAAAATGTCAAAATATAACCTATGTTACTCAATGATAACGCAGCTTTTTAACGGTGAAAGGATTTTTGCAATCGGTCCGGTAGTTTTTGAGTTATTTCAATACATACAAAAATACAAATCTTTCCTCTTTATAATATTAGTATAGACTTCTAAGATGTGTAATGGAAGTATTCTTAAATTAATAAATATCTTTGTCAGATCGTACTTCGCGAATCCATAATTAAATCGATATATAACCGTAATAAGCAGTTAAAATAAGGTTCATCATTTCACTATACTTCTCTGTTGAGGGGTTGGGAGCATACCCTACGTGAGGGTGATTAGGCCACAGTCAACCACACTGGCCCAGTGCGAGTTAGTAGACTTTTCTCTTATTTATCTTTGAATTTCTTCGTCGATATGTGCACTACAATTTTTCCTTAACAATAAAAACATTGGATAAACTTAACCCCTAAGCCACCGACTCTAATCATCAAAATTAGCTTGATACAAAGATATTATCAACTAGCTGTTTCCGTACAGCTTCATCCGCATGAAAATTTAAGAACTTCATTTTATTGTTTTTCATAAGGTGGCAAACGAGCAAGTGGCCACCTGAATCCGCCAAAATGGCGAAGCGACCGCTGCCCATAGACATTCGCAATAGCGAACGCGTTGCCTACCCTTGATCGACGGAGGAGGAGACGCGCCTCCTGCACCGTCAAATCCGCGTTCCCTTCCCATCCTTTTCGTATAAGAAAGAGGGTGGGAAGGAAAAGGGACTAAAGTTGGGCCTCCGGCACCACACTCATCAGACGAAACGCAGAATTGCTTCCACTTCACACCTGTCTTCTGTGTGGTCGTTGTATTACACCGGGCGAGCCGACCCATTCGTGCGGAGATGTTAAAACGGGCTCTACCACTGTAGAACTTCATTTTATTGTTTACATTTGTAAAACTTTCAATTACAAATGCCAAAATTAAAAAGCACAAATGCAAGTAACGTTACTATGGCAATTTTGCTTGTTTTGCTAATAATTTTGTACCTTTCCCGCATGACGTTTTTTCCTATTTATTTACCTCCTAAAATTAATAGCGTGAAAACATATATCCTAAATCGTGTCGTAAGTGTTGAGCTTTTTATTGAAAAAAAAAAATATTCAAAAATCATCTGTGATTGCTGACATCCTACACCACGGAGTGGTGTGTGTTTACGATTTATTATAATATATTATTATAGTATAGTAGTATAGATATAATTAGTACTTAGTGTGTCCTTAAGGGCTCGATACTAATAGGCTCATTGTATTAGTTTTGACAATAGATTATGTGGCATTATCGTTCCGCGGTTAGTTTGCGTACAGCCTCGCTCGAGTGCAACCGTGATAGCTGTTTACGACGTGACTATAATTTTGTGTTATGGAGTTTACGATGCCGATAGCATTGCCCAGTGGAAGTGTGCTCGTGAATTTTCGACTCTGGTTCTATGCCTTGGCTTGGCTTCATCTTGTGTTCACAGCTATCGTGTCCCTCTCTGTTGATATGTCAGAAGATCAGGATCCTAAAGTCAGCGCGTATATCAATATTAGATGGAAATTAATTACTTGCTGGTTCAATGTAAATATTGCTTTTGGTTATTTTTTTCCAATACGTCCATTTAATTTTGATCTAATCAATTTTATCGATAATATTATTTAAGTATAATAGATAAATAATGGAAAGTTTTTTTTTACTTTCATTATAGACCGATGTCAGCTGCACGAAAACTTCACGTGTTCATTTTTTATCGTTTTTTAATGTAACTATATAATAAACACTGTAAAATAGGTCAACACAGATTTATCATCATTCGTTCGGAAAATCAGAAAGAATTCGACAAAATCACTTGTACAATTAATTCACATATACCAACAGGGTATAACCTAAACTTAAGAGAAGCTTAAGTACATAGATAATTTCCTTTTTTAAATAATAAAAGGTAAATTTCCTTTAACCCAATGTTAGCACGTAAGCAATAAAAAATTAGTATTCTAAACTAATCCCATAAAGGTCTTCAAGTAAGTAAATATTTTTCCTTTAGCAGAATTACTAGAAAATTCACACAAACAAGATAAACAATTTTGCGTGTATTTCAAATTTAAACCACGTGGAAGAAGTCGCGGATGTCAACTAGTAACTAGTAACTGTTTTCGTGTGCAACACAATGTTGCGTAGTTCATATGATTACGATTGACCTTTGCTGCTTGTAACTGTTAAAGATAGGGAATTGATTTTATTTTGTTGCTTTCTTAAACTTCACTCTTCGAGAAACTAATGTAAGAGTCCATAAACATTTAAGACTAATTATGTAAAAATTTAATATTACTATTGTTATCTAACAAATAAATGAAATTAATCAAAACATTTAGTAAGTGTTACACCAAATAACAATAGACACTTTTTTGTTGTCCTTTCAATTTAACAACAATCACTACTATCGAGTTTTTTTTATTTTCCCATTCAATTGTTTTAAAAGACAAAGTCGCCGGCAATCACTGCCACTGCCGAATTACCCGTACCACAGATAACACAATACGATGCTAGTATCAAAATCATTCTTATTTCGTTTTTTTTTTTCAGAAGAATGTGTAACATGTAAATATGATTTTATGAGCCCGAGACTTCGCCCGCGTGAAATTAGAAATAAATACAAAATATAGCCTACATTACTCACTGTTAACGTAGCTTTTTAATGGTGAAAGAATTTTTAAAATCGGCCCAGTAGTTTTTGTGTAAATACATACAAAAACCCTAAAATACGAATCTTTCCTCTTTAAAATATTAGTTTAAATAACTGCTTCGGCAGATAACCATCATGGGTTAATTCACGTGTTTGTTAATTGTTTTAAATCAGTGATATCCCAATTAAATCAATCAGGGAAAATGTTACTCAAATTCAGAACCTCATTGTTGTAAAATTGTAGTTAAAACGTTAACTAGTTTATATAACGTACTAAACATTGTTATATTTTTTCATTCATAAGTGAAAACGATTTTATCTACTCATCAATTTACTATTAAAATACTAAACATCAATCAATCAGAAATTACTAGTTTTTTTTATATCTAATCCCTTTTAAACATTAGCTAATGTTAGATAACAATAGATAGTTTTAATTCAACAACGGATAATAGCTAAGATAAAAAAACTAGACATTTGAAGATTACATTACGAACTTTTACCAGAACAATGTCGAAAATTTGTATGTAGTGGGGATCGAACCCAGGAACAGCATATTACAAATTTACTTTTTATTTCTTTCTTATTCAAATTACATAGTAAACAGGATATTTTAAAAGTACAATTTTTTAATTCCAGATGATAACCCTGGCGTACTTCCCCGTATGCCTATACTGTGATTGGAAGGAAAGGCGCGGCATGTGGCATGTGCAACACGTGGCCACAATCCGCCAGCTCAAAGACTACGTCATGACCAGCATACTCTTCCCTACCACGTTGGTATGCTAATTGTTTAAACTGTTTTTACACATATAGTCGTAACTAAACACGTGTTAATCAGCTCTGGTTTAAATTAGTTCACAGAGAAATGCTCGAAAACTAAATTGGCTTGATTGGCATTGCAAATTTGTGTTAATCTGGCTACATTATTAGCTTCTGTATCTTGGACTTTGTCTCTCACACCCTCTGGTCACACATCTATGTATTTGTCTCTAAGAGACAATATCTCTTTCATTGCAGTTTGCTGACTTCATGTTTTGGCGCATCTGGCATAAAGACCTGAGCCTGATAGCCCCGCCGAGGATATTCACATATCTACCCTACTGGGCCCAGCACTCCCTGCACACAGTCTCCATGCTCATTATGCTATTGGATCTCCTTCTCGTGCCTCGACGTAGACCGAGCAATCTTAAACCTGGGATCTGTCTTATGATGGCCTTTATGTTAACGTATATGGCGATGTAAGTTCAAAATATTTACGAATGTAACAACCTTAGCTTAAAGTATAAAAGATCTGATTGTAACACTTTCTAATTAGGATATACTCGATAACATCGGGGAAAAAAAATAAGCAATGTAAAAAAAAACACCCCGACTGAGATTTGTACTCCTTTATTTCTTACATCCACTATACGTGTTTTGAGCCGATGTCATATTCTATGACATTCCGGGATAGAAGACGAATCGAATGACACCTCACTGGTCAAAATCGGTTTAGTCGTTTAGGCTCTAAGTCGTTACAATGGGATTAAACAAAAACAAACATACGCGTGGAAAACTTTATCCTATATCAGTCGAATGAAAATAGATAGATTATGTGGTAGAAACTAAGGATTCATAAAAAAATTATTTTTCCAGGTGCGGTATCAGTTATCTCAACGGCGAAGTGATTTATTCGATATTCCAAATATTTGACACTTTCAAATTATTACTATTGGCCCTGATGGTGATGCTGGAATGCCTATTCTTCTACCTGGTGCAGTGGTGCATAGTTGACTTCGTGTGGAATCCACAAAGCAATAAGAAGTCGATAATAGAATGTATTGGAAAGAAACTAAAAGCTATGTGAATATGCACAATGATTTTAGAGCATACCAGAAGGCTGAACGGGACAGAATTAATGAATATCGTCCTTTTTCGTAATGGAAGTTAAGGGATTAATTAATTGATAAATAATTAATTCGCTTTAGTTTCTATCAACAACATATAACAAGGTCTTTAGATTGCAGGGAGAACTTGATATTAGTTTTGAGGATATCAACATTCAAAATTATCATTAGGCTTAGACTAAACAGTAGGTTCGGATAGGACAGGGTTGATGGACAGGACAGGACATTGTGGTAAATTTCGGGTCGAATTTTGTTAAATAAATAAATTTAATGTGTTAATTTTATTGATTAAAACCAACACATACAAAATAGCTTAATTTTCATATTTATTGCACGTATTAATTTTAATCTTGACAGGATTGCAATTTGTAATCGATGAGGACGTATTTAATCGGACGTTTGTTGCATTCTCGAATACACTAATTTTAAGCCATTTAACCTTGGTAAGTCATTGTATTTACTTATATATTAAATATACATAGTTCAGATATTACTCGTGCGCAGAAGCTTCGCCGATGGCCTCATGATACAAGCGCCTTTTAGATATGCATAGCAATTCTTTTTTAAGTACTATTTGCACATACAGAAATATTAGATAGTTGTGAGGGCTGTCGAAGTTTGCAGAGGTAAAATATACGTAAGGCATCGATATATTCAGTCTTTAGGTTAGTCATTTAAAGGCAAAACTGAGCTTCAAAGATGATCTTTTGATCGCAGGTTGGCATTACCTCTTCCGAACGAAGGCACAAGCGATAGCTTCTCTAAGTCTCTATATCTAGAATTTATGATTTGATGATATTATTGTATGTTAAACTGAAATAAAAAATATCCTCATTTTTAAATTCATATATTTTCTATTTGTTTTATCACCATTACATTGTACACGCAATCTAACGGTGTTAACTAATTACCTATATTTACTTAGAAACTAGTATAAAATCTGTCTATTTTAAAAAATATCAAGTTTGAGCGATTAAATTATAAATTACACAAATATGTGCGTACAATTCCATCCGAAATATAAAGAATGGTTACAATAAATCTCGCGATTACAAGATTATTTTTATACAATTATAAAAATACATTTTTTATTTATAAAAATGTTGTAATTCATATCCATAATACTATAACTAAATTTTTTTCACCATAAAATATTAATGACACTGAAATAAGCTTTTAAAATCAATTTCTTATTATAAGAGTATTTGTACTAAAATTTTCTGATGAACTTTTCAATAGTTTACTTTCTACTCGCCCCAGAATTAACTATTTACTAAACTAGCTTATATGTAACAAATGTAAGTCCTGTCTTAGGCAAGAATTTATCACTAATCGATAATTACGACGCCTTTTCAACTATCACAGTATTTGGACCCTTATACGTACAAGTTTTGGTTGAAACTTAAATAAACAAAACTTTTATTACGTATCTAAGTAATTTATGCCAGATATATACGAAATGTTAGTGTTGCAATTTAAAAAAAAAATATCAAAATCATACTTTGTAGGTTAGATTAATGTCAAAAAGAAATCACATATAATTTTGTTTTTTAGTACAATTCTTTGGTTTTGGGTTTGTTACTAACTGTACAATGATACGGCTAACGTACTCAGAGACGTTAATTAGTACCTAAATTGATCACTTAACTTAAATAAACTATAGCAAGACTATCTGACTGCATTCAGTTTCCATTTCAACAGCAAGAAAGCGGCAGTTCTCAACACGAAGACGAATACCGTGAGAGCTAGCACGTCCCACCAAAACATGTCGGGCGACATCGCTACTTCCTTTAAAAATGTCCTAGGGTATCTGTAACATTTAAAATAACAGTCCATCTTTAAAATGCTATAAACCACATATTATAAAAACTGTTTTATAAGGTTTTTTCCTAATGTTTTTTTCAATATTAATTGCACGATTGTTAAGAAATTTTTAGAAAATAAAAATGTTAAGAAATTCATATCTACAGCATCATAAATTATCTTGATAAATGGTCTTTAATTCCTTTACTTTTTTTGCCACAAAAACAATTGGCAACGTTTGCCTAAGCGGTATATTTTTTTAAACCAACTTTGTCAAAAATAATGCTTCCTATGAGAGTACCCTAACGATGAAAGATCACGTATAAAAGTTGAATATATATTCTTACCTATAATGGCAGTATTTGGCCTGGTTACAATCAAGTGTCGGTCTCTCAAGGCCGTAGATTGCTCCGATCAGTCCCTCCAGCCCGTACCGTAAATAGGAAACGTAGGAGCCCCAGTATAGATACGGGGGCAAGTCTCGCAACGTCACGCCGAAGCCCGCGAACATCATCATAGGCACAGAGAGAGCAGGTCCCAGGAAAGTGCCGTTCTAGAATAAAACGTACACCAATAAATAAAATGACATCATATTAGCTATAGTGGGAACAGAATGATTGACTAGAATTGTATGATTCTATTAATGATTGAGGAAAACGTCTAAGCATCCCGATTTTAAAGGTGTGTTCTTTCATCCTTATCGCTGTTAAAATAGCTTATAAGGCGTTTAGTTACTTATTTTTTCCCGATTTAAGATCTACAACATAATCTGATGCGGATTTATGCACATTAAAATACATTACATTTCTATTACATGTTTGAATACTCACAACAACATTGAATACGGCACCAATCATCAGTCCGAAGCTCTGCGCGACGAGCACCGTGTACAGTGAGATCGCGAAGAACATGAGGAAACGCACCACGTCCAGCGGCTGCGCCGACATCGTGTACACTATGATGCTGAACACCAGGCACGAAACGATCTGGATACATAAAGACTCTTAAAGTGATGCGACACATTTCTGCAATTTGTAAAGATCAGATTACATTGACTTAGTCTTTGATTCTGAATTGGCTGCACAGAAAGTTTTACAAAGTGAAGGATAATCAAAGCATAACTTACAGATATCGGCAGGTCCACAAGCGTTATAGATATGTAGTAGGAGCCCAGCGAATACCATCGATTGAAGTGTTCTTTTATTAAAATCGACATCTCTGATGGAACTGAAAGACAACATTTAAAGTTTTAAAAAAAAAAAAGTTTTTTCAATTGATTATTTTTAAATTTAATACTGGCTGTATTCACTGACACTAGCATCAGATAGTGGTCATCGTTAACGATCTCCCAAAACAAAAATAATAAAGATAAGCCTATAAATTTTCACTTATTTGTATTTTGTGATAATAACTTACATGTGAGTATGGTGAGCATCATAGGAGACATCATGTGGTGCATCAGTATAGCAAACAGCAGGTTGTAGTTCTCTATCACACGGGAGCCCTCATTGCCCGCCTTGATGAACAGGCTGCCGAGCATGATGCCCACCACAACGTTTACCACAAGCCTCAAGTGCGTCATGGTCTGGAAAAGAAATTATTACTTTAGTAGTTACTGTCTTGAATAGGCAAATTGTCACTCTTAGCTTAACAACAGAAAGGATGTAGATTAAAAATGACGTTTCTATATCCATATATGATAGGAAAATATCATTTCGTCTAAAGTGCTGATTAAATCTTATTAAATACATGAAACTATCTGTGCGATTTATTGAGATGTTTGATACTCACAGAATCACGTTTAGCTTTCATAAATCCTCTTTTAATTAGCACCGAGGTCTGGTTGGACTGTGATGTCTCTTCTCCCGCGGGTCCCGAATCTTGTTCCTTGAGGACGCTAAGTGGGTACTGTTTGCGGAGCGCCTCCATGCTAGGAATGCCCTCTGGTTCATCGAACCAGCTCAGGTCTCTCCCGTTTTCCGCTTTGTTCGTTAAGTATTCAATCTTATCCTCACCGTATTCACCGCACGCTAATTCTATTACTGGAAAAAGAGAATTATAAAAATTAGTCACTTGAAGTCAGTCGACCCAGCTTGGTTGAATAAACCTTATTCACTCCTAACTTGGGTGACTCTTGAATTATCTAAAATCTGTGTTGAAATTTAAGCAAACATAAAATATTCACTACTAAATAATAATTTATTTGTTAGTTTCAATGTTATTTAACCACAGTTGAAAACGTCTCGACCTGCGAATTGTCTACAAATCAAAACAACACAGGTCAATGGTTCATTGACGTCAGTAATATATTATCGTCTATTCACCATTAATCTACTACTATTGATTCGATAACCTGGATTTAGACGTTACATTGAACATCGACTTTAACACATCATATTTAACCCATAAAATGAAACCAAAAAACTTGAACTACTCAAAAGATCGGATAAATAGTTCAAAGACTCTTGCTCAATGCATTTTGTGTACTTACTGTAATCAGCAGGATTATGATACATGGGGCAAGGTATGCCGGCTTGCTGAAGATACGGCACTAGGTTTGCGGTGGTACCCTGGTAGAGGCAGCTGCCCGCTGCCAGCACGTACACGTGGTCGAAGAGCGCGAACAGCGATGCCGACGGCTGATGCACCGTGCATACTATTGTTCGCCCCTGATGTGCCAAGCTACGGCATAGTTCCACTACGTTGGAGCACGAGGAACTGTCCAGACCTCTGTAATGTATATTACCCAAAATTAAGTAGACATAATCATACTATTACACGTTATACTTTAAGAATTAGAATCTGAATTAGAGCATGCAGTAATGATTGCTTCATATTTTCGTCCCTTTTCCTTATCGATAGCATACTAACGTAGTGGGTTCATCCAGGAACATGATGAGAGGGTTGTTGATGAGCTCTAGTGCAATAGAGAGCCGCTTTCTCTGGCCGCCGGACAGCTGCGCGGCGCTAGTGTTCATGTGCTCGTACAAGCCGAGGTTAGTTAGAATGTCTTCGATCTAGAAAGAGAAAACAGTGATAGTTTAGTCAAATGAAAAGCCAAGTTTTATGAAAATCTCCTCTAAAAAGTCAGGCAACAATCCTGAAAGGTAAACAATGATAGACAGTCCCCGATTTTCAAGAGTCGGTAATTCCAACTTACCACTTCCCCTTTCTCGTATTTGTCTAGTTTGGTGGGCAGCTTGAGGTCAGCGGCAAGCATCATGTTTTCGCCCACAGTGAGCAGACCCTGCAGCCGGTCGTCCTGCTGGATGTAGCACGACATGCGCTTAAACCTCTCTGGAAAAGATGTCATATTTGTAAATAAAATAGTGGAATAATAAGTCGTTTTTATTAAAGGAATCTTTATACAATATTCATGTCTATTTTGTTTTATTTTATTTGCGATTTACCTATGACTTCGGTTCTAACGCTTCTTTTTAATTAAATTACGTCTCCTCCACTGTTTTTTAAGTAAGATTAAATTTACTTCACTTTTACGAGGGGTATCCAAGGATCAGGACAAATAGAAATACACCCTCTTTACTTTCTGGGTTGCAACAGGGCTGCATTTTTATATTATTTTAGTTGTACTCACTAAGGTCACGTCCCCTTCCATTAATGAACACTGCCCCGCCAACCCCACTGATACGGTATCCGGAGAGTACATCGAGCAATGTAGACTTGCCAGCACCGGAGGGGCCCATGATGGCTATCAGCTGCCTGGGACGTAGTCGACCGTGAACTCCATGGAGGATCTGCTTCTGACCTGGGGAATTACATTGATTATAAAACATTTTACAGACATTATAACAACAAAACAACGTCGACTATGTCAAGTCTATTACCTAGCTACTATCTATATCTATACTTATTATAATAAAGCGTAAATACACACTTTGTTGCCTAAGATCTCAGCAATTACAGCATATTTTTGACTAATTCTTTTTTTAATAAAAAGCCCTACACTTATGTCATGCTTTAGGCTATATATTTTCACGCCATTAAACTTAGGGGGTAAATATTTTGGATAAAAACCTTAATGTGGGAAAGAGACCATAAGTTGCTGCCAACATCAAGAGAGAAAGATTGCTAAGGTTTGTCATGTTATTTTGACATTTGCAATTGAGGATTTGACAAATGTAAAGAATAAAATAATGTTTTCATAATTTCTCGCGGATGAATCCGCACGCGAACAGCTAGTCTTCGGTAAAATTTTCAACTTAGTGTAATCCTACGTAGTTAAAATCAAATTAAATACCATTCATAGGTGTTTTAAGCTATACATTTAAACTTGGGATATGATAGTTTTGTGATTGCACCATATGTAAAAACACGCTGTAAGTATAAATTGGATGTGTTTTTGTTTATTTGCATGTAATTGTATGCTATCTTTTCCGCGGTTCATCCCGACCCCAGCATGCGATAACCCTTGTGTGCGTCACAGCGGCAGTATCGCAGCCCTTCACACTTTATATTTAATTTAATCGAAAACAACTAATGTGAACTACATTAAGGTGATAAAAGTATACTATATGTTACGAAATAAATAGTTATTCCTTTTGGGTATAAACATCCCCGTGTCACTTTGTTTCTATGTTTCTATGTTTGGCTCCTGCAGCACAGGGGAACCTAGTGCAGGAGCCAAGGCTCTCATGAAATGTATGTATTTTTAAAGAGAAATAATAAAGGATTTATTTATTTATTTATTTATTTATGTTCAAATTAGTGAACAGCTAAGGGAAATTTGAAGGAAAGTGACTAAGAATTTTCGGATTTGTAGTTTTGTATGTATTGAAATATCTCAAAAACTACTGGGCCGATTTAGGTACGTTATCGCTGAGTAACATAAGCTATGTTTTTTTATTATTTATTTAATTTCACGCGGGCGAAGTCGCGAGCTACAACTAGTCAAATATAAAAAAATAAAGTGATAATGGAAATCATTGATTAGTAGAAACTTCAACAATATTTTATGATGTTTTATGAAATATATGGATTAAATAAACGTATTAAAAAGCTGTGAACTCATTTGTTACCTTAGTAACATTGAATATAAATGTACCACGATATAGTTACGTGTAAGTCTATTGCGTAACGTTTATAGATTCCATTAAAATGTAATCATTATATGCTGGTTGATTTAGATATAAAATTTTCCATTCACAATACCGATCATATCTTTCACTGAACCGGTTTCTATAATAAAAACATCTAATAGTCATAAGTTAGACTGTTATTGAATTCATTTTTTTAGTTCGGATACAAAAACTGATGTTTGTATCAAATACATACAGTCGGGGAGACTTGCGGTGTTTCAAAAAGATACAATCGTTTGAACATTTTGAAACGAGACACGGAACAAAAACCAATACAACGCACAACGGCGGATCCAGGGGGGGGGGGTCATGGGGGTCATCCCCCCCCAGCTGGTTGGTCAAGCGCTTGACTTGACCACTATTATGTGACACCCTGACGCCAAAGCTGGATCCGCCCTTGACGATGCAGCTTATAATCTGTACGAAAAAAAGTCGGTTAATAGTTAATAGTACACGGCTAGTTTATTTTTATTATTATCCCTTTGCCCCACTCGCTAATTAGTTATTTATAGGAAGAGACGGAGTTTGTCTCGTTGCAATGAACAAGGCAATTCTTCCTGAAGTGGAACAGTGCAGATTTCCGCGACTGTACATTACGCATTTAAAACCCAGTAGCCAAATGATTGAGTGTAGTGCCGAATTACCGGTCGTGAGTTCGAATCTCGGAATTCACTTATTATTACCAGACCATATGAGCTTATTTGGATAAACCTTTAAATAAACTATCGCCCAATTGTTGTGCGATTGTCGATTGTTACGCAGCCAATTCAACTGTTTAGTTGCACAACACAGTTTTACAGTGGTAGAGCCCGCTTTAACATCTTCGCATACATGGGTCGGCTCACCCGGTGCAATACCACGACCACACAGAAGACAGGCGTGAAGTGGGGGCAATTCCGCGTTTCGTCTGATGATTGTGGTGCCGGAGGCCTAATTTTAGTCCCTTTCCCTTTCCACCCTTTTACTTACAAGAAAATGATGGGAAGGGAACGTGGATTTATCGGTGGAGTAGACGCATAAGAAGGGGAAACATCCTCTTTATGTGCGTCTCCGCCTCCGTCGATTAAGGGTAGGCAACGCATCCGCTATTGCGAATGTCTATGGGCAGCGGTCGCTTCGCCATTTTGGTGGATTCAGGTGGCCGCTTGCCTTTTGCCATCTTATGATATAAAAACAACTAAAAACGGAGTAGTGTGCGCACCTCCCTTTTTTTTAACGTTTTTAAGCTAGCGCTTGAACATGATCCCACCTGAAGAAATGATGCAGTCGAAAGATGGTACTCACTAGCTTAATAAGTAGCTGTTTACTCTATATAAGATCATAGGTATCAAAGACCGACTAAACAGTTGTGCGATAGATTAGTCAATAGTGTGTACGTTCTTATAATACAATTTACCATTTCATTGTTTTTAATTATGTTCTGTAGATGATTAATTGACATTGACTTCTAGCTATGTCAACAACAGATTACAAAGTCCAAAGGATGATACAATATTAGTTATAATCAAAGTTCAGTTAATACGTGGGTGTTTGTTACACACGGATAGAGATACTAACGTATTATTAAATTGTTATTAATTTACAATACATAGATAAGAAAAAACTTCATGGATGCATATTTGTGTTGAAAATGAAAAATAAATTATATAAAGACCTAATTGTTACATTAACTTAACTTATAAATGTTCAAATATTGAAGTTATTACAAGTACAACGCCTAAGTTACCTTGACACGGTCAATATTCTCGGTCTAATAAACATTATTGGATGTTTTAAGAGCATGGTCAATTTAAACTAGTACGGTACCGTAGATGCCACGGCCCGGTTGGGCGAAGGAGAACACCGCGGATTTTGGATGTAACGGTCAAATCACGTGGTCGAATCGACTATATTATTCTCAACAAACCTATCTTAGCCCTAGTGCGATTTTTTATTTCTCGTCGGAATCCGAAAAAGATTTTGAATATGTAAGAGGTCGCAGTTTACTATTCTTCTTTTCAGTTAGTTCAATTTTAGTAGATGCGACTGGTCGTAGTTATCAAGTGGGTGCCGTTGCATGCAAAGGGATGTCCACTGCCGCTATGACCTGGTCTGTCCACCTAATGCAGGACCTGCCTTGTGTAAAAGGTATATGACTACCTTCCACATTTTCTTGCACCAATCTATGGATAATCATCATTGCATTATCTATTAGTCGGGTATAATTAAAAATATTAATCCTCCATCCTAACCTTTAACGTATAGCTTTGCTTTTATAAATAAAACATTGATTGTCTATTGTACTGGATGTCGCAATATTACACATAGTTCGTTCTTATCAATTAGTTAGGTTTTGTAATGTAGGACGATGACCAATTTAAAGATTACAAAACATGAGTTTAATTTTTATTTCTAGTAAATTTTACTTACAGCAATTTGGTAAAGCCTAACTATAACATTACTATCTTTGAGAAATAACTCATCATCTTTCTCCTCATCCTACTTTCGTAGGGTCTGCGCAACAGGTTTTTGTCCTCCTCATAACTCTATCATACGTCATCTCAGTCATCACTCCCTTTTTGATCATGTCACCTTTTACGCAATCCATCCATCTCTTTCTAGGTCTGCCTCTTTGAGAAATAACTTATTTTTAAATAACTACAAATAATAACTTTTAACACGTGAGTTTAAAATCAGCTGTTTATGTCACAGATCATAATGGAACATTAAATAAGGATTCCGTCTAGACGAATTACAAAAGGGCGGTTTACACGTTTTGTCGGTGGCATACAATACACGTAAAAAGATTCGTTCGAGCAAGATCAGGTAGACTTATTTTCTATGAGCAATATAAATGTACGATGTGTACGGTATAAAAATAAACGTCATGTTTAAAACATGTTCCGCATAGTTTATTAAAACATAACGCACAATGGAGTTTGTTCGGATCTTCTCATGAATAAAACATCATCCCGGAACAACTGCCTGCGAAGATGTAATTCAAGTACATGCTGTTACAAATTGCATAGGTATATAAACAAACAAAGATCAACATTTGTCCTTTATTTATGGGCTGTATTTAATCTTTGATAGAATTTTTTATTTCAAACAATATAAGTAATATTTAAAAAAAGTGTATCTTTTTAAGGAAAATATGTAACTACTTCCCTTTATTATCAATGTCTTGATATTTTATTGACTAAAAAAGTAATTGTCGACTAAATTTACAGCGTTATTTGTTAAATAAATAGCTTTAGTTAGAAGTAAAGTCATTATTCTTAAGTATTAAAGCGTCTTATTGATATATTTTTAATCTTAAATTTTGATAATTTTATACTAAACAATAATAATGACCCGATAACTTTCCCTATCAGCAGCAGGAAGCGAATTGGTTATACATTTTCACTGTTTTGTTGATTTCGATGGCCCACAAAGCTCGGCCTATATGTGCTATCAGCTGGTATGACGTCATCGTTCACTGACACCGCGATAGTATTCGCGGGCTATTCGTTCGCGCACGTGCGCTCTTTGTTTTGACATCTATAAGGACAATCAACTCTACATTTCCCGCGCAAAATAATGTCAAATCTAAATGCTTTAGAGCCGCGTACCTTTGGCTAAACTAGCCCACATCTGCGATTGTCGGTTGTTTCGCAGCCAATTCAACTGATTAGTTGCACAACTAAAAATCGAGTAGTGTGCGCATCTCCATATAAACTCATAGGAATCAAAGTGAAACTAAACAGTTGTGCGATTGTTTAGTTTCAGGTGTACCCACGCTCTTAATGTTCACAGTTATTAACTGATATATAAAAAAAAGCACTAAAAAACAAATATAACCCGTAACATTAACACATAATTAGCGGAAATACTTTTTTCTAACGCCATTACGCGCTTCATGTAATTATCGTCAATTAAATAAATACTATAGATAAGTTGTTAATTAAGTCTTAAACAAAGGAAATAATTAGTTATGTGTAGTTAACGATATAACAAATATCTTCTGATAAGTAAGAAATCATGTTTACAAGTCGATAAATCATAATTCGCAAGCGAAAATGACCATCTAAATGTTTGTTTAGTACTCAACGCATATCTTTCAGTTTTGAGTGCTTGACATGTTTTCGTTATTAATGATACTCGTATAAAAACCTAACAACAAGGCAAATTAAATATTTAAACACCGTTTATAATAGCAGTGAGAAAAAAAAGTTTTGGCAACAATAACTTTATTCGATTCTCGTTAAGGAATAAAATAAAATAATATAATTTAACCAGAATAATATATCGTTTTTTACTCATCTTTGGCTTTATAACTTGTAATATATTATTAGTAGCCATAGACATAAATAATTGTGCTCTAAAAAGTGTATGCAATTATAAATGCGTTTATATTACAATTATTAGCATAACCTAGTTATTATACTAACTTAACAAGTACATAAACAAGTGAATTAAAGTTTACGATAATATGTATGTAACTATTCATTCAGGTTTCCTATTTAGATTTTTTACATACCATGTATATGAAGGTTATAAATAATAAATCATTAAGGGCTTTTTTTATATCATAAGGTGGCAAACGAGCGCTCGGCCACCTAAATCCACCAAATTGACGAAGCGACCGCGGCCCATAGACATTCGCAAAAGCGAATGCGTTGCCCACCCTTAAGCGACGGAGGAGACCCACATAAGAGGATGTTTCCTCTTCCAATGCGTCTTCTCCAGCTTCAAATCCACGTTCCCTTCCCATCCTTTTCTTATGAGAAAAAGGGAGGGAAGGAAAAGGGACTAAAGTGGGCCTCCGGCACCACACTCATCAGACGAAACGCGGAATTGCTTCCACTTCACGCCTGTCTTCTGTGTGGTCGTGGTATTTCATCAGGCGTGCCGACCCATTCGTGCGAAGATGTTACGATGGCCTGTCCCACCACTGGCTGATAGAGGCTCAGATAGCTTAAATATGACGTCACTGTTAGATAAGGGAACAAAATCCGATATATCCATAACATATTTTTCACGTTCGATTGCTATCAGACAATTTACAATTTGCTAAGACTGACACTTAGTAACAGTCGTTTGTGTGATTCAATTTGTAAGTAATAAATACATAATAGTGTTTGTATAAGTATCATTAATAATAGTACTCAGTATGTTGCTGATAAATATACAAAGGTCAACTCTCAAAGTTAACATCTATTAATATAGTCATATCATTAGTTATTAAATTGGTACGTAAAGAGAAAACTTTGTATCTATTTTTGACCGACTTCCCAAAAGAAGGAGGTACTCAATTCGTCTGTATGTTTTTAAGGTAATATTGCGAACGAAGGAAAACAAAGTTAATGAAGTTGTTAACAACTTCCCTTGTCCCTTGTGTCCCTTGTAAAAATAAGTTTATGTCCTTAAGGGCATAAAATTAAAAATAAGTTTATGTCCTTAAGGGCATAAACTTATTTTTAATAAAAAAATGTGATTATGAATTTTATTCAAACAAGGACGTATATCAGGTGAGACATTTCAGGTGAGTGAATTAAAATGACAAGACGAATATAACATACTAGCTGTTGCTTGCGACTTCGTCCACGTCAACTTTAGAAATATGGTCTATGTTATCCAGCGATAACGTAGCTTTTTAGTAGTGAAAGAAGTTTTGAAATCGGCCCAGTCATTGTTTAGTTATATCCATACATACAAACACAAAAATCTTTTCGTTTCATATTAGTATAGATGACATTACGACATTCAAAACTATATTACGATGTGCAATAGTAATGAATGTAAAATAATCTTTATCTATACTCTATACTTCTATAATAAAGCGTAAACAAACACTTCTTTGTTGCCTAAGATGTCAGCAATTACAGCATATTTTTGAATAATTCTTTTTTTAATAAAAAAATGTGATTATGAATTTTATTCAAACAAGGACGTATATCAGGTGAGACATTTCAGGTGAGTGAATTAAAATGACAAGACGAATATAACATACTAGCTGTTGCTTGCGACTTCGTCCACGTCAACTTTAGAAATATGGTCTATGTTATCCAGCGATAACGTAGCTTTTTAGTAGTGAAAGAAGTTTTGAAATCGGCCCAGTCATTGTTTAGTTATATCCATACATACAAACACAAAAATCTTTTCGTTTCATATTAGTATAGATGACATTACGACATTCAAAACTATATTACGATGTGCAATAGTAATGAATGTAAAATAATCTTTATCTATACTCTATACTTCTATAATAAAAAAAAAAAAAGTTTTTATAATTTCACGCGGATGAATCCGCACGCGAACAGCTAGTATTAGTATAGAATAATCCTACACTAATTATCGGTTGGTTTTACACCGTTATCTAAGATACATCACACATAAGTAAATTACGATAAACGTTTGTTGATATAATTTATTAGTTTGCTATTCTAATTACAAATGGAGGTCACGTCCGGGATCTCGCTGATTGAACGGACTGACACATTCACAAACATGTTCGCCTATAGCGCCTAGAGTTACCATCCCCTGATTATCTCACTTCTTACTAATATTATAAATGCGAAACTTTAGATGGATGGAAGGATGTTTGTTAGAGTTTGTAGCTTAAACTGCTAAACGGATCTCGAAGAAATTTAAATTAGACGTAGAGACGTCTTGAAAGAACACATAGGCTTGCTTTTGTTTTTTTTTTAAAATTTCAGGCGAACCGAGTGGAGGGCGAAAGCTGGTTATTAATAAAAAAATGTGATTATGAATTTTATTCAAACAAGGACGTATATCAGGTGAGACATTTCAGGTGAGTGAATTAAAATGACAAGACGAATATAACATACTAGCTGTTGCTTGCGACTTCGTCCACGTCAACTTTAGAAATATGGTCTATGTTATCCAGCGATAACGTAGCTTTTTAGTAGTGAAAGAAGTTTTGAAATCGGCCCAGTCATTGTTTAGTTATATCCATACATACAAACACAAAAATCTTTTCGTTTCATATTAGTATAGAATAATCCTACACTAATTATCGGTTGGTTTTACACCGTTATCTAAGATACATCACACATAAGTAAATTACGATAAACGTTTGTTGATATAATTTATTAGTTTGCTATTCTAATTACAAATGGAGGTCACGTCCGGGATCTCGCTGATTGAACGGACTGACACATTCACAAACATGTTCGCCTATAGCGCCTAGAGTTACCATCCCCTGATTATCTCACTTCTTACTAATATTATAAATGCGAAACTTTAGATGGATGGAAGGATGTTTGTTGATATAATTTATTAGTTTGCTATTCTAATTACAAATGGAGGTCACGTCCGGGATCTCGCTGATTGAACGGACTGACACATTCACAAACATGTTCGCCTATAGCGCCTAGAGTTACCATCCCCTGATTATCTCACTTCTTACTAATATTATAAATGCGAAACTTTAGATGGATGGAAGGATGTTTGTTAGAGTTTGTAGCTTAAACTGCTGAACGGATCTCGAAGACATTTGAATTAGACGTAGAGACGTCTTGAAAGAACACATAGGCTTGCTTTTGTTTTTTTTTTTAATTTCAGGCGAACCGAGTGGAGGGCGAAAGCTGGTTATTAATAAAAAAATCAAAGCACTAGATTACGAGTGGTGTTTTTCATTATTTTTTAGTAAATGGCGTTATTGTAAATTTTTGTTTTAGTGAGGATTATCTCAAAAATAAGACAACGCTCCGATAACTTTAACCGATCTTCGAATCAAGAAACACAACCAGTGAATTACACACAATATACCTTTTTATCTTAACACAATAAATAAATAAACCAGTTATCTTTGATAAATGTAATTGGATAATTTTAAAATACACAACTTCCTTGTTAGAAAGGAATATTCCGCACCTGATCCATGGTCACCCTACACACTTTTGTTATACATATTGCAATCACGACTATACCGATTAAACATAACAACGATAAGTAATAACTCACTTCCTACATCGTATAATAGGAATTAGATAGATTGAAATTCAAAAAAACAGCCCCGTAGGCAAAGTAACTTTCAATAAGCGATATCGCTTGAAGAATCGACAGAATATATCAAGACGTATAGGAATGAATACGTGACAAGCAAGTGACTTATCGAATGTTGTCAGTTCCATACATTTTTGACTTTTCGATCAGCGATAGCGATAATCGAATGTTTGTCTAAGTTGCAAAAATGTAAACCAAAAAATTTCTGTCATTCCAGTCAAGAATGATTGTTTCTTCAAAGTGCATTTACATTAAAGGGAGCGAATGCAAGATGTCTCAGCGATGTCGAAACTGGTTTGAAGAGTTCCCTTACATTGACGTACGTATTCACATAATACCAACCAGTTAGTGAGTCATACAAAACTGCTTTGTGCTTGTACGAAAATAATTAAGGGTCTGTCTGAACAACAAAATGAAATGCGAATGTTTGAAATGTCTCACATTGTAAAGATCAAGAAAGAAGGATACCATCTCCTTGGTAGTATTCCATTCCACTGACGTGAGGTTGGCGTACAGGGTTGTGTACCTCATTGTTATGGCTTAATTTTTACGGCTGTCGCCAACCCTACTTGGGAGAGTATTTAACTAAGACAGAAAATCTTAGCTTCAATCCGTATGATCTCTATTATTGTGTAGAAGAGGAAGAAAGAATGACAGTTAACGTGATGAAATTATCTTTAAAGATATAGTATAATGTAACAGCACATGCTAGAAGAACCAGCTTGCATCGAGGTTAATGCCACGCACTGAGGACAGTCTGGTTTTTCCTCCGTTCAATTGCTGAGAAACTGGTAACATTATTACGTTAATCTTCAAGTATGAAATAGTTTACATAGAATTAAAAGACATCGACCTTGTAGTCAACTAGACACAGTTTTTGATATTAATTTTTTACTAGCATATTTTAAAAGAAATAAAAAATGATGTTGTTCAAATCACAAGGCATTTAAACTACATAATTTTTTCCCTACTTAGTTACTACGTCATGTTTGTTTTTCTCTTATTATTTCTGATTGTGTTGTGTTGCTAAGGATTAAATGTCATTTTTTTTTATATATACCCATTTATCAAAATCTCTATTTTATTGACTTATAATAAGCAAATATATTTGTCATAAGGGGGTCAGGCGGGTTGTCCTTCTAAGAGAATCGAAAAATGTAAAAACCTTAAAAAAACAACTTCGAATAAGACTGCCTCTCCTAGACCTAGCCTAGACCATCTGTTGGTGACGTCCATGTTTGTTACTTAGGTCATAAATTAGTCTTAAAATTAAACTTTTGATTTCATTCAATAACCAACAAAGGCTTACTTTTCTTAGTTGTGAGGTTTTTAACAGGAAGTATATAAAAAATGGTATTGTATTGCTCAGTACATGATTCACTTTAAACTGACTAATATTGTACCACTATCTTTTGTCTTTACGATAATTATAAACATCTCTGTAAACGTAGAATTCCATTGTGATATGTCACTTACTACATATCTCTATTTTGTCGAAGGAAATGAAAGGGAGAACAATACGTATGAATGCAAATGCCACTGCCATAAAGTTCTGAGGTAACCATATATCCTCTTTCACTGAGTATTATGTTCGTGACTGGCCTCGTGTTTTCACACGTGTGTGAATGTTTTGAAACTATATTACAGAGATCGCATACTTTTGACTGAACTATCGTACAATTGTTGTACTATTGTCGATTGTTTCGCAGACAATTCAACTGTTTAGTTGCACAATTAAAAATCGAGTAGTGTACGCACCTCCATATCCAGGAATCAAAGCGCGACTAAACAGTTGTGCGATAGTTTAGTCAAAGTTGTACGCGTACTTAGTCTTCGTTTATATATGTACGTTATCTAAGACATGTTTATTATAAAAGCGGTCATAGTAATCATATAAGGCAAGATTAATGGTGTACAAGATCACCTTGCATGTACTAGTTTGTTAGAGTCTGTACCGAAACAGGAGTATATTGCTATCTCTGGTTATAACATGGGAATGTAAGAGACAGAAACAGTTTCTATATGGTTTAGGTGATATCAACCCATGATTATAATTTAACCTTTCAGAAGTAAATTCAATTAATATAAAGATAAATAATTTGATAGTTTGTTCAGATATGACGGCTGATAGAGATGTATGGAAGAGCAGCACATACTGTGCCGACCCTCCATAAGGGATAAGGGCAAGTTGATGATGAGTTTGTTCTAGATATTTGTTAACAATTTTATTTAATTTCAACCTTTAACTGGTTATGGGTGAAAAGCTTTGTTTCTCTAAGAATTTACATAACTATTGGAAATAAAAAAATTGAAAAGGCGAAATGATTACTTACTGTACAAATGTAACCTAAATACGATGTCCGTTGGCGCCACTACGTAAGCGTCTTTGATATATCAAATTTCAGTATAAGAATGAGCTCAGTGGAAATGCAAACTAAAACTTTAGCAATTTAAAATGTGTTCCAACATAAAACCTGACCTCGTAATTTTTGCTGTGTTAGGAAAAAATAATCTGTTTTGCAAATTGGTAGCGATTATAATCTTAAAATCTCTTAGCTGCTTTTAAATTATAGGATTCAAGTATATAATTTGACTTAAAAGTAATTTATCAAATGATAAAATTGGTTGCTAGCAGTAAGTAATAACATCGCTGGAAATTAAAGGCTCCAAGGCATGCAAAGCCTTACTACCACACTCAGAGACCCGATAGTTATCTTAGTGAAGATTTAGTATAAGTAATCTACACTAAAAGACTGCCGAAGTGACCATTAAAGAAATAGTTAAGTAGTTTTTTTTATAACATAAGGTGGCAAACGAGCAAGCGGCCACCTGAATCCACCGAAATGGAAAGCGACCGCTGCCCATAAACATCCGCAATTGCAGATGCGTTGCCTACCCTTAATTGACGGAGGAGGAGATGCAAATAAAGAGGACATTTCCCCTTCCTATGCGTCTCCTCTACCGTCAAATCCACTTTCCTTCCCATCCTTACCTCTTAAGAGGCCTAATTTTAGTCCCTTTCTCTTTCCACTCTTGGAAAGAGAAAGGGACTAAAATTAGGCCTCCGGCACCACACTCATCAGACGAAACGCGGAAATGCTTCCACTTCACGCTTGTTTTCTGTGTGGTCGTATTATTACACCGGGCGAGCCGACCCATTCGAGCGAAGATGTTAAAGCGGGCTCTACCACTGTTAAAGTTAGTATTTTAATGAAAAAAAAATCTAGTGTAGCATATTATCGTAGCAAATGAGGTTAACTGTATAGCTATTTGCTAATTTTTTTATCGGGAAACCTTGGAACGTCAATGATGGTCCCGGATGTTGAATGGTTATCTTTAATTTTTAAGTAGAACACTGTGTAGCGCCCTTCAAAGTTTAAAAGGAGTCACACATATGTAACACTGAATAGTGTTATGCTTGTCGAGATGTACTGTTAAGAAGAAAATTTACACCGCGCTAAAGAATTGGCGCAACACTAGATTATTGGTATAAACGTCACATCTCTAACTGACAGCTGTCAATGTCATCAGAAGGATTGATATTCGCGCGCATTCCTGGCGGGACCGCCAGTTCAGTGTTAAAATTATCGCTAGTTACAATTACATTAATTGTTTAAAAGTACCAACTGAACATGTATTATGGAATTAATAATAAAAGCGAGACTTCAATCATCATATCATTATCATGATAAGTTAATTATAATAATCTATACTTAATATTATAATAAGGAAAGATTTGTATTTTCGTATGTATTGAAATAGCTCAAAAACTACAGGGCCAATATCAAAAATTCCTACACCATTAAAAAGCTACGTCATCACTGAGTAATATAGGCTAAAATTTTGTTATTATTTTTAATTCCACGCGGACGAAGTCGCGAGCAACAACTAGTTACTATTAATTTTAAAGCCAAATAATTGTTTATGTGCAAATTAATAATGTCCATCGGTTATTTCATCATAATGAACTTCGAATAATGGTTAAATGAATCTGGATAAAATTTACAGAGTATGCTGTGGCTACTAAAAGAAATGAAACCTTAGTGAGTTCCATACGGGCAAAGTCACGGGCAACTGTTGGTTATAAAATCAATGAAATGTATTCCGAAATAAAACGAAAAACGAGAATCGAGCGAGTTTCAGTAATAATCTTATCTGCCCTGGTGACAGGCGCTAAGCGATGTAAACAGCTAATTGTTTCACCTCAAAATACCGCAATGACGCGTCGTCAGCGTAAAACAAAGAGCATTTACAGCAAACCCTTTGTTCTTTGTTTTACGATGTTCTTGATACTTTGTCTTTTCGCCCGTGAAATGTAAAAATGCTACAAAAAATCCTTAGTGACCGTCCGAAAATCTATCTCACTATTATAAACTAGCGCGTGTAATTATAAAAACTTTATTTTATTGTTTACATTTGTCAAATTATCAATTGCAAATGTCAAAATGCTACAAAAAATCCTTAGTGACCGTCCGAAAATCTATCTCACTATTATAAACTAGCGCGTGTAATTATAAAAACTTTATTTTATTGTTTACATTTGTCAAATTATCAATTGCAAATGTCAAAATGCTACAAAAAATCCTTAGTGACCGTCCGAAAATCTATCTCACTATTATAAACTAGCGCGTGTAATTATAAAAACTTTATTTTATTGTTTACATTTGTCAAATTATCAATTGCAAATGTCAAAATGCTACAAAAAATCCTTAGTGACCGTCCGAAAATCTATCTCACTATTATAAACTAGCGCGTGTAATTATAAAAACTTTATTTTATTGTTTACATTTGTCAAATTATCAATTGCAAATGTCAAAATGCTACAAAAAATCCTTAGTGACCGTCCGAAAATCTATCTCACTATTATAAACTAGCGCGTGTAATTATAAAAACTTTATTTTATTGTTTACATTTGTCAAATTATCAATTGCAAATGTCAAAATGCTACAAAAAATCCTTAGTGACCGTCCGAAAATCTATCTCACTATTATAAACTAGCGCGTGTAATTATAAAAACTTTATTTTATTGTTTACATTTGTCAAATTATCAATTGCAAATGTCAAAATGCTACAAAAAATCCTTAGTGACCGTCCGAAAATCTATCTCACTATTATAAACTAGCGCGTGTAATTATAAAAACTTTATTTTATTGTTTACATTTGTCAAATTATCAATTGCAAATGTCAAAATGCTACAAAAAATCCTTAGTGACCGTCCGAAAATCTATCTCACTATTATAAACTAGCGCGTGTAATTATAAAAACTTTATTTTATTGTTTACATTTGTCAAATTATCAATTGCAAATGTCAAAATGCTACAAAAAATCCTTAGTGACCGTCCGAAAATCTATCTCACTATTATAAACTAGCGCGTGTAATTATAAAAACTTTATTTTATTGTTTACATTTGTCAAATTATCAATTGCAAATGTCAAAATGCTACAAAAAATCCTTAGTGACCGTCCGAAAATCTATCTCACTATTATAAACTAGCGCGTGTAATTATAAAAACTTTATTTTATTGTTTACATTTGTCAAATTATCAATTGCAAATGTCAAAATGCTACAAAAAATCCTTAGTGACCGTCCGAAAATCTATCTCACTATTATAAACTAGCGCGTGTAATTATAAAAACTTTATTTTATTGTTTACATTTGTCAAATTATCAATTGCAAATGTCAAAATGCTACAAAAAATCCTTAGTGACCGTCCGAAAATCTATCTCACTATTATAAACTAGCGCGTGTAATTATAAAAACTTTATTTTATTGTTTACATTTGTCAAATTATCAATTGCAAATGTCAAAATGCTACAAAAAATCCTTAGTGACCGTCCGAAAATCTATCTCACTATTATAAACTAGCGCGTGTAATTATAAAAACTTTATTTTATTGTTTACATTTGTCAAATTATCAATTGCAAATGTCAAAATGCTACAAAAAAAAAAACTATTGATCCATCAAAAAAATGGCAAAGAATTACAGAATAAAATTAACAAATTATTCAATACAGTAATATAAAAGAGACATATGTTCACAATGTGATAACAAAAAGCGATAACATTATCTTTGTTAAATGCTAATCATTTGCGTAAAATTTTGAATAATTCTAATATTTTTCCCGTTCATCCGTTTAAAGATTTTGCTAAAAAAAAAACTATTGATCCATCAAAAAAATGGCAAAGAATTACAGAATAAAATTAA
Source organism: Papilio protenor (assembly GCA_029286645.1). Classification (NCBI taxonomy): domain Eukaryota; kingdom Metazoa; phylum Arthropoda; class Insecta; order Lepidoptera; family Papilionidae; genus Papilio; species Papilio protenor. The sequence goes on from JAGSMZ010000011.1 coordinate 7,144,823, forward strand.
CAAATTATTCAATACAGTAATATAAAAGAGACATATGTTCACAATGTGATAACAAAAAGCGATAACAGTTATCTTTCTAATCGACCTCTAATGACCTTTAATAATTATTAATCCACTACTATTTCACTTGTATTATTAAATTTATTATCGTCATAACTATTGTACGAATGTTTAGTCTAAAAGACAAATTTTATCTGTCTGTCGGAATTCGGAAGTAATAAAAATAATAATTTGATAAGAATTGTACAATAGTCGTAAATTTCGATGGATATAAATTAACGATGGATATTTATATATAAAATCAAGTTAATAAATATATATAAATACTACACAAGATTCTTGAAACAAAAAAAATTGTCTACGATTAACAATAAACTACGACAAAAGAAACGTAAAATAATTTAAAAAAATACATGTGCATTATATCAAGGATATGATATTATCTGTGAAGTTGAAATTGCCTATATCCTATTGCTTTGAGAGGGCCGCCAGCACCACAGCCGGATGTATTGGTGTACCAATTGAAAACAATCAGCCGATACACCGCTTGGCCACACAGACACGGTGCATGTTTAGGAAACACTCCTTTCAACACCTCTATGAATCTATGATTTATTTATTTTATCTATGTCCTAAGAAATTACTATTGTTTTATTCTCCTAGTATCCCATATTATAGTGAGGCCTACGATACTTATAACCACTCCCACTTAGCTGTGAAATTATTTTATTATATTTTATTTCAGAAGAATCTTATGAGTAAACACAGTTACTATGCAAAGCATTCAATCATGCATTATAATAAGAAATCATCATAATAATAAGTGAAGAATTAACATAAAATGAAAGTCCTTGAACAATCACTAATGTTACCATATCGACTTAGTAATCTCAGTATTGAAATAATAAAACTTTCTTTATTACGTAGGTGTTTTATTTTAATCTCTATCCGGCATTATCGATAAGCTACTAACGTGAGTTTCATTTTTTACTAGCGATTGCAAGCGACTTCGTCATCGCAGGATATAAAAACAGCCAGAGTTAGCGTACACATAACCTACCTTACATAGAAAATGTCACGTCAAAATCGATCCAGCCGTTTCTTAATTTATCCAGAACTATATATAATTGCGAACAGACATGACAAATATTTTTTTGTTATAAAGAAACTTTAATATATGTAATATTTTATCTGATGTATTATGTTTAAAATCTAAATAATAAATTTTATTTCTTACATCCTTATGTTGATATATCTATTTAGTAATAAAATCATACAAAAACTCAACAACAGATAACTCACAATTTATATATTGACATGACTCTACACTTATAAATAAAATGTAAAAAATGCTACAAAAAATCCTTAGTGACCGTCCGAAAATCTATCTCACTATTATAAACTAGCGCGTGTAATTATAAAAACTTTATTTTATTGTTTACATTTGTCAAATTATCAATTGCAAATGTCAAAATGACATGACATGATGTCAAACCATTTCAACCTTGATTCCTTGATGTTGGCAGCAACTTATGGTCTCTTTCCCACATTAGGGGTTTTATCCAAAATATTTACCCCTAAGTTTAATAACGTGAAAATATATAGCCTAAAGCGTAACGTAAGTATAGGGCTTTTTATTAAAAAAAGAATTATTCAAAAATATGCTGTAATCGCTGACATCTTAGGCAACAAAGAAGTGTGTGTTTACGCTTTATTATATTAGTATAGAAGTATAGATGGGAAAGTTTGGATGGATGGATGATATTAGGTATCTCCAAAACAGCTTAACGGATCTCGATGTCAAGCACAGATGTAAGACATCTGAAAGAACGCATAGGCTACTTAGAGCGGGCCCACACCTTTAACTAAACTATCGCACAACTGTTCGATTGTTTCGCAGCCAATTCAACTGTTAAACGCACAACTAAAAATCGAGTAGTATGCTCACCTCCATATATGCTCGTAGGAATCAAAGCGAGACTAAATAGTTGTGCGACAGTTTAATTTTAAAGATTGTACACAGGTAGACATTACATGTATCCGTTATTGTGAGGTCAATGAAGAATATCTAATCAATTGATTTTCGGTCCATAAATCCTTGACAGATAAAATATTTTAGATAATAAACATGTAAATCCGTATGCATTACATCGTTCAATAGCACCGTTTGTTTTAAAATGAATTTGTTTAACAAACTCTTCAAATCGATTGTGATTCTTTATGAATAAAACGTTAGATCTAAAGCAGAGTAAACATTCTAAAGAACAAATTGCGTCATCTTTGTATATGCAATTTAAGATTCTCCAATGATACATGCCAAGAAATATAACTAACGTAAGTGTGAAGTTAGTGTAAATAATCGTACATGCATTGATTTATAACCTATTATCTTTAACCCGCGGAATTAAAAACAACTTAGTAAACATCCTATTTCTTTTTCCAGATTGTTTTCAACGTCTGTGTCAAATTACATCAAGATTCGTTAAGACGTTCTGGAAAAAGCTACACTATCCATACATGTATCTAAGTAAGAATACATCTTAAAAAGTAAGATTTGTTACATAGACCGTTTCTTACAAGTTTAACGTCTAATTAATAAATTAATGCTAAGGTTTTATTTTTATAAAAGGCCACTGGAGGTCATTTATTTTAGTGTTTACTTGTCTTACTGATTTTTTAATTATATAAATGCGAAAGGTTAGATGTTTGTTAGAGTCTGCTGCCTAAACGATAGAACGGATCTTTAGCGGAAATTTAGCATAGATGTAGAGAAGTCTGGAGTCTGGAAGAACACATAAGCTACTTGCTTTTGTTTTTTTTATAATCCTCGCGCACGGAATCTATTATATACATGGCTTTTCTTTGTTATGGGCATATATTCAGATATATGTATTTGTCAGAAATACTGTAGTTAATTTAAATAATGCTCGTAATTATTTCCAATACCAGAACTCTATTGTAATTAAAATTATTTATTTATTTAACAGAATAATTAGAACGTGTTAGTCTTCACAAATGTCTAATATTAATAATATAATAGTATTATATGATAATCGCTAAGAGAATTTAAAAATATATAACGTAATTACTTATCAATGTAAATTAGTTAATAGTTTATTTACACGGAGTCGTTGATATTGTAATATTGTAGCGTATACTACGCACAGAGTAAACATAAACAATGCTCGTTATAACAAAGGCGAGAACAAAGAATTTCCTTTATATTTTTACAATAACGAATAGTAAATATTACAAATTCTTGTGTGTGTACTTACAGTATAGATGTTAAATGCATCGCAGATGTCAAACTCAATCTAGTTTATTCTAAACTCTATGGCATTCAAATAATCTATATGAGGTTTCTTGTCATCAAACATGTCATCTATTTTTACGGAATTCCAATTAGTTTATTAATAAGCGTTCTAATTATAAAAAAGCTATCTAACTTATAAAATAGAGTTTAGTTACAGTTTCCAATAAGAACTAAGCACTAAGCACGCTTAAGTAAAAAGTTTTCCGTAATACACCAAGGTTTATCACCTTTGTTATTTGACAAAAAAACAAATATCGTTACGTTTAAAAACATTACTAATTCTTAATTTTTTTCCAAGAAAATTGTTATTTTATATCTTAGTAAAAAGGTATGTTTTATAAGTCGATGCAAATCTTAATAATATTTGAATTTACCTTTATTGATTCCTAAACTGACGGTGCATGTGATATTGGAGAAATGGATATCCACTGGATCCCTTTGCGGGATTTTAGCGATGGTTTGTCTGAGGCCTTGAGGTCCTTGGAGAGAAGGGCTAGGGGTGTGGGAGGAGCTGACACTAGGCCTCACTGACATATCAGGCCTATAGGCCACACTCTGCTCGTCCACGATTTGCGCGCCTGCGAGCATCATGGTGCTGCGGTTGTGCGCTACAGACGTGTGATGCGCGCGAACGCGGCCACTGTAATGTTTATGCGCGTGCGCTTGTCTTCGACCGGCTATCGGGTCGCTTTTGTCCCACAAATTACACGAATTGATGTGTCAATATTTTTGTTTTTATTACGAGAAAAATTGTTATTTCTTGACTGTAGATCAAAGGTCTACGAGCTTTTGTTTAAGCAAGCAATCTTTGCTTAAGTTATTTTTGACTCACGACAAAAACGGAAAGATAAAATTGGCAATTGGAAAAAAGTGATGTATGTAAAATGTATAAATATAGATTCTCTATGAAGCTGCGGATTTCCGACAAAACATATTGAACATTATCATACTCTATAAAAAACAAAGACAATTTTAGTGTAAAGCCTCATTTACTTATAATTTTTAATCAAATCGAAATTAAAAGAAATCCAACTGTATACACAAAGGTGGAACTTAGTTTAATAAAAAAAACGTGATTTGTTAGTTATCCAAATTATTATTTTAATTTTAGTATCCTTTTTGCAAAAACAAAATAGGCTTAGATAAGCGTTAGCGTGCAGATAAAATCAATTTTAACGACTTCCCTCTTAAACTACGGAAACATCTTTTACAGATAAAATAAGAATTTTAAACTATGTTAATATTTTATTAGTTTAATATAACAGAAATAGCTGACGATCGTTACGTCATGCTTGTTTATGGAAGGTAGCGTTCAGATACATTGACAAGTCACGTAAACTCTATAAGATACTGCAGTCTTATTTATCTGCCAGGAGCTTGAAGTATTTGTTTAAAAACAGTACTAAAATCTACGTTAGTACGTTACGTAGAATCTATCATCGATTTTTCACAATTTTACCTCTTTCGGTTGTTTCTCGTTGGGCCAAACTACCCTATATATAAAATAATATTATAAAGAGGAAAACTTTGTTTGTTTGATTGTAATAAATAGGCTCAAAAACTGCTGGGCAGATTTTAAAAATTCTTTCACCGTTAGAAAGGTAATTTATCTGTGAGTAACATAGGCTATATTTTTTCATTTCTTTATTATTATTTTTAAATTCCACGCGACGGATTCGCGGGCAAAAGCTAGTATAAGATAAAAAACTCTCAATGGAACGATAACCTAACAGGAAAAACATTTTCGGTTCTGTTCCTGTTAATTTATTTATTCTTAACTAGCTTTCGCCCGCGACTCCGTCCTCGTGGAATAAAAAAAAAACAAAAGTGAGTAGCCTATGTGTTCTTCCAGACTATCCTCTACATCTGTACCAAATTTCATCGAAATCTGTTCAGCCGTTTAAGCTACAAACTCTAACAAACATCCATCCATCCATCCATCTAAACTTTCACATTTATAATATTATATGAATACTAGCTTTCGCCCGCGACTCAGTCCGCGCGGAGTTCTAAAAAACAAAAGTTAGTAGCCTATGTGTTCTTCCAGACTATCCTCTATGTCTATGCCAAATTTCATCGAGATCCGTTCAGCGGTTTAGGCTACAAACTCTAACAAACATCCATCCATCCATCCATCCATCTAAACTTTCGCATTTATAATATCAGTATGATGATATGATTAAATGATGATGATAATATTAGTAAGATATGAACTCTCAATTTTATTTCGCATTGCACACTCCGGAAAAGTTTTACACATATAAAAACCAGTGGTTATAGATACTCTTAAACTAAATATTACAGCTGCCACTATAAAATGATTCAAGTTTAATCAATAAAAAAATGGTGCAACTTCCTTATCTCTACGCAATTCTATGTTAAACGAGATTAATTTATGGCAATTATCATAATTTACTACAAAAACAAATATCAAAGCAAGACCAGTTTTTCTTGATAGTTAATTGCTACCACTGTTTCACGCGTGTTTACAAACATATTGTCTTTCATCCTATTTGATATAACATAAATAAAAATATATAGGTATTCTTGTAGTGGGAAATAAAAGAAAACAAACAACTCGTGTATTTCGAAGAAATTGTAAGTCGCCTCTTTTTTTTAAAATACTTAACTCACTTATGACAAGCGAGAAAATTAGAAAAGGATAGACAACAGTTAAAATTGTACCAGATTAAATTGGAAAATAACGATAACATTAGGAAATTGAGCAGAATAATGCGTACGTACTATTTGTCATCTAATACAATATGTTTATTCATTTATTCAATTAATTACAATTAGGGAAAAGCGATAAGTATTTAATTGTCAAAATTAGTTTAGAATAAACCACTTTTAAATAATCTTAACCTTGTATACATTTAAGGTTGCATTTTATATTTTACTAGCTGTTCCCGTGTATAAAAATTTTATTTTATTGTTTACATTTGTAAAATTCTCAATTGCAAATGTCAAAATTACCGTTACCATAATATCCTTGCTTCCTTAATGTTGGCAGCTTGTAGTTTATGGTCCCTTTTCCACATGAGGGTTTTATTCCAATTTATTAACCCCCTAAGTTCAATAGCGTGAAAATATATAGTCTAAAACGTGTCGTAAATGTGAGGTTTTTTTATTAAAGAAAGAATTATTCAAAAACATACTGTGATTGCTGACATCCTATGCCACGAAGTAGTCTGTGTTTACGCTTTATTATATTAGTATAGATTAAAATATAAAATTACCAAATAAGTAACAAAAAATACGAAGGTTCGACCAGACAAAAACAATTCCCAGATTCATAACACCTTAGATATTATAGCCAATTATGAACACGGAATCTTACATATATTGAGTCTTGTTCAGACAATAGTGAAATATCAAGTTTCAAAACAATTGCCGCAAATTTTTCTCTGAATTGTAACCGCGAGTTTCAGAACAACAGCCAGTTTCAAGAAAAGAACCGGATGGTTTCCGTGACAAATGCGGTTGACATGCTAGGTTTTCAAATCATACGATTTCTGTTGCGTGTGAAAAAGTCTTAGGAATATTTTTTGCGATAGGTGATTAAGCATATATTTATATTAATTTAATCTAATTTGCCCTGAGGCATAAAAGTCACGTAGACAAAAGTTATGGTTATGTTGTATCTACCAATTAAAGATAGATTTATTGTTTCAGTTTTAAATAAATGTTTTTGAAAAACCATTTATTTGACTGGTCTCAATGCTCATCTGTTATTTTACATTCATATTAAATTATAACGTTATCAAAGTCAAAACTGTTTTTACCAAAAGTTCTTGTTTTTTTATTTGTACTTATCATATTTACAATTATTGCCTAAATAAAACTTGTTTTTACATTCTCTTTGAAACATTTATTTGATATAGTGACATCTATTGGCATATTTAAGAATCTCTTTAACCGCAAGGAATTTAGTTATTAATCTTTACGGTAGATGGCGCTGGCACATTCTGTTTAAGCAAATTATATTAAAAGATAAAAGGCAAGGAAACAAGTTAAAAGTATTTACGTTTACCTATATTACTTGAATAAATATTATTTAAAAAAACAATGTTTTTATTTAATACTAAAACTATTAAAAAAATGTTGAGTGATTTGAACCTAAGCCTACTTTACCAAAAATACAATTTTTAATTTCCACGTATTTTCAATGAAGTGGAATCGTGGTCAAGCAAGAAAATTCTGTTTAATTCATGTTTGGAAAATGAGAATTGGAAATTTATTATATTTATACATACTTGATGCAGAATAATTTATTTTTACCATAAAAGGTTATCATAGTTTAGTTTCCCGCGCAAATTAGGGCAGGCAATATAGATAAAGTAAAATGTAAAACACAATGATGTTAAAAATTATAATTTTTGAAATATCAAAAAAAATAATAACAAATTGGTTTAGAATATGTGAATTTGTGTCGAATGGAAAACCACAAAAATCTGGTACGTAGTCTAGTTTTATTGCAAACACGTAAAATTTGTTGTCCGGTTATAAACAAAAATAATTTCTCTCAGCATTTTTTCATCGCTGCAGAAACCTCACAGAGCATTGACTTCTCTCACATTTAAATACGGTTCACTGTTCAGATTGGGCAAATAAAAAAATAACGAAAACAGCGTATAAACGCGTAATACTTTTCGCGTTTTTAATCCCATTGGATATCAATGTAACTTATATTATACATTTGAATAATATGAAATAATATGTTTTTGTTTAAACCTTCGCGGTTCAAAAGCCACTAGCTGTGTAGAGGTTTGGTTGTCAACGCACTTTCCTTGCGCTATGCTATTTGACTTTACGTTGACCTTGGCAATGCCACGCATCAGTGAGATCAACAACGGAGAAATGATTTATGTTTTTGAATATAATATTTGTAAATTAAAACGGTTGGGGATTGAGGAATTTTATTTCCTACCCTTTTGGTTGAGTATTTTTAACGGTAAACAGAATACTTGCATAAATAAATATTGAATTATTAGTTCCGAGTTGACGATTATTGACGTACGAAAACGAAGCAGTGTTAACACGAAACAAGTTTGTGGGAAGTGAATTTAATTCCTTGGCTGCACTAGTAGTCTAAAATACCAAGTGGTTTCGCGTTATGTAACAACTTACCTGTTTCCGTTGGAATTAAACTAGTTTTTCTTTCAAAGACCTGTTTCGAATTGGCTAATTTTAATGTCTGGTTTAAAATGGCTGGATATATAAGAATTTTTTGTAACTTTAGCAGTTTCTAGCTGTTTTGTTCTTCTGTGTTAAATTATTAATATTAATTATACTTAAATCTTTTACCTTTAAAATAATTTTAATTATTTAAGAATCTAAATGTAGGAACAATAATAAGTTATGTATAATATTGTCATCTCTTTCACTCACATTGATAAAACGGAGATAGCGGGTACGCGTTTGTATGAGTGACAGTCAGGAAATTAATATTTTCGTAAAGACATTTTTGTTAAAATTGCCACATCATCGAAAATAACTTCCAGAAGTTAAAACCTAACTAAACATAACATATACACGATAAGGTAAATAAGCGTCAAAGGGTGTTAATTTATGTCAAGGTATTGTTAAACAATTATACCTTAAAGTAAATGTTCACATTTGTCATCCTAAATGAAACATTCCTCGACTTTATTCCTTCCTTTATTCCTCGACAACGTTGTTGATTTAATCTACAAAGAATGTACCTAAAGCAAATTAAAAAAAGAATAAAAAATGATGTAACGCAGTGATTCTCAAAGTTGTGGTGGACCCCCAGGGGTCAACAGGAGACGCGGAGGGGGTCCACTTGCACCTCAATGCGTTCGTTTGTTAACAACTAAAATTAAATCATACGAATATTATAAATGCTTATATTTAAAAGGATGAATGGTTGTCTTAGTGTTTCTAGCCTAAACGGCTGATGGGATTTCGATGAAATTTGGTATAGATGTAGAGGATAGTCTGGAAGAACACATAAACTACTCACTTTTTTTAATTTCATTCGGACGGAGTCGCGGGTGAAAGCTAGTAAAATTATAAATCAACAAATGTCGTTTTCAGATCAAAAAAATCAAGAGAAAACCTATCTCGTCTAGAAATGTAATAATCTTTTAAATCGAACTGAATTACAAAATTAATATTACATTTTTATCAAGACCTGCTAACCAATTTCACATCACAGACCTTAGTTAATTAGGATCACGAGATTTTATTATAAATTTTATTTATGAGATAAAGTTATGATATTTATCAGAAAAAACAGGATTATTGTTTTTGATGCTGGGTTGAAATTAAGCGCATATCATTATGTGTATTACAGAAAAAAAAAAATAGTTCGCGGTAGCATTAACTTATCATACACGTGGCCAATGAATTCAGTTCGAAACTGACAGCGCGCCGCTACGCACAGAGCCGCGCTTGCGCTTCCACCGCATTTATCACGCGTACATTTTCTACTATCTCAAATGTTTTATTTAATTACACTATACTTTTGTTCGTACTAGACAAAATATCTGTGCATGCAGTATTTAATGTGTCATTTATGAGCAAGCAAAAATATAAAAGTTGGCGATTTCGAATCACATCGTTGTGTTTTGTGCCAGTTTCTTTTTATAAATAATAATTTTAAAATTATTCAAAATTAATTTGGACGTAGAACAAACGACAAAAAGTGTAATTAAGAGTATATATACAGTGGTGGTGTGTTATGTTTTGTTTATTTTAAGTGGGATTTTGGTTGTTATTTATAAAATGGCGAACGCATTGGCAGTGCTGCAGGGTCTGGGACAAAAAGTGCGCGGCAAGGAACACAATGAGTGTAGAATATTGCAGATAAATATGCCACCGCCTACATCTGTGGACATTGAGTTTAAAAATATAACAATGACGGTCAAGGAGGGATTGACTTCTAAAAGTATGTATATAAATAGAAATAATCATGAATTTCCTATTGATTTTTTCTGTTGTTCCATTTTAAAAGAAATCACTGAAGGACGGTAGTTTAAATATAATTAAATAAAATGTTTTTTGTAAATATATAAGCGGTTTTTGATGTTGTAAAAGTACAAGAATTGCGGACTAATTAGCATTTAGGACTTTGGCATTAGAGCTCAATAGTAGGAGTACAAATACGATTAAAAATATATTTAATCTACATTTACAAAAAACACCAATTAACGGTAACAAAATAACGTTATCTAATCTTTGTTAATGTAAATAAATATCAATGTAATACCGGTTGCCTCACATTGCAAAGATTGATTTGATTTTTGTCGATTCCTACAAATGTAAAAAGCGAAAATTTACATAGGTTCCCAAACTTATTTCGTCTGACGTCAATTTAAAAAATCAATTATTATGTAGTGCCCCCACTTTTTCACGTTAAAACCTGAACATATACTTCTTGCCTGCAGTGTAATTTAACTTATAATATAAACGAGACTCTTTTTACCAAGCCAGCAATAATCAACAGCTAAGAAACACCCTAGGCCTCCAGCGAACACAAGAAGGCGTTATTATCCGCTTTGGGAATGACAGGTTTAAAGGATAGATGTTTATTGTCACGTAATTCCAGATGAGGAACGGATCAGGTTGTAATGTAAAATAGGGTTTGATTACAGACACGATGATCGCATAAACTATTTGTCATTTTTTATTTCTGGATGGAGTAGGAGGTAACAGCTAGATACGTCATACTATCATACTAATATTATAAATGTGACAGTTTAGATGGATGGAAGGATGTTTTTTACAGTTTGTAGCCTAAACGGCTGAACGGATTTCGATGAAATTTGGTACAGATGTAGAGGATAGCCTGGAAGAACTCATAGGCTACTCAATTTCGTTTTTTTAAATTCCACGCGGACGGTGTCGCGGGCTAAAGCTAGTCATATCATAAAAGTTGTTATCTTGTCTACAAAAAACTGTTTTTTAATGTGATGTTAAGAAATAATTAAATATTTCACTTTGGTTTGTTGCGAAATTGGTCAGTGCAATATAATTAGGAATATGAGCCTGCAAATTGGACGCCAGATTGCACAATTATCAACATAATTGCTTTAACACAGCGATTTAAAGGGCGTTTTTGCGAGTTTTTTTTACTGAGATCGTTTTCAGTGATTTTAAAGGCATTATTATTAATTAGGCAGCAACATTTTCATTGTTACTGAAGATTTATAAAACCTAAATAACTTTTCGAAAATACGTGTCACCCAATTTCTATCGAAAAATCAGAGAATATCTTTTAAAAGGTATATTTTATGGTAAAAACTCACGTAGCATTTATCTGAACTGAATTATTAAGTAAAGTAAATAAAACTAATTATTTATTTTTATTTAACAAACTATCAACAGAGAAGATTATAATGATTTTTGTTTATTTAATTCTTTTTCAATAAGATTAATTTTGTTTTTATTACGGAGATTACAAAAAAGGAATGTATTTTTTTGATAAAAATTATCTTGAATATTAATTAACTAACTTCTTTATAAACATAATAGGTTTTTTATTATTGCATTAAGCAATGCATATTAAATATTAATATTGCACTACTTTTTTAAGAATTACTAAGTAAAAATGCGTTTTCACGTTGCGTTCGTTGCGTGTTTAGTTAATAGGCGAAGGTTAGTGCAAAATGAGTCTAAAACGTAAATTGTAAAAGATAATAAACATTGTTACAACAAAATAGCTCGTATTAATTTATGGATTTTCACACAAATTCCATACATAACATAAACATGTTTGCACACGTCATTTGAGTCCATTTTTCCTTAACCGTATAGCAATTAGTTGAAACCTAGCTTCTGTATTAAGTCCATATAGGGTATGTTGCGACATCTCACTAAATATGGCCAGGACTAAGATACATTGACGCAAGGAAACGCTAATGAATCTATACAAATTTTATAAATAGGACAGATTTGTATTTATGTATGTATTGAAATAACTCAAAAACTACAGGGCCGATTTCAAAAATTCTTTCACCATTAAAAAGCTACCTTATCAGTAAGTAACATAGACTATATATTTTTATTATTTTTCAATTTCACACGGGCGAAGTCGCGAGCAACAGCTAGTCTATACCAATATTTTAAAGAAGAAAGAATTGTATTTTTGTATTGAAATAACTAAAAACCTACTGGGCCGATTTCAAAAATTCTTTCACCATTAGAAAGCTAGATTGTCGCTGAGTAACGTAGGCTATATTTATAAATTCCACGTGGATGAAGTCGCGTGCATTATTAATAAGAGCAAACAGTGAAATATAAGATGTAGCATTTTTCATTGACATGATGATGATTTTACCCCAAATTCATTAGATTTTACTTAGAGATTTATTTATTATACTAGCTTTCATCCGCGACTCCAATCGCTCGGAATTGAAACAAAAAACAAAAAGAAGTAGCCTATGTGTTCTTCCAGACCATCCTCTATTTCTTGCCAAATTTCATCAAAATCCGTACAGCAGTTTAACAAACATCCATCCATCTAAACTTTCGCATTTATAATATTAGTTAGATTAGTAGAGAAATTTTTACTAAATCAGTGATTTGACTGCCCATCTTTGATGCTATATTATCTATACTATTATAATAAAGCGTAAACACACACTTCTTTGTTGCCTAAGATGTCAACAATTACAGCATATTTTTGAATAATTCTTCTTTTAGTAAAAAGCCCTACACTTACGTCATGCTTTAAGCTATATATTTTCACGCCATTAAACTTAGGGGGTAAATATTTTGGATAAAGACCCTAATGTGTGAAAGAGACCATAAGTTGCTGCCAACATCAAGAGAATCAAGGTTGCCATGGTTTGATATCATGTCACGTCATTTTGACATTTGCAATTGATAATTTGACAAATGTAAACAATAAAATAAAGTTTTCATAATTTTATGCGGATGAAGTCGCAAGGGAACAGCTAGTTTATTATAAAATAAAAAATAATCAAAACAAAATAGCCTTTAATTCAGATCCATATTATTTATTAGTGTGATGTAATTCGTCAGGTCAAAAAGGTTGCCTTTGTCCAATAATTTAAAATGCTAATTTTACTACTATTTAAATTCGGCATAAGGATGTTTATTACATTTAATAGATTCAAATCTTTACGGAGACGGTTTTCGAAGTAACTTTATTGGAATAAGGAAAATGTTTAATTACAAATAATGCTTTTGTCTATAACTTAATAAAAAAACTATGTTGACTACGTCTTTTTATAACTTCATATTATTTGTCGAAAACTTATATTTCAAATTGTATGTAATAAATACTTATTCATTAGTAAACTGTCGACCCATTTGTTAATATTTTTATATCATACTAATATTATAAATGCGAAAGTTTAGATGGATGGATGGATGAATGTTTGTTAGAGTTTGTAGCCTAAACGGCTAAACGGATTTCGATGACATTTGGTATAGATGTAGAGGATAGTCAGGAAGAACACATAGGCTATTCACTTTTGTTTTTTTTAAATTCCACGCGGACGGAATCGCGGGCGAAAGCTAGTATGTACATAATTAAGGTACCTAGAAGTGTACGACATTTAAATTGGGAATGTTGTGCAATATCTGAAAGGTTAAAAATTTTCGTTGTCGACAGTAAAAATAATCAATAAAAAATTCTTATGTCCATTTCTGAAAATTTATTGGCAATATTAAATTGGCCATGAGTGTAATTATTTTATTTCTCTGTCATATTTATAAAACTTTCATTTGACTTAAGTAATTTACGAAGTATAACGTTCAACTCGAATATATATATAAGCATTGAAATTTGATTAAAAGAATTGTAGCGTAAATAAAAAGAGCTCAAGGTTGGTGTTGGGTCAGTGATTATAAATGAGAGCACTCTGACATCCAAAGACAAATATAATGATTAATCATTGTATACGAACATCTGCATAGATAAACACAAATATTTCGTCCAACTTACAATAAATAATTTACGAAAAAAATATTCGTTCATTGCAATTAAATTATTTTATTTTTATCCTTTATCTCAATTGCATTTAATTCGAAACATATTTTTAACTAGCTGTTGCCCGCGACTTCGTCCACGCAATATTAAGATAAAAAAGTAGCCTATGATACGCCCGTCTATGTCAGCTACCCTTCAGTGAACGTCCGGTTGAAATCGGCCCAGCCGTTTCGGAGATTGCCCGGAACAAATGCGGCTTGCAGACAGACAGACAAAAAAAAATTAAATGCGATTTTCGTTACCAGTAACGCAAATACATCATCTTCCCGAAATCTGAATTTTTTCTTTTGACATTACAAACAGACACTCCAATTTTATTATATGTATACATTTCGGTGATTTTTTTCTCTATTAAAATAATTTATTATTATTTAGTCGTTAAGAAAACATATGCAGAAATTAATATTGCTTGCATAATACAAGCACTCAAATATTATTTCTGTCCTAGTAAATTATTTGTTGTATTTTTTCGTCAGTTTTCATAGAAATATAAATTTAGGTCAAATTACAAAACATTGATAAATCAAATAATAATAAAATAAATTAGTCGTGCAATTGATTTAATGTTTTTTAATTATATGGTCCTTTTTAAACACGCTTTATAAGTAGCTGGTTCTGTACGAAATAATGGAGACGCCACATTGACAATTTCGCAAAAGACGCACGACAGAAATCTTACCACAACTAAATTCTCTTTCCTCTGCGAATCCACGTAGAAAACTCATACTATAATCCCTTTTTGACAACAGTTTGAACAGCGGACTTCATAGTAAACAATTTATCATATTACTAGCTTTTGCCCGCAACTCCGTCCGCGTCAAATTTAAAAATAATAATAAAGAAATGAAAAAATAAAGTCTATGTTACTCAACTATATTACAAATTGCAACTTAGGCAACTCTAACGGTGAAAGAATTTTTAAAATCGACCCAGTAGTTTTCGAGCCTATTCATTACAATCAAACAAACAAAGTTTTCCTCTTTATAATATTAGTATAGAAAAACAATCTGTTAGTGTTTTTCCTAACACTGTGTAGTTGGTGAAAGATAAACACAGTTATAAAGTGCGACTGAATCAGCAATGATAATGATTTACTGCGTAATCTTAATACTGATATTAAATAATTTAATGCCTAGCTATTAATTTGTATATAATACTAGCTTTTGCCCGCGTCTCCGTCCGCGTGAAATTTAAACATAATAGAAAAGAAATGAAAAAATATAGCCTATGTTACTCACAGATATATTACCATTCTAACGGTGAAAGAATTTTTAAAATCGGCCCAGTAGTTTTTAAGCCTATTCATTACAATCAAAAAAACAAAGTTTTCTTCTTTATAATATTAGTATAGAAAAACAATTTGTTAGTGTTTTTCCTAACACTGTGTAGTTGGTGAAAGATAAACACCGTTATAAAGTGCGACTGAATCAGCAATGATAATGATTTACTGCGTAATCTTAATACTGATATTAAATAATTTAATGCCTAGCTATTAATTTGTATATAATACTAGCTTTTGCCCGCGTCTCCGTCCGCGTGAAATTTAAACATAATAAAAAAGAAATGAAAAAATAAAGTCTATGTTACTCAACTATATTACAAATTGCAACTTAGGCAACTCTAACGGTGAAAGAATTTTTAAAATCAACCCAGTAGTTTTCGAGCCTATTCATTACAATCAAACAAACAAAGTTTTCCTCTTTATAATATTAGTATAGAAAAACAATCTGTTAGTGTTTTTCCTAACACTGTGTAGTTGGTGAAAGATAAACACAGTTATAAAGTGCGACTGAATCAGCAATGATAATGATTTACTGCGTAATCTTAATACTGATATTAAATAATTTAATGCCTAGCTATTAATTTGTATATAATACTAGCTTTTGCCCGCGTCTCCGTCCGCGTGAAATTTAAACATAATAAAAAAGAAATGAAAAAATAAAGTCTATGTTACTCAACTATATTACAAATTGCAACTTAGGCAACTCTAACGGTGAAAGAATTTTTAAAATCAACCCAGTAGTTTTCGAGCCTATTCATTACAATCAAACAAACAAAGTTTTCCTCTTTATAATATTATTTTAATAGTAAAAATATTGTATCTATTAAGAAAATAAACGTGTATTGCCACTGCTATTTATGCGTGCCTAAATTATTAAAATTATTTTTCAATAGCTTATCTTTTTTTATTAATAAACAGTAATGTTTTAGCTGTCTTGAACTAGTTCTATATATTTTATCGAGCTAGTAATAATTATAATTTATATATTGCATGCATTTTAATTCGATTTACGTCAAATAGGGTCAAAGTATCTGAATTTTAATAATATACTTGGTATCTTATATAACTTTATTGACTGTTGATTTCAAAGTTCCTTGTCTGGTATTTTTGTTATTTTTTTTATACCTATAGTTCAGTGTTAATATATATCGTGGTATAAACATCTGCGGCTAGAGGACGAGGACAAGAGAGTGTTAAGATTGAATGGACATAGATGGCTACAAAGGAAGGAAGACCGAAGAAAGTATGGATGGATTGCGTGAAAGAGTGCTTAATCCTTAAAACCCTGAAGTTTCTGAAAATACCGAATATTATAATAGTTCGAAAAGGAGCCTATCACGAAAATGTTGCTATCTTTGAAGGTATGAATTTCTATACAACTTAGGACAATATATAAAAAAAACGTTTTTTACTATTTTTCCCCATTAGTTAACAGGAAAGGGTACACTTGTATAATATATTTTTGAATGTGATTAAAAAATCAGGCTTTTAAGGGTTAAGTGAGCGAATTCAGATATGGCGACTGATAGAGCAGCATATACTGCCGACCCTACGTAGGGACAAAGGTAAGCTGATAATAAATGTCAATCTATCTTAGTTTTATTTTAAGACAAGAAAAGAGATTTTGTGGTTTTAAATTAGTATCTAAATATGGAAAGTTCACATTTGGTAACCTTATTGTATTGACAAGTTGTCAGAGCGACAGCTTCTCTTTGTCCCATTGTTGTTTTTTGACATTTGACTTTTGACATGTAGAAAGGATACGGTACGACATGGAGTCATTTTTTAACTTCCCCGAAATACCTAACATGTGTGCATAGTAAACAAGACATTTTAGTTGCATTTTATATTTTTTACATCTGGTAAGTTGCGCGTGCGAGCGTGCGCACCACTGAAACTAAATTATCGCACAACTGTGCGCACACTACTCGATTTTATTTATGCATTTAAACTGTTGACTTGGCAGCGATACGACAATCGCACAATAGTTGTGCGATAGTTTAGTCAAAGGTGCACGCCCGCTCTTAGTGCAAACGGTTAAGCCAAACAGAAAAAATGCTACCGTGTAGAAAAAATAAGTCGTAACGAATGTAAATTTATGGTAATTCAACAATGGCCAGTAACCTTGTCATTACACCGTATTATATTTAACCGCTACATTAAATACAAACGTGCTTTGCTTTTTATCAATAAACAACGAATTGCAGTTTTATTTTAATGTCCTCAATCTATTGCGACTTAAAATGACAGCTTGGTTTTTTCGAAAATTGATGACAACAGGGTCGTCTTAGCCATATTTAGCGACTGAGAACGAAATTCATTAGCACCCTTACAAGTAGTTCTTAGAGTTCGTCCATTTTTTCCAACCCCCAGCATGGACTTCTCCAGCTGGTGATCTAGGAGGGACAGGTGATGATCAAGGGGGCTAGTAAATACTGATTTTTAATTACAATACTTTTTTTATCCAAAGAAAATTATTGTCTACATGTGGTCTAAATTTTAATGAAGAACTGTCAAGACGTTTTGAAATTATCTATGTGTGTCTTCATTGTAGGCACCTCAGGATTTAGAATTAACATATATATATCCTACTAATATTATAAATTCTTACTTATATTATGAATGCGAAAGTATAGATGGATGTTTGTTAGTTTGTAGCCTAAACGGCTGAACGGATTTCAACGAAATTCGGTGTAAATGTAGTGGATAGTCTGGATGAACACATAGACGACTTACTTTTGTTTTTTTTTTATTTCCACGCAGACGGAGTCGCGGGCGAAAGCTAGTTTTACATATTTTCGATCTTCTAGTTAAAGAGAGGGGCAGTTGCTCTCCCCTGCCGCTTGGGCGACCTGTACTCGTTAGCCAATGGTTTAAGACGGCACAAGATGAGAATATCTTTTATATACGTCAAAGGCAATTAGGCAATTAGTGTAATTACAACAGGTACTAATAACGACCTAGAAGATGATTAGATTGTACCTAGTTATACTTCATTACCGCAATAGCGTGCAATTTAAATGCAAATTGCCTTTTGATCCTATTACTAACAGTTATTATCGTTTAAATAGTGAGATTGCATATTACAAACGTTTCCGTGGTACATCATTAATTTTTAATCCTGACATCTTGTTTGTCAAGTCTAAAAGATTATTTTCTATTTATACCTACGGTTTACACTTTGCATCGTTTATAATTACACCCTAAAGGACAGTAAATATATATGTCGGAGTGACGAGCGGTTTGTAGAATTCAATTCCGAAGGCAGATCATATACACGGCAATTTTCCTCCATTGTGGGCGTGCGTATGTGTACGTATGTGGGAGATAATGAAATAATAATCGCGTAATATTAGAAACACCATCCTTAGCTAACCATCTTAAATGAAAACTGAACAAAACAACGGATTTCAAACATTTACAGAGATTAACCAATTCATTTTATAATAACAAAACGCGCCATTTTACCATTCAATGACAACTGTCATCAGTCATTCGATCGCCGCTTGACATCTATCATGCATCACATTCAGCCAGTACTCAAAATTATTAGTTGCCAGTAACTTTAATCGTTCAAAAAAGTATCATTCATTTCGTTCCGTTTATAATTTCTTATTTACATAAATTCAACAGGATTGAACGAGATGATAATATTGGCATCAACAGGGAGTCCGCTTTTTAGTTAACTGTATGCTCTTTTCTTGAAGGTCCCTAAGTCGGAACGGCTTGCAAATTCCACTGACAGAGTATTCCACAACGTGGCTGTTCGAAGTAGGAAGTAATGCGAAACGTCGTTGTGGAATGGCAACCATCGAGATAGTAATGAATTTTGGCGCTCTGTCGACTCTATGATCTGAATCGACATATAGCGACAGGGAAAGTATCAAGTCTATTGAAAATACCTACAAAGGATATGAAAAAACATTCTATGGAAGATATTAGCTTGGCCATTATAATTATTTTACGGAACGGACGTTATTTTCCTGTTACTCATCATTATGTGAAGTTCGTGATATTATGATAAACGTTTATGCGTCAAATCCCATTCGTGCTATTTAATGTGCGTAGAAAAAAACCTATACATATAATAAAATTGGAATGTCTGTAATATCAAAAGAAAAATTCCAGATTTCAGGAAGATGATGTATTTTCGTTGCTGATAGCAAAAATCGCATTTAAAAAAATTTTGTATGTCTGTCCGCAAGTTCCGTTTGTTCCGGGTAATCTCCGAAACGGCTGGGCTGATTTCGACCGGACTTTCACTGAAGTGTAGCTGGACATAGACGGGAATATTATAGGCTACTTTTTCATCTTAATATTGCGTGGACGAAGTCGCGGGCAACAGCTAGTCTGTCATAAAATTGAAACACATATTTACATGTAAAAGTACAAAACTGATTTACGTGTCCATAATTTAAAATTTATCTCCACACAAGACAAAAAAATCTTAATTTCGTATTTAAGTGAACAAAGGACAGTGAACCAATACGACTTAGGGTCCTTCAAGAAGCGAGCCTATCATTTCCTCAAAGGCCGGCAACGCATTTGTGGTTCCTCTGGTGTTACGGATGTCCATGGGCGTCGTTGACCACCTCGGTGTTCTCGCCGCTCGTTTGCCCCCTTTTATTATAAAAAAAAAAAAACAAAGGAAAACTCTATTCGCATCAATTATCATCAATTACAAAGACTGAACGAATAAAAGTAACGATTTAAAATTATACTAGCTTTTGCCCGCGACTCCATTCGCGTGGAATTTAAAAAACATGACTAAGTAGCCTATGTGTTCTTTGTGACTATGTTTCACATCTGTGCCAAATTACATGGAGATCTGTTCACCCGTTTAGGAGACATCTGGAAGGTATCACAAACATATCCAAACATTCAAACTTTCATATTTATATTATAAGTAAGAAGCAAGAAGATACAGTAGGGATTTGTATGAACCTTAATAGTAGGTAAATTTAGTAATATCTAAGTCGAAAGTTAAAAGAAAATCAATAAAAATCTCCCTCGACGCTGTCGGACCAAAAATGGCCACAGTCAGACTCATTAAAACGTCGATATCAGTATTCTTTTATATTTTTCTATATCAGTATATCTGTATTCTATATCAGCGAAACAGACGATGAGATAAATGTTCCAATTAACTTCAAAATAAATAGTAAATTAAGGTAATAAATAAATCTAATCGTTGGTAACAGACAAAAATAAACATTTAAATAAACATTAGTATGCAATAAACGTTTCAAATCGTGATAAATGTTATACGAACGTGATGCATAAACTGAATTACATAGTAACCCAGTCTTCACTACCAAAACATTAATTTTATACACATATTACACATTACACACCAACACCTCGCATATAGCTCTAATTTCTTCTTCATTTTCACTAAGTATTACATATCTGTTTATTTTTAAGTTTGTTATTGTAAGATTCATTGTGTTCTGTGGGGCGGGGGCCTGGTGATTCATTGCACAACGCGTGATCCTAGTTTGGACACCAGTCCCCTGCCCAAGGGGAAAATTAATAAACTATTTTTTTTTATTAACAAAAGCATATTGTAGGAAACCTTCTAAGGTTGGGAGGATCATTGTTATATCATTCAGTCTCTTAGATAAAGTTTGACACAGTTGTAGAACATTGTTTGGCGGAAAGCATAGGCTACTTACCAAGATTTCGCGCGGTTGATGTTGCGCGCAAAAGTTACCCATCTATCTATATCTATACAAATATAATAAAGCGTAAACACACTTCTTAGTTATGTAGGATGTCAGCAATTACAGCATATTTTTGAATATCTCTCTTTTTAAGAAAAATCCCTACATTTACGACACGCTTTAGGCCATATATTTTCACGCTATTAAACTTAGGGGTAAATAAATTGGAAAAAACAGTCATGCGGGAATAAGACAAAAACTAGCTGACAACATCAAGGAAGCAAGGTTGCCATGGTAACGGTAATTGAAAGCCAAGGTCAAAGGCCTTTGTTGTTATTTGTGCATTTGAATTTTGACATTTGCAATTAAAAATTTCACAAATTTAAACAATAAAATAAAGTTTTTGTAATTCCATGCGGATGAAACCGCCCGGGAACAGCTCGTAAAAGATAAAGCACTAACTTTATTCGACGCACTATTTAACGTTCTGCATACAGTTGCCTTTGTTTAAAGTTTGTTAATATTTTAGACGCGCGTTACTATGGCATCATATAAATTAACTGTGCTCGTACAAAACATGTTTTTAAACCTATAAATATTTAGCATTGTTTATTGTATTGGCATTCAACTCATTTGACTTCTGGTTTAAATTGACGTATGTACGTTTTATGCGCGTAATGTAGAAAATCGATAGTAAACATTTGCTGTGTTACCCAAATAATAAAGTTATTTAAAACGCCTGCTAAAGCATTCTCAGTTTGTCATCTGCTTTTGGTTGAAATACGGCATTAGTTAATTATCAAAACAACCTTGACATATCCTTAAGTAATCTGTTCCTTGCACTAAAGTGCAAAGGCAAAAAAATGCAGTTTTTTTGCATAATTGCACTATTAAAACTATGTTTAATAGGTTGGCAGCATTTTTTGTCAGTTTTTGTCTTTTTATGTTTTCACACATTATCTTCATAACTATTATTAAACTGCATGCACATAAAACTTGTACACGATGGTCAACGAATGGATGGACTTTATTATTCTAAATTGTAAAATACTAGACTTGTTTGGTATCTTATATATCTGTCTTCAATACAATTGCGGGAGACCTTTTCACCTTATTGCAAACTAGCTGTTGCTCGCGACTTCGTCCTTGTGAAATTAAAAAATAATAAAAGATGTATACTCACATATAACTTACTTTTCTATTGGTAAAAGAATTTTTGAAATCGGCCCAGTAGTTTTTGAGTTATTTCAATACATACAGAATACAAAAATATAAATCTTTCCTCTTTATACTCGTAATCATAGAAGTATGAAGATACTAATATTATAAATGCGAAAGTTTAGATGGATGGATGAATGTTTGTCAGAGTTTGTAGCCTATACGGCTAAACGGATTATGATAAAATTTAGCATAGATGTAGAGGATTGTCTGGAAGAACACATAGGTTACTTGCATTTGTTTTTTTTAATTCCGCGCGGATGGAGTCGCGGGCGAAAGCTAGTATTAGTATAGATATAGACATGTCAGTTCAGTTGTGGAGTGAAAAGGATTACAAAACACTGATGTACAGTACATCTGTTCAACATATGAAATAGTATAATTTCATAACACATAGTTACCAAATTGAGAATTGTCCAAATATATGTTATCTGTGGTCGGCTCGGCGCACACTGACCTACTGCCGGTCGACCATTGCCGAAACACATGTTTAATCTGCAAATATTTGTCAATGTTATTGTTTGTATTTATAAACGAACACGCAATCATTTTGTGCTCTTTCCAATCATAATATAGATATATCCATCTTTGATATTATATAAATATTAACCCAAATTTAATAAAATTATATTAAAAGAAATTCAAAGACTTGTTAATTTAAATGTTATTGTTAATGTAAGATAAGTTGAATTTTAGAGTTAACGCAATATAAAAAAAGAATATATACCAATTTATTTACGTACTAATTAATTTAACCAGAGCAAAGTCGGGCACAAACAACTAGTATCGTAACATACTAGTATAGTATTTATTTTTAGCACTCGGATATGACATTTGTGAGGTTTACCGTTCGCTCAGTGACCTAATGGTCTGGCTTCATCTACCATGTAACGGTATTCACAACTATGTGAGCAAAAAACAAACTATACAAATGAAAAAAACGGCCATTAAAATATAAATACATTCAGAAAGTGAACTACGCAAGATGTGTTGAAAAAGAACTTAAGTAGACAAAAAAATATTCACCTGAGTTGGTTAAATAAACCCCGTTTACTACACTTAGTTCCTCTGGTGTTGCGAATGTCCATGGTCGTCGTTGACCACCTCGGTGTTCTTGCCGCTCGTTTGCCCCCTTCTCTTATATAAAAAAAAAAACATTGTTGAAATCTTCTTAAATTGTACAACTGGCTGGAAATATAACTTTTAATCTTTAAATCTGTACTCAAACTTGGTTGACCGGATTGGATACTTGCCATTAGCGAGTTCAACAAACGTTATACGACACTTGTTTCTTGATGTACCCATAAAGATATGTTTAAAATTCAGACATACGCAAAAAAGTCAAAGTTGGTTCAACATTTAATAGCTTTAAAATTAAATTACTGCACTTATAAAATAAAATGCCTCCATCGGATCTCACGTGAAAGTTAAACATTACCCAACGGATTTTTGGTAATATTTTAATATAAGCTTTCATTTTATTTTAATCGTAGTTATGAAAGAAATTAATTAACCTGAAGCTAAAATTCGATTCTTTATAGAAGCACAATATAAAATTACCACTGTGAAATCAAAAAACAAAAATGCTCATTCAGTCATTTTCTGGCGTGAAACTATATGCAAAACCCCAACATATGCTATAGCTGACACTACCGACACACATATAGTTATAGTAGAATTCAATAGAAAAGAGAAATTACAACACACCTCTCTAAACATTTTACATTTATAAGGCTGTAATCACATACTTGTTAGAAACAGGCATGTTTGTATTATCAATTTAAATAATAAAACTTTCTAAAATTATTCCATAGCTAATAAATAACATTGTCTGCCAGTGAAATGTGTAAATTTTTCGTTTCAATTGAATTCGAAAAAAAGTAAACAACGTTTTTCAAAGAGGATTGTTTGATTTACATTAAAAACGGATATCAATACTCTCATTTTCGGAACGGTAGATTTTTCTAGAACATGCAGAAAAAATGCCCTTGAATTGTCACATTAATATGAGCGGTTAAAATACTATACATAATATATAATAGGAAGTAAAAACAAGGAAGAGGAATTAATATAAAGCCTTTAAAAATTTCATACACTTTTAAATGACTGATTTTTTAAAACGAATACGAAATTACCGGATTAATAAATGCAAATCTGTTGCTGCCTATATTTTTGATGTCCGAATGATAACACGTTTTTTTTGCGCAAAGTATATATAAGTATATAGACTATAGTTTATAATCTACCTACTAGTGGAAGTTAGTAGGCTCGAAGGACCAACATGTACGAGCCAGTTAGTTGTATGATAGAAAATGTATGAGTAACGAGTCACTGTATCAGCTTAAAACGTACTTAATTGGAAGCTGTTCTCTCAATGGTCTAAATTCTGATACTTCTATAAAAAGAGAAAATGCCTTATGAAATATTCTGCTTGGATTAACAGCAAGGAGGACAAAGCGAAGATTTTGCCATTTACAGCCAATCAAATTCTGAGAGTATTCCTCTGCTCGAATAAATCCCAAAATCGTCACTTCGCTTACTGTTAACTTACTATAAACTTTAACACAATTTGGCATTTTAATTAAGTTCGCAATGCTATACTTATCTACTTAGTATCTTATGTCCCTGTTTGCATTCTTTAGCCTTAATTGTTAAGTACTAGATAACCTTCTTCAAAGCATTGAATGCGATTATGTTGACATTAAAAAGTTATTCTAGAAGCCCTTTTGCTATAAATAATTGATACAAGATTACCTTCAATTAATATAAAATAAAAACAACGGCTTTATATTTTTTATTATAATAAAAACAAGAACAAATGGCAAAATGGCAGCATTTCATGTTGGGTAGGTGAGCGATGACCTTAAACTTCAAAAACCGCTTTCAATCTATAGGTACTTAATATTATAAAGAGGAAAGATTTGTATTTTTGTATGTATTGAAATAACTCAAAAGCTACTGGGCCGATTTTTAAAATTCTTTCACCGTTAGAAAGGTAATTTATCTGAGTAACATAGGCTATATATTTTAATTTCACGCGGGCGAAGTCGCAAGCTAGTCCAACATATAAACAAATCAACATGACGATTTCCAAATAGCATTAATATATTTACACTGATCTAGAAATGATGTTGAAATCATTATTTAAATAACGTTTTTTTTATTTACCAGTACATTACTTATTTCGTATATCATCGTTAATGCTTTTAAATTTTTTTGAGTACTTTAAAGGTGTGTGAACGAGCCGAGTTGAGAAAAATATTTAATTAACCTTGGAAATTAAGCAATGCTGCTAATTATATTCCGTTATTTTGTTTTTAGTTTTACTGTTTGAATAAAGAGTGATTCACAGGTCTTCTATTTAAGATGTTAGATGTTAATGTTATAAATAAATCGCTAGAAAATTAAAAAGTTATTCTAGAAGCCCTTTTGCTATAAATAATTGATACAAGATTACCTTCAATTAATATAAAATAAAAACAACGGCTTTATATTTTTTATTATAATAAAAACAAGAACAAATGGCAAAATGGCAGCATTTCATGTTGGGTAGGTGAGCGATGACCTTAAACTTCAAAAACCGCTTTCAATCTATAGGTATAATACTCGTATTATAAAGAGGAAAGATTTGTATTTTTGTATATATTGAAATAACTCAAAAGCTACTGGGCCGATTTTAAAAATTCTCCGTTAGAAAGGTAATTTATCTGAGTAACATAGGCTATATATTTCACGCGGGCGAAGTCGCGAGCTAGTCTAACATATAAACAAATCAACATGACGATTTCCAAATAGCATTAATATATTTACACTGATCTAGAAATGATGTTGAAATCATTATTTAAATAACGTTTTTTTTATTTACCAGTACATTACTTATTTCAGTCATCATCGTTAATGCTTTTAAATTTTTTTGAGGACTTTAAAGTTGTGTGAACGGGCGAGTTGAGAAAAATATTTAATTAACCTTGGAAATTAAGCAATGCTGCTAATTATATTCCGTTATTTTGTTTTTAGTTTTACTGTTTGAATAAAGAGTGATTCACAGGTCTTCTATTAAAGATGTTAGATATTAATGTTATAAATGAATCGCTAGAAAATTAAAAAGTTATTCTAGAAGCCCTTTTGCTATAAATAATTGATACAAGATTACCTTCAATTAATATAAAATAAAAACAACGGCTTTATATTTTTTATTATAATAAAAACAAGAACAAATGGCAAAATGGCAGCATTTCATGTTGGGTAGGTGAGCGATGACCTTAAACTTCAAAAACCGCTTTCAATCTATAGGTACTTAATATTATAAAGAGGAAAGATTTATATTTTTGTATGTATTGAAATAACTCAAAAGCTACTGGGCCGATTTTAAAAATTCTCCGTTAGAAAGGTAATTTATCTGTGAGTAACATAGGCTATATATTTTAATTTCACGCGGGCGAAGTCGCGAGCTAGTCCAACATATAAACAAATCAACATGACGATTTCCAAATAGCATTAATATATTTACACTGATCTAGAAATGATGTTGAAATCATTATTTAAATAACGTTTTTTTTATTTTTCGTATATTAAAAAAGCGATAAGCAACATATATAACCTAAAACGTATCTTATAAAAGACATTGCCAATGGCAATTAAAGGCAATCTCGACCATCCTTTCAAATTTAACCCTAAAAGAAATAAAAATGTAGCCTAAACCGTCCATAAAACAATTATAACAAGTTCGTAACCGAGATGGATTTTAGGTTGTTCTTTTTTTTTAAGGTACATGAACTTAGGGCACTGACACCGACATGAAAGATATTCAGTTACGTTAAATTTCATTTTGTTCTCGATTAAGGAAGTCATTATATTTGTGAGAAAGAAATATTAAAATCATACAGTGACCTCTATTGACCTCGATTGGAACAACACAAATTTTCTGAGCTGATTAAGAATGAGAAATAGCTCACCTAATTAACAAAATAACTGACAAATTGACTCAATGATGTAAATATTATCTATCTATAATCGAATTCAACAGAAATATGTAATTATAACAATACACATTTCTATCATCAATTTAGAAACTAGATTATTCCAAAATAAATTCATTTTTATGTATAACTAGCTTTCGCCCGCGACTCCTTCCGCGTGGAATTAAAAAAAAAACAAAATTGAGTAGCCTATGTGTTCTACCAGACTATTCTCTATATCTATACCAAATCTGAACGAAATCTGTTCAGCCGTTTTGGCTACAAACTCTAACAAACATCCATCTATCCAACCATCCATCTAAACTTTCGCATTTATAATATTAGTATGAAGTATGATTAGTATGAAGTATGATTAGTATGAAGTATGATTAGTATGAAGTATGATTAGTATGAAGTATGATTAGTATGAAGTATGATTAGTATGAAGTATGATTAGTATGAAGTATGATTAGTATGAAGTATGATTAGTATGAAGTATGATTAGTATGAAGTATGATTAGTATGAAGTATGATTAGTATGAAGTATGATTAGTATGAAGTATGATTAGTATGAAGTATGATTAGTATGAAGTATGATAATTTTTTGGCAGCTAGTGAGCAACTAAACAAACATTAGTAATACAAAACAAATAGAATTCATTTAAAGTTGTATTAATTTTCTAATATATTTTTCCGTCGTGTTTAAAGATATGAGACTGTTAAAAGTATTTTTAAAGACTTGATTTAATTAATAATACAATTATCTCAGCTTTTTTGTATTACTTTATATCTGTATGTAATATTGTTATTTTTGTTGGCAATCATTAATATACAAAAACAAAATTGAGTAGCCTATGTGTTCTACCAGACTATTCTCTATATCTATACCAAATCTGAACGAAATCTGTTCAGCCGTTTTGGCTACAAACTCTAACAAACATCCATCTATCCAACCATCCATCTAAACTTTCGCATTTATAATATTAGTATGAAGTATGATTAGTATGAAGTATGATAATTTTTTGGCAGCTAGTGAGCAACTAAACAAACATTAGTAATACAAAACAAATAGAATTCATTTAAAGTTGTATTAATTTTCTAATATATTTTTCCGTCGTGTTTAAAGATATGAGACTGTTAAAAGTATATTAAAAAACTTGATTTAATTAATAATACAATTATCTCAGCTTTTTTGTATTACTTTATATGTGTATGTAATATTGTTATTTTTGTCGGCAATCATTAATATACAAAAACAAAGCTTGCTTGTAAATGAAAAATAAAATAAATAAAAGCCAATTTTATTTTAATGGATAAAAACTTGATTTCAAATGTCAATAATTGTAATATAATGTTACAACTATAAATGCGAAAGTTTAGATGGATGATTGTATGTTTGTTAGATCATAGCCTAAACTGCTTAACGGATCTTGATGAAATTTGTCACAGATGTTGAAAATATTCTGAAAGAATACATAGCCTACTTGCTTTTGTTTTTTTTTTAAATAATAAACATGTAAAGATAAAATGCTAAGAAAGATTCAATTTTTCATAAAAGGCTATAAAATGAAATTCTAAATAAAATAGCTTGTTTTTTACACTTTATGATACCATAGGTATGCGGAACATTAAATTAATATGTTTAAATAATACGCTCAATGTATTTTAATGTTGAGCGCTTTTTAAACACTTAACGTAGCAAAAATCAACACGGAACTTATGCTATAAACACATTGGTATCAAAACTTTTTGTTAATAAACCTTAAAACTTTGGGTTCTCGATCTTTCTTAAGTATTTTGTTTGTTTTTTTATAGCTTAGAGACAATCCAAGGGTGTCAAATTTTAATATTCTTCGTACAGCTTTCAAAGATCGATTGATTTTGTCTTTGACCGATGTTATTTGTGCGAGATTAAGTTTTTAATTAACATTCATGTACATATCGCCTGCCGTATGCGTAGAATTTAAAAAGTGAGTCAAGTAGCCAATGCGCTATTTCAGACTGTAATCTCTGTTACAAATTTAATCCTGAATTCATACAGCCGTTTTGGAGTTACGTGGTAACATACATCCATCCATCCAATCTTGCGCAATAGAATCGAAAGAAGTAAGATTTATGGTTTTTAGCTACTTTTTATTATTTAATTTATTTAATTGTGTTACTTTTTGAATTCTTACTATGACTCATTCTTCCTGTATTTATATATCTTGTTTATTCATTCAATTAAGTTTAATTGCTTAAGTTATGGTAGTTAACTTAAATTTGTTGATCCATATAGTAATTGGCTGTATTTTTTTATATTTGTTTATAATCACTTCCTACTGTCTACTGAGTTTTATGAATTAATTGCTTTTAAAAACAAAATTTAAGGTTATATTAATAACAAATATTTTTTTATTATCGTACACTAAGAATTATATGTTTATTGTTTGATATTTAAAACAAAAAACCTCTTCATATTAAGAGTTTTACTTGTAATATTATATTATATTATATTTAATACTTAATTTTTTTTATATAATATATATATATATATATAATTATTATAATACTTTACAATTTGTATCCATTATGAAAATCTCTTGGGAAAATGTATTTTTATTTCGGTTTATCAATAAGTTTTACATAAGTGTTTCCACAAAAGATAAGCCAATTTCTGTTATAAAAGAGACGAAACATGTTTATAATTCATGCCATAACTTTGTTTTACAATTACTGTTTTTATTTGTTTTAAAATTTTACATTTAATCCACTTTCGTAAAACAAGAACAAAGACCACTAATTTATTGGAACGAAATTGTGTGACCAAAAAATAAATTAAAGACGCAATTATGATTTTAAGAATTAATTACTTATTTTTGCTTAGCCTTTTGCGTTTTTTAATCTGTGATATTGCAACGTAGATATCGAGGTTATCTAGATTTAAATATAAACTTATGTTATTAAAATGTAACTATCATAAATAAATTACTTGTCGATTTGTTACATAAACTGTCCTATGACACTCCAGGGAAGAGAACGTATCTAACGACACCACATTCGTTAAAATCGGTTCAGTAGTTAAGGCTCTAGGGCAGTGATTCTAAACCACTGTGCCGCGGCACTTTTGTGTGCCGCCAAATTTCCAAAGTGTGCCGCCAAATGTTGCATATTTTTGACCGACTTCCCAAAAGAAGGAGGTACTCAATTCGGCCATATATTTTTTTTTTGTCATAAATATGCAAAATTTGGCATAATGTCATTTATGCATTGTGTTGTAGTAAGTAAATAATTTTTATCTTTTTCTTCGTGTGCCGCCGAAATTTTGAAATCGTTAAATATGTGCCGCAACAAAAAAGGTTGAGAATCACTGCTCTAGGGCGACATTAAAAAATGAATACGGGTATACGCGCGACAAACAATTGTCGATCAACTATAAATGTCAATTCATAAATGAGTTAGCTTAATCATTCTGAAGATAAATCTATATATTTATCATCGTATAAACAAAAAATATGCATCAATTCCCCCGAGATTAACAACGGTGTAACTTGATAGATCGAATTTTAATATTGTAAATTATACTTGACATATAAATTACTATATAACATTTTTTGTTGAACGTTTTTGTTCAACGCAATCTTGACGTTGGAAATCACGAACAGACAAGTTTATTGTATAATAATAAGAGGCAATAAATGCTACATGATAAATATAACAAGGTAAAGCTCATTATTTAATGTAAAACTTTGTATTATTAAGTACTTTTGATCGTTATATTAGTAAGAGTCATACAAAAGGCGTAGATACAAAGGAACCTAATGGTATCTACTTTTTTTTATATTATAAGGTGGCAAACGAGCAAGCGGCCACCTAAAACCGCCAAAATATTAATAGACTACCAAATGGCTTTTCTTATATCATAAGGTAGCAAACGAGCAAACGGCCACCCAAATCCGCCAAAATGGCGAAACGACCGCTGCCCATAGACATCCGCAATAGCGGATGCGTTGCCTACCCTTAATCGACGGAGGAGGCGACGCATATAAAGAAGATATTTCCTGTTCCTATGCGTGTCCTCCACCGTCAAATCTACTTTCCCTTTCCATCCTATTCTTATGAGAAAAAGGGTTCGAAGGAAAATTGACTAAAGTTGGGCCTCCGGCACCACACTCATCTCTCCTAGATAGTAATCAAAATATTTAGTTATCACAGATAATGCTACATTAAATAGCTAACGCTTTTTAATTTCTGTATTACAGACTGTCAAAGTTATTTGACCCGGTGAGTATAAGTCAAACTAAATTATGATAGCTCACTAGCGCCACCTTCGATCTCATAAAAGTGGTACAAGTTCCTTAGTTTCATATTGCTCATGTTCTAAGGTAAAATTAGTAAAATTTGGACTTAATAATTTAATCTTGGGGACCTTGGCAAACTATTGCCAATTAGCTGTTATAAACATAAAAGTATGTGCCCTTTAACAGGATTTAAATACCTTTTACCTGAGCTTTGTCAATAAGCAACGGTACAAAATAAGGACAGTGTTCGCACTTAAATAATTTGACATACAAACTTTCTCTTTACTTCATCGTAAATTGAAGATTCGGATAATGAAAAATCAAGCTGACTGTTTTCTTTTTTTAAAAAAAAGCACATGAACTTTTCATCTTTTTATTCAAATTAACGAAAACACTATCAGCCTTACAAAATATTAGTACAAATTTTGCTAATAACTACTCAGTTTATTCCTAAGTTTAACTTTATACCGCGTTTATTTGTAAATCTGTTTATGCCTTTAATATTTTAGATGTTTATTTTTCACCTTTTATTTAGTGTTCAATTTAATCATTTTCATCCCAAAAAATTTCAAGTCCAATGAACGTTGATCTGTTCGTAAGTAAATATTAGCATATGTACATATAATATTGATACTAGAATTTAATATTTCATTAATAATAGTGACATAAAATACTATAACAAATATGTACGACTGTTAATAATTGAATATTATGAGGTCATAAAATATCTTCGTGTTCGTCAAAGCGAGTCATAAATCATGAGTTTTATCGACTCTTTATTTAATGTATGTGTTTTGTTCGATTTGTCTGACGATGTGTTTATAGATTTATTGTATTATTTAAAATTAACTGGTATTACTACATTTAAATTACGGTAACACCGTGAAAACCAAAATCCGATAGAGTAAATATCTTCAATTAGTCAAGCTATTTTGTATACAGTATACAGGATTCTTAACGAACGGATCAAAGACTTTCTGGAGTTAGAGGACCTCAATAGCTATCATTTAAACGCAAAGTCTGTTACCCGATTTTTTATAGTTTTAAAGTTATTGATTTTTTTTGTGAAAAAATTGTAAAAATAAGTTTTGTCCGTATGTCTAAAATAATGTGTTTACAGTGGTAATTTTTCTTCAACAAACCTTATAATTATTAGGTTTGTTGAAGAAAGAGAAAAAAGAAAGCCCAATTGGGCTTTCGTACCGTATTCCCTTTTTTTTTTGGATACGTCATTCATAAACATACCCCTATTAAAACTGCCTTCATGTCAATCGGGCGTAAAAGTAAGAGCACAGTAAATAATCATAACTAAGTGTTGACCGTTTATTATTTATATGGTGTGTAAATATTTTGAAATCAATCGATTCAGTGAACACAAATCATCCGTGGAGTTCGCTAATCGAGTTAACAGCGTGTATACGTAACTTCCTCACGATGATCACCGTTAGAAACGCTTCAATGATCAGAGGATCTATTACGAACATTTGCGTGACAGTTGTAAGAACGTATTCGTATCGTCATCGACAAAATTTGTAGCGCTGCACAAATCTAATACAAACTTTGTAGATGACGTTACGCAAACATTCTCACGAATATTAGAGATAAGCTCTCATAGTAAATGAGTGACTAGTCAATAGAAGCACGTTTGCAAACAAAACAATTTGTAGCGGTCATATTCATTTACAGACACGCCGAGATGTCTACATAAAACCAGTAACACATACTCGTAGATACATAGACTACAACATAATTATAATATTATATAGACTATAACAAGTCATAATGTTAGATATGGAATTCAATAAAATATTGCTAAACTGAAATATTTATACCGTATGTCTAGTAGCAATGTCCTCGACGAGTTAGAGCGTGCGCACACCTTTGACTAAACCATCGCACAACTGTTTAGTCTCGCTTTGATTCCTATGAGCTTCGAATGAGTTGCGCACACTGCTCGATTTATAGTTGTGCAACTAAACAGTTGAATGGGCTGCGAAACAATCGACAATCGCACAACAGTTGTTCGATAGTTTAGTCATAGATATGCGCTGACTCTTATTAGTTGTTTTAAGAAATTTTCCGCTTCTCTTATTTCCCTCAATACAATTTTCTGTTACAAACAAATATTGCCGTCATATTTTGCATGGAGGATAAGCCAAAAGTGTTGTCCTCTAAATGAATCCTTGTTCATTAGAAGACCAAAGACATCGTTATTATTATCTGTGTAAATCCAGAGATCTTTTTAAATGCCTTCCATAATATTCGGTCCTCCATTTTTTGTATCCAACGAGTTCTTGCGGTCTGCATGAGGTCATCAGTGCATTTTACAGGAATACTAATAAGTAATAAAACAAAAAGTCAAAAACCATTAAATTTCAATAAGAAAAAATAATGAAATATAAA
Source organism: Papilio protenor (assembly GCA_029286645.1). Classification (NCBI taxonomy): domain Eukaryota; kingdom Metazoa; phylum Arthropoda; class Insecta; order Lepidoptera; family Papilionidae; genus Papilio; species Papilio protenor. The sequence goes on from JAGSMZ010000011.1 coordinate 7,178,924, forward strand.
AGAATCCGGTTTCTTATGAGATAATTTTCTGACCGGTCATTCGTAAATGATGCTAATTCCTTCGTCTTTTAGGGTATTAAAGTTTGAATGTTCGCATCCAATTTTGAAATGTTAGTGTCTTTGTGTTGTGAAATAATGAACATTATATTAATCCAAAATATATAGTTAGACACTGTTTAGTTCAACACGTGTTTTATCATTTATCGCCACTGATTGCTATTATGGACATCTACATGGGTATATGTTGTACCATGTATCACTACACTGCTTTCGGTATAAGTAGTTATAATACTTTATTTGCGCGTGGAATTAAAAAAAAACAAAAGCAAGTAGCCCATGTGTTCTTCCAGACTAAGCTCTGCTAAACTTTGAAATCCGTTCAGCCCTTTAGGCGGCAAACTATAACAAACATACATCCATTTACTTTATTAATCTGTGGTTATTCATATTTTCTGATAGCGCCTTTCACAGCGGGTCAGAAAAGTTGGTCGCACTATATTTACACTCTTAATATATGTTCATATTTAAACTTTAATATATAAGCATAAGTAAATACTAAAAAATAGTCTACATAAATTAAACAATTTTGTAACATAATAATAAATTATTCCAATAATACTTCAGCGTAGATCTGAAGCGAAAAACAGGTTTGATTTTTTTGCATGATTTTTGTAATTAGTAGATGTGTGAATAAATAATTAAAACAGGTTACTTGATTCTAAATATCGGAAGGTTTTAAATTTCATACGTGGCAATCTATATACTATTATAATAAAGCGTAAACACACACTTCTTTGTTGCCTAAGATGTCAGCATTTACAAAATATTTTTGAATAATTCTTTTTTTGATAAAAAGCCCTACACTTGCGTCATATATATTTTCACGCCATTAAACTTAGGGGGTAAATATTTTAAATAAAACCCTAATGTGGGAAAGAGACCATAAGTTGCTGCCAACATCAAGGAAGCAAGATTGCCAAGTTTTATAATGTCATGTCATTTTGACATTTGCAATTGACAATTTGACACATGTAAACAATAAAATAACATTTTCATAAGTTTATGCGGATGAAGTCGCAGGGGAACAGCTAGTGTGTTAATAAAATAGCTGTTGCTCGCGACTTCATCCACGTAATATTAAGATAAAAAAGTAACCTATAATATGTCTATGTCAGCTACCCTTCAGTGAAAATGCGGTCGAAATCGGACTAGCCGTTTCGAAGATTACCCGATACAAACGCGGCTTGCGGACAGACAGACAGAGAAAAATTTTGTAAATGCGAATTTCGTTATCAGGAACTAAAATACTTCATCTTCCCGAAATCTGGAACTTCTTTTTTGATACAAACAGACCACTCCAAATTTATTATATGTATAGATATAGAAGAATTGATGATAGATAAAGAAATCATCAGGAAATCATAAAGAAATGAAATAAAATACATATCTCTTTTACCAGCGATGCCGTTTTCAGAAGCCTCATTTGGTAACTAAGGGATACCACTTAACAAGTCCTGCATAAGCTATATTCTAATTTTTACTTGCCCAATCTCTATACTGCTGTATGAGACATCGTTTGAACAGTATACTGAACTTGTACACCTCGTGCGGCCGTCTGATGATGGTGGACATCTTCCCGCAAGAGAACTTCACCTCATCAGAGCTTTTTTCTAAATTACTTTTACTGTTCAACTAGAAATAAAACATCGTTAAGAAATTGTTTGAATCTCGAAATCGATTCGTTCTAAATTCAAATCTAATAGCTCAAGCTTCGTATTCTAGGTTATATTACGAACTAGTAAAAACATTGTCTGTACCATTTGAAATTTTATATCCTCACGAACTCGAAGTTTTGCTACTTGAGGAAAGATCTACATGATATGACAACGCGTGCTATAAAATCGCGCACCGTTATAAATTGTACAACTTTAAAATAATGTCGAGGAAACTTACCTGTTATTATAATCATAAAGCAATAAAAGCTCGCTGGGAATATTTTATTACGACTTTATAATTATATAGTTATAGTTGTTTAAAAAGGAAAATATAAAACTATTAAATAATACCTACGCTTGTAAATTGCCGTTTCTTTTTTTGTTTGTAATGCATGGCAGGAATCCTGTTATGATTCCTATTTTTATTTTTTACTAGCTGTTCGCGTGCGGATTCATCCGCGTGAAATTATAAAAACTTTATTTTATTGTTTACATTTGTCAAATTATCAATAGCAAATGTCAAAATGACATGACATGACAAATCTTAGCAATCGTTCTTTCTTGATGTTGGCAGCAACTTATGTATGGTCTCTTTCCCACATTAAGGTTTTTATCCAAAATATTTACCCCCTAAGTTTAATGGCGTGAAAATGTATAGCCTAAAGCGTGACGTAAGTGTAGGGCTTTTTATTAAAAAAAGAATTATTCAAAAATATGCTGTAATTGCTGACATCTTAGGTAACAAAGAAGTGTGTGTTTACGCTTTATTATAATAGTATAGATATAGATGTTGTCTTAATTGTATAGATTGTCTATAAAATCAACATTCAGTCGAGCAAAACGATCTTTTGAAACCGTAAATAAATGGCCATTGATGGTCGCTAAATTTCTTTAAAAAGGGCTACAAACTTTTCACTTCACGTTTTTATACTATTCAATTAAATTGGATTAAACTTGTTGCAATTACGAACAAAAACAATATACAAAAACACTAACAGACTCAAGTCTGATCCGGAATTACCGGACTCAAAACAAGATTTTAATTTTGAAATTACCTGCCGTAAACATTTAGGTATCCTCAACCTCATTTTGTCAGAAAAAAAAACAAATTGAATACGTACTTATTTTAATACGCCATTGCAGTTGATATTTTAATATAGCAAATAAGATCGCGCAAAGGTGCTTTGACTAAACTATCGCACAACTGTTTAGTCTCGCTTTGATTCCTATGAGCTTATATGGAGGTGCGCACACTACTCGATTTTAGTAGTGCAATTGAATAGTTAAATTTGCTGCAAAACAATAGACAATCGCACAACAGTTGTGCAATAGTTTAGTCAAAGGTGTGCGCCCGCTCTAAGTATAGTATAGAGGTACAGATAGTTATAGTATTTTGATGTAACTACGAGTACATGTGTTTGGCTGTTTTACCTCGCACCGAAAATTAAAAAGTACTTCCAGTGTTATTTTCATTTTTCCTTTTCAGAAACAAAGACGATCCTCAAACAAGTATCTGGCGTGTTCAAGTCCGGTCAGCTGACGGCAATCATGGGCCCCTCGGGCGCCGGCAAGTCCTCCCTCATGAACGCACTCACCGGCTTCTCGTAAGTATATCGGCCCTTACGGATAATGTCGTAACTCATTTTTTAAGAAAAAATACTTTTATAACTATTAGAACTCTGCTAGATAAAACAAAAAGAATCATAATAAACATCTCTGCTAACCACGAAAAAGGAGATAATTAAAAAATAACTTTACATATGTATATATTCCTCAAATACAAATTCCAATATTTTGTTAATGTTATGCAATTTTGGATGGAAGATAGTCTTTTCCACTTTGTCTCTTTCGCTCACTAAAAGTGTATTTTTTATGTTATGACTACATAAGTAGGAGCCTTCGAAATTATTCGAAAATTTAATCATTCAGTGATTACGTTCGAAGAAATAAATTAAAAAATATTTTAAAAAAATGACCATAACCTTTTTTAAATTGAGGTATAATTTATCTGATTTTTGTTTTGTGTTTTTTATTGTATTCTTTAAAAGAATAAAAAATATTGAAAATATTCATGGACAGGTTTATTCATGGACTCGTTTACCCTAATTTGCATATTCCTTAAGACCGGTGCTGGCTTTAGGGTAGGGCAGTTGGGCGACCGTTTAGGGCGCTGGACAATAAAGTTGTCACAGCGGATTTCCGCGACTGTACATCATACTATTCATACTTCATACTAATATTATAAATGCGAAAGTTTAGATGGATGGATGGATGGATGTTTGTTAGAGTTTGTAGCCTAAACGGCTGAACGGATCTCGATGAAATTTGGCATAGACGTAGAGGATAGTCTGGAAGAACACATAGGCTACTCAGTTTTGATTTTTTTCATTCCACGCGGTATAAAAACCTATAATTATGCTAAATGACATAGTAAATGTTATTTTTTTATTGACATTATTTTATAGGTTATTCTATATATTGCATAATAGCTGCATAAGAGGTATCTATTTGCGCAAATTATAATATCTTAATAATTTAATTGTCTTGTTGACGAACTATGTTTTGTGACATAGTAGTTCTATTACTTATAAATTGTTTTTTTTTTAAATTGCGTTAGGTAGGTTTTTTTTATAAAACTACATTTATTTATTACTAGCTTGCCTGTCCCACCAAATTGTAAATTGTCTGATAACAATCCAACGTGTAAAATATGTGATGGATATATCGGATTTTGTTCCCTTATCTGAGTGACGTCATTTTTAAGCTACCTGAGCCTCTATCAGCCAGTGGTGGGACAGGCCCTTAGACTCACTGTAATCTTTCTCATCTTTGACTAAACTATCGCACAACTGTTGTGCGATTGTCGATTGTTTCGCAGCCAATTCAACTGTTTAGTTGCGCAACTAAAAATCGAGTAGTGTACGCACTTCCATATAAGCTCATAGGAATCAAAGCGCTACTAAACAGTTGTGTGATTGTTTAGTTAAAGGCGTGCGCGTTCTTTAATAATAACTACACGGTAAACATTTGTCTTACGGGTCTTACACGCACAAATATGTACGATCATAATTTATGTTGGATCTAGTTGTAAACAACTAGGGTTGTCAACAAAAAACTCGTTAAGTATTTTATTGATTAATTTAACAGTTATCTTTTATTTTTTTAAACCTAAACTACGTAATAACCACTTTACGAAAACGACACTTAAATATTATGTAAGGATGTCATTGTAAATATACATAAGTGTGTCTCATAAAAGACCTTGGAATTTAGTCCTATTAAGTTGTTTTTCTTAACCATTATGTACGAAACATGTGTTCTCGTACACACATATGTACTCATATATAGTTGGTCAATTGACTATTATTCATTTATTTAAATAAGGATTAAATACTTTTAAATAGTTTTTTAGTTTTAGTGTATACTTAAATCGAAACAAAAAATAAATCCTTCTCCTAACTTTTTTAGATAACATGTCATCATCACCAGCTCACTATACGTTCCCACTGAGGGGCTCGGAGCCTACCTTAAAATTAGGGTGACTAGGCCATAGTCAACCACCCTGGTCCAATGCGGGTTGGTTGACTTCCCACATATCTTTGAATTTCTTCGCCGATATGTGTAGGTTGCATCACGATGTTTTTCTTCACCGTAAGAACGTCGGGTAAATTATGTACATGTGAAAATTCGAAAAAATCGAAAATCACATTGGTACATGGCGGGATTCGAACCCAAGACCTGTAGATTACAAGTCAAGTGCTTAAACCCTGAGCCACCGACGTTCGGTGGCTCAGTGGACCGGATTTTTTGTTTGACCGGATAACATGTACAAATCTTTAATTATTACAATGGCAATATCTAATATACTCGTATTCTGTTGATTTTATTTTATTTAATAGTTGGAAACCATAACTGAAACGGTTATTTTTATTATTCTAATAAAGTAGCGGTAAGAGACATGAATAATTAAAAAACTTGCTCATTCGTCATGGGTAATTAACTTATGGTGTCTATAAGTTTCTTATACCTTCGGCAATAAATTATATATCCAAGAATATATTTATAATCGACAGGTAACGTAGAGTAAATACAATAGTTGAATAAGCTATGGATGAAATTTATATTTTCTTACACTTTTCCTTATTTAAGTCACAATAAGTGTACACACGTTTTATGTATTTGGTTTTCTCAGTTTTGAGTGGTAATTAAGAAAGCAATAAAGGAGTTTAATATGTTATGTATACAGAATGTATGAATATTTAGCCACATTGCATACTGATCTCAAAAACTATAATTAGTACGGTCTAATTTTGCACTTATAGTAGACTTGATAACTGTGTAGGCATCTCATCTGCAAACTTTTAATTTGTAGTTATAAGCAGCGATTAGTTGCCGCTAGCTCATTTATAATACGAAAAGAAATAATCACCATCACCAGCTCACTCACGTCACAGCTCCACGGAGGGGCTCAGAGTCCTCCCAAAGTTAGAGGTGACTAAGGCCATAGTCAACCTCGTTGGCCCAGTGCGGGTTGGTTGACTTCACACATTTTTTTAGCCGATATGTGCAGGATCACGATGTTTACCTTTAAGAACGTCGGGTAAATTATTATTAGTAAATCTCATTAGGATTTCTATATATTGCGGTCGTTTGCATGCATGTTTTTCTAATCACCACGATGATCAAGTCTTGTTGAGACCTCCTGAGATGTCTCTCATTGTCATGAATCTTTGTCTTTCGGATCGGATAATTGGTTTTCCTTGACGCATCTATGTAATACAACTACATTTGAATTCAATCATTTTTGTTTCAGAGTTCAAGGGGTGACCGGCACGATACGAGCGGGTAACAGTGTGTGCGTTCTGGACGAGAAGGTCAAGTCTATCGACTCCCTAACGGCGTATAGAAAGAAGTCTTGTTACATCCTGCAAGATGACAGGTTAAACCCACTCTTCACGGTCGCTGAACTGATGAAATTCGCCTCAGATATGAAGCTAGGTTATACATTAACAGAAAAACTTAAACAAAGTGTGGTAAGTGATTTTAAATGGAATAATTTCATCATCACCAGCTCTCTATACGTCCCCACTAAGGGACTCGTAACCTACCTAAGGGTGACTAGGCCATAGTCAACCACATTGAAAAATCACATTGGTACATGGCGGGATTCGAACCCAAGACCTGTAGATTACAAGTCATGTGCTTAAACCCCTGAGCTACCGATGCTCTCCCGACCCATCGACGCTAATGTAATAATAATAATTGTAAATTTGTTGAAGCGCCAATAGCCTATTGGTTAAGATGCGGACTAGGTCGTGAAATCGAGTCCCGTCATTCTATTATTGTCGTGAACCATATTCTAACAAAACTTTTTCAAGTTCATCTAGTTCTTATAATATTTTTAAGAGTGGTAGAGCCCGCTTTAACATCTTCGCACGAATGGGTCGGCTCGCCCGGTGCAATACCACGACCACACAGAAGACAGGCGTGAAGTGGAAGCAATTCCGCGTTTCGTTTGATGAGTGTGGTGCCGGAGGCCCAATATTAGTCCCTTTCCCGTTCCACCCTCTTCTTATAAGGAAAGGTTTGGATGGGAGAGTGGCTTTGACGTTGGAGGAGTCGCATAGAAAGGGGAAAGGTCCTCTTTATCTGTGTCTCCTCCTCCGTCGATTTAGGGTAGGCAACGCATCTGCAATTGCCGATGTCTATGGGCAGCGGTCGCTTCGCGATTTTGGCGGATTTAGGTGGCCGCTTGCTCGTCTGCCACCTTATTGTATAAAAAAAAATATCACGGTCATTGTTTACACGAAAACATTTTACAGAAGTACGTAAAAGGTTCTCAAGGCCTTGGAATCTATTGTATACAAGTAAATTCTTTAATTATGTGTATTTCAGTTGTTTAAGTACATTTAATTCTATTGTTAACAATATTTAATTGCGTCATTTTATACAACAAAAAATAAATTGCCGTGTTTTAAGTATTCATTATTAAGTATTTAGTTTTTGTTGCTATGTTTAAACTAATTACAAATACAGTTTTCTAAACATTATTTTAACTAGTTATTAGCTCGTCTGTACAGAATCAAATAAAGATGACAATAATATTGCACTCATACAGCGTGTTCTTTTCTTTACAGGTAACAGAAATATTGGATACATTAGGGTTGTCAGGCACGGAGAATACACGATGCTGCAACTTATCCGGGGGTCAGAGGAAAAGGTTATCCATAGCGGTTGAGTTGATCGACAACCCTCCTGTCTTGTTCTTGGATGAACCTACAACGTAAATATAACATTTTTTTATAAATTACTACTGCAATAATGACAAGAGTCCACGCTATATACTTGCAAGAGTAAATCAGCATTTATTTCTAAGAATATAAACAATGATACAATTAAAAGACGCTAAGCAGAATCATGCTCCATGACGCCTTAGTCATAGACATAGATACCATAATTAATGGAATCGTCCAACAAAACATTCTTGTGTTGGCAAAAACAACATTTTAAGTGTTATAAAGTTTCTTTGCTTTCCGAAAGAGATTTCCGTTTCAAATTAACCAATGGAATTGCATAATTACTAAAGATGATTATATTCTTAACTTACTTACTTCTCGTATTGAAATAAATTGCAACTTAGTATGACTACTGTGTTTATTGAGTTCATAAAAATTACAGTTGCATTTATTTTTTTATTATAACAACCTTGTCTAAACCCAAACAGCAATATAATATACGTTGAAATATTACAATTAATTAATTCATATTTACATTGCAACGCATAATTTTCTAATAAATCACTGCAGTTTACAAAACAAGTTGAGGTGAAGACAAACTATAAATCATTTACAATATAATTTTATTAGATCGTTTCTTAACTGTATCACAATTTACGATTAATTTCTAAATGGTGACTATTTCATTCATCAATCAATCATTCATTCATCATTCAATCATTAATTCCTTCATTCAATTGTATTGAATGTGTTCGCAGTGGTCTGGACAGCCTGACGTCGAAGCAATGCGTGGAGCTGCTCAAAGCGTTGGCTCGCGACGGCCGGACCGTCGTCTGCACAATACACCAGCCATCAGCATCCCTCTACACATTGTTCGATCATGTTAGTAATCTTCTTTTAGTATTATTAATATGCGACGATCTTTAATTCGGAGAAACATTAGGTTAAAACGATTTACCCATGTGGTTATTAGTTCGTTAGCGCTATTTTGGACCACTCGTTACGCCATAATATGGCTATCCATGTCAGCTACCCTACAGTGAAAGTCCCGTCGAAATTGGCCCAGTCGTTTCGGAGATTATTACAGTGGTAGTGCCCGCTTTAACATCTTAGCACGAATGGGCCGGCACGCCCGGTGTAATACCACGACCACACAGAAGACAGGCGTGAAATGGAAGCAATTCCGTGTTTCGTCTGATGAGTGTGGTGCCGGAGGCCTAATTTAAGTCCCTTTCTCTTTACCACCCTTTTCTTATAAGGAGAGGATGGGAAGGGGAAGTGGATTTGACGGTGGAGGAGATGCATAGGAAGGGGAAATATCCTCTTTACGTGCGTCTCCTGCTCCGACGGATAAGGGTGGGCGACGCATCTGCAATTGCGGATGTCTATGGGCAGCGGTCGCTTCGCCATTTTGGCGGATTCAGGTGGCCGCTTGCTCGTTTGCGCACTTATGTTATAAAAAAAAAGATCACCCAGAACAAACGCGACTTGCGGACAGACAAACAGACAGACCAACAAAAATTTTTTAAACGCGTTTTTTGTTATCAGCAACGCAAATACATCATCTTGCCGAAATCTGGAATTTTTCTTTTGATATTAGAAACAGACACTCCAATTTTATTATATGTATAGATTAGTGTTCTTGAAACATTAGTACCTAGGTTTTGTAATTATGTCTAAGAATGATGTTAAGGAAAGAATGAACTGAATGATTCAGCTCTCTTAAGAATGATGACGTGGTTTAGTATTTGTACCTATTTAAGATGCACTTTTAGAAAAGCTATAAACAAACTTGATAGTTCTTTAACAGGTGATAATTGTCAAATATGTTTTTATATTTTCGCACTCTTTTGCAAAATATGGTATAAGCATAAATCCGTCACTTAATTTGGCAAGTAAACAAAATGTCGACTACTGTATACTTGAATACAATGGAAACAGGGCCAGGGCTAGAGTAGGGCACAGTTAGCCCGCCCAGGGCGCTGAACTGAAAGGGGCGAAACGGGTTTGCGAATTACAATCTTACATAACGCTGTTTGTACTCCCTAAAGGAACAAAAAAGGTAACGCCGTAAAATCTTACCCAGGGCACTAGTAACGCTACAATAAACCGGTACTAAATACAACAAGTATGCTTGTCTTATTACAAACTAGCTGTTTCTCGCGACTTCGTCAACGTGAAATAAAAAAAATAATAAATGGTATGGCCTATGTTACTGAGCGATAACTTAGCTTTTTAATGGTGAAAGATTTTTTAAATCGGCCCAGTAGTTTTTGAGTTATTGCAATACATACAAAATCCAAAAATCCAAATCTTTCTTTATAATATTAGTATAGATATAGATTGATATATTATTATTACAAATTGATATTCCGTGTGCCAGGTATACGTGTTAGCGGAAGGTATGTGCATATACCATGGTTCCAGCGAGGACACCGTGCCGTATCTCGCTGCAGTCGGTCTGCAGTGCCCCAAGTACCACAACCCTGCGGATTACAGTGAGTCTTACATTCAGAAGGAAAGAAGTGAAGCGATGCGATATCTTGTTATAGGCAACCTTATAAATACTTATGTAGCGACTGGAACAAAACAAGATCGATCTTAATAGTTAGTCCAATTATTTTATACTAGCTTTCGATCGCGACTCCGGTCGCGTTTAATTAAAAAAACAAAAGTGAGTAGCCTATGTGGTCTTCCAGACTATCCTCTACACCTATGCCAAATTTCATCGAGATACGATCAGTCATTTAGGCTACAAACTCTACCAAACATCCATCCATCTAAACTTTCGCATTTATAATATTAGTATGATTTATTCCCTAAAAGTAAGTTACAGTATGACTTTTTTAGCTTCAATATCAAAATCCTTACTTATCCACAGTACTAGAAATAGCAAACTTAGAATACGGCAACTTCAATGAGCAACTGGCAGCTAGATGCTCTGGTCCCGAGGACAAGGAGTTACCTTCTCCCCCGACTCCGACTAGCTCTGACGAGGTGAAGTTCTCATGCGGGAAGATGTCCACCATCATCAGACGGCCGCACGAGGTGTACAAGTTCAGTATACTGTTCAAACGATGTCTCATACAGCAGTATAGAGATTGGGTGAGTAAAAAGTTAGAATATAGCTTATGCAGGACTTGTTAAGTGGTATCTCTTAGTTACCAATTTAGGCTTCTGAAAACGGCATCGGTGATAAAAGGGATATTTAGTTTATTTCATTTCTTTATGATTTCCTATAATATCATGCCAATATTTTAACTTTACGATTTTTATCACTGTTTTTTATTTTAACCTTCGTATTAAAAGAGAATTGTTTGTTCTAGTATAACTTACAAACTACTGATCTGCTTTTAAACAATATTCTCCTAGAGCCTATTTAACTAAGTTCATCTACTATCGTAGAATTCTCTTTGGTTTGTAACAATTTGTCTCACGCAATCAAGACTATAATAAATTGCTAGACGTATATAAAGCCAAATCTACATGTTCATTTGAGTTCTTAAGTGAAACTAAGTAAAAGACAAATATTGTTGGCGTTCAGACGGTGACCCACCTGAAGGTGCTGCTGCACATCGTGATCGGCGTGCTGATCGGCCTGCTGTACGAGGAGGCGGGCAGCAACGGCAACAAGACTGTCAACAACCTCGGATACTTCATCGTCTCCTCTGCATACCTCTGCTACACTTCCCTCATGCCTGCTGTACTTAAATGTAAGCTTTTTATCATACTTCATACGAAAGTTATAAATGCGAAAGTTTTGACGGATGGATGGATAGAGGGATGTTTGTTAGAGTTTGTAGCCTAACGCTGAACGGATCTTGATGAAATTTGGTGTAGACTTAGAGGATAGTCTGGAAGGATACATAGGCTACTTACTTTTGTTTTTTTAAATTCCACGCGGACGAAATCGTGGGCCAAAGCTATTTTAGTATAAATGTAGAGGATAGTTTGGAAGAACACATAGATTACTTACTTATGTTTTTATTAAAATCCACGCGGACAGAGTCGTATATCATAAGGTGGCAAACAAGCGAGCGGCCACCTGACTCGTCAAACTGGCGAAGCGACTGCTGCCCATAGACATTCGCAATAGCGGATGCGTCGGAGGAGACGCATATAAGATGATGTTTCCCCTTCCTATGCGTCTCCTCCACCGTCAAGTCCACGTACCCTTCCCATCCTCTTCTTATAAGAAAAAGGGATTGGCCCCTTTGATTTGAGCCTTGATTTGGGGTACGGACTACCGACCTTGCGGTCGAGGGTTCGAATCCCGCTATTCAGTAATGCACCATATCCTAACATAAGCCTAGAGTAAGTGCTACAAGAATGGGAGTAAGTGCTTATTTATTTCATAGTCTGCTAGCTGATCTAGCGACGCCCTTGATTTATTAGATTAAAATTGTAAATTACACATACTAGTAACGTTATTTGTTATTTCTTTCCGCTAGTTCCACTGGAGTTGGCCGTGCTGAAGAAAGAGAACTTCAACAATTGGTACAATCTCAAGACTTATTACGCTGCCATCCTGGTCACTGGAATACCATTACAGGTGAATTATTTTATTGTCTATATTTAAGATATAATGCTATTTTCTATTAAAGAAATTATTGTTCATTGAACTACTTACGATGATAAAAGTCAAGGTTAAAGGTCTTGATGGTCCTGGAGTATGTAAGTTCTCAAAGAAAGTACAGTACAATTTGATGATAACATAGGACTATTGTATTTCTACACTATTTCCATTATATTATTGTCATTTGTCGACACTATCGTATCGCTATTACATCGTTCTCATTTACTCCGTTTTTCACATTCTTTCTCCCTCTCATGTAACGCATTGTTTAAATTAACAGATAGCCTAATGGTCAGGGGTACGGATTTCCGATCACGTGATCGAGGGTTCGAATCCATTCGACTATTGTAATCCATATCCTTGCACAAACCTTAGTTAGAATGGTAAAAAATATTAGGAAATTAACAAAAAATCTAGTAATGTTTTTTTATGAAGAAAAATTTGTTTATCCTTTTTATTATTTAATTAGCTTTCGCCTACGACTCTGTCCGCTCGGAATTAAAAACAAAAGTTAGCCTATGTGTTCTTTCTCTACATCTATGCCAAATTTCATCGAGATATGGTCACCAGTTTAGGCTACAAACTCTAACAAACATCCATCCATGCAAACTTACGCATTTATAATATAAGTAAGATTATTGTAACATCTAAGAATATATGTTAAAAAGACTTTTTCCCACAGATATGTTTTAGCTTCGTGTATTCAGCGCCGTCATACTTCCTATCAGGCCAGCCGCTGGAGATCTGGCGCTTCGGCATGTTCGTACTGGTTCTCGCCAACATCACACTGCTCGCGGACGCCGTCGGCAATGTCATCGGCACGTGTGTCAATCCCGTTGTAAGTACAACCGTGGGTTTGATGATGAAAACTGATATATTGTGAATTGTTGAATCATCATCACCAGCTCACTATATGTCCCCACCGAGGGGCTCGGAGTCTACCCTAAGTTAGGGTGACTAGGCCATAGTCAACCACGCTTGCCCACATACTCATATCTTTGAATTTCTTCACAGATATGTGCAGGCATCACGATGTTTTCCTTCACCGTAAGAACGTTGGGTAAATTATGTACATATGAAATAAGAACATTGAAAATGACATTGGTACATTTGATGGTTGATTTGAACCCAAGACCAATCAAGTCACGTGTTTAAACCCCTGAGCCACCAACGGCCTGTTTTGTTGTTTTTTTTTTCAATAAGTGAGAGGGACATTTAAAAAAGAGACAAATCTGATATTGAGGGTTTCGCCAGTGAAATTTTGACTGTGGTTAATTATGGTTTAAAATTTTTGTTTCTAATTGTGCAAATAATTTCATATTTATTTATAATCATTTTTATATCTGAATAGATTATTATGCATACTATTTTACTGCGTATAGATATCGTGTTTTCCATATTATAATGGAACAGGATAGGCAATTAGGTATTTGCATGGATTAACATTTTCCACATGACGCTTTTGACGTTGATAAATTCAGTTCATAGTTGTACCGGTTGATTACGCGACAGATGTGGGGATTCCGGTTATCTAACTAAACAAAACACGCAATATCTCACACTATGTTACATTTCATAACTTTGTGTATTACGTCACCATAGAATTTACAGTTGTTAGCTTTCTCTTTCTAAGTTTACTTTAAGAAAATAACAATTTTATGTTAGAAATAGACGAAAGGTTGAAGACAATTAACTATATAAAAGTAATGTAATTAAACTTTCCATTGCACGCAGTTTTTCTTAAAATTATGAAAATAGTAGCTTTCGCCCGCGAATCCGTCCGTCTGGAATTAAAAAAAACAAAGTGGGTAGCCTATGTATTCTTCCAGACTATGTTCTACACCTATGCCCAATTTCGTGGAGATTAGTCTAGTAGTTTAGGTTACAAACTCTAACAATCACCCTTTTTAACTTTCGAATTTATAATATTAGTAAGATTGATTGACTAAACTGAGTTTATACCCAAGAATTTTTTTACATTAACCTAAGCTAACCTAACCAAGCCTTAATTATCCTGGTTGCCTATCTATATCAATGGTATTTAACATGATTTTAATGTTTTTTTTGTAGAACGGAACGTTCATAGGGGCGATAACGACGTGCGCGATGATCGTGTTCGCGGGCTTCCTGGTGCTGTTCGCGCACATGACGCCGGCCATGCGCCTCGTCTCCTACATGTCCTTCCTGCGCTACGCCTTCGAGGGGCTCGTGCTCGCCATGTACTCGTACGGCCGCGCGCCGCTCGCCTGCCCTGATGACGTCATCTACTGCCACCTCAGGTATAAACTGTTACGCCCGAGCGCCACTTACGGTTTGGGGTTTTTGGGAGCACTTTAAGGATTGGGGTTTTTGGGAGCACCTTAAGGATTGGGGTCTTTGAAAGCACCTTAAGGATTCGGGTTCTTGGGGTCGCTCCTTTAGGATTAGGGTTCTTGAAGGCGCTAGTAAATCGCACGTTATTGCAAAATTAATTTTCGCGTCTAGGCGCCTAATGTAATTAAGACTGCTTTACTAGCACTGAATGTTTCTTTGTTAAGTTGAGGTGGTATTGAGATGAAAAAAAAATGAACTACTTCACTATAGTTTAAGGTCCCGTGACATTTCATTGGAAGTGTTCAAAATTTCAGTGAACTAAAAAAATATTACCAATGGATGCTCAAAACGTAATGCGAATTGCGTAACGGAATTTGCACGATTGGCAATTTGCTGATACTTTACTAGATTTTTAGACACATAACTGATATTCACAAGCTGTCGGTGACATGTACATCACAATAATGATGATGTTTACAATTTCAGGTATCCGAACAAAGTTCTTGAAGAGTTCAGTATGAACCCTAACAACTACTGGGTTAATATCGCGGTGCTGCTCACAGAAATCGTTGTCATCAGGATACTGGCGTACTTCACACTCAGACGAACTGTCAAAAAATCCACGTAGTGATAAATTATATTTCAGATCAGTGATATATTTATTAGTAAGTCACCGTAACATTGTAATTGTTTGCTTGTCACTGATGATGTATTAAACTAGCTGTTGCTCGCGATTTCGTACGCGTGAAATTAAAAAATATATATATTACTCACAGATAAATTACCTTTCTAATGGTGAAAGAATTTTTAAAATCGGCCCAGTAGTTTTTGAGTTATTTCTAAACATGCAAAAAACAAATCTCCCCTATCTATACTAATATTATAAAGATTTATAATATTATATAATAGTATAAATTATGAGATTGGTTTCTTACCCTTGGAACCTGTTTTTAAGACCCTCGGGGGCTTAAAAAATTTGTAACCTATTTTAGTAGTTTTTGGTTAGATTGCAAGCTAACAGTATTGACAATTTTACGGTGACATTTTTAATTTTAAGATTAAGGTGGTGGCACACAAGCGAAGATTGGCGCTACGATATTTTTGCCTTGCCATAGACTATTTGATTTTTTTAATAATAGTATTAAGGATATAGGGTAGATCAGATAGTTACGGTCCACTTTGCAGATTGAGTCACAAAAATTCTTCGTAATTATCATTATTGAAGAGTAAAATAGATGAAAGCATGTTTTTATTAATCGAAAATATTTTGTTTACACGAACATAAACATTTTAGACAGAGTATTTTATCAAATATAAAAATATTAGTCAATTAAAATTAAACCCCTAAAAGCACAGTTTCGGTCCACCCGAGACAGTTATGGACCACCTCTGGGGTACAGTTACGGTCCACCTTGATATGACTATAATAGTTATAAAATGATTATTATTTGTCATTTGTCTTGCCTTTTTGAACAGTAAAATTTATTTATATAAAATCAGAAACTAATCAAAATAATTTGAATTACCATTTATATAAAAGAACACACAAAAAAGTCCTATTAGTATTATCAAGGATATTAATTTACGGGTCTCTAGAATAGAATGCAAATCGAAAATATTCGTGTAAATTGCTGAAATTTTATTGTTTCAATCATACACCTTTTTTCAATAATAATTTGGATAGCTGTTATAAATATAGTTATATCTTAACTTTCAGGAAATAGCATTTTTTCTGCGTCCTTTTCTAATAATGTTCTTTGGAAAATTAATGTAGTATCAAAAAGTGAGATCACGTAGAAAAAGTAAACTTTCTGTTAGATGCTTTTATTTTTTTTATATTTTGATTATGTTCGTAGGATCACTAACTATAAGACTATCTTACTAAAAACGCGTTTTATTTTCCTTCCTTCTAGTCTACATATTATTATATTTAAGATTTGTTTCGATATTTTTTTTTCGGAAATTTCATAAAATAAATTACCCATCCCTTTAAGAAACAGGGAACAATATGAAGTTTGGGTGGACCGAACTGTATCTCGGCCTAGGTCCATAACTGTAAAGTGCTATGGCCATAACTGTACTCCCATACAAGCTTTAAGACAGTAGTAGTCCACTATATTTTAAGCCTTACGAAAATAATAATCGTTGTAATATCCACATAAATAGATACTAGAACATCTCTTCTATTAGACAAAATGATAAGAAAGCACATTAAAATTGAATAAGTAAACAAACTTCAATATTTAAAAAAAGCTGTCCTTAACAAAAGTGATAAGAAATTAACAATTTTTATCAGCTTCGCGCCTGATATATTTAGATCACCCGTGGCTTTTCAAATTTATATTTTCTATTACTAATTTAGATATCAAATTTGAGAATATTAGTTGTAGCATATGTTTCTTGTGGTTTACTTTCAATTAATTTCCATAAGAGCTCCAAAACATACGTTTTTTGTCTTAAGTGGACCGTAACTCCCCCCTGGTCGGAAACTGTCTGATCTACCCTATGTGATCCGGTTACTTAACTATTTTTAAAGAAACTCTTGTTGTTTTATACAATAATTATTGTATTTATGAATTACAATTGTAAAATTATTGCATTACAGTGAGAAATATAGTGTCGTTTTATCTGATAAATTAATAGATCAAAAATAATATCGAACAAAAGTACTTACAGTTTATTTTAAAATATATTTCAATTTATAGGTTATGTAGAATAAGGGAAATAATATGAGACACCAAAGGTCGAGTAGTTCTAAAATTTTATAATTCATGTTTTAAAGACGATAAATATGCTAAAGTCTGTGTGGTATTTGTAATCGATATCGATACCGAATTTGTAATCTCTGGGTTTTATACCTGAAATATTATTTAATGTTCATACCTATTTCTTTTTTGTTCTTTAATGTCTCTATTTAAAATAAACTGAAATAAAAATTGTTCATAATATCAGAATAAACGCTTGGTTTCTACCAAAATAATTATTGTCTGATGTTATATTCATTTTATTATATTATTACATTTGTCAGAAGAATTATCAGGTTTTCAACAAAATTTTATCTACTTAGAGGAGATTGAAACACACATTTGTATAAAATTCAAGAAAAAATAAGTACATTTTATAGGTTATTTTCTGTATGCTTTGTTGCTACAAATGTAATAACTGTCAAAAACCTCCGATTTGAATAAACAATTTATTTAAAATATTACATCATATTGATTTGATGGAAATCTTTAATTCATATAACAGTTCGATAAAATAAACCATTTCTACTTCAAATATACGTGATATTAGGTAATGAATGCAAAAATCCACTAGAAATATGTTTTATTTACAGAAAAAAGTGATATTTAATAAACGTATTAAAATGATAACGATCTTTCATTGCTACATGTTTTGGTTTTTTAGTATCTCCTAACAATTATGTAATTGACTAACATACCTATATACCAACTTAGAATATCTGCAGAAGTATATTCCGATCTCGATATTTTTCGCATGGAAGATTTGAACCCACGACCCATGTTTCTGCACAAGTAAAAAAAATCGTAATTCGCAGTAGATTACAGAGTGTTAGCGATAAGGTATCATGTTGAAAATTAAAAAAAAAGTGAACACGAACAAAACTCTTTGAATTTTTGCTTTCTATTACGATTTTTTTTCTCTAAGAATAATAAAAAAAACTGAAATTATTGCATCGAGGCATAAACAGTGGTAGATCCCGCTTTAACATCTTCGCACGAATGGCTCGCCCGGTGCAATACCACGACCACATAGAAGACAGGCGTGAAGTGGGAGCAATTCCGCGTTTCGTCTGATGAGTGTGGTGCCGGAGGCCTAATTTTAGCCCCTTTCCCTTTCCTTCCTTTTCTTATAAGGAAAGAATGGGAACGGAAAGTGGATTTGACAGTAGTGATGCATAGGAAGGGAAAATATCCAGGGATTCCGGTGGTCGCTTGCTTGTTTGCCACCTTATATAAAAAAATAAAATCAAACAATTATCACGGAATTGCAAAATTGTAATCAAACTAGAAAAAACGTCCTTAATGATTAGTACGAAAACTCTTCACTGTGACCAACTGCGACATATAACGCCAAAAGGGCTAAAATAAAAAAAAAAAAATCAAACAATTATCACGGAATTGCAAAATTGTAATCAAACTAGAAAAAACGTCCTTAACGATTAGTACGAAAACTCTTCACTGTGACCAACTGCGACATATAACGCCAAAAGGGCTAAAATCAAAAATCACAGTTTATAACCTGTACATTTATAGAGATCAGTGGTTTTTTTAGCTAATGTCAGTTGTTTTATTTAATCTTTGACTGTCAATGTCAATCCTTTTCCGAGTTTTGTTGATTGTTGTCACTATTTTCTGCTTATTTATTTAATTAATCGATAAAACTAAAGCTGAGATTGCTAGGAAACAAGAAATATGACGAAGAATTCAATAAATTTGGATGTCGATCCTTCCATAATGGAAAAAAGCATGAGGATTGTAAAAGTAAGTTTATTAGCTGAATTTATGGATTTTAGTTGATTCATGAAAATAATGTGCCTAACAACTGTCGTAGGAAAGTGCAATGGAAGAGGAATTGAATAAATTGCTGTCCTCGGTAGATTCGGTTCCGTATAAACTCGTCAAACCTACACCAGGTAAAATTTTTATTTTTTAAAAGAGTGAACTCAACCCTACATATAAAACCGACACACTTCATAATCATTTAAAATACAAAGCTTAATCCATTTTACAAGTATTCACAGCTAAAAAAATATTTTCGTGTTATAAAATTAAAAGCATTTTACCCATAAAAGATGACTTGCAATTTATGAATACCTATAAAATCTATGAACCTTTTAAATATTGATTTTTACAGGTTTTTGCGTTAAAACTTTCATGAAGCCTGACAATAAGAAGATTTTTGTCAACATCTGCTTGACTGATTCTATACCATGCCCCAGAGATATCACTAATGAAGAGTTAATGAAAATTTTGAATTCCGAAGACCCTTCTAGTTACAGAGTCCCAATGAGCATTGGTGAAGGACGTACAGAGTTGGACAAATCAGGAGTACCAGCAACTGTATATGATGTTGCCATTAATCCAACATTCTTTACTAAAATTGAAAATGATGATCTGTTCCATACATTCTTTCTAACCGTAGTTTTCGAAGGGTTGCAGGACAAATACCAGTTTGAGATAGATTCACAGAAATACTCTGTGCTAAGGAATAGGAAATCCATAGGTACTTTACAATCTCATAGGATTCAGATTAGAGATATTAAAACTTCGGAATCACCAACAGTTAAACCATTAATTGAGGAAATTAGTAAGCCACTAGAACAGAGAAAGATTAAAGAATCTCCAAAAATTGAGAAGGAGAAAAAGGAAATCTATTACCGTTTAAGAAGAGAGCCACCGACAGGAGAAATTGATTATCTCTTGGCAGAATTTAAGATTCCACCAACTGTAAGTATGCTATGAAAAAAAAACCATAAATTGAGTTTTAAAATTAATGGAACATTTATATGTTTAAAAATATGCTGATTGTTCATTAAGTTATTTTTTTGTTGTTTCTGTTTACCTATTCTCGTGGTGGTCTCCAATATTTATAGTTATAATTAGGTTTTATATCACAGGGGTAAAAGCCCGCGACTCCGTCCATGTGTCTTTAAAAAAAACGAAAGTGAGTAGCCTATGTGTTCTTCCAGACTATCCCCTATGTTTACGCCATTTTTCATCGAGATCCATTTAGCAGTTAGGCTACAAACACTAACAAACATCCATCCATCTAAACTTTCGCATTTATAATTATAGTAACTAATTAAAATGTTTCAATTTTCAGTTAGAATTTAAAGACTTACACTTGGAGGTTGGCGAGGACAGACTTGTGCTGGACTCCAAAGGGCATTATGATTTAATTGATTTCTACCTCCCGTGCAGCGTAGACCAAGATATTATTGAAGCTAAACTGAATAGAAATTTTGATGTAAGTAACTGTTATATTTTTTTTTAATAAACATGGTTTTTTTTTTTATTAAAATTGTTTGTTTCAGGTATTAACTGTGAAAATGCCAGCAATCAATTAGACAACATTTTGTCGTAATCTGTTAAAATTTGAAGATTTGTGAAGATAAAAAAACAATCTGTTATTCTATGATTGTAAAAATGTTTCTTCAAAGGCAGTAGTTATTTTATTATTGTAATGGTAAAAAACCTATGAAAATAAAACTATGGTTATAACAAAAAAATGTTTTATTTTATTACAAAAGTTGTATTTGATTATATGCTTTGCTTGTGATTTTAAAGTCACGAAGTTCTTATGCTAAAAGATAATACAATACTGTTAAGTAAATAACATCGCAATAAAGTTTATGGCAAGCATTTATATTATAAGAGATTAATAAAAGTTGAGTTTGTAAAAATGCTTTAAATATATAGTTCGTTAATTATGCATACTAAGAGATTCCATTTTATTCAACGGTATTTCTTATAACTAATTAGTATTAAATAGCCAATAAATATGATCACAAGTGTACAAATTCAATAAGATCAAAAAACTACACTACATACATCTAATGACTTTTCTAATAATAGTTAAATTAATAATAAATAACAATAATTATAAAGTTAATAAAAATATCACAATGTAAATGCATTCAAAATATTAATAGGAGATTAGAATTATAAAACACATTTTTAGAAAGTTTATAACTTTTAAGTATATAAAATGTTTATGAAAAACAATAAATAAGCGTGTATTCTTGTTTTAAATTGTTGAAATCTTTGGACCAACAATTACATAACATAGTGTAAAGTAAATAAAAAGGTAGAAAAGTCTAGAAAAAGTAGATTGGAAATATCAAGTTATTCTTACGAACTAGACTATTATGAATGATTTATTACATTAAAATATGAAAGGATATGTATTTTATTATATTATTAATTACCTACAGAAAACTGCATTGTCACATAATACTTAAAGGGAAAAAACTGTGTCCCATTGGGAAACATAAAACTGGCTACATTAAGTACAAATGTAGAGCTCTACTCAGATTTAATTTCACCGTCGTAACAAAAACATAGTCATCTCTTTCACACTTACTGAGAAATCTGAGATAAGACGAATGGTTCTTTACATCGCGAACTTAAGATAGTAGTGGCTACCATTAATATGGTATAATTTATAGTTATAACTAGCATTTTGTTATCCTTCGGTCACGAAACTTGCGAGAGAGGCACAGTGGGCTAATATCTGCTTATTTAGACATTTAACCCTTAAAAGCATGATGATGCATTTATACATCAGTCTTTTCTTCCTTAATAGACTATTTGGAAAAAAAACACTTTTTTTTCTTTTTTTCCCTTAATCTATGTTCAATTTACTACCCGTTTCAATTTATGGTATTAAAAAAAATCTTGCATTTAAGGGTTAAAACATGACAATGTCTATTCCCTGGCGTTGCCTATTTTTACACTAATACAATTATAACTATACTAGCTTTCGCCCGCGGCTGCGTCCGCGTGGAATTAACAAAACCAAGTGAGTAGTATATTCTTCCAGACTATCTAAATATAAATTCAGCCGTTTAGACTACAGACTCTAACATCGATCTAAATTTTCGCATTTATATTATTAGTATGATTAATTTTGCTATAAAATTACAGCTCCTCATGTCTGAGAAGCATCTTTTCTGTTGCGAGGTAGAGACTGGCGAATAGACCATCAAGGAGAGAATTGGGCAGGTGGACTCTGACCTGGTCCATGATGGTGTTGTGGTCTTCGAGCTCCACTGGCAGCACTTTGTAGCCCTGCTGGTTGCTGACGTACAGCCTGAGGGCGGGCTGGCTCGTGATGTGCTCTTGCTGGCACAGGTTGCGTTCGGTCGCACAATTCACTTTGCCGAAGTTCACCACTTTACCCATAAGCTGGACACAAAATTAATAAAATCCAATGATATTTAAAAAAAAAAACGGAAAAAATAGAAAAATTATTTAGAAAAGAAAAAAAAACGTTATGACAAGTTAGTTTTAAATCAGCGTTTTTGTCATTTTTTTTAAAGACATTTAAGAAATATATAGTCTAGACATAGGGAACAATATTTTTCACTGGTAACTTCTTTGTACGGTACTATCTCAATGTCAAATTTGACACGCCAATACGCTTCTCAGTGTTTGAATTATTTGCTGGTTTGTGGTTATGTGAAAATTGTTTCAAGTGAAGTGTCAACTATGCCTACTCTATATATTTTTTGAATCCCTTTGTTTTTTTTAGAATTCATTTCTAACGTCAACTATAGGTGTTTTATGATATAATAAGCCCTATGACACTTCGGGGAACAAGACGAATTTAATTACACTTTATTCGTCAAAATCGGTTCACTCGTTTAGGCTGTATGCTGTTACAAAGGAATAAAAAAAAACTTACAATAGAGGCGAGCGCGAAGTCGGGATACTTCTCGGTGCATTCGTAACACTGCGGAGATTGGAAGTACACCAGCCACGGCCGCTTGTACCTGTAACAATATTAAACACTAGTGTTGCTCGCGACTTCGTCCGCGTGAAAAAAGCCTATGTTAATCACTGATAACGTAGCTTTTTATAGTAAAAGAATTTTTGAAATCCGCCCAGTTTTTGAGTTATTTCAATACATACAAAAATACAAATCTCTCCTCTTTATAATATTAGTATATAAATATAATAAATGACGTTTAAGTATTATAAGAGCGTCGGTGGCTCAGTGGTTTAAGCATTTGACTTGTAATCCACGGGTCTTGGGTTCGAATCCCGCCGTACCAATGTGATTTTCTAACTTCATATGTACATAATTTACCCGACGTTCTTACGGTGAAGGAAAACATTGTGATGCCTGCACATATCGGAGAAGAAATTCAAAGGTATGTGTGAAGTCAACCCGCAGTGTAGCGTGGTTGACTATGGTCTAGTCACCCCTAACTTAGGGTAGGCTCTGAGCCCCTCAGTGGAGACATATAGTTAACTGGTGATGACGGAGATGTGATGTTTAACCCTTAAATGCATATTGTTGCCAAAAATCTACAAACAAAAATATAGTTTTTATTGAAACCAAGATTTTTTAAATTATTTTTCCCTTATTTTGTGACTCAAAACTTATACTGAAATATTTATTTCATAATTAAATAAAAAATCATGCATTCTATTCTATTCTATTTCTTGTTTATGGCTCTCCCTCAGCGGATTGGGCCAGTGTCAAGTGCTTGTGGTTTTATTCTAATTTGGGAGAAACTGGAAACACAACTCTGTTTAAGGAGATGTTTGTGGGTGTACAAGCGGCCTAAAGATTAAAAGAATCATGCATTTAAGTTTGCAGGTTAAGTATTCGGCTGTGTGTGTATCGGGTACTGACATTTGAGGGTCGATGTCATGTTCGAAGACCAGGTTGGCGAAGGTGTGCCCGGTCAGCTTGGTCACGGACTTGTCCAGGTGCTCCAGCACCCACTCCAGGATGTACACCGCGTCAGACTTCTGCTGCAGGTTTAACCTACAAATGTGCACGAGAACGTTTATTTTAACCTAGGAAAGTCAACTTGTCATCTTACTTTATTAATATTATAAATGCGAAAGTTTAGATGGGTGGATGTTTGTTAAGAGTTTGTAGCCTAAACGGCTGAAGGGATCTCGATGAAATTTGTGTTCTTCCAGACCTCTACATCTGTACCAAATGTCATCGAAATCAGTTTAGCAGTTTAGGCTACAAACTCTAACAAACATCCATCCATCTAAACTTTCGCATTTATAATATTAGTATGAAGTATGATTAACAGATATATAGTAATACTAGCTGTTCCCTTGCGACTTCATCCGCATAAAATTATAAAACTTTCATTTTATTGTTTACATTTGTCAAATTATCAATTGCAAATCTCAAAATGACATGACATGATGTCAAACCATGGCAACCTTGCTTCCTTGATGTTGGCAGCAACTTTTGGTCTCTTTCCCACATTAGGATTTTTATCCAAAATATTTACCCCTAAGTTTAATGGCGTGAAAATATGTATCCTAAAGCGTGACGTAAGTGTAGGGTTTTTTATTAAAAAAAGAGTTATTCAAAAATATGCTGTAATAGCTGACATCTTAGGCAACAAAGAAGTGTGTGTTTACGCTTTATTATATTAGTATAGATTTTGTAATAATTCCGTATACTGACGTGTAATGTTGTTTGTTCTCGAAGAGGTAGAGCCTGGCGCTGGGCGCGCGCACGTTGGCGCAGAGCGCGCGCGGCTCCGAGCACTGCAGCACGCCCACGCGCAAGTCTTGCAGCGGACGCAGCTGGTAAAGTATAATAATCATTTCATCTCATCACTTACCCTGATTCCCTTATGGAGGGGGACAGTATGTGCGGCTTCCATACATCTCTATCAGCCGTCATATCTGAAACCACTCCTTTCTTAAGCATATCCTCTTTCACACAATCCATCCATACTTTCTTCGGTCTTCCTCTTCCTTTGTAGCCATCCACATTCATTCTTAACACTTTCTGGTTTATGTCCCCATCGTCTCGTCGCATAACATGTCCATACCACGCTAACCTTTTGCTTCTCAATTTCTCCACCACTGGCGCTACTTTCAAACTTCCTCTAATATACACATTCTTAACTTTATCCATTCTTGTCACACCACACATCCATCTTAACATACGTATCTCAGCCACATAATAATCATTGTTATTTACATATTTACATATATATTCACATATTTTTTGGTTGGGTTTTGGATTAAAATTAGCACTTTGTTATATAATTAACTAGATTTATTAAGAAACAGGGAGCGATGCTGACACTTTCATGGTGATAATCAAAGAGTATGAATAGGAAGTCGACACAATCAAAAGATAAGTAATCATCATAGATCAATCGAAATCGAATTCAGACTATAAAAAACAAATTGTTTCGTTAATATTAATTGATTTCTAAGAATTTTGTTAGTTATATTCAAATATTTAGACATGGATCGCTCATCCCTATCGTTTTTAAAGTATCAAGTTCAAAATATCGCACCGATTCGGATACAGAGGGAAATCTCCACGATACAGTAGAACCGCGATATTTTCACGCTTAAGGCCACACACGCACCGTTCTGAACAGTCCGATCGTTCAGATAAATCTAACAAAACTGGAAACAGTTTTAAGTGTCTACATACGTTACTGATTCTGATCTCACTTATCCAGATTCGGTTGCATAAATTAAATGAATTTCTTACTATAAAATTCAGGTACCTTAATTTTTTAAGTCGAAATTTTTTTTTCATTTTAACTAACAATTACACTGAAAAATGCCTAAAAACATCACTTAGAAGGAAAAGGGGAGTTAGAAAGTCATATATGCATAATTTGAGGTTAGAGTAATAGTAGAATAAATATAACTAGCTTTCGCCCGCGACTCCGTCCGCGCGGAATTAAAAAAAAACAAATGCAAGTAGCCTATGGGTCTTCCAGACTATCCTCTACATTATGCCAAATTTCATCAAAATCCTTCAGCTGTTTAGGCTACAAACACTAACAAACATCCATCCATCCATCAATCCATCTAAACTTTCGCATTTATAATATTAGTATGATTACCCTCCTAGCGATGATGCGCCACTGGTGCTGCAGGTCGCGGCAGAGCTGGCCGCAGTCCGCGGGCAGGTAGGCCACCAGCCAGCTCAGGGTGCGCGCCGACACGCTCATGATGGCCAGCACCTCCTGCTCGCTCAGCGACACACCTGGTATACCACGATTTTTTATAACATAAGATGGCAAACGAGCAAGCGGCCACCAAGATCCGCCAAACTGGCGAATCGACCGCTGCCCATTCGCAATAGCGGATGCGTTGCCTACCCTTAATCGACGGAGATGCACATAAAGAGGATATTTCCCCTTCCTATGCGTCTCCTGCACCGTCAAATCCACGTTCCCTACCCATCCTCTTCTTATAAAAAAAGGACTATTTTGAAAAATGATTTTTTTTCTTTAATTTTCCTTAATCTATATTTAATTTACTACCTGTTTCAATTTATGGTATGTAAAAAGGAAAAAATCATGCATTTAAGAGTTAAGCACTTGTAATCTACAGGTCTTGGGTT
This sequence comes from Papilio protenor, assembly GCA_029286645.1. Lineage (NCBI taxonomy): Eukaryota > Metazoa > Arthropoda > Insecta > Lepidoptera > Papilionidae > Papilio > Papilio protenor. Next base: position 7,205,872 of record JAGSMZ010000011.1, read on the forward strand.
CGAATCCCGCTGTAAAAATGTGATTTTCTATTCTTCGTATTTATATGTACATAATTTAACCGACGGTCTTACGGTGAAGGGAAACATCGTGATGCCTGCGAATATCAGCGGAGAAATTCAAAGATAAGTGTGAAGTCAACCAACCCTCGACCATTAATGACCATTAATAACCATAATGACTCTTTGGTAATAAGAGTTAAAATTGAATTTAACTACCTATTGTAATAATTAGTTAAACATTTTGCTTAAACGTATAAATTGCTTTATACAATAACCTAACGGTAACAAGATTGCTGCATAAGCGCCGAAGGGCCCTCTAAAAAAAACCAACCCTCGACCGGGATCGGTATTCCGTACCCCAAACCATTAGGCTATTGACGCTTAATTCTATTTTTTTTTTTAAATTAAATATTAGCAGATTTTTGAAATAGGCCAAGTAGTTTTTGAGTTATTTCAATACATAAAAAAAAAGGTTTCTATACTAAATCTAATAAGATATGTCTCGATCACTTACATTTATATACTTGTCAACGTAATATTTGCTGGCATCAGTGAAGGTGTCAGCCATTTGTTCCAAAGAGGCGTTGTATGGTACAATTAGCAATACCCACGTACCCGCATCTAACAACGGAACATTTGATCTTTGTACTCTTTGACCGACTTACCAAAAGGAGGTACTCAATTCGTCTGTATTTTTAAACAATTTATTTAATTGATACTATCGTTTAAAACTCAGAGCAACACTTCTCGTCAGGACTCGGGACCGCGCGCCAATATCAAATTATATTCTAATGACATTGACAGCTGTCAGTTAGAGATGTGACGTTTATGCCAATAATCTAGTGTTGCGCCAATTCTACAGCGCGGTACTAATTTTCTTTTTAACAGTATGTTTTTATGTGTTACGGCAATACTCCGCCCTTAGTGGGCCGATTTTGAAAATTCTTTTTTTATTCGAAAGGTAGTACTTGCAGGTGGGTTTTTGTTTTGAATTTATGGAGTCAGACTACGGTGTAGTTAAACAGTTTAGCTAAAATCGCGTGATGAAAATTGGGGTCTTTTTTGCTTTGTTTGCTTACGTAACCTAAACTATAAGACTTACAAAATGATTTATGGAAAAATTGTAGAAATGACTATACGTTCAATTGTCAATTGTTATGGTAAAAATGTAGAAATGACTATACGTTCAATTGTCAATTGTTATGGTAAAAATGTAGAAATGACTATACGTTCAATTGTCAATTGTTATGGTAAAAATGTAGAAATGACTATACGTTCAATTGTCAATTGTTATGGTAAAAATGTAGAAGAAAAGAAAAAAAAAAAACAAATAAGTCTAAATCGCAAAATTATGGCTTACAATAGTCTACGTAGGAGCCATCGTAATATTACAAAAGTAGGTGGCAATTTCCATACATTAAAAAAAAAAGGTTTCTATACTAAATCCAATAAGATATGTCTCGATCACTTACATTTATATACTTGTCAACGTAATATTTGCTGGCATCAGTGAAGGTGTCAGCCATTTGTTCCAAAGAGGCGTTGTATGGTACAATTAGCAACACCCACGTACCCGCACCTAACAACGGAACATTTGATCTTTGTACTTTTTGACCGACTTACCAAAAGAAGGTACTCAATTCGTCTGTATTTTTAAACAATTTATTTAATTGATACTATCGTTTAAAACTCAGAGCAACACTTCTCGTCAGGACTCGGAACCGCGCGCCAATATCATATATTCTAATGACATTGACAGCTGTCAGTTAGAGATGTGACGTTTATGCCAATAATCTAGTGTTGCGCCAATTCTACAGCGCGGTACTAATTTTCTTTTTAACAGTATGTTTTTATGTGTTACGGCAATACTCCGCCCTTAGTGGGCCGATTTTGAAAATTCTTTTTTTATTCGAAAGGTAGTACTTGCAGGTGGGTTTTTGTTTTGAATTTATGGAGTCAGACTACGGTGTAGTTAAACAGTTTAGCTAAAATCGCGTGATGAAAATTGGGGTCTTTTTTGCTTTGTTTGCTTACGTAACCTAAACTATAAGACTTACAAAATGATTTATGGAAAAATTGTAGGAATGACTATATGTTCAATTGTCAATTATGGTAAAAATGTAGAAAGCCTTACGTAGAAATATCACTGCATACCTCGGCTGACACCGATATCAAAGTAATAATAATTGTACAATATAGACATAACAGCTACAATAAGGGAGATTTACATATTCAAGGAATTATTTCGTTTCTTTTAGTGTATTGTTTTTTGAGAATATTTTGTTTTTAATGTACTTTAGAAGTTTTTTTTAGACATTAACATAATTGTAACAACATTCTTAACTTCAATAATCAAATCTACTGATCCCGTCTGAATGGCGCGCTTATTCCTCAATAAGAATGACATTGACAGCTGTCATAGGAACATGACGTCTACATCAAGTGAACATGGCGATGCATAGTTAGAACAGCTAGAAACTTACGACCGTCCATTATCTTCTGGAGTTCAGTGGCGGATAATGTATGGAGATTGTACACGTCCGCCGAGTTGTGTATGAACGTCTCTGGATGAGTGCACGAGCGCTGGTACGCCCCGCCCTGCTTTAACACCGCCCAACACGGCGTAGACTCTACTTGTAGAGTTGCGCACCACTCTTGTTGCGATTTACAATCGATTATGCCTATAAATTAATCAATATCTATTTACACTAATATAGTAAAACTAGCTGTTCTAGGCTTCATCCGCATGAAATTATAATAACTCTATTTTATTGTTTTTTATAATGCATAAACGACAACCTTCCTTAATGTTGGTAGCTTGTAGTTATTGGTCCCTTTCCGACATGAAGGATTTTTTCCAATTTATTTACCCCCTAAGTTTAATAGTGTGAAAATATATAGCCTAAATCGTGTCGTAAGTATATGGCTTTTTATTAAATAATGAATTATTTAAAAATATGCCGAGATTGCTAACATCCTACGCCACAAAGTAATGTGTTTACGCTTTATTATATTAGTATAGATAGTATAGATAAAGCAAAAACATACACTTTGTTATGTAGGATGGCAATCACAGGGTATTTTAAAAAATATTTCATTTTTTAATAAAAAGCCCTACACTTATGGCATGCTATAGGCTATACATTTTCATTCTATTCAATTTATAGGGGGTGAATAAATTGGAAAAAAATCATGAAATAATGCGGATGAAACCGCACGGGAAGCTAGTAAATAACTAATAGTATGTACAATCCGAGAATCTGGAGGTGTTCGATATCAAAAGCTATATCGTTTGAACGTTTCGTATTGTGACGACGTCACGAAAAATGGCCAGTACGTTATATACAGCTATTTAGCTGAATCATTTGATTTGTATTACTATACCGTCGTTTTCAAACTCACTGCTAACTAATTTGTTGATTGATTTGTAAAAAACTGAGTTTGTTTTGTTGTAAGGAACAAGACAAGTTTTCTGTAAGTGGAGTACCGCGATTTTCCGCAACTGTACATACATATTATTTAAAAGAGATTCTTCAGGTTTCTATCAATGATAAATAAAAAACAACAAGCAACAACCAGTAATGTAATATAATTAGCGAAATAGAGAATTTCACTCGAGTCTGTTAGGTACCGACAGATTAAAAAAAATTGTAAAGACTTTGTAAAGAATCAGGTGGGATTTTAAGACAAACGCTGACTGACTAATCTGCAAACCCTACAAGATATCAATGAAATGAAAATGAAACTAACCATGGCTAAATAAACTTAAGTGTGAAAGCCAAGAAGAAAAGAAAAGAAAAACAAAAAAACTTACCAAAGTTTGTGTCAGGGTATTTGATTTTCAATTGATGTAGAAGTAAATTGTCATCATCCTCACTGGGAAAGTAAATCACCCAAGCCTTTTTTGAACAGCTACGAAGTTTTTTTTTTATGTTCTGAATACAATCAAGTACAAAACATTTAATTAACTCCTCAAAGGATTTAATAGAGACTGTACAAAATAATTGTAGAATTATTATTAACTAGCTGTTGCCCGCGACTTCGTCCGCGTGGTATTAGAAAACATGCGAACTATATAATATATAACAAAAAGCTACGTATCCCTCGGGAACCGGGCATTTCTCGGGGATGAACCTTATCCCATGTGTACTCCAGACTTTTTTTATATCTGTGCCAAATTTCAATAAGATATGTTGAACCGTTGCAGAATGATCGAGTAAACATAAAAAAACTAAATCAATGAATCCCACGGGAACCGTAACTATTCCCGGGATAAAAAGTAGCCTATGTGTTCTTCCAGACTTTGCTCTAAACCTGTGCCAAATTTCATGGAGATCCGTTCAGCCGTTTAGGCTACAAACGCTAACATCCATCCATCGTAACTTTCGCATGTATAATATTTATATGATATATGATTATATGATTAACTATAGATTTTACCTTAAAGTCTTCAGGATCAATCTCCACTACGGGTAAAGCTTGAGCAATTTGTTTTAAGATTGTCTTCTCGTCAGTGCTTGATATTTCAACGTAAATATTTTTATATTGGAAGACAACGGTTATATCAGGGTCCTCTGTTACTTCATAGCGTAAATCTTCATCGTCTATCATAACTACGGTAACTAAATCTTTCTGTAAAACCACAAACAACAGTATATTTTTTTGTGGTAGTGCCCGCTTTAACATCTTAGCACGAATGGGCCGGCACGCCCAGTGTAATACCACGACCACACAGAAGACAGGCGTGACGTGGAAGCAATGTCCGTGTTCGTCTGATGAGTGTGGTGCCGGAAGCCTAATTTAAGTCCCTTTCCCTTTCCACCCTTTTCTTAAGAGGAAAGGATGGAAAGAAAAAGTGGATTTGACGGTGGAGGAGACGCATATGAACGGGAAACTATCCTCTTTATATGCGTCTCCTCCTCCGTCAATTAAGGGTGGACAACGCATCTGCAATTGCGGATGTTTATGGGCAGCGGTCGCTTGCTCGTTTGCCACCTTATATTATAAAAAAAAATGTTATATCACTTTATTTCACGATTTTGGCAAAAATGAAAAAATATGGAAAACTGTAATGATTTGTCGAATTTTAGTTTGTGCTTTCAAACCAATTAAAAAATGACAAATAAGAAACTCGACAAATAAAGGTAGAATTATATTAAGAAAATTTTGCGGCGGACAGTCATTTGAATGGTTTTATAAATATTTACTTACCAAACGGTAAGCGATTCTGGTCAATGCATGGTCTTCAATAACATTAGTGTCAAGAACATATGCAACAGGGTTTTCAACACTTTGCAGTTCACTTATTATTGGCACAATAATTTTATTTTTTAGGTATTTCATCATGAACTTTTCGAGCCCATCAAATGTGTCCTCCCCTTCATAATGAATAAAATAACCACGTGCACCCTAAAAGCAATTATATTCTGTTAACATTGTTACTAATCTATACTAATACTAGCTTACGCCCGCGACTCCGTCCGCGTCATATTAAAAAAACAAAAGTGAGTAGCCTATGTTTTTTCCAGACTATCATGTACATATACATACCAAATTTCAACGAAATCTGTTCAGCCGTTTAGGCTACAAACTCTTACAAACGTCCATCCATCCATATAAACTTTCGCATTTAGGTATATTAGTATGACTAGTATGATTATAAAGAGGAAAGATGTGTATTTTTGTATGTATTAAAATAACTCAAAAACTACTTAATCGATTTTAAAAACTCTTGCACTATTGAAGAGCTATGTTATCACTGAGTAACATAGGCTGTATTTTTACTATTTTATTTATTTCACGCGGGCGATATCGCGAGGAACAACTATAATAATTAAAATTATTGCAAAAAGATGTTTAAGGAAATTTAAAAGATTTAAATCACCAAGTCAGTAAAGCAACAAACTAAGCTACTTTGGAAAAATAAGTAGAGTTAAGTCTGTTCTACCTACATGTTTTCCGAACATCCTTTATAGTACGCACAACAATTAGTTTTTTTTTTCATTCATTTCCTAAACGACATATGATAACAAACTGAAAAATTAAATACTCACATTGAGAAAAAATACTAACGTAGGATTGCTGGTAATTCTCATAGTGTTAATGCATAATGATTTGTGATACTTGCAGTTAACAGCAGAAACTTTCACCTGAAATAAAATATGAACCAAAATTATTTGCATAGTATGCTGTAATATTTTTCAAGTTTTTAAAGTTTTTTAAAGACTACTCAGTTTGTAATTGTAGTTACAGTCGCGGAAATCGTGGTATTGTACTTACAAACATTTTCCTTGATCCTACCAACGAGACAAACTGCGCCTCTTACAAATAACCAAAATAGCTGTGAGTTGTGTAAATGAAGGGGCAATAGTAAAAATCAATTAGCTGTGTGTACTGACCGACCTTTTTTTAGAAACATTTGAAAGCTGTTCCGCGTCGTTTTTTCCTTTAGGTGGAACACCGCAAAAATACCCTATTGTACTTAGGACTAAGTGACGTAAATAATATTTTTTTCTTAATGGATAAGCTAAATTAAAACTTACGATTCCGTGATATGTTTCAGCAAATCTTTTCCAATGGTCCACTAAACGGTGACACGGCGGACAAAACGGTGAGTAGAAATTTGTAAAATGTAAGCCACCATCTTTTAAATATCTAACTGGAAAATAACAAAAAAATCAGGTATTACAAAAGTAAAAATACATCATCTTCATCATCACCAGCTCACTATATGTCTCCACTGAAGTTCGGAGCCTACACCAAGTTAGGGGTGACTAGTCCATAGTCAACCAAGCTGGCCAAGTACAGGTTGGTTGACTTCACATATCTTTGAATTTCTTCGCTGATGTGTAGGTTGCATAACGATGTTTTCCTTCACCGTAAGAACGTCGGGTAAATTTACATGTGAATTTCGAAAAAATCGAAAATAACATCGGTATATGGCGGGATTCGAACCCAAGACCTGTAGATTACAAGTCAAGTGCTTAAACCACTGAGCCACCGACACACTTAAAATACATGTTTGATTTTAATTACATTTCCACACTGTATACACAATTATTAATAGTGTTTTCAGATGTTTTCATTAGTACATCTTTATGAGTTTGCAAAAACTTGTTTATTTTTTTTAGCAGCTTTCACAGTAGAGGATGCACATAGGAAGGGGGATTATTTTAGTGCATCCCTTCTTCTGTTGATTAAAGATAGGCATGTAGGAAGGTTGAGAGGTCTGCAATTGCGGCTGTTAATGGTTAATGGTTGCTTTATTTTGGTTGATTCAGGCTTCCATTTGCCACCTCATATTATAGTAGCTGTTCCCGTGTGGCTTCATCCGCAAGAAATTGTGAAAAATTTATTTTATTGTTTACATTTTTCAAATTATCAATAGCAAATGTCAAAATGACATGACATGACAAACCTTGACAGTCTTGCTTCCTTAATGTTGGCAGGAACTTATGGTCCCTTTCCCACATTAGGGTTTTTATCCAAAATATTTACCCCTAAGTTTAATGGCGTGAAAATATATAGCCTAAAGCGTGATGTAAGTGTAGGGCTTTTTATTAAGAAAAGAATTATTCAAAAATATGCTGTAATTGCTGACATCTTAGTAGTAGGGGCTACGGTTTCCGCAACTCCACGGCTAGCGCGTATTTGCGTGAAAGGCTGCTTTGCTGACATCTTAGGCAACAAAGAAGTGTTGGTTTACGCTTTATTATAATAGTATAGAAGTATAGATTAATTTCTATCAAAAATACTCACAAAAATTGGAACTACTGAGGGTAACCACATAAGGATCATTATAATACAATCCATTTTTGAAGAGATTGTCATATTCAGTTTGTGTTTGATGATCATATTTCTTTGTGTATGCTGCATGTGAACCATAAATATCATATTTCCGTCTTTTCTCAGGGTCCTTCAATGTTTCATATGCCTCAGTTATTTTAAGGAATTTCTCTTGCGTTGTTTCATCCTGTAAAATTTTAAAATTTGTCTTTTTATATAAAACTAACTTTTTCTTCTGCGCTGAGCTATATGTTCTATATCGGTCCCAAATTTCATTAAGATCCATCCATTCACCTAAACATTTGCATTTATAATAATAATAAGAAGTAAGATTTGACACAAATATTGATTTCTGGCAACTAGATTTTAATGTTATTTTTTTATTGTCCTAAACTACAAGAATGTATAAGTATACAATAATTTACATATTTTAATGTATTTCCTGGAATTTAAGTACATGTTGAAGCAGAGTGCTGTAGCAAAAGTTGTGTAAGAATCAAACCATATGGAGGGCTATAGTCCATGTTGTTTCAAGCAAGTCTAATATGTTAGCCTTACTATATAAACAACTTTTTAATTTAAATGTAGTACACCCACTCACTACCTGCCCACAGTCAAGTTTTTAATGTTCAAGGTTACAAAACAACACTAAATAAAATCTATGTTATACTAGATCATTAACTTACGGAGTTTTTATCAGGATGGTATATAACAGCTAGCTTTTTGTATGCTTGCTTTATCTCTTGTGTCTCGGCTTGTTTAGATACCCCCAATATTTCGTAATAAGTCACATCCATTAGATTAGCATTGTGAATTAGAACACATAGATAGAATATGATGATGAATTTCGACCTGAAACATTTAAGCAAAATAAATGAAGTATACCCAGTGGTAAAATCAAATAAATTGGTTAGATAGAAGAAATAAAAACTTACATTTTTATTAATGGAATCAAAAACCAGTAAATGAAGGCATATGTAAATTTTTTGGCACTCACGAATTATTAAACACCTAAAATATTAATGAATTACAAAAAAAATAACAAATACATTTCAACAATTTAATATCACAGTAATCGGCACATATCGTCACACGCGTCGAATGTTGAAAACAGTGAATTATGTGATAAAATACGAGGTCCGAAGATTTTGCCTTTCGCTTTCGAGACACGGGGTTTTGGTGCAAATTAAAATCGATGCACTTGCAAATTAGCTGCGCTGCGCTTCTCAGTTTCAAAATCAGCGTCACTGACAGTTGACAGTTTTGTATGTGCTTTTTTCAATATCGTAAATGAGCAAACAAATTATGAATTTATTTAAAGTACATAAATGTATGTATTCGTAAACAATCTCATTTCATACTTATTACATAATCATTTACATAGAGATTGTTCATAAAAACAAAAGTATCACAAAACTTTATATAATTTTTAAGAACGCAAACGTCATAGTCATCCCATAATCTGTCAAATGTCGTGTCCGTCATGAGAACTAGGTCGACAGAATAGTCAATGTCTAATTTTTTGGATTGTTCGAGCAGTAATTTGCTGGCATAGAATTACAAATTGTGTAAAGATTTAACAAAAATCGAATGTATTATGAATATCCTTTAACACAACTGCATCGCAGAAAGTTGAACATCACAGAAGACGGAATAAGAGTAAGATCAAATAAAATCATATCATTTGCCATATTTCGCTTATTTTATCCATTTTTTAAAATAATTAGTCGACGAAAACTTAACAGTAACAGTATTTACGTCGTACATTGGTTTACGGAAATGTTTGTTGCTCCATTAGACGAGAAAATTGGGCGTTTGAAGTCAAATATCAAAATTAAAAAAAGCCATTGCTTAAAGTGAATGTAAAAAGTGTAGAAATTGCGTAGGGGAATAAAAAGTAGGATTATACATCGCTTCTCTGTATAATGTCATATACAACATGTCCTACATCTTGAATATTAACATATATTGTGCAAGATGTTGGAAATTACCAAGTTCAGTTTTTTTTTATTTTTATTAAAATACTAAAATTATTACTGGATAATGTTATACAATGTATAACTATCAAATTGTTGACCTGAATATTTTTTTGTATTCATATATTACATAAATGATTTTCAGATAATACATATGGCAAAGACAAGTAGCTGAGATGGCTGACAAACATAGTTTAAACTATGATGTGAGGGAGCTGAAGCTAGGCAGTAGCTTTACAAACAACAAAACATCTCAGTACCATACAATTAAATGTAAGTACACACTGAAACACCCCTTAGTAGTAAGAGGTCATAAAAAATTGTCATTGTCCTTAAATAACATATTAAATTTTCAACAATTAACAATTCTAAATTTTCTATGCCCTCCATACATAATTGTTAACATTGAAACATCCACAAGCATCTAGCATTGCATTTGTGAAGCAAAAGGGTTCATGTTATCTAGTCCATCTTTAAATTGCCCCCCCTTAACTATCAAATTACCTCCCTGTGGAGCTTGGCCCCATGTAGAAAAACACCATATTAATAGTAGCCCCTAGACATAGCCAGATTGTTAGCTTGCAATGCCTCTGTGTATGAAAAAATAACATGGAAAGCATTTTAATTGGATTACAGCACATGCCATCAATCATATTGTACAGCCTTTAGTATATTTCCCTTACCTGAAGCCATATTGTTAAACATGTCATTTTTATTTAAATGGTAGTAAATTGCTAAGTACATTATTTTGAACATGAATTCTTTGAATTCCTATAATATTCAGCCATATTGGTTTTAAAGATTTTTTTAAATACACCCATCAGATATGTAGGACAATTCAATAACTATAGTTAATACTTATGTAATTTTGATTACATAACTCTTATCTATATTTAACTAACTAATGGTAACCAATGTCTTTTGGTTAGAATTATACAGTACTAGTGTTTCACCTAGACTTTGCTTAGAATTAAAAAACATTAGCATACTTCTTCTTCCAAAATATCATCTATATTTATGCCATATTCCATAGAAATCTGTTTAGTTGTTTTCAAGACACATTAACAAACATCCATTAATCCATCTAAACTATTTCGTTTTTTTTTTCAGATGATTTTAAGCCAGCATCAGTGGACGTAAACAAAATGGCCACAGTTGATGTGGGAACCAATAACCAAGTCACTGTCACTGTGCCACATTTAGGTAATTCTTTTATTTCATACCGGCTGTTCCTATTTGGCTTCATTCCGTTACATTATAAAAACATTACTTTATGAATGTCAAAATTTAAATGCTCAACTGACAATAAAGGCCCTTGCGATTGGTTGATAATGTAAGTAACCATGACAACCTTGCTCCATTGCTGCTATTGACTGTGAATATAAATGCACAAACTTACACACATAAATGATATAGTTAAAGAAAAAACTGAAATGTCATCCAAAGTTATCCAAGGCATTTTTTGTGACTCAACACTGTCTGTACAAAATAAAAACAATTTAGGAAGTAGCCTATGTTTTATTCATATAGTGTACATCCATCTGTCCATTAAAACTTTCATATTCATACTACAGTAAGGTTAATTTAATTTATAGATGGTGCTGGAGTTCCTCAGACAGTATTCAAAGGCAGCCAAAGGCCATACACAAAGGAATGCGTGATTATTATAGACAAGGTCACTGGAGAGATCACTATAGAAAAGCTCTCCAGTAATATACAAGTTAAGAAAACTAGGTAATATTTTGAAATTCACCTTATACTATCTTTTCGTCTGCGCGGAATTAAAGAAAAAAAAACTATTGTCTGTGTTCTTCCAGACTATGTTCTACATCTATGCCAAATTTCATCGAGATCCGTTCAGCAGTTTAAACTGTAGACGCTAATAAACATCCATCCATCTATACTTTCGCATTTATAATGTTACTAAGATTTCAATAAATATTCTTTGTAAACATAGAACAAATATGTTTTTTTGGAAATTTAAATATGATACAAAAATGTATTCACCAGGAACGCCTATACTTAACAGTAAATCGATTCCGCGTACTGATTAGAATCAGTACGGGGTAGACCCCTGACAACCTTTTTTTATAAGGAAAGGATAAGATGGATGGATTTAGAGGAGATAGGCACGCACTATCTGTGCGTCCCTTCCTCTCAGTTGAAGGTAAACGCATCTGGAATACCAGATGTCTAAGGACACGGGTCGCTTCACTTTTTTTGGCAAATAAAGATGTCCTATTTATTTATCGCCTGGTAATTAATAAGAGTCGCAGTTTCTCGTTGCAAGAAACAAGGTATTTCTGTAAGTGTGTCACCGCGTGTTTCCGCCACTGTACATGCAGACAGGAGACGGCGCAGAAGCCGCGGCCGCTGACGCCCGTCATCGCGGACTTCACCAACACCACGCAGCGCTCCAGCTCGCGCACGCGCGTCGCCACCAACAGGCGCACCAATAACACCAGTCAGTATACTAACGCGCGGTACACACTGCGCCAGGACAGTAGCGCTAACTGGCACCAGTGAGTCACAATCTATGACTGGTCGCAATAGTGCAACTACTGGCCAAGTGTGAACCGGGCATTACACACACAAAAATAACTACAATTAAACAGACTTCAATTTTCGGCATTCGTTTTGAAGGTCTCTTAAACATATTGGAGTCTTTGACTTCGAAAATTAAACAAAAGTATGGGACCAAATAAAGCACAACCTTTCGGATATTTTTTAAAATTAAAATAGGACCACCGGGGCTAGAGATATGCAAAAATACACATCTAGACTTAAAAAATAACACCTATTAAACTCCAAATTTCATTAAAAAAACTGAAGACTTAGATCGTAAGCAGCGCTTCAGAAGCGAAGTATTTAAGATTCGTCTCAGTATTCGGTCATTAGACAAGTAAATTAAACACTGTTTGCTCCGTAACAGCTAAGTAATCGGAACAACATAGTATTTTATATGTAAATCGGTGTTTAAACTTGTCAGATGCGAACAGCGGTCAGCCCAACAGTCAGTCGCGGTTTAACAATAATGCACCGAAACCACAGAACATGGTGCGCTCACCCTCCAGAGTCAAAACATCGCCCCCACAGGCTCCGTAAGTGATACTATTTTTACATTTAATGTTGGTAGCACTGAACCTGTTAAATAACAGAGACAATATAGACATCGCACCTTTATTCATAAAAATAATTAACTCAAAATTATTTTTTTGAGTTTTATTATAAACGACATTATTTCCGCGAGAAGAATACGACTAATTCAACTCGCGTCACAATAGAATGAAAATAAAAGAGATAGACAACGTCTTCCTCTCTCATCTCAAATCTCTTGTGTAAAAATGCCAAACTTTAGATGCGATTTACCAAAAAATATACATTTTGAGTTAATTTTTTTTTATGAATAAATGTGCATGTTTTTAATTTTTTTTAGTTGGTCAGCTGGCGGCAACAGTACATTAGCGTCACTGCCAATGATAGGGCTGGATGACGCGCCCGCCTCCAGCCCCGGCGCCCCGCGCGCGCACCCCGCGCCCGCGCCCGCACCCCACGCCGCGCACCCGCCCCCCGCGCAGCACGCGCCCCACGCACCCCCCGCGCAGCACATGCCGCACGTGCCACACGCGGGACACGCCCCGCACGTGCAGCATATGCATGCCCCGCCCCCCGCGCCCACGCTGCTGCCTTCATCGGTAAGTTGGAAAACTCAATTTTATACCTTGTCTACATTGTTCCAGACCAGTAAGCCAGTTGCACTGGCGAGGTTGGCAGTCGTTGAGTTCACTGCACATTATGCTAGATGTATGCCAGCGCCGATTAAGAGTGCTACTGTCTTCGCATAGTGTGCACAAAGCATAAGCCTTATTTATTTTTAATATCATAAATGCGATAGTTTGCATAGACGGTGACCTGCAATATCGCCTAGGTTATTTTTTATTCCGGAAAATTAAAGGTTTGTATTGAGATATTTGTTTTACAAAAACAACAGAATACCGATTTTTGTTTTTTTTTATCACAGGCGGCTTCACAGGACGACAGTTCATCAAGCTCGTCGAGTGACAGTGATAGCGACAGCGGCAGTGGCAGCGACAGTGACGATTCGTCAGCGCGCCCCGCGCATCCCACGCACCCCGCGCACGCCGCACACCCCGCGCACCCCACGCACCCTGCGCCGCCCCCCACCAACGGTCCTATACGCATATTCAATATTATACATAGTTTACATTATGCCAGTAAAGTAGACATAAAAAAACATAACAGGCCTTGCCTTGCGTACATGCCAGGGCTACTGTCCAGCTGTACTGGATAAATGTAAATCAGGCATTGTCATAGTTGACATTTTAACAATAACTAGCTGTTCGCGTGCGGATTCATCCGCGTGAAATTATAAAAACTTTATTTTATTGTTTACATTTGTCAAATTATCAATAGCAAATGTCAAAATGACATGACATGACAAACCTTAGCAATCTTTCTTTCTTGATGTTGGCAGCAACTTATGGTCTCTTTCCCACATTAGGGTTTTTATCCAAAATAATTACCACCTAAGTTTAATGGCGTGAAAATATGTAGCCTAAAGCGTGACGTAAGTGTAGGGCTTTTTATTAAAAAAAGAATTTTTCAAAAATATGCTGTAATAGCCGACATCTCAGGCAACAAAGAAGTGTGTGTTTACGCTTTATTATAATAGTATAGATTTGTCTTATGTTACGCGGCAACAACGCGTGAAAGCCGCGCCTAATTCGGGAACAATAGCAGATGACCTTGACCTGCCTTTTAGGGTCCGTTCACACTGACCGGACAGGAGCGGAGTAGATTTTCATCGCAAATTACGCCTTATGCGATTGAAACAATGTTTAATTTTACGACGTTTTACAAAGTGAAATTAAATCTTATTTCAATTGCATAAGGTTCAATTTTATTTGTGATTAAAAATTTTCTGTTCTACGCGCCGGTTATTTGTGAATGGACCCTAAAGTTAGTAAAATATATTGGTAGCATAGAAAATGATGAAAAAATAATTATTTGTTTTTCCATCTTTTGGTATGTTTATTATTAGGCTTAGTATCTAATTTTATTTCATCCAACAGGTACAGCCGGCATCCCCGCACTGCCGAGTGTGCTCAACGACGATCTCTGTCTGTCAGAGTCCGGGAGCGACTCCGACTGACCTCCGCTCACTCACTCACTCACTCATTCACTCTCTCACTCACTCGTTCACTCATTCACGGCTCTACGGATTGTTGACACTCCTTAAAACTTGGCAAATTACATCCATACATCCATACTTATCGAATTCAATAGAAATGAGAAATTGTAACATTTTTGTCAACATCAATTGAATCGAATTTTTGAGTTGGCACGTGGCGTAGTAGATTACTCTTGTTCGCGATGTGCCAACTAAAATGTGTTGCTACTCAGTTGAATAGATTTTTTATTTGAAATTCGAAAATAAAGCGAAAATAAATTGATAACGTATGAGACTTCCGTTTAAACAACTTTTACAATTTTAATAATACTTAGATTCATCTATTATAAGTAAAAATGTTTAAGCATTAACTTGTTATTGGTCGCTACACCGTACAGAAACTTAAAGAAACCTGATTTTAAATTATTCTTTTACATCCATACCACAGATCTGTAATAGATAGGTTATTGCTCGGAAATGACAGCTTTTGCTTCGTTCCGATTAAAGTCTGTCGATGTTTAATGACATTTAATTCGTTTATTTTATTTCTATTAGTTAGAATCCTTCACAAAGACTGTGACTTCGCCAAAAAGGCGAAAATTACAAAATACCATATTAAAATGCTTTACCTTAATTCCTATACACATATTTCATGAAATTTACAAAAACGTGATATTAAGGGATAAATATATAAAAATGTTGGCAAGTTTTAAGGTGTACCAACTTAAATGACTATGACAACGATAATACTGATATGTCGTAAATAATATTAAATACGTCATTAAGTAAAACGTGCCTCAAAAGAATAGAGATATATTATTTTATGCCAATATTTTTAATGAAAATTAGTCATAAGGTTATATTGTTTGATGAAATAACAAATGTATATACATATGAGAAATGAAATCGGCAATATCTAATTTTATTAGCAAAACGTGAAATATGTACAGTTATATTTTAACATGATCACGTTTGTTTATGTATTTATATGAAATTGGCTTATATACGGAAAGATAACTTGAATCGTTCAAACTATCGTGACATCTTAAGCTAAAATTAAAAACTTAACTCACGTTTTATCCTCCGGTGACGGCACCGACTAATTTCGGACCCTTCGGGGGCCTTCAGTGGGGCTCTACCACTGTTCGGGGGACCCCGAACAGTGGTAGAGCCCGCTTTAACATCTTCGCACGAATGGGTCGGATCGCCCCCCATAATACCACGACCACACAGAAGACAGCCGTGAAGTGGGAGCAATTCCGCGTTTCATCTGATGAGTGTGGTGCCGAAGGCCCGACTTTAGTCCATTTTCCTTCCCACCCTTTTTCTCATAATAGGATAGAAAGGGAACGTGGATTTAACGGTGGAGGAGACGCTTAGCAAGAGGAAATATCTTTATGTGCGTCTCCTCCGTCGATTAAGGGTAGGCAACGCATCCGCTATTGCGGATGTCTATGGGAAGCGGTCGCTTCGCCATTTTGGCGGTTTTAGGTGGCCGCTTGCTCGTTTGCCACCTTATAATATAAAAAAAAATAATAACTAACTAATACTCGCACTAAAGATGGACCCCAAGGGTCTGAAACTAGTCGGTGCCGTCACCGGAGGATAAAACGTGAGTTGAGCCATCTTTAATTTTAGCTTAATAAATATAACTTGCCTGATATGTAAGTCACCATTAAATAGATCACAAATAAAAAAAATTATATCCGACTTTAATTGGATTAAATGCCGTTAATTATAAAATACTTGATTGATAATAAAATAATAATTGAGCAATTTATATTGATATATGTTTTAATATTACAGTGTTTAAACGACATTCAATAAATAGTTACTTTTAATAGCACATGTTAACTGTATTAATTTGACATTAAATTACTATTATATGAATTCCAGATATAGTTATCTCCTATACGGTACATTTGTTCCGCGTTTTATGTTCTCGTATAACTTAGGAAATACGGGGCGTAGAGTTACAAACGCCCTGGGCGAGATTTTTACGACCCCCTGTTTATCCATATTTAAGGTTTAATATATGTGAGGCTGTAAATTGTTGACTGGAAACCCCTTTCTATCCAAAGCCCTGGGCGCCTAATGCCTATAAAAAGATTCACGTTTTACTATCCTCGTTAAAAGAATCTATTATAATAATAAGAAAAAAAATAAGTGTGTTTAATTAAAATCAAACCAAGAATCTTACTTCTTACTAATATTATAAATGCGAAAGTTTGGATGGATAGATGCTTGTTAGTGTTTGTAGCCTAAACTGTTGTATGTATCTCGATGAACTTTGGCATTTGTAAAGGATAGTCTGGAAGAATATATAGCCTGCTTACTTTTATTTTTTTAATTCCACGCGGACGTAGTCGCGGGCGAAAGCTAGTATTTTACATAAAAAGCTTCTGTGTTTATATGCACATGTTAAACATTTGGAAAATTCTCGCGTTATCTGGGTATAACTGTGTTTTACGAGGCATTGAAATTGCGTAATATAAAACGCGTTATAAGAGTACCGTGTTATAGGGGATTACTGTATACTTATTAGTGTGACCAAAAATATACCACCTGTCTTGAGGGCGCCACAATCGCCTTTGATATTGCAACACAACGTCTTCAATAAAGAACTGTTGCCATTTAAAAGTAAAATCCAATATTTTAGACTTTTTCACGTAAATTTTTTCAGCATATTCTTTTTAATAAAATTATGGTTGCCGTTACAATAAATTTAATCCGTCGGTTTCCGCAATATGGTGTTATGTTCTATTTTCCTGGTCAGAGTATAGTTGTAAAAACCTTATTTAATACTTATTTTAATTGTCACTTTTATATAGACCAACAAGTTATCTGAACCTGTTGGCAAAAGTGAAATTTAATTATGGCTCACTAGCGCCCTAGGTGACATTTTCTATGTCCATGGTTTTACATAATTTGTTATAGAAGCAACTGATGCCTCTCTTACCAGGCTAGATATTATTTGACTACATAGTTTTTTTTCGACTTTATTTTTTTTTAAATAAGGCCAGGGTAATGGTCAGGGTTGCCTCATTGTAATTTGGTAAAAATGTAACTCGTTGACAACCCTAAATAAACGTATGTACAAGAATGTTTGCAGATATGTTATTGCTTCATATGTTTATACAAATGAAATACTTGAGATTACAAATGTTACGGAGTTGAGCGGAATCTGAATTGTGCCTTTGAAACTATAGAGCAAATTGTATATGCAGTTTACATTTTATTGTATGAACATATTATAAAACTCATATCAAACGATTTCCTGTGTTTTTATACCCCAAACTTTAATTTTAATTAAAAATATTAACTACCAGGACTTTTTCGGGTCACAAAAAGAAATTTTGTAAATATCGAATGAAAAAATATGAAAAAAAATTTTGGTAATCTTTACAAATTTTTTGGATTTTTTGGTCAAGATTATCTAAATATTATAATTTTCTTGAAGTGAGTGACAAAAAAGGCCTGTTTACTAATAGTAGTTACTTCTATATGGTTATTAGATAAGCGTGAAATGAATGTCATTCCGCGTTTCGTCTAAAGAGTGCGTGCAGGGAGCCTCATTTTAATCTTCGCGTTCCCACACGTACACGGAGAGGAAGAGAAGGGGAAGTAGATTTGACAAGGCACAATAGGGGACAATATCCTCTTTCTGTGGGTCTCCTCGTCTGTTGAAGGTAGAAAACGCACCTGCAAATGTGGAACTCTATGTGCAGCGAACACTTCTCTATTTTGACGATTTCCTGTGGCTACTTGCTCGCGTCATTTTATACTAAAAAAAATAACAAAAAACACTAGTTAATGGAATTAAAAGCAAAATATATCTCTCTCGGTATGTTTTGCTGTTACTGAATTCAATAAACGGAGGAACGTCATATTGAATACATGTTGCACATTACAATGATTTTTGTTTAAAATAAATCGAAAATCTCTCAGGTTTCTAAATGAAGAAAATGCTTCGTGTTTGTGCCGGAAAGAAAGATAATATCAATTCTAGTCTACCTCTACACGAATTATAGTCAGTGTATCGTATTTATGGTTGTACCAATTAGTTTCGAGTTTTACATATCCTGTGCACTGCGTGATAAGATTGGTTGAAGGTCTACATATACCTTCCTTCACATTTCATATTCCTATGGAAAGCTTACAAAAATACTTAAGTGTTTCAAGGTAAAGCAAGCCATAACGTTTTATGAGTTCCGTAGAGTTATTTGAAAACATACCAACTAATGATTATTTATTGTAACTGGTTATTCGAACCAACGAACCCTACGGAGAACTTATAAGGGCGGCCTGTGATAAAATCGACAAGTTCGCAAAATGCATCGTTCACGGACTGTGCGTCAGGTAAAATATTCACTCTTCGTTGTGTTATATCTATACTAATATTATAAAGAGGAAAGATTTGGATTTTTGTATGTATTGAAATAACTCAAAAACTACTGGACGGATTTGAAAAATTTCTGCACCAATGTAAAACTATGTTAGCAATGAGTATAGGCTATATTTTTACTATTTATTTAATCTCACGCGGGTGAAGTCGCGACAGCTATAATAGTTATATAGATAAAAAATCTGTGTTTGTCCCCTGAGCGTTGCTAAAGTACAACATATTTTGTGATGGACTCAAGTGTGTCGTTCCTTTTTTTTTATAAGAGAAGGGGGCAAACGAGCGGTGAGAACACCGAGGTACTTTATTTGGTCAAAGAGAATGACACGGCAATGATTTTATACAACTGTGTCTACAGTGCTAACCCACAGAAATAATACAACATGAGCAAATATCATCAACGGAATCCTTGTCCCCACGGAAGGGCGGCGTAGTTTGTGCTGCTCTTCAATACATCTATATTAGGCGTCATATCTGAATTCACTCCCTTTCTATGCATAACCTCTTTCACACAATACATCCATACTTTTGGTCTTCATCTACCTTTGCCATCCACATTCAGTCTTAAAACTTCCTTGTCTATATTGCCATCATCTCGCCGCATAAAATTCTATACCAACTTGAGTAAATGTGCAAAACGTTATTTGTTTTATGAATCGTTTCGTTGAATTTACATATTACATACATTAGTGGCCGAGCAATATTTTCACGATGTTTTTCTGTTATTTTGTTTTAGTTTATATTTTATTTTTAATTTGTTGTTTTTAAAAAACTAGCAACTGTGTAACATAATTTTAACGGATCAAATAACACGAATAGAAACACTACAACTTATAACCTTTCTATATACTCGTATGTATTTAACTACATTTTTTAAATTTTACTTTTGCATTATTATTTTTGTTAAATTTAGATGTTGGATTTAGTCCTTATAATATAAAATAACTTGTCTATTGTATTCCAGTTATTCATTTTAAGTGGCCTCACAATATGCAGTATATCGGATGGCTTTATTTTCGGACAAATGTCAGGAATGGTGGACGATTTGCGCGGGAAAGAAAACGGACTGTCACTGAATGATGGCGATGTATCATGGATAGGTAATTCAAAGAGCGATAATTAAGTTAAAAACGTCGCTTCTGCATATTGTCTTGCACTATCAAGATTAAAAGTCGTTGTTCATTTTTTATTTAAATCAGTAATTAGCATTTTAAGTATATCTCTGTTGAAAATTACATCGTTTCTTTTTCTTTTATTGCTTTTTTCGGTTAACGTAAATAATTAAATCTTTGTTCATGCAATTGTTTTCTTTTATTTCAGCTTCAACTGTAAATGCGACATGCATTGTAGGTTTTATGTTAGCGGGAGTGGTAACGGAAAAAGTTGGAAGACGCCGAGCCATCGCGTTTCTCAGTGTGCCGATGATTTTGACATGGATTATGGTTTACTTTGCAAGTAATTTCCCGACTTTTATCGCATCAAGAGTCATCGTCGGCATCAGCTATGGAGGCGTGATTCTATTAACTTATATAACTACTGCAGAATACACGACAAAAAAACAAAGAGCCGTCTTTTTAACCATTGTAACGGCTGTTGGTCCTTCGGTAGGTACAGCTGTAGGTCATATATTATCTATTCTAATGCATTGGAGAACCGTTGCATTAATAGGCATCATTCCCACTGCATTATCGACCATATTACCTTTGTTTTGGGTGGAAAGTCCATCGTGGTTAGCCTCCAGGGGACGATTTGACGAATGTGTAACTGCATACAGAGAACTTCATGGTCGAAATGAGGCTACTGAAGTAGAATTAAGATTACTTGTTGATTTCGAGAAAACTAAACAAAATGATTTTACACCGAACAAAACATTCTACTTGTCAATGTTGGAGAAAATTTTATTAGCATTTAAGCATATGTATTTTTGGAAGATTACGTTGCTTGTAGCAGTTATATGTGTGTATAGAGTGGCGGGAGGCAGGATATTGTACAACACTTTAGCAATTACTATGTTACAAGAAATAACTGGGAATCCCAACATTTTGTTGTTTACTTTACTTGTCGATGGATTTATTGTAACCGGGTCTATTTTACCTTTGTATCTCTTTAGAAAAATGAAAACGAGAACCCTTTTGTTTTCATTTGGGTTAACTTCTAATCTCGCGCTAATAGTGTTGAGCGCATGCCTTTATTATATTCCAAGAGATAATGTGTATTTCGCGTGGGTTTGTTCCTCGCTTTTAGCGTTTTATTTCATAATAGCATATGCAGGTCCTTACGCGGTTTTAGAATTGTTACTCGCAGAACTTTATCCACTCGAACTTAAAGCTTTTTGTACTTTTTTCTTCGGTACTTTTGCTGGATTTGCAACATTTCTAAGTGTGAAATTAGCTCCTAAAATGTTTGTCTTTATGGGTTATCATGGAGTATTTTTATTAAATTCTTCGATTGTATTTTTATGTTTGGGATATCTATGGTTTTATCTACCGGAAACAAAGGGTAGGACTTTGCAGGAAATAGAGTTGTATTTTAGAAATGGTCGATTCGATAATGAGACAGATTTCAAATTAGAACAAAATGAATGTGATGATCTTGTAGCTTAACGGTTCAAGTATTATGCTTCTTTGTAATGCATTCTGAAATTTAGAGAGTTAGCTCGTTCGCCCGCAGGAGCGTATTGTAAGCGAAGCGTAAAAACAAATATATATACGCTCGAAAACCATTATCCTCTTTACCAGTCTGGTAATGATAATATCACCGGATTTTGGCTAACAACTAGATATGTAACGAAACGGCTAAATTTAGTTCGCACTTTGCAATAAAAATATATTGTTCTTTTACGACGTTTACAAAATATTGGTACACGATATTTTTTTTGTCTAAACGGTACAAACCAATTTGTTTGTGTTTGTACTTTGTATCTCTAGTACATGGAAAATTTATTTTTATAGCGAAAATGGAAATGAACAAACGCCATTTTTTCGCTAATGTTGCGAAATGACCTTAACATCTGCAAGAAACTATAACGTAACAGATGCGTTATTCAGCTTTAATGTATAGATATATAAAGGTTATATATTTATTGGTATGTGGCGGGATTCGAACCCAGGACCTGCAGATTACAAGTCAAGTTTTTAACTCCTGAGCCACCGAAACTCTATTATTATAATTACATCCAGTAGCAATTCAATAGACTTTTTGTTTTAAAACCTTTTGTATAATACCAAGGGCGTAATGAAACAAACAAATATATTATGTTTTCATTTAATATAAAAAATAAACCAATTAATAAGTCATATCTCTACGTAACTTACATGTTTAAATTAATACCAAGTCTTCAAAGTAATCCTGCAACTTGTTCATTATTAATTTCTTCTATAGAATTAAATTTGTTTTGTTCAAAGAAGTATTCTATTTCTTGTAGCGTCCTTCCTTTTGTCTCTGGCATAAAGTACCAAAGGTAACCGAGACAAAGGAATACTATTAAAGCATTTAAAAGAAAAACTCCATCGTAACCGATTGTAGCAAACATTAATGGAGCTAAGAAAACTGCCAGAAATGACGCAATACTAATAACGAAACTCAAAAACAAAACACAATATAATTTAATATCTAAGGGAAATATCTCAGCCAAGTACGGGTCTAAGACGGCGTATGGCCCCGTTAACACAGCTATGAAGTAAAAAGCCAAGAGAGATATAACAGTCCAAACATAATTTGAACTCCCCGAAGGTATGAAATGTACACACGCACTCATAACTATTAATATAATATTTCCTAATAAACCCAATGAAAATAAAAGTGGTCTCATTTTCATCGCGCTCAAAGAAAATAATGAAAATACAGAACCTAAAATGAAAAAGCCATCTACGTAAAGAGTAAACATAAGAATATCAGAACTACCAGTTAATTCTTGTAGCATGGTTATAGCTAATGTACTGAACATCAATCTCCCTGCCGCGATACGATAAATATTTATAACTGCACCTAATACCATTATCTTCCAGAAATATTTTTCTTTCATTGCCGTTCTCAATTTCTGTAAAATAACAGAAAAGTTCCGTTTGTTTCCTGACATTTCATTTCTTTTTTTTCTTTCAGTTTCTATTAGTAGTCTTAATTGTGCTTCAGATGCGTTACTATTACCAAATATTTCTCTAAAGGACTTCTTGCATTCCTCGTATCTGCCCTGATTCGCTAACCACGAGGGACTTTCAACCCAAAACAGAGGTACTATGGCCGATAATCCTGTTGGAATCAATCCTATTAGTGCGACCGTTCTCCAATGTAACAAAAGGCATAGAACATGACCCAAAACAGTACCAACTGATGGACCTGTAGCTGATATTAAATTAATATAAAAAGCTCTTTTATTAGGAGTCATATATTCGGCCATAGCTACGTAGGACAACATCAGCACACCTCCGTAACAAACGCCCACAATCACTCTAGACGTAAGAATTGTTGCCATATCTTTTCCTAGATACAGCATGATGTAGCTGATAAGAACTGGTAGGCTTAGCATTGAAATGGTATGTCTTCGGCCGAATTTTTCACTCAATACAGCTACTACACCAAATCCCAAGATGCACGTTGCATTGATGACGGAGGCTGTAAAGATAAAGTGATTAGCATCAGAATAAAAGCTTTAAAGCCATTGACTCCTACAAGAAGATAGTTAGTTATTTAGATAGTTGTAGTATATGGTATTATCTTGTAACAGTACCTACTGAGGTCCAAGCTCCGCCCGTTTGACGTTCGCCGTTCATGGACCGCAAATTGCAGTTGCCGCTAAAAATTGTCTCAACGCTTGAATCGACTGCTTGAAGCAGTTTGTGTATAGCCGTTCTTAGCCCATATTTAGTCCCTTTCGCTTTCCACCCTATTCTTATAAGGTATGCATGGGCAGGGAAAGTGGATTAGGCAGTGGAGGAGACGCACGGGAAAGGGAAATATCCTCTTATGTGTGTCTCCTCCTCTGTCAATTAAGGGTAGACAACGCATCTGCGGATTCAGGTGGCCGCTCGCTCGTTTGCCAACTTATGATAAGCATACTCGTAAAAAAATCAACAAGGCAACACAGGCACCAACATTCATGTATATTATAATAAAAAATAAACAAAAGCAAAATAAATCACTGTTTACCTATTAAAGACACGTCAGCATCGTTTAATGTAATTTCACTTTCTTTCCCGCGCAAATCGTCCACCATTCCTGACATCTGACCAAAAATAAATCCATCCGATATGCTACATAATATCAGTCCACTTATGACGAGCAACTAAAAGTATATAAAACGTAACAGAATAACTATACAGTGAATTTACTATCGATAACTAAAAAAATCAAAAAGAAAAATACCTGGCGTAGTGTTTCTGAACACAACATTGTGTGAAATGTATAAGAAACATTTTGTTCGCCTATGCTTAGTAATGCCTATCTAGCAACCGTGACAAAGTTTATTATTACAATCTTTAACCTGTACACGTTAAATTACTTACAACAAACACAAAAAAAAAAACCTTATTTACACTACCAATTAATACGCTTACCAGCGAATGATAATAGTCAGGCAATTTAATTAATTAGTAGGCATAAATAATGTTATATTTGGGACAAAACATATTTATGCTACATACATGATGTTTTGTTTTTTTGTTTGGCGTGTTATGCGACGAGACGATGGGGACATAAACCAGAAAGTGTTAAGAATGAATGTGGATGGCTACAAAGGAAGAGGAAGACCGAAGAAAGTATGGATGGATTGTGTGAAAGAGGATATGCTTAAGAAAGGAGTGGATTCAGATATGACGGCTGATAGAGATGTATGGAAGAGCAGCACATACTGTGCCGACCCTCCATAAGGGATAAGGTCAAGTTGATGATGACATGATGTTTTGTTTTATTATACCTCTACTGAAATTAGTTGAAATATTGGAATAGACTTTCAACTTAAAAGAATAAAATAAAAAATAAATAAAACACTATTTATTGACCAAAAAATCACAAAAAAGAAAAACAAAATTTACAAAACATATTAATGAAACAAAAACAAAAAAAAATTCTTGGCCAAAAGGAGAAGGCTCAGCTGAGGCGGTCTCCAGCTTGTCACTGAAGTCCGCGCTGGTTTTCAGTCTCCCGTTAACTACTAGTACATGGTTCAGTTTATGATACAGGGGCAGTTGAGATATAAGGCATCATTGCACTCATGTGTTTGTGTGCGCGTGTGTGTGTGTGGGTGAGTGTGTGTGGGTAGGTGAGTGTGTGTGTATTTGTATTGTTGTAAGAACATTTCTATTCTTTTAAAAAGAAGCAAAATAGCATAGAGTAGAAACAAATTCTATACATGGCGATATTGGTATTTAACTTTTTTCTTATTTTGTGTAAATTGTGAATTAAAAAGAGAAAGTTGAGATAACAATATACTTTTTTTTCACGTGATTCAGTGAAAACTCACGGTTAGATCTGTTATAAAGATCCCATAAGTGGATTCTTGATGTTCCACTGACCACAATATTTCACAGAACAGTATTTTGTGTATTTAGTATTTTGTGCCTATTTGATTTTCGCCATTTTAGAACAGACAGTAACGGTTGATAGGTACTGGTAAGAAATATTTTTATCCAATAAATATAAATAAAAAAAAACTTTAATGATAGGAAAAAATAAAATTACATCAATTGCTATCCATTACAAAATGGTCACATTAAAGAAACATACATAAATTAAAAAAAGTCGTCTATAAAATGCATGCATCGTCTATCTTTTACCAGCTACCTTCCAGTCAAAGTCCCGTAAAATCGGACCCCCCATTCCATAACGGTCCGGTCGCCATTTCGACAGCGGGGAATTAAAAAAAATAACCAATAAAATGACCGTCCATGTCAGCTACCCTCCATTGGAAGTCATGTTAAAATCGGCCAAGCCGTTTTTGAGAAGTACCCGGAACAAACGAAGCTTACGGACAAACAGTCAAACATTTTATTAATGCAATTTTTGTTATCAGCATAGTAAATACATCATCTTCGCGAAATCTGAATTTTTTCTTTTAATATTACATACAGACACTCCAATTGTATCTATATAATATGTATATACAAACAACATTGTTGTATTATCGCAGTTTTATGTTATACACTAAAACAAGACTTAATGGTAAATAGTAATCGTAAAAAAGTAAAAATAAAGTAACTACTAGTTAATTATATTGTATACTCGTATAACAAACTGATAGCACATAAACGCTGTTTTCGTGCGATTGACAAGAAGTTTTTTTTATTGTGGAAATTAACAAGTGAGTGTGTCAACTGATGTTAAGTAATAGTGTTTTTTTTTATTATATAAGGTGGCAAACGAGCAAGCGGCCACCTGAATCCACCGAAATGGAAAGCGACTGCTGCCCATAAACATCCGCAATTGCAGATGCGTTGCCTACCCTTAATTGACGGAAGAGGATACGCACATAAAGTGTTTGTGTGTTAGACAGTTAAAAGTATGCTTTAATGGGCAAGGGAGGGGATAAACTGACAGAAGGATGTTTCCCTTTCCTATCTATCCTTTCGCATATCAAATCCACTTCATCTTGCCATTGTGGGAAGGGCCAGAGTTTTGAGATCTCCCGCACGTCACTCTTCAAACAAAAAACAAAACTTCTATTAGTAATAATATTCATACAGGTAATCCTATGAGGTGCACCCAGCATATAAAACTCAGATAAGACCTTGTCTGGTCAGCATTGCAACTTATCTTATGATCTAGCTGTTCCCGTGTGGTTTTATCCGCATAATAAAAACATCATTTTATTGTTTACATACGGTATAACCTCAAATTCATTCAAATGCTTAAATGACAACGAAAACCTTTGCTATTGGAGTAGTTTTTGTCCTTTTCTCGCATGACATTTTTTTCCGATTCATTCACCACTAAATTAAACAGCATTAGCGTATAGCGTGTCGATAAGTATAGGTGTTTTTATTAAATAAAATGATTATTCAAAAACCTGCTGTAATTGCTGACATCCTTCATAAAGAAGTGTGTGTTTACGTTTTATTATATTAGCATGAAAAGATGTGTCTTCAATAGGTCCATACACACGTGGCTCGTGAGTTAAATATGAACTAGTTTGCTGTCCCGAGTTTACCGGCCATAATAAAACGTAGCCTTACCCAAGAAACGAATTCATCAGAAAAACGCGTCTGCATACGTATCTATACTTCTATACTATTATAATAAAGCGTACACACACACTTCTTTGTTGCCTAAGATGTCAGCAATTACAGAATATTTTTGAATAACTCTTTTTTTAATATAAAGCCCTACACTTACGTCACGCTTTAGGCTATATATTTTCACGCCATTAAACTTAGGGGTAAATATTTTGGATAAAAATCCTAATGTGGGAAAGAGACCATAAGTTGCTGCCAACATCAAGGAAGCAAGGTTGCCATGGTTTGACATCATGTCATATCATTTTGTCATTTGCAATTGATAATTTGACAAATGTAAACAATTAAATGAAATTTTTATTTTATGCGGATGAAGTCGCATGGGAACAGCTAGTACGTAATATTTTTTACGGTTGACATTGTTTGACAGAAAGGAATAAAAGACAAATGAGGTAACGACACCTGTTACTGACTTGTTTACAGTGTAGACGAAAATAATTAAACCGTGAATTACTTGCTTCCTTTTTTAATTTGCATTTTAATTAGAGGTTATTTGCTTTTTAACATAGACTTTATAAAATAAACATATTATTAAATATTTACCTTGAGATGGATAAAAATTAAGGACATTGTTAGATCACCATCAGTAATTGTTGCAATATTCAAGTTCCAAGGAGAAAGTTAAAATGTACGATAAGTAACTGATATTCTTTTGTTTTCTAGTTAATTCTCTTATGGTTTTAATATAATGAAAACAGTATCGAAACTATGATACACAAATATTATATACCAGCTGCCCCCCACGACTCCGTCCGTACGAAATTTTAAAAAATCCATACAAGTAGACTATGTGTTCTTCCAGACCATATTTTATATCTATGCCAAATTTTAGCGAGTTCCGTTGAGCTGTTCTGGAGACTATGTATAGTAACAAACATCCAACCATCTAAACTTTCGCATTTATAATATTAGTAACTTAGTAGAGTGATATTGTTATAGTATAATACACGATATGTAACTTCGAGGATATTTATTTCCTATCCATTGTGGAGAAATGTCATTTGACGCTTAGTGCAATTAAATTATAAACTTGACATAGCAACATACATACGTGCTAAATTATAGCTTTTATGATCTCATAGTGACATTTTGTAATACTTTATCCGATTCGACTAAGTGGGAAGCGAATTTAATTCTTTAACTGTACACATACTGTAGCTATAATTACTCGCGGGATAAAAACATTCACCATTACCACATTTTATTAGCATTGCATTTTTTATACTTCTGATTTATAGACGTTGGTTGTTAAACGAAATTATCTACTAATTAACAAACTTCAATCAGAAACACGTCTGTCTTATTAATGAGAGCGTTTACGCACTGGTGTAAAAATGCCCTAACATAGAATTGATAACAATTATTCTATGCGATAGACCGTGAAGCCACGTGTGGCTTAACGTAACGCAGACAAGATCAAGGTTGCGGGGCGATCATCTACCCTTGAGTCTTTGTAATACAAGATTCAAACTTTGCGGTTGCTCGCTGTTCGCTGCGAGTATGTTTTCGCCTAGTGGGCCTACTGCGGCTTGAGGGAAGCGCGCGCACAGGTTTGTCGGATAGATACCTAAAATTGTGTTCAGCAGTGGAAGAGTCCGCAACAGCATTAGCCGCACGAATTGTCCGCTCAAGCGGTGCAATACTACAACCACACAGAAGACAGGCGTGGAGTAGAACTTTCGCGTTCCAGTGCGTGTGTGCCAGTGGCAGAACCTCTTCCCGCCCTTGTCTTATGAGAAAGATGGGAAGGGGAAGAAGATTTATCAGGGGAAAGGATAAGTAGGAATTTGAAATAACTTCTTTCGGTACATCCTCTGTCCATTAAAGGTACGCAACGGATCTACAACCTATTGGATTATTCCCAACCGTCACCCTGCTCTGTCCCCACGTGGAGACAGATGAGAATAAAAAAAATTCATCCGTCCCACCTTTTCCCATAACCTTATTTTATTTCATAACGGTTTCATCTGTCACCTTATTGGTGATGGTGGGACGGATGAAACTTTTTATTCTCACGTGGGGACAGAGCGGGGTGACGGTTGGGAATAATCCAACCTATTAACTTGTAGCAACCTATGAGCGACTGTCACTTCACTATTTTAGTGAATTCAGTTGGCCACTTGCTCGTTAGCCACTAGTTGCTACGTAAAAAGTGTGTAATTTGGCCATCAACATACCCCTGTGATATTTTGCAGATGAATACGAATGGATTTGCAGCCTATTTGATATTAATATTAGATTGGCCAAACTTTATTCAATGCAAAAAGTGTTCTTGATTTTGCTTCGTTGTTTCAAAAAAATATTGTTATTTCCACTAAAAATTACAGTAAGATCACTATCTCGGAAATTAAAATAATAAACGCAATAATATAAAATAATCGTTTTATTCACTACTTCTTCGTGCTTACTTTAAATGTTTTATTAAATAATATATATTATAAGTAATAATATAACTATTTCGTTCCGAAGATTAGGTACGTTCAGAGAGTAAAATTCTTATCTTAAACCGGTTTTTTACTAAGTCAATATGTACTTAGTTACCTAAGTGTGTTTTATTGAATTTTAATCAAACATAATACAATAGTAAGGCTCATTTTACAAAGTCAATGAATTTATGAGTGGTTTTGGTATGCAAGTTATAATGATAAATGATGATAGGTAAGAACGCATTAAAAAAGTCACTTATAACACATGAGTACACTTACACACAATTTTTATTTATTCTACACGATTTTTTTCCAATAATGTTTAAAGTCAAAGTAATCCCGTTGATTGCTCGTTGGGTTGCGAATCATAAAATTTACCGTGTTTAAAGAATAACTCTATTTCTTGTAACGTTCTACCTTTTGTTTCTGGTAAATAATACCATAGATACAATAGACATATAAACGATATTGTAGCATTTAATAGAAAAACACCAGAGTACCCAATGGTCGCGAACATAATCGGTGCTAAGTATATACTAAGGAACGCTATATTGGCTATTAAAAAACTAGCAAATAACATACAAAATAACTTCACGTCAAGTGGAAAGACTTCAGATAGTAAAACGTCTATGATAGCGAATGGTCCCGTGTAGGCAAGTATAAAATAAAAAGCTAACAGAGTAATACTTATCCAAGAATAATACGCGTTAACTTTAGGTATAAAATATAAACATGCACTCAAAATTACCAGCGTTACATTTGATGTTAAGCCTAGTGAAAACAAAAGTGGTCTCATTTTCATTTTATTCAAAGCAAAGAACGAAAGTATATTTCCCAAAACAATAAAGCCATCAACTATTAAAGTGAATATTAAAATATTAGAAGTACCAGTAATTTCTTGCAGCATTGTAATCGCTAAAGTACTAAACATTAATTTACCAGCAGATATTCTATATATGTTAATAATAATCGCCAATAAAAGCACTTTCCAAAAGTATTTTTTCTTCATGGATTGTCTCAACTTCGCTATTGTTTTACCAAAGTTTTCCCCGCCCTCTTTAACTTTGATTTGGGATTTCCTTTCCGTGTCTACTAATAACTGAAGCTCTTTTTCAGCTTCTTTCTTTGTGCCATGTATTGATCTGAACGCTTCTTTACATTCTTCAAATCTGCCCTGACTAGCGAGCCACGATGGACTTTTAATCCAGAACAATGGTAACAAGGCGGACAATCCAGTTGGTATTAATCCAATTAATGCCACCGTTCTCCAATGTAATAAAATACTTAAAACATGCCCCAACATTGTACCCAGCGATGGTCCTATAGACGATATGTAATTGACACATATGGCCCTTTTGTTTGGGTTCGTATACTCGGCCATAGTTACTACTGTCAATACGAGTATGCCTCCATAGCTGACGCCGACGATAATTCTGGATATGAAGAAAGTAGTTTTCTCCTTCCCAAAATATACCATGATGTAACTGATGAGAACTGGTACAGTGAGGATTGTGATGGTATGTCTCCGATCAATCTTCTCTCCGAGAAAGGCGACCACACCAAAGCCGAAAATGCATGTAACGTTGATTAATGATGCTGAAACAATATTTAAACTACGTAAGTTCCAGCATTTCAATATAAAACTGAAAATCTTCACGTTATCTATATCTATATCTATACTAATATTATAAAGAGGAAAACTTTGTATTTTTGTATTTTTGTATTTTTGTATTTTTGTATGTATTGAAATAACTCAAAAACTACTGGGCCGATTTTAAAAATTCTTTCACCATCAGAAAGGTAATTTATCTGTGAGTAACATAGGCTATATTTTATTATTACTAATGTTTAGGGACTATTAATAAACAGCGTGTTTCTGGACGCCGGCGTTAAAAATTCACTAAACTTTAACTTTTCTCTGCTTACGCTGCCTAAACCGTTAGAGGTATATAAAAATGATGTATGAAAGAATTGTAGATCTCAAAAAGTTCTACAGAAAAGTCCGCGATAGCATATATCTATCTTTAATGGTTTTCTTACAATAACCACTTTTTTGTTTAAAAAATGAATTAAAAACCTTACGCTATTTGCAGCGTTCTTTTATTGGTTTCAATATTAATCCTTATCCAAATAAATGCGTTTGTTATCAGGAGAATTTAATGTAGAATAAAATTGTTCTTTATAGTATTTAAATTGGACTAATAGTTTAGAAGATATCGCGAACACAAACAATAAGGGTAACCGAAAAATCAGCTTACAAGCTGCCGGGCTTAGAAATGTGGAATCTTGCATCGGTAGATTTCTGTTATTACGTAGATTACTACTAAGTTAATACTTTTGGTAATAGGTTGAAAAAAAGAGGGAACGTAATAGGTTATATTTGTAATTTCACGCGGGCGAAGTCGCGAGCAACAGCTCGTTATTTACATACTAGCAGCCGCCCGCGGCTTTGTTAGCGCCGAATTAGATTAAAAAAGGTCGTCTATAATATTCCCGCGTGTATCTACCTTCCCCTTAAAGTCACGCAAAATCGATATAGCCCTTTTGGAGCCTAGGACAAAGGCGGATTGCGGACATACAAATTATTTTAACCGG
Source organism: Papilio protenor (assembly GCA_029286645.1). Taxonomy (NCBI): domain Eukaryota; kingdom Metazoa; phylum Arthropoda; class Insecta; order Lepidoptera; family Papilionidae; genus Papilio; species Papilio protenor. The sequence goes on from JAGSMZ010000011.1 coordinate 7,238,472, forward strand.
ATTTTCGTTGAATGCTTCTTATGAAAAATTGCAAAATGCCATTAAGTTGATAAAATTTTACCTATTAACGACACGTCGTTATCACTGAGCACTATTCCATCTTCTTTTTCGAGCAAAGCATCCACCATGCCTGACATTTGGCCGAAAATGAATCCATCCGAAAAGCTGCATAATGTCAGACTGCTTATAATGAATAACTGAAATACAATAAAAAGATTTAGAGAAAAAACATTTGAAAATCGGACAAACAGGTGCTTAGATATGCAGTAACGAAAATACAAAAAAAAAACGAATTGAGAACCTCATCCTTTTGGAAATCGGTTAATAATATACTGACATACACAATTATAATAGAGACAGAGCTTAAAAACTATTTTAAAAAATATTTTTTTAAAATATAAAGTTCTACCTGTCGTAGTGTTTCTATTCGTGTCATTTTATTAATTAACGTAGCATTCAATGTTTCAAGTCTTTTTAAATTAAAATTAACTATAATATAATTTGCAGTCATTGCATTTATTCAGATTAAGGTAAAAGACCCAGTAATGGACACATATTCTTAATAATTTATGTCTTTAGTTAATCTCGTATTATCTAATAAAGCAAGTAATTAGATAACATTGCAAATATCCTTAAATGTTTAGATGGGATTTTTTCAAGCTCAAATTGCATAATTAAAAATCAATATTTGCATGGTTGATTATGGTTATGCGTTCCTAAACCCAAAAAATATAGCGAGGGACCTTAGTACGAACGTCAAATGTTTGAATTATTTTTATTTTAAAGACTTTGTTTTGATATTTTTCAGACTTAAAAGAGAACTACGTAGTCTAGTTTTATTTAGTACTTTGCGCATATACCGTTACTGGTTCGTTCTCCTTCATTTTGATATTATCTAGCAATCGTAACTTATGCCCATTTGCAATTATAATTCTAAAGTATATCCTCACGTCACTTTTTTTTGTAAATGCGCAATTTATAGCGTTTTTTATCACTTCTTAACGACGAAACTACTGAATCTGTATGATTTTTGTAATATCCAAAAGTAACGATCCTTAGTTGTTATTATAGTTTTCATATTTCGTGACGGATCTTTGTAGAAAATAATTCTAGGTGTAACAAGGCGTAGCGGGATACGAGAGGAGGGGACTGCGGAACGTACCGATGTCCTTAACCGCCAAGACATTATTTGAAAAGCATAATATCTTCTGATTTCGGATGCAATAGTTTTGGCAACAAAACAATAAAACTGGTGTAATGTTATACATTACAATAGAACACGATAAGTAGTAAATCATAAGTATTTTATTATCACGGTTAAAAGCTATCTATAAATATCCTCATTGCCACTACAATACAGTAATGCGTGAATCGAAATCAAACCCTGCCTACGCCAAAAACAAAACCATAATGTACTTTAGGACGTGCATGCGATTCATGTGCATCATGTAAAAGCTCATTCATGTAAAACTGAGACCAATCATTTTATCTGAACGTCGAACGTCCTCTTTCTATAAAGTTTTTTAATTAGTAGTTCAATAAATTATAAGATGATTCATGCATATTTTTTATATTTTGGTCGGTTTCTAATATAATGGCACTAATATGCCACAAAGGGCTTAAACTTAGTTACCTAAATCATATTTTAAATGTTTAAAAAAAAAAACAATTTTTGAACTTTATTTTGGCTAGAGATAAAATCTTTATCGAACCATAATTTTTATAAAGTGACGAGCCGTTGCTCGCGACTTCGCCCGCGTGAAATTACAAATATAACCTATTACGTTCGCCCTTTTTTTTTCAACCTATTACCAAAAGTATTAACTTAGTAGTAATCTACTTAATAACAGAAATCTACCGATGCAAGATTCCAAATTTCTAAGCCCGGTAGCTTGAAAGCTGATTTTTCGGTTACCCTTATTGTTTTTGCTCGCGATATCTTCTAAACTATAAGTCCAATTTAAATACTGTGAAGAACAATTTTATTCTACATTAAATTCTCCTGGTAACAAACGTATTTATTTGGATAAGGATTAATATTGAAACCAATAAAAGAACGCTGCAAATAGCGTAAGGTTTTTAATTCATTTTGTAAACAAAAAAGTGGTTATTGTAAGAAAACCGTTATAGATAAATATATGCTATCGCGGACTTTTCTGTAGAACTTTTTGAGATCTACAATTCTTTCATACATCATTTTTATATAGCTCTAACGGTTTAGGCAGCGTAAGCCGAGAAAAGTTAAAGTTTAGTAAATTTTTAACGCCGGCGTCCAGAAACACGCTGTTTATTAATAGTTCCTAAACATTAGTAATAATAAAATATAGCCTATGTTACTCACAGATAAATTACCTTTCTGATGGTGAAAGAATTTTTTAAATCGGCCCCGTAGTTTTTAAGTTATTTCAATACATACAAAAATACAAAAATACAAAAATACAAAAATACAAAGTTTTCCTCTTTATAATATTAGTATAGAAGACAAAGAATTTTTCTAAATGGAAGTAAAAATCTTTGTTATGATTTCAGTCATCTGTATGAATGGATAGGTGATTGTTTGGAAATAACGCCTTTTGCTTCATTACCACTTAACGTGCCTTTTGATGTTAATTACAGTTAAGTTTATAACTATTATTAGTTCGAAAACTCTTCACATCGATCAACCGCAACCATCAGCGCCAACTCAGACAAAATTGAATAGATATAAAATACCGCAGTTTATAGCCTGTCCATTTATAGAGGTCAGTGGATATTTTATTTCCACAACTTTTTTTAAACCTTTTTTACCCTCTACCCAAAAGGAGGAGGTTTTCTATTTGTCTGTTTGTTTACTTTATTTTAAATAGCAACATTTTCAATGTGTCAGTCTTGACTTTGACATATTTTTTTTGCTCTTTGTTGACTGATGACAGTTGACACTTGACACTCGACAGCATTTGAATTACAGACTTGAGATCGGGGTTTTACGATTTTTATTTAAAATCAATTAATGTATCAACACGATTGTTTTGAAGCAATTTAAAGACATGTTGCTCTTTTTAAGTTTTTCCTGTAAATTGTAAATACAAAAACAAGTGTTTCGATGCTTTCACGGCTATATGTTAGCTAAATTTTTGTATCATGTCAAATTTATCGTCATCCAGTAATAAAAATCATTCAAAAAAGGGTAATAGTGGAAGAGAGCGCGATAAAAATAGGTCTGTTGCTTCAGAATCTGGATCTAGCCAGTGCGATACTCCTCCATTATCAGAAAAGGTAATAAAAAGCGTGGGAATAAAAGTAAAAGTTCGTTATAACACTTTCCACCACATACGAAACTTTTTTCCCCGCTTCTAAGCTTTGCATATTTTTATTATAAGTAAACGTAATGATAAGATAAAAAAAAAGCTTTGAAACAGTCACATTTAATTGGATAACACAATTACAATAGCCTCTAGAAGGACCTAATTTTATTTTAACTCTCTAATGTTTTTTATTCTAGGATGGTGTACATGGGAAGTTTGCAGGAGTGGGGGCCGACTCCATACTGTGCATTGCGGAGCAGGTGGCTGCGGAACTCACAGGAGAGGCTGTTGTCAACTTGGCGGAGGATGTCAGCTATAAACTACGACAAACAATATCTGTAAGATATTATATTTGATACCAACAAAACTGAATTATTTTCAGCGTAGATAAATTGTAGTTTATTTCTAAAAGTTTTGAAATACAAAATAATTCCTCCAAAGCATTCTTTTTCACATAACTTTATTATATTGGTTTCATTTATTATTTAAAAGAGTAAAAGTCAATATTATTGTAAATTAGCTTTTGTTCACGTCTCCATCTACACAAAATTAAAAAAAAAAACTTAGTAGCCGATGTGTTCTCCAAGACTGTGTTTTACATTTGTGCCAAATTTTATGAAATCTATTAAGCTGCATTGGGGATACTCCATCCAACCTTTTACATTTATAATGTTACTAGCTTTCGCCTGCGACTCCGTCCGCGTGGAAATTAAAAAAAAACAAAAGCGAGTAGCCTATGTGTTCTTCAAGACTATCCTCTACATCTATACCACTTTTTATCCAAATCCTTTCAGTCGTTTAGGCTACAAACTCTAACAAACATCCATCCATCCATCCATCCATCTATCTAAACTTTCGCATTTATAATATTAGTATGATTATTACTAGTACCATTTAATATACAAACATACATATTTTATTTTCAGACAATTGCATTACACAGTGAAATGATGAAGAAAAGCCGTGTTGACACTTGGGATGTCAACACGGTGTTAAAACTTTCTGATACAAGTCCATGTATTGGGACCACAAACAATGTTTACGTTCCACTTGGGGAAGAAAAATTGTGTTTTCAAACTGTAAGTAAATGTTTAAATTAGTTTTTAAATGCAGAATACTCTCTAATTGCGAAAACAAGGTCTTTTCTTTATTTGTTTCAAATGATAAGTAGCTATAAAAATCTCCATATCATTTAGGATAATATCACATACTAAGGGCCTGTCCCACCACTGGCTGATAGAGGCTCAGATAGCTTAAAAATTACGTCAGTCAGAGGTAACAAAATCCGATATTTCTATCACATATTTTACACGTTGGATTATTATCAGACAATTTACAATTTGGTGGGACAGGCCCTAAATGTGGGATGGAATTTATTGGAGTTAAGAGTTTGCATTGTTTATGAAACATAATATAATATGTACTATTCATACTTAAAAAGTGGTAGATCTGTAATATCTTCCATTAATGTGCCAGCCGGTGCAATACCACAACCACACAGAAGTAAAGTGGAAGTAATTGCATGTTTTTTTTTTATATATATAAGGTGGCATTTTTTATAATACGAGCCGTTGCCCGCGACTTCGCCCGCGTGAAATTACAAATATAGCCTATTACGTTTGCCCTATTTTTTCAACCTATTACCAAAAGTATTAACTTAGTAGTAATCTACGTAATAACAGAAATCTACCGATGCAAGATTCCAAATTTCTAAGTCCGGTAGCTTGTAAGCTGATTTTTCGGTTACTCTTATTGTTTGTGTTCGCGATATCTTCTAAACTATTAGTCCAATTTTAATACTGTAAATGACAATTTTATTCTACATTAAATTCTCCTGATAACAAACGCATTTATTTGGATAAGGATTAATATTGAAACCAATAAAAGAACGCTGCAAATAGCGTTGGATTTTTAATTCATTTTGTAAACACAAAAGTGGTTATTGTAAGAAAACCGTTAAAGATAGATATATGCTATCGCGGACTTTTCTGTAGAACTTTTTAAGATCTACAATTCTTTCATACATCATTTTTATATACCTCTAACGGTTTAGGCAGCGTAAGCCGAGAAAAGTTAAAGTTTGAGTTTTTAACGCCGGCGTCCAGAAACACGCTGTTTATTAATAGTTCCTGAACATTAGTAATAATAAAATATAGCCTATGTTACTCACAGATAAATTACCTTTCTGATGGTGAAAGAATTTTTAAAATCGGCGCAGTAGTTTTTGAGTTATTTCAATACATACAAAAATACAAAAATACAAAGTTTTCCTCTTTATAATATTAGTATAGATAAGCTGGCAAACGAGCAAGCGGCCACCTGAATCCACCGAAATGGAAAGCGACCGCTGCCCATAAGCATCCGCAATTGCAGATGCGTTGCAGAAGGGTAGGCCCCTTAATTGACGGAGGAGGAGACGCACATAAAGAGGACATTTCCCCTTCCTATGCGTCTCCTCCACCGTCAAATCCACTTTTCCTTCCCATCCTTTCCTCTTAAAAAAAGGGTGGAAAGGGAAAGGGACTAAAATTAGGCCTCCCTAGTGTGGTGCTACTCATCAGACGAAACGCGGAATTACTTCCACTTGACGCCTGTCTTCTGTGTGGTCGTGGTCTTGCACCGGGCGAGCCGGCCTATTCGTGCGAAGATGTTAAAGCGGGCTCTACCACTGTTAAAATCATCTGATGGGTGTGCATGCCGGAGGCTAATTTTGGCCCTCTTCCCCTTTCCACCCACTCCCATACAAGTAAAGGTTGGAAAGGGGAAGAGGATTTAGCAGTGGATGGGAGAAATATCATCTGCGTAAGTCCTTGCTTCACGTTTTGACGAATTCCGGTGGACACTTGCTTTGTCACCTTATACTATAAAAAAAGGCGTTGCAAATTAATGATGTAGGTTTGGTACAGGGTGTTACTAATATGGTATTATTTGAACAGGTTTTTTTACATTTTTTTGATACTCTACAGGGTGGGGTTAGCTGATCCTTTGCCTTTTGAGAATAATGCATAACAGCAATATATTTTACAGGAAAAGATATTAAATGTGACTGAATATGCCATGACCAGCCAGTCATATGTCTTCTCTACAGTACCCTCGGTGACAGTGGAATGGATAACTGATGATAGAAGTTTAAGTAGCAACAGTAATATAAGCTTTAATTTACATAATTACTATACTAATGTCGCCAGAGGTTTGTATTTTCTTTTATATTTAAGTAAAGTAGTAATAAGTAACAAACATTATTATGGCTAATTTTTTAGATTGACATGTACGATATTGAATTAATATTTATTTACCTTACATATATTTATTTTATTTATTTATTTGTTAATTGTAAATACAATACAATCTCGTCTTCTTTTTTCTTCAGATTCTTAAACTTTTTGGTTTGTAAGAACCCTGCACATTCTCGTTGGGTAGTTTACATTTTTTTTTTGCATGCGACAAATACGCCTTACACATGTTGTATAAACTAGGACGTGTTGTATATACTGTCAACATTGTTTTCCTTGAATTAAATCTTCAGGGTGTCCAAAAACTCGAAGTTTTTTCTATACTTACACCTAAATGCTTACCAACGACAATTAGAACACCTTGTATAATACATATTAATTGTTAATTTATATTCTTTTCTTTTACAGCAATATTAAATTTAAAGAAGAAACCAAAACAAATAGCAGTTGAGGATTTAATGACGAATACAAGGATTGGTCCAATATTTCCGAACTTGTTCAATTTGGCCGTGTTGGTATTGAACGATGACAACCTAAAAGCTCTCAATGTTCCCGCTAAGAAACCTCTGCAGTCAAATGTATTAGATATGGTGGACGCTTTATGTTCGAATCCTTGCAGTTTAGATACTAATATACAGCAACAAGTGAGTAAATTTTTTATTTAAAAAAAAATACTGATGTGTTTTAACAATCTTTAGTAATTCTATGATGCTTTTTGTGATGAAATAATGTGTTACTCCATAACAGATTATATTTACAATTTATATCGTGTCTAATTAATATTGTAAATGCGAAAGTTTGGATGGATGGATGTTTGCTACTATTTATCTTCAGAACGACTCAACGGATGTCACTGTTTGACATACATATTCGACTAAGCCTGGTAAACGCAAAGTCTACTAAATATTTTGTTTTAAATTCCGTCCGGACAAAGTCGCGGGCGACACCTAATATCTTACTAAGATAAATGCGAAAGTTTGGATGGATGAATGTTATCAAGTAACTCCAAAACTGCTGCATTGATATGGATGAAATTTGGTATAGGTGTAGTTTAGAAGAATGTAAAGGCGACTAAATTTTTTTTTAATTTCACAGGAATGTTTAGAAATTTATTATGATCTGTACAAACTTTGTAACGTATTTGAGACAGTTTCAGAGATTATTTCCAGTGATGGTGTCAAATATACTAGGCAATGGATCCCTTGCAGAGAAAATGGTCGCTATTCTAACTAAAATCACACGTACCTGGCCCTCGTTTATCGCTATTGGTAAGGTTTGTTTTACATTACTATAGAATTTATTAAATTTATTGTTTTTTTTAAAGTCAAAGAGCATACATTTCATATTGTAGCTATTTAACTTTAACCATAGATACAATGACCCTTTCCATATTTTTTTGTTCATCATCTATTTGCCCTTATGCCTACGGAGGGTCGGCACAGTATGTGCTGCTCTTCCATACATTTCTATCAGCCATTATCTGAATCCACTCTCTTCTTAAGCATATCCTCGTTACACAATCCATCCATACTTCGGACTTCCTCCTCCTTTGTAGCCACATTCAATATTAACACTTTTCTCTCGTTTTTTTATTCAAATATTGAAACCAATTTCACCTGAGTTATAAATTTTTTTGTGAAAAAATTCAGTTCACTGTCTCGTTTACTGTACGATCGGTATCAACCCCGGACGAGGTTGAGCTCGAACATACAGTACGTAAGGCACGGGGGTGGACCGGCAATAATCAACGGTACACCCCCAATGCGGGACACGGGGAAATAAAACCACGCAATGATAGTTTAAGAAAAACTCGTTTAATGAGATGTACCACTTTGTATTTTGTGTTGACTGCTGACCAAACATGCGCTAGATGCTAGCGCGGCGATAGTACGGCCCCAATCCCATTTGGCTTTCTGGTAACATTGCTAATTTCTGCTAGACAACTCTGCATATTCTTGCCCTCTTCTCCACTGATTACGCGATCTTCAACGATCACGTACCTCCTTGTTGCCATGGTCGTTCGCACGAACGTTTACATTAAAAGATTTTGCCATAAAGTATTGTATCTTGCAGGCGAGAGTATTCTGTTCGACTACCTGTCGCAAGGCAGCAAGGAGCGGCTGACCGCGCCCATGATCCGCTGCGTGTCGGCGCTGGGCCGGCGCGCGCTGCTGGCCTGCCTGGCGCACCACCTCGACCACCTCGACATGCTGCTGCCTGCCCACCCCGACCTGCGCGACACCATACTGGTAACTATAACACACTAAGACAAGAGTGACACAACACCAAGGAACGGACGAAATAACTTATAGGGAGTCAAGAAGGTCCGTACGGAGCCGAAACCGGCCAAACCGCGCGCCCCTCCCGCGATTCGGCCTGTATGACCCGAGGGTCGGTGGGTCCATGGGTGCTGGTGGGTTACACTAAGACACTATGAACACAACTTACACTATAGAAACAGTGTTGATTGTGTTCTTCAACACTCTAAGGACCTGTCCCAGCTGATAGAGGCTCAGATAGCTTAAAAATGACGTCACTGAGATAAGGGAACAAAATCCGATATTTCCATCACATATTTTACACGTTGGATTGTTATCAGACAATTTACAATTTGGTGGGACAGGCCCTTGCACTATTGATCACATTAATGATTTCTGACTGACGCTTTGTACACGAGGCTATAACATTTTTTGACATTCCTGATTATTTCAATACGAAAAGGTTAAAAAATATATAGAGGAGGCATAGTTGATATTCACTTGAGACATTTTTGACATAATCTCACTAACACTATCTATTGATAGCCTCAAAACACATATTGTAATTGAATTATTTGCCAATAGGTGTGATATAGTACCTTTCAGAGGAAGTACCGGTGAAAAATTTTTGTTCACTGCCTCGTCTATATGTTTTAATAAGACTAGCTGTTGCTCGCGACTTCGCCCGCGTGATTAAAATATGCTTATGTTACATACAGATAAATTACCTTTCTAACGGTGAAAGAATTTTTAAAATTAGCCTAGTAGTTTTTGAGATATTTCAATACATACAAAAATACAAATCTTTCCTCTTTATAATATTAGCTTAGATAAAAGAACATTTGTTTTATTTGTAGGATGCGTCGACTTGTTTACTAAGATCTGAGCCCACCACGTTCCTGGAAGACTTTGTGACCACGGAATACACTCTATACGAGATGCTAGGAGACTCTATAATGCCGCGAAGAACTCTATTCCCTTATACAGGTACTGTTTTATTGCAATATTTTAAACTACCTATTACTTGCATCTAGTACTCGTGAAATTAAAAAAAAAACAACAAATATGGTCTATGGTACTCAATGATAAGGTAGCTTTTGGTCAAAAAAAATTCAATATCGGCCCAGCAGTTGTAGAGTTATTTCAATACTAGCTTTCGCCCGCGACTCCGTCCGCGCGGAATTAAAAAACAAATGCAAGTAACCTATCTGTTCTTCCAGACTATCCTCTACATCTATGCCAAATTTAATCAAAATCCGTTCAGCCGTTTAGGCTACAAACTCTAACATCCATCCATCCATCCATCTAAACTTTCGCATTTATAATATTAGTATGATATGCAAAAATACAAATTTTCCTCTTTAATATTAGTATAGATTTCATTAAATGGCTTTAACATCTTGTGGCTACATATCTTAAAATATTATGGCAGAGTAAAACTAAGCTATAATTAAATTTGGTTGTTTAATGTTGATTTCTAGTTTAGTAAATGGTATTAAAAATAAATGGTTTTTTTTAATTAATAACGTGTTCGATGGATAACTGTCGACTGCGCGCAAAAATCAACTATACAGGCAACCATTTTTTTAGGTTTCTAAAAGTATCCGAAATAAAAAACTTTTTTTATATCTTTTTTAGTATCAGTGCCATGTGAAGAAACGCCAGAGAAATCACCAGATGAAGAATTCTCCTTCTTACCTCTAAGACCACCGATTATCGTAAAAGGCGCTAAATTAAGATTGTTGCCAGTAACAAAAAACGTTAAAAAGCACCATAGAGACGAAGTATTCGAACCGTGCAACTTTACCATAGACAAACCTCGTATCTTTTTAAAAATAAACAACTGCAGATCCAAGGAGATACCACAGACAATATACCCAGAGAGGAATCATATCAGTGTTGCCAGGACCGGTGCGGTCGTGTGCAGCGGAGTTTTCCATAGATTTAGGTACAGACTGAAACAGAGCAATAATACATTTCCAATATATGGAGTGTATATGTTATAACAGTATAAGTATAAATATTTATTTAATTTAATGTGTTTTATTTACCTTACCCGTTTTCCATCTATACTAATTCAAACGTAAAGATTCTTTATGTAGGATGTCAGCAATCACAGCATATTCTTAAACAATTATTTCTTAAATTAAACCTAAACCGCTTACGATACGCTATCATACTTCTTACTATATCTTACTAATATTATAAATGCGAAAGTTTAGATGGATGGATGGATTTTTGTTAGTGTTTGTAGTCTAAACTGCTGAACGGATCTCTATGAAATTTGGCACAGATTTTGACTACTTTGTTTTTTTATATGCCACTCGAACGGAGTCACGGGCGAAAGCTAGTATGTTATAATATCTTCACGCTAAACATAGAACTTATACTGCAGGGGCTCATACATTTATACCAACCAAAATATCGTTACTAACGCCCTGAGCGAGCAATGACGCCCTTTTTTACTAGTTTTAGAATGTGTGTGTGAACCTGTGCATATCTGTGGCGCCCTGGGCGGTCGCCCAACACCGCCCTATTCTAACGTCGGCATTGAATAAAAATAATTACATTCTTAGTTCCTGGCGCCAAGCGCCTGCGATAATTAATTACATAATCACGTAAAAGACATTAGCTATTGTATTTTATATGCAATAAATATAGAATCAATTAAACTTATTAATATCTATTGCAATACGCCGCATGACCTGTAATTATAAGGTCTGTACACACACAACATTGTATAAGAAATCAATAGATATATCCACAAAAACGCCTAAAAGAACGTTGTCATTTTGCTTTGGAGAATTTTATAAGCAGACAGGGTTTTGCTTGCGAGTTCGTCTGCAAGAAATTAAAATAGTAAGTAGAGTACTATGTGTTTGTATGTAACAAATTAACTCAATTTAGGACCGAATTAAAAAATTCTTACATAGTTAAAAATATACAGTTAAATTATTATATTACGAGATTTTTTTATTTCCGCGCGAACGCTGTCGCGATGCAGTATTATAAAATGGTTCCATTGTTAAAAGGATTTGTGTGTAAGAATCCTTAGATATTAGATACATAAATGTTTAATATCAAAATAATTAGAAAAGTATAAGCTTTTAAGTATGATGTAATGCAGGAATTTATTTATGAATGCAGACACATCTATATTAATTGTTATTGCTTTATAATTGTATGCGTATCGACATCTTTGTATCCGAGGATGAATATTGTTTTCCTGAACAATTCTTTTAGAATTCGATCTGGAAATCATGCATTTTTAAAGTAAAAAACTAGTGATATATAATCTGTGATACCGTATATCCGCGGATACGGATATCCGGTACATCTGGACATATAGGTTATAAAGCCGGGTTCAGACGCTCAGTTCGAAACGAGCGTCTGTAGGAAGCGTAATCTATGTTTTTCATCCACAAAACTTCAACAGATTAATAAATATGGTTGTCCTTGCTTATGTTCAACTACGGTTTAAAAAAAAGTTTCATTCAACATAGTTTTTATGTCTGATTTTATAGATACCTTTTACTAACAGTTATGTCACAGCTATCCAAAACGTATCCGTAATTAAGATAATTTCTGTCACCAAGAAGGTTAGATTTGGACATTATTATAAAACTGTATTCGACTGGAAAACATTGGCGCCAAACGTAAGGCACACCTGTGGGCTTACGTCAGTGTAGGCGTCGCACTTGTTCGACCGTATTAGGGTTGTCGACTACCAGAAATATGGCAATAAAGCATTATTCTCAGACATTTAGGGTTGAGGTCTGGAATGTTGCAGTAATAAACAATTTTAAATTTCGTCTCAATTCGTTCATTACCCCAAATAAAATAGACTTGAATGACTCCATCGGTGGTAAATATATGGCTTGTCAAAATCGTCGACTGCTATATAAACATTAATTGGGGTTATTAAAATGAATTTGCTATACGGTTTGCACTGTGTGTGATCAATTTGATAATTAAGAACAAAATCGTTGTTTTAATTATTGTCTCAAAATTTTTTTTCTGATATTACAATATTTTTGACAACCCTATTGAGATAGACGCCGTCGTGCGCCGTCTAGACGCGCCCGTGTCGCCTTTCGTTTATTCCTTTGATAATGCGTAATTTTTAAGAAAACATTCTTTTATCCGTTTATGGAAATTATCTTCTAGTTGTCTAAATTACTTCCTATGTTCACCGTTTGTTGTTTGTCTTTTATGAAGCGAAAATAAGAAAAATCGTTGTTTTAATTATTGTCTTAATTTTTTTTTCTTATATTATAATATTTTTGACAACCCTATTGAGATAGACGCCGTCGTGCGCCGTCTAGACGCGCCCGTGTCGCCTTTCGTTTACTCCTTTGATAATGCGTAATTTTTAAGAAAACATTCTTTTATCCGTTTATGGAAATTATCTTCTAGTTGTCTAAATTACTTCCTATGTTTACCGTTTGTTGTTTGTCTTTTATGAAGCGAAAATAAGAAAATCGTGTTGTCTTGAATGCTCGTTTTTATTGACATAAATTATAAGAAAATGTACACTACGATAAATCAGAGTACAATTTCAAAATATCTATACGATAGACAAAAGCTGTTAAAACAGTTTTCAGTCCGCATTTTATTTTCTACAAACAAAAAACATCCGCACTAAGTTATTCATGCTAATTCGATAAATTGAATATGCATTAGAGACGAAATATTTTTTGCATTCAAAAATGTTTCTGGATGATTGAAGAGGATATTGTTGTGGCAGTTTCGGCGACGGGCGTGGGTTTTGGCAACGGAAGAGGTTTGCTTTACGTCTGCATATCGGACAGGTAAGAAAAATGTATCCATTGTTGACTTGCGTTGAGGAAGCAAAATGTAGGCGAAGCGAATATTTGGGATGCAGTTTAAGTCATACCATGAGAGAAAACAGCATCATCTTTGATAGAGTTTGACTTAAGACTTAGGTAAGTGGGCGTGTACATAAGACTTCGTGTTCGTGTGAAACTAGCATTATTTTTATAGGCGTTTGTTTTGGTTATTGATAGTTCTAAAGCCGCCGCAGATCAATATGCAATGTTGTGTCGATTGCGTTGGCGGAGCGTTCGCACGGTGCTTTCTCTATTTTTACCCTGACCGCAAAATATCATCTCTGTCGGCTAGCGTCTCGCGATCGCTAAAACAATCATGCAAAAGTGAACAATTCATTTAAAAAGTTAGTGTCCAAAATATTAAAAAAGCTGGTTCGTTTTCGTCAACTAAGATTTGGTGTGTGTGACGACATAATAACCATTTGGTTTTATATTGTAGATTACTATTGGTTACAAAATAACGTGTCATGATCACAGATTAATTATCTTCAGAGAATTTGTGTAGCGGAGGAGAAGGGAATACAGGGTAGTTTACAAAACATAAATGTAGACATTGTTCTTTGCGATGTTTTGTAAATGTTTTAGTTCAATAGTCTTGTTGCAAGTTGCATAACGCTTGTAGCATTCGATGCGTCCATCAGAGGGAACCGTATTAAATGGTCTGCGGTGTGCAAGTATGACGCACGCCGTCAATGCTCGAACAACGCGAAATTTTACATCCATCCACATATCCGCATCCATACAAATAGACCATACGAGGTACATCTTTGTTGAAATAAATAAGCTTACATTTTACACAGCTTACAAGGAAAATAAATCTTACTTCTTATCTACTAATGTTATAAATGCGAAAGTTTAGATGGTTGGATGTTTGTTAGAGTTTGTTGCCTGATCGGCGGAACGGATCTTGATATAATTTGGCATAGATGTAGAGCATAGTCTGGTAGAACACATAAGCCACTTACTTTTGTTTTTTATTTTAATTCCACTCGGACGGAGTTGCGAAAGCTATTTGATACGTTGATATTAATATAGCTAAGCCCCGTAATATTTAACTTAAAACTTCATCGTATACAACTGCATCAGTTATGGTACATCCTGATGTTTTTCTTGATTACCATCCTATCCCTAATACAATAGTTATTTCAGTAATCATTTACTTCAAGCTCAGAGCTTCGATAAGAATGTAGCTGGATCTGGTCGTGTTATGTCGTGACCCGACCCATATGGATTCACTCTCGATTTGCGTCAGTCGCTGAATGCATTCACAAAGTTCGCTTCACTGACCCAAGATAACGCTTCGCCTCGATCCGTGCCGAAATTTGCATAACTATAAATACCTTTATAGGCTCATAAAATGTTGGGAATCATATTCTATTCAATAACAGTTTATTGTACCTGGTATAAAACTACTTAGGTTTTGTACGGGACAAATATTCATATATATCAATTATTTCGTAATGTAATACTTTTAGGTTATGTTTTATTTGCATAATAACGGATAATATTATTCAAATGATGTCCAGTTTTAGCAATACTAAACCATAGTCGAGATTATTACGGCGTACACTAACTGCAATACAAACCTATACGAAAAATGCGCCCCTTTATTTTATGTACGGAGCCATGAGTGGACGTTCATACTCAGTACTGAAGCCTTTTAGAACGATTTATATTTGAAGATATTCACATAAATAAAGCTAAAGATCTCATTTAGGCGCAGGTCATTTGCTGATCTTGTTAGTATTGAAGTTAATAGACTGAACAATCTGTTCTTTTCAAGATAAAATATGATAATTTTACTGTTCAGTAATTGAGCGCATCATGTCTTTAATAAGTTATTACAAACGCGATGACGTCACTAACTGTATATTTTTCCTACAAACCCGTCAATCATTTACCTCACTATGGAAATAATGAATACACAATGTTTCCACAATCAAGGTTAAATGAAAACGGGGAAACCCGGATGGGTGGGTCACTATCATAATTAACCAACGCATGCGGTTAACGCATCTGCTCTGTACTAATAGGAAATAAAACAACGATATTGAAAACTATGTTATGGTTTGTCCCAAATTAAATATATTTGCGGATAGACTTTTCAACCGCAACAAACTACTGGATATATAAAACCGTTTCGTAATGCCAATAAATAACTAAAATTCCTTAAATCTAGAATAGAGCTAAATATCTTCTTCTTCTTCTTTAGCTCTACAGCTCTTTGTGGGCCTTGGCTTGGTCCAGCAACTTTTTCCATTTCGGCCTATCTCTGGCCACGGTCCTCCAATTTTCTATGCCAACGTTTTTCGCATCTCTACTAATGCCGTCTATCCACCGGAGCTTTGGCCTCCCTCGACTTCGACGACCCTCGGGATTACTCGTCATAACGCATTTAGGAACTCTAGTGTCATCCATCCGTTCCACGTGGCCCGCCCATCTGAGCCTGTTCAATTTAATGTGTCCCGCCACGTGCAGCTCTTGGTACAAGTCATAGAGCTCCTGATTGTAGCGGCTGCGCCATTGGTTTTCTTCACACACGGCACCGAAGATGCGTCTCAGTATTTTTCGCTCGAACACCAACAGTGCATTCTCATCCCCCTTACTAAGAACCCAAGTCTCAGAACCATAGGTGAGTACTGGCCGCAAAAGCGTTGTGTAGAGTAGTAATTTCATTTTTCGAGTAAGAAGTTTAGACCGAAAATATCTCAACAGGCCGAAGTAGCATTTGTTTGCCGCCAATATTCGTCTCCTGATTTCCGCGGATATTTCGTTCTCCCTCGTTACCATTGAACCCAAATAAATAAAACTGTCCACTACCGCAAAGTTGTTATATCCTATGGTCACAATCTTTTCATTGATATCGGCTGTTGATCGCGAGGCATGCATGTGTGTCGTTTTTTCCGCATTCACTGAAAAACCTGCTTCGTTGGATGCTTTTTCGAGAGCAAGATACGCACTATCCATTTCGTGCCTAGATCTGGCTATGATATCTATATCATCTGCATAGCCCAATATTTGGACGGACTTATAGAATATGGTTCCTGATGTGTTGATCTTGGACTCTCTGACGCATTTGTCCAGGACTACGTTAAACAGAAGACACGAAAGCGAATCGCCCTGCCGTAGGCCGTTAAATGTGCTAAACGGTTCGGAGTAGTCGGAATCCACCTTTATCTTACATTTTGTGTTTTGTAGTGTCATCCTAGTAAGGCTTATAAGTTTATCAGGGATGTTAATGTCTCTCATGGCTTCATACAGGTATGCGCGGTTCACGTTGTCATAGGCAGCTTTAAAGTCGACAAATAGGTGATAGGTATCCACATTATATTCTAAACATTTTTCAAGAATTTGACGGAGACTAAATATTTGATCGACCGTGGATCGGTTAGGCCTAAACCCACACTGAAATTCGCCTAGTTTTGCCTCAACGTATGGCGAGAGTTTATTAAATAACACTTTGGCCAAAACTTTATAACCCGTACATAAAAGTGAAATACCTCGGTAATTCTTGCACTCTAATACGTCACCTTTCTTGTGTAGTGGACATATAGCTCCCACATTCCATTCGCTAGGCATTTTTTCACTGTTCCATATCTGGGTAACTAAGGAATGCAATACTAGTAGAATTCTAGGACCACCGTACTTTATAAGCTCGCCAGGAATATTGTCTATTCCCGGAGATTTATTGTTCTTCAACCCTTTCACAGCTATGGAGACCTCCTCCAGGGTTGGTGTCATGGAGTTAATTTCGGGAAAATTTATTGTATCTCGTTGATACGGGTCTTCTGCGATGTTATTTCCTAGTAGTTGACCGAAATGGTGTGCCCATCTTTCTAAAACTTTATGTCGCTCGCTTAGTATTTCTCCGTTCTGATCTCTACACGCTGTTGTTCTTGGTCTAAATTCTCTCCTTCCTTTATTTATCTTTTGGTAGAATTTTCTTACATCGTTTCTTAAATAATCATTCACCATGTCTTCGGTTTCTGTTCTTATATAAGCTCTTTTCTTTTTACGATGCACTCGTTTTTCTTCTCGTCTGCGCTCCATGTATTCTTTATGTTTCTTTCGTGTATAAAAATTACGCATTTTAAGATATGCCTCATTTTTTCTGTCAGTGACGACCTTGCACTCCTCGTCGAACCATTCCTCTCGTTTTGTACATCTTTCATATCCCACTGTGTTTTGTGCTGCATTATTGATTATAACTTGCAACTTACGCCATTGATGTTCTGGGTCTTCACTTTCACTTTGGTCAGTAACTGCCAGTAGTTTTTCTATTTCATTCTGATAGAGAATTCGTACATTAGAGCCATCCTTTAAGAGTTTAGTATTAAACTTTTTTCCTTTTTGCGTTTTTCTATATTTTAGGTTAGATAATCGGGCTCTTATTCTTGCAACGATGAGAAAATGATCAGAATCAATGTTAGCTCCTCTATGAGTCCTAACATCCAATAAATTCGAGTAGTGCCGGTTATCTACGAGGACATGGTCAATTTGATTAAAAGTTTTGCCGTCTGGGGAGCACCATGTCATTTTGTGTATGTTTTTATGGGGGAAGCATGTACTACCTATCACCAAATTTAGAGATACCGCAAGGTTGATCAGACGAATTCCGTTATCATTGGTGTTTTCGTGCAAGCTGTGATTGCCAATTGTCGGACGAAACGTCTGCTCCCTGCCAATTTTAGCATTAAAGTCGCCAATAATAATTTTAATATCTCCTCTTGGTATCATTATACATATATCTTCTAGTTCAGAATACCAGCGCTCCTTTAATTCATCATCTGATTCTTCAGTCGGCGCGTGGACGTTTACAATTGTGTAATTAGAGCTAAATATGGAAATGGATAATTAATTAGCTAATAATTTCTACATACTCAAAATACGTAAACCAACAGCCAGCACTAGTTAATAACTAATAAGAAATTTTCTTTATTTGGAATTACTTCATGTTACCTGTTGTCTGTCGTCGATCAAACGCAATTAAGTATTTTATACAGCGTCAGTCCAAAACTAAGATAGTAATTACATTAATTACTTTATGAATTAGACGCGAAAATGGTATGGACATGTTATGCGTCGAGACGATGGGGACATAAACCAGAAAGTGTTAAGATTGAATGTAGATGGCTACAAAGGTAGAGGAAAAACGAAGAAAGTACGGATGGATTGTGTGAAAGAGGATATGCTTAAGAAAGGAGTGGATTCAGATATGACGGCTGATAGAGATGTATGAAGAGCAGCACATACTGTGCCCATCCTCCGTAAGGGATAAGGGCAGGTGGATGATGATTAGACGCGAAAATAAGTAGTACCGCTTATTTAGCTGAAATTATCTTTTAATACTACTTTTTAAAGTATGCGGTATGTATTTTTTTTGTTCCACTGACCTCTAGAAATGGACAGGCTGTAAATTGTGGTATTTTGTGCCTATTTAATTTTAGCTATTTGGATGGTTACGGTTGGTGCGTTTAAGCTGGACCGAAGAAAAAGCTGTCATTTCCAAACAATCGTCTATAATTCTTTAAAGTAAAATTATTTATTAAGATTATTTACGTGTTCGTACTATGACTAAAGTATGTAGAAGTTAGAGTAGATCTCCATTCGTTTTATCTTTGGAAATCTGCAAAATGAACGCAGACACAAAACAGCGAATACAAGAAGTCTCAATAAGAATATTGTTTTCCAAGTAAGACATGTCCCTTAATATTTCATTCAACAACCGAACAACGACTTACATTTAAATATGCCAGTTTATATGTTAGCTATAACAGGTAGTTTGTGTTCGTGTAACATAAAACGAGAGAATTATTGTTAGATAAGGCTGGGTATTGCGCGGCCGAGGTTGTTAACGCGGCCGAGGCGCCGGCGCACGTGGGAGACGGCGCCCGACTGAATACGAAATACGCAACGTTAATAGCTGAAGATATCATCGCCACAATAAAATTTGATTTAATAATGCCGCAGTACAATGCGGTGTGGGTATAGCCACTTTACGATCGATGCATCTCAGTTGAATCGATGGAATTTATTGAGAATTTTAAATTTTACAGTTTAGCTTGTTCGTGTATGAAACTAATTCTATCGCCACACTCCTTGCGATATAGTGACTATTCTGAAATATACTTGAGAGTTCTAATCGTTTGGGAAACTCTGAAAAGATATAACGGCATGACCTATCGAAAATTAAGTATAGACAATACTAAACAATTCATTTTTAAAATTATTCAACAGTTAAGGCAATACACATGTCTGTAGCTTGCACACTTGTATACAAGTTAGTTGCACGTGGCAGCTGGTTGCATGTATGTATCCAGCACATTTAGGGTATGGTAACATGTCTGAAACTTGCATGCAGTTAGATGGCACTTTATTTGCTTTTATGACAATTACTGGCACGCCCAGAGAGAGGAGGATACTTTGAGTAGCCATAACAAAGATACGGTACAGCAATTATTACATTGTCTGAAGTGAACTTGGTTCTTTATTTATTAAAAAATATATTAAAAGTGTCACTGGACGTTTGACACATTGCTTGGCGTTCATTTAGCGGAGTGCAGCGTCGCGACAACAGTCGGCAGTTAATGTCCCTCAAGGTCGAATAGATTGCACATAACATTCACAAGATGGGCAATAACATGAAGAAAACATAAATGAAATAGCCAATGCTATAGAGCGACGTTTACACTGATTTATCAATGAATACTTTATAGTTTGGTACCTTTTTTAATTTATTCAAGGTCTCCTTAGTTAGTGTTCTGATATGATTCAGCACTAATAAGAAGATCGCTAAAAAACGTTGGTATAAGATGATAATTCGCGTCTTCAACGTTCCACGGGATCTTAGAAGTTAGAAAGGTTCATCTCAGCTTTTAAAAGCGGGTAAGCCGCCATTTTGACTTTTAATCTTGCGATCGTGTTGAAAATTTTCCCGCAGTCATACTTTAGTTGGTTGTTTGATACTTATTTTTTATATCTTAAATACGTCTGATAAGCATATTCCCAAAACATATACAGTCATTTCTCTTATAAATTTATTTCAACATTGTTTCTTATAACCGAATCACGTTACCATGTTTGTTGTGATGAAAGCCATTGGTTATTTCGATACGACGCTAATTACTGCATTTTATTGAAGCCATTAGCATAGCGTAGACAAATTTAAACATTAGTTATTTTCAGGTTGGCGCCGGCTTTAAATAAATACAATGTCGCGCATTGTTTGAATTTAAATTCTTTGTATAACAATAGCCGGACAGAAATGTTCCACATGTTTTTAACATTGTTAAAGAGTTTTAACTCGACTTGATTTATAGAATTGATATTCTATTATTTAATTTTTCAATCATACTTCATACTTATTAAAATAAATAGGAAAGTTTGGATGGATGGATGTTTGTTACTACGTATCTCCAAAACAGCTTAACGGACCTCGATAAAATTTTGTACAGATCTAGGACATAGTCTGGAAGAACACATACTTACTGTTTTCTTTTACATTTCCGCGCGGAAGCCGCGTTTAAAAGCTAGTTTTAAATAATTGACGATTTTTAAAATCGAAACGTGTGGTAGAATATAGTATATAGTTTAATGGGAGGATTCGAATCCACGACCTCTAGACCGGTAATCTTAGGCTATGTGCAAACTGTTGCTAACTTGTACCACGATTGATTTATCGATAATAGATATCGACACTTCACGTGTCAATTGTAATAATTAACGATACGTTTTGCATTCGTTAACGGATCATAGTACAGGGAGATGTTTACATTCCATATCTTGATGGCCTTTCCTTTTTGATTCATTAGCGGACTCGAAGGACATTAATGCTAAGGCGACCTGATATTTTGCAAATTAAACAATGCGTTTTACGATACTCAAAGTTGTTAATTATTTTAGTCTCGGCTTATGCGGTAATTGCAACTGTACACATACGGCACTTTGTGAGCTGTTAATTAAATGACAATTGTGTTGGTACCTTGATACTCCACACAATAGAATATGACGATGCAATGCCTGAAGGAAAAGTATTGTTTTTAATTTATACAACTTAAAAGTATCTCGCTTTAAAGTTGCAGTTACTAAGAAAATTATATGCTTATAATATATTTGACTAGCCGTTGTTTGTGACTTCGCTAGCGTGAAATTAAAAAACAATAAAAATCGTAGCCGATGTTACTCATTGATAACGTAGCTTTTTAATAGTGAAAGAATTTTTAAGTCGGCCCAGTAGTTTTTGAGTTATTTCAATACTTATCATATAAATCTTTTCTCTTTATAATATTAGTATACAGATAACATTTTCATATATTCATTCCGTATCTTATTATACTGTATTTTTATGAAATTAAAAAAAATAATAAAATTTATGAATTTAATACATTAATTTTTTGACCGACTTCCCAAAAGAAGGAGGTACTCAATTCGTCCGTATGTTTTTTTATTTTTTTTATTTTTTTTGTTTAACAATTGAATCATGATGTAAATTATGCCACAAGAGATGTTTGAAGTCACCGCTCTCTTGCGTCACCTTTATCAACGAAAATATAATTTGCATATTTTTTATGGACACAGATTCGATTACGATTTGTGCATGTTAAGTAAAAAAATCAAATAATACTTAACTATATGTACTTTTTATACATTTTCATTTATACTTAGTACTTGGACTAAACTTAATCTATACTAATATAATAAATACGAACAATTTGTATTTTTGTATGTATTGAAGTAACTCAAAAACTACTTTGCCAATTTCAAATATTGTTTCACCGTTAGAAAGGTTTATTAGTGAGTAACATAGGCTACAGCTTTTACTATTTTTTAATATCAAGGGGACGAAGTCGCGAGCAACAGCTAGTTTCCTATATTTTGGTTTAATTTTAGTATATGTATTGTATAACAATATTGACTTATTTCTAGCCATTAATTTAATTAAGTAAGTTTGAATAGATAGATAGAGAATTTAATTAAAATCTACTCACGATTTTGGTTTAATTTTAGTATATGTATTGTATAACAATATTGACTTATTTCTAGGCATTAATTTAATAAAGTAAGTTTGAATAGATAGATAGAGAATTTAATTAAAATCTACTCACGATTTCGGTGTAACATTTAGTTCTAGTATTAGTACTATAGGTGTAGGCTCGTTGCTATTTCGACGGCTGTCATTTTGTAATGCGACAGCGCGTGTCGCGAGGGCGGGAATTTTGTAGAGCGATTCGACATTGATCACGACATTACTGGATGTGTCGAAAATACAATTCAATTTTAGTGTTTTTTTTTAAACATGACCGCGACTCCACCTTAGCTAAGTGAAGACGCGGCCGAAGGATAGAGCGCGCTAGCTCAATAAGTACCGATTCACCCTTCTCTTGAAGGCACCCACGTTATAACTGGATGGGAATACTGAGGCCGGCAACTTGTTCCATTCCTTTGTTGTTCGCACGAGAAACGATGTATCGAATCGCTTTGTTCGAACCCGTGGCTCATCAACTAAGAAAGGATGGAGAAACACAAAATTATGTAAAACCTAGTAAAGTGTATTCATATTCCATTAAATACTTATTTTAAATTTACTTGAGTAGGCTTCTTATTGAGGACATAGGTATAGAAGTTGACCTTTTTGTGCTAACAATGTTCTTATAGTTCTTTTTATTCATAAAATTATGTCGTTTCCATGTGCTCAACATCTTGGTTTCTCTCGACAGTTCTGACGTAAGCGATCTGACGTTTGTCGCTATTGAGACAGGATCAGGGGACAGGATGACGGATTGTGATTGCTTTTTAATGATTGTCGTTGAGTGTCTGTGCCCGCCGCGGCTCACCTACTCATTGTGGTGAATAGATAACCATCACAGATAAACGACAATGAGATCATGTATCGATTTATCAGATATCCGAGTACAATTCGATTAAATGTTACATCTTAATTATATCGATATACGGATTTTTTATTCTCTCGATTGTTTTGTGCCAGCGATATTAATATTTTTATTTTGATTGCGTGACATAATTCATTTGGTTTTTATCTCTTATTGAAAGAAGGATTTGAAAACAAAATATACGGAGAATGTTTTACGAATTGTGCAGTGATTGCGAAATAATATTATAAATGCGAAAGTTTAGATGGATGGATGGATGGATGTTTGTTAGAGTTTGTAGCATAAACGGCTGAACGGATTTCAATGAAATTTGGCATAGATGTAGAGGATAGCCTGGAATAACACATAGGCTACTTGCATTTGTTTTTATTAATTCCGCGCGGACGGAGTCGCGGGCGAAAGCTAGTAAAACATAAAATTAAACTGGAGGTTTCAATGTTTATTGGTATGTTCGTATTTTGTAGTTATTTTTATAAATTGTTATCTAATCGTTAAACTAAATTATATAAAACATCAATAGTAACATCTTAAACGGCTAACTAGCTTTTTAGATGTTTTAAGATTATTTTGTAAGCGCACTTGACAATTTGATTTCTTCACTCTGTTAATATTGATAAAAAAATGTAGAAACTATCATGTATGTATATTTTGATAAAAAACAAGTCCTAATTAAAATTACCTTTGTTACTGCATAACAAATAAGAGGTATTACTCATAAGTCGATTTTTTATCATACAAATACTGGCTTCTTGACCGCTGGCAAAAAATTTGCTCTCTTTTAAATGATACTCACGTGTTAATATGCCGTCATTTATGGTATAAAAACATCAAGTGATGTAATTTCCTAAAATTAATATCCGATACGACCATAGACTTCATAACTTTTAGATACGCCTCTTAAAAATATGTTAGTACATCGTTGAACTCTTTTAAATGGAAAAAATATCTGTCAATTGTTACAATTCCATAAAAGGATCTCATGACGTTGTCAGGCTGAGAGCCTATAACTGCAAACTAAGAGCTAACCTAAAAATGACTATGATTCACAGGTTTACAATTTAATGTAAAATTGTATAACATTCTTCTACATGTGCGAAAACTTAGGACCTTACCATGAAAAGCCAAGATATTATTTCAATACATTTTAGCTCAGACATACTTCAAACTTGGAGTGCAATCAACTTACATCGTTCATCTATATCTATACTTCTATACTTCTATACTTCTATACTATTATAATAAAGCGTAAACACACACTTCTTTGTTGCCTAAGATGTCAGCAATTACAGCATATTTTTGAATAATTCTTTTTTTAACAAAAAGCCCTACACTTACGTCATGCTTTAGGCTATATATTTTCACGCCATTAAACTTAGGGGGTAAATATTTTGGATAAAACCCCTAATGTGGGAAAGAGACCATAAGTTGCTGCCAACATCAAGGAAGCAAGGTTGCCTTGGTTTGTCATCATGTCATGTCATTTTGACATTTGCAATTGATAATTTGACAAATTTAAACAATAAAATGAAATTTTCAAAATTTCATCCGGAAGAAGCCGCAAGGGAACAGCTAGTTTAAAATATTTTTAGGTCCATTCTAAAAGTTTTATAATCCTTTAGTACGTCTTGATGTTGTGTTAGCAAGTGTCGTGTCTAGGTGTCGTAATTATCCTGTACAGAGATATCGCTTTTATTATTGACCTTCGACCAAATCTGATAGCTCGATTTAATTGTAATAATGTACTTGAGTATGAATTTAAGATTTATATAATATTTTAGTATGTGATTATTTAAATATATAAGCTGATAGCTTATTTATTTTGGAAAACTAACGTTAATGAAAGCTATGTGTTCTTTACTATTTAGTTACTTAAGAATGTGCTCTGAAGTATAATATTTGCCTCAGGTTCGATGAATAGAAAAAGAATGTTACAGATTTCTTAGATATATTTACTACTAGCTATCGTTCGAGACTTCATCCCCGTGAAATTAAAAAAAAAACAATAAAAAACACAGGAGCTTTTTAATGGTGAAATAATTTTTGAAATCACCCAGTCTTTTTTGAGTTATTTCAATACATACAAAAATACAAATCTTTCCTCTTTATAATATTAGTATAGACTCACTTTTTCTTGTTTCTATAATACATTGGTTTTACGGACAATCTGCAAATTTATTGAATGAGTTTTGGCGTTGACTGTAGAAAGAGTCATGTAGGATATAATGTGAATATTTTTTTTTATATTTGCAAAGTAAATTTTATTACTAAGTAAATTTTTTGGCAGCAGATGTACTTGATTTCAAATCAGTCATACGATTGCGTAAAAAGGAAAAAAAACTTATGTTAGCAACAGTTGATAGTTTACTATATTTTTTAGTCCGATATAAATAATGGTAGGACGTAGCAAAGTCATTGAAGGGAAAAAAACAACGCCTTAACAAGGATGATGTTATGGCCTATGACTTCACTGCGCAAAAACGTTTGCAAAGACGTCGCTTGACGACCCGAAGTGACGTGTGACGGTTGAAAAAAATGTTTCGGCTCTTCGAAGTTTGATTACATAAGTATCTAAAGTGTTTAAAAAATAATTATGTCATAATCATCACCAGCTCTCTAAACGTCCCCACTGAGGGGCTCGGAGCCTTTGACTAGGCTTTTGTCAACCACGCTGGCCCACTGCGGGTTGGTTGAAATCACACATATCTTCGAATTTCCTCGCCGGCATCACGATGTTTTCACGTAAACACATCGGGTAAATTATGTTCATACGACATTCGACAATCGAAAATCACACTGGTACATGTCGGGATTCGAACCGAAGACCCGTAGATTACAAATCAAGTGCCCCTCTGAGCTACTGACGCTCAAATATGTCATAAGATCACATAAAAGAAATAATATATTAAAAGAAGTATACAGATTTGATGGAATTAACAAAACCAACTATGTTATATTCTAAGTTATAAATATCTCAGTTTTAATCACAATTTAAATATTATGAATACATTCCGGAGACTGCTGTTTTTTTTATTAACAAAAAAAACAAGTCCGCCACAATGGTATACGATGACAGACACATGATATAGTTCCGTAATTTTATACCGCTTTTGTTTATGACAAATGGTAAAATAAAAAATAGTTATTAAGAGCGCGCGCACACAATTGACTCAACTATCGCACAACAGTTGTGAGATTGTCGATTGTTTCGCAGCCCATTCAACAGTTGCATAACTAACGAGTAGTGTGCGCACCTCCATATAAGCTGGTAAGAATCAAAGCGAGACTAAACAGTTGTGCGATATTTTAGTAAAAGATGTTCGCGCGCACTAAGCATGCAAGGTAAAATTTTGACACGATCAAGTTTGAAGTTTGTTTTTCCATGCAACTTGCACATATCGGCGATGAAATTCAAAGACATGTCACGTGAACCAACCCGCGGCCAGCGTGGTTATAAGACCTAGTCACTCCTTGGATAAGTTCGAGCCCATTGGTGGAAATGTATATGAACTAATGAAAACAAATAATTTAAGGGCATTAAAATGCATTTTCATTTTATGTATGCAAGGGAATAAAACCAAACAGGAAATCTCCGTCCAAATAAAATCAAGTTTATGTTAAATCTGTGATAATATGTGTCAATCATTGTGAGGCGACGAAATTCTACTTAGTAATTATACAAAAACAAACATCTACTTGGTGCAAATTTACACGTGGTATAAACATTAATCTTTTTTATTTATATACAGGTTGATTCAAAACTTGTTAGTAAATATTTCTCTCGTGATACAATATAACATAGAATTAGTGAAACGAATGTTTTTTTTATTATTGTGCTAAGTGTGAGAAGATAACGCCCTTCTACCTTAACTTTTTATTAAGTTCACCCTATTTTCTTACTAATTGTTATATTTTCATACTAATATTCTAATTGCGAATGTTTAGATGTTTATTAGAGTTTGTAACCTAAACTACTGTACGGATCTCGATGAAATTTGACAAAGATTTATACGACAGTCTGGAAGAACACAAAGGCTACTTACTAATGCTTTTTTTTAAATTCCACGCTGACGGGCTGCGGGCGAAATCTTGTACAAAATAGGTTAAGTTTAGTTTCTTAAATTGACACGTTTTATTTTTTACACGCTGTATCTTTTATTGCACTTTCAACAATCAAGTGTGCAATGGTCGGCGATTTGTTTAACTCTGTTTGCGTGACCATACACTGACCATATCATTACGATAAGACCTGGCTTCGGCAATTTATTTCGCGTGTTAGGCATCTCTCTCACGTCCCAGTTGCCGCTAACGGTGCGCTCGCAGCGTGGATTAGTGCCAATATTTGGCACAGCCCCGACTGATAACAGCGCCACTCCTGCCAAAATTTCAATGCGTTTTATGACGTTGGGTAATGGATTGTTTCCATTGTTACGTGTATTACGAGAATGATTATTAGTTGACTACATAATAGAAATATTTTATTGTTGCGTGCTACAGAATAATTTTATATAAAAAACTGCGAGAAAACCTGCCATAGAAAGTGTAGTATCAATTCATTCTAAAAATATTTAATCACGAGGAAAGAGTAAAAAAAATTACTTTAAAATATATTTATTATCGTCATTCGTGATCAATGACACCTCTAGTGGCAGTTAGACCTTAATTTTGTTAATGAATCATCAATATTAATCATCACACGCTATTATTTCATACGATTAGAACACTTATGATCAGCAGAACATTAACAGACCAAACAAGTTCATCGTCGTACGCTAACAACACAGTACGACGTCCGAACGCCGGCAATGGGCATAGTGTCCATCACGAATCGATCCCCGGGCCGATTTAAGCAGACATCGATGTTTATCTTTGACTATAGAGGAACGGACTAAGCAAAGAGCCAGCGCGTTTTTTCCCGAAATGTAAGGTAAAGGTGACTATGTTTAGGACACTTGGTACAATTACAGCGTCTTTATGAAAGCAAACTGACTACAAAACGACCACACAAGCAAGCAAGTTTAGAACTTATTGGTCGTTTTTTGACATATGGCACGCATGACACAGACAAGTCTTGTTTCTTAAAACTCAAAGATGTTTATATTCGATATGGTGAGTCACAATGTTTATATTCGATTATCTCGTTTTAGTGCCGTTTGGTCCGTCTGTCTGATGGCCGCTGCGTTTTAAGCATGGGAGAGTCCGAGATGCGCCGCGCGACTAATTCCATACTTGCAGTTAATTAGGACCATTTATCGATTCGGTTCCGCATCGATGTTGGTGGTCTCGGATTATGACGTATACCAACTAACTTTTTAATACATTTAATACGTCTGAAAATTAGGGTTGCCTGTTAAAAATGTAAGAAATTATCACATATATTTCATTGATTTAGATCAAAAATGTTAAATCCACTCAACATTTTAACCTGTTCATCCGGAAATAATCAAAACAAAAAAGTTAATCTTGTAAATAAAGTAAAGAAAATAATAGGTTTATTAAATCTTCGGAAAAATTACGAAATAAGTCAATTAGAAGACTTGAGAAAATTATTTTTTCATACTAATACACTTTATCTATACACATATTATAAAGAGAATAGATTTGTATTTTTGGATTTTTGTATGTATTGAAATAATTCAAAAACTACTGGGTCGATTTTAAAAATTCATTCACTGTTAGAAAGGTAATTTATCTGTGAGTGACATAGGCTATATTTTTATTATTTTTTGATATCACGCGGGCGAAGTCGCGAGCAACAGCTAGTACTAAATATTCTAGAAAACGTGAATATTCACTCCTAAAACATGTCTTTATAGTAAAAACACCTCCTTAATCAATCGTAGAAATACGTGGCAATGATATGATGTTTCAGACGCTTATGTTAAGATGCCCAATAACGATTCGTTGCGGTCAATAAAGACGTCGTAAAGTTAACACCATCGATTACAAGTTAAAGAATTCGTGCGTTTCGAAACAATAAGATAACTCGTCCTAACCTTTACTAAAGATGTAACCATATTGGTATAGGAAGCAATTATAAATCCATTCTTTTCATTAATTAATTTTTATTATCTACACTGCACAAGTATTTGGAAGAGAGCTTTTCAGTCGGTTTAAAACGCCCATGCAACACAGTCTTATCGGCCAACAGTTTAGTCGTGCGATTGATCGAAATTATCGGCCTGATCTAAAAGTCTGCGGTGAATCTCAAATGTTCCATTTTCGTTTTTAGCATCCGTTCTTCTGTTTTATCTAAATGAAGACTGGATTTGTTACTTCTACGTATATGTCGGATACTTTTCGTTTACTTGGGTTGACTATTGAAACGAATTTTAAACACTTTGCATCGTTAGCGCTGTTTACAATCTGAAAGACGTTAACATTTAAATGGAATTTGGAGTTTTTCCATCATTTAAGACGCTGTTACATATTTAAATATAGTTTCAGTAATCATCCCGTAATCAGATATCATAGTTGTTTGCTTTGTTTTTGTAAAATAACTATATTAAATTTCTCAAACTAATTAATGTGCTAAGTCTTAATACGTCTGAATAATGTCTAGTAAAAGTTAGAAGTCGTTTATGTAAATGATATTCAAACGTTTACTACAAACAGATGTCTATAAGAGTGTATATTTTTAGCAATCTTGATGCTTTAATATTCGCGCTCAAGTGACCAGCATAGTATTAGAGCAGTGACTCATGCAATATCAATCACTTCTAGTACAATTCCTAGCCAAGACTCGCTGCGCTATTTGCCCGCTAAATTAACGATCTGACGGCGATCACAATTAATATATTTACTTTTAAATTATTTAACTGCTGTATTTTGTTTTTAAAGTCTTATCTAAAAGTTCCCTTAATTTAGGGCAAGCTCAGAACCCGTCAGTGGGTACGTGTAGCGAACTGATGACGCTAGTAAAACACTAAAATGTTTTACCTTTAACCTTTAACTAAACTATCTCACAACTGTTGCGCGATTGTCGATTGTTTCGCAGCCAATTAAAGTATTTAGTTGCATAAATAAAAATCGTGTAGTGTGCGCACCATATAAGCTCATATGAATTAATGCGCGACTAAACAGTTGTGGGAAAGATTAATAAAAGGTGTGCGCGCACTAAGCATGCAAGGCAAATCTTTAATTAACACGATGAAGGTTGAAGTTTGTTGTTCCATGCAACTTGCACATATCTGCGAAAGAATTCAAAGACACGAGTCAAGTCAACCAATCCGCGGCCATCGTGGTTATAAGACCTAGTCACTCCTTGGGTAAGTTCGAGACCAGTTGAGCGATAGTTTAGTTTCAAGTAGCGCACACTTTAGTTGTTAGATGTTGAATACTCTACGTTAAAGATTTATTACATTAACAATATATTTACTTTTATAATAATACATATTACAATTTAAACGGTTCAATTCCTGCGGTATGTTACAATTAAAATAATGAATGCTCCGTCCAATATAATGGGCAGTTATGTCACTGCACGTTATAATTGTTATGAGTCAATACGATTTATGTACACTATACTACGCCATGTTAGTAGGAAGTGATTGACGAATTATGATTGTTTTAATAATTTTTATTTCATACTAGCTGTTCGCGTGCGGCTTCATCCGCGTGTAATTATAAATTTATTGTTTGCATTTGTCAAATTCTCAATTGCAAATGTCAAAATACTAATTACCTTACTATGGCAATCTTGCTCCCTTGATGTTGGCAGCAACTTATGGTCTCTTTCCCACATTAGGGTTTTTATCCAAAATATTTACCCCCTAAGTTTATTGGCGTGAAAATATATAGCCTAAAGCGTGACGTAAGTGTAGGGCTTTTTATTAAAGAAGGAATTATTCAAAAACATGCTGTAATTGCTAACATCTCAGGCAACAAAGAAGTGTGTGTTTACGCTTTATTATAATAGTATAGACTAGCTTTCGCCCGCGACTCCGTCCGCATGGAATTGAAAGAAACAAAGCCTATGTGTTCTTCCAGACTATCCTATACATCTATGCCAAATTTCATCCAGATCCGATCAGCCGTTTAGGCTACAAACTCTAACAAACATCAATCCATCCAAACTTTCGCATTTATAATATTAGTATGACTATAGAAGAAATTGTATATCAAATTCTTGATGTATCATCTCACTATTGATTAGGAGTTAAAATAATCGCAATAATGAAGAGTGACAGCTTGTAAACTGATCGCCCACGTGTCATAAACAGTCCCGCACTGCCATAGTCGTCAATTTTGACATCCGTTACTTATCGTGCTCCACGCACGGGACGCCAAGCGAATATGTTAATCGAGACTTGTTATTGAAATGTACTAATAGGGTTTGTATCTAAATGATATAACGAACAAATCAATGGTATTGTATTTATAAAGATAATGACGTAATTGTGTCCATTTGTATTGTGGCATCGCAGCTGCAACTGAAAGGTTAACTAATCGTTACGCGGTGTAATGTAACATGAACATTGTAACGTTACAGGGAAACCAGCGAGAAATGCGTCACGCGACATGAATGTTACACCTCGTAACATAAAACTGCGTAACTTTTGTCTATATGCACCTTAATATATTGGTAATAAGTTGTTAAGATAACAGCTCACAGACAAACTACAGAAATTTGACAGAGGAGAGGAAGTATAAAAGTGTCTCTTTCCTTCCACGTCCCCGCCTTAACCTTTACCTTTTGGAAAGATTACAAATTATACCTCTGACACTACACGTTATGCTTAAGTTGTTTGTCATGTTAGGGTCCTCTGTACCTATTTCGTAATTATATGCTCATTGACGACGTAATCCATGCAGTAATAGTATTTGTATTGACTCAAGACTAGCTGTGCATTTGACTAGCTTCCTTAAGTTCAATAATTCACTTATTATTGCAAATCGAGTTTAGACACATAATTGTTTTAATCATGGGTAAATTAATATTAATCTGTTTTATGATTTTAGAGTGTATTGATGAATCGTTACTAAATGTTTTCCTACTTTAATACGACAACTGAACGAACGTCCAGTTCCGTTGGATTGGTCTGTAGAGTGAACGTATAAATATGAAAAACAACCATGGAGACGGGTCATTCGTTGAGTAGTCGTTAGGAAGGCACTCTAAGTATCGGCAATTGATTATTTTAAAACGGATTGGTGATTAATGTTATGGAGTGAATGAGTGAATAAATAATTGCAAGGATATTGTCGTTTGAACTTTTGGCCATCCCCAAAAGTTCAGAAGTGGGATTACGACAAGGATAAATAAAACTTCCTTCCACGCCTACATAAACGTAAGTACCGCCTATATATAATTTTTTTTTTTTTTTTTTTGCCTAATATCCGCGTAATATCTACTATATTGTTAGGGAAGCGATTAATTATATTGAATTGGATAATATTATTACTCGAAAAACAAAATAGTAAAATAGTTTGAAATTTTATTTCTCTCTAGACATTATTAATAATATGCGAATATCGTAGATAATATACGACTAAAATAGTGCTGGAAAATGTGTTAATTGCGAATGTCATGAATTGAATTGAACTAATTAAATTCTGTACACAATTAGACGTAGATATTAATTAATTTAACGTTTGATCAATTACAACAATCCTTACTAATTTCATAAATACGAAAGTAACTCTGTCTGACTATCTGTCTGTCTCGCTTTCCGATTTAAATGAAATTTGCTACAAAGATAGTCTAGAGCCTAAGGAAGGATATAGACATACATTTTAACGCGAAAAAGGGATCGTAAGGGGATGAAAGTGGGGTTGAAAGTTTGTATGGAATTATCGTCTGTTTTACATGTTAGAAGGTTGAAACTTATTTTTAAGGTTGCTAATTTGATATAAAGAAAAAAAAAATGTTACCCTCAAGGGTGCTAAATAAGAATAAGAGATGAAATTTTGTCTAGCAATATGTAAGGTTTGGTCAATGTTTTTGTTGGCGAACTAGTAAACAATAAGATAAATTAAACATACACTTATAGTTACTCAACAAACGGAATGCGTCATACAATTTTGTGAATATCTAGAATAACTAGGCTCGCTCTCAATATCTGATCCGCTTTTAGCATCAGCATTTTGATTTCCTGTGCGATGCTAAGCTATGCCCTTTTTGAGTTTCAGAAACATGGAGGGTACCAGTACCCAACATGGAACTAATAATAACGCCCGAGGACGAGGGCCGGATGATGACGCCCGAGGACGAGGGCCGGATGATGACGCCCGAGGAGGAGGGCCGGATGATGATGCCCAAGGACCAGGGCCGGATGATGACGCCCGAGGACGAGGGCAGGATGATGATACCCGAGGATTAGGGTACGATGTTAATGATTTTACCCGAGGATTAGGGTATGATGTTAATGATTTTACCCGAGGATTAGGGTATGATCAAAATGATGATAAGGTCCAAGGACGAGGATCAGGAACGGATGGAATTTTCAGGTCACGACGTGAACGAGTTATACGGAGGACAATGAGACGAAGCCGGAAAGGAACATTGTCTCCTGCGGAGGATGCTTACGAAGAACGGATGACGACGTGGCGAAGCGGATCCGGCACGGACCGACGAACAAGACGCAAGCGAAGACATTCGAGCTCATCATCTGAATCATCTGGTGAGTCTGTCAAAGTTCATCCAAAATATAAGCGTAGTAGAATTACCGATAATAGTACGAGTCAAATACTTGATAAATTCCTGTCAATTATTAAGGGCGTTAGGGATTCAGACCGACCTAAATTATCATATGAGAATAATGTCATACCAGACTTTGATCCGATGACTAAGGAACAGACTATACTGACCTGGATTAATAAAGTGGAAGAATGCGCGGAAATATATGGTTGGGACGAGAGGGCTATCGTTCACTACGCACTCCCAAAGTTACGCGGCGTTGCTAAATCATGGTATCAGGGTCTGCCATCCGTTCTGTTTAGTTGGTCCGAATGGAAGAAGAAACTTATCGAGTCTTTTCCTGTTCGAGAAGATTATGCTGAACTCCTCACTGAAATGCTCGGTAAGCGAGTACGGTATGGGGAATCGTTAGAACATTACTATTACGCGAAAATAAATCTTTTAAACCGATGTAATATAACTGGCAAGCGAGCTGTCGACTGTCTGCTGCATGGACTAGACGATCGAGCAATTAAAGTTGGAGCACAGGCGGCCCAATTTTCCGAGCCTGAACATGTCCTAAAATATTTTAGATCGGTTCATTTGGGAACTGTTCGAGAAAATAGCGATGGTAGACGAAATAGAGTCGACAAGCTTGTCCCTAACAAATCTAACCATACGAAAGTCGGTAATGTCAATCCCGCAATTAAGTGCTTTAATTGTAAGCAATTAGGTCACCCTAGCTTTAGTGCGACAAACCATTGATCAAGTGTGCAAATTGTGAAAGGATTGGCCACCAGACTTCTGACTGCCTTAGGGGCAAACCTTATAGCCAATCGGACAATAGACCTGATAAGAATGAAAAACAAGTATCGAAACTTAGTCTAGCTGATAGGACGAACGATAAATATATATTGAGCATTCGTGTAAATAATATACCTTTCCAGTGCCACTTGGACTTGGGCAGTCAGTGCACTTTAATGAGAGAAAAGGACGCTAAATTACTCGGCTTAAACCTGCTCACAGATGTTGATTTGCCTATGCTTAGAGGCATTGGAGCTAACGTCGTCAAACCACTAGGTTTGATCAATACCACTGTAGAAGTTCAGAATATCAAAGAAAACGTAGATATCTATGTTGTAGAAGACTATGTTCTGGGGCACCCGGTTCTGTTAGGTCATTCATTTACTGAAAAGCCTAGTATCATGATTACGAAAACCCCTGATGAAATTATCTTTCGAAAAGTGCAGTCATCTGATAAAGTACGTCTCGTATCGAGCCACGCGCAGCGAATACCAGTCAATGCACTGCGAGCTGTAACTGTTCACTGCGAGTCGTTAAATGAAGGTACTATAATCGTTGCGGGTTCAATTAGAGGACCACAAAGTAAGGAGCACTATCTCCTTCCTGGCGAATATAGTGTTACCAATAATACATGCGCTCTACTCATACAGAATGTATCCGGATCTGACATAATTATAGAACATGATTCGTTAATCACAAGGGCTACTAAAGTTCAGACTACGGTTAATGCATGCGCAGTTACTATTAGTACTACGGACGTAGACGACACGATCGTTAGTAACCCTAACTTTACGAATGAAGAACGGTTAAATCTTCAAACATTGCTCTCGGAATATAAGGAGTGTTTCTCTAGCGGCCTCGATGATTTGGGTTTCACAAACGCTACTGAAATGACAATCGATTTAGATGACGACGAACCTGTAGTCTATAGACCTTACCGTTTATCCCATGCAGAAAGATCTCAGGTCCAAAACATGGTCCAAGAGATGATCGACAACAATATAGTTCGCGAATCGTCATCACCCTATGCGAGTCCAATAGTCCTTGTTAAGAAAAAGACCGGGGAGAAGAGACTTTGCGTCGATTACCGCGCGTTGAATCGTAAAACTAAAAAAGATCACTATCCCTTACCTCGGATCGAAGATCAATTGGACTTGTTATCGGGGAATAAACTCTTTACATCTTTAGATTTAGCTTCTGGTTATTACCAAATTCCGATAGATGAAAAGTCCCGACTTAAAACCGCATTCGTAACACCTGATGGTCAATTTGAGTATAACAGAATGCCATTCGGGCTCGTTAATGCACCAGCAGTATTCCAGAGAACTATGAATAAGATTCTAGCGGAAGCTAAATAAAATATGCCCTGGTCTACATGGATGACATTTTAATACCATCCAAGGACCTGGATGAGGGCATGACACGACTAAGAGAAGTACTTGACCTCTTGAAAAAAGGGGGGCTAACTCTCAAAATGAGTAAGTGTAACTTCTTTCTCGACAAAATAGACTTCCTGGGATTTGAAGTTAGCGCAAATGGCATTCGACCTGGTAATAGAAAAACGGACGCTGTTTCAAGATTTCCGCCACCACGGAATCAACACGAACTACGTCAGTTTTTAGGCTTGTCGGGCTTCTTTCGAAGGTTTATTAAAGATTATGCACTAATCGCCGCCCCATTGACCGAGCTACTAAAGAAGGATAGAGAATGGGATTGGGGCAGAGTCCAAAATGAATCATTTCTAGCTATCAAGAAAATGCTATCGGAGCGGCCGGTCCTTGCGTTATACAACCCTTTAGCCGAAACACAGCTCCATACCGACGCTAGCAAGCACGGTTTGGCAGGCATAATTCTCCAACGAAATAATAACGATGTTTTTCAACCCGTGTCTTATTTCAGCAGAAAGACGACACCTGAGGAACAGAAGTATCATTCGTTTGAATTGGAAACGCTCGCGATAATTGCATCACTAAGTAGGTTCAGAGTTTACCTTATCGGAATCAGTTTTACTATTCTGACTGACTGTAATGCTATTAGATCGACATTTACAAAACGAGACTTAGTACCGCGAGTGGCCCGATGGTGGATTCAGTTTCAGGAGTACGACTGTTCCATTGAGTATAGGCCCGGAGCTAGAATGTCCCACGTAGATGCGCTGAGTCGTAACCCGGTAGAAACCCCCCAAGCGGAGAATCACACATTGGATGTCTTGGTAGTTGAATCAGAACAAGACTGGATCACTACCGTCCAATCGTCGGACGAAGAGATTGCCAGAATCAAAGATATTCTCAGCAATCCTGAAACTGAGAATGTCGCTGAAATCTACAAAAACTTCAAACTGAAAAACGGACGGATCTATCGCATCATAGGTGATGAAATAAGATGGGTTGTTCCAAAAGGGTCGCGGTGGCAGATACTTAAAAGAAACCACGACGATGTAGGGCATTATGGATATGAAAAAACATTGGAACGAGTCAAGAAACATTATTGGTTTAGCCGTATGCGGCGTTTCGTTAAGAAATATGTTTCTGCCTGCCTAGAGTGCGCGCACCACAAGGCACCTGGAGGACGGCGTGAGGGAGAACTACACCCTATAGAAAAACCAAGTGTACCGTTCCACACAATTCATGTAGACCACTTAGGGCCATTTGTGAGAAGCAGGCTAGGAAATTGTTACTTGTTAGTCATAGTAGACGGATTCACGAAATTCGTCAATATCACTGCAGTGAAGAATACGAGGTCCTTAACTACCATTAAGGTTTTAAAAGATCATTTCAGCTATTTTGGAGTACCTACGCGTCTCATTACGGACCGAGGAACCAGTTTCACTAGCAAAACATTCAAGGAATTTACTACTGAAAATGGCGTTAAACACGTGCTCAACGCAGTTGCGACACCGAGGGCTAATGGGCAGGTCGAGAGGTTCAATAGAACCATTTCGGAGGCTTTAGCAACATCTAACCATGGAAAAGATGAAAAAGCATGGGATGAAAACGTATGTGATATACAAATAGGACTTAACACCACAGTACACAAAACTACCAAGAGGTCCCCTTCCGAACTGCTCTTTGGCTTCAACGTAAACCATAGAGCCCAGGGAATACTAAGTACAGTAATAAATGAAACTATTAATGTAACTCCGATTGACGAGCTAGGTACTGTTAGAGAAGAAGCTAGTGAGCGCATTGAAACACAGCAACTAAAAGATGCAGAAAGGTTCAATAAGCACAGGAAATGTAGTAGGAAATATAAATTAGGAGACTTAGTTCGAATATCGCGGCAGGTTCCACACGACGGTCAGTCTCAGAAATTAGTTGTCAAATATCAAGGTCCTTATCGGGTAATAAAGGTTCTCGAACATGACAGATATGTAGTGGAGGATACGCCTTTATCACGTAAGGGTGGTCGTAGGTACGAAGGTATTGTGGCCGTAGATAAAATACAACCTTGGATGAGCTTTGATAGGAATTTCGACAATTCTACAGATGATGATGACGAAATTAATGATAGTGATAACCGTTCAGATGATGCTAGTAATGAAAATAATGTACGCAACGATATTGTTGATAGCGCAATCAATATATAATTCATAACTGTGACTGTAAAAAGTTCTAGTAATTACTAAAAATTATATATTAATAATTAATATTGTTGGTGTATCTGTTAACATTTATGATTTATTCACATTGTTGTAATTAACTAGTAATTATTGTTGTAATTAACTAAGTAATTAACCGTAATTTTATTATTTATTGATTTAGAAATTGGATTAAGTAAAGTTACTATGTGTTACACGTGAGGACACGTGCTAAACAGGAAGGCCGAGCTGTTAGGGTCCTCTGTACCTATTTCGTAATTATATGCTCATTGACGACGTAATCCATGCAGTAATAGTATTTGCATTGACTCAAGACTAGCTGTGCATTTGACTAGCTTCCTTAAGTTCAATAATTCACTTATTATTGCAAATCGAGTTTAGAACACATAATTGTTTTAATCATGGGTAAATTAATATTAATCTGTTTTATGATTTTAGAGTGTATTGATGAATCGTTACTAAATGTTTTCCTACTTTAATACGACAACTGAACGAACGTCCAGTTCCGTTGGATTGGTCTGTAGAGTGAACGTATAAATATGAAAAACAACCATGGAGACGGGTCATTCGTTGAGTAGTCGTTAGGAAGGCACTCTAAGTATCGGCAATTGATTATTTTAAAACGGATTGGTGATTAATGTTATGGAGTGAATGAGTGAATAAATAATTGCAAGGATATTGTCGTTTGAACTTTTGGCCATCCCCAAAAGTCATATCAACAATTTGTATGTTTTCCTAAAGTTAAGAGATACTTAGGTATTAGTATTATTACGCAAAGCAATAAGAGTTTCTTAATACTTACTTTTGGTGCTTTTTGATGACTACAGTAATTCGACATAGGGAACAATGGCCGGATATATTTAGTGGTAAATTTAAAGATGTAGACTTTTGATGTCATTACAGAGTCTTTGGAAAAATATGATGTAACTAGCTGTTCGCGTGCGGATTCATCCGCGTGAAATTATAATAACTTTATTTTATTGTTTACATTTGTCAAATTATCAATTGCAAATGTCAAAATGAGATGACATGACATGACAAACCTTAGCAATCTTTCTTTCTTGATGTTGGTAGCAACTTATGTTCTCTTTCCCACATTAGGGTTTTTATCCAAAATATTTACCCCCTAAGTTTAATGGCGTGAAAATATATAGCCTAAAGCATGACGTAAGTGTAGGGCTTTTTATTAAAAAAAGAATTATTCAAAAATATGCTGTAATTGCTGACATTTTAGGCAACAAAGAAGTGTGTGTTTACGCTTTATTATAATAGTATAGATAGTATATAGTATATATAGTATATAGTATAGATATTAAAATGTTTAGAGTACGACCTCGTTGCTTACCTCTGTAAAAATAACATACAAAGATGTTATTTGCATTTTTCAGTAAGATATAAAACAGATGGCGTTTTTTCTTCATTAAAACGGGTTGATGTCTTTCTGATTCTTCTATGTTATATTTCCACACAGATCCCATGGTCAATTGGTATCAATTGTTTGACATTAAAGCTCGTAATTTCATTAATCAGCAGACACACGGCTTAGAATTGTCTTAGCTAAGCTGGCGCTCCGTTGATTTAGTTGTTCACGATTCCTGTACTATAAACAATAACTTCACAGCCTATTAATTACTTATTGATTTATTGGTCATGCTATTAAATTATAATCCATAGATATATCTATATAAACTAAAATACTGTATAGCAAATCATACATTTGAAATATGAACTACCAGCCCTGGCTCTCGACTCTGTCCGCGTGGATTGAAAAAAACAAAAGGAAGTAGTCTATGTGTTCTTCCAGACTATGCTCTACATCTATGCCAAATTTCATCAGGATCCGTTCAGCAATTTAGGCTTCAAACTCGTAACATCCATCCATTCATCATCCAAAACTTTCGCTTTTAAATACTAGTCAAAAGTAATATATTTTCGCTGTAGCTTACGTTATTTAATCGTTTAGGTCAGGGGTGGCCAACTTTGTAAAACAGAGGATTAACTGTCCACTGGAGACGCTCTGCACGATCTTCCAATTACATACTTCTTGAAATCTTAAAGAAAACAGTACAGTTTGGTATACAATTATGAAGTAGTCGCGATCGACAGCTTGACCATCTCTTGTTTAGAACCTATTCTTCATTGCCTCGATTTTTACAATAAGAGTGAATTGTATGATTTTTTTACATGTGTAGTGGCAGTTCACGGTAAAGTAATATTTAAACCTTTTAGATTATGACCCAACGAGTGATAGATTTCCAAGTCCAGTGCCCCTATATCATATTACAGCTGACAAAGGTTCGACATTTCCACAGCGGTGCTAATTATAATTAATTTTAATTTACAACGCCTTCAGGTTAGTGGTACTGTTGCGAATTTATAATACAAGTCCCGATGTCGGGTCACCGCTGTTATTAAACCAACACAAGCTCAAGGCTTAGAAAATTAATTACTTCTATCATAATTTATTATGCCGAGAGTTGTATTGAATTTGCATACTCCAGTATTAAGTATCAAGATTACTAAGTCGTTAATTGTGTCGCGTTTAGAGATTGTAACTTCTATGCATAATAAAATCACGTTCATGATATTTACTTTTAGCTTAACATGGACTCAGTTAACAACTAGGGTTATTTAAAAATGCAACTAAAATGGTAGAGCGTGCTTCTACGGTTCCGGTTGCAGATGTCCATTAGTGACCCTTTTTCCTATATAAGAAATAACACACCATTCGAAATCAATCAAAATGTTGAAGCTGTAATTTGAACAAGAGGATTGTTTACTAAATAAATTAAATTTTCAAGACAGGTATGCTTATATTAATGCTTGTCAATAAGTTCTACAATTAGCCAGAAACATTCCATCCAATGTATTCGTCGCAGAAGAATGCTGTACGCCTATTATTTGTTATGCTAAACTGATACTGGAGAACAAATGCAAAGTTTCACACTTGGGTAGATCAGCGATGCAGAGCAGCAGACATTGCCGTACTGCTATCGTTTCAACTAACAAAAGAGCGCTATCTAGGCGAGGCTGTTCATACACAACCAGTGCGGTTCTGTCTTGCTGATCTATATCATTGTGCTGCCCTCCTGTGAAACTCGCATAAAAGTAGCGACATAATGATAGTCGCCACATGAAACTGCGACTGAGAAAATTGCACATGTAATTTAACTAAGAATTGTTTATATTGAATTAAATCAAACTGGCGGCAGGCGTTCATTATGCAGATGTAACAACTTTGACGCTTGTATAATGCTTGTAGTACATAGTGGTGATAGCGAAACTATGCAGTGAAGCGTATCTAATTTTGATACAAACCTGGCGTGGATTTGGTTAATTCTAGCAAACAATTTAACAACTACGCTTGCAGCCCGAAATTAAATTTAATTCAGACCTGTACTATACATTTACGCTTTCTTTTCATATAAATATACAGAGATTCGTCGCTACGATGTCCTGGACCTGAAATAGAAACAAATGCCAATAAAACACCACGACTCGAAGCCTTATGAATCCGCTAAAACACGGTGCGTGGTAACGAACTAAATCCATACTGAATCAAATATTGCTTTGCTCTAAATCCAGTTCTCTTCCACGGCTGTGTTACAGGGTTTTGTTCTTACTTAGATTGAGTCTTCACGTCACGACATAATCTGTTTGAAGCGCAATCTATTACCTTTATAGCTCTACTATTGTCCATTATTTACTCTGTATCCTATTAGAGACAAGTACATAGTTATTATATGTACATATCAAGCACTTATGTTTAAAAAAAAAATCTAGCTGACCCCGCGACTCCGTCCTCGCCTAATAATAAAAATGTGAGTAGCCTATGTGTTCTTCCAGACTATCCTCTACATATATACCAAATTTAATCGAAATCCGTTCACCAGTTTAGGCTTCAAACTCTAACAGACATCCATCCATCCATCTAAACTTTCGCATTTATAATTTTAACTATAGTATGATTGACGCATATATCGTTACTGGGAAATTTAAACTGGAATAGAGTTGTTATCTGCCCGACTTCTTAGAGCGCGCGCACGCCTTTGACTAAAGTATATGGAGGTTACACTACTCATTTTTTAATTGTACAACTAAACAGTTGAATTGGCTGCGAAACAACCGACAGTCGAAAATGGCGCAATAGTTGTGCGATAGTTCAGTCAAAGGTGTGCGCTCTTAAGGTAAAAGTCCTAGTAATTGACCTATCGAGAGCAAACATTTTTGTTCCTGAATTTGTCCCTGTTTAAAGAAACTAAATCCTTAGTTTTCTTAATTAAAACAAATATTATGTGTTACCAATATAAGGTACAGGAAAATCTAAATTATTTACCAGAAAGTGCTAATTTCCCCCAGAATAAGCGTGTGACATCGACACGGGTTTGCCGCATGGATAACAATAAACAATTAATACTTACGTCACTGCACTATGTTTAGTAGTACCGCCGTGTAACAGCTATATTGGTCATATAGTTGCGTCATATAGCCCCGACACAACACTCTACTTAGTACGCTTCTCATTTATTTTATTTACATACATAATTGATACATAAATGCTCATTTGAAGTTACTGATTTATTAATGAGTTACGAACGTAGGGACATTTACTTATCACTTCCCTTCATCTCTTATCTTACGGCTAGTCGCTATTGTAACCCGTGTCAAAACAATGCTGCCGTCCCCCTCGTTATTATTGTAAGTAAAAGAGATAGCAAACATTAGTGCGCTATGACAGTTCAAGTTCATAGTACCATGGCTGCATCATGTCTGCTCCATTTACCTTCATCTAACTAAAAGCGCTTACAAGTTTATTTTTATAAAAACAGGGAGCAAACGAGCGGCGGGACCACCGAGATGATGAAGGTAAGATGTCCTTGAAATTTAAATCTCAGTTTTCTACTTATTGTACTTAGTACATTGCCCACCAAGTAGCGCCAGTGGTGGAGAAATTAAGAAGCAAAAGGTTAGCATGGTATAGACATGATATGCTGAGAGTTGACATAAACAAGAAAGTATTGCTACAAAGGTAGATGAAGACCGAACAAAATATGGATGGATTGTGAAATAATATGCTCAAGGGAGAGAAGTCAGGTATGATGGCTGATAGAGATATATAAAAGCGCATATACTGTGCTGATCCTCCGTAGGAACAAGGGCAAGTCGATGATGATGATGTTCTTGTTATTTTGTCACCTATCTATTTAATACTATACCATTTCGAATATAT
Organism: Papilio protenor; assembly: GCA_029286645.1. NCBI lineage: Eukaryota > Metazoa > Arthropoda > Insecta > Lepidoptera > Papilionidae > Papilio > Papilio protenor. The sequence continues at coordinate 7,282,234 of JAGSMZ010000011.1, forward strand.
CACACGAACTGCTCAAGTAGCCACTAACAGTAGAACAACAATATATATTATTTGTGCGAGCCTTGATTAACATTTTAATTGACGTTGTGTTCACACGTTTCTAAAAATAGTTCGCAGGCGATTGCACAAAACAAGTTAAATAATCGTGTGCTTTGCTGTTTTATTGCCCAACTGACCTCAAGTCTAGACAGTAGACTGTAGCGCGTTTGCCTATTGTAGTTCTATGTCATCATCATCTCTCCTACATTATCCTACTCCCGTAGGGTCGGCGCACTGGGTTTTCGTACTCCGAATAACTCTATCATCCGTCATCTCAGTCATCACTCCCTTCTTGGTCATGTCACCTTTCACGCAATCCATCCGTCTCTTTATAGTTCTATGTATCCCGTTTTTATTTTCGAATCTAATTCCCATTTTCACTTTTCCTAAACTACTTAATTATTATTAGATAGTTGTTTCTTTGGTTAAGGGTCTATCTAAATCTAATAAAAATGACACCTAAGTAGATGACACCTAAACGTAAAGGAAAATAAAATTCTTACTAGGGCCTCTCTAAATGTTGCTTAAGGACTCCTAAATCTAATCTTTTGAATTTCTTCTCCGATATGTGCAGGCATCACGATATTTTCCTTCACCGTAAGAACGTCGGGTAAATTACGTACATATGAAATTCGAAAAATTCAAAAATAACATTGGTACATGGCGGGATTTGTACTCAGGACATGTAGATTTCAAGTCAAGTACTTAAACCCCTGAGCAACCGACGCTTATTATTCTCGCTGTAAAACATTGTAATAGTATTAATAAATACTTCTTGATAATCCTATTTACTTGAATGAATAATTATATGTCTGTATCTCAAACATTTCGTTTCAATAGCCTTTAACTAGCAAACGTTCGACTAAAATGGTTGTCGGTTTTTTTAATCGTAATTGTTGGCCATAAAATAAAACGTAGGGGATTTGATGATACTTGTACATTTGTAAATTGTATCCTGTAAAACATTTAAAAAGTTAATTCACACGTAGTTACAGAACTATGCTCAAGACCTAGAATACTGAGGGCATTCGTACGCTTAATTATTCTTTAACGAAACATTAAACACTGATAAGCCTAGAGATCTCTTTGAAAGCATTAGGGCAGCTATTAGGGCATAGCTCGTCGTAAGCTTCAAGAACGGATTAACGTTGTTTAAATATCGATTTATTTTTCACTCGGCGATTACAGTTCCCAACGATTGGCGCGTACTTTAAATTGCAATACACAATTACATTGATATTATCTACTTCTTATGAGACTTTGTTATAATTAAATTTGTTCATCACAGGTGAAGTTTTTATCATTAATTGCTCCACTTAAATCATTTAATGTATCGATACTAAGTTTTAATAGCCAAAATTACTTTGAGTGTGGCAGTTAAATGCAGCACAGTGGGTTTTGGCGCCAGAAATTTATGTTCCTAAATATTAGATTGATATCATAAAAGTTTCGTGTTACGCGACTAATTAAAATCGTCGGAATAAATCAGACGATTTTTTTTTATAACGAAAAGTTTCTCAGAAGTGTTATTTAAGCGTGTGGGATCGCAATGGCCGCGCGAAACCGAAACAGACCAAATCGACAAAGAGGTTTTTTGTCATTTCTATCACGTCCGTAGTTAATTGTTCGATTCATAAAGAAAATAAAAGTCGAGATAATCCCCTGATGTTATTCGATGCGTGGCCGAGGTTCTATTCAAATTGCCGGGTTTCTTTTTATTGGGAGTGTGAATAATAAAGGATTTTATGTCATAAGTTGTTAGAGCCCCCCGGTTTGATTTATACGTCTGTTGGTATTAAACGAAGGTACCTGGAGTTCAGTTCAGCTTCGATTGTGCTCGGAATTTTTTGTCTGCATGGCATTATGCGGAGTGGCGCCGCGGCCGTGAAGCTGCGTTGATCAAAGCGATTGTCTAGGGATGATCGAAAACAATAGATGAAACATCGATAACCAAATATGTAGAACATAGATCCTTATTGCTTTTAATATGTCAGGAAAAGGTCATTGTCTAACAGGATCACTAAACTAGCGGTGTGACTTTCATCCGCCATTGACGTGGCCCGATATTTGCTAATGTGTGGATCTAATAAGAAATGATAGTCAACAATATCTGAAATCCCACAAAATTTTAATGAAAACCCAAAATAATAGTCTAAGGGAATGAAATGATTAATTGATTGTTGAAAATAGACTGGTGAAACAGTCTGGTCTGTTTTTAGCTCATTGATTAACGTTGATAAGTATCGATAAATACAAGATTATTATCCAATACCGAACAACCCTATTGGGGACGATTAAGTTAGTTGATATATAGTTGGACAACAATAAGCGGGTGGCTGGCGCCTGGCGGCCGCGTTTGCTATATCAAATGACGAATATCCCAATCATACTCAGTTAAAATGCAACGTATTTGACGCGCCGCTGCAGCCCGCTGTGTGCAATGCGAGCACAACATATATGTCGCCGTCAAAATGTTAATACTGTCCTTATTAACTATTTAATTTTTACTTAATCTATAATTAAAGTCTATTTTGATTTCATTTACACTGCGTCTAGAATAAAAATAATTTTCATAATTTTGACGATTCGATTTAGAATGTAAATATTGGGATAAGTCGTTGATAGTTGAGATTTATATTTTACATTATTTGTCTTATCAGTAGTGAGATTATAAATTAACGTAGCTAACACCCCACCAAATCCCACCAAATTTTAAATTGTCTGATAACAATCCAACGTGTAATGTGTGATGGAAATATCGGATTTTGTTACCTTATCTGACAGTGACGTCATTTTTAAGTAATCTGAGCCTCTATCAGCCAGTGGTGGGACAGGCTCTCATAATTTTACAGTGATTCGGCATTTTTATTTACAGAACATACGAAGCGAAAAATAACCGATGATACAACTCGTCCACTTTCGCTTTTATCAAGAGTCGAATTTATGCAATGGTTCCTTTCTTATAAACGACACTGAAATCACAATTATCATAAACATAAATTATCATAGGCTATCGCGTACCATCTTTCGACTGCATCGTCACTTCCTTCAGGTGGGATCGTGGTCAAGCGCTTGCTTAACAAATATAAAAAAAAAAAATTACGTTGAATTTTTTTATTTTTAGTCAATCTCCGATATTCCTTAATACTTCATGTCGATGTCATGTTTCTGTATCAAAGATTTCATGTTTGGTTGGGGAAACCAAAGTCTCGGTACAGAACATGCTATCTCTGTCTTATCAAAGCTAATGATAAGGATGCCGATATGTTCGGCAACGCACTGGTAACATTTTCACATCGATTATAGCGCACACTTCTCTCTGCCGCGTTCTATCCATTCCCCAATCAGGTAGATTAAAAAGGGTGTTTTATAAATTAAAAAATATAATAGTGCATTTAAACTTTTTATTTCACGATACGTGTCTTAAAAATGTCAAATAGATCAACAAAATGTCGCATTCTTGTGATTCTGAGAAGCGAGTCGGCGTTTCTTGTGCCTAAGTCGAAGTTATTTAATAAATACGTGGCAACAAAATGACTTGTTATAACGCTGGGATTCGAACTCTGTACATACAGGATGTTGGAAAATAATACAACAATTGAAATTACGTCATGATGCATGGATATTATTTGGAGTGCATCCATGCATGTCTTGTACCTCGTATTGTGGTTAGTAATCTGGCTAGATTTTTTTTTTTCAGAACAATCGAAATGTCAAGGCTATTTCAATGTTATATGAAACAAATACTATATAGATTTATGTCGTTTTTTATCCGTATTATTAACCGTGAGAAAAACAGAAATATACATTAAAGGTAAAATTAAACAAACATTAAAAAAACTGTTAACCTGTTTATTAATAGTATTCTTTTTTTTTTTTTAATAATATAAGGTGGCAAACGAGCAAGCGGCCACCTGAATCCACCGAAATAGAAAGCGACCGCTGCCCATTAAGGGGCTGTGTTCGGGACAATTTGCGTTTTTTGGGGGGAAGAAGTAGGCGCGCGCAAACAATGAGCGGGGTGCACCGCACGGTTAGATCGCGTGAGTCGATTCTCGTCGGTTAGTGATGGGACTCGAGTGACTTTTTTTCACTCGAGTCACTCGGTACTGGTAACTTTCTCACTCGAATATAAAACTCGAATAACCAAAATTTTAAAGCGAATAAACAATATTAATTTAACATAGAATATTATTTTTTAAAAGCTACTCAAAAAATCTAAACAAAACGATAAAAATATTAATTAAATAAAATTTTCGTTTAAACTTAACCTGTCTACGTAACCAAGAAACCTCTTATGTAAACTATCAGTCGAATTGAAATATTATAATGTAATACTAAAAAGTTTCCAATTTAATTTATTATAACGAGGATTTTCATGAGATCAAAATATGAACAGTTTTATTATGTTCTTACACAATTTAGATAATAATAAATATGCTTTAAAATTAACTTAAATGAAGTTTAAATAAGTCAACAAAAGAACAGAAACAATGTATTAAAAAAAAACTGAATTGCTGTCAGAATTTCTTACTCGGCTCGGTATAAACCACTCTAATGGTTACGAGTCACTCGTAATTCGAGTCGACTCGAGTCACTTGAAACTCGAGTTGGCAAAAATTTCACTCGAGTCCGAGTAATGTAAAACTTACTCGAGTCACTCGAGTGAAAAGCAACTCGAGTCCCATCACTATCGTCGGTCTTCGCGGCCGTGTCCTTAACATCGAACGCCGCGAAGCGCCATCCCGACTCCGATTTAGATTTTTACATTAAGTTTATTTATAACTAGCTGTTGCCCGCGACTTCGTCCACGTGGTATTAGAAAACATACGAACTATATAAATAACAAAACGGCTGTAGTAGTAATAAACATTTATTTACTCTCACTAATTGTTATGGTTATTATTAATTAAGAAAACAGCGTTTTTTTTATTTCATTAGTTATAACAATAAATCTGTCGATTCCAACTTCTATAAGAATAAAAATCGATATTGATAAGATTCATGACTGATTTTACACAACCCATCCCTACTAAATTTGAAATGAATTGTCAAACTAATCTAAATTATTTAGACACACTATAGTATAGATAATACTGTTTTGTGACAAAATCGTCCGTTTATACTTAAAGAATCGCTTACGAATTTGGAAAATATTATTTAATGAAAAAGCTATTTCCGATTCATTATAAATTTAATTAAATAGAAATATGTAAGTTTTAATAAAATAAATAAAATAATTAATATTTATATTCCATTCGCGTGGCGCTTTCTGTATTGTGGGAAGTTCCATTTTATATAGATCAGTGTTTTTACGTTCGGGCTTGATAAAAAGAGTGCGAGCTATCGGACAGACTATCGCCCTTTCCGTCACTCACGTGGTCACATAAATGCGGGACGCGCAGGGGGTTTCGCCGGAGCGACGAGCACAGGTCCGCTTCCATCGACGCCCGCGGGCGGACTGACGCGAAATCCGAATGGTTTTGGGAGCTCATTTTAATTAAATTCGATTAAAAATTAACTAATCAATGTATTGCAAAAAGCTTCGGGTTAACCGAAGATAAAGTACTCGTGTATCAAATAAACCACTTCGAGTTTTTACTTTCGTTGTTGTATTGCAGATATATGGTGATCTTTACAGAATTAGGCACATTTTCAAAAAATAAATCTATCGAGAAAAGTTTGTCCAATCGTGATTCTGTTCCACGAGGCTTTAGTTAAAGGACTGAAGTTACACATACTAAAATATCACGAATCAAATCTTTGTAGAAATCCTGTTCTATGCTTCCAAAGATGCGCAATTTGCCATAACCCCGCCTTAACATCCGCAATTGAAGATGCGTTGCCTACCCATAATTAACATAATTATTCAATAATTGAAGCGAAATTCATTGAATTTAATACATTTTATCAATGAAATTGTTAGTAATTTATTCGCTGTTGAAACTGTCCGGTTACATTATACAGTAAAAATTATTTCAAATGCGACATTGTCTTGGAAAATACATAATAACGTCACAGTCAAATAATCACTAAGCAAGGGATTTGCCAATTTAATGCGTAAAACACTATTACCTACCTTTTTCCTCATTTTATTTTATTACGTAATCATTCTATTCGGATGATATACAGTATGGAGTTAAGTGGTAATAAAATAATTGAAATTGGAAGTGGTAACACGCTGTATATACGTGGGCGAGTCAGACGGCACGTCGCTAAGGGTCCCCTTTACGCTTATTATGGTCACATTTTTTTTCTAACGCTACGGCAACAAAACGGGCTTGAATGAACGTTTGATGAATGAAATTCCAACATTCTTCTGTTAAGCGCCTCCGGGATGAAAAAATATTGCTTCCTTTGCTTTATACGGGTTCATGTCTTTTGATACATGGTGTTTCTTAAATGCGCCCAACACGTTTTGAGACTTTGCTGCGATGTAAAATTGTCTGAGAGTAATATTTTTTTTTCACGAAAGTTAATATTGTGATTAATTTGGAACATTACTTTTTTTTTTTTTTTTTTTTTTTTTTTTTTTTTTTTTTTTTTTTTTTTTTTTTCACGAAAGTTAATATTGTGATTAATTTGGAACATTACTTTTTTTTCTTATTGTGTACTAGTTGTTGCCCGCGACTTCGTCCACGCAATATTAAGATAAAAAAGTAGCCTATAATATGCCCGTCAGCTACCCTTAAGTGAAAGTCCGGTCGAAATCAGCCCAGCCGTTTCCATCTATTAATCTACGCGAGTGAAGCTGTAGGTTTTGCTAGTATAATAATAAACATGTACACTATTAAATTATTCAAGCGGCCGTGATAGTGGGTATTGTGCCTACACATTATATTGCTTCACTACTTTATTGGACCCCATTAATATTGAAACATCTATCCGCATGTTGTATGTAATAATAATAATCATACTAATATAACACTAACTGCGGTTCTTTAATGGTTATTTAACTTGTCGTTAAGGGTAGATTAATACTAAGGGCCTGTCCCACCACTGGCTGATAAAGGCTCAGATAGCTTAAAAATACGTTATTGTGAGATAAGGGAACAAAATCCGATATTTCCATCACATATTTTACACTTTGGGTTATCAGACAATTTACAATTTGGTGGGACAGGCCCTAAGTCTTATTAAAGGGCGTTCTGCCATTTCTCGTGAGTTCAGTAGTAAGGTTATGCCTATATTTTTTTAATTCTATGAATGTCTCGAACCTTAGGCTAAAGCTTTCCTTATTTAGTTAACGTATTTTTTTAATAGAAATTCCACTGCAACATATTTATTTGGTGGTTGCTGTTTGCACGTAAATTTATTAAAAAAACTATCAATTTCTATCGACCGCTGTATAAATATGGAAATAATTTTGATATTTGCGTATCAATTTAAAGTGTTTTGGAAGTTAGTCTAATCTAATTAAATGATTAAATTAATTGGCCTTTAAAAATAGTGAACTATTTTCGATTCATTGTTATAAATTTCTGAAGGGCACATCTAATAACAAACGCCACTTTAACAAATCTTTGTTAAAAATGCAATCAGGTGCGCCCACGCTGCGCCTACGTTTCGCAGAAGGCTCCGGATACCCTCGGGTTTGTATGGGCATTGTGGGAAGCACAAATGGGCGGAAATACGTCGATCTTTGGTCGAAGGTACCATCTGCGCCGGCGCCTGGGCCCGCGCATCGCAGTGCTTTGGCGCCGCCGCGATAGGTGAGAAAATCTCTCCCGGTTGTTATTGGCAAAGAGTAGTTAACTGGTATGATACCTAACACCAATGAGACTCTGAGAAGTATAATTATTTTTTGTGTGAAAGTTAATAATTTATTTAACTCTGGTTTTCGACCGGCGCGTGACTATTGACACATATTGCTGTCTTTGTTTTTAATTTGTATTAATACAAGAATCAGTGCAGTGTAGTTCTGGGATAATAGCGTTTTCTGTAAATATAATCTGCTGCCAATGTGGTTTTTTTAATCGTGGATTTAAGCTAATTCATTAAAAGTTTTTCTTTGTGGTTCTTACCATATTTCTTAAAATTAAGTGAGATTCACCAATCTAAACAATCACCAATATTACAATGAAAAATTTAAGTAATTTAGTTGAAATATTTATTTAAACACTGACACTTTTAAAATTAAGTTTTGTGTTTTAAACAATGTTATCGCTGTTTTTAATACTGCAATAAGATCTTCGAACAGATTAATCATTGAAAGTTAGTGTAACGTAACTGTATTAAGAATTAAGTGAAGTGATGGTTTCCAAAGAAGTAAGTGTACACAGGATTATAAGTGCACTATAATCTCACTGAAGAAGACTTACAATGTCATTGTTGGTATAATCCAAAACAGATGTGTCAGTTGTCGCATCTGTTTGATGCGGGTTGTAGTAACGGTTCTATGACGGAGGCGCGGCGCGTGAGTCATCTCGTTCATTGAGCGGCGGCCCATTGAGCGCGAGCGTTCATTACCGCTCCGGCCTCGCACACGCACGCCGCCCGCTGCCCGTTGCGCCTGTCCGCGGACGACACGCACTGCCTTACAGATCGACCGACCACTCCAAAGAAATACGATGTACGACACTTACATATCTTAACGAACTGTCTCAATTGATTGATTATTATTAGTTATTTTATTGCAGTACTAAAAGTTGAACTACTTTCAGATGGAGAATATAATGAAGACGTACGTGTGGCTATCAGCCGCCGCGCTCCTAGTGGCCTGCGCCAGCGCCGGCGTGGGCAGCAAGAGACCGTTCACACCGACCGACTCCATACTGGATATCATCGACACCGAACAAGTCGAGAAAATATTAGCCGCGCGGCGACGCACCGAGGAGGCCACCGCCGCGTCCGCCTACGTGCAGCACAACGAGCTCGGCGAGGGCAGCGCGGAGGCCGTGCTCGTCGCAACACCTGACGACGACAGCACGGAGGTGCCGCCGGGAGTCGACTTTCGAAAAATACTCAAGTCATCGAAAAACGCTCTGTTCGTCACGAAGAAGGAGTACCTCAAGGAGGACTGGTGTAAAACGGAACCGCTGGTGCAAAAGATTCGCGAACCTGGATGTTTACCGGCGACAGTGATCAACAAATTTTGTTACGGCCAGTGCAACTCGTTCTACATACCGAAGGGCCCGCGACGGAGGGACGGCAACGAGGAACGACCTCCGCCGGCCTTCAAGTCCTGCTCCTTCTGTAAGCCGAAGAAGTTCACCTGGATCACGGTGACATTGCGTTGTCCTGGGCAGAACCCGCCGTTCAAACGCAAACGGCTGCAGAAGGTGAAACAGTGCAAGTGTCTGCCAGTGGGGGTGAACTGATGTCGGCGGTGCGACGGGCCCTGACACCACGGAGGCGGCTGGACCGTCACATCGAGCGACGAGGTTCGCCTAGACGTTCATAGAGAGCACGGCCGACGGAGTCGCAAGTGCTAACGAACAACACGAAGATCGGTTTGCATTGCAACACCGATGTTACCTACTATGCTAAGTGAACGATTGCGTATCGCGTACCGAGTGGACAGTATAGAGATTCAGATCGCGCTCGCATACGTCAATCGTGATGACGTCATGTGATGCGTGAATTGCAATAAAATAACATTGATGTAGAGCGACTCCGACCGGTAGTCGCTGGAGAGCTTTAATTGCCCTCGGTGATATCGATATTTTGTTCTCAATTTTGTGTCGAAAAAAGTCGAGTCGGAGACAAGTGACCTTGCAATCGATTCAGATTATTCGGAGCGCACGTAACAGTGGAAAAGTATGATCTAATTGCGTACTAATGAGATTCAAGTGTTTGTTTATTTTGATACTATAATAAAACAAAGCCGCTACAGGACATGTGTGATATTAGAAGATTTTACTTAGACTAAGACTCAAGGTGATTTCAGCGCATTGTGTACATTTTTATTTATTTTAATAATTTCGTTATATCAGTAGTTTAGAAGAAATACGCTTATAGAACACGTAAATATTATCTTAAGTATACATTTTAAATATACATTAAATGATCTTTTGGATCTTGTGATCTCCAACTGCTCTCAAGAATCTCTATATATTTAATTTTTACGTCAGGTCCATGAATGTAACATTGTAAATTCTAGCATATACATTTTATATCACATGTAAAGTAACATATAAAAATAACTAGTTTAAAAGAGTTAATAATAAACCAAGAAAATAAAAGAACAAAAAAAAATAAGGTAAGCGTAATAAAGTTTCTACATTATTAACTTTATAAAACAAATTGTGAATGTTTGAATTAATTGACATTCATTTTTTGCGGTTTTAATACTTTTTGTTGTTGTTACTTTTTATTTCATTTCTTGCCATCAATTTACCATTCTTTTCATTTGTTCATAAAACCGTGGGATTCCACTGCCGAAGCATCCATACAAGAACATATCGACCGTCCCTACGTCTGCGTAAGAACATGAATGAATGACTAGGTTTAAAAAAAGTCTAAAATAAGACTATATGATAAATAGAACTCGAGATAACCATGTTTTGATATTTAATATGCCATCGTGTAAACTATAAATTTCGCAGTTACCTAAGTTTACGTAGGGACCGGTCGATATTGTTATCTGTATAATTTAAAGAGAGCAAGATAGCAGTATGTTTCCGCAGTGGAAATAGTAAAATCTGATATAGCATAATTTTTTAACACTATAAATAAAACACATTTCCGATTGAATTAAGATTTATTTTGTGATTATTAATGTTCAAAATTGATATAATAAACTTTTGGCATCCAAACATTTTGTTTTACCTTATTTATTATCAAAGTACTTTAAGCAGCCTTGGCCTTTGTAAGGTCTCTGTCGACATGAGACCTTGACACGACCTTAAAAGCTTTGTTCGTATGAAGCTTTGTAATGTGTTAATATATTTAGTCAATATTTATTTATATCCAAGAGTATACATTCTAAGCATATATATCATTAGAGTTTTTAACAAGATAGATGTTTAATTAAGATTTTTAAAATAAAATTACTATAGCATTTTTAACATCCAATTAGTACCGATGCATTTTATGAATATCCAGGAACCTTTTTCTAGTGCACTCGATATTAGATACCAAGTGGAATTAGTGCGTCAAATCCCACATAACTATCCTTCGTCCCCCAGAAGAGTCTCTGACACCTAAAAAAGTCTATTAAATTTCTTTCAAAATAAATAAATGGTACTCTTTTAATTTACAAAAAGAGAAATGTAAAGGAAGATACAGGAATATTCTTAAAGTGAATTTATTAAAGTTCTCAACAAAAAATAATACGTAATAAGTGAATTTCTGTCGTGGTACTTGTATAACATGTTGTCTCTATTCTTCCATAGAGAATGAAAGTGACGATGAAATGATTTCATTCAGCTTAAACTCACAGCAAACACAAGACGTATCTCATGTCTCAAGGTCAAGAGCGCAAAGCTGTGCAGGATTTCGCATTATGAAATCCTGGTAGCTTCGTTTGTCTGTAGATGAATCATTTGAGATTATATGACCCTAGTTACTGTCACGTTATGCAATTAAAAAAAGTCTTATTTTTATCTATGTCAGTAGACTTTAAAAAAACGGTTCAGTTGTTTTTCAATGAACAAACTAATCTATCTTCACAATATTACATACATACTACACAAGCTTCTTCAGAAACAATACAAATCTCTGGAGACTCATTGATCGTTACTTTGACGTCTTGCCAATAACTAAACTCCTTGCAACAATGCAACAATAAGAACATTACTCCGACGCATTCGGGAGCCATCGCATTGTCAGACAGGATCGCAGATTTTACCTTTGACTATAGAGAAACGGACTAGGTAAAGAATTATTATTGTATTAAAAAAATAAATAAAAAAACCCAGCACAATAGCAAGCAACTTCAGAACTTCTTCGGTTTATACCTATGCGCATACACCTTTATCAAATAAAACCTGTCAAGTGGCAGGTCCTGTTTCTTAAAAGTCAAAGTATTTAGCAAACGGAAGTTAAATCAATAAAGAGATTGTTTTGAGACAGACCGGACTATGTACGGAGACCATTGTGAGGTCAAGGCACTGTAGTTGCATATTTTATTAAATTACAAATATTTACGCATACAAAATTTATAGATCGTAAACAAATACTTAGTCTAGTAGGAATCTATTGACCTGGATTGGGTTCCGGATCTTCGAAGTGTTTTTTTTTACTCAATAGCCTTATTGTTTTCATTATGATCAGATTTTTTCGTGATATTGTGTAATTGCTGAAAGAATACAAGATACAAACCATCTTTATTCTGGAGAACCAGAAGACTGGATGCTTTACCGCGGGATACAAACCATCTTTCCTCTGGAGAACCCCAAGTAGTGATGCTTCATTTTCCTTTTTTCGCTGGAAGAGTGACTCAAAGTGGGTCTTGGCTATCGACACAAGAGATGCATCAACTAATCGTTTATTTATGTTGTAATTGAGGATGTTTGTTGTTTTCGATGAAGTATAGTTCAGCAGTGATATTTTGTACAAATTATCACAAAATTCAAACTTTATGACAGACTAGCTTTCGCCCCCGACTCCGTCCGTGTGAAATTAGAAAATAATATAACATATCCTATGTTACTCACTGACAACATAGCTTTTTAATGGTGAAAGAATTTTTGAAAGCGGCCCAGTAGTTTTTGAGTTATTTCATTGCAATCAAACAAAGTTTTCCCCTTTATAATATTAGTATAGATAAGTATGATCAGATAGTTGCAGATTTGTTTGTACACAACGACGGATTCAGGGGGGGGGGGTCATGGGGGTCATGACCCCCCTCTGAGCTGGTTGGTCAAGAGCTTGACAAAATATATTTACATATTTTGTCAAGCTCTTGACTTGACCACGACTATGTGACCCCACCCCCCTGGCGCCAAAGCTGGATCCGGCCTTGTTTGTCAGATAACATGTCAGATAAGTTGACAATTATTCTTCAGCGTTTCGTACGATATTCAAAGTTTGGATGGCAGTTAATGCCAACCATCAAATGTAAGGATGTTAGAAATGGGAGGTATGAACTAAAACAACAATTACATTCACATCAATATTTTTATTAAATTTGAAGCAGAAGAATAGTGTATAATATTTCATTGCAACCTCAAAATAATGTTCCTTCTCAATATTATGCTTACATTCATTACAATATGCCTCATACATTAGTATTTTCACTTTGAATAAAAAAAAATAAAATGTTCCAATTAAAGAGATTTTGATACAAAATTACAAATATAAATTAACGGATAGCTTAATTGATGTATCGAAAATATTTTCTTTTTAGCTTAAATAGTAAAGTTAAGTTATAAAATATAATTCTACGTTGCACGTAGCAAATTTGCCTTAAATAGGGTAACTCAGTTTGCTAACTTTTGAACAATAGAAGCAAAATTATAAATAATGAAGATATGGTTGCTAACTGTTACTTTATATGATGTAGTGTTTTTCATTTATAAATTCATAATTGAAAAACACTTACGTCCTTAAAATCTAAATCTAGTGAAATCAGCATTCCTTGTAGACTCAAAAATGTACAGTTACGTTTATTATGTTACTTTGACCTCTTTACCTATATCTTATTTTCAGAAAATGTATAATTATTATGCTTATATGTCTAATTTACATACTAATGTTTATATCTGTAGGTTCATATTTATTTTAATTGTACATCTCTTTACGTCACATCATCATATTATATTTACAAACTTATCACAAAAAGCAAATCAAAACATGCTTAAGTTTTCGCTTTTCATTATTTTAGATAGTTTTTAATTTGTATGTATTTATTATATAATGTACAAATTTATTTTATGTGTATTTTTTGGGTTTTCAGATTTTTTTCTATTTCATTGTAAAGATTAATGTCCAGTTTGTACATACATCATGAACGTCAAATATTATCAAGATGTTTGAAGATGTATTCAAAAGTTTGTCTTTGATTTCTATTAAATGAAATATATGTATGAAATATTTTTTTATATATTCTCTGGTATTTTCAATATAGGATACATTCCCTTTATGCCAATTCATTGTCTTATTTTTAGTCATGTGTAATATTTGCCTAGGTTATGTTATGTAAACTCTCTCTCGGTGAATTTGTAATCGATTATTTCGCTCTTTTTTGTTATGTACTAAATGAATTTCAGCGTTTGGTATTGAATTTCAACTTTCATATTAATAATTTCTGGTATTACGGGTAATGTTTAGTGCTCGCCTGCGAGTTCACTCGACGTCGTAAATTCTACTAGCATTAAGTTTAAAATTAAGTTGGTTTTAACTAATTTTACATTGTATGAATTTCTCGTTATTTATACCTGTTTGTATTGATTGTAATTTTGTTTGTATATTTAATCTTGATAGTTTTTGATTTCTCAGTTATGTTTTGATCTGCTTTATGTTTACTTACGCTAAGATAATTGATGATCTGTGTGTTTATATACAATGATCGATGCAGAATTTTTCAAATTACATTAAAGTTTAAACTAATATTATAACTAATTATGCCATTAGATCTTATAACAAATGTACTAAAGTTTGATAATTAATGCAAATTCAATATGATTTAGGAACAAATAATAAAGTAAATAAGTATAAATATAATGAATAAATAATATAAATAAGTATAAATATAATAAAAAGATATAATAAAATGTAAGTAAAAGATCAGTAAATTAAATTTTAATAATGCAATAAAAATGTCTAATTGTTATTTCTTTCGCTCAATTTACTTTTGACATTGACATGTAATACAAATCAATATTTCTTATGTGGAAGAGAGAGGAGTAAAAGTTAGAAGGGAGGAGAGAGAGACCGGAGAGTGAGAGAACCATGTTTATACAATTTCACTGTGGAAACAAACATGTTGAACTATATTGTGATCTTTGTTCAGGGTGAAAAAAAGAGACGGAAACATATTTTTATGCATATGTTTCACAGTGGAAATTCAAGGATCGTCTTCACATGTGTTAAGTGCCTACTGACCAACGTTACGCGGTGTAACGTAAGATTTCACATGGCGAGCATTCAAGCAGTCAGGACGTAGTGTTACGGGGAAACCAGCAAAGGTGCGATGCGAATGTTACACCACGTAACATTACACCGCGTAATATCGATCAGTACGGTTATGTAATTTCCTTTAAGGGTATTGTATTTTGTGAAGTCCTTATCCAAGTTTCAGTTATACAGGGTGTGTGTTTCGGCAGGTTTAGACAAAATATATCGATAGAGGTAAGATGCGTCTATTATTTTTTTGGCCAAGTACTTTAAGTTTTTCGCTTAACCTGTATCATTTAATTGACTGCAATCTAATTCCAATTTTAAATAAAGTTAAATTAGTTAAAGGTTATAAAGTTAGTAAGGGTTTTTATTCGACTCTTTAATTGAATTTAACTTTAAATAAATTGGCTACTTATGGTTCTCTTTTTTGTAAAAAAATATTTTTCAGTCAATTGAAGGTCAAAAGATTAAGCGAAAAGGATATTTGACATTGTTTGACATTTAAAGAAAGTGACATTACCAGAAGAGACTTTTGTATGTCGATTGTTTTTAAATACCTACAAAGATTCATTAGAAAAGATAAGATCAACTGAAATAGACAGAATAAGATAAGATAAAGGAAAGATTTGTATTACATGCCGTATTAATCAATTAATAAAAAAAACTATAATTAATAATCACAAAGCTTTTCTTAACTCTATGTTTACACGAGGGATGAAAGATAATCATCACAAAAATACAGCCCTTATTATTGAATTTAAGTACATAAACCACACAGGACACAAATCTAATTGAAAAATAATGTCTACATCTCAGGTTACGACCGTCATCCTTTCGTTTCCATGCGAAACCTTAACGAAATTATATAAGGATTTATATGGGACTTAATAAATAATTGTAACGCACTTAACAAGGTATAGGTATGTATGTACTCAACTTAACTTTAATAAGTTGAAAGGAAAGAAATTATTATATACATAAAATTTAGTACAAATTTTTTAATGTGCTTTATTGTTATTGTTTCATCAGCATTTTTGACTTTTGTGTTTATGGAATTTATAAGAAATTAAGTATTTCGTTCGGATTAAATAAACAGTATTTTATAGAACCTCTTTTCGGATCTCTGAAAAAAAAAATAACTGAAAGTCTTAACTTTCGGCCTTTTAAATTGAATTTTAAAGAACGAAAAATTCAACTTTTGGTCTTTTAAATCGAATTTGAAAGAACGTAATTCAAATCTCACTTCTATTCTTCAATTATCTCGCGTTTGTAGTTAAAGAAATTGTAAATAAAATCACTTGCAAAGCCTTACTTCAGCTACCACTGCTTAAACATCAAAACAAAAGCATATAACACTTGTTGTTTTTGTATGAGTTTCGGAAGTGGAAACCGACGTCCAGTTTAATGTGTATAAGAGACATACTTTTGCTCGTTCAACCCTCGCCAAGATCCAAAAAAAGAGTTACAACTTGGTAAGCTCTTATTAGTTATTACATTGTAATATCATAATGGAAAGATCATCAAGTTGTAACTCTTCCTCGGATAGGTCGAAACGTCACTGCCGAGGACTAACCTAGATGATCGTTATGCACTTTGGCCCTTAAAACCTATACCTACTTTTAACTAAGTCTTTAAGACTAAGAGAGTAAATTAAGCTTAAATACATGTACAGTTGCCTTAACTTTGGTATATGCTGCGCAGTTAATATAATCCTAAATCTTATATTAAGGTACAAAAACTTAATTTATTATTATCAATAATCCTTTATATATATTACAATTACCTAAGTTATATGACCAGTACGCCGCAGATCTGTTTCCAGCGAACTATATAATACATTTTTCCGATATATCGTCTTTAGCTTCAATACTTTATTTACAGGCTACTGGTTCTTTCTAACATCTAATAGTCCAACGCCGTGTACTTAGGTAATAAGGTAGAACTTATAAATCTTTAAAATCTATCTTACTACTTAATTATGCCTATGTTAATTTTATTCAAAGAAATAAACAAAAATATATATCATTATTTACATAATTAATGAAATTAATGAAGTATATTTAATGAATTGAATTTAATATACCAAATAATTGTCCAAATTATTATTAAATATTAAATAATAAGAATATTAATTAAATTATAAAATAATATATATATGAAAACTTAATGAAATATGAATAACTACTTAATAATATTACTCTTTCCTTGCACATCTTATGATATTGTTTACGGCCTAATTTAGTAAATTTAAGTATGCTTCAATCTGTTTGCACTTGTATAAAGCCCGTTACATACGGTCAGTTTTAACTGAACAGACGAAATGTTCAGTTAGAACGGTTCGTGTGTAGGCTAAATTACAACTGCCAGTTTTTTATGTTATAAGGTGGCTAATGAGCGAGCGGCCACTTGAATTCGCCTAAAAAGCGAAGCGACTGCTGCTGCATTTGAAGATGGATTGCCTACCCTTAATTAATGGAGGAAGAGACGCACATAAAGAGCATATATCCCCTCCCTATGCGTTTCCTCCACCATCAAATCCACATTTCCTTCCCATCGTTTCCTCTTAAGAAAAAGATGGAAAGGGAAAGGGATTAAAATCAGGCCTCCGGCACCACACTCATCAGACGAAACGCGGAATTGCTCCCACTTCACGCCTGTCTTCTGTGTGGTCGTGGTCTTGCACCGGGCGAGCCGGCCAATTCGTGCGAAGATGTTAAAGCGGGCTCTACCACTGTTGAACTGGACAGTTAAAGTTTTGCCTAAATACGCACCGTTTTATCTAGAAATGATCGTATGTACCGAGCTTAGTGGTATGTATTTTAAATGTTAATCTTATATTTAGTGAGACATGTTAATTTTTATTCCCTAATTCTGTTGAAATTTAAGAGGTATTATGGTTTATATCTACAGGCTAAACGTTATTACTGCACATATTGCTCATACATCTTTGTTTAATTATATCTAACTTAATGCCTCTTGTATATCGTAATAAATGCAACTTGTGAGTAATTCTTCTTAGTTTACAATTAATATTTAGTTTCACGTTATTTACCTACCTTATTACAGGACAGTATGTACCATACATCACTTTCAGCCGTCATATCTGAATTCACTCGTCTCTTATATCCCTTCAGGAAGACCGAAGAAAGTATGGATGGATTGTATGAGGGATCATACAATCCATCCATACTTTCTTCGGTCTTCCTCTACCTAATTATTAATGCTTATGTTACACTTAATTATTCTTTATTAATTACTTATTTTAAAAACCGACGTAGCTTGACGACCACCTAAAATCAAAGCCTATAATCCCAACAGTAGGTCCTAATCTCAACACATAAAATCTTAATAGGAACCTATTGGTCAACAGATATAACCTTTAAATGACCTTTAGTTGTTACAAGGTCAAATTTTATGACAACTCATGATTAGATGCGAGCGTATGATTTCGCATTTTGCTGATAGAATGCGTTAGGGTTTTGATCGGTATCGGTCAACAAAGTTGGTCTTGAAATCCTGAAATAAGAATGGAACTGTATTCTAAAAGAGGTGAATGAGATCAGCTCTTACTGTTAAAGATTATTACTTAATGATTCACTTTTCTTACGAGACAATTAAGTCGCTAATTTCATTAAGAACTAGGCTTATATTTAATAGAGGATTCGAAGTATTTCATTTTCAAATGTACAAATTATATCTATCCTTATTTATCTATAATTATAAAGTACGTGTTGATAATTTTAGTATACTCCGCACGAAATCAGAATGGGGCGGGATGAGATGACAGTTTTAATCTGGATTCTGTAATGATGATAATCTGAGTCATTTTACTTCTAGTTTACGAGGAACACGGTGTTGGAGGTTCTTATTAATTTCGTTGACTGGTTAACATACATTTACAAAAAAGTTCTGTTTCCAAAGTGATCGTGTACCATTTGATTTCGAGCGAAGTACGAATAAATATAATGCACAACGGTTTTTCCGAACATATTTAATTCTAGATCTTATTCTCTAATAAAAGGCCCGGCATGTAATGTAATGATTTCACAATGTACACTGTTGAATTATTAAAAGTAAATTTATTTTGTAGTCTAACCTAATTCTTACATTGTCAAGTACGAATGAGATTATAATAATTTTGTATATTGTTAATGATATCTTAAATTGTTTGAATGAATGGGTATATCTTAATATTTATCATTCGCAACATGTTTCGAGTTTATTTCTGTCATATTTTATCAATAGGAACTAGGTGACTCTGACATCTTAAATAATACTGACATTAATGTCTGAATATTTTTAAGATAATAACAAAATGATATTGCCAATTTGATTTAGGAACTCTCCCTTGAATGATGTAGTAAACGAAAATTCCGAAGAATTTCAACATTATTTTGTTAACATTTACCAATCGGAAGTACTGACATAAATACCGATAATATTACATTGAAGCAGAGATCCCTTTCACAAATGATACATAGCAATCGTGTCAGAAAATGGCGGTGTAAAAAATATTTTTTTGTCCACCATTTCTGAACACGATACACTGCAATAATCATCAGATCTTATTATTGTTAAATTATTTGTTTCTTATGTTATAACTAAGTTTATTTCAGAGTACATTTTAAGATTTCTTTCGTCAATTAGCATTTTAATTTAGGTTAGCTATACAGGCTTCATTCCGCAATTAAACCGTTGAAACGTATCTGGCATAATGTTCTGGGGTATAGTAAATGACGTAGAACAAGTCGACGTCGCCCCTTACAAAGATGTTATTCTCCTCTTATACCGACTTTAGCAAACATACTAAAATGCTAAATCTTGGATCTAAAATATTATACATCATCGTCGTATTCTTTCCATAGAATAATATAATGTCAAATTTTGTTAGATGAAATTATATTTTCGGTGTCAAAATCGGCCATGAAGTACAATTCAAATTAGATCAATGCGACTCTTTATTCTTTGTCATATCAGGGAGGGTTCCATTCCGTTGTCTAGAACTTTCCTCCATGCAGAGGAATCGTGTTAAGAAATGGTGGCGTTTGATGTTAAACGAAAATGGAACATTGACTATCATCGATGTATTCTTCAATTATCAAATGGTTTTGTATTTAACGAAAGGCATTCATCATGTGTCCGTCCCTTGATTACTTTGAACTGTTTGTTATCAATAGGTAATACTCATACACAAAAAACAATTGTACTCCAGTAATCTTTCCATACCCTTGATACATACATACATATTAAGGAGACAATCGCGTCTGTGCCAATATAACTGGCACAGGGCGCCTGCATCTTTTCTCGTTAGGTGATTCAAGACGCAGCTAGTTGTCCCACTTTAGGGTTAAGATGTTATCCTTCTTCTAACCTTACCGACTGCAACAAACAGTCCATATAATGAAGCGACAGAAACGTAGCTATCAACTGAGAAGTATTGTGTTTGTTTTTCATAATACGTATCGAAGTATACAGTAACAGCTAAGATTGCTTATCAGTTTTTGCTTGATTTTCTGGTCGATGTTCTTTAAAAATCATGATAAAAACTAATTAGTAATGTGTCAAAATTATAATTATCACAAGAGTAACAATCCTCCGTCTTTAGTCCTTTGCCCTTAAACTTGGGGTGGATGCGACAAGTCCCGCTTTACTTATTGCTTCATGATGTAGATTAGGAGTTAGAGGATTGTTGCACTGGATGTTCGTGCTGCGGGTCCCTCGGTCGCCTCTTACGACCTCCGCGGGAAGAGAAGGAGTAGTGCCACCCTGTATTCTAATGCCGGCACTACACGGCGGCAGTTATGTCACAACGTTAACTGGTTGTTACATTGTCTCTTGAAATTCATCTTTGTCCACAAGTTGTAACACAATTGTGAGTTGTAAATCTATGTATTCAACGTTGCTTCAATCATTGCATGAATAGTAGTTGTTTTTTATTTTAATACTGCTCTAACTTTCGAAAATGTGGTTTTAATTTGTCTGCAGCTAATTCAATGACTACACAACTCACACGCGTGACTTAGAGGGGTATGCAGAGATTATGGATTTGCAATTAACGTGATCTTAACTACATCGCCGAAGCTAACAGACAAAAATCGTTTTGACATTTGTTTCGGAATCCGTGTTTAATCTTTAGATTTGTCATTCGTGATGCATTTAGCTACAGTTCACTATAAACCGGAGAAGAAATCGTTGCATCTTTTCCAAATAACAATTGACTTAAATCTCACTCCAGGAACCCTCCTTACCTCTTGTGTTTACAAGAGTAGGGTGGTAAACGCATGCCGGTTCACCCCTCACCAGTTATGGGATGGAGATGGTGAAAAATGCGTTGTCACCCTCAGGGTTATTGATGGTCCATCTCTTAAATCTTTCCGGATGCAGCAAACAGTAGAAAATGCAATCGAATAACTCAGTTTCAGAATATTATGATGTTAACACAGTATTAAAATATGCTTTTTAATAAACACATGGACTAGTACGTTTTGTTTCCACAGCCTAGATTGCTTTTAAATTAAATAAACATGGTTTTGCAATTTTTAAGTAAGCTTTGGTTTGTAATTTAGTATTGGGATTAATAGTGTTCTTATGCATTTCAAATATGATTTTTACATATGATTTTCTAGTTCTTCCATCAAATATGGTCAAACGCAGGTGACGTTGCACCTTTTGTCATTATGGGATTCAAGATGCCGTCAGACGTGTTGTACCAATTTTTATTTCATCTTCTTACTGAACCAAGCTTTAAAATTAAAATGTGCAGAACAATGCCGAAGAATGATAAACAGCATTTTAAAATCACGGAGTTAATGAATGTTTTATAAGTTTTTTGGATGTATTACTGCAAATTCTCATGTTACCAAAGTTGATACGGATTTTATGTGCCAAGTCTAGCGGTGTCCATATTTGTCTACCAATGTAATTTGGTTACTGTTTGCTTTTCGCTGATGATGTTTCATTTAATTAAACAAATTCTCGGTAACATCTTTTCTTTCAGTACTCTAACGCTATTACGATTAGAAACAAGTGTACCAAAGCATTATAACTAGTCGCACATAAGAGTCCTGCATATTTCATCATTAGGGGATTCAGATGTGGTTCTTATGTGCGTCCAGAGACAAATATTAAAATCTTTTGCAATTGTTTTGTTAAGCCTTTCTTGCGCTCTAATATGTTTTAATTTTTTTCTTATTGAATTGCCAAGTGTGTTTTAAAGTTAGCGTTTGTTCTCTTCTAGGTCAGTACATTTAACTTTGCTATAGTTTCCTAAAGATTAGTAATATTTTCTTCATTCACAAAAAACAAGTGACATTCAAACCTTTCCTACCCTCCTTATATTCTCAATGATACCTGAAGACTGTGGCCTATGTCTAGCTTCTGTCATCGTTAGGTGAATCGAGATGCCGCCAACTGCATTCATACTTTCGGGTTAAGTCTTTTCCTTCTACTAAATATTACCGATCTTAGCAAACAGCCAGTTAAATGTTATGACCTAAGAGCACAAAAGGCCCAGTTATTGTGACACTCCACGTACCTGATTGTCATTTTCATTAAAATTAGTATTAAAAATAAACGTCTCTGATTGTATTCATTTTGCTCCTTACTTAAATGTTATATATTATTCTAATGTCAGATTCTGTTGCCTTAAAAATCCTCTGTCTTTTGTCCTTTGCCCTTTAACTTGGGGTGGATGCAACAAGTCCCGCTTTTCTTATTGCTTCTAGATGCTTAGGCGTTAGAGGATTGTTGCACTGGATGTTCGTGCTGCGGGTCCCTCGGTCGCCTCTTACGACCTCCGCGGGAAGACAAGGAGTAGTGCCAATCTGTATTCTAATGCCGGCACTACACGGCAGCCGTACAGTCCATGGTTATGTTTTTACTGGGTTCATATTTCAGTGATGGCAATGATGATGGTTGATTGATTTTATGTGAATTAACGTTTTTGAACCGTAACTTTAGCATAAAAAAGAATTCCTGATTTTTTACAAAGGTTATTGTTTGATTTGCAAAAATTACTTAGCACACAAATAATGTTACAACTTGGAATAAGATAGTTTCAGGAAACTTTAAATTGATATTGATTATAAAAAGAAAGAAAAAAATCTTGTTATAGTCCTTATTATTGGTTTTCATTTACTATAATTACTGTTACTGTATACTTCGATAATTTCGGTTTAATTTTGTAAATTAATTTCCTTTTTTTCCTGATTTAGTGTTTAGAATAAGTCCAGTTATTTCAAATGATTCCATTTGGTGTAGTGAGTTGTTATATCCGTTAATGTCGTATATTTTCGTTAAGTGATTCCAGTTCAGTAGTACTGAAACTAATTAACCGTAAATCAATTGTTTTCAAACCGACTGTACTGATACTGAATCAGTACAGTCGGTTTGAAAACAATTGATTTACGGTTAATTTGTTTCAAAATAACTGTTACTGCAGATCACATTAATGATGTTGTAAATTTAGTGTGTTGAAAAGATATTACATAAAAAAATGAAGTATCAGAGTATGTTATAAGAGGTAAAGATATAGACGAGAAGTTAAACTGGTTGTAACTTAAAAGCTCACCTTTGAATAAACAATGCTGCGCTTAGACTTTGAAACCCAAAGTCTAATGCAACAACAATGAGACTTAAGATGGTACGGCTCAAACTTGGTGTTAAATACAATGGTTGAATTTTCATGATACCACCAGAATATTTGAAATTAAAAATAATAGTAGACAGTCGTACGTTATACGCTTTCACGTTATTTTCTACAAATCAGCAAAATTACATCAAGCACAAAAACAATTTTACCAAATATCACTCCGTTACCCTTTTCATTACATTTTATTGAAGAGCGACAAAGCATGGCAGTATAAACCAGGCACCCTTGACCATCGTCTCTCACCAATTAAGGGGATCGAGGCGAAGGCAAATGCGTTGCCGCTCTTTAGGGTTATGATGGTCCTTCATCTAAAATTTTACTGACTTTAGAAAATAATTTGAAAAACATTATGACCTATTAAGCGGTGTTCTAAACTTTGAAGAGATGGAATTTCTGTTTCGTCAATTTTGTTGGGGTTTCAAATTTGGTAACTGTTTTACATTGTCAAGTTGGAATATAACTTTTCTCTTCTTACGTTTACTATAGGTCCGTAATATTGGGTCTATTCTCACAAAACAACTGGACATACCAATCATTCCAAACCTATGCTAATTAGCCCTGACTAACATGGGCGGATCAAGCAGTAGTACGGCCGGTTGTATTTTAAGGGCCATTGCAAACCGCGGTCCGTGTAGAACTGGTGCCACTGTTGTCAGCCAGACGCAGACCACGTTAGTAGTCAGCATCGACTGCTTTTCCTAGCAACTATGACCAAGATCTAGCTTCCGTCATCGTTAAGGTAATCGAGAGGCCGTCAACTTATAAAGTCATTCTTTTAGGGTAAGATGTTCCATCTACCAAATATTACCAACCTTAGTAAACAGACAAGAGTGTTAGAAAAATTAAAGACTTTAAAGAGTGATAGTAAAATTAATAAAAAAGTTCACTGAGTGCGTTTTATGTCCGTTGCTAATATTCAATCTATCGCTTGTTGAACTTGCCCTATGACTTGAGGTTGGTGCGACAAGCCCCGCAATGCAAATCGCTTTAGATGTTATATTAAGCGATAGAGGATAGTTGCACTGGATGTTCGTGCTGCGGGTCCCTCGGTCGCCTCTTACGACCTCCGCGGGAAGACAAGGAGTAGTGCCACACTGTATTCTAATGCCGGCACTACACGGCGGTGTCCGTATTCAATGTTAAATGGTTATTATCTATATTGATTACTTTTAACAGATTCATAGTAGATGTGATCAAGTTATTTTATTTTTGCCGATTTATTTTCAATATTACTTTTTAATCGCCTTTTTGTTATAATTTTAAATGTGCTGATGTAAATTATGTTATGACGATTTTTTTCATAAGTACACGTCGCGTTTATTAGCAGTGTTCTACCGTATGAGCGACAATTGTTAGAATGTCTTTTCTGTCTTGAGATGTTAAAGTTTGGTAAATGTTGGAATTTAACGAAGTAAAAATAAATAAAAACGACTTTAAAATAATAGACTCAAAATAATTCAACATGTGATTGTAGAATGCAGATAAATCCATTAAAAATTAGCTATGACTGCTATACATCGGTATTATTGACTAATTTGACAAAACCAGATGACCCCAAATAGCATTCAGTGTGTACACTCAACGAGTACACCCTTCCAGAATATTACCGATGTCAGCAGAAATGCCAAAAATGAAATCTGTCTACATCAACTAATCAAACGGTCAAATTATTCCTCATATTAACGTTTTATTATTAATTTATTATGTTAAAAAGGAATAAAACAATAAATTAAAATCGAAAAATGCCTATTAGTACGATTTATCTTGATATAGTTTCCTAGAGATCGGTAATATTGGCTCCATTCCCATAAAACAAGTGCACAATCGAATCATTCTAACCCTCTTAAAAATATATGTACAGAATAGTAACGAGCACATTGACTGAGACTTATATATGACATACGTGTTTTATATAGGTTTAGTATCTTTCATCGTAATGGTAATCGAGACACCGTCAAGTGCTGTCACCATAGGGTATATTTTCCTTCACAAAATATTACCAACCTTAGTAAACAGCTAAATAGTATAACATCGCGCTTCACACGCATTCTCTTAAATACCTTAAAGAGTGTTAGTTGAATTATAAATAAAAATAACTATGTCAGCGTTTTTTCCGTTGCTAATTTTCAATCTATCGCTTGTTGAACTTGCCCTATGACTTGAGGTTGGTGCGACAATCCCCGCAATGCAAATCGCTTTAGATGTTATATTAAGCGATAGAGGATAGTTGCACTGGATGTTCGTGCTGCGGGTCCCTCGGTCGCCTCTTACGACCTCCGCGGGAAGACAAGGAGTAGTGCCACACTGTATTCTAATGCCGGCACTACACGGCGGCATAAAATCTAATTTTAAATTATCTTAATCTATATTAACCGATTGTCACGTAATTTGAAAGAATTGGATATTATTATCTCTTAATTCTAAGTTTTATTCCTTTTTGGTTGTTATTTTTAATATATTGGTGCAAATTATGACGTAACGAATTTTGTATAGTACATAAGTACAGTCTCGTTCATTGACGGTGTCCAGCCGTAGACGCTTTAATCGCTTGAACGTATTTTATGTCGTGAGATGTTAATGGTCGGTAAATGTTGTAATAAGAGCTTGTTCCACACTATCAAAAGTACGATATCGGACACACGGTTGTTTGTATGTGATCAAAATATCGATAGCCTGTTCAATGGTAAGAAGAGGCGAGTTTTCTGTTTTTTTGCGAGGTGTAAAGCAATATTTTTGTAACTAGAATACCGCGAACAAAGTCGACTGTACGTATTAGATAGTATATTTTTCTTTTGTCACAAAATTGTCATGATAAGCAATTATTTGTTCATGGAAGATGCGCCTTTTCTCGTAGTTAATTTAATGAAGTAAACATAAAAATAAAAAAGTAAAAAATAAAAAATAAATAACGACTTATAAATTATAGATTCAAAATAATTGTCTGCTTAACATCAGTATTATTGACTCATTTGACAAAACCAGATGATCTCTCATAGCATTCAGTGTTTACCCTCAGCAAATTCACCCATCCAAAATATTACCGATGTTAGCAGAAGTGCCAAAAATGAAACTTGTCTGACTAATCAACTAATCAAAAAATCATTTTATTCCTTTACGAAGTTATAATTAAATAAAACAACCAATGAACGATAAATTAAAAACAAATAATTGGATACCAGTGTACATGGTTTACTAAAGTTTGGTAATATTTTCATCATTCAAAAAAAACAATTGATCTCAAATCTGTCTCTTCAATTGCTAAGTATCATAATGGGATTCACGATGCCTTAGCTTAGGTGTTAGTCCTTCTAACTTAATATTACCGACTTTAGTAAACATCCGTAAAATGGTAATGTGTAGGCGCATCTTAATTACTATGCGTTGAACGTTAGTCATTTAAGATATGTATTAGGTCAGTGCAATTTTTCTTAGATATAGTTTCCTATAGAACGGTAATATTGGCTCTATTCCCATAAAACAATTACACAATCGAATCATTCTAACCCTCTAAAAATATATGTACAGAATAGTAACGAGCACATTGACTGAGACTTATATATGACATAAATGTTTTATATAGGTTTAGCATCTTTCATCGTAATGGTAATCGAGACGCCGCCAAGTGCTGTCACCATAGGGTATATCTTCCTTCACAAAATATTACCGACCTTAGTAAACAGCTAAGAAAAAAAGCAACCGGACCTAATTACATTTATTGGTGTTATTTTTGCGATGTCTGCAGTCACGATGAAATAAACAACTATATTTTAAATCCTATCATACTTTATCTTAACCTAACTAGAGTTTACTTATCTTCATGTTGTTAATCTTATTACCTAATCCTTATACTATTAATGACAGATAATGCTTTCTTATTTATGGCATATTGTTGATCACAGATCCCCATACGCCATAAGTCTAATCTATTTTTTGGTATTCGCCTCTTTGGTTATCCTAAGAATTCACATTAACACAATGCATCAACATTTTTTAACATTTCCTTGGAATTTATTCTTGATTAGTAAACATTGTGTAATTTTTATATTCTCCATATTGTAGTTTATTAGTCTAATCTCTCGGCTGTTAACTATAACCGAGAAAAGATGATGTTATTAACGTCTTAGCAAAGTTTTGTTCTTCTAATTTATTTTTTCCGTAAATACGTACTCTTTCGTCGATTTGAATCGTTGCTTTGTATATTTCATTCGATTTATCAACTTGATGGTTGTTTCTTTCATATGGTTCCCGCGTGTTCTGTTTACTCTTTATTGATTTCTGCGCACTTTTAGTCAAAGTGATTTGTTAAAATTTGTTAATTAAATTATTTGAATTTTCGTGAGACATTTTATAACTAATTATTTTACGACTATTACTCACGACTACTTTTTTTTTCGGTGACGCCACCGACCAGTTTCAGACCCTGCGGGGGTCTTTCTTCAGGGCGAGTGTTATTGGGCTTGTTTCGAAGTCGCGTCGCGTCTTGCACTGCGAGACATCGCGCGACGGTCGCGGCTTGAGGGGGCGGGGGGTGACGGGGGTGCAGTTGCCGTGGCGTGCGCCGGCGGCGACGATGTCGACGAGCTCAATATTGACGAGTCATTGTTGATGTTGTTAACATTAACGCGACCGCGAAACAAGCCCAATAACACTAGCTCTGAAGAAGGACCCCCACAGGGTCTGAAACTGGTCGGTGCTGTCACCGAAAAAAAAGTAGAAGTCAGTAATAGCCATAAAATAATTAGATTTGGTAATGTTTCGTCCGTATGGGTAGTGAGTTTTGTTGAATATACGTCAGTTATAACAACGGCTTCTGTATTGTTGATGGTTAATGCATAGACGCTGTAAGCTATTGACGATCAGGTGCCATAGTCCTTTATTTTTAAAGTCATGCGACAGGATATTTGTCTGGTTTGAAGTAATCATTGATGGTTGGTAGGTAGAAGAGGTGCGCAATATTTTAGGATTGATGTTATCGTCCACTCGAACAGATGCTTTTTCGAGATATATGTACGCGCACCGCCAGCATCGGTCGTATTATTTCCGTTAATCGCGCTACGTATGCTCAATTCTGACAGTTTTAAATGAATTGTGAGAGGTGTTCAGTGAAAACTTCGAGTTAGAATTGAGTATCGGTAACAGTAAATCAATATTTGGTTAACCATTGATTTATGTTTCTGTTCGTGTTTAGTTTTAATTTAGATGGTAGCGATGTTGTCATGAAATCAGTCAATAAGAATAAAATAAATAAATAAAAAATGACAGTTATGTCACTGTGAGGTCAAGACACGGTTATTGTGTTTCCAGTATTCGTTATAGGTTTTTTATGTCAGTGAATTTGTCGCCTCTTGAAAACAGTTAGAACTCTGATTTGCTAATATGGTTATCCTCCGTTTGTTGCTGATGGCGCATTGCTAGGTCTGTCAGATGATGAATTTTGATAACGTTTGTTTCCTTTGGTTGACTGTCAAAGTTCTTTTGTATGATTTTATGGCTTCAATCTAGGCAAAGTTGTAATTGCTCTTATAGTTAGTCAGTTACTTTATTCGTAAATGTGATGCATTGCGTTTTGCGGTTATTTATCCTACTTATCCACGTTATTCTGATACTTACTTAAACCTATTTTTTTTGTGTTTTTGTAAATTTTATTACAAAAATAGAATCTTCTGACTTAGAATCTAAGTATGTACAAACTACTGATTTTGACTAGAGTTACACGTCGCATTCAATGTAATTTTACATTCCTTACTGAATAACTTAGCTCTACTTTATAATTAGTAATTAGACTTGACTAGATGTTGCTTAAAATAATTGTATTATCAAAGCACTTAGTAATTACTTAAATTTATTAGGGTACTGACGCAGGCCTGCATAAATACGAAAATAAATGAATGTAAAAACAAATAAATATGATAATAAATAAATATACTTAGAAATAAATACTGAATGCCATAAATAATAGTTTTAATTTTTGTTACGTTTGAAATGACTTGATTTTGACGATAGTGGATGAACTGAGTGGGTGCTTTTAGTCCTAGGTGGGTGGATACTAATTCTGGTGGTATTCGTTTCAGAATATATGGTAAGTTAACTGAATTTTATATTCGAAATAGTCGCCAACTCAGTAATCCATTTACACCAACGGCGAATTTAAGTATGTTGTAAAAATAATTCAACTTATGATATAACAATCCTCCGCCTTTTGTACTTTGCCCTTAAACTTGGGGTGGACGCAACAAGTCCCGCTTTACTTATTGCTTCATGATGTAGATTAGGAGTTGGAGGATTGTTGCACTGGATGTTCGTGCTGCGGGTCCCTCGGTCGCCTCTTACGACCTCCGCGGGAAGACAAGGAGTAGTGCCACTCTGTATTCTAATGCCGGCACTACACGGCAACGTCATGCCTTGGTTTTCTTGTTTTTTAAACATTCTATTTTGAAATTATCATTATTCTATATCTTTGATCTTTTGTCCCATTCTTGTTCCATGTTGGTTCGTTAGTTGTTATATTTTCCAGATGTTACAAAGCTATTTGTGGAATAATGTTGCATTTTGTTGGTAATTGTGTGGATGTTAGTGAGCTACTTTTGAAGTTTTTTTTTTACAATCATGTTCCATCTTCCTTCTATAGTTAGTTGGTACACTTTACTTGTTCTAAGCCTACTCTTGATCAAATCCGGCAATGAGCACAGCATTGTTACTGTTTAAGATGTTAAAAACTTCGGTTTTGTCTCTCAGTGTTAGATCTTATATTACCCACGATAGCGTTACTTGAATTTTCACTAATACTTTCTTTGTCAATGTATGTTTTTTCATTCTAATTTCTTATATTAGCTTAAATATTGTCTTGCTAAGCTTTCATGGAGTTCTGTCAACTTTTGTGTTGAAATTAAAATTATAACCGTTGGTGTAAATCTATCGCCATTTAAAAAAAAATATTTTATTATGAACTTTAAATTAAACATAAATACACCTAAAGCGGAAGACTCGCGGTTATTTTAACATTTATTACACTGACTTAGAATTCAAGATGTATCTTTTGTACTTTGATAGATGTTAATTCCCCTTAATATTAAATTAATCTTAATCAATGTAATACACATCCGTTGCAATATTATATTTATATTATATCTCCATTATTATCTATGTTGTTTCGTATTGTTATCATATTTTTCAATATACAGCCTTAGAACCTAAATACAATCTAATTTCGAGAACGTCGGTCCATAACATTTTCATGTCTCATATGTACATAGTATATACTAATTTATGTCTAATTATCGGCCTTACGTTAGATAAAAGTACTGAAAATTATCACCTATCTTTGACTTAGATTCTTTGTCGTAATTTTACATAGTATCAAAAACTGACACATTATATCTGTGATAATACTTAAAATGAATTAGTTTTTTGCACATTTTGTGAAATTTTTTATATTTACAAATATATATTAAATGCTATATAAAAACAATTCAAAACATAATTAAAAAAACAAGTTAGAAAATTAAATGATAAAAGAGGAGGATAAATAAAAGGGTTGTCCTATGTTTTAGGTAGCAGCGATTCCCATAGTTTCTATTTCTCGACTTATTTAAAAAAATTGACGAGATTAGAAAAACCCCCTGCTGTTATATTATTCCTTGATCTTGTGAACCCTCAAATTTATGTATAGCACCGGATTTTCCGGATATCCTAGGAGGTCCGGGTATCTTAGGAGCTTCGGGAATCATTATTCTGTACGGACCAATGACGTTGTGAAGAATGTACTGATGAATAGTGGATAGACTGATGATGTAATATAGACCCAATAGTGGATTTATATAGACCCAATATTGGATTAATATAGACTGGTGATGTAATATAGACCCAATAGTGGATTAATATACTGGTGATGTAATATAGACCCAATAGTGGATTAATATACTGGTGAAGTAATATAGACCCAATAGTGGATTAATATAGACTGATGATGTAATATAGACCCAATAGTGGATTAATATAGACCCAATAGTGGATTTATATAGACTGTTGATATAATATAGACCCAATATTGGATTAATATAGACTGGTTATGATAACGATGAAAAGTAGAGAAGACAAAAACTAAATCAATTGTTGTAATATGAATAGTTAAAGGTAGTGAAATCATAAAAGTAATAAGTAAATTGAATCAAATAAAAAATAACTTCATAACTAACCTAACCGTTACCTATTTTTATTATTTATATCTACGCTACCTAATATGCTGGTTTTAATATATATTTACTATTATTTATGGTTATTCTTATTCTGTACGTTTTATACGAACTTATATTTATTTACAACTAGTTTTAGAATTTCACTAATATAGGCATTTCGGCAAATGTCGTGTATTTTATAAACTTAAATGTTTTACAAATCCTATATTAATTTTGCTTCTACTGTGACTGTTAGGTTATATATCTACATAATACAAAATACCTAGTAAATATATCCTTAAACTATATAGACCGATGGTTGATTGATTTTTTTTTTTGGGAATACGTAAAATACATTGGCGATTTCGGATTATGATGTTTTTTAAGCTTTCCAGTTATATTTTCTTTTCTTTTCTGGCTGTCAGATATTATTATTCGCTGGTATGTTTTTCTGTGTTTTGTATGTATTTTATGTGATCTTCTGTTGCTTAAATTGCTGAACCGATTTTGGAAAATGAGATTTCATTCGATACGTGTCTCCAGGAAGAATGATCTCCTTAGAGACCTTCTCCACGATAATTGTCTCCGGAGAAATGATAATTGTGTTGTCTTGAAAATTGATTATTTTAGCTTGCTGTCTTGTGTCTAATTTTATTCAGAATAGTAATAGTAGTGACGCTGAATTAGGTTGCTTGCGATAGTGACGACCTAATTTGGTAGATAACTGCTTGCTGGCTCGTGTCGGTTATCCGAAATATATAATTTTTGTAAACAACGTAGGGAGGGTCGAAAATCCCTACACAACTATTTTAAACCGATATTATATTTATTAGGAATTTAGATATCACGGATTGTTTTATTTGTAATATTGAAAATAACTAATTAATAAAATAAATAAAAAAAAAATTATACTGGTATATTATAAAATGATACGATATTACAAAAGTAACATTGTAATAATTCAAAATGTAATAAAATAAATAATTGCAGCCAATCTATATTCTCGATTTCGTTAGTGATTGGAGATCTGGTTGAATTTAGACGTAGAACGACATGAATTCTTAGTAAAGAAAAAATAGAACTCTTCTTAGAGATAGAAGATAAAATAGAAGAAGAATGTGGATACAGAAGAATAAAGAATATTAAAAAAGGATTACAAGAATTCATAATCGTTATATGTCTTATCAGTTCGTGTTCTTAATGTTTCTGAGCAGATGCTTTTAGTTAGTTTAATTTTGTTTAAGATTGGAATGAAAATTAGTATTAAAATATTTGAAAAAAAAAAAAAGAAATAGACGACAGTCTCATGTTAAGATCTTTTTTATATTCTTTTGTTTGATTGAGTGTTGCCATTGTCAAAACGCGTGTTGAAAACCAAATTATCGTTTGTATCATTCTGTTTGAATAAAAAAAAATCCGAAAATATTTTTTTGTATAGTTTGTAGTTTGTAATATATTTCAGATAGTTTTGATTTTTCTTAATTTAAATCGCCAATGTGTTTTACCTGAACGTATGTTTTAATTAGTATGCTCAAAGTATTATTTTCTTGATAATAAACTTATCCCTAAGTTACATCTATACATGGCTTATCTGTTCACAAATACGCATTATATGTTCATTTAATACCTAGATAATATACGATATAGTTTATTATAAAACTGCCTATACTTAACACTTTTAATTATCAGAGTAAAAATCACAGAATTAAAATAATAAATTAAATGAACACATAAATTAATTTATACGTAACTTAATGTAATGAAAAAAAATGCAATTAAATAATATTCAAATGCAAATAAAGTTGTAATAAATTGTATTATTTAATAATACATTCTGTTGAAAGAATTTTTGCTTTAGTAAATTCAACCACTTTTTAAGTTGGTACATTTTTTTTAACCCTTGTATTTTTTTTCCTACAACAAGTTGTTATGTAAAGCCAATATCAAATTACGCTCAAACGCCTCAAACTTTCTTTCTTTCCTAAAACTTCATATGAAATCATAAATAATTATGAAAATATAAAAAAAAATCTGTTACGAGATTGTTTAAAAAATATACCAGTAACTTACATTTACTTAAATTACACAAGTTAACAAATTATCAAATATTCAATTATATTATTTAATAAGTTATTAACTAATGTAATATTATCTACGTTTGTATGTACTGTGCTATGTTTGTCTTCATTGTCCATGTTATATGTACAAATCTTATGTAATAATAGTAAAGTAAGGAGGGATAAACTTAATAAAACTTTGCACAAAAAACATAATATGCAAGTGAACCTTTTCACTAGTTGTTCATTGTTTTGTGCTTCATTCCATTAACATTCTATCATCACGTGTTGACACTTAAATGAGGTTGCAATGATTTCTAACTTATTTATAGGTAAAAGGTTAAAATAGTCGGAATCACGGAGAAAATGCTCTTATCTCGTTACAGATCTTAAATAGACATCGAATCTAAACACGTTTACATTTAGAATACGCGAACATCGAAACCCTTCTTGGCCGCGATCGGCAAACGTTCCCCCAGAAGATAAGGGTTGTCTACCTGAAATTTTAATTACCCATCTCACTAAAGCGTTTCGCAGACATAGTAACATTAGTTGCAACAACTGACAAATGTCAAAATTGCCCAAACAATTTTAATTCCAAGTTGTGGCAATCAGTAATTTTATCATAGATTGCAGCAGTTAAAAACTTTTAGTGCAACACTAGTGCTACGTGTGACGTGTCTAGTTTTGTAGACTGAATTATAAACAGTTCCCAATCCTGTTGGCAATCAGTTGCGGTAACAATTGCTATATGTGCTAAGCGCTTAAGAGAAGAAACCGTTGATTGGATACATTCAGAATATCATAAGGCTGAAAGTAGTATACATCTTTTAAAAGAGTAGATTAAAAAAACTTACGTCTATGTTAAACTTCTTAGCGGCGAGGCTCTTGTGGTGGTCGGGGAAGCGTAGCTCAAGATCGGCAGCGTCGGGTGGGCAGCTGAACATGTGCTCGCCGTCGCACATGCAGCGCTGAGCAAGCTGGTACTCTCGGCTGTAAGCGGCTGTGTTCTCGAACTCACTGATGCAGCCTTGCTCTTCTGTACACAACATTGCTTGATTACAATTAGATAACCTAAACAAGAGTAGAAAATTCAAGTCTTTAAGACGTTCCTTCTACTAAATAAATTGAATAAAATTAAATTAAGCAGTCTTGGCGGAGTATAAAGGGTTTAGGTAGTTCTTTCTGGATTTGAAATATCCTTATGCAACGTTATCATCTATTCTTACGCAGAACTCACCAGTATAGCCCACGGGACAGGGGTTGGGAGGATTGCAGTAGGCCGGCAACACCGCGTCCGTCTTGATCATCTGCCTATTGGGGAGCACACCCGAGGGCTGCAGGCGCTGTTCACCCTCGCCTGCTCCGCCGGTTACATACTGATGCCCCCATAACGAGCTACACATAATAAAAGATAAATTATACTTCTTTTCAATTGTAGTCCTGCTTCCAAGGTGACGTACTGACAGTGAGAAATAAAGCTTTTTGTGCTTCAGTGTTATCTATTGTAATTTCCCATTTCTTTATTTTAATGCCTATCTTATATAGCTTACTACAGGTATCGTTAGTGGGGATGAGATGCTTCTTTTTTAGACCTAGTCGAAGCCTAAAATTTGTAGTTACCTGTGCTGCAAATACTCTTGGTCGCGCAGGCTGGGGCTGGGGTTGCCTTCTATCAGCGAATCGTAGTCCAGCTGCTCGTGCTGCAGCTGCCCGTGCTGCAGCTGCCCGTGTTGCAACTGCTCGTGCTGCAGCTGCTCGTGCTGCAGCTGCTGGCTGGCGCGCGCCATCATTGCCAGCCGGTGCTCGCTCGGGGGCAGCTCGAGGTATGTGGACTCGGCATCGTTGAAATCCTTGCCCATACGTTCCACAACTTCACGAAGCAAAGCCTCGGTTAAAATTGGATCCTAGTGACAAAGGAACAAATGCTATAGTCAACGAAGCGGTTCGGTAGTTTTCTATGTTTCAATCGCCGTGACACGATGAAAGGAATGTATCCTAGTAAAATAGAATATTTTCTTACCTTTTCCCCAATAGAACCATGGGGGATAAACGCCATTGCCCCTACGATGCTTATCGCCAAAACCAGTACTCCTCGGTGGCCCATTGCGAATCTGTAGCAATAGAAAAATGAAGTTTTTAAGCAGTTCTTCAAAATTAACGTTAATTAATGGAATTGAAATCTTAACCTACATTATGTACTCGAAAAACATATATGTGATAATGACAAACGAAAGAGATATATACCATCATATCGGTCACGTCACATCAAAAAATAACATCTACAAAAATCTGGTAGATAGAGTAGAATTCTACACCATTAGATAAGTACACCATAGCAACGATGTTAACGAACTGTTTACAATGAATATGGTTTAACATGACATAATGTTATGAAGTACGTAAAAACATTAGTATCCATTGAATTGATCCACGTGGGTGTAAGATGAGAGATAGAATCAGATACTCTGAGAATCGGTTTCTTTGAAGTTTTTTTTTTAAATCAATTAAGCTTAGACATTTGTAACAGATGCTCATAGGTTTAGAATAAAGGTATACTTGATCAATAGTGTAGGATATAATATTTGTAAATCATATCATACTTCATACTAATATTATAAATGCGAAAGTTTAGATGGATGGATAGACGGATGGATGTTTGTTAGTGTTTGTAGCCTAAACGGCTGAACAGATTTCGATGAAATTTGATATAGATGCAGAGGATAGTCTGGAAGAACACATAGGCTACTCACTTTTGTTTTTTTTTAATTCGACGCGGACGGAGTCGCGGGCAACAGCTAGTAAATATTATAAATGCGAAAGTTACGATGGATAGATGGATATTTGTTAGAGTTTGTAGCCTAAACGGCTGAACGGATCTCGATGAAATTTGGCAATGATGTAGAGTACAGTCCTGAAGAACACATAGGCTACTTAGTTTTTTTTTAATTCCACGCGTACGGAGTCGCGGGCGCAAGCTAGTAAGTAATATTCGTAAGACTTCAATGGTTTTGTAATTCACATCTTTGTTTTTCTGTTGCTCCTAAAATATATTCAAATAAAGTTCGACGCTATTTTAAATAAATCCGATATATTTACGAGACTTTTTGTGAAATTCAAGACGAAATTAAATTCTTGAATGCGAAAATAATTTCTTTGAAGTTCTCTTTAATTATTCAAACGTAGTCTTGGAAGCACAAAGAAAAATATATCAAGTATGATCGAATTGACAGTATTTGTTTGTTGGAAATTAAAAATAAAATCGTGTATTGCTTCTTCTCAATACGCATTAGATTTTCGTAATTCTTATTTGAAACGTTATATAAATATAGCTCACGCATAGAATGGATTAACTACAATCTGGTCAATTTGATAAACAAGTAGTTATAGCACTTTATTTTGCACATATAACTATAGAAATTCTCTATGTGATTGATATTTTTAAAGTAGTTTTTCTGTTCACAAACACGACCTATTATTTTATTGTTTATAACATTAAATTAACATGTCCTAACGTATACAACGTTAAATAGTTAAAAACCGATGAAAGTATTATCGAGAGAAACGAATGCAAAATAACTAGAAAACAGTTTTTGCAAAAGTATAAAAGCTAGCAACAGCTAGACACGCGTAGGAACTTGTTAAGTGTAGATAAGGTACCGGTCTTAGTGACGCGCGACGCGGGCAGACAGCGTAGGTTCGCATTTCACAGATTCACTGTCCATTCACAAGCGTTCATTGAGGCTTTCTATCACCATAGAGTAATAAATGACAGAGCAAGTCTGTATTTGCATATTTATATTGATAAATAAAAAATCATAGACATTTCCAACTATCATCGAAAAGTATTCATCGAGTTTTAGAATTACGTATAATTTGTATCGTAAGGTATATAAATTCTATTGATAGTGGTAATTGGAGCCTTTTCAATTTGATGACTAATTTATGATGAAAAATTATAATTTAATTTAAAAATAAAAAACAAGATTTTTTTTTTCAATCCGTATTAAATTAGTTTATTAAAATGAAATGTATCACGAAATTTTAAACAATTCATAAATATTTTACAAATTAACACAAAAATAAAAATGTAAGATTATACAGAAAGCTCTATAATGTCATTACTCTGCGCAAGGTAAAGATAGAGCGAGGGCGGCAGCGCGGGCGCCGGCGCGGGCGTGGGCGACCTGTCGTCGCGTCCTCCCGCGCCCGCGCCCGCCTCCGCCTCTCACGCACGCCGCACTCAATGTCGATAAACATTTGAAACAATATTTGTTACGCAACGTTACTACCGATTCGAATGCATTAAGGATTCAACAGGTTGTTAGTGATATTTGTTTAAAATGGATACATGTTTTGTAAATGCCTAAAAGTGAAACTATTTCGATGTAAGAATAAGTGGACAATAATCGTAATTATGATATTGATTTAAAGATGTCTTTAAGAAAAAAGTATCAAATAATTAAATTATTAGCATCTAACATTTAGAGGACCTAGATTTGTATGAAAGTATTTGATCATTCTTTAAGTATTTATTAAGTTATAGCTAATATAAATAGACAATTGCATTCCAATAAGCAATCTATTTCCGTTTTATCTTAATTTACAACTTGGACAATTCTTTTTATCGATATTTTGTAGGCTGTTTGAATGGTTACATCACTTTGAAGAGTAATAAAACCAGTCCATAGAAGCGGGGGCGCCGCGGTAATATAACGTAATTCTAATTTTATATCCGAACGGAACTTTACAAAGTGGCCGAGATAGCAACATGTCCACATTATCCTTTACTTTGAACATTGTCCAACATTTGTCATCATGTTGATAGTCCTTAAGAGTTCTTTTAGAAAATGTTTGATTGTATTTATTTGCAGAGGGCTAACTATGTCAATTATAGAGTGTACATCATATTAATATCATAAATGCCAAACTTTAGATGGATGGATGGATGTTTGTTAGAGTTTGCAGCCAAAACTACTGAACGGATCTAGATGAAACTTGGCATGGATGTGGGGCATAGTCTGGAAGAAAACATAGGCTATTTACTTTTGTTTTTGTTAAATCCACGCGGACGGAGTCGCGGGCGAAAGCTAGTTAGTAATATTTTCATACTTTGTCACAATTGTCAGTAGCCTTTATGATTTTTGCAAATAAATGTCACTTGACGTGTATATTTTCAAACTGTACTTGCTTGTACTAATCTAGCAAATAGTGGATTTATGCTTTGTATTATTTAATTTTAACTATTAATATAATGTTGAACGTACCAAGTACCAAGTGTCGTAATAAAATTGTAAGTTATAATAAGTTTACTTATAAAATTCTTTACGTAATTCTAGGTAAGTGAAACATTTCAAGAAGTTAATACATATCAAAGAGACCGCGAATAATTGTTGAGGAAAACTTTAAATTAACCATACCGAGTACTATTAAATCAATCAATGCTTATGAATGGGCCTTCCCTCGGAGATCGTCAAATCGTCCCTTTCCTCAACTAGTCACTTTGAAGTACCGCTGGACTGTCGGCTTCTTTATAATATTATGACTATGAGTAAACTATGATTTACAGAAACACCTTTGATACTATAATTCCTACTTCACACTATGCTAGTAAGTTAGTCGTGTACCAAGTTTAGTTTAGCTAAAATACTCTCGTCTAATTGATTTGCTGACACACTCGACTAAATTTTTGTTTGTCCGACACGTTTAGTTATTAAATTACTGGTTACTTGACTAAATAACTTGCCTGTTGAGATCTAGACAGTGTACCTATACAATTGTATCGCAAAATGTATTGACAAATAAAGAGCTTAAGTATAAAAAGATTCAAGCTGTATGCAAGCTCGTAGTCATGATTTATTTATTCTCGACCAGAAAATTGCTAATGTTCGCAGCATACGATATTTCGAACAGTGAAAAAATTCGAATGTCACTATATCAATTCTCAAAAATTTAATTGATTATTCGGATTCGTTATCTATGATCGTTACAAGTTACATTGTTAACTGGTTGTTTTGGAACGTGTCCGACATACTGTCGTGTATCCGGGACGCATGCGGGCTGTATCGATCATCCCGGATCTAACTGTTGTTATCCGTGACTGAATTATTAACGAGACGATCAAAATCCGGGCATAAAAAGTTGATTATTTAAAACTGTGACGTCACGATGTCGTTTGTATTTTTCATATCGATTTTGCATTTATGTGTTTGGAGAAAGTCAGAAGAAAATAGAAAAAAAAGGAAAAGAAGGGAATGGAGTGGAAACGTAAAAACTACTAGAAGTTTAAAAATGTAAGTCAAACTGTAAGAATTAGATCACTATTAAATATATTAAAACAACAAAAAGCAAACGGAATAAAAAATAAAATAACTATGTGCATTTAATATTAACAAGATATGATATCATCTTCCTTCATACAAGGATTGTAGGAAATGATATAATTATGCTAACATATTTAGATCAAATAATATGTTTATTCACTTTGTGTGATATGAATCACTTTTCTCGAGAAAACGTAATATTTACAAAAGGTCATAGTTAAAATTCAATTATGGTTAAATATTTAAAAAGCCATAGGAAGTTAACTCATACGAAAAAACTCAAAGTTGAAAAGAGTTCGATATTTAAAATAAATAAAAACTTCTTGAATGTTAAAAAAAGTTTAATTTGTAACAATTTCGATAATTATTTTTAAAACTAACTAACTATTTTAATTAAACGGTTTTAACTTGATTCGAGTAATCAAACATGATCTTAAAACATTAAATAAAATTATCATTTAAAAATATCTGAAAAGTAAATTGTTGCGAAATATTGCAATTATTGCATCGTTTGAACCTTGAGCAGTACATACTGTGCCGAGACTCCCTCAAGGGCAAGTTGGTGATGATGGATTGTTTGAACCTTTGGAATTAAAACGAGTGTATCTTGACACTGCGCGGTGTTCTGGGATAAATCAATAAAATATCCAATTAATGGTAAAGAATTTTCAAAATCAAAAATATTTGTATTAACGTGTATTTACATAAAACTAAAGTGACTTTTTTTTATAATCCGAAGTATTATTTTAAATTTAAAAACAATGAAGTACTTTTTTTTAATTTGTTTTTAAAACTATTAGTAAGTTACCATAGATTTATATGGAACTAAAATTGTTTACTGGTACCACCAGTACGTGGAATACTATGCAACTGTTGCATCGACACGTAACATCCTTGAGCCCCGGGAATTGCAACGCGCATGTCTGGACCCAGCCCACGCATAAATCAATAAAAGTCCAATTGCGCAGTAAGTACTAAATCAAACGGAGGAAACGAAACACTGAATTAAACGCGATTAAAATTTTGTACACTATTCAAATTTTTTCAAAATATACGTACATTTCTCAAAGTAAAATATTTTTTTCACAATATTTACAGCATTATTGCCGAAATAAACAAAGAATGTTATCAAAATTAAATTCAAATATGGCGACCGGTGCCATCCTCTGATGTTGTGCATGATGTTGCATCGACACGTAACATCCTTGAGCCCCGGGAATTGCAACGCGCATGTCTGGACCCGGCGCACCAGATAAAATCAATAAAGGTCATAAGTGCGCAGTAAGTAATAAATCAAAGGGAGGTATCATCCTACTTCATCAACAATAAAGTGATTATTTAATATTCAATTTAAATTAATCTTAAACATACTTACAGTTTTAAAATAAAGAAGAATTATCACAGTAATCACAGCATAATTAACCAAATAAAATTTAAAAGTACCCCAAAATGAAATATGGCGACCGGTGCCATGCTCTGATATTGTGCAACTGTTGCATCGACACGTAACATCCTTAAGCCCCGGGAATAGCAACGCGCATGTCTGGACCCGGCGCACCAGATAAAATCAATAAAGGTCATAAGTGCGCAGTAAGTAATAAAATCAATAAAGGTGAAATGTGCGCAGTAAGTAATAAATCAAACGGAGGAAACGAAACGCTGAACTAAATTCGATAAAAATTTTGTACACTATATTCAAAATTTATTAAAATCTACTCACAGTTCCCAAGGTGAAATATTTTTTCATAATATTCACAGCATTATTGCCAAAATAAAAAAAAAACAAATTTAAATTAAATATGGCAACCGGTGCCATGCTCTGTTATTGTGCAACTGTTACATCGACACGTAACATCCTTGAGCCCCGGGAATTGCAACGCGCATGTCTGGACCCAGCCCACGGATAAATCAAAAAATGTTCAATTGCGCAGTAAGTATTATACTAAATCAAACAAAGGAAACGAAATACTGAACTAAATGCGAGTAAAAATTTGTAGACTATTCACAATTTATCAAAATATACTCACAGTTCACAGTCTTCAAAGCAAAATATTTTTTCACAACATTCAGGGCATCATTGACAAATCTAATTTTATCAAGAAGTGATAAAATAATAATATCAAGATTTGAAATAAAATATGGCGACCGGTGCCATCCTTTGATGTTGTGCAACTGTTGCATCGACATCTAATATCCTTGAGCTCCGGGAATTGCAACGCGCATGTCTGGACCCGGCGCACCAGATAAAATCAATAAAGGTCATAAGTGCGCAGTAAGTAATAAATCAAACGGAGGTGTCATCCTACTTTATCAACAATAAAGTGATTATTTTATATTCAATTCAAAATAATCTTATATATACTTACAGTTTTAAAGTAAAGAAGAATCATCACAATAATCACAGCGTAATTAACAAATTAAAATTTCAATTATTCCGAAATCAAATATGGCGACCGGTGCCATCCTCTGATATTGTGCAACTGTTGCATCGACACGTAATATCCTTGAGCCCCGGGAATTGCAACGCGCATGTCTGGACCCGGCCCACGCATAAATCAATAAAAGTCCGATTGCGCAGTAAGTCCAAAATCAAACAAAGGAAATGAAACACTGAACTAAATTCGATAAACATTTTGTACACTATTCATTATTTTTCATAATATACTTACAGTTCTCAAAGTAATATATTTTTTCACAATATTTACAGCATTATTGCCAATGTAAACAAAGAATGTTATCAAATTTAAAATAAAATATGGCGACCGGTGCCATCCACTGATGTCGTGCAACGATGTTGCATCGACACGCAATATCCTTAAGCCCCGGGAATTGCAACGCGCATGTCTGGACCCGGCGCACCAGATAAAATCAATACAGGTCAAATGTGCGCAGTAAGTAATAAATCAAACGAAGGAAACGAAATACTGAACTAAATTAAAAAAAAGTTTATACACTACTAAAAATCTATCCGACTATACTTACAGTTCTCGAAGTTAAATATATTTTCACAATGTTCACGGCATTATTCAAATATAAAATAAACAAATTTTATCAAGAACAGAATTGATGAAATCAAGATTTGAAATAAAATATGGCTACCGGTGCCATCCTCTAATCTTGTGCAACTGTTGCATCGACACGTAACATCCTTGAGCCCCGGGAATTGCAACGCGCATGTCTGGACCCAGCCTACGCATAAATCAATAAATGTTCAATTGCGCAGTAAGTACTAAATCAAACAAAGGGAACGAAATGCTGAACTAAATGCGCAACACTCTTCACAATTTATCAAAATATACTCACAGTCCTTAAAGCAAAATATTTTTTCACAATATTCAGGTCATTATTGACAAATCTAATTTTATCAAGAAGTGATAAAATAATAATATTAAGATTTGAAATAAAATATGGCGACCGGTGCCATCCTCTGATGTTGTGCAACTGTTGCATCGACATCTAATATCCTTGAGCCCCGGGAATTGCAACGCGCATGTCTGGGTCCGGCGCACCAGATAAAATCAATAAAGGTCAAATGTGCGCAGTAAGTAATAAATCAAACGGAGGAAACGAAACGCTGAACTAAATTCGATAAAAATTTTGTACACTATATTCAAAATTTATTAAAATCTACTCACAGTTCCCAAGGTGAAATATTTTTTCATAATATTCACAGCATTATTGCCAAAATAAAAAAAAAACAAATTTAAATTAAATATGGCAACCGGTGCCATGCTCTGTTATTGTGCAACTGTTACATCGACACGTAACATCCTTGAGCCCCGGGAATTGCAACGCGCATGTCCAGACATGAGAGGCTGGGTCCAGACCCAGCCTACGCATAAATCAATAACAGTTCAATTGCGCAGTAAGTACTAAATCAAACAAAGGAAACGAAATACTGAACTAAATGCAAGTAAAAATTTGTACACTATTCACAATTTATCAAAATATACTCACAGTCCTTAAAGCAAAATATTTTTTCACAATATTCAGGTCATTATTGACAAATCTAATTTTATCAAGAAGTGATAAAATAATAATATTAAGATTTGAAATAAAATATAGCGACCGGTGCCATCCTCTGATGTTGTGCAACTGTTGCATCGACATCTAATATCCTTGAGCCCCGGGAATTGCAACGCGCATGTCTGGACCCGGCGCACCAGATAAAATCAATAAAGGTCAAATGTGCGCAGGAAGTAATAAATCAAACGGAAGTATGACTCTA
This sequence comes from Papilio protenor, assembly GCA_029286645.1. Classification (NCBI taxonomy): domain Eukaryota; kingdom Metazoa; phylum Arthropoda; class Insecta; order Lepidoptera; family Papilionidae; genus Papilio; species Papilio protenor. The sequence goes on from JAGSMZ010000011.1 coordinate 7,326,708, forward strand.
CTTCATCAACAATAATGAGATTATTTAATATTCAATTTAAAACAATCTTACATATACTTACTGTTTTAAATAAAGAAGAATCATCACAATAATCACAGCATAATTAACAAAATGAAATTGCAATTTTTCCAAAATGAAATATAGCGACCAGTGCCATCCTCTGATATTACGCAACTGTTGCATCGACACGTAACATCCTTGAGCCCCGGGAATTGCAACGCGCATGTCTGGACCCAGCCTACGCATAAATCAATAAATGTTCAATTGCGCAGTAAGTACTAAATCAAACAAAGGGAACGAAATGCTGAACTAAATGCGCAACACTCTTCACAATTTATCAAAATATACTCACAGTCCTTAAAGCAAAATATTTTTTCACAATATTCAGGTCATTATTGACAAATCTAATTTTATCAAGAAGTGATAAAATAATAATATTAAGATTTGAAATAAAATATGGCGACCGGTGCAATCCTCTGATGTTGTGCAACTGTTGCATCGACATCTAATATCCTTGAGCTCCGGGAATTGCAACGCGCATGTCTGGACCCGGCGCACCAGATAAAATCAATAAAGGTCAAATGTGCGCAGTAAGTAATAAATCAAACGGAAGTATGATTCTACTTCATCTACAATAATGAGATTATTTAATATTCAATTAAAAAAAATCTTACATATACTTACAGTTTTAAAATAAAGAAGAATCATCACAATAATCACAGCGTAATTAACAAATTAAAATTGCAATTATTCCGAAATTAAATATGGCGACCGGTGCCATCCTCTGATATTGTGCAACTGTTGCAATCGACATCTAATATCCTTGAGCCCCGGGAATTGCAACGCGCATGTCTGGACCCGGCGCACCAGATAAAATCAATAAAAGTTCAATTGCGCAGTAAGTACTAAATCAAACAAAGGAAACGAAATACTGAACTAAATTTAAAAAAAGTTTATACACTACTAAAAATCTATCCGACTATACTTACAGTTCTCGAAGTTAAATTATTTGTCACAATGTTCACGGCATTATTCAAATATTAAATAAACAAATGGTTATCAAGAAGAGAATTGATGAAATCAAGATTTGAAATTAAATATGACTACCGGTGCCATCCTCTAATCTTGTGCAACTGTTGCATCGACACGTAACATCCTTGAACCCCGGGAATTGCAATGCGCATGTCTGGGTCCGGCGCACCAGATAAAATCAATAAAGGCCAAATGTGCGCAGTAAGTAATAAATCAAACGGAAGTACGACTCTACTTCATCAACAATAATGAGATTATTTAATATTCAATTTAAATTAATCTTACACATACTTACAGTCTTAAAATAAAGAAGAATCATCACAATAATCACAGCGTAAATAACAAATTAAAATTGCAATTATTCCGAAATCAAATATGGCGACCGGTGCCATCCTCTGATGTTGTGCAACTGTTGCATCGACATCTAATATCCTTGAGCCCCGGAAATTGCAATGCGCATGTCTGGACCCGGCGCACCAGATAAAATCAATAACAGTTCAATTGCGCAGTAAGTAATAAATCAAACGGAAGTATGACTCTACTTCATCAACAATAAAGTGATTGTTTAATATGTAATTCAAAATAATCTTATATATACTTACAGTTTTAAAGTAAAGAAGAATCATCACAATAATCACAGCGTAATTAACAAATTAAAATTAAAAATATTCCGAAATGAAATATGGCGACCGGTGCCATGCTCTGATGTTGTGCAACTATTGCATCGACACGTAATATCCTTGAGCCCCGGGAATTGCAACGCGCATGTCTGGACCCAGCCCATGGGACAAATCAATAACAGTTCAATTGCGCAGTAAGTACTAAATCAAACAAAGAAAACGAAATACTGAACTAAATGCGATTATAATATTGTACACTATTCAAAATGTATCAAAATGTACTCACAGTTCTCAAAGCGATTTTTTTCACAATATTCAGGTCATTATTGACAAATCTAATTTTATCAAGAAGTGATAAAATAATAATATTAAGATTTGAAATAAAATATGGCGACCGGTGCCATCCTCTAATCTTGTGCAACTGTTGCATCGACACGTAATATCCTTGAGCCCCGGGAATTGCAACGCGCATGTCTGGACCCAGCCCATGGGACAAATCAATAAAAGTTCAATTGCGCAATAAGTACTAAAACAAATAAAGAAAACGAAATACTGAACTAAATGCGATTATAATATTGTACACTATTCAAAATGTATCAAAATGTACTCACAGTTCTCAAAGCGATTTTTTTCACAATATTCAGGTCATTATTGACAAATCTAATTTTATCAAGAAGTGATAAAATAATAATATTAAGATTTGAAATAAAATATGGCGACCGTGCCATCCTCTAATCTTGTGCAACTGTTGCATCGACACGTAACATCCTTGAGCCCCGGGAATTGCAATGCGCATGTCTGGGTCCGGCGCACCAGATAAAATCAATAAAGGCCAAATGTGCGCAGTAAGTAATAAATCAAACGGAAGTACGACTCTACTTCATCAACAATAATGAGATTATTTAATATTCAATTTAAATTAATCTTACACATACTTACAGTTTTAAAATAAAGAAGAATCATCACAATAATCACAGCGTAAATAACAAATTAAAATTGCAATTATTCCGAAATCAAATATGGCGACCGGTGCCATCCTCTGATGTTGTGCAACTGTTGCATCGACATCTAATATCCTTGAGCCCCGGAAATTGCAATGCGCATGTCTGGACCCGGCGCACCAGATAAAGTCAATAAAGTTCAAATGTGCGCAGTAAGTAATAAATCAGACGGAGGTGTTATTCTACTTCATCAACAATAAAGTGATTGTTTAATATGCAATTCAAAATAATCTTATATATACTTACAGTTTTAAAATAAAGAAGAATCATCACAATAATCACAGCGTAATTAACAAATTAAAATTGCAATTATTCCGAAATGAAATATGGCGACCGGTGCCATGCTCTGATGTTGTGCAACTATTGCATCGACACGTAATATCCTTGAGCCCCGGGAATTGCAACGCGCATGTCTGGACCCAGCCCACGAGACAAATCAATAAAAGTTCAATTGCGCAATAAGTACTAAATCAAATAGAGAAAACGAAATACTGAACTAAATGCGATTATAATATTGTACACTATTCAAAATGTATCAAAATGTACTCACAGTTCTCAAAGCGATTTTTTTCACAATATTCAGGTCATTATTGACAAATCTAATTTTATCAAGAAGTGATAAAATAATAATATTAAGATTTGAAATAAAATATGGCTACCGGTGCCATCCTCTAATCTTGTGCAACTATTGCATCGACACGTAACATCCTTGAGCCCCGGGAATTGCAATGCGCATGTCTGGACCCGGCGCACCAGATAAAATCAATAAAGATCAAATGTGCGCAGTAAGTAATAAATCAAACGGAAGTATGACTCTACTTCATCAACAATAATGAGATTATTTAATATTCAATTTAAATTAATCTTACACATACTTACAGTTTTAAAATAAAGAAGAATCATCACAATAATCACAGTATAATTAACTAAATGAAATTGCAATTATTCCGAAATGAAATATAGCGACCGGTGCCATCCTCTGATATTACGCAACTGTTGCATCGACACGTAACATCCTTGAGCCCCGGGAATTGCAACGCGCATGTCCAGACATGAGAGGCTGGGTCCAGACCCAGCCTACGCATAAATCAATAACAGTTTAATTGCGCAGTAAGTACTAAATCAAACAAAGGAAACGAAATACTGAACTAAATTTAAAAAAAAAAAAAAAAAAAAAAAAAAAAAAAAAAAAAAAGTTTATACACTATTAAAAATCTATCCGACTATACTTACAGTTCTCAAAGTTAAATAATTTTTCACAATTTCACGGCATTATTCAAAAATTTAATAAACAAATTTTATTAAGAAGATTTTTGATAAAATCAAGATTTGAAATGAAATATGGCGACCGGTGCCATCCTCTGATATTGTGCAACTGTTGCATCGACACGTAACATCCTTGAGCCCCGGGAATTGCAACGCGCATGTCTGGACCCAGCCCACGAGACAAATCAATAAAAGTTCAGTTGCGCAATAAGTACTAAATCAAATAGAGAAAACGAAATACTGAACTAAATGCGAGTAAAATATTGTACACTATTCAAAATTTATCAAATGTACTCATAGTTCTCATAATATGGCGACCGGTGCCATCCTCTGATGTTGTGCAACTTTTGCATCGACATCTAATATCCTTGAGCTCCGGGAATTGCAACGCGCATGTCTGGACCCAATCCACGCATAAATCAATAAAAGTTCGATTGCGCAGTAAGTCCAAAATTAAACAAAGGAAATGAAACACTGAACTAAATTCGATAAATATTTTTTACACTATTCATTTTTTTCTAAATATACTTACAGTTCTCAAAGTATAAAAACATATTTTTTCGCAATATTTACAGCATTATTGCCAAAACAAACAAAGAGTGTTATCAAAATTAAAATCAAATATGGCGACCGGTGCCATCCACTGATGTCGTGAACGATGTTGCATCGACACGTAACATCCTTGAGCCCGGGGAATTGCAACGCGCATGTCTGGACCCAGCCCACGAGACAAATCAATAAAAGTTCAATTGCGCAGTAAGTACTAAATCAAACAAAAAAAACTAAATACTGAACTAAATGCGATTAAAATATTGTACACTATTCAAAATTTATCAAAATGTACTCACAGTTCTCAAAGCGATTTTTTTCACATAATTCACAGCATTATTGCCAAAATCAAATAAACAAACAAATTTAAATGAAACATGGCGACCGGTGCCATCCTCTAATCTTGTGCAACTGTTGCATCGACACGTAACATCCTTAAGCCCCGGGAATTGCAACGCGCATGTCTGGACTCGGCGCACCAGATAAAATCAATAAAGGTCAAATGTGCGCAGTAAGTACTAAATCAAACAAAGGAAACGAAATACTGAACTAAATGCGAGTAAAATATTGTACACTATTCAAAATTTATCAAATGTACTCACAGTTCTCAAAGTTAAATAATTTTTCACAATTTCACGGCATTATTCAAAATTTATCAAAATGTACTCACAGTTCTCAAAGCGATTTTTTTCACATAATTCACAGCATTATTGCCAAAATCAAATAAACAAACAAATTTAAAAAAAGAAGAATCATCACAATAATCACAGTATAATTAACTAAATGAAATTGCAATTATTCCGTAATGAAGTATGGCGACCGGTGCCATGCTCTGATATTATGCAACTATTGCATCGACAGGTAACATCGTTGAGCCCCGGGACTTGCAATGCGCATTTCTGGACCCGGCGCACCAGATAAAATCAATGAAGGTCATAAGTGCGCAGTAAGTAATAAATCAAACGGAAGTATGACTCTACTTCATCAACAATAATGAGATTATTTAATATTCAATTTAAATTAATCTTACACATACTTACAGTTTTAAAATAAAGAAGAATCATGACAATAATCACAGTATAATTAACAAATTAAAATTGCAATTATTCCGAAATTAAATATGGCGACCGGTGCCATCCTCTGATATTGTGCAACTGTTGCATCGACACGTAATATCCTTGAGCCCCGGGAATCGCAACGCGCATGTCTGGACCCAGCCCACGAGACAAATCAATAAAAGTTCAATTGCGCAATAAGTACTAAAACAAATAAAGAAAACGAAATACTGAACTAAATGCATGTAAAATATTGTACACTATTCAAAATTTATCAAAACGTACTGAGAAAGTATTCCGAAAAGAAATATGGCGACCGGTGCCATCCTCTGATGTTGTGCAACTTTTGCATCGACATCTAATATCCTTGAGCTCCGGGAATTGCAACGCGCATGTCTGGACCCAACCCACGCATAAATCAATAAAAGTTCGATTGCGCAGTAAGTACTAAATCAAACAAAGGAAACGAAATACTGAACTAAATGCGATTAAAATATTGTACACTATTCATTTTTTTCTAAATATACTTACAGTTCTCAAAGTATAAAAACATATTTTTTCACAATATTTACAGCATTATTGCCAAAACAAACAAAGAGTGTTATCAAAATTAAAATCAAATATGGCGACCGGTGCCATCCACTGATGTCGTGAACGATGTTGCATCGACACGTAACATCCTTGAGCCCGGGGAATTGCAACGCGCATGTTTAGACCCGGCCCATGGGATAAATCAATAAAAGTTCAATTGCGCAGTAAGTACTATATCAAACAAAAAAAACGAAATACTGAACTAAATGCGATTAAAATATTGTACACTATTCAAAATTTATCAAAATGTACTCACAGTTCTCAAAGCGATTTTTTTCACATAATTCACAGCATTATTGCCAAAATCAAATAAACAAACAAATTTAAATGAAACATGGCGACCGGTGCCATCCTCTGATATTGTGCAACTGTTGCATCGACACGTAACATCCTTAAGCCCCGGGAATTGCAACGCGCATGTCTGGACCCGGCGCACCAGATAAAATCAATAAAGGTCAAATGTGCGCAGTAAGTAATAAATCAAACGGAAGTATGACTCTACTTCATCAACAATAATGAGATTATTTAATATTCAATTTAAATTAATCTTACACATACCTACAGTTTTAAAATAAAGAAGAATCATCACAATAATCACAGCATATTTAACAAATTAAAATTGAAAAGTTTTCCGTAATGAAGTATGGCGACCGGTGCCATCCACTGATGTCGTGAACGATGTTGCATCGACACGTAACATCCTTGAGCCCGGGGAATTGCAACGCGCATGTCTGGACCCGGCCCATGGGACAAATCAATAACAGTTCAATTGCGCAATAAGTACTAAGTCAAACGGAGGCGCTATTCTACATTATCAACAATACAGAGATAATTTAATATCCTTGAGCCCCGGGACTTGCAATGCGCATGTCTGGACCCGGCGCACCAGATAAAATCAATGAAGGTCATAAGTGCGCAGTAAGTAATAAATCAAACGGAGGTGTCATCCTACTTCATCAACAATAAAGTGATTATTTTATATTCAATTCAAAATAATCTTATATATACTTACAGTTTTAAAATAAAGAAGAATCATCACAATAATCACAGCGTAATTAACAAATTAAAATTGCAATTATTCCGAAATAAAATATGGCGACCGGTGCCGTCCTCTGATGTCGTGCAACTGTTGCATCGACACGTAATATCCTTGAGCCCCGGGAATTGCAACGCGCATGTCTGGACCCAGCCCATGGGACAAATCAATAACAGTTCAATTGCGCAATAAGTACTAAGTCAAACGGAGGCGCTATTCTACATTATCAACAATACAGAGATAATTTAATATCCAATTGAAAAGTAATCATAAACATACTTACAGTTTTAAAATAAAGAAGAATCATCACAATAATCACAGCATAATTAATCAAATGTACTGAGAAAGTATTCCGAAAAGTAATATGGCGACCGGTGCCTTCCTCTGATATTACGCAACTGTTGCATCGACACGTAACATCCTTGAACCCCGGGAATTGCAACGCGCATGTCTGGACCCAGCCCATGGGATAAATCAATAAATGTTCAATTGCGCAATAAGTACTAAATCAAACAAAGGAAATGAAGCACTAAAGTAAATTTAATAAAAAAAATTATACACTACTTAAAATCTATCCGAATATACTTAGAGTTCTCAAAGTTAAATATTTTTTTCACAATATTTACAGCATTATTGCCAAAATCAAATAAACAAACAAATTAAAATTGAAAATATTCCGAAATGAAATATGGCGACCGGTGCCTTCCTCTGATATTACGCAACTGTTGCATCGACACGTAACATCCTTGAGCCCCGGGAATTGCAACGCGCATGTCCAGACATGAGAGGCTGGGTCCAGACAGAGCCTACGCATAAATCAATACAATTGCGCAGCAAGTACTAAATCAAACAAAGAAAACGAAATACTGAACTAAATGCGATTAAAATATTGTACACTATTCAAAATTTATCAAAATGTACTCACAGTTCTCAAAGTTAAATATTTTATCACAATTTCACGGCATTATTCGAAAATTAAATAAACAAGTTTTATCAAGAAGAGAATTAATGAAATCAAGATTTGAAATGAAATATGGCGACCGGTGCCGTCCTCTGATGTCGTGCAACTGTTGCATCGACACGCAACATCCTTAAGCCCCGGGAATTGCAACGCGCATGTCTGGACCCAGCCCACGGGTAAATCAATAAAATTTCAATTGCGCAATAAGTACTAAATCAAACAAAGGAAATGAAGCACTAAAGTAAATTTAATAAAAAAAATTATACACTACTTAAAATCTATCCGAATATACTTAGAGTTCTCAAAGTTAAATATTTTTTTCACAATATTTACAGCATTATTGCCAAAACAAACAGTGTTATCAAAATTAAAATCAAATATGGCGACCGGTGCCATCCACTGATGTCGTGAACGATGTTGCATCGACACGTAACATCCTTGAGCCCGGGGAATTGCAACGCGCATGTCTAGACCCGGCCCATGGGATAAATCAATAAATGTTCAATTGCGCAGTAAGTACTAAATCAAACAAAGAAAACGAAATACTGAACTAAATGCGATTAAAATATTGTACACTATTCAAAATTTATCAAAATGTACTCACAGTTCTCAAAGCGATTTTTTTCACAATATTCACAGCATTATTGCCAAAATCAAATAAACAAACAAATTTAAATGAAACATGGCGACCGGTGCCATCCTCTAATCTTGTGCAACTGTTGCATCGACACGTAACATCCTTGAGCCCCGGGAATTGCAATGCGCATGTCTGGGTCCGGCGCACCAGATAAAATCAATAAAGGTCAAATGTGCGCAGTCAGTAATAAATCAAACGGAAGTATGACTCTACTTCATCAACAATAAAGTGATTATTTAATATTCAATTCAAAATAATCTTCGTATACTTACAGTTTTTAAATAAAGATGAATCATCACAAAATCACGGCATAATTAACAAATTAAAATTGAAAATATTCCGAAATGAAATATGGCGACCGGTGCCATGCTCTGATGTTGTGCAACTGTGGCATCGACACGTAACATCCTTGAGCCCCGGGAATTGCAACGCGCATGTCTGGACCCAGCCCATGGGATAAATCAATAAAAGTTCAATTTCGCAATAAGCACTAAATCAAACAAAGGAAATTCAAATAAACACTCGTCTAAAGCTTAAAAATCGATTTAAATAAAATAAAAAGGTAAAATGAAATGACAATAATCACTTAAAAAGAAACAGATAAATGTGACAAATGAATAACGAGCCGGCACTAAGCGAGTTACATTGCAACTGTTGCACTGACTGGCATAATACCTTGGGCTCTAGATTCCCGGAGATCCTAATTGTAACGCGCATGTCTGGGCACATCTCTAGGAGGTACATCATTGGACATGACAGTGCTTTATCAAAGAGTATCCGAGCCTAGACTGCATTGCGCATGTCTAGATGCAGCCTCCATCAAATCAATAGATTCAGGGTGTGGTCAGTGGTATAAATAGACTAGCTGATCCCGTGCGGCTTCATCCACATGGTAATATAAAATCTTTATTTTATTGTTTACATTTATTCTCAATTGCAAATGTCAAAATTCAAATTCACAAATGACAACCATGGCAACCTTGCTTCCTTGAGATTGGCATTTTAAAAACCTGAACGATTGCAATATTTTAAAATTGTTTAATCAACCAATGATCAACTAGTTTTCGATCTATTGAAATTAGAATTTCACATGAAGTTCGTTTTTTTTTCAAGAAATAAGCTTTTATAAAAAAGTCTAAAAAGTAAGTATGGCAAACCGAAAGGTAATTGTTAAATGTTATAAAAATATACTTACAATATTAACAGCAACTAATATCATCACAGAATTCGAGTTAAAACCGAACGTTGTCCCAAAATACGTGTCATTTGAGAAACAAAGTGTTTACGACCGTCACCTAGCATGAGTCTATGCAACTATTGCATGGATTGAAGTATTTGAGCCCCGGGAATTGCAACGCGCATGTCTAGACACAGCCTCCCTGATAAATCGATGTCCAATATGCGCAGTAAGTACGAAATCAAACACTGAAATGACCACGCCCAAAGTTGCGATAGCAACGGACGCCATATTTGATTCCCCGGGCATTGCATGTAATGCGCATGTCTAGATGCAAGTTCCAATTTTATCGATTATTTGGGTGTGGTCATTGGTAGTGATTTGGGAGTCCATTTTAGGTAATATATTTGTCATTGTACTGGGGATTTGAAAAAAGATAAACATTTTATTGAAAAGGATACATTTATGAGGAGGATCTTTGCTTTAGTGCTTTAGTGAATAGAAGAAGAAATAATTAAGTAAAACACTAGGAAGCATGACAATTTATTTTAAAAGATAACGATAAAATTCACAAAAAATTAAAAAAGGAAACGAATTTTGAGAAAGGAAAGCATGCATAAATGAAGAAAGTTTAAAGCCAAGCAGCATTGCATATTGACGTAAAAGATCGAAAATTGAAACAAAAATAACAAATACGGAGCTTTATGAAAAAGAAGCTGTAGGATTGAATAAACAAGCTACAATATTCAGTATAAATTTCCAATTCTCAAATTATTAAAAGAAAATATATCCGTTTCCAATTCGAAAAATATTTCCCTGTGGTGTTAAAAGATGTCGCTACTCTTGCATCACTGGGAGTGTCCGCGAGCCCTGGGCAATGCAACGCGCATGTCTTCAATCAATAACATCCTGACTTGATGTCAAAGGAATGGAAAACAAAGGGAATGCGCAAGTTAAAAATGTTTATAACATTTGTTTTAAAATTAACTAAATAATACAGATAATATAGAACATTCCTTTCCAAATTAATCCGGAAATAATTCCCCAGCGGTTTTTTTTTGTGATTTAGTTGTCACTGTTTGCCTTGAAGAGTCATTTACAGATTCACCGGACTTGAGGTGGCCGAGCGCAGATGGCGCTTAGCCTAAACCTCGTTTATGAGCGGTGCCGAGAGATGTCGCTACTCTCGAAATTAATGGGTGTGTCCGCGAGACCCGGGAATATTAATATCCAATTGAAAAGTAATCATAAACATACTTACAGTTAAGAAATAAAGAAGTATCATTACAATCACAGCATAATTAATCAAATGTACTGAGAAAGTATTCCGAAAAGTAATATGGCGACCGGTGCCTTCCTCTGATATTACGCAACTGTTGCATCGACACGTAACATCCTTGAACCCCGGGAATTGCAACGCGCATGTCCAGACATGAGAGGCTGGGTCCAGACAGAGCCTACGCATAAATCAATACAATTGCGCAGCAAGTACTAAATCAAACAATGGAAACGAAATACTGAACTAAATTTAAAAAAGTGTATACACTACTAAAAATCTATCCGACTATACTTACAGTTCTCAAAGTTAAATATTTTATCACAATTTCACGGCATTATTCGAAAATTAAATAAACAAATTTTATCAAGAAGAGAATTGATGAAATCAAGATTTGAAATGAAATATGGCGACCGGTGCCGTCCTCTGATGTTGTGCAACTGTTGCATCGACACGTAATATCCTTGAGCCCCGGGAATTGCAACGCGCATGTCTGGACCCAGCCCATGGGATAAATCAATAACAGTTTAATTGCGCAGTAAGCACTAAATCAAACAAAGGAAATTCAAATAAACACTCGTCTAAAGCAATGAATTAAAAATCGATTTAAATAAAATAAAAAGGTAAAATGAAATGACAATAATCACTTAAAAAGAAACAGATAAATGTGACAAATGAATAACGAGCCGGCACTAAGCGAGTTACATTGCAACTGTTGCATCGACACGTAACATCCTTGAGCCCCGGGAATTGCAACGCGCATGTCTGGACCCAGCCCATGGTATAAATAGTCTAGCTAATCCCGTGCGGTTTCATCCACATGGTAATATAAAATCTTTATTTTATTGTTTACTTTTATTCTCAATTGCAAATGTCAAAATTCAAATTCACAAATGACAACCACGGCAACCTTGCTTCCTTGAGATTGGCATTTTAAAAACCTGAACGATTGCAATATTTTAAAATTGTTTAATCAACCAATGATCAACTAGTTTTCGATCTATTGAAATTAGAATTTCACATGAAGTTCGTTTTTTTTTCAAGAAATAAGCTTTTATAAAAAAGTCTAAAAAGTAAGTATGGCAAACCGAAGGTAATTGTTAAATGTTATAAAAATATACTTACAATATTAACAGCAACTAATATCATCACAGAATTCGAGTTAAAACCGAACGTTGTCCCAAAATACGTGTCATTTGAGAAACAAAGTGTTTACGACCGTCACCTAGCATGAGTCTATGCAACTATTGCATGGATTGAAGTATTTGAGCCCCGGGAATTGCAACGCGCATGTCTAGACACAGCCTCCCTGATAAATCGATGTCCAATATGCGCAGTAAGTACGAAATCAAACACTGAAATGACCACGCCCAAAGTTGCGATAGCAACGGACGCCATATTTGATTCCCCGGGCATTGCATGTAATGCGCATGTCTAGATGCAAGTTCCAATTTTATCGATTATTTGGGTGTGGTCATTGGTAGTGATTTGGGTGTCCATTTTAGGTAATATATTTGTCATTGTACTGGGGATTTGAAAAAAGTTAAACATTTTATTGAAAAGGATACATTTATGAGGAGGATCTTTGCTTTAGTGCTTTAGTGAATAGAAGAAGAAATAATTAAGTAAAACACTAGGAAGCATGACAATTTATCTCGAAAGATAACGATGAAATTCGCTAAAAATTAAAAAGGAAATGAATTTTGAGAAGTGGGAGCTTGCATAGATGAAGAAAGTTTAAAGCCAAGCAAGTGCGGAAGCCATCAGAGCTTTATGAAAAAGAAGCTGTAGGATTGAATAAACAAGTTACAATATTCAGTATAAATTTCTAATTCTCAAATTATAAAAGAAAATATATCCGTTTCCTATTCGAAAAATATTTCCCTGTGGTGTTAAAAGATGTCGCTACTCTTGCATCACTGGGAGTGTCCGCGAGTCCTGGGCAATGCAACGCGCATGTCTTCAATCAATAACATCCTGACTTGATGTCAAAGGAATGGAAAACAAAGGGAATGCGCAAGTTAAAAATGTTTATAACATTTGTTTTAAAATTAACTAAATAATACACATAATATAGAACATTCCTTTCCAAATTAATCCGGAAATAATTCCCCAGCGGTTTTTTTTGCGATTTAGTTGTCACTGTTTGCCTTGAAGAGTCATTTACAGATTCACCGGACTTGAGGTGGCCGAGCGCAGATGGCGCTTAACCTAAACCTCGTTTATGAGCGGTGCCGAGAGATGTCGCTACTCTCGAAATTAATGGGTGTGTCCGCGAGACCCGGGAATTGCAACGCGCATGTCGATGCAATAAATCAATATCGTCCTGATATTGCATTTACGTATTTTCAACCTACTAGCCGTAAATAGTGAGTTCATTTTTGAGTATCACTTAAATGTCGAGTTATTTTTTTGGCAAAAAGTTTTAAAAATAGTATTATATCTAACATTATAATTGTCTCGGTTATTAATATCGTATTCAGAATACAAAAACTTAAAATATAAAAGAGATACTTACGAATTAATGACGTTTGAGTTTTCATCGATCATTGGAAATCGCGTTATAAAAACAAGCGAGTAACGACTAACTTTACGAAAGGCTAACAAAAAAGCCGTGCGATGCCGCTGAGTGTAATTTAAAACTGGTTGCATCACCGCGATCCCCGAGCCCCGGGATATGCAACGCGCATGTCTGGACGCAGCCTCTCGAATCAATAACTAACGGGATGGGGGTGGGGAAAAGGGTGGTTATTGTATAATATCTGAGCAATTTCTAGAATCACTGAAGGCAAAGGCTTGGGAAATATTTATTGCGCAGTTATAGAAACAGACGAGGACAAAGATTATTGGATGTTTTTGTCGAATTGGTTAATGTATAATTTCTGGAATTATAGCGAACTAGCTTCCGCCTGCGACTCCGTCCGCGTGGAATTAAAAAAAAAGAAATAAGTAACCTATGTGTTCTTCTAGACTATCCTCTACATCTATGCCAAATGACACCGAGATCTGGTCATCAGTTTGGTCTACCAACTCTAACAAACATCCATTTAACCATCCATCCATCTAAACTTTCGCATTTATAATATTAATAAGATTGCGAGAAAGATTCGCTAATTGTTATTGGGCAATTTCTGATTAATTACTAATAACGATAAGAATACTTTATGAAACTACTAATTAAATTGCTGCCACTATTTGATTAAAGCCTATCCTAATTCACAAATGTCATTTTATGTTAATGGTTGACAAAAGAAAGTCAAGGTTAAGAGGGGAGAAAGCAGGGCGAGGGTTAATGTTGCGTAATTACACAGTCTCAGATAATTTATGAAAACGGAAGGTGCATTTTTGAAATTCCTATGAGAATTTTACGTAATCGTGTAATATTTAAAGGAAACAATTTACTCTACTTGTGGAAATGGTTATGTAAATGAATTATAGCGTAGCTTACATTTGCCTAAAAATGACAAAAAAATCTGACATATTAAAATAAAAAGAAACCACAATTTTCTAACTTCTGTGCAATTGAGCTTGTAAAAGTAAATCAATTATCTCAATAATATATCAAAGTAATAAGCCATTGTAAATCAGTTAAATGACGTCATCACGCCTCTATTTTTAGCAGCAAGGGTAGCAAGATAGGGGTGTGGGGAGTGAATAGTCCCTATTACAGAGACGTTCTAGAAAATTGTCATATTTATTTAGAGAAAAAACACTCAAATAGCTAATCCTTTTAAAATACGAAGTCTACCGATACTTTAAAACCATTGGTTTAAAAACAACAATACAAATAGCATTATTGCGATGAAGCTACAGACTCGTAGCAATGCTACGTTTGCTACGCATTATCGTCTTTGTGCAAAAAATAATATTTACTAAACCCGCTAAAAATAGAAGAAATCAAGATCAGTAATGTATAAAGTAAATTTAAATTAATAATCATTTGATTGAAATAGTTTATTTAAAAAATATGAGGATTCCAAAAGATTTCTCAAAATGGCGGCGCAATTTCGTTACGCAACTCGGGGCCCGGGGATAGAAACGCGCATGTCCGGATGTAGAGCCCTGGAGCATATCGCGCATGCTCAGAAGCGACATCTACGATAATCGATTGAAATGCCACGCCTTAACCTTGTAGGACGCCAACATGGCGTAGGACGGTAAAATGGCGGAGGAGAGAAAATGGCGGACGACAAAATGGCGTAGGTCGGTAAAATGGCGGAGGAGAGAAAATGGCGGACGACAAAATGGCGGAGTCAATCAAAATGGCGTAAGACATAAAACATGACGCAGTTATCATGAAATTTCTAGAAATGTCGTTTTATATTGTATTGATTTTGTTTGGTTTGCGTGATTTCTAATTTTATTCCTTACGAAATTAAAGTAGAGTTGGTAAAAAGACGCAACGACGTAGTAGGTGATACCAAATCGGTTTTTTTATTCAAATAAATTCCTATTTTAATTAAAAATTATACTAAACTCCGAGTACGTCGTCTATTAAGCAATACAGTATGAGTTCACTGCAGTAGGATAGTAGGCGTTGAATTAAAAAAATATATACTCACATGAATTAAACACGTTCAACAAAACTCCATACAAAAATAATTAAGATTTCTAATTTTGAAAATATTAAATCAGACTATATGAAAGTAAAGGAGAAGTAAGTAAATAGACGAGCGTTGCCGGCCTAGGACATCGTGAAACTGAGGCGTTGTTCCGAACGAGTCTCACCCCCATCTCCCAGGATTCTGCGCAAGTCAGGACGCGGCCTTCGGGATCAAATCGATACGCGACGAATTGCGTAGGAAGTTAAATCTCTCCGGAGAACATTCTGGAAAGTACCCTATGATTCAAAGATTGTTTAATTGTGATTGAGAGTCCTGGGTTGGATTTTTAGTCGAAAGATTTTTTTAGTATGATTTGCAATATACATTTTAGTAAACGATATGAACATGGAATCATACTAATATTATAAATGCGAAAGTTTAGATGGATGGATGGATGTTTGTTAGAGTTTGTAGCCTAAACGGCTGAACGGATTTCGATGAAATTTGGTATGGATGTAGAGGATAGTCTGGAAGAACACATAGGCTATTTAGTTTTGTTTTTAATTCCACGCGGACGCAGTCGCGGGCGAAAGCTAGTTGTTCTATAAATGTTACAACAAAAATTGTTAGTAGACTTAATAGACCTAAAATGTACATCTGTACATATCTTAAAGAGGACAGATTAGTATTTTTGTATGTATTACATAACACAAAAACTACTAGACCGATTTTAAAAATTCATTTCCCATTTAAAAATTATGTTATCACTGAGTAACGTGGGCTTTGTTTGTTTTTTTTTTCACACGGGAATAGTCGCGGACAACAGCTAGTAATTAATATTTTAAAGAGGAAAGATTTGTATCTTTGTATGTATTTGAGTCTCGTAAATACTACTGATCCGATTATAAAAAATCTTTCAACATTAGAAAGGTAATTTATCTGTGAGTAGACATTTTTTTATCATTTTTAACTTCACGCGGATGAAGTCGCGAGCAATAGCTAGTCTTATATAAAATATGTTTTACTATAAATTCTGAATTCAGTAATATTAAAATATTATAACGTTCTTTTTTCATATCTTAATTACCTACGAATGTGTAGAAAAAAAATGAATTTGAACTGATTTTGAAAAACTTATTTTATAATGTATTATGGTTTGAAACCCCTGTGTATAACCGTATTTGTAGACTTCTTAGCTTCAAACTTACAGTTAACAAAATGAACAAAGGAATAACCATAAATGTTTTAGAACTGCGCATATAAATTTCCAGAATTTTCCACAGCAGAGCGTCGCAGGCTACAGCCTCCCCAATAAATCAATAACTATCCCGCCCACCCCTTTACCCCCTTCCACCCCCAGCGGAGATCGCCCACACATTTCCCGGAGAGTTATACCACCCTTTTCATCCAATATAAAAATCTTCTAACATTATATAGAATTAAATTGAAATAACTCAAAAACTACTGGACCGATTTGAAATATTCTTTCACCATTAAAGATCTACGTTATCGTTATATCTTTTATTATTTTTTAAATTCAACGCGGGCGAAGTCGCGAACAACAGCTAGTTAATTATAATTTAGAATTTACTGACTTATCAAAGTTTAGTTGAGGGTCAACACGCTATCCTTATAAATCCTGACCCACGCAATTTGACGGCGCATGTCTATTAAGGCAGTATGCCCCAGGGGTCTGCTTAAGATATGCATTGCGCAGGTCACAGTTATTTCCAAGCACCAGTAAAGTGTCTCAAATAAAGATGTACGCGCCATTTACCCAGATGTAAAAAAGGTAGACAAGTACAGATTAAAAAAAAATAGTTACAAGTATTGTTTGTCGGAGATTCAGATTTAAAAAAATAGATATACGTACTGTTTGTCGGAGATTCAGATTAAAAAAAATAGATATACGTACTGTTTGTCGGAGATTCAGATTAAAAAAAATAGATATACGTACTGTTTGTCGGAGATTCAGATTAAAAAAAATAGATATACGTACTGTTTGTCGGAGATTCAGATTAAAAAAAATAGATATACGTACTGTTTGTCGGAGATTCAGATTAAAAAAAATAGATATACGTACTGTTTGTCGGAGATTCAGATTAAAAAAAATAGATATACGTACTGTTTGTCGGAGATTCAGATTAAAAAAAATAGATATACGTACTGTTTGTCGGAGATTCAGATTAAAAAAAATAGATATACGTACTGTTTGTCGGAGATTCAGATTAAAAAAAATAGATATACGTACTGTTTGTCGGAGATTCAGATTAAAAAAAATAGATATACGTACTGTTTGTCGGAGATTCAGATTAAAAAAAATAGATATACGTACTGTTTGTCGGAGATTCAGATTAAAAAAAATAGATATACGTACTGTTTGTCGGAGATTCAGATTAAAAAAAATAGATATACGTACTGTTTGTCGGAGATTCAGATTAAAAAAAATAGATATACGTACTGTTTGTCGGAGATTCAGATTAAAAAAAATAGATATACGTACTGTTTGTCGGAGATTCAGATTAAAAAAAATAGATATACGTACTGTTTGTCGGAGATTCAGATTAAAAAAAATAGATATACGTACTGTTTGTCGGAGATTCAGATTAAAAAAAATAGATATACGTACTGTTTGTCGGAGATTCAGATTAAAAAAAATAGATATACGTACTGTTTGTCGGAGATTCAGATTAAAAAAAATGTAGACAAGTACAGATTAAAAAAAAATAGTTACAAGTATTGTTTGTCGGAGATTCAGATTTAAAAAAAAACATATATAATCTGGTTTATTGACAATACTGTGAGCTTTAATGCCACAATATGCCGCAAGTTCGTATAAAAAAACGAGAATAATTAATATTCTTTTCCAAATAGATGTAGTATCTATATTAAAATAAATTATATGATGGACTAACTTCCGGGTCTAGACCCACGCGATGCAAAAGCGCATGTCCGGATGCAAAATCAATACGTCACATCCTTTAGTCCTGAAATAAATATGGCGGACCGATGGAACATGTTGAAGAGAATAAAGGAACATCTATATTTTAATTTGAAAAGCAGGTTAATACTACCTATTTCCATTGTAAGAAATGTACTAAAACTATTGTTTCTTTTAAAAAAAAAAAGAATAAATGGACGACGAAAAGTTTTTGTGTATGTCGCAGTAGAAACCTAGAGTGGGTTTAAATTGACTCCTACCATAGTCGACAGGAATACAAAAATGAACAGAATAATGCCAGCAGCCAACAATTGTTAAATAACACGAAGACAACAAACTAGAAATGAGAAGCGGTAATAACTCCCCTTGTTTCCTCTATTGTCACCTAAATATCCTCATTTCTTTTGTATGTAACTAAAACTTATTCTCATTCTCTATAAAAGACAGCATTAGCTCCTCATCTAGTTATTGGCGGATGCTGATGGTAGAGTCGATCCCTTGTTCTTGGTCCTAAAAAAACCACTTACCTGTATCAACGTGGTCACGCCTGAAGTCTCGATCAAATAACCAACTTAATCGTAAACAAACAAACAAAAATTAACTAAAAATCAAACTAATCGTAAAAGAAAATATGATAAATATTATACATCGCGTACAGAAAACAAACCGCCGTTATAGAAAATGTAAACATAATTAATCAGTTTTCTAATAAGAAAATAATACAATAATATTAGCAAAAAGAAAATAACGTGCGACATTGGACGCTTGCTCACGAATGGCATAGAATTTATAATTTTCGTAGTCCCGGGGGAGAGCAACGGCGCAGGTCTGAGAGATGGCGGGGTTATAAATCAATAAAGCTCAACAGGTACCGGGAAACGGAGAGGGGGCGAAGGGGGGCGCAATTCCTGGATGTAAGCCCGGGCCGCCGTTTGCCTAAATATAGAATACCTAGGTACCTGACAGAGCTGCGCACTAAGCAGCCGCGGACTTTTTAAATATTCGGATGCCAAACCTCTTCTCGAATGTTCAAATACAAACATGTTATCCGCAAAAATATGATATTACGAAAACTAGCTGATAAGAATTTACCCTGAGATGGCGCTGTTTTTTTATAGAGCGCCATCTCACGGAATTTTCCGGAACTTATCAGGCTGTATTGCTATAGAGCGCCATCTCACGGAATTTTCCGGAACTTATCACGCTGTATTGCCATAGAGCGCCATCTGACAGAGTTTAAGGGACAAGTACGTTAATGCACATCTGTAATAACGACAGATGGCGCCGTTGGGAAAAGATTTTTTTTATTGTTAATAACTAAAGATGGCGCTGTTAGAAAATATTTATTTTTAAGAATCTAAGCCTGCGCGTACTTATTTACCTTTAATACTACTGTTAATTTAGATTTTAAAAGTCCTTATTTTTCCATTATTAAGGGAACCTTTTTAAATTAAAAAAGCGATTAAACTGATACGTTATGAAGAAACATTGGACAAGCTAATTTAAACCAAATCATACTTTTATATCAAAAATAATGTACTATGACACTTATTAAATGCTTGTATGATCATGTTAGTATGAGTGTAGACGTGGGCGTGGCTACAGTTATAAATAACTCCACCCTATTGGGAGTTCGACGGCGCAACTCGGGGCTATAAATCAATAAACGTTCGAGAAGCTTCCATTACGACGGCCCGGCGAATATTTACAAAATATGGATAGATAGTTCCTATTAAAATTGTGTTCAATACAAATTTAGTCTGTAAAATATAATAATGTCTTAAAATTAAATCAAACAGTACACAGTACCTTTTTTGCATTTAAAATGTCTGACTTAATTTTTTAACAGCAATAAGATAGCTATAAATGTAGTTTTATGATTAAAAATAGTATATTAAAGTCAATTTTATTTGATCCATCTATTTAAATACTGTAATCCTTAAGTTTTAATACCTCTGCTTGCTTATTAGTTAGCTACGGCGTAGAATGCTCTACGCCGTAGAGATAGACTTGTTAAAGGAAAAGATAAGTAGACTGCTACCAATCATGATCGTCTTAAGAAAATAGGAAGAAATATTTATATTATGATCATGATGTAGGTTTTATGTGTATTTTTATATAGCTTGTGTTTTTACATTGATTATGACGTAGAAACGTAATATTCCGTACGATATAATATAAATAAAGATACATATAAATAATTAATCCCATTCTTTCAGTACTAAAACATTTAAAAAAATATATATTGTGTCAGTAAAACATTTTTTGAGACAATTGAGTTTTAGTAAATGAACATATCATTGGGAGGATCAAAAAGTTAGATTGCTTTAAAAACTGGTCTGACGTCATAACATCTACGACTGTCTAAACAAAGAAGGGGTGGGGTGAGTACGGGGATATTGGGGGGTTAGGGTGGAGGTGAGGGAGTGATTCATCTATATTCATCTATTATATTTTGCGTCCGAACTGTGACGGCGAATTAACAAATCCGAAACATGAAACCGTGGCTAAAGAAATTGGTATGAAACAAATCAATAAATAAGTAGAAAATTAAAAAAAACAACTAACTATACAAAAAAATAAAACAAAATGCAATACCTTTTTGTACTTGGTATCTTGTAGCGATAGCCAATGATAAAGGATTCGCCACCTTGTAAATAAAAATAAGAAAAATAAAAAAGAATACAAACAAAGAAAATTATAATATAAGAAATCATAAAGCTACTACCACACATAAAAACTTACCTGCAATCGTATCAAGCTGGCAATGATGATGATCAGCGCAACCGCAAGGTACATGCACTTGGTTTTGAAATACTTTTTAAATTATAAAAAAGACTGAAGCTAAAGTCAATTGTTCGGGTGCGGTACCGCCGGGCAAATGGACGTTACCCGGTGGTAGCTCGCAATCGATGTCTCCACGCATGCGCTTTACTGTAACTACGCAGTAGTTCGACGATAAATTACATTTTCAACATTCAAATCACGTACCTGAGTGATTCGTGTTAAGCTCACATTTCCCGTGTAGACGTGGATTCTATTTTATATATGGTTTATCATACTTTTTCTACATACATTAAGCTAGTATAGAAATCGTCTGGGTCAACAGTAGGGCTGTACAAAATAACTTTAGAACCCATTTAATTAATATTATCGTTTGCTTCTTAATTTCCGGATGGACACAGGTTTGGTAGTTAAAGCCATTTATACGCATTAAGAGTGTGAAGGCGAGAAATATTTGAGCCTTTAGAAGATAATTTTTTGTAAGGCAAAACTAAATCAGATTGCATCTAATAAGGCTTAATAATTGTGTGTAAAGTGAAATATAGCCTTTCTGACTCAACTTTGTAACATAACCGTCGCAGGCTCTTAACGTCCTCGCATCCAGAATTACAACAATAAAAGAAAATTAAAATCCAAACAACATATTTTCTTGGATTATCAATAAATGGCAACACCATGTTGTTTGTTGTTAATCTTTGTCATGTTGACAATTGACATTGACATCAGTTGTCAGTGAGGTACTTGTGTTTTACGGTTGTCAAAAATAAAAATCACGGTTTGAATGTTTGAATTGTTTGCTGTTGTTTTTATGTTCATAAAATAGGTGAAGGACTAAAAAATGAAGGAAGAACTGACTAAAAGGTAAAGCTTTATTTAGCCCATTTTGTTTAAAAACCTACGTTTCTTTATCCAAAAAAAGCTACTTCAAATTTTAACGAATTTCGCATTTAAACATTTCAGGTGCTCGAATCCGGAATTAAGTGTGAGGATCGTGTTAATAACAATAATAAAGGATATGTGTAGCAATGGAGTGAATTCGGATATGATGACTAATGGAGATATTTGGAAAAGCATACTTTGCCGACATTCTATAGGTGAAATGGCCGAAACATGATGAAGATGACAAGATGTGTGAAAATGTGTATGAATCTATAGGAAATCAAAGGTAAGCTAATAAGAGTATGTTTTTATAACAATATGACACAAAAGTAATGTAATAAACAATTTTAATTTTCTTATATTTCAGGACACTGTCATCCTGGGTCTTAAAAGCAATGCTATTTTATAGTACCCTGTATTATTGTGGTACACTATGACTCGAAAAGGTAAATAATCAGCTCTATATTGTTTCATAATGATAAATAAAAAAACCCTAGTGATTGTCAAAAGTATGCCTTAATGTGTTAAATAACAGTGTTGTAAAAGCAACTGTAATGTTTGTTTAAAAATTACCAGCAATCATCTGCCCACTGTTGAATATAGGCCTTCCCCGTCCCTAAAATATGGCTTGTAAAAATTAAACCAGTAGTATGCAGTCCTTATTAATAGCATTAGTGATATTGTATTTTATTAATCAGCTTTAAAGGTTACTTTTTGGTGTTTAGTATTGATGTATAGTTTTGATTTCCAACTGTCATTAATTCTGTTATGCTAAATATTCCCCATCCCTGCATTTTGAGCTTGCCACCTTTTGCCACAATTCTTTTTTTTACTAGCTCTAAGGTTGTATGTTAGATGTCATATGTAGTTTTTTAATGGCAATAAAAATTCTATTTATTTATTATTTTATTTGAATATTAAAATATTGTATCATGCTAAATTATTGTTTAATTTAATTACAGATGCAAGAATAACACAATCAAGATATTGGTGTTAACCATTGACTGAGGACATAAAAGACATGCATCAATTGAGCGGGAATATGCCAGGAGAACTAAGATATTTAATAAATATATAGACTAGACACAGTGAACAAAAATTTTCACCGGTACTTTCTCTGAAAGGTAGTACTACGACCACACAAAATACAGGCGTGAAGTGAAAGCAATTCCGCGTTTCGTCTGATAAGTGTGGTGCCGGAGGCCTAATTTTTCATTCCATCTTTTCCTAAGTGGAGAGGATGGGCAGGAAAAAAGGTTTGACGGTGGAGGAGGCGCATAGGAAGGGAAATGTCCTCTTTATGTGCGTCTCCTCCTCCGTCAATTAAGGGTTGGCAACGCATCTGCGATTGCGGATGTTCATGGGCAGCGGTCGCTTTCCATTTCGGTGGATTCAGGTAGCCGCTTGCTTGTTTGCCACCTTATATTATAAATAAAAAAAGATAGTGTTAGTGAGATTATGTGAAAAATATTACAAGTGTCAACTATGCCTACTCTATATATTTTTTGAATCTGTGCAGGAGAATGATTTCAGTAGATACTAAAACACTAGCAATGACTGATACAATAGTAATTGTGTTTATTTATTTAGTCTTACAGTTTTAAAAATCGTGTATTAGGTTTACTTTTGTTATAGACCAACAAGTAAATATTTATGTCCTAAAATGTTATGTGCAGTGCAGTTCCGAGCTGCTAACATATTTGATTATATCTATACATATTCTCTACTTGATGTCACAGTTTAGAAAGCTTTTATCTTTAATGTCTCCATTATATGATAATTACCACAAGTCTTTTAAGCCAGTGTCTTATATGACATTTACATTGACTAATGACATTGTGGTTAATAATATTTTATTGTTCCAAATTGATGTCAGATTGTCAACTGTTTTTAGCCATGTTGGTCATAATTTTAGTTATCTTCATATCTTCGTGTAGTAGTCAAGAGATTTTAATTCAAGAAAATGCTGATGTTGCATGCATTGAGAATATAATTTTGACTAATTTTAAAAAAGGCTCCGAACTAACATATGTTGATTTGAATTATCCAGATAATGATGTTATAAAAAATATTCATAAAATGAATATAGTGTCATTAGTATCTAGAAATACGAGGATACGAATGAACCAACACAATGAAGCTTATATTATTATGGCTGAAAATTTCAATATGTTTAAAGATAATTTTGTGAATCTCACAAAGGAGAAAAGTTGGAATCCTAATGTTCATTTTCTGATTATATTTAAAGAAATCGATGCAAAATTATTAAACGATTTGTTTGATATTTTGCTACATCATCATGTGTTTGAAGTTATTGTGCTAAATTCTATAGAAGTTGAATTATTTACTTACAATCCTTTTGATAATTACAATTGTGGGAAATCTTATACTGATATTATAAAACTCGGCGATTGTGCTACGAATATATCGAATTTGTATTTTTATAAATTTCATACTGGTCTTAAAAGGTGTAATTTTAATGCGGTGGCATCACATTGGCCTCCTTACGTTATTAATCCTGAAAAGAACTTTGGACCAGTGAAGTTGTTGGGAACCGAACAATATGTTATGAAAATTTTAAGTGAATTGGAAGGTTTTAATGTTAATTACACATATAAGGATAATGCAGAAGAATTCTCAGTTATAGATAATGATATGAATGCTATTGGTTCATTGAGTTTAATTCAAAAGAAAAATGTTGACATGATTTTTGGCGGCATGTTGTTGACGTACGAACGAGCTGAGGCTTTCAGTTATTTCTGTGGACATCATGCGTTTTCAGATAAATTAAATATAGTAGTAAAAAAAGCAGGACCAGTATCAATATGGAGAAATTTGTATCTGGAATTCACTTATATTGTATGGATTCTATTGGGCCTTACGTTTGTTATATTTCTAGCTGTCTTAGTACTTTCGTTTGGTATTAAAGAAAAGTTTCGAATTGTTTTAATCATGTGGGCTATCCTGTTACAACAAGGTTGTAGATTATATTATAAATTTAAAGTCAAATGTTTTATATTACAATGGGTTTTGTTCGCTTTTCTAATTAATATATACTATCAGTCAATTTTAATGGGTCTTACTACACATGTCAGTTGCAATTATCAAGTTTCAAATGAAAAAGATCTCGGTGAACTGAAACTGCGATCATGTGTGAGTCCTGTTATAAAAGAGCTTATTATGATTACAACCGGAAAGGAGTACGAACCTGGTGAAAATTGTGACACGATATTAAACAGTTTGGAAACCGTAAGCGAAGATAATACAAAATTCACAGTAACTCTGTATTCGATATTTAATTATAATAAATTGAAATTCACCGATGATTTCGGGGAATCCCTGCTATATACCTTTAAAATACCGATATATAAAATTATATATGCAGTTTATTTCTATAAAGGATTCCCTATGTTACAAAAACTGCATACTCACACGTTACGACTTCGTGAAAATGGTTTAATAAAACGTAAAATGGATGATTTATTTTATGAGAATGCAAGAAAAACTTTCTTTGCTAAGAAACAGTTTCGAGCTCGTTTTATCTTTCCTAATGGCATCTTGATTGTGGGCCTTGGGTTATCGGCGATTTCCTTTGTTGTTGAATTGATAGTTGACTTTGTTCAGCGGAGGAGAATGAATCGTGTAATATTTTTGCATTAATTATTTGATTAAAATTATATTTACTAGCTGTTCCCGTGCGGCTTCATCCGCATGAAATTATAAAAACATTTGATTGGTTACATTTGTCAAATTCTCAATTGAAAATGTTAAAATTAAATGCACATATGACAACCATGGCAACTTTGCTTCCTTGATGTTGGCAGCAGCCTATGGTTTCATTTCCACATTAGGGTTTTTATCCAATTTATTTACCCCCTAAGTTTGATAGCTTGAAAATATATTGCCTAAAGCGTGTCGTAAATGTGTTTTATTAAAGAAAGTATTATTCAAAAATATGCTGTGATTGTTGATATCATACGCCACAAAGTAATGTGTGTTTACGCTATATTATATTAGTATAAATAGACTACATTAGTATAGTATTAGAATAAGTACATATTGCACATTAAATACATTATAAATATATCGTGTTGTTTGTTAAGTTTCCTTTTTCATAACAACTTTAATCGTCAAGATTTACATGCCAAAAAATAAACAAAAAAATGGGACCCACCTGCAAGCACTACCTTTCGGATAAAAAATTATCGAAATCGATCTACCTGGGGCGGAGTTATGACGTAACACACATAAAAAAATATACATATACAGACGAATTGAGTACATCCATCTTTTGGTAAGTCGGTCAAAAAAGCTAATGTTGCTCACTTGCGCTATTGAGTAAATAAGCTTCCTAATGCAGTAAGTATTCCTTAAGCCTCGATCCTAACTTAATTACCAAGAACTAAAACATCGGTTAAGTAGTAAGTTTGTAGTTTCTAAGCTAGTTAACTTGTAATTAGAACTTGTATTCTGTTTGATGTGAATAGCTTAGCATGCGCGCTATAATGAGAATTTTTTTTTATAAGAGAAGGGGGAAATCGAGCGGCGAGAACATCGAGGTGGTCAACGACGCCCATGGACATCCGCAACACCAAAGGAACTACAGATGCATTGGCCTTTGAGGAAATTGTAGGCTCGCTTCTTGAAGGACCCTAGATAAAATTAATAGTTTATTCTTTGATTTTATTCTGTACAAAACAAGGATTTCTGTTATACAAAGTTTTCGTTTAGGATTACCATGAGTTTACATACTCCTAAAATAAGGACTGCCATATACGGACCGCTTTAAGCTGTCGCGTTGGTATACTGACATCAGAGACTAGACACAAGTTTCTTGAGAGTGTTTAATTTTTTTACCTATTTTGATAGGGTTGTCACATAGGTTAAGATAAAAATTAAACGAAATATTGGGAAAAGAGTTTTATTAGTCAATATAATGGAATACCTAAGAAATTACTGTGACAATTTTATTTTAAAATTTATCATAAAATTTTCAATCTTGCAACTCACTAAATAAACAAAATAAAACTCTTGAAAAATATATTTTTATTAGAATGTAATAAACCGTATATGAATACGATTAATTTTACAAAAAATTTTTCATTTACTTTCAGATATTTTGTATTTCAACAATTTTGAATAAATCACTTTTCAATAAATGTACATTAAACGTGCGTGATAGATAATAAGCGGAAGAGGTAAAACAAAATACACTAAAAACAAAATCTTCTCAAAAAACAGTACACTAAAAAGTAACGAAATAATTTCTTGAAAATAGTAAACCTCCCTTATTGTAGCTGTTATGTCTATATTGTACAATTATTATTACTTTGATGTCGGTGTCAGCCGAGGTATATGCAGTGATATTTCTACGTAAGGTTTTCTACATTTTTACCATAACAATTGACAATTGAAAGTATAGTAACGTTTTTAGTAATGACTGACACCGACTTCAAAGTAATAATAATTGTACAATATAGACATAACAGCTACAATAAGGGAGGTTTACTATTTTCAAGAAATTATTTCGTTACTTTTTAGTGTACTGTTTTTTGAGAAGATTTTGTTTTTAGTGTATTTTGTTTGGAAGTCGGTTTTGTTTTTTATTAAAAAGTTTATTTATTTCTCGATTTTTAGTGAATCTAGACATCGCAGTATGATAATCACTAGCTTTCAAACAAATAATGAGTTATCTAAGAAATTAAGTAAACAACTAATACATCGTTGCGATCATTCACTCATAATTCGGTGCGGCCGCGCGCCGTTGTTGCCCGTGAGTTTTAATATTTTGATAACTTCTAGAATCTTGCACAGAATTACATACTGTAAAAGGCAATTACGATCTACATATAATACTCTATCGTGAAAACATATTTATTTGGATAAGGATTCATACCAAATAAGAATAAAAGCGTTTTAAATAAAGTCGATTGCACTTATTTGACGGTTTTCTCGAAACAAACGGTTATTGTGCGACAACCTTAATAGATAGATATATGCTATCGCAGACTTTAATTCAGCTATTGAATGACCTACAATTCTTTCATACATCATTTTTATGTAGGTCTTATAGTTTAGGCTACGTAAGCAAGAAAGCAAACTTTGTTACCAAGGTTGGTATTTTTTTCTGCGACTCGTAATTTGCTATTTATGATATCTCCTAAACTATTTATCGGAATTACACAGTTCCAAGGGTATTTATAATCTACATTAAATTCTCTTGATGATGGACACATTTATTTGGATAAGGATTCATACCGAACACGAGTAATAGCGTTGAAAGTGGGGTATAGATTTTGATCGAAATTTTAATGAAAAAAGTGGTTATTGTGCGACAACCTTAATAGATAGATATATGCTATCGCTGACTTTTACTTAGCAAATTTAAAGGGCTACAATTCTTCCATACAGAATTTTTGTGTAAGTCTTATAGTTTAGGCTACGTAAGCATAGAAAGCAAAAAAGACACCAAATTTCGTCACGCAATTTTGAGCTAAACTATTTAACTACGCCGTAGTCTTTGACTCCAAAAATCAAACAAAAAAATGGGACCCACCACCCAAGCACTACCTCTCGGATAAAAAAAGAATTTTCAAAATCGGTCTACCAGGGGCGGAGTTATGCCGTAACACACATAAAAAAAAAAAAAAAAAAAAAAACATATGGACGAATTGAGTACCTCCTTCTTTTGGGAAGTCGGTCAAAAAGCAGCGAACACAGATGTTTAAGGTAAGTAAATTCCTCTATACCTCCTTTTTCGTTGAAAAAAATCAACTATCAATTCAATAATTAGTGTTATTCCTGACAAGAAAACTCCGACTATCAAAATGTACCACGGCAAGATAAACTGCACCTGAAATCCTTGATTAGCAAATTTATGTTTTTTTGCTTCTTCATAAAATAAATCTCTCAAATGTTTATCTAATAAACCACTTTCACGTATGCGTAAAACTTTATAACGCAATATATTAATTTTCGGGAATCCTTTGTAAAAATATACCCCATAAATAATTTTATTAGTCGGTATTTTAAATGAATAAAGAAGTGAATTTCCATAATCATCTGTATATTTATATCTATTGTAATTAAATAGTGAATGCAATACCAAAGTATATTTTTTATAATTCTTACTG
The DNA here is from genome assembly GCA_029286645.1 of Papilio protenor. Lineage (NCBI taxonomy): Eukaryota > Metazoa > Arthropoda > Insecta > Lepidoptera > Papilionidae > Papilio > Papilio protenor. The sequence continues at coordinate 7,356,190 of JAGSMZ010000011.1, forward strand.
ACTGTCTGCATAGCGGCCAATGTTTTATCACAATCTTCGTCCATTTCGACGTCATAGTCATTCCCAATAGTAGCGTTTATAAGTCCCTTTATGTTGTTAGAAATACACGGCTCCATATTGTAATCCATGATATCTTTCTCATTAGAAACCTGGTAGTTATAACTAAAGTGTGTGGTGAGACCCATCAGATTAGATTGATAGTATATGTTGATCAAGAAAGCGAAAAGAACCCATTGAAAAATGAAATATTCCATTTTAAAATTGAAACCTTTTCTGTGGCCATGTTGGAAGAGGAGACCCCACATGATTAACATTAAATGACTTTTATCCTTAATTTGCAACACAATTATAAATAATACGAAACAAATTAAGAAAGTAACGAATAAAAGAAACCAAACTAAGTAAGTGAATTCCAAATAAATGTTTTTCCATGATGCTACAGGCCCTGCTCTTTTTACTAATATCACTAATTCATCAGTGTACGCTAGATGTTCATAAAAATAACTAAAAGCTGCACCTCTGTCGCGTAATAGTAACAGTCCTCCAAACACAATATCAACATCTCCTTTCTGAATAAGACTGAAGGCGCCAGTCGCCGACATGTCGTCCTTCACAACGGGATATATGTCAGGATCATATGTTGCCGCAAAATTCACTTTAAAACCTTCTTTCTCAGCTAATATATTCAAAACAAATTGTTCCATGCCCATAAGGTGTTCAGGGAAGTTCTTCATGTTAGGTTGAATAGAGTACGGGGCTCTGTGCGATGTAGCGAAGTTAAAAGTACACCCTTTCAGTCTTTCATTAATTTTAGTTGAATACAATTTTGCTATACTCGTGTTAGAGCAAGTATTGAAAGATTTGATGTTGAAATATTTTTTACCACAGCTGTTATTTTCGAAAGGGTCGTAGGTGAAAATTTTAATACCACTCGTCCCAGTTATCACGGCCACATTGAAAACATGATAACGCATTAGAATATCGAACAAATCTGTTATTGCATTTGGAGTTTTATTTAAGATAATAATGAAATAAACACTTGGCGTCCAATCTTTCTCTTTAATGAGATTTTTGAATTCTTTCTTTAAAACGTGCAAATTTTCAGCAGCGATTATGTAGGCTTCATTGTAAAGATTTACTCTTTTGTTTGTCTTTCTGGATACAACAGTGGCAAAATCCATTCCGTGAATGCTTTTTAGAATATCGTCATTTTGATAGTTTAAATCTACATACGTGATGTGAGATCCCTTTTGAATCCAATGAGATATAATATTCTCAACACAAGTGGAAAGGTTTGAATTATTGTCCTGAACGGATAATATTCGGCATTCAGATAACCGGAATGTAAGAAACAATAAATACACAATGAACATGCTGATGGTTAACTATTTCTGATACTGAATTCTTGTAGCATTTACTCAGCTAGGATTAACTCATTTCGGAATTTTAAGATGATTTGATACTATTTTCTTGGATTTTAAACGAGATGTGACTATTACGTTCGGCGTCGCGCAGTATTATGCATTCGTCCTTACGTTTATTGCTGCTTGCGTGATGTCCAACTTTCGGTCCTTAGCAATGTGTAATTTCGGTGTAGGTTTGTAATTACACAACCGTACATGGATATCCTAACTGTAATTAAAAAGTAATAAATGCTACAGTAAACATCACATACTGTTTAAAATCAGAGAATCAAATCCTTCAAAATTCAAGTACAATAGACAAAAGAAATGTTTTGAATTTGGTTGACTTTAGAAGTCTAAGAAATTATATAACAGTGGAAGAGCCCACTGTAACGTCTTCGCACGAGTGGGAGGATTGCCCGGTGCAATACCACGACCACACAGAAGACAGGTGTAAAGTGGAAGAAATTCCGCGTTTCGCCTATTGAGTGTGCGTATCGGAGGCCTAATTTTAATCCCTTACCCTTCATACTTTTTCCTTATAAAGGAAGGATGGAAAGGAGAATCTGATGTACCGGGGGATTTAGGAAGATGAAATATCCTTTTTCTGTGCTTCCCCTCCGTAGAATAATGGTAGGCAATACATCTGCAATTGCAGATGTCTATGCATAGCAGTCGCTTCGCCATTTTAGCGAATTCTGCCAGTGCTTGCTCATTTGCAACCTTATGATATAAAAGAAATAAAGAGTTATAGTTTTAATTACAGGAGGACCGGTAACTGGCAATCTTTAAGAGATACCTACGCCCAGTAGACGACTTTGATTCAAATGTTGAAAAATGCCAAAGTTTTGTAAATCCATGAACAAAGAGAACATAGTAAATTTTCTAGCAAATGATTTTAATAGTAGATAGAAAAGAGGATTACGTATGCTTGGATCAAATTAAAACGCATAAAGAAAAAATATTATTTATTATATTTAAACTATATTTCATTGAAATGCGATAATAATGCACTCTGAACTCTAAGTGCAATAACGACAATCCGATATAGGTTAGGAATTAATAATATTGTTAACATTTGCTACCAATTAAACGCAGTGAAGTAAAACTCTGAAGAAGTGAATAGCATTATAAATTACACTCAAATATTAAGTGCGAATTCACGAACACATATGACCTTAATGCAAGAAAATTATTTGATGCCTCCTGTTTCTCTTAATATAATCCATTAGAATTTCAATAAGAAACGTGAATGTAGATAATCCATATCCGACCACCAAGACCTGCCATGGCAAGACGAAAGGAGCATCCATATGTTTACTAAAATCATTGTGTTTTCTTTTTATCTCGTAACTTATGTCTCTTGTCTGCTTGTCTAATAAACCCGATTCACGTATCCGTTGCACCTGGTAGTACAAATCTCTCAGCTTTGGGAATCCTTTGTAAAAGTATATTGCATAAATAAGTTTACTCTGCGGTAACGGAAATTTGTACAAAAGGAAATTTCCAAATTCGTCTTTAAACTTATAATTATTCAGATTATATTTAGAAAGTAATGCGACGGTGTATTTTGTGTTATCCATGCTGACAACTTTCATACTGTTCAATAAATTATTGCAATCTTTATTCGTCACATTGATTATTTCACGTCCCGATATAGCTTTGGTATAAACACTAATGAGAGGACTCAAACATGGTTTTATTTTATAATAATTTAAATCTTCAGTTGTCGAGATTTGATAGTTATGACTGACATGTGTCGTCAAGCCAGATAGGTTCGACTGGTAGTACGTATTGATCAAAAATGCAAAAATGACCCATTGGAACAGAAAACATTCGCCTTTAAATTTCAAACGTAATTTATGACTGTGTAGGAAAAGAAGGTCCCACATAACTAAAATCAAATAACATTTATCCTTAATACGAAACAGAATTGAGAAAACAACAAAAAACGTAATGAAAGTAAGAACTAGTAGAATCCAAACAAGATAAGTAAATTCTAAATAAACATTTTTCCAAGTTGCTACAGGACCTGCCTTTCTTACCAGTACACATAATTCGTCTTCAAAGTCATGGTGCCCATGAAAGTAATCGAAGCTTTTGGCTCGTTCATGTGTCAGTATCATTCCTCCAAGAACTACGTCGACATATCCTTTTTGAAGTAAACCCAAAGTACCAGTTGCTGTCATGTTGTCAATAACAGGAAATTCCTCTGCTTTATCAAAAAACTTGTACGAGAGACTAAATCCTGACTTTTCACCTAAGATTTCCATGAGATATTGTTCTGTTCCTTTCAACTTCACTATGTGATTGTCTTTTACAGGATTCATAGTGAAGGGTGGCCAATCTGGTACGCTAATATTGAAAGTGCAACCCTTGAGGTCTTTCTTTGATTGTTGAAAAAATATTTTCTCTACAGTCGCTTCGGAACAATTGTCGTATTTTACGACTTCGTCAAATGTCCTACCGCAGTTTTTATTTTGAAAAGGATTGTATGTGTATATCGGAGCGTCATTGGATGAGTATATAACGACTACATCGAAGATGTGGAGACGCAATAGGATATTGAATAAATCTGTGATTTTATCAGGTTCATAATGTCTAAAAACAATTACCATATTTGCATTCGGTTTCCAGTCTTTCTCTTGTGTAATGAACGAAAATTCATTTTTGAATGTAACAAAATTATCGATCATAACAATGTAAGAGTTATGTTGAATATTTACTTGTATATTTGCAGTTTTAGATACAACTGTAATTAAATTTATTTCGTGCATGGCTTTAAGGATGTTATTTTCTTGATAATTTAAATCGACGTAAGTGATGTCTTTCAATGGTACCGTCGCTTTTTTATTCCAATTTAATATTATATTTTGAAGGCAACTCGTTAAGTGACTGTTGTCTTCTTTGAGCAACAAATTCTGACTGTCACATAGTTGTACTGATATAAGTGTTAACAAAAATGCAATTAACATGTTGAAGACCGTGCTCACCTCAGCTGTGCTTTCTGCAATAGAATAAAATATTATAGAGAAGAATGTGAGTTTACAGATTTTCAAAAGATATCTTTAAATTTCTTAGCGACGTAATAATATGTTAAAACTTAATAAAACTGACTACACCGGTTGAATATAATTGATTTATTCTACCGATTTTTTGACCATTGCGAAAACGTAGTTGACCACTGCTGAACGTAGGCCTATCCCATCGATTGCTAAGATGCTCGGTCCTTTGCCGCACGCAAACAGTGAAAAGTGTTTGATACAGTGAAATTCTAGCGTTAGCACACAGTATTCATTTATATTGTTATAGATTGGACTGGGTTTATTAAAGCTTTTAACAAATGTTTGGACAGCGGAAATTCACAAACACATTACATGTGCTTACGTATTACTTTGATGTGAACCTGGTTTTCAGTAACGATGTATGTTTCAGCAGGACCTAATTTATCTTGAAATTCACACGGCTCAAATTTTTAGACACTGGTTTCCCGTATGTTTTAAAGTTATTTTTTTAATTCGAGTTGGGATAAGATAACAGTTCCGACGAAGTCTAAGCATGCTATGCGTTTGTTTTGTGACAACATTTGTAGTAATTGTCCCTACAACTTAGTATGTAACTGTTTAAACAATGATTGTTATCTGTTAGCAAATAAAATTTGTTATTAATCAAGTGGCGTGCTTTATTATTTAACCAATGAAATAACGAAAAAATGTTTTTTTTTGTATTATTTTTTTTTACAAAAGAGCAAACAGACACCATTAATCTCTAAATTTCCGAAGTGACTGCTGCCCAGACATCCGCATTTGCAGATACGTTGTAGGGAAGGTCGGCCTTTATAAGACAGAGGAGTTGGTGCACTGGAAGGGGATATTTCCTATGGACTCTTCCACTGCCTAATCTACTTCTGCCCATCATTACAAGAAACTGATGGGAATGTGACATACTGTTTAGACAGCGAACAATAAAAAGCCTTAAATCCCAGTACTTAAGTAAAATTTTATAATTTAAAAGTAAAACAATTATCATTTTATATTATTGACTATAAGGGAAGTCGTTGGATGCGGAAGGCGGAGAACCGCAATCCGTGGAAGGTATTGGGGAAGGCCTATGTCCAACAGTGGGCAGATAAAGGCTGATGATGATGATGATGATTATTATTAACTTCCTATCGCCCACAATTTGGTCTTTGTAGAATTAAAAAAAAATGTTAACCCGTGTTACTCCAAAGTAATTAAGCGGTTTTGGAGATTTCCCGGAAGAAACACTGTCTTGTCGAAAGAAATACATACCAAAAAAAATGTTTTATCGTTATAGAAACGCAAATAATCACGTGCAATAAATATAAAAAATCATTTTAACATTACATACAGATACCCTATTTTTATTAACTGATGTGCAATACGTATTGATAGATTCATTTAATTACTAGCTTTAGCCCGCGACTTCGTCCGCGTGGATAAAAAAAAACAAAAGTAAGTAGCCTTTGTGCACTTCCAGACTATCCTCTACATCTATGCCACATTTTACCGATATATGTTCAGCAATTTAGGCTGCAAACTCTAATAAACAACCAAGCATGTAAACTTTCGCATTTGTAACATTAGTGAGATAGTAGGATTTATTTCTAAGGAGAGACGTAATAGAATCGCTAGTTAAACTTAAATAAACAAAAACTTAGTAGAAACTAAATTTAATAATGTAAAACGTCCCTAAGAGTTAATAGAGCCGGTGATCTAGGTTTAGGGGAGGGGAGTAGTTACTATTAGTATGGTCATATGGTCATAATGCCCATGGATGTGGTCAAGGTTGCTATTGTATGCTGGATAAGGGCGGCAGAAGACCGGTCACAGGCGATATTCGTGGGAAGGCAGTTGAAGATTTTGGGCTGATTAGGATGTTAAAAAATACTAGAGTATTATAAATACACGTAGAAAAAAATATTCTAGTAAATGGTTTGAAAAAAAAAACAAACAAACTTAAAGCTGTACTTGTAAGAGGAAATATAAATAGATAAATGCAAATTAAAGTAAAATCAAAAATAGTAGATAGAAAGAAGATTACGTATGCCTGGATCAAATGAAAACACATAGAGAAAGATTTGATATTTAATGCATATTGTAAATGAAAAGTGTTATAAATGCACACATAATTGGATGTAATAACGACAAACTGATATAGGCTAGGAATAAATTATCTTGTTGCTAACATTTGCTATTAATAACGCGCAGTATAGGTGAACTCTGCAGTAGAAAAATAAGTTACACTTTTTCAAATAGTGCAAAATCACAATATCTATATGTACTTAATGCAAGAAAATAATATCTTGTCTCCTCTTTTTCTTCATGTGATCCATTAGAATTTCAATAAGAAATGTGACCGTTGATAATACATATCCGACCACCAAGACGTGCCAAGGCAAGATGAAGGTAGTGTCCGATTTTTTTTTTATAACATAGTGTTTTCTTGCTACTTCGTAACTTATGTCTCTTGCCCGCTTGGCTAATAAACCGGTTTCACGTATCCGTTGTACCTGGTAATACATATCACTCAGCTTTGGGAATCCTTTGTAAAAGTATACTGCATAAATAATTTTACTTTCCGGTATAGGAAAGTCATATAAAAGAAAGTCTCCAGATTCATCTCTAAACCGATATTTATTTATATTATAGTTTAAAAGAAATACTACGGTATACTTTGTGTTATCCTTGCTGACTACTCTTGTACTATTTAAAAAATTATTACAATCTTTATTGGTCTCATTGAATGTTTCCTTTCCCATTATAGCTTTCGATAAAACTTTAATAACAGGACTCAGACATGGTTTTATTTTGTAATAATCTAAATCTTCAGTGTTCGATATTTGATAGTTGTGACTGACGTGCGTCGTCAACCCAGATAGATTCGACTGGTAGTATGTATTTATCAGAAACGCAAAAATGACCCATTGGAACAGAAAACATTGACCTTTAAATTTCAAGCGTAATTTATGACTGTGTTGGAAAAGAACGTCCCACATAACTAAAATAAAATAACATTTATCCTTAATACGAAACAGAATTGAGAAAACTACAAAAAACGTAATGAAAGTAAGAACTAGTAGAATCCAAACAAGATAAGTAAATTCTAAATAAATATTTTTCCATGTTGGTACAGGACCTGCTTTTCTTACCAGTACAGATAATTCGTCTTCAAAGTCAAGATGTCCATGAAAGTAATCGAAACCAATGGCTCTTCCATATGTCAGTATCATTCCTCCATAAATGATATCATAATATCCTTTTTGAAGTAAACCCAAACAACCAGTTGCTGTCATGTTTTCGTCAATGACAGAAAATTCTTCTACCTTAGGTATGTACGAATATTTGAGATCAAATCCAACTTTTTCACTTAAAATATTCATCAGATACTGTTCTGTTCCATTGAACTTCAAATCGTGAGGCTTTATAGTGAAGGGTGGCCAATCTGGCATGCCCACGTGGAAAGTGCAGCCCTTAATATCTTTTTCAGGTTTGTGTAAAAACAGCTTTTCTACATTTTCTTCAGAACAACTATTGTATTTTACGATTTCATCAAATTTTTTACCGCAGTTTTTATTTTGAAAAGGATTGTATGTGTATATCGGAGCGTCATTGGATGAGTATATAACGACTACATCGAAGATGTGAAGACGCAATAGGATATTGAATATATCTGTGATTGTTTCAGGTTCATAATGTCTAAAAACGATTACCATATTTGCATTCGGTTTCCAGTCTTTCTCTTGTGTAATGAACGAAAATTCATTTTTGAAAGTAATAAAATTATCAATCATAACAATGTAAGCGTTATGTTGAATATTTACTTTCATTTTTGCAGTTTTAAATACAACTGTAATAAAATTTATTTCGTGCAAGGCTTTAACGATGTCATTTTCGTGATAATTAAAATCGACGTAAGTGACACTTTTCAATGGTACAGTCGCTTTTTTATTCCAATTCAATATTATATTTTGAAGGCAACTCGTTAAGTGACTGTTGTCTTCTTCGAGCAACAATATCTGGCTATCACATATTTGTATTGACATAAATGTTAACAAAAATACAACTAACATGATTAAGAAACTGACTCGCCCGTGCTCACGTCGCGTCCTCTGTTCTTCTGCAATAGAATAGAATATACCTTAAAGAAGAATATAAGTATGCATGTAGATTTTCAAAAGATCTGTTGAGTTATAAATTTCTAAGCAACGTGATGGTATATTAAAACTTAATTCGTAAAGATTAACTATTTCTATTCTATGAAATTGATTTCTTTCGCTGTTTATTTGACCTTTGTGAATTCGACTACCGCTAATACTGTTTGATACAATACAATTCTAGTTTGAAGCACAAGCACTTGTATTAATTCATATTATTATAGACTGGGTTTACAAACTATGATTACTAAGTTTTATATAGATGTTTGGATAGTGGAAATTCACAAAAATATTATTTATGCTTACGTACTATTACGGCGTTTTGTTTTCGATATAGAGGTATGCTTCAGCAGGAACTAATTTATCTTGCAATTCATGTGCCTTGAATATTTTTTCAGACTTGGGATTTCTTGGAATACTATAACTTTTTTTTTTTTTAATTCAACTTGGGATATGGGATATTATTAACATGTCCGATGAAGTTTCAGTATGCTATGCGTTTGTTTGTTATTTTGTGACAGCATTCGTAGTAATTGTCCCTACAAATTATGTATCTGTTTAAACAATGATTATTATCTATGTAAGCAAATACAATTGAGTTATGCATCAAGTGGCGTGCTTAGATAGTTACAAACGAAATAAAGAAAAACATCCTCCAAGTATTATATTTTGTATTAATTTAAAATAGTTATGATTTATTTATTGTATTTTTTTTCGTTTTAATTTTTGTTTATAAAAGTTTATATTAAGTCGACAAACGTGCAAGCGGCCACAATTCGGCAAAGTATCTACCTACCTTTCATCATCATCATCATCAACTTGCCCTTATCCCTTTAAAAGGCGGAATTTTCCTTGTGTCGCCTACTTCGCCAATTCTCATTATTTATTCACTATCTCCTTATGAGAAAATGGTAGGAAAGACAAGGGAACTAAAATTAGACCTCTGGCAAACAAACTCATCAGACGAAACGTGGAATTGCTTCCACTTGTTGCCTTTCTACTGTGTGGTTGTGGCATTGCACAGGACGAATCTGCCCATTTCCTCCAAAATTGTTATAGCGCGCTACACTACAGTTAAATATCTATTAACGACTATGTTTTCGTTGTTTTGTTTAACTTCAAATATTAAATATTATTTTTATAAGAAAAGGGGGCAAACGAGCGGCGAGAACACAGACGTGGTCAATGACGCCCATAGACATCCGCAACACCAGAGGAACTACAGATGCGTTGCCGGCCTTAAGGAGATTGTATACTCGCTTCTTGAAGGACCCTAAGTCGTACTGCTTATCTGAATTAGAACCTTAATTCCATCAAACTTTTTAATTTCTTTCTCATCCTTTGGTAAATTTATACTGGCGAGATTTATACTGGCGACCCTAATATTGTTTCTGGAGTGGATAAGGAAAATTAAAAAAGTCACTTTGTATAGATTTAATTTATTACCATTTCGAGTATAATAATGAATGTTAAAATATACGTATTTGAAAGTTTTAACTTGAAATTTATGATACACTACGTTTCGTATTTAGTATAAAAAATTTAATTAGTAGCCTATAAGTTCTTTCAGACTATGCTCTCCAAATATGCCAAATTTCATTGAGTTCAGTTCAGAATTTTAGTCTGTAAACTAACAAACATCCATCCAAACTTTCGCAATTATACTATTAAGAAATTAGATGTATGTTTTTGTGTATGTCAATTTTAGTTGGTTTCATTTTTTCTCTAAGTTAACATATTGTTTTCTTTGTTTTGATATTGTTTCTAACATAATTCGCCAATATTTCACCTTTAGTGGTATATAGTTCTCATGGCGGAGAACAAATAGTGCCATTGAGCCGACCCCTTGGCTCGTTCAGACGGAAATCCTGTTAACGTCCCAAGACGGCTGTGTTGTAATTTACTGTTGCCGACTTGTTTGATGTTTCGCATTACTGCCTAATTCACAGGATTAGTATTTATGTTAATCGAAAATCTCCATACCAAAAACTTCACTATGAAATAATTGTGTACTAAATTTAATATATTATCATACCAATATCATAAATGCGAAAGTTTAGATGGATGGATGTTTGTTAGAGTTTTTAGCCTAAACTACTTAACGGATTTCGATGAAATTTGCCATAGACGTAGATAATAGTCTGGCAGAACATATAGGCTACTCGCTTTTGTTTCTTTTTAATTCCACGCTGACGAAGTCGTGGGCGAAAGCTAGTACTAGTATAAAATTACCTAATTTATTTATTTGCAATTATGTTTTCATGAAAATAATTTTGCGTCGTCGTTGTGCAAGTAATTAAGTTCATCGAAATGTCAAAAGTAATAATTACATTAATAATTACCATGTCGTTGACAGGAATAATAATAAGGTATTATATAAAATGTTTAAAGAGCTTTATTGGAATAATAACTTTTTCCCTCCACATAGTCAGCATGGAGTTAAAAAAAACTTAAAAAGAAACCTATGTGTTCTTACATATTATCTATACTAATATTATAAAGAGGAAAGATTTGTATTTTTGTAAGTATTTGATTCACGCAAAAACTACTGCGCCGATTTTAAAAATTCTTTCACCATTGGAAAGGTAATTTATCTGTGAGTAACATAGGCTATATTTTGTATTATTTTTTAATTTCATGCGGGCGAAGTCGCGAGCAACAGCTAGTGTTTTATATTCTGCTTCATCGATATCCATCCATCCAGCGAAATATTCGCATTTTTGAAATTAGCAAGAGTCGGAACTTTTTATTACCATTTTTGAAATGCTTCTAATTTCAAAATCTTTTTGTTTCTAACGCTGTAAGGCCGTGACGCGTTAGCTTTCCATCACCCCATTTGATTAAAATGCAAATCGAATAACGGCAAACTTTTGCCGCGTTCTCTTTTCAAAAATTGGATCGTTGCAAAAATTAACCTATTTTTTTTCCAAGATGACCCCGTATAATATTTTTACGGGTATGTAGTATGTGTAAATTAAGACTTAACTGAATTAAATATTAAACAGTTTACTTCGTGAGCATTGCATCCAATCTGTTAGAATTTGTGTGGAATTTGATCTTATCTTATATTAAGAGGTGGTTTAGGGGTTTAAACACTTGACTCGTAATCTACAGGTCTTGGGTTCGAAACCCGCCATGTATTAATGTGATTTTCGAATTTCATATGTACATAATTTACCCGACGTTCTTACGGTGAAGGAAAACATCGTGATGCAACCTGCACATATCGACGAAGAAATTCAAAGATATGTGTGAAGTCAACCAACCCGCACTAGGCCAGCCTAGTTGACAATGGCCTAGTCACCCTGACTTAGGGTAGTCTCTGAGCTCCTCGGTGGGGACGTATAGTGAGCTGGTGATAATAACTTGCCAGTAGGTGGCGTTATGGCGCGTTAAGTATACACATGCTAGGTGACTGGGCCTTAGTGAACCACGCTCGCCAAGTGCGGTTGACGGTTGACGGTTGACTTCACACATATCTTTGAATTTCTTCTTACTGGCAAGTGCAGCTACTAATTCAGTTTACTGGAATGTATATTCCCGTATTAAAGAGAATTTTAAAGTAAAAACCGCAAGAAATTTAAAGTAAAAACTTTAAATTTCTTGTTAGCTATGCAAAGAGAAAGCAGTTTTATCGTTGTTTTTTTTTTATCAAACTATACCAAATATTATCTTTAGGACCAGGTGCTATTTCGTTGTTTATTTTAATGTTTGTTTTTAGTTCTGTTATTACAGTTTTAATTGTTCCATAATTATTGTATAACGTGTAATTGTGATTCGTCATAGGTATAATATTTGCTTGCATTATGACTTAATGCTATATTTTGTATCGATGTATTAATCTAGTATCAATAATTATATGTTTTCAAACAATTAAATATCATTTGTTTTGGATCATTCTTTGAAACACGACAATTATGTATAGTTAGGAATACCTTGGAACCTTGAGATTTAATCAAGTTAGTCAATAAATAATTTTATGTTTCATGAACTATGTAAATGAAAAAAAAAAACACATATAGAAGTAAGCTTTGCAATTTAATAATACAACACGTCCATGCATTATAATTACATAACGTTTGAAATATTTGTATTAATTACATTCTAAGCATAAATATTGTTTAATTATAATTGTTTATTTTTTTATGATACACACAACTGTTCAATTAAGAGGATTGAATAAAATTGACATCAATTAGTGCTACAATATAACATGTACGTGCAGTGCATCATCATCATCCTCCTTATCCTACTCACGTAGGGTCGGCGCAACAGGTTTTTGTCCTCCAAATAACTCTATCATACGTCATCTCAGTCATCACTCCCTTTTTGATCATGTCAACTTTCACGCAATCCATCCTTCTCTTTCTAGGTCTACCTCTACCGGTGTACCCTTCCACAATCATAACTAACCTTCTCCTTGTAACATGCGATTCATCCCTCCTCATAACATGCCCATACCATACTAACCTTTTACTCCTTACTTCTCTACCACTGGGGCTACTCTAAAACTCTAATGTACTCATTTCGTATCTTATCCATTTGTGTTACTCCAAACATCCATCTTAACATTCTCAATTCTGCCACATGTAGATGCTTATTGAACTTTATATTATAATTAGTTACTTAATAAAAATCATGGAAAGCGAATGTTTCAATAAATTCTGTATCGCTTACTAAAATAAATTATCAATTCAAAAAGAAACGACAAACCCGATAACACAACACCTGTTAGTAAAACACGCAACGGTAAGAAAAAATGTGCTTTAAAACCTTTCTCTTTAAATTTATATTGCTTTGCTTCTTCATGATACAAATCTGTTAAATGTTTATTCAACAAACCACTTTCACGTATTCGTAATGAGTTGTAACGCAGGATGTTCAACTTTGGAAAGCCTTTGTAAAAATATATTACATAAATAATTTTATTCATCGGTTCCTTAAAAGCATAAAGGAGAAAATCGCCAAATTCATCGGTGTAATTAAATCTATTGTAATAATATAATGAATGCAGAACTATTGTATATTTTTTATTATCACCACTAACAGTTTGTATACTGGACATTGTCTTACGACAATTCTTATCCATTCCCTTAAAGTCAGTTCCAATAGTATTCTTTATAACAGCTACGATATTATTAGAAATGCAAGGTTCCATTTTAAACAGGTCGATGTCTTTATTATTAGATATCTGATAATTTCGACTGATATGAGTTGTAAGACCCATCAGCATAGATTGATAATATATATTAATCAGAAAAGCAAAAACAACCCATTGAAAAATAAAATACTTCAATCGAAAATTAGCACCCAATTTAAAGTTATGTTGAAAGAAGAGACACCACATGATTAATAGTATTTTACATTTGTCATTGATCCGAAATATTAGTACAAGAATAAGGAAGAAAACAAAGAAGGTAACAAACAAAAGAAACCAAACCAAATAGGTAAATTCTAGGTAAATATTTTTCCATCCCGTTACCGGTTCTGCTCTTTTTACCAACACGACCAATTCATCTGTAAGCGCTTTATGTTCATAGATGTAACTGAAAGCTTCAGCTCTCTCAACTAACAATAACATTCCTCCAAAAACTATATCTACATCTTGGTTTTGAATTAAGCCTAAAGATCCAGAAGCCGACATATCATTTTTTACGACGGGGTAAACATCTGGATCATATGATGCGGTATAATTAATTTTGAAACCTTCCATTTCACCTAAAAGTTTCAAGAAGTATTGTTCTGTTCCCATTATTTTTTTATTGCTCTCAGGTCTTATGGAGTAGGGGCCTCTGAATGACGTAGCAACATTAAAAGTACATCCTTTCAGTTTAATGTCAAATTTAGATAAACATTTAGTTACACTCATATTAGAACAAATACCACAATGCTTGATGGTGAGATATTTTTTACCGCAGCTGTAATTTTTTAAGGGGTTATATGTGTACATTTGAGTATTGCTTGTACCACAGATCACGACCACGTTGTAAACATGACTACGTAAGAGAATATCAAACAAGTCTGTTAAGGGATTTGGAATTTTTTCTGTGAAAATAATAATAAAATTAACATTTGGATTCCAACCTTTTTCTTTAGAGAGGAGGTTAAATTCGTTTTTAAAGTCGTTGAAGTTGCCAGCCGTAATAATGTAGGCCTTATTATAATGGTTTACTTTTTTGTCTGTAGTTCTGGATGTTAAAGTGTAATAATGCAGATTTTGAATGCTCTTGATGATATTATTATCATTAGATTTTAAATCTACGTAAGTGATGGAGGTACCCTTTGGTATCAAATGTTTGATAATATTCTGCACACATGTCGTTAGATCCGTGTTGTTATCTTGAACAACAAATGTCTGAGACTCAGGTAGAATTATTAAAAGAAATAATAAATACATGATAAACATGGTTGAGAAAAATAGATTTACAATTAAATTATGGAAATAGCATACATTTGTGCATATTCCTAAAATGAGAGGATGATGAGGATTCTATGCGATGAATAGTTGCGTTGACGAATTTTAAGGTACGTAATGCAGTGATGTAATTATTTCTTTTTAAAAGCTGGTAAACTACGTTTCTACATATATAAATTTAGCAAAGATTGTGGGTTTCATGAGATCTGGTACAGAAGTTGTTAAAGACAAACAGCGTCCATCATTGACTGTAACAAAACATTATCAATACACATTTTTATTGTTGGAAATTGTAACGGTAGTACATATAAGTCCACTTTTTTTTTTACATACCATAAGGTGGCAAACGAGCAAGCGGCGAAATGGCTAAGTGACCGCTGCTTATAGACATTCGCAATAGCGGATGCGTTGCCTACCTTTAATCGACGAAGGAGGAGACGCACATAAAGAGGATATTTCCCCTTCCTATGCGTCTCCTTCACCGTCAAATCCACGTTACCTTCCCATCCTTTTCTTGTAAGAAAATGTGTGGGAAAGAAAAGGAACTAAAGTCGGGCCTCCGGCACCACACTCATCAGACGAAACGCGGAATTGCACCCACTTCACGCCTGTCTTTTGTGTGGTCGTGGTATTTCACCGGGCGAGCCGGCCTTTTCGTGCGAAGATGTTAAAGCGGGCGGTTGTTAGACTTACCGTTATGTTTTTGTACTCTTTCTATATTTTCTTTTTATTTTGTCCATAGATATACAACCACAAGTGTGATTCTGTTTTAGGCTCTACCGAAGTTGGAAGAAATGTAGATTAAACGGTTTTTCTTTCAGATTATATTGTGTCCGCATTGCGTGCTGGTATGCTTATTGCCGCAGGCTTATCACTGCATTTGTACCTCCAAACCACAGCAATGTATCATTTGGTCGACGTTAACACTATTATTATTGTAGAAAATCAATGCTACCGATAAAATATGAATCACAAATCATACTGATCATACTTTATACTACATACTTAATATTATAAATACAAAAGCGGATGGATGTTTGTTATTCCGCATCTCCAAAACAGCTTTATGGATCTCGATGAAATTCGGCACAGATGTATAATAGAACACAGCAGAACATAGTCTGTTAGAACACAAAGGTTACCTAAGTTATTTTTTAATTCTGCACGGACAAAGTCGCGAAGAAAAGCTATTTTATGATACTGTCAACTATGCTATATAACCTTAATTCTGACTATTGCAAATTAACAAATGAGTACAGGTAAAAAAAACACTGAATAAACCCTTAAGATTTAATAAATGTAATACATTGAAAATAACAACTTTAAATTAAAAATCAAATCACAACAAGAGAAAACATTAACTAAGAAGTGAAACAGACATACAAGAATACGCATTATATGTGATCATAATCAAAATGTTTGCAAAACCTTTGCCAATAGACGGTTTTCTTTGAATATCATTAGTTTCCAACATACATTTAGATGAAAATATAATACTTAATAAACACTCGCCTTATCCTATATCCAAGTGGAGTTATTGTGAAATTTATAGTTTATTTAAAAATAGTGAGACCACAACGTGATTAGTAAACAACACATCAGTGCAACCGAATTATGCTCCCCTGCCTATCCAATTCCCCTTCCCATCACTATCTTTACCATAAGTGAGAAAACGATTTATCCTAAAAACTTCTGGCAAACACACTTGTCAGACGCAACGAGAAATTACTTCCACTTGTGGCGTATTCTTTGTGGTACTAACCGCGCCGGCCTCGTACAACCACTGTTACGTATCATTAACAAGTGTCAATATTAGTTTGATTAATCTATGTAAATTCTTCTCGTCTGCATTCTTCTACGCTTAATAAAATTTGCTATCAATTCTATTACAAATACAATAGTTGATATTCCGACTCCGATTACCAATACCTGCCATGGCAAGATGAAATGAGCATTCGAATTTGATTTCGCAACATAATATGTTTTAGAAATTTCATGTTTCAAATCTCGACCGCGCTTGTCAATTAAACCGTTTTCACGTAGACTTATCGCATACTGTTTCATTTCATCCAGCTTTGGGAAGCCTTTATAAAAAAATATTGCATAAATAATTTTACTTTCTGGTTTGGGAAAACGATACAAAAGTGACTTGCCAAATTTATCCTTGTAACTGAATTCAAAGAAGTCGTATATCGAACCCCAAGCGATAGTGTATTTTGTATAATCTTTACTAACCGTTCTCAGACTATTAATTAGACTATCGCAATTCTTTTCAACGCCTTTAAAAGGTTCTTCCTCGACTACAGCTTTAGTGTAACGTTTAATCAGAGAGTTCATACATGGTTGTAAATTATAATTTTTGACATCTTCATAGTTAGATATTTGGTATTCATAACTCACATGTGTTGTCAATCCCGAAAGGTTGGATTGATAAAATGCATTGATCAAAAACGCAAAAATCACCCACTGGAATATAAACCATTTTACTTTAGGTGTTGAATATATTTTTTGACTGTGTAGCAAAAGTAGATCCCACATTAACAAAACCAAATGACATTTATCCTTAAGACGAAACAAAATTGAGAAGATTACAATGTAAATGATGAACGTTATAACTAACAAAATCCATACCACGTAAGTAAATTCTAAATACATGTTTTTCCATGCAGGCACTGGTCCAGCTCTTTTTACTATTGTTAATATTTCGTCCTGGTAGTCATGGTGACCATGAATATAACTGAAAGCGACAGCTCGTTTCAGTATTAATAGCATTCCTCCAAAATTGATGTCAATAATTCCTTTTTGAATTAAACTCAAGCTTCCTGTTGCTGTCATATTACGATATACAGTAGGAAAATATTCGGCATTCGTTATGTATGAATAGTTAAGATTAAAACCTTCTAATTCACCCACGATTTCCATAAGATATTGTTCTGTTCCATCCATCTTTGATATCTCAAATTTGTCACGCGCTATAGTAAAGGGGGGCCAATCTGGTACGGCCACATTAAACGTGCAACCCTTGAGTATTTTTTCTGATTTATTAAAATAAACATTTTCTATATTCTTCTGGGAACAATTATCATACTGTATAATTTCTTTGAACATTTTACCGCAGCTATTATTTTGAAAGGGATTGTACGTGTATATTGCAGAAGTTTCTGAAGCGTATAAAACCACAACATGGAATATGTGAAGTCGCAATAAATTATTGAATAATTCTGTATGTATTTCGCTTTCGAATTCTCTAAATACTATTACAAAATATGCTTTAGGTTCCCAGTTTTTCTCTTGCGTTAGTGATATAAATTCATTTTTGAATGTTTTGTAGTCTTCAATCATGACCACGTAAGCTCTATTTGGATGGTCAATGTGTCGTGTTGTCCTAGATATAACTGTAACATGATCCATGCTGTGTATATCTTTAATAACGTCGTTATCTTTATAATTTAAATCCACATAAGTGATATGAGATCCTTTTTTACACCAATGCAATATCATATTTTGAACGCAAGTCGTTACGTGTGTGTTATCTTCTTCTATAAAAATATTGGCTCCATTGCACGAATATATCATAAGTGTTAATAAATACCTTACCAACATTTTCGAAAACATTATTTTAGTGATGTGAATTCAATAATGTTTCTTGTATATCATCATAATAAGCTGAAACAGAAAATATATTGTTACTATAATAGTTTTCAAACGCGACTCCGTCCGCATGTATTTATTATATAAAAAAACAAAGTAGCCTATGTGTTCTTCCAGACTATACTGTACATCTATGCCAAATTTCATCGAGATACTTTCAGCAGTTTAGGCTCCAACTCTAACAAACATCCATCCTTCTAAATTTTCACATTTGTATGATTAGTAATATTGTTACGTAGTTCCTTTATTGGCTTTTTAGAAGTTATTTGAATGAATGTAAAGCCTTGATTTTATCAACTATGTTCTTTATTTATCAGAAAAAATAACGTATGGCTATTATTATAAAATATTAATGTATTCCAGGGGAACTGTAACTATTTCCGAGATAAAAGGTACCCTATGTGTTCTTCCAAACTCTGCTCTACATCTATGCCGAGTTTCATGGAGATCCGTTCAGCCGTTTAGGCTACAAACTCTAACAAACATCCATCCATCTAAACTTTCGCGCTATAATATTAGTATGATTACTCCTTGTTAGTAATAGTATAATAGTCGTCCATCGACAATTGTTGGAGCACCTCAATCCTCAAGTAGATTGATTAATTCCCCAAACACGATACAAAAGGAAAAATATACCTACCTAGTAAGAAGATTGACAGCGTTGGTGTTTCCTCCCAGATATAATTGAGTTTGCTTCCGATATTCACATGTCCTTTTCCAATCTTCAGTATAACTTTCGTAAAATCGGCTAAAACAAATAATTAATTGAATTAATTTCTTTCATAGAATTGAATTTATTTTTTAATTTATCTAACAGGAGAACTAGACATAGTTATTGAAGTTTTTTTATCAGTTCTTTTCGTCCTAACTAACGTTACTTGTAGACTTATAGATGTATGCACTCTCTTCACAGTTGTCACATGGCATGGATTGGATACCTAAAACTTTTTAATTGCAATATTCATGTCATGAACTACAAGTAATTAACTTTTGTAACTTTTCAAACAATGATAATCTGAGTAAGCAAATATAATTTTGTTATTTATTATTCGCCCTATATTATGGTGTTGGACCCGTATTCATAAAACGAATATGATGTATTTTTGGGTTAAATAACATCTATACTATTATATATAATACTGTATTTGTAATCTAATACTAATCTATACTAATTTTATAAAGAGGAAAGATTTGTATTTTTGTATGTATTCGAATTACGTAAAAACTTCTGGGCCGATTTTAAAAATTCTTTCACCATCAGAAAGGTAATTTATCTGTGAGTAACATGGGCTATATTTTATTATTACTAATGTTTAGGAACTATTAATAAACAGCGTGTTTCTGGACCCCGGCGTTAAAAATTCACTAAATTTTAACTTTTCTCGGCTTACGCTGCCTAAACCGTTAGAGGTATATAAAAATGATCTATGAAGGAATTGTAAATCTTAAAAAGTTTTTTTTGTTTACAGAATGAAATAAAAACCGCATGCTATGTGCGTCGATGTTTTATTAGTTTCAATATTAATCCTTATCCAAATAAATGCGTTTGTTGTCAGGAAAATTTAATGTAGAATAAATTTGTTCTTCACAGTATTTAAATTGGACTAATAGTTTAGAAGATATCGCGAACACAAACAATAAGGGTAACCGAAATATCAGCGCACTAACCACCGGGTTTAGAAATTTGGAATCTTGCATCAGTAGATTTTTGTTATTACGTAGATTACTATTAAGTTAATACTTTAGGTAATAGGTTGAAAAAATGGACGAACGTAAGTTTTGAACTTTTAAACTCCACGCGGACGAAGTCGTGGGCAACAGCTAGTCCTAATTAAAATACAGGATTTATGTAAACAACCAAATAAACACTTAGACAATTTTATTATCTAGTCTTTTCAATAGACGTCTTGTGCACGGAAATGACTGACTGCTATGAAGTTTCACCTGGCCTTACATCTCCGGGGCTGACCTACTTGGGTCTTAATTTCCTGCCTGACACTGTGACCGCCACACAGTCTGCCCATGTTAAATCAATCACCCTTATATTATAGATTAAAATACCATATAGATAACATAATGCAGAGATTATAGACCATACACTACTTAGTATAGATCACTCGCGGATAGAGCTTTCTATTGCATAAGGGTGCGACCTGATCTGGCGATTGCGTATCATATGATCGACTTCCAAGGTATTCGTAAGAAGATTCCGTTTAGCATATTTAACTACATTGGTGTTGAACTGCTCGCATTCCATTCGCGAACAATGTTCTCGACAACTTCGCCTAATAGCCACGCGCGAGCGTACATTATGATACTTTTTTCGCTCGGGTCTCAAAAGCCGTACAAACTGAGACACTCAGATGTCTAAACTGATTAAAGATGAATAAAAATTACAGTAAAATCTGTCGTGCAGCAAACGCGCAATTCCCGAACGATCTCAGAGCGGCTCGCGAACATTTGTGGAACATTCGTCTGATATGAACGCACCCTTAGAACCTTTTCAAAGAAAATTTTAAATCATTCGTTCTTTTGTAGGTAATGAATATCATAGATAATTATCTTTGCCTAAGTCTGGACAATGCCATTGAGTCATGATGTATTCTATTTTTCACGTTATATTAAATTATTTTTATTTAAAAGTATTGATTTAACAGAGAAATTGACAAAAAGGAGGATGTTCAGGCGTTAGTGTAGTGAATTTCAGCTAGTGCTGGGCTCTAGTGAGCATAACGTGTATGACATTCTAGCAAAAATATCATTACGACTGCCTAGAGCGCTGGACAGAACAGAATCTATCAGAAAATCTACGAATTACATAGTCCAACATAAGCCAATTAAGTTCTACCCCCAATGAAGTATGGAAAAGAGGATAATCTTGCCCAGGTCGCTAGTAAAGCGAGAACCAGCATTGTTAACGTTGGTGAATCGTCAAATGGACCAAACGATGGGTCGAAATGGCAATTAATGTAAATAAAAGCTTTGTCTTTCTGTTATACTAACTTTAAACCAAAAATATTTACGTATCCTATACGAATATTTAAATGTCGTGTCGACCAAATCAACAAAAAGTTTCCGTACCATCCAAAACCTAATTTAAAAAGGTATGTCGGCTGATCCTCAAAGTTGTTTATATTGTTTTTCATCTTATGAACCTTATCCTTTTTAAATTTGCGCGTGCGTATATTTACGTTTTAACTCTTTTATCGATTATCGACGTCGACGTGTTTACATGTTTTAGAACACTGTTTTCGGTATAAGTAATAAATTATTTTCTAGCTTTCGCCCGCGACACCTCGTGGATTAAGATAGAGAAAGTATCCTATGTGTTCTTCCAGAGTATGTTCTACTTCTGTACCAAATTACATCGCGATTAGTTCAGCCATTTAGGATACAAACTAACAAACATCTATCCGTCTAAATTTTCGCATTTATATTAGTAAGATTGGTTGTGATCGCATTTCGAAAACCTACGCATAATAATGTTTCAGTAACGTGCTAATTGCACGGTATAAAAGAGTTGATGCATGTTGTAGTTAGATATATTTATCTCATTGTCAAGGTTTTTTTATGGTGAGACCGATTATATCTTAACACTAGCTGCTCGCGTGCGGCTTCATCCGCGTGAAATTATGAAAATTTTATTTTATTGTTTACATTTGTCAAATTATCAATAGCAAATGTCAAAATGACATGACATGACAAACCTTGGCAATCTTACTTTCTTGATGTTGGCAGAACCTTATGGTCTCTTTCCCACATTAGGGTTTTTATCCAAAATATTTACCCCCTATGTTTAATGGCGTGAAAATATATAGCCTAAAGCGTGACGTAAGTGTAGGGCTTTTTATTAAAAAAAGAATTATTCAAAAATATGCTGTAATTGCTGAAATCTTAAGCAACAAAGAAGTGTGTGTTTACGCTTTATTATAATAGTATAGAAAAAATATGCTGTAATTGCTGAAATCTTAGGCAACAAAGAAGTGTATGTTTATGCTTTATTATAATATTATAGTATAGATGTTATTAAAAAATAAATGCTCTTCTGAGTTTTTATTTACAAAAACACTTTAAAATTACATTGATCAATGCAACGATAAAATTTGTATGTAAATAAAAGTTCTTTTCCAACATTGTATTACACAAGGTTACTTTGTAATTAAAAAAAAACTTATCAACAATGTCATTATTAAACTGCAAGGTTACGTTAAATAAATAAAAGGTAATTCCTATTAATTTATATTTACACTGACTTGAGGATGTTATCTTTAAAGTAAATAAAAAAGTCTTGTAATCTATATCTATACTAATATTATAAAGAGGAAAACTTTGTATTTTTGTATGTATTGAAATAACTCAAAAACTACTGCGCCGATTTTAAAAATTCTTTCACCATCAGAAAGGTAATTTATCTGTGAGTAACATAGGCTATATTTTATTATTACTAATGTTCAGGAACTATTAATAAACAGCGTGTTTCTGGACGCCGGCGTTAAAACTCACTAAACTTTAACTTTTCTCGGCTTACGCTGCCTAAACCGTTAGAGGTATATAAAAATGATGTATGAAAGAATTGTAGATCTTAAAAAGTTCTACAGAAAAGTGCGCGATAGCATATATCTATCTTTAACGGTTTTCTTACAATAACCACTTTTGTGTTTACAAAATGAATTAAAAATCCAACGCTATTTGCAGCGTTCTTTTATTGGTTTCAATATTAATCCTTATCCAAATAAATGCGTTTGTTATCAGGAGAATTTAATGTAGAATAAAATTGTCATTTACAGTATTAAAATTGGACTAATAGTTTAGAAGATATCGCGAACACAAACAATAAGGGTAACCGAAAAATCAGCTTACAAGCTACCGGACTTAGAAATTTGGAATCTTGCATCGGTAGATTTCTGTTATTACGTAGATTACTACTAAGTTAATAATTTTGGTAATAGGTTGAAAAAAGGGCGAACGTAATAGGTTACATTTGTAATTTCACGCGGGCGAAGTCGCGAGCAACGGCTCGTTTCTAATAATTATGCATACGGGTTTACGTATAAAAACACGAATTATAATCACATTATCTTGAATGTAGAATCAATTAATTATTACGTGCATACTGGAAGGTTTTGTCAACGTAATTAAAATATAGTTATATTATGTTATTTACTTTTATTTACATAGATGACTAGCTGTTGCCCACGACTTCGTACACGCAACATTAACATAAAAAAGTAGCCTATAATATGCCCGTCTGTCAGCTACCCTTCAGTGAAAGTCCGGTTGAAATCGGCCCTGCCGTTTCGGAGATTACCTGGAACAAACGCGGATTGCGGACAGACAGATACAGACAAAAAGTTTTAAATGCGATTTTCATTATCAGCAACGCAAATACATCATTTTCCCGAATCTGGAATTTTTCTTTTGATGTTACAAACATGCACTCCAATTTTATTATATGTATAATGGCTGAACGGATTTCGATGAAATTTGGTACAGATGTAGAGGATATCGGGAAGGACACATAGGCTACTCACTTTTGTTTTTGTTTTTTTTTTTTTTTTTTTTTTTTTTTTTTTTTTTTTTTTTTTTTTTTTTTTTTTTTTTTTTTTTTTTTTTTTTTTTTTTTTTTTTTTTTTTTTTTTTTTTTTTTTTTTTTTTTTTTTTTTTTTTTTTTTTTTTTTTTTTTTTTTTTTTTTTTTTTTTTTTTTTTTTTTTTTTTTTTTTTTTTTTTTTTTTTTTTTTTTTTTTTTTTTTTTTTTTTTTTTTTTTTTTTTTTTTTTTTTTTTTTTTTTTTTTTTTTTTTTTTTTTTTTTTTTTTTTTTTTTTTTTTTTTTTTTTTTTTTTTTTTTTTTTTTTTTTTTTTTTTTTTTTTTTTTTTTTTTTTTTTTTTTTTTTTTTTTTTTTTTTTTTTTTTTTTTTTTTTTTTTTTTTTTTTTTTTTTTTTTTTTTTTTTTTTTTTTTTTTTTTTTTTTTTTTTTTTTTTTTTTTTTTTTTTTTTTTTTTTTTTTTTTTTTTTTTTTTTTTTTTTTTTTTTTTTTTTTTTTTTTTTTTTTTTTTTTTTTTTTTTTTTTTTTTTTTTTTTTTTTTTTTTTTTTTTTTTTTTTTTTTTTTTTTTTTTTTTTTTTTTTTTTTTTTTTTTTTTTTTTTTTTTTTTTTTTTTTTTTTTTTTTTTTTTTTTTTTTTTTTTTTTTTTTTTTTTTTTTTTTTTTTTTTTTTTTTTTTTTTTTTTTTTTTTTTTTTTTTTTTTTTTTTTTTTTTTTTTTTTTTTTTTTTTTTTTTTTTTTTTTTTTTTTTTTTTTTTTTTTTTTTTTTTTTTTTTTTTTTTTTTTTTTTTTTTTTTTTTTTTTTTTTTTTTTTTTTTTTTTTTTTTTTTTTTTTTTTTTTTTTTTTTTTTTTTTTTTTTTTTTTTTTTTTTTTTTTTTTTTTTTTTTTTTTTTTTTTTTTTTTTTTTTTTTTTTTTTTTTTTTTTTTTTTTTTTTTTTTTTTTTTTTTTTTTTTTTTTTTTTTTTTTTTTTTTTTTTTTTTTTTTTTTTTTTTTTTTTTTTTTTTTTTTTTTTTTTTTTTTTTTTTTTTTTTTTTTTTTTTTTTTTTTTTTTTTTTTTTTTTTTTTTTTTTTTTTTTTTTTTTTTTTTTTTTTTTTTTTTTTTTTTTTTTTTTTTTTTTTTTTTTTTTTTTTTTTTTTTTTTTTTTTTTTTTTTTTTTTTTTTTTTTTTTTTTTTTTTTTTTTTTTTTTTTTTTTTTTTTTTTTTTTTTTTTTTTTTTTTTTTTTTTTTTTTTTTTTTTTTTTTAATTTTTGGTAATAGGTTGAAAAAAGGGCGAACGTAATAGGTATATTTGTAATTTCACGCGGGCGAAGTCGCGAGCAACGGCTCGTTTCTAATAATTATGCATACGGGTTTACGTATAAAAACACGAATTATAATCACATTATCTTGAATGTAGAATCAATTAATTATTACGTGCATACTGGAAGGTTTTGTCAACGTAATTAAAATATAGTTATATTATGTTATTTACTTTTATTTACTGTTGCCCACGAAATCGTACACGCAACATTAACATAAAAAAGTAGCCTATAATATGCCCGTCTGTCAGCTACCCTTCAGTGAAAGTCCGGTTGAAATCGGCCCTGCCGTTTCGGAGATTACCCGGAACAAACGCGGCTTGCGGACAGACAGATACAGACAAAAAGTTTTTAATGCGATTTTCATTATCAGCAACGCAAATACATCATTTTCCCGAAATCTGGAATTTTTCTTTTGATGTTACAAACATACACTCCAATTTTATTATATGTATAATGGCTGAACGGATTTCGATGAAATTTGGTATAGATGTAGAGGATAGTCGGGAAGGACACATAGGCTACTCACTTTTGTTTTTTTAAATCTACGCAGACGGAGTCGCGGGCAAAAGCTAGTTTATACATAAGGTTTGGATGATTCAGATGAAAGTTATCCAAAGCATTGAGATTATGTTTTTGAGAAATTCATATGGATTTTTTGGGAAATGCAAATTTGGCAAGATTGTGACATCGACTTGACATCGACAACGGTGTTAAGAGGGTTAAGAGAATTTGAATCTAAAATAGAAGTGTAGAAGACACTACATTTATTAAAATCGGTCCTGTTGTTAAGGCTTTTAATAATAACTAACTTTGTGAAATTTACATACAAAAAACCCACATACTCGTACATAAAAATAGACGTAAGAAATCATAACCCTACCAGAAGGAATTAAAAAACACAATTGAGTCTTAAACATTTTAATCCATCGAAAAAAGAAATATCTATAATATAAGCCTTTATTGCTTTTCTGATTACAATTAATACTAAATGCCTAGGTACTAAAACTATTTTTTTTTCTAATCAATTACAATTACCATTTTTCATTTGTATTATTGGCAACTGGTTTTTTGTGCGGAAAAGCTTGTCTACCGACAAAGACCTACTCTACAGATTTCCACTCATTCCTGTCTCATGCTAAACGGGTCCATACGGGACCAGCTATTTCCTTGAGATCATCTTCCCATCTTTTGTTTTGTCTGCCTCTTTTTCTTTTGCTATCTCTTGGATACCACTCTGTTATTAACTTGGTCCATTTCTCTTTGCTTAATAATTAACTCGGCAACCGGAAAACACACAATTACGATTATATCGACGAAAAATGTTCAATCTTTGTGACATTTATGATGAAAATTTCTTAATAATAACTATTCGATGTTAATGCAAGAAAATGATGGGTTGTCTTCTTTTTCGCTGAACATAATCTATCAGCAATTCACAAAAAAACGTAATTGTTGACAATCCAATACCTACGACCAAGATCTGCCATGGGAAGATAAAGCGGCGAAGAAATCTTCTTTTAATAGCATAGTAGTGTCTTGAAACTTCATAGTCTATATCTTTTTCGTGTTTGTCCAATAAACCAGATTCACGAAGATGTAGCGCGTGGATAGACATTTTCTGCAACTCTGGGAACCCTTTGTAGAAGTATATTGCATAAATAATTTTACCTATGGGTATCGGAAACTTATACAACTTTGTGTTACCAAATTCGTCAATGAACGAATTATACTTATTGAACTTATGCTTATACTTTAACACGACTGTGTATTTTGTGTAATCTTCACTGATTAGTTTAACACTACTCTCTAAGCTATCACAATCTTTATTGGTTTTATTGGGTGCTTCGTTATCCATAACAGCTTTAGC
This sequence comes from Papilio protenor, assembly GCA_029286645.1. Taxonomy (NCBI): domain Eukaryota; kingdom Metazoa; phylum Arthropoda; class Insecta; order Lepidoptera; family Papilionidae; genus Papilio; species Papilio protenor. Next base: position 7,383,547 of record JAGSMZ010000011.1, read on the forward strand.
ATAAATACTTATAAGAGGACTGAAACAAGGTTGTATTTTGTAATAATCTAAATCGTCGATGTTCGAGATTTGATAGTCGTGGCTAACGTGAGTCGTCAACCCAGACAGGTTCGATTGATAGAAAGTATTGATCAAAAAGGCAAAAATGACCCACTGGATCATAATGCATTGAAATTTAAATTTCAAACGTAACCTATGTCCATGCAAGATCAAAAGGTCCAACATAACAAAGATTAAGTTACACTTATCTTTATATTGAAACAATATCGAGAAGAATACAAAAAACATTATGAATACTATAATTATTAGAATCCATACAAGATTATCAAATTCTATATAAATCATTTTCCATGTTGGAACGACACCTGCCTTTTTAACCACTATAGATAATTCATCTTTAAAGTCATGATATCCAGAAATGTAACCAAAACCATATGCTCGATTATAAGTCAGTATCATTCCTCCAAGTACTATGTCGACATCTCCTTTTTGAAGTAAACCTAAATTACTAGTTGCAGTCATGTTTTCGTCAAGGGTAGAATAATTTTCTGGTTGATCAAAATACTTATATGTGACATTAAATTCTAGTACTTCACCTAAAATTTGAATAACATACTCTTCGATTCCCTTTAACTTTATTTTCATAAAGCTGTGCTCAGGAATTATGGTGAATGGTGGCCAATGAGGTATACTTACATTGAATGTGCAGCCCTTAATGTTTTTTTCTGGTTTATGCAAAAATAAATCTGTTACATTTGTAACAGAACAATTATCGTACTTTGCAATTTCGTATGTTTTACCGCAGTTTTTGTTTTCAAAAGGATTATATGTGTACATTGGAGAATCGTCTGTTGCGTAAATTATAATTACATCGAAGACACGAAGATGTAATAGTATATTGAACACTTCTTTCAATTTATTTGGTTCATGTTGTTTAAATGCAATTAGAAATTGTGCATTCGGTTTCCAGTTTTTATCGTATGTTAGATGCGTAAATTCATTATTGAATGTTTTAAAATTATCAACCAGAACAATGTAAGCAATAGTTTGATGATTTAATTTTTCAGTAGCAGATTTAGAGACAACAGTTACCAAATTCATGTCATGAATCGATTTAATTATATCATTTTCTTGATAGTTCATGTCAATGTAAGTGATTCTATAAATTCCTTTATTATTCCAATGCAAAATGATATTTTGAATGCAGGTGTTTACATTAGTGTTGCCTTCATTAAGTATCAATTTCTGACTATCACTTTGATGAACTATTATAAATATTACCAAATAGAAAACGAACATTTTTGTAGTATAGTTGTAGTTAATCCGTTTCTTTGTTTTTAAACATTTCAAATATAATGATTTTTTTATCTGAAATAACATTACTTTAATTTCATAAATTACTGGAAAAAGTATGAATTCATCAACCGAATGTATTAGACATATACTTTAAAAATATTAATCATACTAATATTATAAATGCGAAAGTTTAGATAGATGGATGGATCTTTGTTAGAGTTTGTAGCCTAAAAGGCTGATCCGATTTCGATTAAATTTGGTATAGATGTAGAGTATAGTCTGGAACAACACATAGACTACTCACTACTAACTTTTGTTTTTTTTTTTTTTCATTCCAAGCGGACGGAGTCGTGGGCGAAAACTATTTAACTTATAAAAAGTTAGTATCCAAAAAAAGCGAAATGTAAATGCACATGATGTATAAACTTTGCTTTGTAAAATTTGAAGATATAATTTCTTTAAAGCGATTTTCAGGCGATCTAAAGATATTTTCATAGTATGTAAAAAAATCTTAAAAATTCGCGCTTCGTCGGAATTTGGAAATACCAAATGCGGTAATTACATTTAAATAAATTGAAAACTTTCTTAAAAATGCAATTATTTTCTCCAACTTTTACATACTGTACTTTAATATTTTATAATCTATTTTTTTCCGAATTTCTCTTAACGTGTAAAAAAACATTAAAACATGAATTTGTTTTTGATGTACAAAATTAATAGTCAATGGCCAATATCGTCTTGTCTCAATTTTCTTACAAAATAATTGAAAAAAAAAGGAATACAGAATCACACGTAATACAGAAATCAGACGTGTGTCTGATAAAACTTACCTTTAGTGGATTGACTTATCAACACTTATATACATTTAGATATCAAGGCTTGATGTTTCCTTTGTTAGGATAACTTCCCCTTTGTACAATAACTTTATTATTATCTATATAGTTGTGCACTTAGATTTTTCTTTCCGTCAAATGTTTGGTGTATCAACATTTGTTGTTTTATGTTGACTAGTGACAGGTCGTCTTGTTTTCTTCCTAAAGGGTAAACTAGTTTTATAGTAACAGCTGTATAATTTTAAGCAACTAACTATCGTATAACAACTTATTTTGTAACTGTCCAAACAATGATAAGCTTGGCAAGCAAATTACGTGTTATTAATTCATGGAGTGTCACGCAATATAATCATCACTAATGTCAAAACTAGTTTTTGTTAAGCAACGGTTTTAGGGCTACTGTAGCCCTGGGCTAAAATTCAAAGGCGCCCTCCTTTTTTAGAATGTGGGACTGTATGATTTGTATAGGCGCTCCTTTTCGTACAGCGCCCTGGGCGACTGCCCAACCTCAGCCTACCTGTGTTTTGCCGATTAGCTTGGTCACTGTTTTATTGAAAGAATTTTGATTGTCAACTTTGTTTTTGATCCTGAAAACCTATGAACATCTATACTATTATAATAAAGCGTAAACACACACTTCTTTGTTGCCTAAGATGTCAGCAATTACAACATATTTTTGAATAACTCTTTTTTTAATAAAAAGCCCTACACTTACGTCACGCTTTAGGCTATATATTTTCACGCCATTAAACTTAGGGGGTACATATTTTGGATAAAACACCCTATTGTGGAAAAGAGACCATAAGTTGCTGCCAACATCAAGGAAGCAAGGTTGCCATGGTTTGTCATCGTGTCATATCATTTTGACATTTGCAATTGATAATTTGACAAATGTAAACGATAAAATAAAGTTTTTATAATTACCTGCGGATGAGGCCGCATGGGAACAGCTAGTTATTTTATAACTGGGAAAGTAGGCTTCATTTTATCTCCGAATTTTAAAAAACAAATAAGAATTTAATTTTAATTGAAGAGCAAATTTGCAGTAATCAATTTACTTTCGTCAATAAATAGAAAATAGGATAATAACATTTACTTGAATTAGAAATGTGTGCAGTAGTAAAAGCAAATGTTTATCTTCGCGTTAGGTTGTGGAGTTTATTCGAGTTGTAAGAACTGCCTCGGGCAATCTGTAATCCTTTACGTTGATTACATGCTACCTGACCCGTGAAGACACGTGTGCTCGAATTACGAATCGGTACGGTTTTGAGAGTCGAAAGTTTACGAATAAACGTAAAGCAAATTGCAATTGCTTAAGTCACTACTTAGTAAGATAATTAATATTTAGTTCTTTATAATACATTTTTATTTGAAGAAACTGGAAAATGACCAATTGGTTACTTCGTGTCGCTAAAATAGTGAAGTGGTTACTCATAGCATGTGCCTCAAATTAAAAAGTTACATTATTAAAGGGGAAAAATTTTAAAAAGAAAAAAGAATGTTTGTTTTTCGTGTCTATATTTACAATTCCATCCCTTTCTGGCACTTGTACATGCCTGATATTTAGAAGTCATCTACAATAAGGGAGTTAGCGGACTCTAGATGGCACTTTTGTTAAAATTTCATGAGAACACTCAAAAACGTGTCGAGCGCCATCTGTTTGTGACTGGTATAAACTATGCGAATTTAATTTGTAAAATTATCAAGAAGCATAGAGATTTATGATACATTGTTTTGCTACAACTTACTTCTTGTAAATATGGAATAAAAAGTTTTTTTATATCAAGGAAAGTTGTTTTGCAGTAATGTGTAATGTTGAAAGCGCAAAGTTTTACTGCACAAAACATGTGTCTATGCTTAATTGTGATTAAAGAAACCTTTATATTTTAAGTTTTTAAACATCAATGAAACACTATTATAGCAATTATTGACTGTTGCCGAAGAAAAGATACTTATTTTTAAACAAAATGTTAATGTGTCCTGAATTGGTAATTTACAATCAACCTTTGAAAATAATTATTATGTAGCCACGATGAAAGTTTGAAATGGCTATTTCATTATAATTAATTAACATATTAAAATTTTCATTTGCATACTGAAAGCTTTTGTCCGAAGCACACGCGTTAAAGGTTAAATATTTTGATAACTTACTACACTGCATATCTGACAAATTAAACTGAAAGCTTTATTTATAGTTACAAAATAATTTATTTCTGTCTTCTATTTTGTAATAATAGATGTCGCTGGTAACATTACATGTTTGTAAGATACTCAAACGGCCGAATACTAAAACGATTCATGAACACTTTGCTTCGTAATCGCCGCTTACAATCTTATAGGGGACAAAAGTTTTACGGACTTTGGAGTTTAAGAGTGGCCTTAGAAGACGATGTTACATATTTTTATGACGTTTCACAATTCGGCCTAAACTCATAATATAGGTTGAAGTATTATACTTCAATCCATGTACTAATAATATAAATGAGATAGTTTAGATGAAAAGATGGATGGCGAGAAGAAGAACGGCTCGACAGAATTAGGTGAACTTTGCCATAGATGTTGAATATAGTCTGATAGAACACATAAGCTACTGATTTAGTTATTTTAATATAACGCAGGCGACTACTAGTATCTTCTAATTCCAAATACAAAGAGAAAAACTAAAATCTATGCTCTTACATTAATTGCATGGATTTATTAGTCACGAAAAAGTTCGACATAATGTGCTCGAGCGTTCTACTTTTCGGTTACACAAGGAACAACTTTGTTACAAATAGCTCGCAGTGAGGTACGGTCCGAGTTAGTTTTACTTGCGTTAATTAATGAGGATCGTTAGTGATGGACTTGAATTGGTACACTTACGTGTCAGGGAAACCGGTACAATTATTTAATGTAATCGATATATCTGTACCCTTATGTAAAGTTCCCACGTGAGTATAGCCGTGTTATAAATTATATAGTACTAGCTTTCGTCCGCGACTTCGTCCGCGTGAAATTAAAAAAAAAACAAAAGTGAGTAGCCTATGTGTTCTTCCAGACTATCCTCTACATCTATGCCAAGTTTCATCGGGATCCGTTCAGCCGTTTAGGCTACAAACTCTAACAAACATCCATCCATCTATCTAAACTTTCGCATTTATAATATTAGTAAGATAATTTCTCACGAAAGTTTTAATAATTTAACCGTTATTAAGATAAAAAATCATCCAGTATATATAGTAAGAATAGTAAGAATTTTTAAATATTTTTTCGTATATCTTAATTTTTGAAGTCCTATAGAAATAGTAAATTTGTTTACATTACGAGTATAAGAAGGTATGTAAAGGACATTAACATAAAACCTTAAACAGTGATTCAAATCCATTTTAGCTTAAACATACATTAACCTTTTTATGCCGTGACTAATGTTCGGAGCTTTTTTCCAAATTATGGTTTTTGAAACATGCATATGCTTGGATGGATGGATTGTGTGAAAGGTGACATGATCAAGAAGGGAATGATAACTATGACGACGGATGATAGAGTTACTTTTAGGACGAAAACCCGGTGCGTCGATCCTACGGGAATAAGATAAGGTAGGGGGGATGATGAACTAATAAGGTGCTTATGTATTGACGTCAATCAGCAGCGGACAATAAGTTAAACGCGCATTTAACTAAACAGTGTTTAGCTATTTTTTTTCGAGGTTATACAGAAAATCTTAGAAATTATTTTTACAACTTTTAAATGGAAAATTTTTCATATCGACGCGTGACATGAAGTAGGAATGTCTATGTGCCATATTGTTTCAGATAAACAAAGCGCGTCGCTTGTTTGTTCCCCGTCTAGACTAGTAATATCGCGAAAAGGGTTTTTCATTCTAAGAAAGCACTGTAGCGAAATAACCCTGACGGTGAAATACAAAATTGTCACAAATCATATTTTTACAATTAACAAGAGTTACTTGTTTTATGCTAAAATTATTGATTAAAAACACCAAGACAGTGTTTTGAATGCATTTAAGCTTTAACGTGTTATGAGGAGGGTTGAATCGAAGTCGGCGTAACAAGGAGAACGTTACGCCGCGGCATACCCTTGCACACTCATAACCGGCGCGCCGGTAGAAGTAGACCTAGAAAGAGAAGGATGGATTGCGTGAAAGGTGACATGATCAATAAAGGAGTGATGACTGAGATGACGTATGATAGAGTTATTTGGAGGATGAAAACCCGGTGCGCCGACCCTACAGGAGTATGATAAGGTAGGAGAGATGATGATTTTAGCTTTAACATACGTATTTTGTACTGTGACTCTGATTTTCATAAGTCATGTCTTGAAATGCTTGCCTAGTTTACATTTATACTGAAAAATGCGAGGGAATACATATTTACGAGTATGTTGAAACATATAACGAGGTTGACCATAATAACAATCAGCGGCGATCAAAGTGTTAAAACACGTGTTTAAATAAACATTGACATGCATATTTTTGAGTAATACCATAACATTTTCCAATTCTAATCAAATCCAATTCAATTCCTGAGTACTTTAAATTCTTATAACAAAATATTTCGTTGGCATAGGGAAGTATTTGACCTATGTTTCTAAACAAGTATGAAATTTTAACCTCATTTTATTCAAACAGAGAAGAGACTTGTGAAATGAATACGCTCGAAATGCCATTAACATTTCCACTTTAAAATGTGATACTAATTAATTTTATTATTATAAAATGTGATACTAATTAATTTGATTAAAATGTGATACTAATTAATTTTATTATTATAAAATGTGATACTAATTAATTTTATTATTATAAAATGTGATACTAATTAATTTTATTATTATAAAATGTGATACTAATAATTTTATTATTATAAAATGTGATACTAATTAATTTTATTATTATAAAATGTGATACTAATTAATTTGATTAAAATGTGATACTAATTAATCTTATTATTATAAAATGTGATACTAATTAATTTTATTATTATAAAATGTGATACTAATTAATCTTATTATTATAAAATGTGATACTAATTAATCTTATTATTATAAAATGTGATACTAATTAATTTTATTATAATGCAAAATTTAATGATTTAATACTAAATGTTTGGGCCCGCAGTGCCGAATGGTTTTGTAGGCGCGAGGAAGTATTTTCCTAAATTCCTTCAGTCCAGTGCAGAGGGTGCCAGTGCGTCGCACTTGATTATAACCAAAAGGGTTTAATGAATAGAAATCTCATACAATTTCGCTTTTCTTCCAAGGGCACAAGTTTTTTCTAAGATTTCCCTCAAATAAATAAAGAATAGAAATATTTGGGCTTTATACAAAGTTTGATTTCGTTAAGCTTATTTAAAAACTAGCTTTCGCCCACGACTTCGTCCGCGTGGAATTAAAAAATAAACAAAACTGAGTAGCCCATGTGTTCTTCCAGACTATCTCTACACCTATACCAAATTTCATCGAAATCTGTTTAGCCGTTTAGGCTACAAACTCTAACAAACATCTATCCATCCATCTAAACTTTCGCATTTATGATATTAGTATGAGTATGATTTTCATAAAGATTTATTTGTATTTAACAAAATTAATGTTGATACAACTCTGGAGTAAATATAATTATGAGTGTTTGGTATCAACAGATCTTCCTACGGTTTCTAATAAAACTTTTAATAAGCTTGCCTTTTTCAAAGAGAAGCGAGAAAAGAAAAGTCGCCTGAAGGTGATTAAATGTAAATTAACTTTCACAACGTTTGTACCAACAGATAGCACTTTATTACCAAGAATTATCTTAATAAATAAAATTACTTTTTAGATTTCCATGAATTTTCGTGTATACATTACTCTCAATATCATGAACATTTTCATCTATAATTGTCTATGCCACATTCATTGAATTATTATAATTATGGGAAGGAAACGTGGATTTGACGGTGGCGGAGACGCATAGGATGGGGAAATGTCCTCTTTATGTGCGTCTCCTCCTCCGTCAATTAAGGGTAGGCAACGCATCTGCAATTGCGGATGTTTATGGGCAGCGGTCGCTTTCCATTTCGGTGGATTCAGGTGGCCGCTTGCTCGTTTGTCACCTACATTATAAAAAAGAAAAAATTCAAATGATTTTTTTCTCAAGTGTGTCAAGTATAATGAGCGAGATGACAATATGCTTTTTTTCCATAAAATGTTCTACATGCCAAATTTCATCGAGATCCATTCAGCCGTTTAGGCTGTAGACTCTAACAAACATCCATCCATCTAAACTTTCGTATTTATAATATTAGAAAGATACACATGAATATTTTCCCTCTCTCATATATCTGACATGTTCGCGAGCTCAACAATGGCGTCATATGAATTATTTATGAGTTACTTATGTTGTCTCTATAAGAATAATTTTACCTCCGATGTTTATTGTCATCAAAAAATATATGAAGTGTTTACACATTGGAATGTTTTGCCAGATTTTTACAAATGTCTGTATAGTATTTATAATGTCGACGCGTTAGCTTAAACAATTTAAACAGAGTTTTAAGCACATTTTGGCTTAAATATACGTCAACCCTTTTGTTCCATGACTGGCGAATATATTGCTAAGATTTGTTACTTTCGCACTCACAATTGATTGGTCAAGTCACTAAGAGACACACTAAGTATTTACTCTATACTAATATTATAAAGAGGAAAGATTTGTATTTTTGTATGTATATGATTCATGTAAAAACTATTGGGCCGATTAAAAAAATGCTTCACCATTAGAAAGGTAATTTATCTGTGAGTAACATAGGCTGTGTTTTCATTATTTTTTTAATTTCACATAGGCGAAGTCGCGATCAACAGCTAGTATGTAATAAAAGCATTAACATTTTAATTTTCCTTTATAATACTTAACAGTACCAATTAGGTAGATTAGTATTGGATATAGTTATGGTTGTGTGTAGCTTAGGACGATTTTGAATAAAGTTCTCGTTCTTTGATAGCATACTTGGAAAGGAATCTAGGACAGCGATATTTCTTATTCTATTGATTACATTTTTAATCGTGAATATTAAATACTCTGTATTATTGAAATGGTTTATTTTAGACATAGGCTGTGAATTGTGGAAGCGCTTAAAATATTTAGGTTGTCAGGTCAACAAATCAATACTGTCCAGAAAGTAAAATAGGAAACAGCTCAAAGCTCGGATTAACTTCGATGTGTGTTATTTTTTTAATTAAATATTTTGAACCATATTTACATTTGTTATTCAGTTGTGTATTACAGTAGTTAAATATTGAAGAAACCGGAGTAGTTCCCACCGTACCTGTAAATATAAAAAGAAAAGAATAGAGTTAATTAATTTAATGGGAAAACCCGATTAAAGATTGAAAGATGAAGTAAGACAGAAGGAAATAGTATGTAGGATGAAAGAGCGAGAGGAATAATTGCGAGACCTGGTATGAAAGAGTTATAGTAAAACTTAGGCTCTGACCACGTCAGAGCTAGAGCAAAAAAAAATAGTTAAATATTTATATTATTGTAGTTTAATTTACGAATTACTCGTAAAGTAATGAAGTACAAGAGATAAATTTAAAACAGAATCAATTGGAAAGGTCTTTGGAATAGGTCAGGTTGCAAAGGAAATGAAGTCGGGTCTGCAAACATGTCCACTCTATGCGTGATTTAAAGATATTTTCATTCAATTGTGAATCTTCAAGTAAGAAACACACGTCTTTTAGTTCTAAAACATTTAATTAGTTGTGTTTGTTTATAACTCTATTTTAAAGAGATTGTTTATCAAGTTTAAGACGTTAAATTTAAATATACGTTTAAAACTAAATGTAAACTAATAAGGACAGATAGATTTTATGATTTACAACAAAATGCAAAAATTAATGGACAGATTTCTTACAAATTTTAACGTCTATTATACGAGTATTGTAAGTGACGCTTACGAAGCGAAGTATTTAAGGTTCGTTTTAGTATTTGGTCGTCAGTGGTTATCACTTATACTAAAACTACACTAAAGGCCACCATTTCATCTGCATTACATCGTTAAATATTCATTTTGCGTATTGTTAGTATTCTAATATTTGTTTATATTTCTATCTTTAATTAGTCTTCAGATTGTTTTATAATTTCATTATTAAGTCAGATGTAAGTTGTCCGTAACAAATTAAAAAAATACAATGGTATGTTTTATGACGAAAATTTTGGTTAAGACTTGAGTTAATTTTAAACAGTCGGAGCTAAAGATAAGAGCCGCTGACAAAATTTCATCCAAACAATCTCTCCGGTTTGATTATACAGTGAGTGTTATTGTAAAGTGAGGTTCCCGCTGGAGCTTAATTAAACAAGTCTCAGCGAACCCAAGCCGGCATGGAGTACGCAGCGTACTCCTTCTCATTTTAATTAATTGTTAAGACACATTGTTATTGCAGCACTATTTCAATTTGCACTTCATTTATGCTGGGTTTCTGAAATTCCCATTTATTTTGTCGTTACCAAGATATTCATTAATGTTATGTTGACCTAAGTTTCGGAGTAAACTCAAGTTACGTAGTTCGGAAGTACATTTCATGAATTTATCGATCCAAAAACACTAACGATTGGTTAAATTTTGATGGGAAACCGGCTATTAGTTCTTTATCTATCTATTCACAATCTATCTTCGTAATAATACCGATCTTGCACAGCAGTAAGAAATTTTGGTATAGTATTCAGAGCCGCTAAAAGGTTTATAAAAAGTACATTTTTACTAGGATGACGATCAGTTGTGCTTGGTCGATTGATGCTTGATTTAATGATATCGCTTAAATTAACTTGAATGCTGATTTTCTCTTTTATCATATAATAACGAAGTCGCGAGCGGCAGCTAGTTAAATTATAAAAGAGATTTACATTTTTTAAAATCATCAACTCCTTTGACACTTTTTTATGTGGCAACGACGTATTCGAACAGAATTTTAATCGCTCATTTGATACAGTATAAAGTTTTATAACCTTTCCTCATAGCTTAGGGAAACGTGAAATCTTATGATCCCATATCCGTTACCTGCGTTAAGGTTACCGGTTGTGAAAGTTAAATACATGTCAAATTAAAGTCGAACATATTGAAAAGATCTTCAATATTGTTAGGTTGACACATCATATTGTTTCACGTTTACTAAGGATTCATCTTTTTAATCAAAATATTACGTAGGGAGAAAAGTGGTCCATTATTTTTAGGTCAATAGGAAAACATATATAATATATTTTAAATAAACAGTAACCTAATAGAAACCAATTTCCAATATCTCTGTGATTTTATCGACGTTTTCAACGAAGGTACGAGCTGGATATTTAAGAACGAAATATTTGGAAACGGAATCGACGAAACCATAATTTGTCTTAACTAAGTTGCAGTGTCGAATAAAACATCTTTCGCATTTATCTCTTGTAACAAATTATTTTTTTTAATAATTTAATAATTGATTTTCCAATTTTAACTGCAACAGCTAAACTTTGTGGTTGTTTAAATTAAGCTTGGTTAAAGCCCAGACGTCGAGCATGGATTTGACGGCGAAGGAGACGCATAAGAAAGGGAAACATACTCTTATGTGCGTCTCCTCCTCCGTCGCTTAAGGTTAGGCAACGCATTCGCTATTGCGAATGTCTTTAGGCAGCGGTCGCTTCGCCAGTTCGGCGGATTCCGGTGGCCGCTTGCTCGTTTGCCACCTTATGATATAAAAAAAATTATTCACTATTAACTGCTCCTAATAGTGACTAACATTTTTATGCTTATTATATCACGAAAGGTTATAAAAAGTCACACCGTTCTCGGAATATCGGATATTGCTTCCAAGGATTTTGTATACTCCTTACGTGAAAGATAAACCCGCAAGGCATCCAAATATCCGATAAACATGATGCAAAATAGATTAAATATTCTTGCTTTCTAAGAATAATGATTCGTAAACTAAAGGATAAATTATAATTATATCATATAATTATGAAAATGGAACTAAATGACAAACTATTTGTCGTGTAAAAAATAAAAAATAGACAACCAAGAGCTGATAAAGTTACAAAAATACAGACGAATAGAGAACTGATTCCTTTATAGAAGTCAGTTAAAACAGAATTTTCATTAAGAAGGAATGAAATAGTCAATCATTTTTAAATTCCTTTAAAAATATGTCTATTCAAATTATAAAAAAAACATTGCGCTCCATGAACACAGTAATATAAATTTTACAATGGATTTCAACCGTACATAAAAGAGACGACAATGCTTCAATTTGCTCCAGAGTAATTGAAAACGCAAAACTTTACGACACACGTTAATACAGACGTAAGAAAATGCGACTCACGCTCTGCTATTGGAGTTAAATTATATCCTGCAATGTAATTTAAATATTACATAGTTACATTTAAATTCTAGATCAGTCGAATTTTTTGAAACAACGAATGTAACTGCGCTCTTACACTACGTATCATCGGTCGATCGGCACCTTAATGTAAGCATTATTTAAGAAAATAAGAAATTAAAAAAAGGTCAACTCATGTTAAATCTTCCGCACTGCAGGTGCACGGCCCAAGCCCTGTGTTGAGACGCGACGCAACCGCGAGGAAAGCGAATTAAACACTTGCCGTGAAGATGGACCCCAAACGGGTCCGAAACGAGTCGGTAACGTCTCCGGAAGATTAAACATGTCTTACGAAATTTTAAACAGTTTAATATTTTATGTACTTCAAGATTAAATAGCAAAGTAAAGTTGAAAGTAAACACAAGAAAACGCAATCTCTATCACACGCTAGTTCAGTACTCACGGACGAGTTCATATTTCTCGCACATTCATACAGCCCCTTGACACGTGTACTTTCAATGGACTTGTTTTCGCGCGCTTCCATTTTTCTTGCAGAATTATGTTTCTACGAGTAGTTGAAACATTTTTTCTTGATATTTACGACTAGATTAATGTTTTAACGTAATAAGCTAAAATAAACTTCTAGTTACTACTAGAACTTACTAGTTTCACAAATGAAAATCTTAATTAAAGTAAGGTAAGGAGTTTATTTGACATTAATCAGTACAGGATGTACTAATACAATAGTACAAAAATGAAAGAATACAATAGTACAAGAATGAATGGAACATTAGGTAAGTAAAATTTAAGAAGAAAATAAAATTTGAAATGATTTCAAAGGAATTCGCAACAATAGTCAGACATTATACACTGTTTTTATATGCAACATTTTTATTACCTAATCTACACTAATAATAATATTATAAATAATATAAAAAAAGAGGAAAAATTTGCAATTTAGAATTTTTGCATGTATAATTCAAAGAATACTCAACCGATTTCAAAAATTCTTTCACCGCTAGAAAGGTAATTTATCTGTAAGTAACATAGGCTATGTTTTTTATTATTTTTTAACTAGCTTTCTCCACCGACTCCGTCCGCATGGAATTAAAAAAAACAAAAGTGAGTAGCCTATGCGTTTTTCCAGACTATCCTCTACATCTATATCAAATTTCATTGAAACCCGTTCAACCGTTTAGGCTACAAACTCTAACAAACATCCATCCATCCATCTAAACTTTCGCATTTATAATATTAGTATGAAGTATGATTACATGCAGGTGAAGTCGCGCGGAACAGCTAGCATTATACTAATATAACAACTGTAAAACTTTAAAAGTAAAAGGCCAATGTCAGAAGGTTTAAATATTAAAATAACAGACCTGTTATAAAGTTAAATAACACAATCTGTCTTGTTTATTAATCGTTTGTGATTCTGAGAGAAACTTTAACTGTTTAACTAAACAGCGTAGTTTAGATTCAACAGCAGTGAGTTAGTAGACCTTTAGACCCTTCAGAATTTAATTAAAATTCAAAATAAATCTTTCTAACAATTCACTTTTCTAGAAATTAAAATTACTTTTTATAGATCGATAATTTTTTACTTAAAAAGAATTGATACAACTAATGCTAGGTTGCTGAAGTTTCCATTTATTTTATTACCAACTTGTTTATTAGTGTTAGGTTGAACTAAATTTCAAAGGAATAAAACTCAAGTTCAGAAGTTAAGAAGTTAAGAAACTTATCTCATGAACTTATCGAACCAAAAACACCAACGAATGATTAAAAGTAGCTGGGAAACTGGCCATAAGCCCGCTATAGATCTGTTATCTCCAGATGAGATAGAGACTATCTAATATCTGTGAGTCATCTCGATAACCGTATGTGCGGGGATATTAAGGCTTTCATTGGTTACAAGGTCGCGGGCGACCTCTCTAGTTTAAATCTTACTATCTTACTAATATTATAAATGCGAAAGTTTAGATAGATGGATGGATGGATGATTGTTAGAGTTTGTAGCCTAAACGGCTGAACCGAGGATAGTCTGGAAGAACACATAGGCTACTAACTTTGTTCCTTTGAACTCCACGCGGACGGAGTCGCGGGCGAAAGCTAGTAACTTACTAAATCTTACTTAATAATATTATAAATGCGAAAGTTTTGACGGATGGATGGATGTTTGTTAGAGTTTGTAGCCTAAACGGCTGAACGGATCTTGATGAAATTTCTCATAGATGTAGAACATAGCCTGGAAGAACACATAGGCTACTTACTTTTTTTAATTACACGCGGAAAGAGTCGCGGGCGAAAGCTAGTATCAAATAATCCATATAACATTATAAGCTAAGGCATTAATTTATTCCTGTTTTTGTTGTCCCGGGGGCAAGGATACGGGCGATGTGTAGGCGTTTCTGCGATACGACCCAATGTACGCCTACGCCATCTTTTATGTCGTGTTTTGCAAATTATTCGAAGAAAACGTATTTTATTCGTGTCTTGATAGTTTTTCAAGTTAAGGGATCTGATAATAGTTTTCAAAGAAAATTAATATAGTTTTTATTGTCGGTTATAAATTTCTGTACTTACAAATTAAAAATAAATCCATCTATACTAATATTATAAATGCGAAAGTTTTGACGGATGGATGGATGTTTGTTAGAGTTTGTAGCCTAAACGGCTGAACGGATCTTGATGAAATTTCTCATAGATGTAGAACATAGCCTGGAAGAACACATAGGCTACTTACTTTTTTTAATTACACGCGGAAAGAGTCGCGGGCGAAAGCTAGTATCAAATAATCCATATAACATTATAAGCTAAGGCATTAATTTATTCCTGTTTTTGTTGTCCCCGGGGCAAGGATGCGGGCGATGTGTAGGCGTTTCTGCGATACGACCCAATGTACGCCTACGCCATCTTTTATGTCGTGTTTTGCAAATTATTCGAAGAAAACGTATTTTATTCGTGTCTTGATAGTTTTTCAAGTTAAGGGATCTGATAATAGTTTTCAAAGAAAATTAATATAGTTTTTATTGTCGGTTATAAAATTCTGTACTTACAAATTAAAAAGTAATCCATCTATAGGTACTAATATTATAAATGCGAAAGTTTAGATGAATGGATGGATAGATAGATGGATGTTTGTTAGAATATGTAGCCTAAATTGCTGAACGGATCTGGATGAAATTTCACATAGATGTAGAACATAGCCTGGAAGAACACATAGGCTACTTACTTTTTTTAATTACACGCGGAAAGAGTCGCGGGCGAAAGCTAGTATCAAATAATCCATATAACATTATAAGCTAAGGCATTAATTTATTCCTGTTTTTGTTGTCCCCGGGGCAAGGATGCGGGCGATGTGTAGGCGTTTCTGCGATACGACCCAATGTACGCCTACGCCATCTTTTATGTCGTGTTTTGCAAATTATTCGAAGAAAACGTATTTTATTCGTGTCTTGATAGTTTTTCAAGTTAAGGGATCTGATAATAGTTTTCAAAGAAAATTAATATAGTTTTTATTGTCGGTTATAAAATTCTGTACTTACAAATTAAAAAGTAATCCATCTATAGGTACTAATATTATAAATGCGAAAGTTTAGATAGATGGATGGAGTTTTTTTTAATTTTTTTTGGGATTTGGTTTATTTTTATTATGTAAGTACATATATAATTTGTGTTTATATTTTAAAAGATATTGTTCTTATGTGTGCCCAGCTTCTATACTTCTGAAGTTACGAACTTTGAAATTTACGTTGCTCGCTGTTAACTTTAGTGAGATAAATTTATTTTGACAGTCCACCCTTTCATAGAAACTTTGTTGGAACACCTCTGGCATGAAATTGTCCCTAAACTTTTGACGTAGTACTTTCTTGTAGGTGTACATTTTATTTTACCCATGCCAGTATATATTTAAGCGAAATATTAAAAGGTGAAGGAAAATTCTAAGAAAACTGAGCATAATCACATTTCGTCCGCTATAGTAATATTTTTTGTACGTCTCTTTGAGTATTTCATAGAAAAATAACGAAAATAATCTTATATTTTGTTTATATCCTTTCAAATGAACCGAAAGGAATAGAAGCCAATAGATCAGGGTCATAAGTCTCGATAATTTTAAAAAACAAATTAAACATATTTGTTTACTAGTTCGCTCGGGAGTCCCTTCACATGGAATTTAAAAAAAAACAAGTAGCCTTTGGGTTATTCCAGATTATCCTTTATATCGACGCCAAATTTCATCGAGATCCGTTCAGTAGTTTTGGGCTACAAACTTTAACTAACACCCATCCATCTATCTAAACTAAGTAAAACTGACTTTTTGTTCGTACTAAAATAATGGCATATTTCCATAAAATTTAAGAATATGTATAAAAAGAAGTAATAGTACAAAAAGAACAATAAAGCTGTGTGTTTTAATCATCTCGTTCGGCCTTTGTGGAGTGCAAATTACAAAGGGTCCATCTGCGTGGCGTTTTCATATTAAAAACCTCCCCTTTGGGAAGGCTATTTACATCAGAACATGTGTTATTTGAAAATTATTAAATTTTCTTTTGAGTAACGTTAGTACAACTGTCTGAATTTATTAATATTGGTATTTCTGCCTTAAAATTGAAAATTAATCACATTATAATTGTGAAAGTTTAGATGGATGGATGTTTTTTACTACGTATCACGAGAATGGCTCAATAGATCTCGGTGAAATTTGGCATAGGTATAAAACATAGGATAGAAGAACATATAAGCTATTAATAAAGTTTTTTTTTTAATTCCGCACGAACGTAGTTGCAGAAGATAGCTAGTAGAGTAAAACGACTTCAAATTAATCATGACAGTCCGTCTTCTAAATTAATACTTTGTAATGGAAAATGTTGAGATAAATACATTCTTATTAATGCAGCGAGATTTGAATTAGTTAACATTAAAGTTAGTACAAGTTGAATTTGATGTTAGTATAATATTAGTTGAGTTCAGGAAACGTTTGAATGTTTCACAAGTTTGAGTCGAATTTGCAGCGCATTTGCTATCTAGCGTTAGTTAAAACGGGACTAAAATTGCATTTAACTAACTCTCCAGACTAACGAATGCAGACGAACTGCTAACAAATTGATTGTTGTTTTATAACGTTATTTGAAACTATTTTAATTTCCTAAGTAAGGGATCCTTTTCAGGCGATTGTTTGAAAGTGGTGCCTATATAAAACCTTTTGTGCTAAAATTAATACGATTTTTTAGGTTATTTTATAACTTTTATGCAAGCGGAGTTTAAAGCAACTGAAATCTATGAGAATTCTTGTGTGAAAAAAAGATGTGTCAGGACCACGCCAAATGAAAATTCGTGGCCTCTATCTACCCTTCTGGGTAACAGGTGCGAGTTATTTTGTAACGTTAACTGAAAGTATGAAAAAATACAGTTTCAAGGAGTATTCAGAGATGTTTTTTATTATAGCTATTATAAATAACATACATTTTGAATGAAAAGCCTAATAAATCTTTTAATATCAAACTGTAAAGGTAAATAACGAAATAAAAGTTCTATTTCATTCTGGAGGTAATAAATTTGAGTTGGGATTATTATCCCAACTCAAATTTATTCATTCAATCAATTCATCAATTCATGTATTCATGAATCTGTAAGCAATCATTCAAAGGTTTTTTTATGATTTCGTATTCGTTTATGTAGGCATTAATCTTAGTACTTGTGTAGTCTAGACGTATTTGAAATTGTTAATAATTATTGACAGCAGAAATGTCATAAAAATACTATTGAAATATTTGTATTAGAATATATTTCCATCTCTATATTTTTTAAATACATTGAAAAGGATGTCAACGTGTTTTATACATGTGATATTATATGGTGAAATATACAATCAACTTGACGGTTGTAATAATAATAAGCGGCGGGCAAAGTGTTGAAAGTCGTGTTTAACTAAACAATGTCTATTTTTTGGGATTCTTTTTTAATCGTTTTAACTATACGTATTAAATAAATACGACAAGGTACATGTCAACGACACAAATCCGAGGCCTAAACTGGAATTACGCAAATGTACGGGGTTTCTGAAACGGGCCAAACAAGTTACCCTGCCCTCAGCTATTTACGTATGTAGATTTCGCAATATTATTTATACCTTTTTTTTCTTTTCCTGGCCAAAAAAGAAACCAACATACTAGTTAATTGAAAAATAAAAAAAAAACGAATTGGGCAAATCCTTTTTGGATGTATTTAAAAAGAAAGTGTTAAAATTCTTTGGATGCACGTTATAACAATTTTCTACAAGACTCCTGGATTGTGCGTCGTGTCATTGACGTTGTCACAAAAGATCTTTCGAGAATAAAAAACGTTGTCTACGAATGTTTACACAACAAACAGCACGCATCATTTGTTTTCAACAATACACATTTTTCCAAAGGGCTACGCGTATGTCCGTAAATTTCATCTTTTTAATAAGCAGTCACAAAAACTGTTTTTGTTGCCGTGAATTTGACATCTGTGTACATAACTGTTTTCTTTATATCTCAAAGGATACCAGACAGTGGAAATCGACCGTAAAGAATATTGATATAAAAGGTATAAGGGCTTGAGGTAGTTACGGATGGATGATGAACGAAACTTGAAGCATACGCATTTGTATGTAGGGGAGATATAGGAGGAAAAAGGACTTTATCACATAATTAATTATAAAAATCAAATTTAATTTAGATTAGCAGGTGTGACCATGTCTCCCGACTTCCTCTTCTCCCCTATCTCCCCTAGTGGGTCATAATAATATCATCATCATCATCACCAGCTCACTATACGTCCCCATCGAGGGGCTCGGAGCCTACCCTAAAGTTAGGGTGACTAGGCCATAGTCAACCACGCTGGCCAAGTGCGGGTTGGTTGCCTTCACACATATCTTTGAATTTTTTCGCCGATATGTGCAGGTTGCATCACGATGTTTTCCTTCACCGTAAAAGTCGTCGTACGTCGGGTAAATTATGTACATGTGAAAATTCGAAAAATCGAAAATCACATTGGTACATGGCGGGATTCGAACCCAAGACCTGTAGATTACAAGTGCTTAAACCACTGAGCCACCGACGCACTCATACATAATAATATAATGCAGTTTATTTCCCGGAATCGAGAATTAGAATTTGTTAGAATCCATTTGCTTCGTAGTGCATTCTTAAGTCTGGTCGGTGTGGAATGCCTTGTTTAATTAAAGTTCGGTGCTATGTTTAAGGAGTACGAGTACTATATTAGGGTTGCCACTGTATCATCCAATTTGGTATATTTTATACATTAAAACAATATTTTTATTATACTATTAATGTTTACTTAAAAATATTAAACTGAGAACACACTGACCCCTTTTTTGTGTGATTATTAATTTAAAATAAGTAACAAATCATGCATAAAGAGAAAAAGATTTTTAAAATGATTTATGTTATACTAGGAACTGAATTCTAGAACCAGTTGAGTTATACCACATATATGTGAAAAATAGCTATTATATTTACTCTAGCTTCACCTGGCGGTAGGTGTCATACCTTTTATCTTATATCCCTTCTCGTTGTTGTAAAATATAACGTCTTTTACTCAGTGATAATGTATGTTTCTGACAGCTAAAGAATTTTTAAAATCAGTTATTTCGGACTCTATCCAATGCAAATAAACAATCAAAGATTTGCTCTTTATAATTTTAAGATTGAAAATCTAAATGTATTTGTTTCTAGGAACCAAGGACACATATTTGAGTTGTAACATATAGTTTATGGTCGGTTTTCTCTTCCGACATTCTCTATATGAATTCCAGTAAATCATATACTCGTAGCTCCGGAAAATGTTATATATTTAGGTGAACACCACCACCCGTTCTTAGAACGGATAGTTTTTATGACTGAAAATAAATTATTTCATAGGCATTTGTTGTTTGCGTAGTCAGTGGCACTTTACAAAAACTTTTCATCGCTAAATTCTCTACACCATGATTAATACTAAATTTGTCCTCTAAATTAGTTAATAAGAAAATAATAATTTTATTTAAGTTCCATAAATTTTATTTAAACCGAATATCGATAGTTCGTAGTTGATCGCTATGCGTGTTTGTTTCGTCACTACGATACCTGTCTATTAAGTACGGCATTTGCCTTCATACAAATTGAATTCGATACTTTATATACATCATTTATCAAACTAATCTATCTTATTTAGACACACTATAGTAAATAAAACTAGGGTAGATCAGACAGTTTCCGACCAGGGGGGAGTTACGGTCCACTTAAGACAAAAACGTATGTTTTGGAGCTCTTATGGAAATTAATTGAAAGTAAACAACAAGAAACATATGCTACAACTAATATTCTCAAATTTGATATCTAAATTAGTAATAGAAAATATAAATTTGAAAAGCCACGGGTGATCTAAATATATCAGGCGCGAAGCTGATAAAAATTGTTAATTTCTTATCACTTTTGTTAAGGACAGCTTTTTTAAATATTGAAGTTTGTTTACTTATTCAATTTTAATGTGCTTTCTTATCATTTTGTCTAATAGAAGAGATGTTCTAGTATCTATTTATGTGGATATTACAACGATTATTATTTTCGTAAGGCTTAAAATATAGTGGACTACTACTGTCTTAAAGCTTGTATGGGAGTACAGTTATGGCCATAGCACTTTACAGTTATGGACCTAGGCCGAGATACAGTTTCGGTCCACCCAAACTTCATATTGTTCCCTGTTTCTTAAAGGGATGGGTAATTTATTTTATGAAATTTCCGAAAAAAAATATCGAAACAAATCTTAAATAGATTGTTTATTGAACTTTCATTGCTTTGTTATTTAAAAATTGTAAAAGTCTTATGTAGACTAGAAGGAAGGAAAATAAAACGCGTTTTTAGTAAGATAGTCTTATAGTAAGTGATCCTACGAACATAATCAAAATATAAAAAAAATAAAAGCATCTAACAGAAAATTTACTTTTTCTACGTGATCTCACTTTTTGATACTACATTAATTTTCCAAAGAACATTATTAGAAAAGAACGCAGAAATAATGCTATTTCCTGAAAGTTAAGAAATAACTATATTTAAAACAGCTATCCAAATTATTATTGAAAAAAGGTGTATGATTGAAACAATAAAATTTCAGCAATTTACGCGAATATTTCGATTTGCATTCTATTCTAGAGACCCGTAAAATTAATATCCTTGATAATACTAATAGGACATTTTTGTGTGTTCTTTATATTAAAATGGTAATTCAAATTATTTTGATTAGTTTCTGATTTTATATAAATAAATTTTACTGTTCAAAAAGGCAAGACAAATGACAAATAATAATCATTTTATAACTATTATAGTAATATAAAGGTGGACCGTAACTGTACCCCAGAGGTGGTCCATAACTGTCTCGGGTGGACCGAAACTGTGCTTTTAGGGGTTTAATTTTAATTGACTAATATTTTTATATTTGATAAAATACTCTGTCTAAAATGTTTATGTTCGTGTAAACAAAATATTTTCGTTTAATAAAAACATGCTTTCATCTATTTTACTCTTCAATAATGATAATTACGAAGAATTTGTGACTCAATCTGCAAAGTGGACCGTAACTATCTGATCTACCTATTGTAAAAAATAAAAAAGGCAAAGTAATCAACCTCTTTGATAATATTATTAAGTTAAGCCCAAAGATATTTGTACTGAGGTACATTTCCTTTAAAAACAGAGCCAAAACAGCAGTGGAAACTACTTAAATGACATTTATATTTGATATTTTCAAATATTTAAACGCTTTAACGATAGTGTTAAGAATTTATTTCCTAAACGGACATATGTAGGGCACTTTAACGCCGAAACTTTGCCACTGAAAGAGACAAATTAGTACATTATTCTGCAAAACTATGTAACCTTTTAAGTTCAACTTGTAAACAAGCTTGTGTTACAATAATGTTTTGTGCTAAGTTATAAAGTTTTACTTAAATACATTTTACTTCGCACTTGTACAATAAAGTCTTGAAACTACACTATAAATATATCTTTGGGCCGCTGTTTAATGTCGAAATGATCAACTTATGATGAACTAACGGTTGTTAGTGACTTCGTCCGCAAGGAAATATTATAAAAAAAAACTATTTCTGTATTAATATACCCTATGTTACTCAGAGATAATGTAGCAATGCAAACACTCTAATCTTTCCTCTTTATGACATTACTATCTTTCGCCCGTGACCTCGTCCGCGTGGACTTAAAAAAAAACAAAAGCAAGTAGCCTATGTATGTGACCTTCCAGTCTATCATCTAATTCTGTGCCAAATTTCATCAAGATCCGTTGAGCAGTTTTGGCTATAAACTCCAATAAACATACATCCATCTAAACTTTCGCATTTATAATATTAGTAAGATACACAAATACCTATTAAAATTCACCATTTTTAATGTCCTAAAAGTTTCTACGATTGTAATACAACCATTTGTACAATTCTTTGAGTCTGTATAGATTCTGGAGTAACTAACAACAGTTAAAACTCCATTGTCTTAGCTCGAGTATGTATTCAAATAGGGGCAACATTGTTACGAGTGCGATTGTCCATTGTCAGACGCAAATAAAAGGTCCGAGTGTGAACAGAGCCCTTGTTGCATTCTAAATCAATCATGTTGTTTAATGAACGTTTTTCTTAAACGAAATCGTTATCCTTACTTTTGTCTATATCTCCCTTAAAATATATTACCCCTTTGTTACGTTTGAATTTATTTTTTAGATGGATATTTGTTAGACTTTGTCGCCTAAACGGTTGAACGGATCTCGATTAAATTTAACATAAATGTAGATCACAGTTCGGAAGAACATATAGGTTGCTTTTGTTTTTTTTGTTAGTTCCACGCGAACAGAGTCGAGGGCGTAAACTAATTTAGTAATATTTCTTGTACGATTCCAATTAAGCCCTAAGTTTGTGCTAGGATATGGTTTACTATATTCGAATGACGGGATTCGAATCCACATCTTGACCGGAAATTACTACCTTAATCACTATTCGTATATGGGCCATTGTTTTTGAGTTAATCGTTAAAAAAGCTACAGTGAAAAATATACGTAAAGCTACATTTAAATCAACCAAAGAATTTCTCTTTTCCTTGATCTTATTTACATTTTAATACAATTATCCACTTAACTGATTGGTCTGTCAGCGTTCTCGATTCCTAACAAAGAATTCGATGTTACGTTTTAGCGAAATAAAAACGCTTTCACGTCAATTGATTTGTCGACGGCTGAAGGCAAATTGAATAAAACCTCGTACTCGAATTTGTAGAAAATTAACGATTTTATCGTATGATTTAACTTTTGTAGCTGTAACACGTAGAAAGTGTTTTTAAAGTATTAATGTGTGAAATCTAACTTTATGTTTGCTGTCTATACTTGTGGTGTGAAAAACTCAATCTTGTGTCTTACCACGTAGACTTCGAGCGGAAGTATCAGAGTTTCCGGTTTCGTGCTGTAGCATCTGACGTCACGTCCGCTACGCCGCCTCGTAGCGGTCGATCATCGATGAACACACAACCACAACATGAACTATCTTATGTGTGAAATCTAAATTTATGTTTGCTGTCTATACTTGTGGTGTGAAAAACTCAATCTTGTGTCTTACCACGTAGACTTCGAGCGGAAGTATCAGAGTTTCCGGTTTCGTGCTGTAGCATCTGACGTCACGTCCGCTACGCCGCCTCGTAGCGGTCGATTATCGATGAACACACAACCACAACATGAACTATCTTATGTGTGAAATCTAAATTTATGTTTGCTGTCTATACTTGTGGTGTGAAAAACTCAATCTTGTGTCTTACCACGTAGACTTCGAGCGGAAGTATCAGAGTTTCCGGTTTCGTGCTGTAGCATCTGACGTCACGTCCGCTACGCCGCCTCGTAGCGGTCGATTATCGATGAACACACAACCACAACATGAACTATCTTATGTGTGAAATCTAAATTTATGTTTGCTGTCTATACTTGTGGTGTGAAAAACTCAATCTTGTGTCTTACCACGTAGACTTCGAGCGGAAGTATCAGAGTTTCCGGTTTCGTGCTGTAGCATCTGACGTCACGTCCGCTACGCCGCCTCGTAGCGGTCGATTATCGATGAACACACAACCACAACATGAACTATCTTATGTGTGAAATCTAAATTTATGTTTGCTGTCTATACTTGTGGTGTGAAAAACTCAATCTTGTGTCTTACCACGTAGACTTCGAGCGGAAGTATCAGAGTTTCCGGTTTCGTGCTGTAGCATCTGACGTCACGTCCGCTACGCCGCCTCGTAGCGGTCGATTATCGATGAACACACAACCACAACATGAACTATCTTATGTGTGAAATCTAAATTTATGTTTGCTGTCTATACTTGTGGTGTGAAAAACTCAATCTTGTGTCTTACCACGTAGACTTCGAGCGGAAGTATCAGAGTTTCCGGTTTCGTGCTGTAGCATCTGACGTCACGTCCGCTACGCCGCCTCGTAGCGGTCGATTATCGATGAACACACAACCACAACATGAACTATCTTATGTGTGAAATCTAAATTTATGTTTGCTGTCTATACTTGTGGTGTGAAAAACTCAATCTTGTGTCTTACCACGTAGACTTCGAGCGGAAGTATCAGAGTTTCCGGTTTCGTGCTGTAGCATCTGACGTCACGTCCGCTACGCCGCCTCGTAGCGGTCGATTATCGATGAACACACAACCACAACATGAACTATCTTATGTGTGAAATCTAACTTTATGTTTGCTGTCTATACTTGTGGTGTGAAAAACTCAATCTTGTGTCTTACCACGTAGACTTCGAGCGGAAGTATCAGAGTTTCCGGTTTCGTGCTGTAGCATCTGACGTCACGTCCGCTACGCCGCCTCGTAGCGGTCGATCATCGATGAACACACAACCACAACATGAACTATCTTATGTGTGAATAATTCTGATTTTCCACTGACAAATAAATAAAATATTGTTTCATTGTTGTACTATATTTTTGTACTTGTGTTTTGGCGGTGGATACTAACAATTCAAAAATCTCTAGCCCTAATTTTATGGCGCACATTAGAAAGTGATGTAATAAAGAATCGATTGAAGCACTCCCGAGACAGGATTTTTATATTATTTTAGGCTATAATATAGTTTTTGTATGTAATCTGCATATCTCATACAATTTATTAAAATGTTTTCGTAATAAATTATTAATTTAAATAAGTTCTTTAATTTCTTATACATACATAACTAACCTATAAAACACTAAGCGCTATTGTTTTTCGAGTTATGATATTCTATCTATCAACGTAAGAAACGAGCAATTAGAATTTAAATTGCGTTGTTCATTTATAAATAAATACATTAAAAACTTCATATTTTATATAATAATTAAAAACTGAATCTCTATATTATTATTAGTTCTCTAGCATATAAAATAACAGTTATAATCATGAACTTTGTTAATTAATAAGTAATAACATGTTTCAAAGCATTTCAATATTTCCATACTAAGATTCGTGAACTCCACGACGTAATGCAAAGCGTGCACCAACGAAAACTAATTATGTTAGTTCAAAGTTAGTCCATATTTCCTGGATTTTCATAACGCAAAATATTTCCGTATAACATATTTCTATAATGTTCGAGGGGTACACCGGAGACATGGAAGGATCGCGTAAAATGTGATATGATTAAGGGAGTGACGATTGAGATGACGGAAGATATATTAACCTGGAGGACGAAAAACTGTTGCGTCGACCCTACTTGAGTAAGATATCTCATATCTATAAACGACTCTATGGGCGTAGAATTAAAAAAAAGGGAAGTAGGTTGCATGTTATTTCAGACTTTCCTCTACATCTATGCCAAATTTCATCAAGATCCTTTTAGCAGTTTAGGCTACAAACTCTAACAAATATTCATCCATCCAAACTTTCACATTTATAATATTAGTAGTTTAGTCTTGTATTATTTATCTAGTAGAGAAAGAGAGAGAGATCGCCCCATTTATTTTATGTACCGAAAAATAATGCTAAAAATATCTTACAGATAATAAAATAATAGTTTAGTAAAGATACAAAGTTATTTAAGGTAAATCCTACAAAGAGATTCTTCAATACAAAAGATTTTCGCAAAAGGAGAAAAAATGCGTCATTGTGTAGGCAATTCGCAAAATGCTATCGTAGTAAATAGTAAAGTTTGTGTTCCGGAAGTAATCGGATTAGGGCGGGAGTGCGGCGGAGGGATGAACCGAAGGGCGTCATTTATTCTCCTTACTGTGTTTACTTGATCCACTGGTTATCTCAGCCGCCCCGAAACAAATCTCGAATGTTTATAGCCCTGCGAATTCTTCTACAATTCCTTTTGATTTCTTTTATAAATAACCCGATTTGTTACTTAAAAAACCCATAAAATCGCCGGAAATAGAGTAGGTAGCGTCTTTTATTCTGCGGTTGCGCACTTGTCTTGATGCATGTTCTGGGTTCTGGGTAGATTTACCCTACGTTCTTAAGATAAAGGAAATTATAGTAAAGCTTTCTGTATATATCTGCGAAGGAATTCAGAGATTCAAAGTCAACCCGAATTGGATCAGTGTATTTATCTCAGTGTAGGCTCCGAGCTTCTCAGTGGTTATAGTGAAATACGAACATTTTGAAGTAATGTAGTACCAATTTGAAATAACTCTAAAATAATTTTAATTTATCACATATTACGGCAGTCTTTTGTTTTATAATACAACTAGCTTTTAACGGCAACGGCATTTACATTGACAATGCACCCAAACACGTTTAAAACATACTTTAAATTTTTATTATATCCACGCGAACACGACAAATAAAAATCCCAAACAAAGTTTAAAACTCAATTTGCATTTTATATTCGAATAAATGCATGCAATACGGACGTCAATATTGTGTTTATTCTGTTTGCATTGCCATCTTTGATAGTCATACACTGCATTTTATAGTTATTCTTCACATAAACTATGTTAACATTGTATTGATATTGCAAACACGTAAATGTGTAATTTCTTTTACTAAAAGTGGGGAGATTTAAAAACACCCTATAATCTAAATGACAAAGGTACCCAGGAACGAGATAATGAAAGGGCAGACATACCCGGACTGTTTCACACGACTGAAGTTTCGTAAGAATCATGGCAGTTGGAATTGATAACCTGAGGACTTGTACACTGCTGCGAAAGCGAACCAAAATCGAAACCATTGATATGAATCTATCTTGGATTTGGTTTGTTCTAACTTATCGTTTAGCAACTCATATTGTAAAACAGAATGTGTTGTAAGGCGTTGTATCTACACAAAGTTCAAAGGCAAGCAACGCATCTATAGTTCCTCTGGTGTTGCGGATGTCCATGGGCGTCGTTGACCACCTCGGTGTTCTCGCCGCTAGTTTGCCCCCTTCTCTTATAAAAAAAAAGTTCATAACTTAATTTAGATTTTGTACGTTGTTTTATTTAAAAAATACTTCACTCTTTAGATACCCAAATTATTCTAAATTACATTTTATCTTTTTTGTCTTCAATTTGTTACGTCAGCACATTTGTAGCAAAGTTTTGTAAGGAAGGGTCCGATGATAAAATTACAGACAGAATTTATTCGTCGGCAATTTACTACACCAGTGCTCGAATACTTTTCTTTTCTAATTCTTTTGTTTTAACTCGGTTTAAATTATCTTAAGTATGATTTCTTGAATTATCAAAGAATAACTGTTATCATTTATTATCTAATTTATTACATAAACTTTATTTTTTATAAGCAACATAATCATACTTCTTAAAAATGTTATAAATGCGAAAGTGTAGATGGATGGATATTTGTTACTATTATAGTTATGTCCAAAACTGCTTAACAGATCTTGAGGTTTTGCATAGATGTAGAAGATCGTCTAAAAGAACACATACTTAGTTACTAAGATTGTTTATTCCTCGCGGCACGAGTCGTGGACGACAGCTAGTAAGCCAATATTTGTAAAAAAGTATTTCTCAACAGCCTTTAAAGGGGTAACTGTCAAACGTAGAAGTGTAAACATACGAAGACAAATTTGAAGTAGTCGAACCTGTTATATTCATTCTCATTTACTATAAGTATCCACGTTGAAACAATATTGTCAATTTATCCAATCATGACACACTTTACCTCTAAATCGAACTTAAGTTCATAAAAATGTGACACGAATAACCTTGGGCTTCCATTGTCGAAATACTTGCAAAATATTGTTGTAGTTACTTTTTTATTTTATTGTATCCAGATGTTTCGACAGTGTAAACTTACGGTATAAAACCTAAACGAACCATACCTTAGAATAAGCAGTTTCTATGAGGTTGAAATTTACGTACAACCGGTCCCCCAATTAAAAGTTTTATCCAAATTTAACTAACGACATATGTTGCTAGCATCCACAGAATCCAGTATAAAATAACTGAACTTTGATTAATGCAGGTTAGAAATAAACTTTAATTGAGCGTTATTTTGTAAGTAGCAGTTATCATGTTTTACAGTGGTAGAGCCCGCTTTAACATCTTCGCACGAATGGGTCGGCTCGCCCGGTGTAATACCACGACCACACAGAAGACAGGCGTGAAGTGGGAGCAATTCCGCGTTTCGTCTGATGAGTGTGGTGCCGGAGGCCCAATTTTAGTCCCTTTTCCGTTCCACCCTCTTCTTATTAGGAAAGGATTGGATGCGAAAGTGGATTTGACGGTGGAGGAGACGTATGGGAAGGGGAAATATCCTCTTTATGTGCGTCTCCTCCTCCGTCGCTTTAGGGTGGGCAACGCATCTGCAATTGCAGATGTCTATGGGCAGCGGTCGCTTCGCCATGTTGGCGGATTTAGGTGACCGCTTGCTCGTTTGCCACTTTATAATATAAAAAAAATGTTTAATTTTATTTCACAAATATTTTAGAATATCTTAAATTTTAATAATTCCGTTTCAACCTTCACAAAGCAGAAAAATATGTGTGACTGTATGTAGATTTACTACTAGTACTAGTACTCCCTGAATGTAGATTTTTCATCTATCCTATCTATTTTATTATTATACGTATAACAAAATTGGAGTGTCTGTTTGTAATTCAAAAGAAAAATTCCAGATTTCAGGAAGATGATGTATTGGCGTTGCTGATAACGAAAATCGCATTTAAAAAAAATTGTCTGTCTGTCTGTATATCTGTCCGCAAGCCGCATTTGTTCCAGGTAATCTCCGAAACGGCTGGGCCGATTTCGACCGGACTTTCACTGAAAGGTAGCTGACATAGACGGGCATATTATAGGCTACTTTTTTAACTCCGCGCTGTCAAAATGGCGCAACAGGTGGTCCAAATTTGAGCTAACGAAGTTTGCGGGCGACAGCTCTTATTGAATATAACCCATTACCAGTATGTTTTATATTATTCCGTTTATGACGATTAAAGTTTTGTTTTTCATTTAATGTTTTTTTTTAATACCCCTGAGGGGGGCCCTAGTAGTACCTGCTGCTATTGCTGAAGCAGCAACCTTGTTACTTGGACTTTTACTAAAAATATTAATATTAGCACCTATCTTTTTTTTTAATTTATGTTGTGAGCACAATTGTAAATTGAAATTCTAAATAGCGGTTAACTCTTCACTTTAAGTGACATAATATAAATTGATTCTTGTGGTAAGTCCCTTCAATGAGCAGCTAATCAAGAGACTTATATTCTTGTTAATGAACAATATACTGTAAATGAGTATAATAATATGACAAGGATATAAACGGAAGATTTATTTGTAAAATTTATTTTACATTTTTGTAATTAGCTTAGGAATCTACGATTGTCATCTATCAATCGTTGTCTACAATTATTTTAGTATCTTTTAAAAAATTTAGTATGCGAATTTCGGAGCTTTTCTCAAAGATCAGTTCCTTCGATGTTGGTGGATGTCCATGGGCGTCGGTTATACTAAGGATCCAAAAGCTCGAGTGTCATTTAAAAAAGTTGCCAAAATACAGCACTTCAATGTTCAAGACGTACAACACAATGCAATGTTACAAAAGCACTCAATGAAAAAAGCTTACACGTTAAAATTCCATCACGTCGCTGCAGTCTAAAGCTGAGCTTTGTCAAAGCTCTGAAGAGAAAAGTTTCCAGTACCTTTTTATTTCTTTACTTTCTTTAGCACTAGTATTGTTTGTAAAATGTAAAAGGCACTGAGAGCTAGTAAATTTCGAAATATGTGCTTATAAAACAAATTTGGTACAGATTTTTAATTGAAATGAGATTTATTCGTAGAAATAGAAAAGTACTAAATGGAACTACATATGAAAGGGCTTAATTGGCTAAAAGAAATAGGTCAGAGAAACTCTTTCAAGTTAAAGCAATGTTAAGCTCCGCATTTCTAACTTATAAGTTTGTTCAATTTAAGTGCGTATTTTACATGACATTTAGCAAAATTGCTAATTTCGATACATCTGTTGATATATAGATGATGATCTTAGTATAGACTAATATTATAAAGAGGAAATATTTGTATTTTTGTATGTATTGAAATAACTCAAAAACTACGGGGCCGATTTTAAAAATTCGTTCACCGTTAGAAAGGTACTTTATTTGTGAGTAACATAGGCTATATTTTTTAATTTCACGCGGGCGAAGTCGCGAGCAACAGCTAGTTTACAATATGTGAAATTTTGTTTTTTCTCTTCAGAGACCTTGTTTGCTTCCAAGATATCCTTATCGATCTATACTTGTTAGGAATGTTACTGTTCTTAATTACTCCTATTGGATTTTATTTTATTTTACTCTTATTTTAATTTTTGTTCAAGTTTTTTATGAAATTGAATACAGTTGTCATTAGTACCTTATACAGTTATTTCAACTTAAAATAACATTATGTAAGATTATAATCAAGTTTTACTGTTTATTTGAAGTTTTTACGTTACATCAGATAATATATCGACTTCTATATTTCCCGATATTTTCTATTGTAAGGAAAGCTGCTTTAAAACATAATTTTAAACGTTACAATTGTAACTTGAATTGATACTATTTTAAGCAATACCTGTGGACAAAGAACGTTTGTTACAAAGTGATAAAATGTAAATTCACTTTCGTAATGGTAGCCTAAGGTCGTAGATAAGCGTTCCAGCTCACGGAACGCGGCTAAAACTCCTGAAGCTATTATTACATGTTTAACTTCCTACCTACGAGTACTTCTGTTATACTGTTTTTTATCACGGACAAAACGCGAACACTCTAGTGACGCTTGTTAGTACGTTTTGTTGAACTTATTGCAATGTGCCAGGATCTGAATAAGTAAAGCTTTATAGCGTTAATTTTAAAGTCTGTCCCACCATTGACTGATAGAGGCTCAGATAGCTCAAAAATTACGTCATTGTTGGATAAGGTAACGGAGGCGGAGAGCGTCGGTGGCTCAGTGGTTTAAGCACTTGACTTGTAATCTACAGGTCTTGGGTTCGAATCCCGCCGCCATGTACCAATGTGATTTTCGATTTTTCGAATTTTCATATGTACATAATTTACCCGACGTTCTTACGGTGAAGGAAAACATCGTGATGCAACCTGCACATATCAGCGAAGAAATTCAAAGATATGTGTGAAGTCAACCAACCCGCACTTGGCCAGCGTGGTTGACTATGGCCTAGTCACCCTTACTTAGGGTAGGCTCCGAGCCCCTCGGTGGGGACGTATAGCGAGCTGGTGGTGATATGTGGTGATAAGGTAACAAAATCTGATATTACCATCACATATTTTACACGATTGTTATCAGACTATTTACAATTTGGTGGGACAGGCCCTAAGTATTAAAGAATACGATTTTGATAATAATTTTCAGTAATACTATTTTTTTAATAATACGAATCGACTTTGAGTCATGATTTTAAATTGTGCAGAAAGGTTCCAAGAAGTCATAAAGTATAGGATTAATTTTACTAAAAAAATAGACGAAGGGCACATTCATTTCTTTACTTTAAAAAAGAAATGAATTATAGTTTAGAAACTGCGAGAATATACTCTTTTTATCTTCATCAGACTACTCTTCATTTGTTTTTTATTTATTAACAGAGCGTGAATAATTCAAACTTACGAATTCGTTCCGAATCCCGTTCATTTCAATATAAACGATATTTGCACAACCCAATTAAAAGGATAAAGAAATAAAACAAAATATTGTGTAAATCGAACGTGTAATACATTTATTTTATAAAGAGATAAAATTTCACATTTTTTGTAAATATTAGACATTTCCATACAAATTCAGCACAACAGCTGCGTACAGCGTACACGATAAACGCAATTACAAACATGTATCCATACAGCTACAGCTTGGCTAATTTAATTACATATGATTTTTTATATAATTTTTCTGACATACAAACATTCTATTAGTATTTTATTAAAATATTCCTTCACAATAGTACAGTATACAAAGTTTATAAACGTAAGTTTTCATTGCATTAACACAAAAGATATTACTATCTCTACTGTATTTGATAAAACAGAAACAATATGTTTTTGGAAAGATGTTACGTCAGTGTAAACTCACAGTAAAATGCCAATGTCAAGATCGAACATACAACAAAATGTTAGGGCCTAATGTGATTTAATTGAAACAAAAGATAATCGTTAATTCATGAAATGTCATATTAAAAATACAAACAATTTAATTCGTAAGGAAATATGATTAGTAGTGAAAATAAATACAACTGTCTTATATTTATGCTCTGGACTGATCCGACGACGGTACAACATTGATAAGCGATTTTCACATCTCGCTCAAACAGACGACGAAAACGAAGATTAGATAAGCTTTTCTTTTATTTTACCATACCCTCGTCTAACATGAAGGGTGTTAAGAGCGTGCACATGTAACTAATCTATCGCACAACTGTTGTGATTGTCGATTTCGCAACCAATTCAACTGTTCGTTGCACAACTAAATATCGAGTAGCGCGCGCCAATAGGAATCAAGAGCAAGATAAAACAGTTGTGCGATAGTTTAGTTTCAGATGTGTACACGCTCTTAACCCTTAAATGCATGATTTTTTTTTAAATACCATAAATTGAAACGGGAAGTAAATTGAACATAGATTAAGGGATAAATAAAGAAAAAAAATGATTTTTCATAATAGTCCATTGTGTAAGGAAGGAGAGACTGATATATAAATACATCATCATGCATTTAAGGGTTAAACTTGAAAATCGTCTGCCTTTTATAAATCGTTAAGCTCTACTGTGAAAAAAACAATTTGCAGCACTTTTTTTCTTTGCGAAAAGTTTATTCTAGAAATAAAAGTTTAAATAAATCATACCTGATTTAGGTTCGTTTAGAAATCGTCATCTGTGTAAAGCGATCTTAAGTAACAATTATACAATTGACAGCAAGTAAAGCAGTAAAAAAAGCAATTCGATTTATACATAAGTACTTACTATACTGTGTCAT
This sequence comes from Papilio protenor, assembly GCA_029286645.1. NCBI lineage: Eukaryota > Metazoa > Arthropoda > Insecta > Lepidoptera > Papilionidae > Papilio > Papilio protenor. Next base: position 7,417,441 of record JAGSMZ010000011.1, read on the forward strand.
AAGTAATTTCGTATCTATATATCTATAATTAATTCTAACATATACATACACTTAAAGTTTTATAAAGAGTATAGCAATGAGGAAGACATCAATAGCCTGCATAATTTATCAATCGATATAGAAAACATAGTTTATATAACGATAACCTTTCAAAACACAAAATAAAAACTATTAATTTATAAGCTAACATATCTAAAAAAGTCTACTAAAACCCAATTTAACATTTGCAGGTTTCACATATAACGATTTAAAAAAAATCGGTTTTTTAATATAAATTTTTTAAATCAATAAATAAACTTTTAAATCTATCATATTTTTAATCATAGAAAAGTAAATAAATAAACCAATTAGATGTTTAATCGGTTTTCTATGAACTACTTTTAGTTGTAGTAATAATTCGAAAATTTCAGAATACTTTTTTTATTAGTTTACACAAAAATGATAGTAGAAATTGACTAATACATTTCGAGCTACCTATAAACGAATTTCAACATTTACCGTAAAATATTTTTCCAAGATTCATATTTTCTATCAAACAATAATTAATTTTGTTGTTAATAAATCTAATTTAATATTTACAAGAATTTCTATTAAAGGTTAAAATAATAAAGTTTTTCACAAAATAAACATTTCGTATAAAGATAATTAAAACTCAGCAAAATGATTAATAGCTGTTTTGTTGTAATTCTAAAACCAATTAAACAAAATATTATAAACAATACCCCAAATTATGATTTCTAAAATACATAAAAACGAACATTTATAAAGAAGAAAACAACATTATTACTAATCATATGAATCACTGAAATAAAAAATATTTTCTATAAATTATATTTTATAGAAATTTATCAGATTTTGGAAACTTTATTCTCGAAGCTGGAAAGTACTTGAAGATTTTTTTAATAAATTAGTTGACATTTATTATTTGCTAAACATTGTAATAAAGGCTGGCTTAAAGGCTTTTAAACACTTAAGGTGGGCACCGAGGTTACGGGGTGTAACACAATAACTATGCAATTGGTTACGCGAAAAAAGTACGAGGGACGTAGAGCGACATGAGTGCTTGTTAACGATGTTACACCCCGTAACGTTGAAAAGTACCTTTACGTAAAGACAGACATTCAGAAAAATACATAATAATCTTCGCTTATAATTTCAAATGCACACAACATTTATATGTTTAAATCTCTATTTTATACTCACTCCTAATGATATGTATAGTTACATAATTGCTCCTAATAATTTAAATTATAATAGAAAATAATTTATTTATTAATCTTAAAAATACAGCATTATACGCCTTTTAAATAAAATTAAGCAATAATTTGAATAAAACAAATACAACACTTTAGAAATATTTTGACAATTTAATGCTAATATTTTTTTAAATATATTTTTAATTTATGTAAATTTTCTTTTTAAAATAACTAATTCATTCCATATAATTAGATATGCTACCTAAAATTATATAAAAGAATTAATTGGTACTTAAAGTTTAACAAAAATGATTTAATATGTTACAAGGTCAAAATTTAAATAAAATATTGGTATTAGGTAATTTACATAATTTCTCATTTACATTTAATTTTTTTACAGCAGAGGATTTCTAAATAAGTAATAATTTCGATAATTTTGTTTAAAATCTCTACCAAAAAAAAAAAAATAAGACAAAAAAATTGTCTTACATCATTGTAATAAGCACATAATGAAATTTGACTTCGAAACAAAAAATATTTACAGGATTGTCGAAAATAATGTATTAGGAATCAGGAATGGGCTCAATTGAATTGGGGCTTTACTTAGCTTTACTTAGTTCTATCATAATCGGACTTGCAGCTCGATTTTCCGTACTTTTGCATAAATAATCAACTGTCTTATTTACCTTAAGTATGTAATTAGTTGATAACAAAGACATTAAGGTAATATATAGAGTAGACATAGTGAACAACATTTTTTCACCGGTAACTTCTTTGAAAGGTACTAAATTAGTTGTCAAGTTCAGTACGCAACCTCAAGTCCTTGTATTGACATGTTATAAAACATTTTACAAAATTATAATAAGCTCCATCTTTTGTTATGAAAAAACTACACAATGTCACAAAATAAAATTAAACATTTAAATACGATTTAGTGACACCTATTGGCAATTCAATTAAACACAATTAATTACGAGTATATTGACATGTAGGATCTATTAGTAGATAGTGTTAGTGAGGTTCATGTGAAAATATCTCAAGTGAAGTGTTTTCTATTCTACTATGCTTCCTCTATATATTTTTTAATCTCTTTGGTTGTCAATCACGTTAGCTGCGTCTGGTTTATAGCAACAGTTCCATGGATAACCCTTTGAATGCCTGCGTGGCTTCATATGTCACGTGATATTTCGTTTGTGACCATAGTTTCCTGTAGCGAAGCATTTGCAGTAAACATATTTTTCTCTCTCATTATAGCAAAAACTGAGATAGCAATACTTTTCTATGTTTCATCTTTTAAATGTTTCCTGTCCTTAGCAATTGTTAGTACGCCTATTTTTCTATATCAGTCTCATAATTTCGCGTACAAAAGTGTAATAAAAAAATGTACCCATTATATTAAAATTAAATTATATAGATTAAAAAAGCATGTGTTTAAGCTTTAAAGCTTTTTCTCTTTTAAATTTTATTAAAATTAATCTTGATTTTTATGAATAGGCCACATCATTGATTATAATTTTATTCGTCGACATAAATGTATCGGACCAATTTAATTAACGTAATCAGAGAATTAATAGTATTTTACTAAATTATCTCCAAGCTAATAACATTCGAATTATGGCTCTAGAAGTTATTTTTCATAAAGAGATTGTTTGAAATCAAATTTAGTTACACACATATATGTAATTTAAAAAATACATTTCAATAAATCACGACAGTAATTTTACTGTCTCTTAATAATATAGCACATCAAATACATGAAATATATTAGCACACATTGGCTGTAGTAGATATTAGAAGAATTATGTTCGGGACTTACTATCTTGACTGGCAGTTGAGTGGGCGGCGGTTCCATACGAATAACGTTAACTGGAAAATAACATAAAGCTCAGCACACACTGTCTCTATCCAGTATGTTTTAACACTAGTATGGGATAATATGGCCTAGTCACCCTAATTTAGGGTAGACTCCGAGCCCCTTGGTGGGGACGTACATATAGTGAGCTGGTGATGATGATGGGATAATATTCAGTACAGTCATTTTAGGATTACTACTTATTAGCTCAGCATTATCTCAGTACAAAACTACGACAACGAAAAAGACTGGTCAGTAACAGTGATTCCGTTCTATCTGTTGAATATGTGTAATACCAGAGGCATGTTGTAATTCGATCCTTCCCTTTGCTAGTAAGTTTTAAAAACCGAGATGTTTTGGCTATTAAAAAAACTACATCTTACCTGTAACCGTATGATTTTGTAGATCAGCAAACCCTTCCCCGAGGTTAGCATAGCTCGGTATCGTACTGAGGCAGGTTATCTCCACTGTCTGGTTGGGGAACAGCTGGAGACTGGATAGTGGGAAGTGGAGTGAGGAGTTGGTGAGGGATAGCGGCATACCGTGGTGATGACGGTGGACATTCCAAGTTCCGTGAGGTTCAATCAATCTTTCATCAACCTGTGCAACAGAAATTCTTTAAATCATAAAGTTAGATGTTAACACTGTTAATGATACAACATTACTAGCTTTTGCCCGCGACTCCGTCCGCGATAAATAAAAAAAAACAAAAGCAAGTATCCTATGTGTACAGACTATGCTCTACATCTATGCAAAATTTAATCGAGATCCATACAGTCGTTTACGAGCTACCTTCTAGCAACCATCATTCCATCCATCTAAACGTTCGGATTAAGTAATGTTAGTAAGATTTTACTAATATTACTAATATGAACAAGTTTATATGTCTGGAATGATGGTTGCTAGAAGATAGCTCGTAAAAGACTGTATGGATCTCGATTAAATGTAGCATATGTAGATGTAGACTATAGTCTGGAAGAAATAATGGGATATTTAACCATTTATTTTTAAATTTCGCGCTGTCGAAACAAGAAACTGTTAAAAAATATGATCCAAGATTTAAAAATTCAATAATTCTGTTTCAAATAGCCTTCACTATAATACTTTCAAAGAAGATATTCACAATAAAACTTACACAAAGCACATATTCTCATATATGGGAAAGTTTAAAATTATTTTCTCTTTTACTACAGTTTGTAAAGATTTTAATCTCAAGCTTTCCTACTACAGTGCTCTTAAAGAAAATCTATTAGTTGTTAGTTTTATTAAATGTAGACACATTTAAAATATCTGTGTTTTCTTCCTTTTGTCTTTTCCTTCACTATATATAATATTAAAATAGCTGTCGCTCTCGAGTCCTTCCTCGGGGTATGAAAAATCTTGTTCTTTCAGTCTACGAGTATATTCTACATCTGTCAAATATCAGGTAGATATGGACATACCTTCATATGGTTAATGAACCAGGTGAGGTGAGGTGCGGGGTGCGCGGGGGCGCTTTGACAAGTAGCTTCTAAGTTCTCGCTGGACGATACTTTCTTGTGCTTTATTTTAATTTTTGGACGGTACTTCTGGCGGACTAAAACAAATACAATACAACCAGATGAAAAGGATTTTAATTAAAACATTCAGTGGTGCATATGAGAGAAAGAAATTATTGATTTTTTTACGGACACTAACGAGAGGATTGTTAAAAGTTTTATTTCTGAACAGCCAGAATAACCGCAAACCGTCAACCGTTTTCATTTTGTTTTCACGCTCGTTTTTAATTGTGTCTTAATTACACTTGGCTCTCGATTTCTTTGAGTTTAAAAAGCGAAAATTATGTAAAAGATAATTCATTTCACATTCAACCAGAAACATGACAGATAATGGTTGCATTTTCCGAAATTAACCTTTTTTTTGTTAACGTATTGTAAATCGATAAAAGCTGATTGCACGCATGAATAAACATGACTCATTGTCATGTTCCTGAGCCGAGCGTGCAAGCAAGAGCGCGGTACAAGCGATAGAGAGCCATGATCGGCCTCAGCGTTCGGCTTGAAACGGTATCACGAAAAATTATCCATAAAATTATTTTGTTATTTAATTTTTTCTAGTAATTTTATAGAAACAAGTTTTGGACGCATCAAAATGTAAAATAAGGTACTCACCAATAACATTCAGTTCATGTATTTTGGACACTTTTGAATACAAAGGCGTCTCGAGTGCAATTTCACAGGCGTACGACCCCGAAGCCGAGAAATCCATTTTCTCCAACGTTATGGAAGTCGGCGTTAACTTTATCAACTGAAATGAAAATGTGTCTCAACTCTTTGATACATTTTTAAAATGCAGTGCAATCGTCATAATAATTTTGACTAGCCGTGTTTACTTTAAACTAAAATTATTTTGCAACGCTATTTGAAAGCACTTTTTAAATTTATTTACGTAGATTAACAAATTTGATTACTAATTTCTTTAAATTGTACGCACAATTTTAATTATCAAGGATTCTACGTCAGAACTTACGTTAATTTCAGCGCCGGTAAAATTGAAGGTCTCAAAGGGAGGGTCCCTTCCGCGCACGTACTTCATTATCCTTTGACCGTGTTTGAAAAACACTACCTGTTCACCATGTTTAATAAAATTAATTAGTCTATTAAAATATACTGGTATAAATAACGTATTATCGAAAACAAGAGGAACAATATTATCTAAACGTTAAAAGGTAATCGTAGCTTGCTGTATTTATACACTTTGTACACTTACACTCTGCACAATTACACACTATGGTCTATTACACGGTTTACAATTACACATTCTGTAAAAAGTACATACCTTGTAGAGGGAGTCCGGGTCGACGTTGTGATCGCAGCGTAGCACCGCGTTGTGCCGATGCACAACGAAGCGCGGCGCCCGCAACTCCACCCAGACATCCGACATGCCTGTCACTAAAAGAAAACCTTTTATTACCTGGAAACATAAGTCTTTGCCACTTTTGGTATACAGATTTTTGTATTAAATTTCTACAACTGAAAGCATATCCAAAATTCTGCTATTAAGATTTGTGTCATTTATTTTGCAACAACGGATTGGTTTTTGATTCACAGATATATTTGATTATTGCGAAATGTACATATCACGAGGATATATAAATGTTGGCAAATAAAGCATTAAGATTTGGTAGAACATTTCATAAAAATCCACGTTCTTAATTATGGAATTTACTACTATTGCATTATCTACATTAATAGTTTTATTGCTCTAAGAGATTACACACTAACAACAATAATTTAGTCGGTCACATTTACAACACTCTTGGGACAAGAGTGAACATTGATACCCTGCCGATGGTTGCTGGCAGCTAAATAAATTGGATTCAGGCTTTATACAGATATTTAAGCAGTGGAAACTTACATTAAGAAACAATAGAAGTACAAGGAGTAATTATATTCAGCTTATGATGAAGATGAAGGGAATGGCGACTGAAATTACGAATGACAGATCGATGAGATGAAAACCTGGTCCAAGGTAATGATGACAAAAGTCTTTAACATTTTTCGATTTGATTATACAGAAATAATGAAGATTGTATTGAGTTAAAAAGGTACAGCTAGTTCATTTATTCGCACAGACGCTATCGTTAAAAAACTTCGAAGAGACTTTTATTTACTGAAGAGCAAGTACTAGGGCAGTGTAAACCGATGAAATGCAAATTTTGCCTCGCAGAGCTTCTTTTAGTCGGTATTGAGATGCCGTCTCGGGGAGAAATTGCTTGGATGGACAATTCTATCCCGGACATAGTTTATTTTTACCAACGCAATCCATTTCCATCTGTAAATCTGAGACTGATGCTTCTTTTATTAAAAACGGTAATAATAGTGTAGGATATTTTCCATTTGATATTTTAAACGATATTTCATTGTAATTGTGATCATGTACTTTTAGTTTTATAACATAATTTCCTATGTTACTTATTGATAATGTAGCTTTCTAATAGTGAAAGATATAATAAGATAATTTTTGATATCGATCAAGTAGTTTTTATGTTTTTTCGTTACATACAAATACACATTTTTTCTTATTTATTATATTAGTAAGACCATAAGATATGATATGCTGTTTTATTTTTTAATTTCTTACATGGTTTAAGTTTCTAGTTACTTATTATGTGTACAATGCAATAGGTATTTTAGATATTGACACGTAAATTGATAACCTTTGGTCCATTTAATCAAGATACGGTTTTATATGATTTTGATAAATTTGTTACGGTAAGAAAAATGCTCTTACCTTTTTCGTTACCATAAACATATTCAGGATGTGTGCGGTTAGCTTTGTATGAATTATTTATATGTAACGTTTCTCGCTTTCGTGACTACGAGAGGATTTTTTAGAATATAAATAAGGAGTTTAAATTATAAAAAAAATATTACTAGACATCATTTTATGTATTCTAACATATTTGAAAAAAGAATGGACTTTAACGAACGATGTTTTCAAATAAAACTCTACATATTTATGTAAAAATCGTAGGTTGCCTTAATCTATACTAATATTATAAAGAGGAAAGATTTGTATTTTTGTATGTATTTGATTTACGCAAAAACTACTGAGCCGATTTTAAAATTTTTTTCACCGTTAGAAAGGTAATTTATCCGTGAGTAACATAGGCTATATTTTGTTTTTTTTTTTCACGCGAGCGAAGTCGCGAGCAACAGCTAGTTATGAATAAATGTCTAATTTAGTGTACTTTGTGTTCGATATAACTTACCAATAGTGGTTCCAGATAAACAAAACGTGAATAGTATCCACAACTTTACGACCCGAGGCGCCATCTTTTATCAGTAATTCACAACCAATCGCTTAAATCGAAGATGATCAGTATTATGCTGAAGTAACACATTGTATTGTGTTACTTTCCCTCCTGGAACAAAAAAAATACTTTGACATTACGAATTACGTCATCCCTACATACTTAATATTGTCCCTGAACTGTTAGTACAAAAATAAACTTTTTAAAGTTATCTTGTCAGAGACAAGAAATGTAAGGGATAGTTTTTAATATGGACTAGTTACAAAAGACTGAAAACCAGCGCTGCTTTAAGTGACAAGCTAGAGGCCACGCTCATTTTTTTTTACGTCATTAATATGTTTTGTAAGTTTTTTTTTTAGTCAATAAATAGTGTTTTATTTATTAATCTATTTTAAAAAGTCTTGAAAGCCCTGAAGATGTACCTATAACATCTCGTTTTGTAAATATAACTAAAATACACAACTACTACGTAAAGTGACAAAGTAAATGCAGAAGACAAAATCTCCAGTAACGAGCGCTGTCAAATGCAAGTAGCATTTAACAAGGTTCTTATATAAGTCAAATACTTTACTTTAAACCAGCTGTTTGTACAGCATTTGAATAAATATCGTTAACAAATCGATGACATACAATTATTCTAAGTATTTAACCTTGAGACTTATAGAATACTCACAAAAACTTATTTGCCAAAAAAATATTGGTTTCAATAAAATAAATGCTTACGCAATTTTTTGGTTGCTTAACAAGAATTTAAAATGTAAGAAATCGTTGTGAAAAGAAATCACCGTGACCTCCATATTTTACATTTCAGATAACAAAAGAGAAGCGTCTGTATCGAAATTTATTGAAACTCAATAAGGCCTATTATGTAAAATATAACACGAATTTAACTTTACATTGCCCTATTTTTTTATATCAAACAGTTATTGTAGAATAATCTACAATAGACAAATTATCATCATAACCTCGCTACAAAACTACGCATGAGACGTAGCAGGAATCCGTAGCAAGCGTAGCTATGTAGCATTAGAGCTTAACTATTGCGTTGTTTAAAGAACGCCGAAGAATCAGTTTATACTCGTAGTAATAGGAGTATGCATCTATACTAATTATCTATAGAGGAAAGATTTGTATTTTTGTATGTATTGAAATAACACAAAAAATACTAGGCCGATTTCAAAAATTCTTTCACCATTAAAAAGCTACGGCATCAGTGACTAACATAGGCTATATTTTTTTATTTTTTTAATGTCACGGGGACGAAGTCGCGAGCATTAGCTAGTATTTATATAAGGACATTACTTAAAAAAAGTACAGACCAAGTAATAGCTTAAACACATTTGTGAGATAAAAAGTTATACTTCAACGAAATAAATTCATATAAACGTCTAGTCTAGGATTACGAAAACTTATTGAATTCACACAAAAACTTATTTGCCAAAAAAATATTGGCTTCAATAAAATAAATGCTTACGCAATTTTTTGGTTGCTTAACAAGAATTTAAAATGTAAGAAATCGTTGTGAAAAGAAATCACCGTGACCTCCATATTTTACATTTCAGATAACAAAAGAAAAGCGTCTGTATCGAAATTATTGAATTTCCACAAGAGGCGGAGAACTCTCGCTGTCTGTATCGACTTTAAGACTCTCGTCTTTAACATCGAAAATTAAGTTAATTATTGATTTATCTACTTTTCAAAGGATTCTAGTAGCGTTTGAGGAATTTAAAAAATAAAAGATTCTGGAATTATATCTTATTTTCCAATTTTATTACGATAAAGATAAAATAAATAGGTTTTCTTTTTATAACTTTAATTGGCATTTAAAAGCGGGCGCGCACCTTTGACTAAACTATCACACAACTGTTCTGTGATTGTCGATTGTTTTGCAGCAAATTCAACTGTTTGCACAACTAGAAATAGAGTAGTGTGCGCACCTCCATATAAGCTCATAGAAATCAAAGCACGACTAAACAGTTGTGCGATAGATTAGTCAAAGGTGTGCGGACGCTCTAAGCATCTTAGCTTAATTATTTTATGAACGTATCGGTTTCTATTTGATTAATTATTTTAGCCCTTTTAATACAATTTTGTCAGAAGCCGTAATGTGATATTTGTACGTTGAAAGCGGCGGCAGTTATCGAGTTCGAAGCAAATTACGCTACGAGGAACAATTAATACCAACTCTAGTTACTAACGGAAATAACATTATCTAAGTGAAATTGTGCCCCGAATTCTCCACTTTGATATTGTTTTTAAAGCAGAGCTATTTAAATGTAATTTTAAGAACTAAAAATTCACTAAAATATCATTATTTAAAGTGTATAAATTTTTTTTATAGCAGAAAGAGAAAACTAAGATTTATGGTCTAAAATTATTAGATGCAATGTCCTTGGACATCCCTGATGCTAAACGAACCGCAGAAGCTTTGCCGGGCTTTAAAGTTAGACAAAATTAATAAATAATAAGTAAGACATAAAAGTGATCTTACTAATATTATAAATGCAAAAGTTTAGATGGATGGATGGATAGATGTTTGTTAGAGTTTGTAGCCTAAACGGCTGAACCGATCTTGATGAAATTTGGCATAGATGTAGGGGATAGTTTGGAAGAATACATAGGCCTCTTACTTTTTTTTTTAATTCCACGCGGACGAAGTCGTCGGCAGCTAGTATCATCTATACTATTATAATAAAGCGTAAACACACACTTCTTTGTTGCCTAAGATGTCAGCAATTACAGCATATTTTTGAACAAATCTGTTTTTAATAAAAAGCCCTACACTTACGTCACGCTTTAGGCTATATATTTCACGCCATTAAACTTAGGGGGTAAATATTTTGGATAAAAACCCTAACTTGGGAAAGAGACCATAAGTTGCTGCCAACATCAAGAAAGCAAGGTTGCCATGGTTTGTCATAATGTCATGTCATTTTGACATTTGCAATTGATAATTTGACACACGTAAACAACAAAATAAAATTTTCACAATTTTATGCGGATGAAGTCGCATGGGAACAACTAGTTTATAATGTAAATAATGTTATAGAGTGTACCCATCGTACATTAGACAAATAATTCTTTACAGTACAGGTATAAAAGCGTAATTACTTAAATCAATATTTCTCGAAATAGTACAAAGACTAATGTATGTAAAAACTATAATAAAGGCTTTGGTTCCCCTGGTATGTTTACGCTTTCAATATGTTGAAAAATTACCACCGCCATCAATCATGTACAGGGTGGTAACGATTTCGACAGAGCATTGTTGCGACTATTGTTAAAAACCCCGAACATAAATAAATCTAAATGCAAAAAGCATCACAAAATAAATGTCTCTTTCAACACAAAATAACATGTAGCAACATAATATGTATTAATATTCCAGTTATTTAAAGCTTTACATGGCTTTTATAAATAGTTATTAATTTTTTCAACTTCAACATATTTAAAAATATATATTCATGAGTCCTTAATCTTTATTTTTTACTGATACCAACACTACGTAAGCAACATTTTTTAAATTATCTGCATACAAAAGAGAAATCAGGGCGGTCCCTTTTCGTTTTATGAAAGGACTTTAAAATGTTTAAATAAAGCAATCTACCAAAAACATTTAAAATATTTCAACTGGAAATTCCTTGAAGGTAAAAGCACAAATAAATTTAATTGGTATTTACTTTGATTTACGCGATGTCGCACTGAGATAAAAAGTTATGGCACTAAAACTATATTTAACTATTATGTTCGCTAAAGAATAAAAACATTTCTTCATTGCGTGGACTTAATGTACGTTTTGTGACTACATAAAACTTAAACCTGATATTTATCTAGAAAAATAAAGTTTATATATTCCTAATTTTTACAGCAATTGAAATAAAGCTAGGTAATTAATTACTACGGGCGGCGTTCAAGCAGTTCGCACGCGAGATTATTCTGAACCATTACCCTTTATAGGCTGTTTATGCTCCCTCACTTCTGGTTTTTGTTTAAGTTCGAACTGCCTAGTATATAGCTGTTCAATTATTGTTTATAGTTTTCCTCCACGGAAACTTTTACATATTGAAACGCCAGTAGATTCGTAACGAAGTGTTTTTACACTTGATGAGTTTCACACTTCACTTCACACTGAAACACTACACTTTCACTTAAAATTTTATAGTTAAACAAATAAGCAAATCAACGTTTACAATAATTATACAAGTATCGCGTAAATTATGACAATAAAATGGAATATTTCAAAACCAGAATAACAAAATTCGTGAATATTAGAGGAATCAAAAGCGCACCTTTCTTTTAAATATTTTAAGCCCCTATTGAGCTTTCTCAAAGCTTTAAGGGCGCTGGAGATAATCGTAGCAATTACCACGAACAAAATGAGAAATATGCTTCGTATCAAAATTGAGGCCGTTTTAAAAATATTCGATTATAATTTTTTGTTATCTTTATTACGAAGATTAAAAAAATCTGCCAATGATCTTAAAAATCATTTTTTCTACTGTTATTTAATGGAATTAAATAAATTAACCTAAATATTTACTAAAAATTCAACCTGTTCAAAATTTAGTTTAGATTATTTGATTATATGAATATATAATTTTAAAATTTCATGTAGAATAATGTCAACCAACCAGCATTGGGCCAGCGTGGTTGACTATGGCCTTGTCACCCTAATTTAGGGGCACCGAGAGCGGTGGGGACGTATAGTGAGCTGGTGATGATGATGATGATGATGATGTAGAATAATCGTATGCGATCAAATAAACTCTTTGAACATCGAGGGGAAAACATCAATACTATAAAATTTCCAATTGCCTTGCTTTAACTAGGAATGACCATGAGCGAGTGTACGGGGACATATTGATTTTTCTCCTACGAACTTTCCACTTAACGATCCTAGTATAGAAACAATAATTTGTGTCCCATTAAGTGTAATCTATACGGTTTTCGATAAAATCAAGGCTATATTTTACAACCATAACTTTTTTAATCTTTGAACAGGTACTTAAATCTTATTAATATTATAAATGCGAAAGTTTAGATAGCCTAAACGGCTATACGGATCTGGATGAGATTTAGAAGAATACATGGGCTACTCACTTTTATTCTTTAAATACCACGCGGACGGAGTCGCGGGAGAAAGCTAATCTATATCTATACTAATATTATAAAGAGGAAAACTTTGTATTTTTGTATTTTTGTATTTTTGTATGTATTGAAATAACTCAAAAACTACTGGGCCGATTTTAAAAATTCTTTCACCGACAGAAAGGTAATTTATCTGTGAGTAACATAGGCTATATTTTATTATTACTAATGTTTAGGAACTATTAATAAACAGCGTGTTTCTTGACGCCGGCGTTAAAAATTCACTAAACTTTAACTTTTCTCGGCTTACGCTGCCTAAACCGTTAGAGGTATATAAAAATGATGTATGAAAGAATTGTAGATCTCAAAAAGTTCTACAGAAAAGTCCGCGATAGCATATATCTATCTTTATCGGTTTTCTTACAATAACCACTTTTTTGTTTACAAAATCAATTAAAAACGTTACGCTATTTGCAGCGTTCTTTTATTGGTTTCAATATTAATCCTTATCCAAATAAATGCGTTTGTTATCAGGAGAATTTAATGTAGAATAAAATTGTTCTTTCCAGTATTTAAATTGGACTAATATTTTAGAAGATATCGCGAACATAAACAATAAGGGTAACCGAAAAATCAGCTTACAAGCTACCGGACTTAGAAATTTGGAATCTTGCATCGGTAGATTTCTGTTATTACATAGATTACTACTAAGTTAATACTTTTGGTAATAGGTTGAAAAAAAGGGCGAACGTAATAGGTTATATTTGTAATTTCACGCGGGCGAAGTCGCGAGCAACGGCTCGTAATATTATAAATGCGAAAGTTTAGATGGATGGATGGATGTTTGTTAGAGTTTGTAGCCTAAACGGCTGAACGAATATGGATGAAATTTGGCATAGACGTAGAGGATAGTTAGGAAGAACACATAAGCTACTCAGCACGCGGACGGAGTCGCGGGCGAAAGCTAGTAGTTAAATATATGTATAACTTTTCGAATTTAAATTATTTTATTATTTTATCTAATTAAATTATTATAATTATTAAAATGTTTCTTTCAATTATTTCAATTATAGCTTTGATATATGGTTCAGATAATTTTATAACTAAAATATAAACTTGATATTTGAGTATAATAACATTTAATACCTAAATATGTATAGACTTACTTAAGTATAACTTAGACTACTGATGCAAAAATATTATATTAGTTAATTTTGTAAATAGTTAGAAGATCTTAAATCATATAATAGTCGAAATATTTAAAGACAAGCTGTTGATGGCGACTTCGTCCACGTGAAATTAAAAAAAAAACAAAAGTGAGTAGCCTATGTCTTCTTCCAGACTATCCTCTACGTCTATGCCAAATTTCATCGATATCTGTTCAGCCTTTTAGGCTACAATCTCTAACAAACATCCATCCTTCCATCCAAACTTTCGCATTTATAATATTAGTAAGATGTTACGAAGCGATAACGTAGCTTTTTAATGATGAAAGATTTTTTGAAATCGGCCCAGTAGTTTTTGAGTTATTTCAATACATACAAAATACAAATCTTTTCTCTTTGTAATATTAGTATAGATTTAACAATGTCTATTCCGAGTACGGAAATCAATAAATCTATCACCAAAATATCTCAAAACAATGTCTATTGTGATGCTAAACGTGTTATCAATATATATCCACTTAATGTACTTGTATTGTTAGTAACAAGCGGCATTACATATCGGGGCGTGGACGGAATGTAGGTCATTATCCACTTTACTTGTTGCTCCGTTTATAACCAATTTGAAGAAAAAAAACAGCGTAGGAGCTCTATTTTCTAATAAAACATTTTTAACAACACCAACGTTATTTTAGATTAATAAACTGAACTGTGGAATAAAAACATGTGTAGAGTTTTTTTTAGCATATCCGTTTCCACCAGACCGATACATTCCTAAAACAACGATCGGGAAACGGAATATAAATACGTGTAATTACTACCAACACCACTTGCGGAATAAAACGATTCTTTTTTGAAACGTCAAAAAAATAAGCGGTGAATTCACTTTGTATTAGACCGGTATTACATAATCGAAAACTTTTTACTGACACTTTTCAAAAGAATGAGTAGTATATTTGAATAGCTTTATGTTCGAATTTGGAAGAGTTAAATAAAAACAAAGACTGCCTACCATCAAAATTTATCATCTTATCCTACTTCGGCGCATCGGGATTTCGTCCTCAAAATAACTCATTCATCCGTCATCTCAGTCATCCCTTGGTCATGTCACCTTTCACGCAATCCATCCATGTATTTTTTGTCTACCTCTAACGGTGTACACAGCCTACCATCATTAGGATAAAATTAGGATACGACATTGTATTGTTTTTTTTATTATTTTTTTTATTTATTTTACAGGAATGCCAACAAAACATATTAAAATAATTATAGTTATAGTGGTTGAAACTCAGTTAAAAACATGTTGCATTTATAGGCAAACACAAACACAATATAAGATTACACAAACACAAAATAAGGATTAAACTCACCATAGTGGTGATATCATTCTGTGGTTACAAGTATTAGTATACACATGCTTAAAACGAGGAATCACTAAAAAATGCTCTTTTCCCGTATTTTCGCTTAGCAATCAGAGAACACGCGGTACATATTTAACGAGTCCGGAGCCCGTTTTATGTACACGTCTCTCGTGTTTGTGTTATACTGAAACAGTTAAGGACTTCTAACAACTGAGACTATTTAACTGGCTATTAAAATATTTTATGCCAATTTCATGTAACTTTAGTTGGGTCGCCATGACTTCTAGAAGTACTGATACTACAAAAGAAAGAAACGGAAGATAGATAAGTTAGAGTCTGTAATGCAACATTTTTAGCAAACATTTTTAAGTTAATGTTATTGTCATTTAACAGAAAATTTATTTTAGACCAGACATACATTTTAAGGACAAAGATAACTAAACCGATAAAGAAAAGAAAGTCTAGTGAATCCGAAACCTTTATATATCTTTGAAGAAAGGAAAAAATGGAAACGAATAGGATATTAAAACTTGTTGCTTTGTTTTTATCCCTAATGGATGAATATTCGATATATGTAAGGTAAGATTTTTAAAATACTCAACAAAATAAGAAGAATATTTCATAGTCAATAGTACACAGTTAGTATACAATAGTAAACGGAAAAACTGAACTAAAAGATATTAGTTACGTAATTACTAGAGAAAGGAATATCCTTTTCAGCCATCTCTAGTTCCATTCTATTTTTTTTTAACTCTTTTCCGACACGCACGTAAAACATGTGCTGGAAAATTATGATTTGAGTCCAAAGTAATAATTGCCAAACTTTTAATGATTCGAATTTTAAATTTGAAAACTTTTCATCACTTTTGATTAGAACCATAGGATTTATTTTACGAGCAAATTTTTTTTTAAAAAGGAAACTAGATTTAAAAAAAGATTTTTTTAAAAGAAATAATCCAGCTGAAGCACATCTATTTAATCTAATATTTTTGAAGACATTGAAATCTTTTGTGTTTTATAAATTTAATGAAGGCTTATGTAGCTATAATTGATTAAATTTCAATTAAAATAATTATGCACATATATATATTTACAGTAATTTTACCGAAAATTCAATCCGCGACCTTTGATAGCCAATTGATCACTGAACCTCTACGCCGCAGGTAACGAAGCGTCCAAACGTAGAAATCATTTTATTAGCATCAAACAATTAAAATAAAAACTTTTGAAACCCCATAATAACTCTATATATTTCAAAACAAACGTAAAATGTTCACTCACAGGAAAAGCTCATATTTATTATCATATCATATTATCTTTTTAAATAAAAATCCTACAAGCTTTTTATACCTAATAAAACTTTTAACTCAAACACTTAAAACATAACAGAAGTTGAAATTATTGCACAGGATCACAATTTAGTTTTAAGTTTCAATAACGACCTGTTGAAATTGAGCGTCGTGTGTTCGTGTCTCTCTCTCGCACCTCGATATTAGTATAGACGTCTCTGTCTAATCGCAACAGTATAAGGTACGATACGTCCTCGCGCGCCGGCACTTCGAAACACACTGGCCGGCGCCCTCCGATCTATAAGCAAGCTTTGCCCGCCCACATCGTACGGGACCTGAATAAGTAGGACGGTAAATAGCAACGGTCACCTGCCATAGACTAACATCTCTATTTTTTAAATCCTTTTCTAATAATCTTTGTTCTTAATTCAATAAAAACTCCTTTGTGTAATTACACTTCGCCCTCTAAAGTTCATTAGGAGTTAATTGTGAACATTTCAAAGCAGACGTCGTGTAAACGTAAACTTTTTTAACTTTATTATTATAGCGAGGGTTTTACGATGATTCTCGGTAGTTACAGCCACTTTAATGTTTTAGATAGCAGCATTATTTTCGAAACTCTGGTGTATTTAAATATAAAAATCTTAATGAATACTAAAGGAACTTTTATTTTCGTTTCTTATCTTTGATTATTATTGAGTGGTATAATGGTTTTATGATATACTTTACTTTAACAATCCTTTGAAACATTTACTCTCGTAGTTTTTCTAGGATATTGTTTAATATATTTTCTTGATAAATATGTTATAACAGAATTTGTCAATTATGTCATCGGTAGGGTTATTTACGTAAATTCAAAACATTATTGTTATTAATAGAATGCTTAGGTAACAGTTCATTTAACAAAGAAATGGAGACGGTGTAAGTTTTTACTGAAACTTTATTAATTCATGAATAAACCGCGTCTGGGTTTCAGTCCATAAAATATTTGAAGACATTAATGCGAGTGCGAATATGCTCGTAAGGGCTGAATCATACGAGAACATAAATTTAAACTTTTCAATATGAATAATTCAAATCCAACATTGCTTTCAGCGCATTTCAGATACATAGACTACATAAGAAAGGACTAGGCAAAGAGCCAGTATAGCACTAATTAAATAAATTATGCCAATACTCGGAGAGTCACACATTTGCATATGCTGACACTTACGAACTGTATCAACGTGTTGGACCAAAAATCAAACACAAAACAAGCAACTTATCGTTTTTATTTGATAAACGGGATGCGCGCGCTAAACTAGTCCTGTCTTTAAAATGTCAAAGATGAGATGTAATGTAAACAATATAAATCGTGGAATAACTTTGCACTTACGAATTTCCATACCGACGTTTAGTTCCCAAAGTTATTCAAATTTGATGCCCGCATTGGGATGATAAAAATTTACTATACGGAGACGACACGCGTAGTTGTGAGATTGACTGGAATATATTTTGGAATCCGAGTACTTTGCTAGTATTCTTATGAAAAAGGCTTGGAAAGTAAATGTTCTTGACTAAAAAAGTAAGAGAGAAAATAAAAAGTCGACGCACTTTTTTAGGTTATGCATGACATAACTAGCAACATATTCTAAACTAGCTGTTGCTCGAGACTTCGCCGGCATAAAATTACAAAATAATAAAAAATATAGCCTATGTTACTAGTACTAGTACTACTACACTAATAACGTAGCTTTCTAATGGTGAAATTCTGAAATCGGCCCAGTAGTTTTTGAGTTATACACAATAGATACAAAAATACAAATCTTTCCTCTTTACAATATTAGTATAGATTGGTTTCATTATTTTATTAAATCCTAGGAAACATACAGAACAATATATTTACGTTCAATATAAAAGGATAGATATATTGCAGCAACATAATAACTATTTCTCATCTCAGAGATGTATTGTGTGAGAGTGATTCCAACCCGTATCCATAGATTAAAGAGCATAGAGGTAGATTAAAGGCTTCGAGCTCTCATTTTGTACGTATAATTCATACAGTCAATATTACAGATCGAAATAAAATATATAATCGCATAATATTTGATGTTAAAAAATATCAAGAAATTACTAGAACACTTTATATTTATAATATACCTAGTTGAAATACAAATTTACAAAATTCACATTTAAACGATGACATGATTCGCGAAATGGGAAACGAAACGCGTCGTAGTGATTGCTACGTCCGTAGTAGAAGCTACGCCGTAGACCGTTCGTATCACTCAATTACGTATCTCGCAACGAAAATGTATTTCCATGGAGCGTCCACCGAAGTCCATGGAGCGTCCACCGAAGTCCATGGAGCGTCCACCGAAATCCATGGAGCGTCCACCGAAGCGATCTAAGAGCTCGGTGGCCTCCCAATCCGGTAATAATAACGAAGTAACGGCTCGTGCCGAGGCTCCTGAGGGAGCCCTCGAGCTTAGTTACTCATAAACGAGGTTTAGGCTAAGCGCCATCTGCGCTCGGCCACCTCAAGCCCGGTGAATCTGTAAATGCCTCTTCAAGGCAAACAGTGACCATTCAGTCACAAAAAAAAATATATTCTTGTATCGTGTTCTTTTAGATTGTTATCAGATTGTCAGTATAATATTTTTACAACTATACTTCTATACTCGTACTAACATAATAAAGCGTAAACACCTACTACTTTGTGGCCTAGGATGTCAGCAATCACAGCATATTTTTGAATAATTCTTTCTTTAATAAAAAAACGCTACACTTACGACATGTTTAAGGCTATATTATTTCACGATTTTAAACTTAGGGGGTAAATAAATAAGAAAAAACCTTCATGTGGGAAAGCAACCAACTAACAAGCTGCCTACATTAAGGAAGCAAGATTATTATGGTAACGGTAATTTTGACATTTGCAATTGAGAAATTGACGAATTTAAATAATAAAATAAAGCTTTCATATTTCAATTGGATGAAACCGCACGGGAACAGCTTGTCTTCATAAAATAGAAATCATATATTAATAAGCTAGAGTAGCGGGGGCGGTAGTGTACATTCTGAAGATGTTCGACTAATTATAACAAGTTATTTTATCTTACGTAGGCGTGGAAGAATATCAATCATTCTGCCTCGTCTCAGGGGCATCGTGAATACGCGACTGAAGGAATATGTATCTACAGCTGAAACGACAAACTACTCTGAAAGTTTTACGTTTTCCTTACTTTGCTACATGGATTATTCTATCGAAATAAATCTTAACATTAAAGAATACTTGTGTGTTCTAAGTAAAATATGTGGTATTTCACTGATACCTTCCAAATAATAAAAGTCGTTTCGTCAATACATTCAGACGTTCCCAAAGGACTTATCTCAGTACTTTTTTAATTACCTTGGCTTGTTAAATCTAGTAATACTTTTAGATAATATATTTCAGAATTCTATCTTAATTTTGAATTCCCTTTTCCAACCAATAAATTTCATGATGTTGCATTAGAAAAGATTTAATTATTAAATCGAGAAATAAAACAAGCAACAGTTGCAATAGAAAAATTATCTTTTTGATTAATTTACGTATTGATGAAAGAAACATTAATATTCTAACTTACTTTAACTCTGAAACTCAATATGAACCTTTAATTAAATTATCTCAACCGAATATCGCGAGCCTAATGAGTCTTCTTTTAAATTACGTGTAATAAGTTTGGGAACGACGACAATCCCCCGCGGCCTGTCTTGCTTTCGTTTTAAGAACACGCGATGCGATTTATAATTGGCTTTTAGATTAGCTTGCTGAAACAATGGGCCCGTGGCACGCAATAGCTTCCCGTAAGAACACTAAATTAAATTATTAAGGAATTATAACATGTTCTTGTAATTTCTGACCCTAAAGAAATAATCAAAGAATAAAGCGGATCCCCTAGTGTTACCAATTTAGGCTTAGCTACCTAACAAAGAACTGTCACAAGGTGTAGCTTAAAACTTTAAGAAATGATACCTATGATGCAAGGAATTACTGAACAAAAATTATTGCATAATTATGCAGTTGAGATAAAGATAGCAAATAAACTGTTTTTGTAAATCACCTGTAATTCCTATATACTTTATCTACAGATTCCGTTTTTATTTAATAAAAATATATCTATTTTAGGATAAATAAGACCCTTGAAATAATAAATGGACTTAATTTACCCTTAGGTCGAGCTTCGAAAGCCATGCAAACTCCATTCGAGTTGACTCTAAACAAACTCAGACGCGACGAGCATTTTAGGGGTATTGTAACAATAACAATGTTACTAAGAAGAAGGAATTTGTTAATTTATTTTACTCTGTATTATTATATTATCTCAAAGTCTTCTTCAAGTTCAATGTCCGTCGCGAAAAGGGCAAGGAATCCTAAGAAAATATTACAAGGAACTACGTATAAATGTATAAACACGTCACTGAAAATAACAATACTGGTAATAAAAAGATTTTGAATCCTCCAGAGTCTTTTAACGCGTATTCTTGCATTTTATTTTAAGCTCGAACTGTAAAGAATCCAAGCTTTTTTAAATGTCAATTAGTCTTTTACTGGAGCACTAAAAGCTTTCACTGGCTCTTTTAAATTTCAAAAGCTTCACAAACTCACTTAGTCCTTGCTTTTCAGTTTTCTATTGGATTAATATTGAGTTTTTTAATATACGTAAGAAATAGAAATTTTACACTAAAGTCTTACATTGAATTCTAACAGTCAAGTTAAATATAAGGTAAATTTTTGTCGTATTTATTGGGGTAATATTAAATTTTGGACCTTAGGTGTTGGAGGCTGCATTTATGTATACGTTGCCTTTAGTTGAAAAAATGAAATTCATACAACAAAATGCGAATTTGTGATGAGACCACAATAATCACTTGATTCGATATTCTGTTGTTTCCTTTATCTAATAATCTGAAAATTTGACTGAACAATGTTTTGGAAGGCTTCTCTATCCCATTTCTTATGATAATAAAATACATTAGAGCTCATGTAATATTACTTTCACATTAAAAGCAAGACTTTTCTTATCATGGGTTAAAAGTTTAATCAGACTAATTTGAGGCTCACCGCTAGCACTGGCAAGCTGTAAGTAGGTAATTGCATTAATTGCTTCAGCGGAACTTGGCAATTCAATTTCGAAACTTTCGAATAGAAACTTTTCCGTCGACACTTTGAAACAAATTGCAATATTAATAATAAACCGTCAATAAATTATTTACAAAATAATTAGTTATAAACCATCAATAGTTAAATTATCGAGGTCAAAGCCAGTTTTAAATCGTCTCATTCCCTTTTAAATATCAAATTTTAAAAGTATACATATTGGCTGCTGTTAGTTTATCGATGACTCTCTCCCCCACTAATAACGTCTGCGTCTCGCGCTCGCCTGCTTCGAACGGTTAATTAACGCGTGACGTCATGATACTTTGCTGGTAAGTTTCTGCGCAAGAGTTATACGTATAGTTACTTATGCACTTACATACTTTCTCCCTCATACCTCAGAAGGAAAGTTTCCTTTAAATACCGGAATGGTCAATAATCTCAAAACTGTATTTTAGGATTTAATTCTTTTTTAAAAAAATATTATGAACATATGAAAGTCATGACACAATTTTAACTGAAATAGTTTTGATCAACACGTTCTCATTTGACTGCGCGTGTATAAAACCAAGACAAAGGCATGTACGAAACTCCGGCATAATTCATAACACAATCGAGTAATCAAGCTGAAACTTACCCGGAAAACTATTTATGTTAATGAGGTCACGCTCTGTGACAAGCCCGAGGGATCATTGCAGTCATAACTTCCAATAATACCTTCTGTCTCGGTAATCTCGATAACTTCCACAATCCAACCCAATAATTACCTTATTTAAATTGTGCATAGATATTTATGATTAAATGAATAAACAAGAAAGTTGCAGACCTGGTTGTATTAATTTGCTCACTTCTTGGAGTTAAAATATCAAGCCTCTAGTTATCAAGTTAAAAATGGCTTGATGGTGTGCAGGTACAATTTTAATTTGTTTGAAAATTAACAACAGAAGAATTTATATAGAAA
Source organism: Papilio protenor (assembly GCA_029286645.1). NCBI lineage: Eukaryota > Metazoa > Arthropoda > Insecta > Lepidoptera > Papilionidae > Papilio > Papilio protenor. The sequence goes on from JAGSMZ010000011.1 coordinate 7,440,268, forward strand.
AAATGAATTGTCTTTGGAATTTAAAAATGACAGCTATTGTTTATGATTTATCTAAAGTTGACAGCTGTCAGTTGTGACAACTAGTATGAACGGTTTGAATATTGTTTGTTTTCATTGTATTATTCTCATGTTTTAATGTAAATAAAAGTACAAAATGCCTGCAAATCTTGAAATAAATAAACCGATCAACGAAAATACATGTCGGGCGTGCTTACAAACTAAAAATGAAGGGTGTGTCTCTCTTAAAAACAAAAGTGAACTGTCCCAACTTTTTGAGTTTTGCGTTGGATTATCAGTAAGTATTTCTAATTATTCCCTAAGAACTACGATTTACTATTACATTTTTCATACTTGCTGATCATAAAAGTTTACAAAGCAATATAAAACTTACTAAAACACGGGTAAATAATAAAAATATATTGTTTATGCTGTTCTGGTCACATTTGGTTAAGTTTTGAATTAGGTAATGTTCAATACTTGAAAAACATAGATAATTTACTAGTATTTGTGTCTGCGTAGAAGGAATTTAAAAAACTGTATGGATATTATGAGAATGCATTAATAATTAATTATATTTATTAAATAATTAATTATTATTAGGATTACTTATTAACACTAGGCAATCAGCTTTCTTACTAACAAAATATGAGATTTTCTTGAAATAAAGATTTATTATTATTAATAATCTGTTTTGTAGGTAGAACCGGATGACATGTCACAAGTTTTGTGCCAGCCATGTGCAACAATTGTTAAAAAATTTGCAGATTTCAAAGTACAATGTCATTCATCTGATAAAATGTTTAAATCTATACCAAAGAATAAAGATGTAAGTATGACTTTATTTTTCTTATGTAATATTATTTATGTAGTGAGCCATTAACTATTAAAGATTCCGTTTATTTAGTTTTTTTTATTTGAAATTACTGATGTAAATGTTATTTAGTAAAACTTTTTAATTGTTTTCCCACTACAAATGAACCAACAAATATAAATGGATTTGTTTGATGAAAAAGCTACAAGAGTAGATGGCATAAATTATTCTTTGTCACCTTTTATTAAATAACTAGTCTTTGCTTGCTAGTGTCCAAAATCTGAAAAAAAAACTTTGTTATAGTATATATCGACGGGTGAAAGGCTATTTGTTTCTACCGCCATTTTAGGCGATATTGACTTATAATATATTGTATATTCAGAATCAGCGAATTTTAAATATGAAATAAAATAATGAAGTAATCAGAATTATAGTAATTTTAATCTAGAACCGGTCTGAAAATATTATTGATATTATTTTCAGGATTTGCTTTTTTTTCTAAAAACGAAAACTTTTAACTCTCTCTTTCTTTCTACTACTCTCTACTCTACTCTTTTAGCCATTTAACTCTCCTGATTATTTAACCTAATGGTGTTGAAAACAAATAGCCTTTCACCCATTGATATGTTCTTCGAGACTATGTTCTACATTTGTGCCAAATTTTATTGAAATCAGTATGTACTTCTTGGAAATATGTAGTAACTTCTATCCATCTAAACTTTTACATTTATAATATTAGTGAGATTAGTAAGATTTCTGTGACACTAGACATTTAAAGGCTAGTGTTAAACGTTTTAATGAATCATAACTTTAAAATCAGGTAACCAATAAAACTCAAATAGATAATTGTATATAACAATTTTAGAATATTTGTACAGAAAAGTTTTCAATTGAAGAAGTGAATGTTGACGGTAATTGCGATTTCGACATAAATTTTATTGAAGATGAATGTTCAAATGATGATATAGAAATAAATGATAATTGCAATACAAAAGATACGAAACAAAAGTCACAAAGCAATAAAAAAGTCAATGAAATTCCTAGGAGATCATCTAGACAAAAAATTTGTAAAAATGGAACTCCAAAGATAATTTTTGAGGAAAATGAAAATGATGGTAATATTGAACAATGTAAGAAAGGGCTAACAAAAGTTTTAGAATGTACCAAATGTAAGAAACAATATAGTGAGTACTTTAGTAATACATATTCAAAATATTAAAAAGATAAAATAATTAATTGTTCAAATAAACTTGAATACTGTAGAGTTATAAATTTTTTGTATTTTAAATTTTTCAAAGGTGGATTTGATTTTTTTTAATTTATACTACATTATGGCTAAGTTAGTTTGTGAATTTAATATAATCCTTTTAGAAAGAACTAAATGTCTTATAAATCATATGAGACAAACATGTTACAAGCATAAAGATATCAAAAAAGCAGTTGTTACTGAAAAATATAGGCAACAAACCATTAAGGAAAAGGATGAAAAAACGAAGAAATACTCCAATGAACTATTTTGTGGTAAGCATGCAATAGGACTTTCTTTGTTTTAATAATTATTATTTCATGAATTACTGAAGTTATAAGATTTTATTTTATGTGTACAATTATATTCTTGACTTCTTTCCCTTCTTATATGGAAATGGAGAATTGATTTATAATAATAATAATAATATTATTATTGGCTTGAGTCATCGGATTCCGCAGCCGGTGGTGCTCTATTTTTTATATAATATGTTTTATTTTTTTTTATAACAAATCATGTAAAATATATTATATATAAAAATAAGAAATTAAAGATATATGGATAATAATAATAACTTTGGCATGGCAATGGGAAGCACAGGGAGGGGAGATATACTTTTTGCATGTCCCCTTTTTCTTGCTACCTTTTTTCTTAAGGATTTCTATAGGCAACTATCATTTTAGAATTAAAAAAACTAGCAGTTAAATCATTAGTTTATATTATTTAGTTAATCTATTTTAGGTCTATGTCATTTTTCATCATCTCATCGTGAAGATCTGGTGATACATTTAAATCAACATTGGAATAACAGTAATTTGCACTGTAAACTATGCAGCTTTGTGGGCCAGGACATGGCAGAATTGTTTGGACATAGGTTATATTTTGATCTATACTAATATTATAAAGAGGAAAGATTCGTATTTTTGTATGAATTGAAATAACTCAAAAACTACTGGGCCTATTTCAAAAATACTTACACCATTATAAAGCTAGGTTATCAGAGAGTAACATAGGCTATATTTTTTATTTTCACGCGAAAGAAGTCGCGAGCAACAGCTAGTTTACTATAAGTCTATTTTATATTTCTGGTATTTCCAAACCAATACCTAGATTTTTGTTATCTGATTTTTCGGTTCCAATAAGATTTTTTTTTCTGTTTTAACAAACGTTTTCCTGTTTGGACGATAATACTCTGTCAATAACAGCTTTTTAATCAGACAGTAAACACTGAGTAAAATTGCAGTTTAGTATTAAATAAATATAGTTTTACTATTACAATTAACGAGACTATAAATTAAAAAAAAAAGGTTTTTTTTTTGCTGTACGTATGACCTCGATAGGATTGTGGAAAATTGCGTAGGCATACAATTAGATGAGTGTAGTCCTTTATATCACAAAAGACCGAACAATGCTGAAGATCACTAGCTCTGAATTGACTTGATTATTCGTAACAAGATTTTCTGTTGTTATTGAGTTTTTGTTGAGTTATAAATAGCCTGGATCTTTACAATTGTTTGGGAATTTTTAAGGGTACGTTAAAAGGCTTTGACAATAATGCTGGCAAATTTTATCAAACGAATCACCAATTGTTTAAAAACGATCAAATCAAATCTAAAGGAACTAGCTTTCGCCCGCGGCTCCGTTCGCGTGAGATTAAAAAATCAAAATTGAGTAGCTTATGTGTTCTTCTAGACTATCCTCTACATCTATGCCAAATTTCCTCGAAATCCGGTCAGCCGTTTAGGTTACAAACTCTAACAAACATCCATCCATCCATCTAAACTTTCACATTTATAATATTAGTAAATTAATGTGAAAAAAATTAAAAATGATGGTATTTCCAGGTCAGTACATCAACCGTACGTATTTTTATCAAAACCATCAAATAAAATCTGCCATATTTGCAATAAAATTGCTTTAAATATCAAGGTTCAGCAGTTCCACTACAGATCGGTGCATTTAAACAAAGATGGCGGACTTTGTTCTGTTTGTCAGAAAACATTCCGATCGTACACAGCTTGGAGAAATCATGAAAGACTTCATAAAGAAGGCAAATATATCTGCGATCTTTGTGGGAATAAGTACGTATATGTATATAGTTTTATTTCAACATCAAAATTAGGTAAACTGTGACGTCAATATCCATGGCGGCCATTTTGGTAATACATTTAGGACCTGTGCCACCAGATTTTAAATTGTCTGTAAACAATCGAACATGTACAATATGTGATGGAAATATCGGATTTTGTTTCCTTATCTGACAGTGACGTCATTTTTAAGCTATCTGAGTCTCTATCAGCCAGTGGTGGGACAGGCCCTTGGTCAGTTATTTAGAGAAAATTGTGAGATAAATGAAATTATATTATTTAATACGTGTAGCTAATATTATTTTGTTATGTGCAAAAAGGGTTATACCAAAAAAATGGAATCCACGTATTTTAACGTAAAATTTGCAGTTTGCGTTTCAGATTGGAACAAGATATAGCTCATTTTAAGCCTTCTACAGACGCTCAGTGTTATCTGAACAATCCGATCTTTCAGATAAATCTCACAAAACTGGGAACTTTTTAGTCCGCAGTTTTGCCAACACATGTTAGATTTATCTGAACGATCCGACAATTCACATTCTGTCAGATAAAACTGAGCTTATGTAACGAGCTTTAGGGTTATATTTTAAGCATAAATAGTATTGTTTGGTATTACAGATTTCTATTTAGGAGTATGATTGAGGCCCATATGGCAGAACATGCAAATATAAGAGATAATATTTGCCATATATGCGGAAAAGGTTTTAAACGAGCATCGTATTTAAAGGTAAGACAAAATTTGTGAAAAAAAAATTAACACTAACATTTAACAAAACAGATTCTTGTACACAGAATTTTTAAATGAAATTTGTAAATTTTTATTAGAGTTGTATCAGACATTTTTCTTCGTGTAGATTTTTTTAACAATTGATTTATCAGTCAGCCTTTAGTTTATATTCCTCAATTATATTAACAAAAAACTCTTAAATGTAATACATTGAACTTTTTTAAAGGTACACTTTAACACAGTGCATATAAAAGAGCCAGTGAAGTGCACACACTGCGGTAAAACATTCAAATCACCAGCGTCCTTGAAGGACCATTTAAATTACATAAATCGGGAGAAAAAATTCCAATGCGATGTTTGCTTTAAATATTTCGCATCTGAACTTTCACTGAAAAAACATAAGTTCTGGCATACTGAGGTGCGACCTTTTAGTTGCAAGGATTGTGGTATAAAATATAAAGCGAAATCGTATTTAAAAATACATATGAGAAAACATACGGGACAGAGACCATACACTTGTGATCAATGTGATAAATGCTTCCCAACTTCAATGCAATTGAAACGCCATGGAATGGTTCATAGTGGAGAACGACCATATAAATGTAGCAATTGCAACCGATCGTTTTATTACAACAAACTATTATTACGACATGTAAATTTAAAACACAAAGATGAAGGAAAATCTGAAACCAATCAATTTTAAAAGCAAAGCTTTACTGTCACACAAATAGTCATCTCTCTCACTCAATGAGAGCATCTCCTTTGAAAGAAAAGGACAACAATATGTTTCTCTGCACGTGTTTCTGTAGTGATAACTCGTGGTGTTACGCACAATTTTTACATTGTTATCGAACTATAGAATGTTAAAAAGAAAATATTTAAAAATAAAGGTGTGTCTATACTTCGTTTTATTTTTTCTCTTTTTTAGTTGCCATTTTATGAACATGCAATGGACAAGAAATTCCTCTTTTACGAAAATCGTCTTTGTTCGCTATCATGTGTACAAAATTAACATATTAATTTTTTATATGCAAGATGGTTCGGTTCATGTTTGCGAGGGTATGTTATAATCCATCACCGTCGAAGGCAGCCTGTCTCGTTAGCATAATGAATTATAGCGTTTTGTCAGCTTTGTTCTCGTAAGTACCGCTACGATGACATTGTGTCCAATTTATAATTTACTAGCTTTCTCCCGCGAGTTCGCGTGGAATTAAAAAAAATAAAAGTAAGTACCCTATGTGTTCTTTCAAACTATCCTCTAACATCTAGGCCAAATTTCATCGAGATCCGTTGAGTAGTTTAGGCTACAAACTCTAACAAACATCCATCCATTTAAACTTTCGTATTTATATTAGTAAGGGAAATTAATAAATGAACTCCTTAACTATAGGTGGAATCGTGGTCAAGCGCTGTTTTTAAAAATCATAAAAAAAAACTGCTAAAATGAATACCCAAATTCTAAAATCCAATACGTCATTCGTAAATGAGCTTATTTCAATAGTTTAAATTGTTTTTAGTAGGTATTATCATACTTTCATACTTACTAATATGTGTATGTGAAAATTTAGATGGATGGATGTTTGTTACCGTTTGTAGCCTAAACTGCTGAACGGATCTCAATGAAATTTGGCATACGTGTAGAGGATAGTCTGGAAGAACATGTAGGCTACTTGGTTTTGTTTTTTTCAATACCACGCGGACGGAATCGCGGGCGAAAGTTAGTATTTAAATAAATTTTAAAGATCCTCTCTCGATCGCATAAAAGTAATTGTAGACACTTGACTTCAGTCTTTTCAAGCTCAATATGACTTAAACTTAAGTTACATCCACTTTTGTATACTCAATTTCACTTTTGAATAGCTTTTCTATTGAATTTTCTACTCGTTTAACAAGATGTGTTTTTAAGTTTTAATGCAGTTTCAACTTTTATTATAGGCTGCAGTGTTCACGAAAACGTATTTTATTTTTAAACTACTTTTAGAAGCGTTATAAGGTTATACGTTAATAACGAGGACTTTATACTTTTTAAGAAACCAAAATTAAAAAAAAATGTTACTATTCTGTTACCATACTGCTCCTTTGCACATTCATCGGCAAATTAAAAACATCTTACTATCTTACTTCTTACTATATATAATACTAGCTGATCCCATGCGACTTCACCCGCATGAAATTACAAAAAATCATTTTATGTTTACATTTGTCAATTATCAATAGCAAATGTCACAATGACATGAGATGACATGACAAACCTCAGCAATCTTTCTTGATGTTGGTAGCAACTTATGGTCTCTTTCCCACATTAGGGTTTTTATCCAAAATATTTACCACCTAAGTTTCATGGCGTGAAAATATATAGCCTAAAGCCTGGCGTAAGTGTAGGGCTTTGTAATAAAAAAAGAATTATTCAAAAATATGCTGTAATTTCTGACATCTTAGGCAACAAAGAAGTGTGTGTTTACGCTTTATTATATTAGTATAGATTATAAATGCGAAAGTTTAGATGGATGGATGGATGGATGGATGGATGTTTGTTAGAGTTTGTAGCCTAAACGGCTGAACAGATCTCGATGAAATTTGGCATAGACGTAGAGGATAATCTGGAAGAACACATAGGCTACTCACTTTTTTTTTAATTCCACGCGGACGGAGTCGCGGGAGAATGCTAGTATTCTATAATAATTCGTAGTCTTTTATAACAAAGCCAAAAGAAACTTAAACTATTATCTCGGGTAGGCAATAAGCACGTTTACATGTATTAGACGGCCTGCAGTTAAGACATTTTTTGTCGGAATGGTTCGCAGCCTGAATTTTAACGAAATTGCCCGTCCCCTCTTTATTGCTGAAGGTAAGAAAGTTATTTATATTAGTAATAGATTATAAATGTGAAAGTTTAGATGGATGGATGGATGGATGTTTGTTAGAGTTTGTAGCCTAAACGGCTGAACAGATCTCGATGAAATTTGGCATAGACGTAGAGGATAATCTGGAAGAACACGTAGGCTACTCACTTTTTTTTTAATTCCACGCGGACGGAGTCGCGGGAGAAAGCTAGTATTCTATAATAATTCGTAGTCTTTTATAACAAAGCCAAAAGAAACTTAAACTATTATCTCGGGTAGGCAATAAGCACGTTTTCATGTATTAGACGGCCTGCAGTTAAGACATTTTTTGTCGGAATGGTTCGCAGCCTGAATTTTAACGAAATTGCCCGTCCCCTCTTTATTGCTGAAGGTAAGAAAGTTATTTATATTTTAGCCGAGAGTTTCGGAAAATTGATAAGAGAATACCCTTAAGCGTTAATTGAAATACAAAAAGAAACGAAAAAAAGTCCAGCATCCTATACACTAATCACAGATATGAACGATTTTTGTCAGATTTTTTAATTCTTTCAGGAGTCCATATTGAAAAAAAAAATAGATTTCACGAAGATGTACATATTTGTGTATTTTTTTTTCATGCGTTTGCAGGCGACAATTCTTTTTATAAAATAAAATCTTACCCAATAAAACAAGAGTTTATTTCTTTAGATTTTCAATAGTTTAGTAGTTAAATTAGTTCGGTGGAAACTTAGTCATATGTTCTGTGAATATTTTACTATAGTTTGCCATATTCTGAGACTAATAAACTAATATCAAAGTGCTTAGATGCGTAATTCCTAAGGCTAAGATTATACTAAGTTTCGCCGAGAGACGGACGAGCCTGTAATTTAGATAGGCCGAGCTAACGCGGCGCGGTTACTCAAGCTAAGCCGTCTAGAGATAAGGACATCATTTGCCGTCAATGCCGCATGAAATATTCACTTCTGTCTTAACTTTCAACTTAAAGTAACAATTCAATTTAGTTATAAGACTATACTACATGTTAATAAAACTTCATACTGATGTGGATGTTTGATAGACTTTGTAGCCTTAACGGCTCAACGAATTTCGATGACATTTGGTGCAGATGTAGAGGATAGTCTGGAAGAACACATAGGCTACTCGCTTTTGTTTTTTTTAATTCCTCGTGGACAGAGTCGCGGGCGAAAGCTTGTATACCATAAATTTTCTTGTCAAAACACTACAAAAGGAAAGAATGCTCAACACACATGAAATAAATTATTGTTCATAGAAGCAATCTAACGTAGTGTACGTTAGATTTCAAATGCACATAATCTAACTTGTATTATAAATGCTAAAGTTTAGATGGATGGATGGATGGATGGATGGATGGATGGATGGATGGATGGATGGATGGATGGATGGATGGATGGATGGATGGATGGATGGATGGATGGATGGATGGATGGATGGATGGATGGATGGATGGATGGATGGATGGATGGATGGATGGATGGATGGATGGATGGATGGATGGATGGATGGATGGATGGATGGATGGATGGATGGATGGATGGATGGATGGATGGATGGATGGATGGATGGATGGATGGATGGATGGATGGATGGATGGATGGATGGATGGATGGATGGATGGATGGATGGATGGATGGATGGATGGATGGATGGATGGATGGATGTTTGTTAGACTTTGTAGCCTTAACGGCTCAACGAATTTCGATGTCATTTGGTGCAGATGTAGAGGATAGTCTGGAAGAACACATAGACTACTCGCTTTTGTTTTTTTTAATTCCTCGTGGACAGAGTCGCGGGCGAAAGCTTGTATACCATAAATTTTCTTGTCAAAACACTACAAAAGGAAAGAATGCTCAACACACATGAAATAAATTATTGTTCATAGCTGATTTAATATTTTAAATGTACAAGTAATGTCTTAATTAAACAGTTTAATTGAAGCAATAATCTCGTCTGATAAATACTAGAACCACTTAAAGGGATTAAAAACTTAAACTGCTCAACTCGACAAAGTTTTGAGCAAAATTGAAGAACTACGATCGTTAAGAAGCTTTTGAGAGGGATTGTAGCGGATGTACATTGTAACGTTTTTTTTTTTTAATTCCTCGTGGACAGAGTCGCGGGCGAAAGCTTGTATACCATAAATTTTCTTGTCAAAACACTACAAAAGGAAAGAATGCTCAACACACATGAAATAAATTATTGTTCATAGCTGATTTAATATTTTAAATGTACAAGTAATGTCTTAATTAAACAGTTTAATTGAAGCAATAATCTCGTCTGATAAATACTAGAACCACTTAAAGGGATTAAAAACTTAAACTGCTCAACTCGACAAAGTTTTGAGCAAAATTGAAGAACTACGATCGTTAAGAAGCTTTTGAGAGGGATTGTAGCGGATGTACATTGTAACGTTTTTTTTTTTTAATTCCTCGTGGACAGAGTCGCGGGCGAAAGCTTGTATACCATAAATTTTCTTGTCAAAACACTACAAAAGGAAAGAATGCTCAACACACATGAAATAAATTATTGTTCATAGCTGATTTAATATTTTAAATGTACAAGTAATGTCTTAATTAAACAGTTTAATTTGAAGCAATAATCTCGTCTGATAAATACTAGAACCACTTAAAGGGATTAAAAACTTAAACTGCTCAACTCGACAAAGTTTTGAGCAAAATTGAAGAACTACGATCGTTAAGAAGCTTTTGAGAGGGATTGTAGCGGATGTACATTGTAACGTTTTTTTTTTTTAATTCCTCGTGGACAGAGTCGCGGGCGAAAGCTTGTATACCATAAATTTTCTTGTCAAAACACTACAAAAGGAAAGAATGCTCAACACACATGAAATAAATTATTGTTCATAGCTGATTTAATATTTTAAATGTACAAGTAATGTCTTAATTAAACAGTTTAATTGAAGCAATAATCTCGTCTGATAAATACTAGAACCACTTAAAGGGATTAAAAACTTAAACTGCTCAACTCGACAAAGTTTTGAGCAAAATTGAAGAACTACGATCGTTAAGAAGCTTTTGAGAGGGATTGTAGCGGATGTACATTGTAACGTTTTTTTTTTTTAATTCCTCGTGGACAGAGTCGCGGGCGAAAGCTTGTATACCATAAATTTTCTTGTCAAAACACTACAAAAGGAAAGAATGCTCAACACACATGAAATAAATTATTGTTCATAGCTGATTTAATATTTTAAATGTACAAGTAATGTCTTAATTAAACAGTTTAATTGAAGCAATAATCTCGTCTGATAAATACTAGAACCACTTAAAGGGATTAAAAACTTAAACTGCTCAACTCGACAAAGTTTTGAGCAAAATTGAAGAACTACGATCGTTAAGAAGCTTTTGAGAGGGATTGTAGCGGATGTACATTGTAACGTTTTTTTTTTTTTTTAATTCCTCGTGGACAGAGTCGCGGGCAACAGCTAGTGTTTAGTATATTGGTTATTGAAATTAATGTGAAAATATATGAATTATAACAATAGATAGGTAAATATTAAATGAGTAAAGTAGGGAGCTTTTAACGTCAAACTAAATAATGATTAATGATCCTTTGAAGGTAGAAGAAAAAGGATTCAATAGAGCTTGGAGGTGCTTTCAGATCGTTTTAACGTAGATGCTCTAAATTAATGAAATTCGACTTTATAAGGAATTAATGGACGAACATTTATCAAAGAATAGATTTTCTTGTAATGTTTTACCAACTTTTTAGGCAATATTATAATTTTATGTATTGTTCATAGAAGCAATCTAACGTAGTGTACGTTAGATTTCAAATGCACATAATCTAACTTGTATTATAAATGCTAAAGTTTAGATGGATGGATGTTGTAGTTTGTAGCTTAAACCGCTGAACGGATTTCGATGAAATTTTGCATAAATGTGGAAGATAGTCTGGAAGAACACATAAGCAACATTTTTAATTCCAAGCGGACGGAGTCGCGGGCGAAAGTATACACTATATTTTAGTACGCCAAAAATAAAAAATCCCTCACAAAGTCCCTTTAATAAAAATCCCACGACAGTATAACCAACGACACTTCATAATACAAGGAAATGAACATTTTCGTGTGAAGTGTGATTTCTGAATGAGTTTGGTAAATTCACTTCACATGAGTAAACATCTCAATTATCCAGTTCACATCCAAAGAGGCGAGGTAAATGTCGATAAAGAGATTTTCATTTCATACTTATCTACGATGTAAAATTGGTTTTCCAATTCCCAATAAATAAACATGAGCAGTAGAGGGAAGCTCAATTTTCATAAATATTGCCTCTGGGGGGAACTTTTATGCATTTAGGCAAATTGATTCCAATTTGCCTCAAGAGGGTTGATGATCGTATTGCGCTTCTGTTATACATTTTATTTCATTTTCTGTATTAGTAAATGGATGAGACATGGAACTTTGTATTTTTTTTAATTACACGAATTCCATAACTCCATAGTCACTTTATTGTATTAGCTTCTGTAGCTATTCTGTCCGCGTTGAATAAAAAAAAACTAAAGTGAGAAGCCTATGTGTTCTTCCAAACTATCCTCTACATCTATGCTAAATTTCATCGAGATCCGTTCAGCCGTGTAGTCGGCAACAGACTAAATTTCGCATTTATAGTATTAGTAAGATACTGCTATAATAGTGTACATCTTACTAATATTATAAATGCGAAAGTTTAGATGGATGGATGGATGTTTGTTAGAGTTTGTAGCCTTAACGGATGAAGGAATCTCGATGAAATTTGGCATAGATGTAGAGGATAGTCTGGAAGAACACGTAGGCTATTTGCTTTTGTTTTTTTTTATTCTGCGCGAACGTAGTCGCGGGCGAAAGCTAGTAACAAAATAAATTTACTATTATAGAGTATCCAGTCAAAATATACTGTTTTCACTATGCTTATTTCAATTTACATTTCACCTTCGAGTTCAGCTACGACAAAAGATAAATGTATAATTTCTATAACACAAGATTTGGTTTAACTTCAATAGCGTTGCAATTTATATTGACAAGACAAACGCTGTGCACTTTCTCACGTTGAAGCGTTTAAAGTGAAGGTAGGAGCTCATCTGCGCTCGACAGTGACAAAATATTAGCGTGAGCTTGCAGACACTACGGTACCGGTAGACGGAGTGGCGTACAACATAAATCTTGCAAGCATTTTGAATATTTCAACATATTTGTTACAACAAATTTTGGCACGGAAAATTTCAGAGGTAAAATTTAAAACAATATCATACGTCTTTACTAAAAAAATCTTCCATAGACAAAGTACTCTTATGTCTATAAGATGGACTAGAGTAGGCTTGGCATAAAGACAAGAATAATCCCACACAAAAATATACAGACGAACTGCGAAGCTCCTTCTTTTGGGAAGTCGGTAAAAACCAATAAACTTACTAACACTATAAATGCGAAAGTTTAGATGCATGGACAGATGTTTGTTAGAGATTGCCTAAGGGTTGAACGATTCTCGATGAAATTACACAGATGTAAAGCATAGTCTAGAAGAACAGGCTACTTACTTTTCTTTTTTTTAACTCCATGTAGACGCTATTATAAACAGTTCCGTTACGTTAAAAATAAATAAACAAGCGAATTTTAACCTTTGTACTCTATCTGGAATATTTCATTTATTTACTTTCAATATCCTGGTCAAAGCGTTCTACTAAAACAATTTAATTAACACATCATAGTTAATTAAACAGCGGCGTTATTATTGTTCCACGTAGCGTGTCTTACCGCGAATTGTTTATAGCTTACTCGTAATTAACTTACACAATTTCACTTGAATTTGCAAATGTCGAACGATGTTAGAACTTTATGTTAAAGCCAGAAACATGAATGGAAATTATCATAATTAAATTTATATACGAGAGCTTATAACATTTGCAAACAGTAACTTGGAGTTAAACTTTTTCATGTCATAGTCATGTAGGCTATGAAAGTAAGGTTATGTGACAGTTTCTGGCCATGAATTCATTAGTTTAATCTATTTCTTTATTTGCACTACATGATGTAGTTCTTGTATTTATTAATGCCAGAGAAGAGAATCTCTGACAAAAACAGGTATGGAAAATATCAGCATATATTAAAGTTATAAAATTATTACAGATGGTAAAAGAATTTTAAAAATCGTCCCAGTGGTTTTTACGTGAATTGAATACATACAAAAATACAAATCTTTCGTCTTTATAATATTAGTATAGATATATTAACAGAAACATCGTGAATAAAATATCCTGGTAAAAATAATTGCCTATTTGCGTATAGTTTGACATTCGCTGTGGACGCGACGTGCCCCAATATTCCCATTGCAGTCTCAGCTGTGGGTCTGTATAGACGGGTTTTTTCAATTTCTCGTATCGCATTATTTACATAGAAATCTAGAGGCATCGTATGTATGAATATAAAAAACACGAATCAAATATCTTGTTCCGTATCATAAAATAAATAAACAAGCGAATTTTAACCTTTGTACTCTATCTGGAATATTTCATTTATTTACTTTCAATATCCTGGTCAAAGCGTTCTACTAAAACAATTTAATTAACACATCATAGTTAATTAAACAGCGGCGTTATTATTGTTCCACGTAGCGTGTCTTACCGCGAATTGTTTGTAGCTTACTCGTAATTAACTTACACAATTTCACTTGAATTTGCAAATGTCGAACGATGTTAGAACTTTATGTTAAAGCTAGAAACATGAATGGAAATTATCATAATTAAATTTATATACGAGAGCTTATAACATTTGCAAACAGTAACTTGGAGTTAAACTTTTTCATGTCATAGTCATGTAGGCTATGAAAGTAAGGTTATGTGACAGTTTCTGGCCATGAATTCATTAGTTTAATCTATTTCTTTATTTGCACTACATGATGTAGTTCTTGTATTTATTAATGCCAGAGAAGAGAATCTCTCACAAAAACAGGTATGGAAAATATCAGCATATATTAAAGTTATAAAATTATTACAGATGGTAAAAGAATTTTAAAAATCGTCCCAGTGGTTTTTACGTGAATTGAATACATACAAAAATACAAATCTTTCGTCTTTATAATATTAGTATAGATATATTAACAGAAACATCGTGAATAAAATATCCTGGTAAAAATAATTGCCTATTTGCGTATAGTTTGACATTCGCTGTGGACGCGACGTGCCCCAATATTCCTATTGCAGTCCCAGCTGTGGGTCTGTATAGACGGGTTTTTTCAATTTCTCGTATCGCATTATTTACATAGAAATCTAGAGGCATCGTATGTATGAATATAAAAAACACGAATCAAATATCTTATTCCGTATCATAAAATAAATAAAATAACGAAATAATGTAAAAAATGGATTTACTGTACAGAAGATAATATTCTCTGTGACTTTCGAAATCCCCAAAGCTAAGATATTGCTGCTAATTTCTTTACATGAATAGTATATTTGCGGAGCGTCGGTGGCTCAGGGGTTTAAGCACTTGACTTGTAATCTACAGGTCTTGGGTTCGAATCCCGCCATGTACCAATGTGATTTTCGAATTTCATATGTACATAATTTACCCCTCGTTCTTACGGTGAAGGAAAACATCACGATGCCTGCACATATCGGCGAAGAAATTCAAAGATATGTGTGAAGTCAACCCGCAGTGCAGCGTGGTTGACTATGGCCTAGTCACCCCTTACTTAGGGTAGGCTCCGAGCACCTTAGTGGGGACGTATAGTTAGCTGTGATGAATGGTATATTTTAAGGAGAAATTCAACAATACTCTTAACATTTTTCTATCAGTGTATTTTATATTTTATCATTGTCAAGTGTACAAAAGCTCGCAACATATGACGTTGTCCCGTGAGAAAATGTGCACGACCCGTTATAAGTTACATATTTTTATCTGTAACACAGTTTATTATAAAAATATTGTAGTAACTACTAATAATTGAATTCAAGTGCACGTTTCATCGATTTTATGACGTTAATTATAAAAACACGAGTATACGATTAGTTAATGACTGCCGTATTTAGAGTCGCTAATGGTAACTACTTATTGTACATTTAGTAGTGGATTTTAAGGGGTGTACACCTTGGACTTAACTATCGCACAACTGTTGTGCGATTGTCGATTGTTTCGCAGCCCATTCAACTGTTTAGTTGCACAATTATTAATCTAATAGTGTGCGCACCTCCATTTAAGATGAATCAAAGTGCGACTAAACAGTTGTGCGATAGTTTAGTCAAAGGTGTGCGCGCGCTCTTATGCCATCTTTAGGTGATTTTTGTTTGGTCAAATGTTTTACATAATCTTTCCGAGGTTAAAATGATAATCACTCATTTCCATGATATTTTCTACTATTTAATAGTAGTTAGTTTAATTATAAATAAAAATTATATAACGCCTTGAAAGTTAAATCAAAAATTAGTTCACAATTATTAGTTACGTCATAATAGGTAACTCCTAGGAAGTAATTAAGCTGGTATTACTATTGCCCTTACTTGTACCTTCCACTTAAGGGTTCCTCCATTAACTGAAGGTCTGTGAACTGTAAAATTAGTTGCATACGTTAACGTACATAAACATTAAATCGATTACCTGAGCGGATTTAATCCGGAACGAAAATCTAATCAGACGATTATTACACGCAACACTAAACGATTTAACTTAACTACCTTTAAATATTTACTGGTAATATGGTAATATGGTAATATGGTAATATGGTAATATGGTAATATGGTAATGTGGTAATATGGTAATATGGTAATATGGTAATATGGTAATGTGGTAATATGGTAATATGGTAATGTGGTAATATGGTAATGTGGTAATATGGTAATATCAATTAACATAATAAAGTTTGGTTTTAAATTAATATTAAAGACTTCGCCTTTTTATCCAGTGAGAATATTTGAGTATTCTATGACCAATGGATTTTTTTACAATTATGCCTTGCGTTTAATATTATTTTAAAAACTAGCTTTTTAAACAGCGTTTTTATTGTTGAAATACGTGACCTAAAATGTTTGTCGCTCCTCTCGTTGAAAAAAGACTACAACAGTATTATTTTATAAGGATGTTTAGATAATAAAATCACTTCATTACTAACATGGAAGAAAACTACAGTAACTGTTACGTTTATATAGTAAGAGCGTACGCACACCTGAAACTAAACTATCGCACAACTGTTTAGTCTCGCTTTGATACCTATGAGCTTATATAGATGTGGGCACACAACTAGAGTTTTAGTTATGTAACTAAACAATTGAATTCGTTGCGACACAACCGACAATCGCACAACAGTTGTGCGACAGTTTAGTCAAAGGTGTGCGCCCGCTCTTATGCCATCTTTAGGTGATTTTTGTTTGTCAAATGTTTTACATAATCTTTCCGAGGTTAAAATGATAATCACTCATTTCCATGATATTTTCTACTATTTAATAGTAGTTAGTTTAATTATAAATAAAAATTATATAACGCCTTGAAAGTTAAATCAAAAATTAGTTCACAATTATTAGTTACGTCATAATAGGTAACTCCTAGGAAGTAATTAAGCTGGTATTACTATTGCCCTTACTTGTACCTTCCACTTAAGGGTTCCTCCATTAACTGAAGGTCTGTGAACTGTAAAATTAGTTGCATACGTTAACGTACATAAACATTAAATCGATTACCTGAGCGGATTTAATCCGGAACGAAAATCTAATCAGACGATTATTACACGCAACACTAAACGATGTAACTTAACTACCTTTAAATATTTACTGGTAATATGGTAATATGGTAATGTGGTAATATGGTAATGTGGTAATATGGTAATATGGTAATATGGTAATATGGTAATATGGTAATATGGTAATATGGTAATATGGTAATATGGTAATGTGGTAATATGGTAATATGGTAATATGGTAATATGGTAATATGGTAATGTGGTAATATGGTAATATGGTAATATGGTAATATCAATTAACATAATAAAGTTTGGTTTTAAATAATATTACCATTTTAAACACAAGTGTGATTTGCAGTAACCCTTGTATGGACAAATATTGTCATCTCGTTCATTATCTATTCTAATATAAAGAGGAAAGATACGTATTTTTGTATGTATTAAAATACTCAAAAACTACTGGACAGATTTCAAAAATTATTTCATCATTACAAAGCAATGGTATGGTATCAGTGAGTAACATGGGTTATTTTTTTTATTTTTAATATCACGCGGGTGAAGTCGTGAGCAACAGCTAGTCTTTGATAAAACAGACATGTGTCAATACAAGTCACGACCGTCAAAACACATTTTTATTGATTGACAAATTCTTGATACTGATCAATAGCATCCTTAATTTAGAAACAATATCTTGTTAAAAGTTAATTTTAGTAACGAGTCTAAAGACTTGGCGTAAATGTTACATTTCCTCACGTGGAAACGTTGAAAATGATGTCAGTGAGATTTAAAACACACGACAGTGATAAAATATTAAATGCAACAACTGCTTCAAAACATGAGTGTTACACGTTAGATAAATGGTATAAAAATTTTGTATGAGATTTTTAAACAAAAAGCACATTTTTACCACTTGAGTTAATGCCCATTTTCCTGATCCTTAATGTACCAAATGAGTTACTCGTCATTTCAATGGAATCTCTTCTTGGTCATCTCTACCTTTTATTTGTACTACATCCACACATTCCTATAATATTTCAAATCAAGGACTTTCTAATAATATACCCATACCATTTTAACCTTCAATAATTGTATTGGTAAAAATGTTTGCTATAAAATTTCACCGTCGCTTATTGTTGATTTTGTATTCTACAAACGTCTATATGTATGCAAAACTTGCATATGCATAATTATGCAAACTCAATTCCGAGTAGTTTCAGTAGCTTGTTATTATCAACCGCTATCTCGCTTATTACTCAAAGATTTCCGAGAACAATGTACATTTACATAATGCACCCGTATTCAATGTGCTTAGAATAAAACGAGACCGGACAAACCCGAGTCGAACTGGGGAAATGTTAGTTCCGTACATTTTATTAATTACTAGCTTTCGCCCGCGACTCCGTCCGCGTGGAATTAAAAAAAAAACAAAAGTGAGTAACCTATATGTTCTTCCAGACTATCCTCTACATCTATACCAAATTTCATCGGAATCCGTTTAGCCGTTTAGGCTACAAACTCTAACAAACATCCATCCATCCATCTAAACTTTCGCATTTATAATCTTAGTAAGAAGTAAGATTAAACATGCCAAATTAAGAAGAATCTATTTTTAAAATTTTAAATAACAATGATTGGAAATGTGAAGGTTATTAAGTTAAAGAGAGAAAATAAGAAAGCGTGGAAAGAAGAAACATTTTGTAAATCAACTTAAAAGAACATGTTAATGATGAATTTAACAAATCCAATATTGTAATAAAAACTGAGTACATCAAAACATTTTATAAATTGACCTTTACTGAGGAAGATTATCCTCAGGGTAAAGTGGAGGTAATTTAATCGATAAGATAAATGGCATGCACTTACTCGCACAGAACCGTTCGTGAACGTATCGACCGAGCTCCCGTGCACTCGACACTGACAAAATATTTAAACGTGGTTGAAAAGCTCCTGTAGGCGTTGTCAATTTAGATCAATAGTTCAATAACTACAAATAGAAATGTACTAGTAAATTACATCAATATCAAGGAGTGCTAGAAACCTACAGATTAAATTAAGAAATGTTCTGTAATTTTTGGAAATCTTAGATTAAAAATTTAAATGTGTTTAGAAATGGGTGCTATTTTTTCGATTTAACATAGGTTTATGCACATTGTTATTTGAAATGTAGAAACTGTTATTATCAGGTCTATAGAATCTAATTCAATAACAAAATGTCATCACATTAAAGAGATAAATTCTCACTTTATGTTGCAGACAATGAAAAATTTAATGGAAGTTTATGTTTGGTTCATATATTTCCTTTAATGTCCCGTTGATATTACAAAGGTGTAACGGAGGCGTAAAACGATCATTAAACCCGACGAGGAAATTGAAAACAATTTAGCAAAAGCTGTAAATGTTCCCTTGAGGCTACGCTCAAGGTAATTGTAATCAGCAATGTTTGTTGGATCAAATACAAACAATAACAATTTAAATTATCGTTCACAAATTTATGTTGCTTTGCTCATATTATATGTAAATAAGCTAGTCAATTACGTATTCTAACCTAAGTATTTAAAACCTTTCATGTAATTTTTTTCTATCATAAGATGACCAAGCGGTCTATAGACATTCGCAAATGCAGATGCGTTACCTTTTATCGACGGAGGAGAGGACGAACAGACAGTGGATATTTTGCCTTTAAGTGTGCACTCCTACGTCAAATCCACTTCCCCTTTCCATCCATTTTAAGTTACAGTATCCGGACTCCAATCAATCAGGCTTGCCTAGTGCTGGTTAGTGTTGAAATTGTTAAATTTCCTTTACCAACAAATTTAAATTGTGTGATATAATAAGTTCATAAACTAGGAATCGAATTTAAAACAAAACCTCGAACGCTCGCAGCTATTAAATAAGGAATAGTTTGAACAGAACTGTTTCAACAAAGTATGACGCGATGATGAAACAGTTTCCTCCATGAAACTTCTTTTAACGGGCAAAGTTTCTCCGACGGACGTAACTAATCGATAAAGTATAGATGTATGGATAACTCGCAACAATTAAAACTTTGTTCAGGCATAAAGATCATACCAAATTTGGATCATTACCAACATCACCAGCGTTGTACGTCACCACTGAGAGGCTCGGAGCCTACTATAAATTGGCGGTGACTAGGCCTTAGTCAACCACGCTGGCCCACTGTGTTGACTTTACACATATCTTTGATTTTTCGCTGATATGTGCAGGTTGCATCACGATGTCTTTCAATACCGTAATGTTATATGTTACTTTCAAGCTAGCTATCCGTAAGTATCAACTAGTGATAGACTAGTCCCCTACTAATAAAAACACGATATCGATAATTATTTTGAAAGTATTGAATAGATCCTAAATCAAAATATAACAGGTCTACCAACTCTACCAAATGCTAACAGATTATTCTTTATACATTCCCTCGTCAAGTCACCGCAATTTAATAAGACGCTCGTTGAATAAATAATGTTTGGTATGCAATGTTTGCGGGAGAAAGACCGCGAGCGGCTCCTAATGAAGTTACTTAATGACTATTACTGGATGAGACATAAATATTAATTTATATGATTCTGACAAAAGTGAGTTACAAAGAAAAATATTGAAGAGAAGCGTATGTTTAGACAAATATGAACTAAAAGCCATTACTTAAAGAGATTACCAGTTTTCGGATGAAATCTCTCGTAGCAGATTTTGAGATGGAGTATTTATGAAAATCGGTTCATTGCTATAACAGCTATTTTCTATCGATAGAAAGAATTCATCTTCTATCGAAGCCATAAAGGAAATATACATCAAGATATTGATGTATGCAATAATATATATTTAATACGATTTGATTTTATTAAAACCTTTACTAGGTCTGTGTTTTATTAAGTTTTTTATCATGTGCTCGGGTTTTTTTACGCGTCTAGGAGACGATTGTTTTTTATTGAGATTCGATATCGTAAAAGCCGCAGTAAAGTAAATAAGCTACCATTTCTATTTAACAATTACTATTTAGGCCATCGTAAGAACTAAACTGTAGAAAGAGAATAAGGTAAGATATTTCTTGGTAAGTGAACAATTGACCGTACTTTTACTCGTACTAATCAATATTAATATATTAATAAACTAGCTTTCGCCCGCGACTCCGTCCGCGTGAGATTAAAAAAAAACAAAAGTGAGTAACCTATATGTTCTTCCAGACTATCCATCCATCCATCTAAACTTTCGCGTTTATAATATTAGTATGATAAATGTATTGACTGCTTTTGTCGTGCTTAAATTAATACCGGAAATGTCCAATTTAAACTAAATTATTTTCATATTAAGTGCACAACATTCTAGATGAAAATGCTATAAAACAAGTGTAATGTAACCAATACCAGAACGACATTACAATAAACCTAACGGACATCGTAAATCACACGCTACAGAGAACAAACAAAAATGCAAACGATGCACCGTATGAACGAGTGACCTACTTCAGTACTTTACTATGAAATTTAATGTCTTTGGAAATTTTACGCGACAAAATCCAATATCCAAGATGCGTGTTTTATTTCTTAGAATTCAAACACTTAAATAGAAATAAAACAGTGAAAATATTATTACAATAACTGCGATAATCAGAGAACTTTAATGGACACTTACGCAGTCTGTAGATTTCTCTTACTAAATCAACTCTGAGTGAGGCATTATCTCTTTTCCCTTGAGTATATTAAATCAAAATTGAAATCTTTAACTATACATAATGCAATTAATTATTATATTTCTGATTTAAAACATTTATTTAATATTATCGATATCATAAAAATCTCGGGATAAGATTTTACAACGTCCTCCAGTTAAACGTATTCCAAGAAAGATATTAAAAGCCTCGCATCTGACCTGGTTCGCTTTTCCTTTATTATATTTCATCGCTTTAAAACTTGAGTATTGTTAGACACACCTATAAACCTAAAACATTTTAACATCCAACTTTTAGAACTGATGTAAGTGGCATTTGTCATCTCGTAAATGATTGCAATTGATTATTAAAATCAAAGAGATTCAAAAGATATATAGAGGAAGCATAGTTGACACTTCACTTGAAACATTTTTCACATAATCTCACTAGCTCTACCTGGTGTCCGATATTCAAAATCACAAATAGTTCATACACTGAGAAGCGTCTCTGCGTATCAAATTTGACATTGAGATAGTACCGTAAAAAGAAGTTACCGGTGAAAAAAATTTGTTCCCATATCTAGTCTAGATAGTTATTAAATGTCTTTGATTAAAATATACCAGTGTAGTTGAAATAAAGTCAGTTCAGCCTTTTCGTTAATTCTTGCCAACAAAATCAGTAATTTTGTGTTAAAAAACCTTGGTACGTGCAATGACCACGTATAAGCCGGACAGTAATGAATAAATGTCCTAGGTCCATTCACTACGCTAGGCATCATTAAATTTCTAAAGGACGGCCGTTTATTTTGTCGCAGACTTGTATGGCACATAATTCCCTGCGTGTATACCGCTCCTTAGGGAATAAGACTTCAAAAGAAAACAGGATGCACATTATATTTTTATGGTTGTTAACTAGAATTTCTGACAGGAACTATTAAAAAGACATTGCATACTTGATGTCGAAATCTAGGAAATATATTTTTTCTTTAAAATATATGCTTGATAAGATTGGTACCTATTGTAGTTTAACTATACTAATATTATAAAGAGGAAAGAATTGTATTCTTGTATGTATTGAAATAACTCAAGAACTACTGGGATTTTAAAAATTCTTAAACCATTAAAAAGCTACGTTACAGCTGATTAACATAGGCTATTTTTTTTATTTTCACGTGGACGAAATCGCGAGCAACAGCTAGTACGTAATAAAGTGTGTATGTATGAAATATTGAAAATAATCACATTTGGTGCATATGATGTATATGCGTTGCAGATAAAGCAAATGTTTTTTTTTTAATTTTCATGTGTGTTCGCATGGCTGTTATTGTTCCGGGTAATCATCGGACCAGCTGGACTCATGTTGACAGGATTTAGCTGAACGCGGGCATGTAATGGGCTACTTTTTTTCAGCTATAACGAAGTGGCGGGTAACCGCTAGTTACCTACAGGTAAACATTATAATTATTTTTCCGATAGTCCTCTTACTAAAGGATTTCACAAAATACGAATTAGATATATGTAAGTAGCTTACATTACCTCTAATACGTCACTGACCTTTTGACGTCCGATATCTCAAGGTCAAGTTAAATATTTGTGAGATTACACGATATTGGTAGTTGTGGTATTTTCCTTTATAATATTAAATTAACCTTAATAGAAAGATTTAATTTAGTAGAAGTGATTAGTTTGATATAATAAATGACTACAGATTTCTTTCTGTGTCATCTATATCTATATCTATACCAATATTATAA
This sequence comes from Papilio protenor, assembly GCA_029286645.1. Lineage (NCBI taxonomy): Eukaryota > Metazoa > Arthropoda > Insecta > Lepidoptera > Papilionidae > Papilio > Papilio protenor. Next base: position 7,464,075 of record JAGSMZ010000011.1, read on the forward strand.
AGAGGAAAACTTTGTATTTTTGTATTTTTGTATTTTTGTATGTATTGAAATAACTCAAGAACTACTGGGATTTTAAAAATTCTTAAACCATTAAAAAGCTACGTTACAGCTGATTAACATAGGCTATATTTTATTATTACTAATGTTTAGGAACTATTAATAAACAGCTTATTTCTGGACGGCGGCGTTAAAAAATCACTAAACTTTAACATTTTTCGGCTTACGCTGCCTAAACCGTTAGAGGTATATAAAAATGATGTATGAAAGAATTGTACATCTTAAAAAGTTCTACAGAAAAGTCCGCGATAGCATATATCTATCTTTAACGGTTTTCTTACAATAACCACTTTTTTGTTTACAAAATGAATTAAAAACCCAACGCTATTTGCAGCGTTCTTTTATTGGTTTCAATATTAATCCTTATCCAAATAAATGTGTTTGTTATCAGGACAATTTAATGTAGAATAAAATTGTCATTTACAGTATTAAAATTGGACTAATAGTTTAGAAGATATCGCGAACACAAACAATAAGGGTAACCGAAAAATCAGGTTTCAAGCTACCGGGCTTAGAAATTTGGAATCTTGCATCGGTAGATTTTTGTTATTACGTAGATTACTACTAAGTTAATACTTTTGGTAATAGGTTGAAAAAAAAATAGCCTATGTGTTCTTCCAGACTATCTTCTACATCTATGCCAAATTTCATCGAAATCCGTTCAGCCGTTTAGGCTACAAACTCTAACAAACATCCATCCATCCATCTAAACTTTCACATTTATAATATTAGTAATAGTAAAGTAATAGTAATATTAGTAATAGTAAAGTAATAGTAATATTAGTAATAGTAAAGTAATAGTAATATTAGTAATAGTAAAGTAATAGTAATATTAGTAATAGTAAAGTAATAGTAATATTAGTAATAGTAAAGTAATAGTAATATTAGTAATAGTAAAGTAATAGTAATATTAGTAATAGTAAAGTAATAGTAATATTAGTAATAGTAAAGTAATAGTAATATTAGTAATAGTAAAGTAATAGTAATATTAGTAATAGTAAAGTAATAGTAATATTAGTAATAGTAAAGTAATAGTAATATTAGTAATAGTAAAGTAATAGTAATATTAGTAATAGTAAAGTAATAGTAATATTAGTAATAGTAAAGTAATAGTAATATTAGTAATAGTAAAGTAATAGTAATATTAGTAATAGTAAAGTAATAGTAATATTAGTAATAGTAAAGTAATAGTAATATTAGTAATAGTAAAGTAATAGTAATATTAGTAATAGTAAAGTAATAGTAATATTAGTAATAGTAAAGTAATAGTAATATTAGTAATAGTAAAGTAATAGTAATATTAGTAATAGTAAAGTAATAGTAATATTAGTAATAGTAAAGTAATAGTAATATTAGTAATAGTAAAGTAATAGTAATATTAGTAATAGTAAAGTAATAGTAATATTAGTAATAGTAAAGTAATAGTAATATTAGTAATAGTAAAGTAATAGTAATATTAGTAATAGTAAAGTAATAGTAATATTAGTAATAGTAAAGTAATAGTAATATTAGTAATAGTAAAGTAATAGTAATATTAGTAATAGTAAAGTAATAGTAATATTAGTAATAGTAAAGTAATAGTAATATTAGTAATAGTAAAGTAATAGTAATATTAGTAATAGTAAAGTAATAGTAATATTAGTAATAGTAAAGTAATAGTAATATTAGTAATAGTAAAGTAATAGTAATATTAGTAATAGTAAAGTAATAGTAATATTAGTAATAGTAAAGTAATAGTAATATTAGTAATAGTAAAGTAATAGTAATATTAGTAATAGTAAAGTAATAGTAATATTAGTAATAGTAAAGTAATAGTAATATTAGTAATAGTAAAGTAATAGTAATATTAGTAATAGTAAAGTAATAGTAATATTAGTAATAGTAAAGTAATAGTAATATTAGTAATAGTAAAGTAATAGTAATATTAGTAATAGTAAAGTAATAGTAATATTAGTAATAGTAAAGTAATAGTAATATTAGTAATAGTAAAGTAATAGTAATATTAGTAATAGTAAAGTAATAGTAATATTAGTAATAGTAAAGTAATAGTAATATTAGTAATAGTAAAGTAATAGTAATATTAGTAATAGTAAAGTAATAGTAATATTAGTAATAGTAAAGTAATAGTAATATTAGTAATAGTAAAGTAATAGTAATATTAGTAATAGTAAAGTAATAGTAATATTAGTAATAGTAAAGTAATAGTAATATTAGTAATAGTAAAGTAATAGTAATATTAGTAATAGTAAAGTAATAGTAATATTAGTAATAGTAAAGTAATAGTAATATTAGTAATAGTAAAGTAATATAAGATTAAATAGTTGTGCGATAGTTTTGTCAAAAATGTGCCGCTCAAAGTGTTTTTTTACTAAACTAAACTTAAATTACATTAGAACTAAAACAACATAAATTAAAGATTAAAAATATACGTAGCTTACACGTAATTTTAACCAGCAGCCTTATACAATAAACCTATATAGAGGCAATAAATTGAAAATATAGTCCTCTAACAAAGGCTTTAATTAATATGGGACGGTGTACGGACCCGCAGAGAAATTAGTATATTCAATGAATTGTATTGCTTGCAGTTTAAATATTAAAAATATGTTTAAATATAAAGTCAATTTGATATGTATATACATCTAACATTATAATATTCGAATTTTGTAGTACGTCCTCCAAGCTGCAAGCTTATTTCGAATGGTAACGAGAAATGTGTGCTAAATCTTACTAATATTATAAACTAGCCTTCGCCCGTGACTCCTTCCGCGTGGTAATGAAAAAAACAAAAGTGAATAGCCTCTGTGTTCTTCCAGACTATCTTCTACATCTATGCCAAATTTCATCGAAATCCGTTCAGCCGTTTAGGCTACAAACTCTAACAAACATCCATCCATCCATCCATCCATCCATCTAAACTTTCACATTTATAATATTAGTAAAGTAATAGTAATATTAGTAATAGTAAAGTAATAGTAATATTAGTAATTAGTAAAGTAATGCGAAAGTTTAGATGGATGGATGGATGTTTGTTAGAGTTTGTAGCCTAAACGGCTGAATGGATGCCAATGAAATTTGGTAGATATGTAGAGGATAGTCTGGAAGAACACATAAACATCACTTTTATTTTTTTTATTCCACGCGAACGGAGTCGCGGGCGAAAGCTAATTTTGTACTTTTACATAAATAGTATAAAAATCTCTGTATTTATACTTTAATAACGCTGTCTATTAAAAGTTGGAAATTACGTATTTTGTCAAAATTTAATCGCTAAGTTATTTTCAGTTTTGGCACACATGATAAAATTCAGTAATACTATACGACGGATAAAAAACCACAATTTATTTTACACCTGTCAGTAAAACAGATCCCAGAGTCAGCTGTCTGTCACATTTTATCATCTTACTTATCTAAGGTGAGCTTTTATTAAATTTCAACTACTTTTAATAATACGACAAGATGTAAAATGCATTCGGATTTAGAAGTTAAAGTAATTGTGTTTTAACATATTATAGTTTAAATAAAATGGCAAAAGTGTCAGAATATCGTCGAAGTTGTATACATATATAATTTGAACATATAGTGACTAGCTGTTGCCTGCTACTTCGACCGCGTGGAGTTTTCTATTATGTTAAATAGTTTCCTGATATAAATAGAACTTGATGTAACTTTAAATATGGCGTTTCTTAGTGAAACTCGATTAAAATTCGTACAAATAAAAAAGAAAAAATAAACTTTGTTTTAATAGAGTATTATAAAATAAGCTACGAATACACTTCGAAGTGATTAATAAAGGAAAACGATAGTATTTAGTTGGACGAGCGTAATAAGGCGTTTTGTAAAGTCGCACTTAGGATCGGTCGGGGAGGGTGTGCGGTCGATGCGGCGCGGGGCGCGTCAGTGTAGGTTTGGCTGTACCGGCGCTCGTTTGCCTCTACGCCGTAGAACGCGCGGAATGTAAAAAAATACCGACTCTACAGGTGACGCTGCTACGCGCTACGAGAAACCTTTGACCAAAGTTCTATAGGTAATTAGTTAATGGACGACGAATTTTCATTCACGTAAGTAATGTTTATTTATTATTACTAATTAAATATTTTATGATTGAAATAAAATTGAAGACTTTTTTTACATACATAAATGGTTTGAAACAACTTTTTCTGAGTCGGAAAAAAGTTTTATAAGTACTTACTTATAAGGTCGAAATTCGCGCAACTGGTAATGCGCATGATCTGCGCAGGAGGAACTTTGAGCTGTCGATGGCATACATCTAAAACATATTAACTGGTATTTAGTATTAGGTATTTCATGTGACCTAGTTCTAAGTTTAAATTCAAAAGTTTTACCTTTAACGTAAATTGCATTTATAGATAACGTTAGTCTAATTGGCAATCATACCCTAGAATAAACTGGGATTGGTTAGTAAGTTAGTTGAATAAACGTACATATTGACTCTAATTCTATAGATACATAAATATGCAATGTTTATGAAGCCATACAAGCGTATTGTATATGATATTACCAAACACTACTGTAATTTATAATTTGTTATGTATTTTTATAATTAAAAATATACCTTTTGCAGTCTTTATTAAAGCTCATAATGGGTGACCATCCTGTAAACCTAGGGCGGGGCTCTTCGATGTCCTAGACTATTTTTAGCTAATAATAACTTAGTTTAATTTATATTTGGAACATAACCTATAAAGGTCATGTCATAGAGACTTCTATTTATAGCGATTCAGGCACACCTCTGTCGTTACATCCATACAACTATAGGTAAATAGTCTGCGATCAGTTACTGATTGCAGTTACAGTAGTTTTTATTTAATATTATGTAAGTGTTCTTTAAATTATTTTTGTATTAATTTAAAGTACACTTATTAACCGCTTCTTTTATCAACTTTTAGTAATCTAAGGGCCTGGTTCCACTAAACTGTAAACGTGTAAAATATGTGATGGAAATATCGGATTTTCTTACCTTATTTGACAGTGACGTCATTTTTTAATCTGAGCTTCTATCAGCCAGTGGTGGGACAGGCCCTTATCTATTTGGATTAAATGAAACAAAGACTTTTACAGGAGTTTGAAAAAGACCGCGTAGTATGAGGTTCCGTTTTAAGTTTTTATAATTTAAAAGTGTCCTTTTGTTTTACAAGGATTGTGACACGGACTTAAAGGGCTTTTTCCTCGCCGCCGTGCCTGTCAAGGTGACTTAAGCGCGCTTGAATATACCGCGACTACCCCAGTAATTGAAAAAACATCGTTTTTTGAAAGACAGGCTTTTGATTACGTACTTTAATTAACTTAAATATTTTAATTATCATTTTACATTAGTTATGTTGCAAATAATTGATTTTATCATAATAAGATATAATACTCAAAATGATCGCAATGGGAAGCATAATTTTTAACAATAATTTAGCAGGTAGACTTAAATCAAATCAACATTCGTGTCAATCGCGTTGTTTTGTTTTCGAGCCTGCGCGTTTACAAAAATATTGTAGTCTCATTTTAAATTTTGTACATGTCTAGCTACTGTTTATAGTCGTATGATTAAGTTCTTGTTACGTCGACTTGCACCTTCCACGGACACTAAAATAACCTTGCATTTTGTATAAATATCGACCGTGTTAAAATAAATATCCGAGTGGAAATGCTGAATCAAGATTAAAAGCAGTGACGTCAATAAATTTGAAAGCTGCGCATACGTGAGGCAGCCGTGGGCGGGCGCTTTATGTAATAATATTGATTTATTGCAAATATTTCGGGCTCCAGAACTGCAACTACATATAGACTTGGAAATTTCTCGAAACTGCTAAGTCGAACTCGACCCTACTTGAGTCGAGTCGCCGTCTAACTTTTAATACTTTCAGTGTCAATTACGCTCTATAAAGTTGGGCACTTTTCAAATAATTGATATTGGCATATCGTAGGTAAGTTTTAATATTTATTGCAATAGTTTCTCTTACTTGTGTGGAATCGTAACTTTTGGAATGGTAAAGTAAATGCGAACGGTCGATTAAGTATTTGACCTTCGATTTTTCCTATAACTTTTTTACTTGTAAACTATTTTATATTTTTTGTAATTACCTTGAACGAAGTAGATATACTAATCAACATTTGATTATCGAATTTTATTTAAATTTTACTTTGTCTGTCTCATGTTATTGTCCACGCATAGTGATATATTTCCCAAGTAAGATAAACTTACATAGGGACTATTTATGTAGAGGCATTTGTTTTTATTTAATGCAACAATTCTTATTAAGCTGTCGGTGTAATTTATTGCGCCGTTCCAGGTTTTTAATTTAAAATTATGAGAGACTTAATTAAATGGAATTGCTCGCGATAATTTAATAACATTTACAGATTGTTTAAGACAATAAAGTTTTCCTTTGTATTTCTGTGGAGACAGAGCATCGATGGCTCAGAGATAAAGCACTTGACCTCCAATCTTAAAATCCTGGGTTCGAATCCCGCCATGTACCAATATGTTTTTAGATTTTGGAATTTCAAAGATAATTAACCCGAATATCTTACAATGAAAGAAAACATCGTGATGTAACTTGCAAATTCAAGATACGTGTAGTGATTGAATAAGACCAAGACACCCCTAACTTAGGGGTAGGTCGGGTAGGATCTGAGCCTATCAGGACGTATAGCTGACTAGCTGTTCACGTGCGGATTCATCCGCGTGAAATTATAAAAACTTTATTTTATTGTTTACATTTGTCAAATTATCAATAGCAAATGTCAAAATGACATGACATGACATAAAAAACCTTAGCAATCTTTCTTTCTTGATGTTGGCAGCAACTTGTGGTCTCTTTCCCACATTAGGGCTTTTATTCAAAATATTTACCCCCTAAGTTTAATGGCGTGAAAATATATAGCCTAAAGCGTGACGTAAGTGTAGGGCTTTTTATTAATAAAAAAAGTTACTCAAAAATATGCTATAATTGCTGACATCTTAGACAACAAAGAAGTGTGTGTTTACGCTTTATTATAATAGTATAGATGATGAATGAAGTTTTGGTCGTTGAAGTATTTTCAGAATATTGTAATCTTGTTAATGAAGTACCTAAACCATCTTCTGTGCCAGTTTTTAATGTGAAATTGATCACGGTCTTTAGTTAAATGACTTATGGAGACGTTTATTGACAAAGTTAATAAAATTGTCTAAAAAAATAATGTTTCTACTATTTAGTTTTGACGTTTAATAGTATACATTGAACAATTTTAAAATGTAATTCTAAAAGCGTAGAAAACAATACATTCAATAACGTAGCATGCAGTATGTCGTAGCAAGCTATTTATTATCGCGTAGGCAATGCCATCTGTCGTTTGTCTAACAACTCTAGCTATACTAATAATCCAGTCGCTTTATGAAATTTATTGTAACTTATCACATAACTGCAATTAAATTGGAATTTTGATTAATCTATCTGCCATATTTGTATTAAAATGATGCCAAAATACTTATTTTTATGAGACCGGCGTAACACCTATGTAATTAGGGGTAATGCTAGACGATTGACCATACTTGTATGGAACACTAGTTGTTGGTTGCGTTTTCGTCCGCGTAATATTAAAAAATAAAAATTAGCCTACTTTACTCACCGATAACGTCACTATTTAATGGTGAAAGAATTGGAATCGGTCCGGTACTTTTTGAGTTATTTCAATACATACAAAATTACAAATATTTCTTCTTTTTAATATTAGTATAGTATAGATTATTGTTGTCTTTGTTTTTTTAATAAGAATGACGGAGACGGAAATATGTTTTTATGCTAGCGTTTACACAGTGAAAACCCACTATAACATACGCGAACGTAATATCAGAAAGCTGTCACTTACTTGATTGTGTTGCGACAGAACTGCGGGCACAATTTATGTTATTACATCGTACTGCTATTGTTATGAATTTTAAAATGATATTTAAAAGTGTCAGAACATTTATATTACTTGTAAGTTGTAATCGTATCCTAATATTGTAACTGCTAATAAAAAAGTTATTAATAAAATCATACTCGTAGTTTAAAGATTTATATTTAAAATTACTCAGTCAAGGGAGAACAATTTAAATTGTATGACTATGTCAGTTTACAAAATAATGCACATAGTCAATTTATAAATGTTTTGTCTAAAAATATTTAACTTTAAAATTTTCTGGTGAAGATACTATTTTTACAGTTCCAACACGTGATTATTTTCGTCCAGTTTCGGTCAATGTCTATTTCGCATTGGACTAGTACTTTATTTATTTTTTTTTTAATATTAGTATAGTATAGATTATTGTTGTCTTTGTTTTTTTAATAAGAATGACGGAGACGGAAATATGTTTTTATGCTAGCGTTTACACAGTGAAAACCCACTATAACATACGCGAACGTAATATCAGAAAGCTGTCACTTACTTGATTGTGTTGCGACAGAACTGCGGGCACAATTTATGTTATTACATCGTACTGCTATTGTTATGAATTTTAAAATGATATTTAAAAGTGTCAGAACATTTATATTAATTGGTTAATCTATTCGACTAATTTTTGTTGTTCTAACTCGTTTAGTTGCTAAATGACTTGCTACTAGACTAGACCTAGTGCAAACTAGACATAAAGGCTTCAAAAAATCAAAACGTGAACTCTCCAATCCAAAATTCAAATTCACGCTTATCTATTGCAGTATATAAAATAAGTAAAAATAAATGTTTTGTAACTGTGAAAAGATTGTCAGGATATTGAGACGAAGAAAATTTATGATTCAGAAGTAAGTGTAGTGTCGGCAGAGGACGCCCTAGTTCGAAAGTTTATCGATCAGATTGGTCTCAGAGCTGCTTTTAAAACACTGGTAAGCGATAAGCGAAAACTTTTCGAGCAGGGATCGAAAAAGTTATACTAAAATAACCTTTAAAAACTTATTAAACTAATATTACAATTCTGTATCATCAGATCTTCCTTCCATCAGCTCATACGTTCCTGAGGGGTTCAGACCCTACCCCTAAGTTAAGGGGGACTACTAACCAAGCTGGCCCACTGCAGGTTGACTTCACACATCTTTGAATTTCTCAGATATGTGCAGATTGCTTCACGATTTTCCTTCACCGTAAAACATTGAATTAAAATACAAATGAAGTCGAAAATCGACAAAAAAATTATACAGCGGGATTCGAACCCAGGACCTGCAGTACAAGTGAACTGCTTAAACCCCTAAGGCGAATCTCTTACATATTAAATAGTATCTGCAAAATGATTCAAATCACTTATTCTTTACAGAGATTGTTATTCGTGTGATAACGTTATGAATGAATGAATCGGCATGATACGTCGTTCGGATTTCCTATAAACAGTTCACAGTGGAAATTTAGCCAGTGATGGTGTAAGAGTTGACTACAGTCGTGGGCGATGGTGCCGAACACGAGATGGCTCTGCTTCTTGATTATCATATGTTTAACAATTATCGTAAAACAAGGTAAGTAAATATTTCTATTGAATTCGACTGTTGTGTGATATATAAAATGTATAGAGTAGACATAGTTGAAATTTCAATTGAAACATTTTTCACATAATCATCACTAACGCTGTCTTTTGACAGCCTCGAAACCACATGTCAATATAACTAATTGTATTTAAATTAGTTGTCAATAGATGCCATAATAATATTTAGATGGTTATTTTTCGTGACACTGTTTAATTTATTTTATAACAAAAGATGAAGCTTATTAGAATTATGTTAAATGTCAATACAAGGACACGAGGTGGTACTAAACGTGACAACTGATATATTACCTGCCAGAGGAATTACCGGTGAATTTTGTTCACTATGCCTAGTCTATATATTTCTTAAATGTCTGACACCTCTTTAGCTCATACAAAGCACACTAAGCTGGGTTGTCAGCTTTTTACCTTAGCTGTCATTGTCCGTACCCGCTGACATGTCCCGGATGCGCACCCGGATGACGTCATCAGATGACGTCATCTCTACACAAACATATCCGCCTGTCCCTCTGGACCTTTTCCTATATTACTGTTTGTGTTCTACACCAATATACCTATAGATATAACAATGGTTTAGAATACCTTTCTTATCAAAACATTCTCTTTAAATATATTTTCATGTTATATTATAGTATTATTTGTGTGTTTTCATTGTGTAAATGTACGATAACCCTTACACACTATTAATTTAGAGAAACCCGACCTTAATTAAGAGGCGTGAATGAGTAAATTGATCTTACCAATTGAATAACTTCGACCTTTCTATGAAAGGATATGAAGGATATGTTATTAAGGATGTTGCTTCTGAAAATAACATTAATTACTAAAAGCGTATTTAAGTTACTTCCTAAATAAAGTACAAATATAATTTTCATAATCTGTATGTTGATCCTTTTTTTGAAATTAAAAATCTACTCTCTGTCGTCCAAAAATTTCGGATAAATCGTAATAAACTAAGGAAAGAAACCAAACATAAATTGACTAGTCGTGATTTATTCATAGTTAACGTTACTGCCGACAAGGTTTACACATATCAGACATGTTATTCTTGTCATCAAGGACAAAGGGTATATGATAGCATGTTGCAGGGAGCGGCCAGGCAACAGATGTAGATATCCGTCTAACAGCGCCCAGCTGGGTCGCACGAGGTGGCTCCGCGACTATGCGATGTCTTCATCAGGTACAAAATATTTAAATTAGCCGTCTCGTTCAGTTTAATACCACCGACATAAAGATAGGCGTCAATTGGGAGTAACTCCTCGTGTTGTCTAATGAGTGTAGATAGCCTAAGGAAAAGTTTGCGCTACCAGAAGTCAGTTTGGAAGAACGTAGATGTGAAAGAATTGTTCTAGTCTGGTCTGGAAAAATAATGAGTATTAGGTTTACAATTTGTAGTTGTTTTGGAATAGATTACGTATGCTATAGGTATAATATTTAAACATTGAATAGTGCAGAAAAGTTACAAGCAATTGTTTGAAAGTTCTCGCAAGACATTAATAGCAGAGTAAACCACTTTCTGCGCCGCCCCCGCGTTTTACTATAAATAAAAGATCTCGTCTCGCGAACGAAAACACCGCGTTGCCTTGTTTGTGCGAGGAACTTTGTATGCAACCACTTTGAGATGAAATGCTAATTAATGTTTGTTTTTAATTATTTTGATATTTTTAATGATTGGATTTTTTTTTTCAAATCAGCAATTACCAAGCGATAGCGCATGGCATCAAATTGTTTTGTTTTCCGTAGAGAAAAAAATAATGAATCAATCAATTGTAATTTAACTAAACGTTAAAACATAGTAAATTTGATAATTAAGTAGACACAAATAATGATTACAATTGCTTTTCTTTGCTATTTAGGTACCACCGCAACTTCTCTATAAAGTGGAATTCCTGAGATCCGGAGCTAAACTACTGCAGTATGTGCGCGAGAGAGTCCCGCCCTTTACTAATTACACATTTCCCGGCGGAAAGTTAAACGTAAGTCTTAGGAAATCTTTTTTTAAATCTGTATTTTTATAATTATAAAAACACTACCACTTTCAGAATCATTCTATGGACTAAGGGAGTTAATTTAGTGACGAAAAATTATAACTAAAGGACTCTGTAAATTATCAAAAAGACTGTTTGTGATAGCCATATAATATTTATCTAGGAAATTATAATAAAAAATAGATAGGTACCATAAAGACTGTAACAACATATTAACTACAAAAAAAGCATAAAAAAAAACTATGCACATGAAAACAGGTTATTGACCTTATACTTTGTTGCAGATGTCTCTCGTGACTGAGAATTCTATAACAATCGAGAATTTGGATCCTTCAGCGTCTGGTCTGTACTGGTGCGAGGTGTCCCTAGAGACACCCATATTTACGGCAGCCTCGCCGCCGCATCAGTTGACTGTCGTCTGTAAGTAAATATTGCCCTCGAGTATACTACTTCCTCAATCAAAGATAAATCCAATCTAGTTTTGGGATAATCTCAGAGATTTTGAACCATAAAAAAACATGACGTAAACAGGAGTTGAGAATGCCCTTTCGAACCTTAAACATTGATTTCGACGAATATCACTACAATTCTTAGGGCTTGTTCCACTACTGGCTGAGATAGCTTAAAAATGACGTCACTGTTAGATAAGGGAACAATATCCGATATTTCCATCACATATTTTATATCTTGAATTTATATCAGACAATTAACAATTTGGTGGTACAGGTCCTTAATGTCGTAAAACATTAATTTTATTCCCCGCATTCGCACACCTCCGCCGGAACTTTCGTGTATCCTAGAGAATCCTCGACCACTACGGGATTTTAATATGATTATTTGTAATTATCTTACTAAAAATATCAATGCGAAAGTTTGTATGAATGGACATTTATATATCTGCAAAACAACTAACTAGTCGTTTTGAAATTTTTATAAATGTAGAAAGTAGTCTGAATTCTGGGCAGACGCAATCGCGAGCGACTAGTCTCGTAGCATTTTTAACAAAGTTCATGAAATTTATGTCGTAAAAATAACAACGTAATTTTTTAATCAGATGCCCAAAAACATCCACCGATCATAACATTCGGCAAACCCGACGTGGTTGTCGAAGGGTTGCTGCGAGCTAATTGTACCAGCGCGCCTGCAGCACCAGCGCCCCGACTCACTTGGTATATTGATAATGAAAAGGTAAAGTTTATATGAAATAATGTACGACATTGTATATAGCAGTTGTAAACTATTTCATAATCGAGTCCTCTCTCGGATCTATTAAACTTATCAGCTACAAAAGTGTATAGGATTTTTTTATCAATGATGAATTTGTTTATTCCATGTCTATATTTAGAAAATAATAGAATATATATTTTTTGTCACAAAAAAGTAACAAATGAAATGTAATTACACGGATGACAATAGATTGGTCGTTTTCTATTAGTCTTCCTTAATTTTAAAGACGTTCTTGTGACAATTTTACTAACTATAAACACACAAGCTACACGAATAATTTAATAAGTATTGGGAATACTACGTATGGAAAAACTACATTAACAATTCATTTGCCGGCTACCGGATCGATGTAATTGCAGTTATTGTGTTCTGGCATTAATTTTATAATTCCAAGGACTCAAGAAAAAGGAAATAACATAAAAAATTCACGAAGTAGACCGAAGAGAAAGTTATAATATTGACATATTCCAATTGATTGAAAACAAAGAACTCAAATGTACATTTCTATTTTTATTACTCTTACGGCCGAATCCTGAAACAAATCTTAAACACATCGCATCGTAAGCGCCGCGCCGCTGACAATCTGACAGATGTCAACATTTTGATGGCATTTGGAGTATAAGAGCGTGCGCACACCTGAAAGTCTCATCCCTGAAGCTCATAGGAGCTTATATGGAGGTGCACACACTACTCGATGTTTAGTTGAGCAACTAAACTTTGGCTTGAATTGGCTGCGAAACAATTGACAATCGACAATCGCACAACAGTTGTGCGATAGTTTAGTCAAAGGTGTACGCCCCCTCTAAGTATGGCCTTATCATTTAAGACGCTGTTACATATTTAAAGTTGTCGTTTGAGTTTTCGGTCTTCAAAAATATTAAAAAAAATCGCTTCCTTTAGGTACCGGAGGATTCCATCAAATACTTTTCATACAGAGTATCTAGTTCCACAAGAACTAAAGGCGGCGGTGGATATAAAAATAGAAAATATCATCATCGATATATAGCTCCTGAGTTTAACTACACCGCTAAGTATTGGGCTCTTGTTAGTGAAACGACCACTGTAACGCCGAACACCACTAAACATAACAAATGTACTTTGAATGAAGCGCAAAGTGAAGAAATGAAAAAGGTGAGGTTAAAGTACTTAATAATATACTTATTACAGTGATATCTTTATTAAATTTTAGGTCAAAAATATATCTTTTGTCTAACACGGCATTTTTTGATATTCAGCAAATTTCTTTGAAAAATTCAATTTTAAACACGCTGTAACTCATACCTTAAAGGAACAAATAAGGAACAGCTGTAAAATTTTAGTGTAAACTGTCATCTTTATAACGAGCAAAAAAAAATGTACGAAATATCACAGCCACATATCTCAAATATTGGATCACTTTTTCCCCAACCCTATTACAATTGGAATATCAACTAATGCTTTAAATATCATAGATCCGCGAGAAGCCTCGGGAGCCTCAAATAGTACCGATATCTCTCTGGGTGTCTATCGCGGAGTTACGGACTCCCGCGCATGGCAGACTGCAACTCACCTGCACCTCAACCATACCTGACGAGGTCGGCCCTGGAGAGCGGTACGCTGATCTCAAGAAACAAACTGTGTCAGGTAATACACTCAACAATTTCAACTTGTAAAACAAATGACTTTTGCATACCATGTGGCTTTTTTCTTTGAACTAAGTTTTGAAGATCAGAATTCGAAGTTAAAACTTGTGTTTAAACACAATAAACTTCAATAACAAAACGTTAATTCTACTGCTAAAAACAAATAATATCAAAAATCTAAATAATGCACTACTCATTAATTTTACTGTAATATAATGCCAAATCAATAATTATACTTTATTTACTAATGTTATAAATGCGGATGTTCAGAATGGATGAATGTTTGTTAGATTTGTGGCCTAAACTGCTGAACGGATTTTGATGAAATTTGGCATAGATGTAGAGGATAGTCTGGAAGTACCTACCATTTACAAGAAGCTACTTACTAAGTTCTAAGCCAGAATTATTGCTGATACAATATTTATTTTAATATTCATCAATTATTTCAACAGTTGAAATGAACGAGTTAAGCCTCAAACGACCACTAACTGAGAATAGCCAAGCTAATTCGACTGCGTCGTTTATACCACACCGTCTTTGGATTCTGGGCTACGGCATTCTCTTACATGAGCTTCTACTGTTATATTAAATATTTTACCGACACGGGAGCTCGTATAGATATTACAGTTAGCAACCGCAGTACTTAATAAACTTCAACTGTCAATCCGCATTAGTGACCCTATATCTTAATGTCAATACTATCGCTTAAATGTCTATTATTTTTGTACGGAGAAAATCAGATATTTCTTATATTAAATTATGTTACGTTACAAATGATATAAAAGATATTATTGTGTTATGTATCACATAATATGAAAGTAAATTTTATTCCCGAGCTTCTGCATGTCAATTACAACTCCTTTGTAGACAGGGTGTTCTGCTTAAAAATAATTTCAATTAACTCAAAGATTTTATGTATTTTTAAACTTCTACAATCCTATTTGATATTGTAATTTTATGTGACATTTTTCTAACATTTTCATTGCTAACAAATGTAACCAAATACAACTGTTATTCTTCGATAGAAATAAAACTCGGTAACATCAAAATCTATGTCTAGAAGTAAAGTTGTAAACCATTTTGAAATAGAATGGTCTGTCTGTTATTTTCGTATGCAATTCTACTATTTATGTCATTAATTTTTACTGTATCAACTTTTTGCCACGCAATTTTATATATTTGCAAAATGAACGACTCCTTTTTCTATTTCCACAACTCAAATTCGTTCACTTTCCCCTGACAAGGTACTAGATGTATATCCATATAATATTCCTAGAGATATCCCAAGTTATTTGCTATTAGTCATTTTAATGTCTATTAGAAAACGTCGGTTGTACTTGAAACTTAGAGCCATGCCACACAGACGTTGCGTATCGCACCATTGTAGTTTCGACTCTGATTGCCATACGAGCGTATGTGGTGACCGAGTCAATTTGGAGCATTTTATGTCATACTTCATGGAGTTCATGTCAGTTGAAGATTGATACCATCATGTGCTTTTTGTGACGCAATATCTATGGTCAAAAAAAACCTTTTGGCCTAACGCTCCTCTGTCGTTTTAGATAACGCAACGCCTGTATGGCATCGCTCTTACACCGCTTTTAGTGTTGTTCTCATATTTATGTAACACCAGAATACTTATAAATGTTAAAAGTGTGACAAAAGTAAATGAATGTTATATAAGCGATGAAATAATTACATTATTGTCGTATAATATTGGAGATCTATTTATTATATAAATTAATACTGCAAACTCAGCTTATTCCTATAGAATTGTTAGTTAATTTGGGTCCATTTTGAGAGTAACACGTTCTGAAAGTTCTATACAAAATTGACAATTTAGTTTTCATTTGTTTCTCTGTTAAGTTCGTACAAAATGACCTTGGTGACTCGAGTTATTTGGATTGACTTGGTATTGGTGCCGTGCCAAGGTTTTCGTGTTTATTTAAGTCAGAACAAAGTGTTTATTGCGATCGAGTTTGTAAACATTTACGATATAAGGATTCCTTTTATGGGATTATGGTTGTGTTCAAATCAATGTTATCGGAGTTTGCATATTTTATTACTTATAAAAAATCTTATTAGTTTTAAGACAATAATATTTTTAACTATAATAAAGTCTAAAACACCGTTTGATTTCTTACTTTAAAATTGTGTATCTTTTTTATTTTTTAAAGATTGTATTTTTAAATTCCTTATTGCCAGAAATGCTTACTAACATTAAGCGCGATAAATTGAAATTTCGATAGTGAGAGAATATTTTATGATTCATGATATTTGTCTGTATGTTTTAACAGATGTTTTCGATATTAATGTGACGCTGTAAGAGCATAGTTATAATGTTAATAGAGATTATCAAAGAAGCATTGGACTTTTAAATACTTTTCGGAAAATATACAAACATCAAATGCTATGAGGAATATGCGAACATAATTTTAAAATTAACAGTAACAATTTTGCTTTCGAAACTGATTGTAATTCATTTCAATTCTTTATATTAATTAAAAGACCTAACCTAAAAGACGAAGAGAGGGCTCATCATGAATTAGCTTCAAGTGACCTAGGTAAAATGCAACAACAAATCTCATAAAATTTTGTCGATTTCGTTACGAATAAGTTAACGCAACTGTTAGGAATATTCATAATAGACCCTTAGAAAAATATTTAAAAAACATTTTACAATTTTATCGTAATTAAGTTACAAAGTAACTATGTGTTATCATTTTTTTTTATTAATTTACTTTCTTCTGGGAACTTTGATGTTTGTGATATTTTTGTATGAAAATGTAAAAGTTGAATGTTTCCTTGGTGTTAAAAGTCTTCCTGCAGCTCTTTACACTGACTATTGTAGAGAAATATTTGTTAGGCTAAAGGATGTGATACGTCATGAAATGTATATGAAAGCAGAAGATATATTTTAAAACATTAAAAAGTTAATATAAAGATTGTATGTTAAATTTAATAGCTATTAGTTCCACAGATTAAAAATATATAATATTATGATATTAAATGTGCGGAATCCTATCTTTGACAATCGCTTTTATGTGTCTTTTTACGCTAAAGTCAATGTAACTTAAGAACTCTAAGAAATTTTTTATTAATTTATTCTTAATGTATTCAAATTAAATTATTTCTAAACTAAAGCGATTGTTGATTTTGTTTTAATTCCTGGCCATTTAAAATTATTATGTTAAGTAGAATATGAATAATGAAAATAAATGTATAAAGCATAAACGGTTTTTTTTAACATCTCCCTTCCTTTAGATGAGGTTTGATACAAATTTTCGTCTTTGAAATCGATCGTGTCACATTACGAAAACTGTCCATCTCTACTTAGGTTTGTAACGTTCACAGCTTTCCTTACAACATACAACTCTTTTTCCCACTTAATGCGGGAAAAATAGTAAAATAAGATAAATGGAAACATCGTAATGCAACCTGCATATATCGGTGAAGAAATTCAAAGATATGTGCAACCAACCTGCAGTGGACCAGCATGGTTGACTAAAGCCTAGCCACACTAGGCAACAAACTTTAGTAGGAACGTATAGTGAGGTGATGATGAATTATTGTTAGGTTTATTCATTACGTTAGGAAATTAACAATTAATTAAAGAGCTTGCACAACAGAGACGAGAATGGCGCAGCTCTGTTAAATTGTTACACACTTCGAAATCCGACGAGGAGAAGATATGGATACAAAACGCCAAAAAAAAATTAAACCTAAGCCTTCCTACACCTATAATATGACTCAGCAGGCCGGTTACACTGTGCGCCGTGTGACCGGACCTTTAAAACTAAGTTCGGGTTTGCCAGCCATCTTCGGTCACACTCTCGGAAATAACAAGGTTCCCCATTGACCGATACGTCACGGAGGACATCATCATCATCAAATTAGAGAAAATCACATTACAATGCATATGTTTGTATTTCATTATAGCGATTACGTCTGTACTCGCGTGTTTCAGCGAATATTAATCATGAACGTATACCTTTTGTGCTTGGAATGCACGTTTTGATACCGATGTGCGGGCAAACAGCTTTTGTGTTTGTTTAACAAGCTATGAATGTAGTTATGTTAAAATTGTATATTGTTTTATATGGTTATGATTTTTTTTAAATAAAATATTGAAGTGTAATAAGCAGAAAAATGTACTATGGATTATTCGAAATAGTTTTTATATCTACTTTAGATTTTTCGATTCTCTAAGGAGGTGGCAACTGACCTTCCCCCTTCCCTACTTCCTCCTCCCAGGTGACGCATATGAGGCCAGGTGTTTTATAGTAAATATGTGTTCCAAAAAAGTTAAGTAGCATTAATCTCCAAATTGTGTCTAATCTAATATTACAAAGAAGAAAACTTTGTTTGATTGTAACGAATAGGCTCAAAAACAACTGCGCCGATTTTAAAAATTCTTTCACCGTTAGAAAGATAATTTATCTGTGAGTAACATAGGCTATATTTCTTCATTTCTTTACTATTTTTTTTATTTTTTTAAATTGCACACGGACGGAGTCGCGGGCATAAGCTAGTCATAAATATAATCTATATTAAGTTAGTTCTCTGAGTTAAGGGATTTTATTCATTTATATCATCTTTCATACGATATTTCATCTCGTTTGTTATTACACAACGTTTTATTTTCCGGCTCGTTTCCTAGTCTCGATAACAAAGGACCAACGCAGGGCGAGTGTTTATCTGCCGCCAAATATAATACGCCCCGAAATAAAACCTTTGAGGTTCAAAGGAATGCGGAAACAAAGCTTTTTTTCCCATCAAATGTGGTGATATTTGGATTTTCATTAAAAAGTGTCATCAATCAGAATTCATGTCTATGTTTTTACAAGATTTTATCTTTAGAAATAATGATTTCTTTATAACTCCAGGTCTTTTCCTCTTGAAACCACGGCATCAGAGCGACGGTGGCTTAGTGGTTTAAGCCCTTGACTTGTAATCTACAGGTCTTGGGTTCGAATCCCGCCATGTACTAATGTAATTTTCGAGTTTTCGAATTTTCATATGTACATAATTGACCCGACGTTCTTAAGGTGAAGGAAAACATCGCGATGCAACCTGCACATATCGGCGAAGAAATTCAAGGAATATATGTGAATTCAACCAACCCGCAGTGGGGCAGCGTGGTTGACTATGGCCTAGTCACCCTTACTTAGGGTAGGCTCCGAGATCCTCGGTGGGGACGTATAGTGAGCTGGTGATGATTAACCACGGTATTAAATTCAATGATTGAGTCTTTGTATGAAAAACAAAACACTACTATATACACTTTCAGCAATTACTACAAACTGGTGTATGGCAATTGGCGATTATTAAAGCCATTTGCTTGAAGCAGTCCGGGTATGGCAGCTTTATGTACTGATTTCAGGCCAACTCAGCTGTAGTAATTTTAATAACCATTAAAAATGTTCTAAGAAAATATTCAACTTTCGATATCAAATATCACGTAAGAATTTCTAACTTTTCAGAGAAACTGTAGCTTATAATGACCCAAAGCAAAATCTTAGGCTCCAGTAAATGTTTCTTTAATAATTATTCAGGTAAATTATTAATAAGTCCCGAACAAGAAATAAAGGTAAAGGAGCGACATCAAAGAACTTTAGATGAAAAAAGAAATGTCTGATAATAAAAATACGAACCTTATGAATTTCATACAACAGTGAACATTTCCATTAAGATTTAACGCCCACATATTTTTATTTCAACTTGAATTTATCGATAGACATGCCAGTTACTGCGTTCACACTACGTTCCGATTTTTTCTGAATTTACTTTTTAATTACCTTATTAAACTTATCTCTGGATCACATCCGCTCTCTTTTTTTTATCTATCTAGTCTTAGTAAAATATTTTTTTTAAAAAGACAAAGTGTTAGCAGTATTGAAAATCAGGGATGATTAATAATTTAGTTTCCGTTTTCAATTCTATAAAAACATACATGTATTTTTTGCTTATCACACTTTTAAAGCCTTTATTAAGATTTTTAGGAAATCAAGACATGAGCTAGAGTAAGAAATAAAAAAGAAAAAAAAAACTGTCATCATGCTAACGGTTTCATGTGAGAATAAAAACTGTCATCATGCTAACGGTTTCAATGTGAGAATAAAAACTGTCATCAGCTAACGGTTTCATGTGAGAATAAAAAACGTCATCATGCTAACGGTTCAATGTGAGAATTAAAAAACTGTCATCAAGCTAACGGTTTCAATGTGAGAATTAAAAAACTGTCATCATGCTAACGGTTTTCAATTGAGAATAAAAAACGTCATCATGCTAACGGTTCAATGTGAGAAAAAAAACTGTCATCATGCTAACGGTTTCATGTGAGAATAAAAAACTGTCATATGCTAACGGTTTCATGTGAGAATAAAAAACTGTCATCAGCTAACGGTTTTCAATTGAGAATAAAAAACGTCATCATGCTAACGTTTCAATGTGAGAATAAAAAACTGTCATATGCTAACGGTTTCATGTGAGAATAAAAAACTGTCATATGCTAACGGTTTCAATGTGAGAATAAAAAACTGTCATATGCTAACGGTTTCAATGTGAGATAAAAAACTGTCATATGCTAACGGTTTCAATGTGAGAATTAAAAAACTGTCATCAGCTAACGGTTTTCAATTGAGAATAAAAAACTGTCATCAAGCTAACGGTTTTCAATTGAGAATAAAAAACGTCATCATGCTAACGGTTTCAATGTGAGAAAAAAAACTGTCATATGCTAACGGTTTCAATGTGAGAATAAAAAACTGTCATCATGCTAACGTTTCAATGTGAGAATTAAAAAACTGTCATCATGCTAACGGTTTCAATGTGAGAATAAAAAACTGTCATCAAGCTAACGGTTTCATGTGAGAATAAAAAACTGTCATCAGCTAACGGTTTCATGTGAGAATAAAAACTGTCATCAGCTAACGGTTTCATGTGAGAATAAAAAACTGTCATCAGCTAACGGTTTCAATGTGAGAATTAAAAAACTGTCATCATGCTACGGTTTCAATGTGAGAATAAAAAACTGTCATCAAGCTAACGGTTTCAATGTGAGAATAAAAAACTGTCATCAAGCTAACGGTTTCAATGTGAGAATAAAAAACGGTCATCATGCTAACGGTTTCACTGTGAGAAAAAAAAAACTGTCATCATGCTAACGGTTTCAATGTGAGAAAAAAAAAACTGTCCATCATGCTAACGGTTTCAATGTGAGAATAAAAAACTGTCATCAGCTAACGGTTTTCAATTGAGAATAAAAAACTGTCATCATGCTAACGGTTTCATGTGAGAATAAAAAACTGTCATATGCTAACGGTTTCATGTGAGAAAAAAAAACTGTCATCAGCTAACGGTTTCAATGTTGAGAATAAAAAACTGTCCATCATGCTAACGGTTTCAATGTGAGAATAAAAAACTGTCATCATGCTAACGGTTTCAATGTGAGAATAAAAAACTGTCATCATGCTAACGGTTTCAATGTTGAGAATAAAAAACTGTCATCATGCTAACGTTTCAATGTGAGAATAAAAAACTGTCATCAGCTAACGGTTTCATGTGAGAATAAAAAACTGTCATCAGCTAACGGTTTCAATGTGAGAATAAAAAACTGTCATCATGCTAACGGTTTCATGTGAGAATAAAAAACTGTCATCATGCTAACGGTTTCAATGTGAGAAAAAAAAACTGTCATCATGCTAACGGTTTCAATGTGAGAATAAAAAACTGTCATCATGCTACGGTTTCAATGTGAGAAAAAAAAACTGTCCATCATGCTAACGGTTTCATGTGAGAATAAAAAACGTCATCATGCTAACGGTTCAATGTGAGAATAAAAAAGGTAGAGTTCTGAAATGTGATCTGAGAATATTTTCACGGAATTTTTGTAATTTGAATCAATACATAGGTATGAGAGAGTTAAGTGTTATCCAAATGGTTCTCGGAACTGTTTTTTATTGAGGATAATATTCTTTTCCATTTAAAAAGAAAATGAACAGTTTACCACTCCCTTCTAATACTCTAATTAAAGTTCACAATGAGCGTTCGGCAATTTTTTAATTAATAAATCAATTTGATCGGCAGTTGGAACAGTTAATATTTCAAACTATGGCACAAACGCGTGCCGCTGAAGGCAGTAAAAATAACTTCCCAAGTGAACTTCGATGAGTCATTAGAAACTTAAAATGGAAACTGCCAGCCAATTTTCTTAACTACCTGATATTGATCGTACGCCTTTACTATGATTGAAATTTACGTTCCTTTGTTCGAAAACTTTGTGTCTATTTTTATATTTGTAGCTTTTGAATAGGGCCAGAGGTGGTGAACCTTTTCATATCTTATCACTCTTCTAAAGAAATTAAAGCATTAACTCAGATTTTCTCTAAAATCACCAACTCGTTAGTTGCCAGTGGAATTTAAAGCCGCTATGGGATTACGTGATTCATCAATTTATTATTTGATCGAAGACTTGTTCAATTTCGAATATAGTCTTAAAATAAACAAAGTAATTTTAAGACTCTGTGACACAAAGTCTTTTAGAGAAAAACGTTTACATGATAATAATAAAGCCGGATAAATTACAACATTCCACGCTCGAGAATTTAATTTAGGATCCGCCATATATTACCTGTGCTTATGTGAATACTGCACACCGATAATGTGTTAGACGAGGGCGGAAATAATTATGTTTATTATATCTTACTAATATTGTAAATGCGAAAGTTTCGTTCTATGGATGGATGTTTGTTAGAGTTTGTAGCGTAAACTGCTGATCGCGTCTTGATAAAATTTGGCATAGATGTAGAGGATAGTCTGGAAGAACACATAGGCTACTTAATTTGTTTTTTTTTTCACGCGAACGTAGTCGCGGGTGAAAGCTAGTTTATACATAAATAAACATACATATATGGTTAAATGTCTATATCACATTCGTAATTTTACTACTAATATGCTTTTACGTCACAAAACTCATTAAAATGGAAAAATTGTATTCTTTGAAAAAATGTAACAAACAAAATAACTAATAAACAAAAAACACTTTTCTCTATTTACGGATATTTGTTCCAAAAAAATATTTTCCAAATGAAATACAGCGTTTAAATTGCACATAATGATGATGATGATGATGATGATGATGATGTGATGATATTGATGATACACAAAACCGAGGCGAGGAGAGTAACTGCAATGATTTTATACTTCCATATTATGTGTTTCATTTTTTATGCATAATATAATACTTAAATAGATAAGCAAGAAATTAATATCAGTATTATTTTATCAATATAATATGGACTATCTATTATAATATTAAAATAAATAAGGTATAGATATAAAGAAAACGTTCAAACTATGTGCAGGAACTATTCGATTTCTTGAGTTTGAAGAAGTATGCTTCAGTTTATCGCAGCGAAGAATACCGGCGGTAGGGCATTCCTATTAAGCTTCGCTCAAGCTTTAACTATTTCTCTCTTATATTCACGAGAGTCTTTATAAAACTAGTTCATGCTGAAATTTTAGAATTCATTTCATATTTCACATCATTTAAAATCAGATTTAAGAATTCAGGTACTTAAAGTTCAACCTTTTCGACCTTGGAGGTAAGACAACATTCGTGCAAGAAAAATCTTTTTAATGCATATTGGAGTCAAACCAGCAACCTAAAACATAAGCATAAAGCTTAAAACCTGCGAATAGTACATTGGATGAGTTGGTTGGTCTATAGACAGTGGTCGCATTTATGTATATTGTTAAGCCCGTTTTAATCATCTCAAATGCCACAACCTCATCTATATTTTATCATAAATCAATCTACAAACATATTGATACTTTTTGAACAATTAAAGTAACTGGCAACTAATAATTTTGAGTACTGGCTGAATGTGCATCGTGCATGATAGATGTCAAGACGACGATAGAATGACTGATGACAGCTGTCATTTGAATGGTGGAATGATGCGTTTTGTTATTATAAAATCAATTGGTTAATCTCTGTTAATGTTTGCAATTCGGTTAGAGTGTGTTGTGAAGTTATCAATTAAGATAGTGGTCAACTAAGAATCGTGTTTCTAATGTTACGCGATTGTTATTTCATTATCTCCGACATACATACGCACGCCCACAATAGAAGATCGTTGCCGTGTATATGATTTACCTTCGGAATTGAATTCTACAAACCGCTCGTCACTCCGACATATCTATTCATATAGTTAACATTGAAGTACTATAAAAGCGGACAAATAAATCACTACGAAAAACTTTTTCTGTCCCATTAGTGTAATATATAAAACATAAGATATGAATGTGTATATAGCTAGTTTTGTTTGAACAGTGCTTTGTACGTAAGGTCAAATGTTTGCGAGTCGCAACAAAACGTGTAAAAGGTGAGCTTTATAAAGGCGACCTTTCAAGTATATTTCACGCTATTAGAAAAGCTGTTAAAAGCACAAACTTTGTAAGAGATTACGTTTTCGATGTTATAAGTAGCTATTAGTTTCATAAATACATTTATTATAAAGCTTTCATGATATATCTGAAACATTTCGCTTTTTTTGCCATTGAATCGATCGAAACCATACAATCGTATGACATACGAGTATACCTATTGACACAATGGGAAAATAATTCTCAATTAATCGATTGATCGGAGGACCTATCGGCCTAACGGGAAACACCAAACATTTCAAATATTATAGATCAATTAAAAATAGATTATTCGTTTGCATTTTACTTAGTCTCGTATAGTTTTAGAAACGTGGATCTTTTAAACGTTTTTATCCTCTCAAGCGTTCCTAAAACTCCTTTCTCGTGTTTTATCATATTAATTGATTGTTATTATGATATTTTTGGACAATTCAATAATACCTTTTTATGTTGGTTATCAATTGCTGAGGAACTGTTTTCACTTTGAAGTTAAACGAAGCAAGTTTGAGCGAGTCGTTAAATAATGAGCTCAAAAGATTTAGATGAATATAAAATTCAATAAAAGTCTATCAGTTGTTTTTTAAACGGTTTAACGAATAGTTCTTTAGAGCTACATTACATTTATGGAATCATATTTAAATATAGACGTTATATTTTATTTTGATGTTACTTTAGACTTTAAAATCGGGCTTAATCGACCTTTTTTTCAAAAAATTCTTCTTTAAATCAAATTTGATAAAGTCAGTATTTTATCAAATTAAATAATTTACTTCAAAAACTAAATTCTATGTAATTTGTTAGCAAGGTTATATTACTTGTCAAAGGTAAATATATATTTTTTAAATTTCCGACCCGCTGATCATTTGCGACCTTCTGCTTTAAAATCTCGATTTCAAAAAGTAATTCGATTGATAAAAAAATACCAAATATGAAGTAAGAAGCTATGACTATTTTAACCGACTTCAAAAAAGAAATGGTTCTTGATTAGATTGGTATATATCTTATGTATTGTTCATTAAAGAAAAACCGGTATTATTACGATGTGGATATAACACAAAGAAAAGACACTGACGTAAAGTAAGCAGTGAAAGTTTTCTCGTGACCTTTACACCTCACCCTTCGTGGAAGCGAACCGTTAAATTGATTAGGTAAACATGTCGATAAAAAGAAAAAAATGTTTGTACTACTAAATTTATCTCTTACGAAGAAGATTGAATTAGGATGTTAAAGCCAGACAAAGAGATATTCAAGTTCTATATTTTTAAAGAATATATTCTCGTAATTTAAAAATATAAAGAGATTTTCCTCACACCATCCATGTAGATGGATGTTTGTTAGAGTTTGTAGCCTAAACTGTTAAACGTATCTCGATGAAATTTGGCAGAGATGTTATAGGATAACCTGGTAGAACACATAGGCTACTTACATTTGTTTTTTTTTAATTCCACGCGGATGGAGTCGCGGGCGAAAGCTATTCAAAGATAATTCATACATCAGACCCGCTCAATTCATTTATGATTTTTATGTAAAAGTGAACTAGTTAGATAACGCAATGGAAAGCCATAGAGTAAAAAAACTGCTATATTACATCTAAAAGCATCTTTATATATATTTTTTAAACCACATACTAGAAAAGGCAATGAAAAATGTGGGATCACAAGATATATCGCGTCACGTGCGCGCCACTTGACAGGAGCGCTCTCGACGCCCTCTAGTGGCCGCTAGTCCCACTCATTTGTCCTCTTATCGTGTCAATTAACACCTATCTATATAATGCGATGCGCTTTATTAACTTTAACGGCTTTTATGTGGTTTTTTCCCGACTGCCAGGTACAGCAATGTTTTTCAATTACATTGCGAGCTTTAATAGCGGTTTAAAGCCTGCTACAGACGTCCAGTTTTATCACAGCGTCTGTAGCGGACATAATTTTGCCTCGTATTTAGAGTGAGGTTGCACTGACGAGAAAGTCACACAAAACATAATGTTAACTCTCGCAGTCTCAAAAAACTGAGATTTTTTTTATAATATAAGGTGGCAAACGAGCAAGCGGCCACCTGAATCCACCGAAATGGAAAGCGGCCGCTGCAAGATAGCAATGTTTTTGATATAATTGTGATTTTTTTTTGTTAATTTTACCGTCATTGAATGTAAAATATAGAATATGGTGATATTTCTTTCTATAATAAACAAGAAAGATGTTATAAAAGTATGTATCAAGTTATACTTTATGTTTTTAATTTCAAACAAGTAACAAGTAGCCAGCTTGTTTATAAAGTTGGGTCCATCGTTAATTCCACGGTCACTTCACCCTAATAAGATGCAGGGGTCCACGGGTCCGGTAAAGATATCCATCTTTACTTTGAGTTCAAGCTTTATCAAGATATATAGTGCAAAGGATATTTGACCTAAATGTATAATTTTATACCGTTTTTGAAGGTTTCTTCCTTTTCTACTTTTTGTTGGATTCAAACACTAAAAGTTGCATAGAAAATGAATATGAATAAAAGGTCAATATTGTTAATACGAATGTTAACCACTGGATAAAAATGACGTTATAGACTTGTGGAACTAGAAATTACAAAAATAAACTTGTATAAAACACTATAATTTATACTATCCAATAAAATGCTACGAAACATGCTATGCGCTGTAATTAAACTTTTAACTAATTACTCCGACTACGTCGGGAAAATTTCATTTCGGCATGTTGATTACCACGTGTTTTCACCAACGAAACACTTGTATAAACATAGTGCTATCTCCCTTTTTTAACACAGAATGACAGGGACAAAATTACGCTTTTGTACAGCTCAGTTATATTGTGGCCTTGTTTTTAAAACACTTAATAATAGCTCCGCGCTATGAAATGTTGCACTGTGGTTCGGACTTTTTTCATAAAGTCGAGATTAAAATTGCGTTAACAACTTCATTTGTATTGTAATTAAAGCGTAGGCTTACAAAGTCCAATATAGGCTAACAAAAATAGAGAGTTTTACCTACCAATAAAACTTACCTATTATTTTCCTTGAGATATCCGGAATCCATCTTGAGTGTAGCCTTCCGTTTTCCTTGTGTTTGCTAGTCAAGCGAGTCCCTCTCTTATGTTAGTGGCGCCACCTGGCGCCCGATGTGCCAACTTCCCCCTGAGGCGCTCAATCGCCAGCTCAGGGCTCAAGTTGCTTTCTTTCGTCATTATGCGGCGTATGTACCAGGTAGGAGTTATCTGGATTCCGGATATCTCAAGGAAAAATAATAGGTAAGTTTTATTGGTAGGTAAAACTCTCTATTATTTGTTCCGTCATCGATATCCGGAATCCATCTTGAGTGAAATGTTTGATTTCTCCTGGTACAAAACTTATATTGATGCTATAATGTGTAATGTTAGATAAGGTATGTGAAAATTACTTAATACAGATGTATAGAAGTAACCACCTAGGTAAAAATAAAAATATTTTAAGACAAGGGAAAATTATATTAATTGCAGTAATTAAATAAATCTATATTAATATGATCACAAATGTATAATAAAATCAAATCCATTATACCGATTTGAAATATTTTGACAAGGAAACTTTTAAATTACTTGTCTTCCTTTCTATGTCTTTAATCTGCCTGTGATAATAGGTTCTAAATGTATGTTCTTGCTTCCAATTGCTAGTGGAGAGTATTTGGTCCATAGTGTAATTCTCTATCCAATTTAATGACGAGACTGCCGAACGTACGGAACCTGGAGGTGCCTCCACACCTGCATCACGCAGCACATTCTTAACCCATCCTCCAATCATAGTTCTCGTAGCTGGTTTAGACACTCCTCTTGTTGAGATTAATAATTCCTTCCAGTCTCCTTCACAACGTCGCTGCTCCGATATTTTTAATAATATACGAATCCAATATAAAATATTTAAATTTAATCCGGATGTGGCTCGAAACGCCAGCCCGACTGCCTATGTTCAGCCGTATCTGTTTTTGAACCAAAGTCAGCCACAAAATCAAAGAATCTCCTTCGTCTATTAGGTGCTCCGGTTCCGATTCTAAGGAGGGTGAGGTCGTGTACTCGCCGACCCGATGCAAGCAAAAGCAAAATTGCGACTCTCCTCGAAACTTGATATAAGTTGTGTTCATCTGGATTTTTAGAAACAAGATAATCTAAAACAATTTTAGGATTCCAAATAGGCGGTTTAGGATTTTTAAGTCTTGCAACTGAAATGGCTTTTAAGGTTTGCCTGACTAAAAAATTGGATGATACACCTTGATTGTTAGATTTTGCAAGCGTAAATAGCAGACTTATGAACCAATATTGTCCGGTATGCTAGGCCTTCAGTATTATGGAGATAAGCCAAATACCTGGCGACTACCGACGGCTCTGCAAATGTGAAGTCAACAGACTGCTGTGAACACCAACTCTTCCACTTGCTCCACGCTGCCATGTAGGTTTTCATCGTAGATTTCCGCCAGCTACTTAGTAATAAGGTTTTTTCTTCCGTTGTCCCATCTGCTACAAGATCCGCCCACCTTGTATCAGCCATGCCTCCAAGGATATGTTGCGAATATCCGGGGGATGGCGTCCTGTTCTCGTATCGATCAACACCCGTGGAAGGTCCTGTATTTGGTACGGTGCTAGACTTGTTCTCTGTTGTATGTCTGCTCTCCAAAAAGCTTTTTCCCAGCATGGAGCTATAAGGACATATTGACCACTGGCTGTATTGAGATGTGCTAGCACTTGAGGTATCAGATTTGGTGGTGGAAATAACCATCCGAGGTTGTAATTCCAGCGTCTGAGAAAGGCATTGTGAGAGAGTGCTTCTCTGTCCTCTTGGTCCAAGGAGATATAATCCGGCACTATATGAGCGGTCCTCGAGGCAAACAGGTCTATCTCCGGAGTACCCCACTTCTTGAAAATTTTTCTCGTCGCTGCTGGAAGAAGATGCCATTCTGGGTTCCTCTTGTTGCGAGACAGTGCATCCACCTCCATGTTGTAACGGCCTGGAAGGAAACTTTGCCGTTAAAATCACATCTTGACTGTCCAAGAGTTCTAGGAGCCGACGTGTCAGGTGCAGGAGTTTCTTCGACTTCGTGCCTCCCTCATTGTGATGTAGGCCATGACAGTGCAATTGTCTGTCTGCAATAGGACGTGCGAGTTCTTCAATAGGTGTTGGTTTTGTGAGATTGCAGCATGAACGGCGTAAAGTTCCTTGCAGTTGACATGCCAAGACTTCTGGGCTCCTGTCCAAAGACCAGACATTTTTATATGTCCTAGTTGGGCTCCCCATCCTGTCTCGGATGCATCGGTCGTCAGCAGAAATGTAATTGGTTCCGCGTGCAGTGGTGACGAACCGGACACTGCTTTCATCCACCATCTCATCTCGACAAGAGCCGGTTCCGGTATTGTGAACTGTCGGCGTGGTTGAGATGTTGGGAGATGCCGACTGTGGTATTGTATTGTGCGACAATGTAGTCTCCCTCTGCGGACGACGAACGAGGCGAAACTGAGTCTTCCCATTAGGGACTGGGCCTGTCTGAGAGACCAGTTGCCAAGCGAAATCTGTTTTTGTAATGCCCTGCGTAGCGTTTTGGCATTTTGGTTCCGACAGGGATTTGGAATTGGCCAGTGTATCCCAGGTGACGCCTAGAAATTCTAGACGTCGGGTCGGAACCAAAACAGATTTGCTGAAGTTGACTTTCCATCCTAGGTGTTGCAGCAGCTGTATTACCAATGCCACCTGTTCCTGAAGAATCTCGAAGGATTGATTGGCCAGCAAGAAATCGTCGAGGTATACCACACAGCGAATGTTTGTTCCTTAGGTGTTCTGCGATCCAGTTGGTAACAGTTGCAAAAAGTCCCGGAGCTGACGACAGTCCGAATGGAAGACAGGTCATTTGGTTACAGCGTTCCGTTGTAACTGGCTCTGAGGAATCTGCGATGCTGAGGGTGTATTGGTAAATGATAGTAAGCTTGGCTTAAATCCAGTTTCACCATCCAGTCCTTTTCCTGTAAAAATGTGGGTACACGAAAATGGCTGAACAGACGGAATCTCCGAATTTTCACAAAGTTGTTTAATTGCCTCAGGTTGAAAATTGGGCGACAAGTCCCATCTTGCTTGGGTATTAGGAAAAACTTTGATAAATAACTCGGTGATATCTCCGCCTCTTCGAGAATTTGGTCTCGAACCATATCCTTTATCTGTTGCGACATTAGAATTGATTTGTTCGTGGCATATTTCGCGAGGACTATGTTGCTCGGGTACAATAGAGGCGGCTTTAGTATAAAAGGGATACGAATCCCGCCTAATATTTTGTATATTTCGTTGGGTGCCCCCAGATCGCGCCAAATATGTTGATATTGTACCAGACAGCCGCCACGAAAGGGCCGCGAGTCATGCGCGGCGTTGTCGATTCCTGGGTGGAGAGCGGGAGCGAGGTGGCTTAACTTGAGTTTGTCCTTGCTTAACACCGGAACCTTTTCCTTTGCGGATTTTATTCTGCTTAAGCTTTTGGTTTCCATAGCTGCGAAAGGTCTTAGATCTAGACTGTTTAGAAGTTGAAGCAAAATTTTTATATTCGTTCATATTAACTAAAACGACTTGTAGGAGCATTAGTCTGTGCTGTTGCAGATGTTGTGGCAACTGGTGCCTTCAATAGAATTTCTGCCCCCCCAATTTTGCGTAAATAATCATCAAGTAGTTGTGCATCAAATAAATATTCCGAACTTGGGGGTATTTTTCTAAGACTCGCGGCAATGTATTCGTCGGTATGTGTTTAAGAATAGATTCTCGACGAGAATTAATAAAATCGGCTCTTCTACCACAAGTTATTTGTAATAAATCGTCACAAATTTTTTGATATTCTGTATCTTTGTTAAACAAACGTTCAATTTTTTCGAAGAGAGTTTGAGGTGTTAATTGAGTCTCTTTCTCTGCCGACCAATTAATTAAGGTTTGTAAAGACGATTGTAATTGGTCTTTTGATTAAGAAATGCATTCGTCATTGCTGCGAAAGTGCGTTCTAAAAGACAATCATCTTTATGAAATTGTTCCAAACGCCTCAAATCCTCATTATTTTTCAATTCTATGAACCCGGGGGTACATAAATATTTTTTCTGCGCCTCAGAAAAGCGTATGTCATTCCATTCGTTTGTTTGGAATGTTGTAATGCTTCTAGCCTTTTTAAGAAATTTTCTTTCGCT
Source organism: Papilio protenor (assembly GCA_029286645.1). Lineage (NCBI taxonomy): Eukaryota > Metazoa > Arthropoda > Insecta > Lepidoptera > Papilionidae > Papilio > Papilio protenor. Next base: position 7,496,083 of record JAGSMZ010000011.1, read on the forward strand.
TTCGGATAAGCGGTTCTTTTATTACTGTCGCATAATCGGATATGCTAAATTGCGATTTTTCAGTATTAGAAATGGACGGTGGATTTAAAATTATTTGATCTGTTACATTATCCGCCATTACTGTTGTCTTCGATGACATATCTATATTATTAGATGTCTGTGCAATATTGCTTTGAGAATGCGTAATCAAATTTGTTAAAAAGGCTACTTGTTGTGACAAAAATTCATATTGTAGATCTCCTACCTTACGTTGCCGCTTCCTCGAAGTCCTAGTAATTCCTTCCTCAGCCGATCCTCGCTCCTCACTCTCCGAACTCGAATCCAAAGACGATGTTGAACTGATACATCTCTTTCTATTTTCTTCATCCACTAAATTATTTTCCATCGCAAATTATAATGCTAAAACACTTTTTAATATTCAAAATAACTTTTAACAAAAGAGAGGGTAATTTTCTATCTATTTTAGTATAACTTTAACGTTCTAAAAGTTACTACAATATACTAGTCGCTAAGACGTCTGAACACTAGGAAAAACGACGCTATAATGACGAAAGAAAGCAACTTGAGCCCTGAGCTGGCGATTGAGCGCCTCAGGGGGAAGTTGGCACATCGGGCGCCAGGTGGCGCCACTAACATAAGAGAGGACTCGCTTGACTAGCAAACACAAGGAAAACGGAAGGCTACACTCAAGATGGATTCCGGATATCGATGACGGAACAAATAATAGCCTACATAACTTTGTGTAATATTCATTTATCTTTAAATTATTTGTTCCATTACTTTATTGCGTTAAAAATAGGCAATTCTAACCTTTTAATTTAGTAGAGATACTAGAAGTATCTATATTGTTTAATCTATTAGAAAAGTATGACTAAACTTAAGTATTGAAAGATTTGATTTCAAGAGTCAAGTATTTTAAGGTTTTGAAATGTTTAATATTTCTTTAGCGTTTGTAGTCTAATATCATCTAGTTCACAACTGGACCATGAGCAAAGCCATTGAACCAAATGAGTACTCGAGATCAGTTCTTTTTTCAACGAAGAGTTAGGTAGGTCTCGGTTATCGAGATTCATTGACCCCTCATCAACTGTGGGCGACCGCCGTGGGGTCCGAGTCGTGTCCAAACCCCGATATAACTTATCTCAAATTTTAAAAAGATAAGTATGGGGCATTTCCTCACGTAAATGAATTAATAGACTTTGTTAAGAGGAAGTAATTATATTGAAAAATGTCAGCATTTTCTTATTTTCCTCGAACCTCATTTAAATGTAAATTGCTAATGATTGCGGGCTATACATTAATAATTCATACAATTACCATAATTGCCTAACTTGTACACGATTTTGCTCTCACAAAAATGTTGTTAGATATTTTTAGATCCGAGCTCCGTATAATATGACGATGTTGACGAATTCCAAATATCCAATTACTTCGGGAATACGTGTTTATTTGAATATTGGATACGAAATACTTTATAGGAATAAATATATTTTTATAGTGACTAGTAACAAACGTGGAAATCCAAAAAAGTCCAAATTTACTCTAATAAGACATAAAAATCAGGCATTATACAAACATACGTGTGTCTGACTTCTTAGTATTCGTACTTCTTAATTCTTACTAATATTATAAATGCGATTTGGATGGATCGATGGATGGATTAATGTTTGTTACCATATATATAACTAGAACGACTTAACAGATGTAGAACATTGTCTGGCAGAACACATGGGCTACTTACTTTTTCACAAGTTTTTTTTAATTACGTGAGGACGAAGTCGCGGTTAAAAGCTAATAAATACGCGAAAACAAATGAATTCTACATTTTATATCAATCCGAAATCAGTTTCGAATTTCAAAAATTTCGAACGTGTTTTAATTTAAACAGTCACTTTAATTGAAGTCCATTGATTAATGAAAGGTTTAATCCTACTCTCGCACACGGCTCACAGATGAAAGGTCAAACGGACTGATAGAGCTTAAAAGGGACAAATTCATCCAAAATCGGATTATATGGGTGTTATACCATAAGTTTCATTGTTTTAAATAAATAACAACGTCAGTTTTAAATGTTTTGTAAAAGTTGTGGCGAAATATTGTAAACTAGCTGTTGCTCGCGACTTCGCCCGCGTGATATTTTTAAAATCGGCCCAGTAGTTTTTGAGTTATTTCAATGCATACAAAAATCCAAAAATCCAAAAATACATATGTATGTTTCCTCTTTATAATATTAGTATAGATTAAATGCAATTAATGAAACTATTTATTGATGATATTTAAATAAAGTTGTTGGGATGGTATCAACTCCGTTTAAAAACGTAACATCTTGCTTTGAGATTAAAGTTTTTGTATTTATTAAAACCTCACGAACAATAAATCTGAGAGACCTTTTATTTCACTTTCTGTTGAAATGTAGCAGGCGAAAGCACTGGAATATTTATAGCTCCAATACACCTGAGCCTCAATTTATATGCGGCATATTTTTGCACGCAACTGTCTTGTACGTGACTGTGTATATGATTTCTTAACAAGACGTTTTGTTAGATTCCTTTAGGCAGTGACATGATCACGATATTACTGGGTTGACGTTAAATTGTAATATTTTATTTACACAGTTATTTGCTACGACTGTACCGAATTAACGAAACTCTACAATTGCTTACTATACTAGCTTTCGCCCGCGACTCTGTCCGCGTAGAATTAAAGAAAACAAAAGAAAGTAGCCAATGTGTTCTTCCAGACTATCCTCTACATCTATGCCAAATTTCACCGAGATCCGTTCACCAGTTTGGACTACACACTCTAACAAACATCCATCTAAACTTTCGCATTTATAATATTTGTAAGATTACTTTTTTATGTTTAGTTCCATTTTGAATTTTGCGTATGTTTTTTGCTCTCTAAATGAAGATTAACTGATATTCATATTCTAGCACAAGAACACTTTAAAATTCCTGACCGGTTTGGACAAGTTTGTGCGAAAAGGTAAAAAAATGATAATCTTATAATCAATCAAATTCATGTGTTATTTCAAAAAAATTATGAGAAGTTATTAAAACAATACTGGTATTTCCATTATAAATGTAACAATAGAGGGAGTATGTCGATATTCAAATACGTTGCCTTTCAATTGCTCACCGCTGAATGTCGAGCTGCAGAAATGGACGTGAAAGCTTTGAATCAATTAACTCGGAATAACAACGCCACTGCAGCTGCTTGCTGGAACGCTTTAAATATGTAATGAGATAGAACATTGAATGAATTCATTGAATATAGGTAACCACACGATATTATTTTATAACAACAAGTATTACTACTTTTAAATTAATAAAATCAACATTGTTACACTTAGGGCCTGTCACACCACTGGCTGATAGAGGCTCGAATAGCTTAAAAACGATTGTTAGATAAGGGAAGAAAATCCGATATTTTCATCACATATTTTACACGTTAGATTGTTATCAGACAACTTGCCCTTATCCCTTACGGTGGGTCGGCACAGTATGTGCTGCTCTTCCATACATCCCTATCAGCCGTCAAATCTGAATCCACTCCTTTCTTAAGCATATCCTCTTTCACACAATCCATCCATACTTTCTTCGGTCTTCCTCTACCTTTGTGGCCATCCACATTTAATCTTAACATTTCATCAACTTTTTTTTTAGATTGTTATCAGTTAATTTACAATTTGGTAGGACAGGCCCTTATTAATGTAGATTACAATAATTTTTAAAAAGGTAAAAATGATTTTTTCTTTTCAACTTGAAGTATTCTTACGTTCTTATATTCTATTAGGATACTATCGTAAGTTCCAACTGTCTATATACGAGTACTTGTGTTAGCTTTTTAACTATTTTGATGTATTCTGTATTCTTGAAGGTTATTTAGTCTGTGATATAAATCAATACCATTTATCTTTATTTAAAATAGCAATATAAACTTTGTAATTGTGATCCAACGCATTATTTAAATATTTATGTCATGGGTTTAAAATGTCGGAATTTTACTTGCTATGTTAATAATCGGACAGTAGGCAGATGTCAGAAATAAAGGTGTTGCATTGGCTCGACGACACGACGGCCATATTGGTAGTAACGCGCGTTGATACATGGGACAACGGTATTATGGGTAAGGTTATTCTGTGCAAATTGGAAGAAAACATAAGAGGTAAAGAAGACTATATTTTATTAAAGCATAACATGGTTGTGTCGCCAATACTTGTGTATATTGTGGTTATGGTATTGTCAAAAAGCTTACTAAGGTTGAGGTAAATGAATGGAGAAACGGTTACAATTACGTATTGTGTAAAAGGCCAACAAAATACGTATAAAATCCTCTTATTTCATCCGTTTTTACTTTTAGTTAGAAAAAGTTATAATGAAAGAAGAAAAGTTCGTTAAATGAATCCCGTCTCTTCCTTACGGTCTAATTTTATTACGTTCCTAGATTTTCTTATAGTTTTTGAATAATCTCTTACTTGAAGAAACTTTTCCAGTTTTACTTTTAATTAGAAATAATTAATTATTATAATTAATGCGATCATATTTCCATACATTAATTTAATTAAAATACATTTTGACTAGCGGTTCCCTTGCGACTTCATCCGCATTAAAATTATAAAAATTTCATTTTATTGTTTACATTTGTCAAATTATCAATAGCAAATGTCAAAATGACATGACATGACAAACCTTAGCAATCTTTCTTTCTTGATGTTGGCAGCAACTTATGGTCTCTTTCCCACATTAGGGTTTTTATCCAAAATATTTCCCCCTAAGTTTAATGGCGTGAAAATATATAGCCCAAAGCGTGACGTAAGTGAAGGGCTTTTTATAAAAAAAGGATTATTAAAAAATATGCTGTAATTGCTGAGATCTTAGGCAACAAAGAAGTGTGTGTTTACGCTTTATTATAATAGTATAGATGTAATTCTTGTATCAAGGTTTGTGTTGTGAGAATTTTGTACTGAAAACAATTTGACTTAAATCATTTTAAAGATTGCATTTCAGTTTATTAACTATTAAAAAGGAAAGAAGGGGATTTAGCGTAAGGATAATAATTTTGTGAATTTCGAAAACAGAAAAAGTCGTGCCTTTTTTATCTATAATTTATTTTAACCACGTTTTTATTTATGCTTATTAAAATACAATCGCTTTGACCTCGTTTTAATCTCAAAATGTTAATACAGAAAAATTAATGTTCTAGGAATATTAAATAATCCTAATAATAAACCACTATCAAAACCAATTTCTTAGGGTTTCAATTAGGTCCATTAAAACCAAGCTGACGCCAACGACAGTTTCAGAAAACCTAAGAATTAATTTTGAGTCAAAATTGTTTTTATTAAAGTTTTTAGTACCACTGTAAGTCATTGAAATTGATACTATAAATAACTACTAAACTAACTTTAGCTTGCGTCTCCGTCCGCGTGGAATTAAAAGAATAAAAGTATATAGACTATGTATTCTTTCAGACTATCCTCTACATCTATACTAAATTTCATCGAAATCCGTTCTGCCGTTTAGACTACAAACTCTAATAAACATCCATCTGTCTAAACTTTCGCATTTATTAGTAAGATTAAAAAAGAAAGTACAAGAGTTAAAACTTTCAATGCCACCGTTAACTTTACATTCAATTCAAGGAAAATTCGCTGTTTAAAGATATAAAAATTTAGAAAATCAAATTTTGAACGAAATGTATAAAATAATTCAACTTAAGTGAACAGATATCGAATTAGGAGTACGTGTACAGGCTATAGGGTCAGATCTGGCAGTCAGCCAACGAACTGCCTTTGAGACGGTGTCAGTGACCTGTAACTGATATTAGCGAGAATGGTAAAACAATTGAATTATACCCTATTTTTATCAATAACTAGCTGTTCCCTTGCGGCTTCATCCGCATGAAACTTTAAAAAAATTATTTTATTGTTTACATTTGTCAAATTATCAATAGCAAATGTCAAAATGACATGACATGACAAACCTTAGCAATCTCTCATTCTTGATGTTGGCAGCAACTTATGGTCTCTTTCCCACATTAGGGTTTTTATCCAAAAATTTAAACCCCTAATTTAATGGCGTGAAAATATATAGCATAAAGCATGACGTAAGCGTAGGGCTTTTTATTAAAAAAAGAATTATTCAAAAATATGCTGTAATTGCTGACATCTTAGGCCACAAAGAAGTGTGTGTTTACGCTTTATTATAATAGTATAGATTTGTCAAATTATCAATAGCAAATGTCAAAATGACATGACATGACAAACCTTAGCAATCTCTCATTCTTGATGTTGGCAGCAACTTATGGTCTCTTTCCCACATTAGGGTTTTTATCCAAAAATTTAAACCCCTAATTTAATGGCGTGAAAATATTTAGCCTAAAGCATGACGTAAGTGTAGGGCTTTTTATTAAAAAGAGAATTATTCAAAAATATGCTGTTATTGCTGACATCTTAGGCCACAAAGATGTGTGTGTTTACGCTTTATTATAATAGTATAGTATAGAGTATAGATAAAATGTAGAACTATCTCTCAGATTGGCTTTAAATGTTCATAGGCTTTTCTTAATTTTCATTACGTGAGTTTTTAGTCTCAAAATATTTTATGGTTGAAATTACAAGACATTTTCAGTTTAAAGTTTTGTCGGTTTGATGGTTAAATTATTATTTTTAATTGTCAATGGTAGTTTAATATAAATAATCACTACTGGAAGTCATGGTATTGTAATAAGTTAGCTTTGATGTTAGTTCGCCCGAAATTAAAATAAAACTTTCAAATATCTTACATGTTCTTTAGACTATATACTATACTATACCTATCTATGTAAAATTTCATTGTGTATTTTTAACTTTCGCATTTATAACATTGGTATGATGTAAAAGGTACTTAATTATATAATTTTCCATAATTCAGATGAAAAACGGATTTAGAAATGAACAAAATGTTTCCGTATTTACAAAATAGCTTCATTACAATGTTGGTGAGTATTACCGTGTTGTGGGTGAAAATACCCGGAGGCCACGCTCCTTGCTCTTATTAAAATTTCACGTTTACCGCAACATAATACTTACACAAGTTAACTTACGTTTAATTATTAAGTTTAAGTATTACTGATCGATTGTGAATATTGTCAATTTGTAATATAACTTAACAAATTATAAAATAAATTAAAATCAATCTCTTTTACGGATGTCCATAGAACTATGATCGCCTAACAATAAATACTATTTTTTTCGTTTTTAGTAACTACATAAAAACTGTTTATAAGCTCTCTAGATCTATTTCTGACTAACTGTTGCCCGCGACTTCGTCCACGCAATATTAAGATAAAAAGTAGTCTATAATATGCCCGTCTATGTCAGCTATCCTTCAGTGAAAGTCCGGTCGAAATCGGCCCAGCCGTTTCGGAGATTATCCAAGACAAACGCGGCTTGCGGACAGACAGACAGACAATACATTTTCAAATGTTACGTTATCAACAACGCAAATACATCATCTTCCCGAAATCTGAAACTTTTCTTTTGATATTACGAACAGACACTCCAATTTTATTATATGTATAGATATAGATTGTAAAGATTCAGAATAAGTAAATGGTTACACCATCAAAGCTTTATTCTCGTACATAAATGAATTTGTCATGACTTACAAGTACAACAGAGATTATAAAGGTATATACATTTAACCATTAAACGAACAATAAAATGAAATTTTACGATCGTGCGTTTGAATGTATGATTTATCTTGTATGTGTTCATTTGTTTTAAATGATTTCATTTGTTCCAGTTATTTGCGTATTTCAACATTATTTAGATATTGTAGTTTTGTTCCTTTATTATCTGTTGTTTTATTTTTTTTCCTCTATTTTTATAACGTCTTTAGGTAGGCTATACACTATTATGTTACATTTGTCTTTAAGTAGAATTCAACATCATGGGAAAATATCAAGACGCCACCATTAAAATTTCCATAAAAACATGTGTCTGTCAATGCACCAAAATCTATTGAAATCGTCACAAATAAAAACATCAGAAATATAAACGTGACTTCGGAATTAATTAGGAACTTCACCGGCGTCCCAAAAATAAAATTCCGTCTGCCATTCAGCATTCCAATTAGAATTAAGTTTCGGACAGAATTCAGGAAATTTAAATTAAAATCTTTTGAAGCTGTTTCTTAAAAAATGTTCATCTTTAAGATGTCTACTGCATTTCATACGTTATATTTGAATAATACCTAAATAATTTTATGCCTAGTCACTCCAAAGTTAGGGATTGATATGTTTATAGTCGTATCATAATATACCCCATGCTTAGGATATGATGTGCCCCACGATTAAGGTATGATATGCCCCGTGCTTATGCTATGATATGCTCTATGATTAGGGCAGTGATTCTCAACTTTTTTTTTTTGGGGCGGCACACAAAGAAAAAGATAAAAATTATTTACTTACTACTACACACTGCATAAATAGTTTATGACAAAAATATGCAAAATTTGGTGGCAAACTTTTGAAATTCGGAGGCACACAAAAGTGCCGCGGCACAGTGGTTGAGAATCACTGGATTAGGGCATGATATGCCCCGTGCTTATGGAATGATATGCACCATAATATAGAGACGTGGATGAGCATTAAGACTCATTTATTTATAAAAAGCTGTACAATTTACGAGCAACGAGAATAATTATATAAATGCATTTAATTTAATAAATTCACAACTGGCATAATAAGTTACCTCAACGTACAACAAGACTGGATTTGAGCAACGTTTTACGAGTTAAAAATATTTCTGAAATAGTAACATTTTCAAGTATTTTATAATTCGGCTCAGGTGCGCTTAAGATTTAGGTGAATGAAGGTTTTTCGCTGCCTCGCGGTTGAATTACACTGCCTCTTTGATTTATTCACGTCACTGTATGTACAATGTTTCTTCAGTTCCATATTTCTATGTTTAATTTACAAATCTAATTGACCCACTTATAGACGTAAAGACATTCAGTAAATCTAATTTGTAAAAAATTATATACCTATAACTCCACTTAGATAATTAAAAAAAGCTTGTCAGTTTTTAACTTCTGAGTTAATTATCAGCTTTAAATTTAAAAAAAAAAAAAATATTTACTACGCCCCCTCCCCTTTCCCCTTCATCTTCAGTGATGAATCCCTTCACTAGGTAGCAATAGGATTGTTATTTAAAAAGAAAAAAGTATTTTCTTAAAACTTTACCATGTCGAAGCAGACAATTCTTAACTTAATTTGCCCTGCACTCAATGTAAGCTGGTAGTAACTTTCAGACAGTTTTCTTTGTTGTTTCGAGCGAATTCGCTCTACAATTGACATAAATTAGCTACTGGACTGGAGACAAAGAAACTTCTTATACCAATTAACCGTGGGTTCTCACTGATTAAAGTGTACATTCGATAGATGAGTAGTAGTGGGTAGTACAGGAATTTATATCCACAACTAAACACAGTAATGTATGCTGTTTTAAACAATGCTCGTCTGGGCATGGTATTTTGCGCCATGAATTCGAGTTATTTGATTGTTGGGAATTTACGTTAATCAGTGTTGAAGTAAATTTAATAACATTCATTTGGTAGCATACTAAAATTATATGGTTTTTGATATATCCTATTACAATATAACGAATCTAAAATTGTTTATTATTGCAACATTTGAACGGAATAAACATTTTACTGTAACAATCATTTTATCACATGCTTTCATCGCTGGCCTATCGCCAGTCTAGATACACGAGCAAACTGTACTGGACCGGAGATTGTATATCTTTTGCCAATGTTGAATAACCGTTCCGATTTCAAATACAGCGTCTTACGAATGATTTTTCTATTGCCAAATACTTTTTAATCTAAGATTTGCTGTTGCAGTTATTTTTGTATTTAGCTGTTTAATAAATAAGTTACACTCAATTCTGTAGGTTGAGTTACAGCTGCATACTGAAACGATATATTGAGTAACAGCATCTTAAATATTAAAGCCACCCTTACACTCCAAATTTCATTAAAATGTTGACATCTGTCAGCTTTTAAGCGACGCTTACGAAGCGAAATGCTTATGTTTCGTCCCAGTATTCGACTGCTAGTCAATCTATACTAATATTAAATAAAAAAACAGATGGAAAAAAATTGTATTTCAATTCCTTAAAACAATACTAAAGTCATTTACTGACTATTATAATGAACCTATTTGTAGTCATATCATGTGAAGACATAAAAACAAAATAGACAAGTCAACAGTGATAATAACAAGTACAAATTGTGACATAAAAGCCGAAAGGTGTACACAAAGTTCAGTGGTAAGTCGAAAACGACACGATATCATGTTAAGCCGTCACATTTGTCGGAGCTTACCCTTTTCAACCGCAGCGGAACATTGAAATAATAAATCCGAAGACTTAATCGTATTATAACAAAACCTTACGTATTCCGCAAATTACAAAAACAAGACATATAAAAACAATCAGGTTATACCTTATTATATTATTTACGTATTCAAGTTTGCACAACCTAGTCTAAGAGAAGGTAATTTAAAGAAGTCTGGCTAAGTATTAATAGCATAAAATTAAACAACAAAAGCCTGGATAAGTTAACCATAGAAAATTACTTAAAACTAGATTATCAGGCATTTTATAATTTCGAAGTTCAAGAATTCGATAGTCCACTTAACCAACAATGAATTGCTTCATCCTTACAAGAGTTCTATAGAAAACGACCCATCCAAATTAAAGAGTTACACGTTTAGAGAAGTAACTGTTTTCGGATAGAAATGGCCATCTATTGGATATTCAATGATCACAAATACTACGTTGCAATTCTGTCACAGAGTAGAGTATTGCAGAGATGACAAAGCATTTCACTTGCTCCGTATTTACCTTGAGCATTGCAGTGAATAAAGCTGCTTGTGTAAGGTAAATACAGATATCTAACGTCCAACGTGTGTTTGCATAGACAAGATATATCGTAGTAAATCATCTATGTTATAAAACTGTTTACTAGAAAAATTATTAAGAAATCCTGGCTGAACATAAAGCCTTAAACTTTTCGAGAATAAAAAAATAGAGCTACAAAAACGTCAAAAAGACATTGTCTTGCTGCCTTTGTATAAGTATGTTGTGCTTAACTTTAACTAATTAAATAAAGAGTTTTTTCAAATATAAGTAAATATTCTTTCCTTACCTATTCAGGACTTCATTTACTCGACAGTATATGTCTTGTAATATCAACATAAGTACCCAAAAAAACTGTAAACAGCTTGTACAGATTCTGTTAAATGACATTATTTCCTCGAGTATTCAGATATCAGGATCGTTGCGTTTTACAACGTCGTTTCAGTCCCTATCTAACTGGTATATCGTCCCCTTGTTCAATACACCTTACGCTGTCGGAATAAACTTACACGACCTTAGCTCTCGACTTTACGGTGATTGTAAAGTTATATAACATGTACAACAGTTTGGTCACATTTTAAATTGAGATTTTATTGTAGACTAGCTGTTCCCCTGCGACTTCAGCCGCATGAAATTATGAAAATTTTATTTTATTGTTTACATGTGTCAAATAATCAATTGCAAATGTCAAAATAATTACCTTACTATGGCAATTTTGCTTTCTTGATGTTGGCAGCAACTTATGGTATCTTTCCCACATTAGGGTTTTCATCCAAAATATTAACCCCCTATGTTTAATGGCGTGAAAATATATAGCCTAAAGCATGACGTATCTGTAGGGCTTTTTATTACAAAAAGAATCATTCAAAAATATGCTGTAATTGCTGACATCTTAGGCAACAAAGAAGTGTGTGTTTACGCTTTATTATATTAGTATAGATAGATATGGATGTAAAAAGAAACTGTTGAATTTAAATTAGGAACTCGTATGTTCATTTTTTTTAAGAATTTTAGAAACAGCGCTTGACCACGATTCCACCTATAGTTAGGTGGTTAAAACTGAGTCATGAATTATCTGCAATTTAATGCAATCTATTTGTTGAAAATTAATGGAATACGAAAGGTTCAAATAAATGTTGTCCGTACTAAAATGTTACCGCGGCAATTTGGCTGTTGACATTTATTTAACGGTTGCAAATATTTTTAGACTTTGTGGAATTTGGAGGGAAACAATTTCATTGTAACCGCATGTCTCAATTTAGCCGGCCTGTTTGAATTACTAATGTTAGTACAAAACATTGACATTCGTTAAAAATTGTATTAAACCAGTACTACTCCTGATCTTTTATTAAAATACATTTTCAGCCGAACAGTGAAACGACATTCTACTAACAGCGTTTGGAATTAAGGCCACTAAACTTCAAATTCCATTTAATTGAAGTCTATGAGATTGGAAGCGGCGCTTACGAAGCAAATCGTTTAAGATTCGTTTCAATATTCAGTTGTAACTTTGTTAAAATGTCACTAACCTTAATTAGATATCCCGTTATTTCATTCAGTACAATTAAGTATTGGCAACTTAGTTAAGTATAAGTTTCCAAGAGAAAGCCAGCTTATATCCTACAGTCAGTTCGTACATTTGTACTTTGATAGCAATATCAGCCTGTCTTCATCTACTATACGCAACAAAGTAATAACTATCTTAAAAGTTAAATCGTTGAAGGCACGAATAATCTGAGTGACCTTTCGAGTGCGCGGTGGTACGTAACAATCACATTATACCCGCTCACCTGAATATTAAACGTCGCTGACATTAACGTCCCAGGATAATTTTATTTTATACACAGGTCATCGGTAAAGGTAGTCTGAACGTGTTTCACAACATAAATAGACAGACGAAGTCTAAGTTTACGTAACAAAGGATTTTCAAAAGATTTACTTTATCTTTAGTATTTTAATAATTAACACATTTATAAAGCTATATTTTTATGGGTTCAAAGAAACAGTATCTACAGGAAACGTGGAAGTATTTTTAATGTACTTTACACTAGCTTTCGCCCACGACTCCGTCCGCGTGGTACTAAAAAAAACAAAAGTAAGTAGCCTATGTGTTCTTTCATACTCTGTTCTACATCTATGCCAAATTTCATCCAGATCCGTTTAGCCGTTTAGGCTACAAACTCTAACAAACATCCATCTAAACTTTCGCATTTATAATATTAGATTGTGGACCTACATTTTTCGACCATTACCAAGCCTCTACTTAATAGTGTTATAAGACTGAATTAATGACTACGAAGGTTGTTAAACTAAGCGAAAATAACTCATATTTTATCATCCTATTATATTAATTTGGAATTCTATTTTTATTTTAAAAGTTAAAAAGGAATCATGAACACTAAGTTGTACTTATTTTTTAACGCAGTTCATTAGCGACTGATGCAACAACCATCGGACGCCTCATTTCAGTCGGTTTGACCTTCCCCAAATAGAATCTTTTTAGGTCAAACAGATCTGTTCGAGTTTCCAAATTATATACATCTGTTAAATTAGCAACAGATTTTTATTAGAAATTTCAACTTTATTGTAACTTAGCGTTCAGTAACTTTAGGAATAAGACTGGTATATTCCGACAAAACTCTTGGTTAATTAAGTTTGTATAAATATAGTATACCAGCTGTTGGTCGCGACTTTGTCCGCGAGAAATTAAGAATAATAAAAACGTAGCCTATGTTAAAGGGTGAAAACGTAGTTTTTTAATGGTGAAACAATTTTTTAAATCGTCGCAGTAGTTTTTGAGTTACTTCAATACATACAAAAATATTATACAAATCTTTCTTTTTTATAATATTAGTATAGAAATATAGAGTAGATCTTTACATTATATTATTTATTTCCAACTATTCTCCGTTCTAATCATACTAAAATAAATGCGAAAGTTTAGATAGATGGCTGCTTTTTAGAGTTTGTAGCCTAAACGGTTGAACGGATTTCGATGAAATTTGTTATAGATGTAGAGGATAATCAGGAAGAACACATAGGCTACTCGCATTTGTTTTTTAAATTTCACACGGACGAAGTCGCGGTCAAAAGCTAGTATATGTATAAAATAATAAGGAAGTGGTAGGAAATATTCAACGAATAAGCTTATATCAGGATTAACGTCAATGCTTCGTTCCGATAGCGTCCGGAACGTGACCGATCATTAATATAGAGAGTTAAGAAGATTCGATGCCCAATAGTTTGGCATTTTGCCAAGTCTGCACACAACAGGTAGTCTCGTTAAGTGTCAATGATAAGGATGGTAATTGGGTTAAGTGTTCACGTAATGAAATATACCAAAGGCGATGTCCAGAAACTATTTTTATAAATATATTGGACAATAGGACAAATCCTTTATATTCTTATTAAGCCTTTAATTAGGAATGAGGTTTTAATTCTAGTTTCAATGTTCTTTTATAAAAAAATCGATTACTATGAAGCTATTTAACAGCATTAAATACTTTCCGTATAACCATTTTAAAAGCTGACAATGTTTAGAACTATTAATATATTAACGACCGAATACCGAATCGAATCTTACTCTTAAAAAATGTCAAATATTTAATAAATTTTGTATACCTTATCATTTAGGAAGCTGTTATATTATTTCGTTTCACAATTATGCTAATTTAACACCGTAGCGCGTTTTTAAATTTCACATTGAAACCTATTTCGGTCTCTAATATTTCGCCACTTACAAAAAGTTTCAATGCATGCGCTGAACGTCGACATCCCAATGCCATTAAAAGTTTAGTTCTGCAAACAAGTTTGAACTGAAATACGTAACACAAATGCTCGTGTATGCATAAAAATGCTGTATATTAAAATGGGTGTTAAGTACTAAAATTGCTACCCTTGAAATCACCAGACACCAAAAAAAACGCTAATCACTCAGGGTGATGGTTACTTAAGCAAACCCAAAGAGCACGCACACACCTTTGTCTAAACTATCCTTATATGGAGGTGCGCAGACTACTCGATTTATAGTTGTGCAACTGAACAGTTGAATTGGCTGCGAAACAATCAAAAATCGACAATCACACAACAGTTGGGCGATAGATTAGTCAAAGGTGTGCGCCCACACTTAGTTTATATTTTTCATGGTCTTCCTTAGTTGCCATTTAAGTGGTTTTAAGCAGTCTATCTAATTAATTATCTAACTAATAAATCCATAACCTTTAAATGTGTTTCTTAATCGTAATCTTGTATTGCAAAACTTTGAATATCAAAAGGCTTTCGGAGGCCTTTTCTTCGCTATGTCTGTTACTATTAGATGCCCAAAAAACTCGATTTAAATTCAATTTATTCTTGAAGGCATAATCTGGCGTCGACATTTATTTGACAATTTATTACAAAGCGTAAACTTTCCTCCCCTTTAGCTGCCTTCATTCGGCAAAAATAATTAATATGATTTATGATAGAATTAATTACCCTTGAAGCCATTTCGCGGAATATTAGCGGAAGGGGTAAACGATTGCTGTGATGAATCACGTTTATTGAGCCGTTTGGAAATTTGTTGATAAATAGATAATTAACTGATACCACAGATTAAAATAACACATTGAAAATAAAAAGAAAGACCTAAATCTAACTGCATGTTTCCACTGTACAAATATTCTTCCAAAAAGTGTCATTTCTTTTTTTCTAGTTTGTTGGTAAAAGAAAGGGGTTATAATGAATCCGAAATCTAAATAAAACATTCTTCTACATTTTATAATTTTATTTTTATTATCATCTTACTAATATCATAAATGCGAAAGTTTAGATGGATGGATGGATGGATGTTTGTTAGAGTTTGTAGGCTAAACGGCAGAACGGATCACGATGAAATTTGGCATAGACGTAGAGGATAGTCTGGAAGAACACATAGGCTACTCACTTTTGTTCTTTTTACATCCACGCGGACGGAGTCGTGCGCGAAAGCTAGTATCAAATATTTCACAATTGACAAATAATTTATATTAATAACTTCAATATCTAAGAGAAGACATTTCGGGGAATTCATTTACGTAGTTAAACAAGGGTAATTACGTCAGTTTCACTTTCATTTAAGAACAACACAATACCAATGAACTATTAGTATAAAGATTAACGCCTTTGTAAAGTATATTTACAACGCTACTTATTAGTATAATAAAGTTGATTGTAAAAGTGGAATACATGAAGCAACGAGAGCGTATCTTTGAATACGTGAACAGTTCAGTGGCTCGGAGCTAGTCGACACGTACACAGGTTACCTTCGCTCAAGCTATTATTAAAATAATTGTACCTTGACAATTTAGTATTCTGAAGAAAGTAAATCTATGTAAACGAGAATATTTATATGCGTTCCAATATAACTGTAGTTAGGATGATAATGCGGTACAGTACAAAGGACAGTACAAAAGTTTAACAAGAATTAAAATATATTATGTTTGAAAACAAAAACTATTGGTTTACTCAGAATCTACCGTCATAAAGTACGTTGATAAACTGAAAAGTTTGAGGAGGTCCGCAATTAAATTAGCTTTGCTGAGCTTTTATATAGCTTTTATTGACTTTTTTAAAAAACATTATGCGAACAAAGCTATTATATTTAGTCGTTTCTCTACATATAATATTTCCATTGTTGGTAATAAAAACTGTAGAATTCACAACAAAAGAAATAAGTATTTAGTCAAACTTTAAAATAAAAATAAAAAATATTTTACACACGTTTAAAATTTAAAAATCTCATGACAAGTTACGGTGTTAAAATTTGTAGCGTGAGTGCAACTTGAGCTCAAAGTGCCAGCGCCACTCAACTCTGTTATTGGCTTTTTAAACGTTATTTCACGGTTTACACGTGCAACTAACCGTAAATTGAAATATGAATATAACGATAATTTACGTAAAGATGAAGTTTTTAAAACTACGAGTTGTTTTAATATAAATTTAGTGATAGTGAGGCAAAATGATGAAAATGAGAGGTTAGATTAATATTATTTTGGTATCCGGCTTGAAGGACCAAAAACAGTATAGTGAAAAAATAGGTAACTACTTTATCGGTCACATTATTTGTTTCTTTACAAAAAGGTTTTCGATTTTTATCATCAGTCTCGTTCACGTTTTGGAATAATGAAGCGAATTAAAATGGCATGATCACAGCTATATTGTAGAAATAGTAATGGACCGTGAAAACTTTAGTGTCACAGCCGTCGAAAGTAGAAAAATTAAATTTAAACTTGCACGCTCTGTTTCGGAACTAATTTTAATTCAAACCGGAGCTCTGGACGCGCTAGGTGGAATTTCGTTTCGTTTTTTTTTCGTTTTTTCATTTCAATTGTAATTAATTCCGCAGTAGTGTTCTATTTTGAAAACAACTTCAGTTTGAGTTTATTATTTCAAGTTTTAATTGTATGTACCAATGTTCAACGCAAATTGTGTAGTAATAGATCAATTTCTATTTAAGAAGCCTTCTTTTACGACAGAATTCTCAAAATCAACATTTTTAGCTTCGTACTTCTTCTTTTCGTCTCCACTTGTTAATCAATAATTATTACACGTAACGTTAATTAAGTGATAAAATATTATAACAAATGTATTTTATATTATCTTTTGCCTGTGAATTCCTCCGTCCGTCCGACGTCCGAGTAGAATAAAAACAAAACAAAAACAAGTAGCCTATTTGTTATTCTAGACTATCCAGGACATTTATGCTAAAATTCATCGAGATCCATTCAGCAGTTTAGGTTACAAAGTCTAACAAACATCCATCTAAACTTTCGCATTTATATTAGTAAGACTAGCTGTTCGCGTGCGGATTCATCCGCGTGAAATTATAAAAACTTTATTTTATTGTTGACATCTGTCAAATTATCAATAGCAAATGTCAAAATGACATGACATGACATGACAAACCTTAGCAATCTTTCTTTCTTGATGTTGGCAGCAACTTATGGTCTCTTTCCCACATTAGGGTTTTTATCCAAAATATTTACCCCTAAGTTTAACGGCGTGAAAATATATAGCCTAAAGTATGATGTAAGTGTAGGGCTTTTTATTAAAAAAAGAATTATTCAAAAATATGCTGTAATTGCTGACATCTTAGGCAACAACGAAGTGTGTGTTTACGCTTTATTATAATAGTATAGATATAAAAATATTAACAACATCTACGTTCTTATGTTTTTAATGATAAAACAATAACAAGTTAACTGAACTTTGATATTAAACGAGAAAACCCCAAAGGACGTGTTTAATTAAAATTAAATTCCCACAACACGGAGTGAAAGCGGACGTGTTTGCCGCGATTTGCATATGCAATGCTTTGTGCAGCCACCTGGTCTCTTATCCCGCGGGCAACAACGCGATTTAAAATAAACTTTGTTTGACAAACGGGTACTATTTGTAATGTGACGCTGTATTGTACTGTGGATAAACGGATAGGACATTTTACGTCTATTTGTTAGAGGACGACACAAAGAGAATGATGTAAGGTAGTGGAAACGCTGGATTGTAAACATTCGATGTTATATGTCATTATAATTAGGATAAGGATAATCACAATGTGATCACGCGGGAGGCCGAAACTAAGACGGCAAGATGATGTCGAACGAGATCTTAAGAATATCGCCATTAAGGGCTGGAAACAAAAAGCCCAAGATAGACCTATATGGAGGAATTTACTGGACCAGGCCCAGGCCCACCCGCGGTTGTAGTGCCTCTGATGATGACGACGATAATCACAATGTTGTTAACAAAATTTCAGAATAGAAAGTGTTACAAATAATTGTAGCAGTCTCGAGGACATAAGTAATGTTATTTATGTTGATATTTTATCAAAAGAATAGTGAGATTAATGTAAGAAAGTATTCTTTTTTAGTTCTTAAGTTTATTTCTGATATTTTTTTTGTTGTGATATTAAATTCTTTACCGCAGATATAAAATCCCCGTTTAAACGTAACTTAATCGCATGGCCCATTTTAGATCAGGTGCGCTTGTAAATTACGAGCTTGTGGTGGCTTTACTCTGTCGAAGCACAGACTATATCACCACTAAACAAATACTAATATTATAAATGAGAAAGTTTAGTTGGATGGATGGATGTTTTTTAGAGTTTGTAGCCTAAACGGCTGAACAGATCTGGATGAAATTTGGCATAGATGAGAAACATAGTCTAGAAGAACACATGGGCTATTTACTTTTTTTTTATTCCACGCGGACGGAGTCGCGGGCAAAAGCTAGTCTATAAACTATGATAAATGTTCAATGCCTAACTTATAAAAAGTCAACACAAGAAACGACCCCTATTAGATTCTGAAAAAGGCAATATAATGATTAACTAAAATTTATTTTTCTATACTAACATTATAAAGAGGAAAGATTTGTATTTTTGTATGTATTGAAATATATCAAAAACTACTCTGCGGATATACAAAATTCTTTCACCGTCAGAAAGGTGATTTATTTGTGAGTAACATAGGCTATGTGTTTTATTTTATTTTTTAATTACACGAGGACAAAGTCGCGAGCAACAGCTAGTAAAAAAATTTTTTTTCATTTCCACTCCTAAGGATACTCTGTAAATAGTCAAAAATATCTTCTTATTTTGTTTAAACATTGAACAGAAATGGCTTAGGGGGAAGCCTCATTCGTGACTTAAACTTTCCTAAACATTTGTGCAGATGAACGTGTTATCTTTGTAAAAGTGGGCTCAGAGGCCTTTATGTCCCTTTTATCGACAAAGTTATTCGGATAAAACTGTTTAAGGATGACTGTAATGTGCTTGCAGTATATTTGAGTGTTTGAACGTTTATAAACGAATATAAAGTGTGAAAAAATGATGCTCTGTCTTTCTTAATAAAGATTAGGTGATTCTCAATTCTAAATATCAAAATTTCCGTTACCGTAATAACCTTGCTTCCTAAATGTTAGCAACTTGTAGTTTATAGTCCCATTTTATTTACTCCCTAAGTTTAATGGCGTGAAAATATATAGCCTAAAGCATGACGTAAGTGTAGGGCTTTTTATTAAAAAAGGGATTATTCAAAAATATGCTACAATTGCTGACATCTTACGCCACAAAGAAGTGTGTGTTTACGCTTCATTATACTAGTAGAGAAGTATAGATATCGATTATTTGGTTGTATTTGATGCTCTTAAATTTAAAGTGCTTATTAGATAGTAGTTTTTAAACACCGGAAAATTATCTAACATACTTATATTACAGCAAAACAACAATAAGCATTTGATTAAAAACTTTTTATATATTTAAGCTGACAAATAACTTATATCCTAATTTCCGTTTAATTTATCGTAATTAGCTCAAGCTTTGTCACACGTTGGGTGTAATTAGTGCTGAGAGAAATGCGAACAGCCTTCTGTGTGTCACATATTGTTCCGGAGCAAAGGAAAATATTATCAAAGAAATAACGCAGAAATTACTCAGTAGGGAATCGTTCTTATAATTATGTCTATGATTTAATAAAATAACCATACATTAAGAATTCAAAAACCACAGTTTTCCATGGTTTTACATGTCTTCCTTTATTCTTTTTGAAAAACAGGAACAATATGCAAATATTACCAAATTCATGGCAGGAGATTTTAACAAACAACTGTCTTGTAGAAATACTAAATTAGAAGAAAACTATGCCTTTAATTTTCTATACTATAATATCATATTATAATGATGTAAACTTTGTTTGATTGTAATGAATAGGCTCAAAAACTACTGGGCCGAATTTAAAAAATCTTGAGTAATATAGGCTATATATTCTTTCATTTATTTTTTATTTTTTTTAAATTTCACGCGGACGGTGTCGCGGGCAAAAGCTAGTAATAAATAAAACCTAATAACATTGTGTTTTAATTTATTTTTTTATTTATTGAATAGTTAATAAATAACTAAGAAGTATTAATTTAAAATAATCTTTTATTATTTCACACTATATCTGCAAATTGAGTCACACATTCTTTGTGTCAATAAAACATTTTTCACAATTGTATTGAACTTTTATAGAATTAAGGTACTCGTGTAAGATGTTTACACGAAGGAAATTCAATTGGTTCACGTATGTTTTATCCAATAACTGAGTTTACTGCAAATAACAAAAAAACAAAAGAAATCATTAACGTATAAACATATAAAACATAGATAAATGACTCAAAAAAATTAAACAGAAAATATTAGCCTCGAGCAGTCATGCGACCTGAAGATTAAGAAATAATGATGAAAATGTAAATGGCATGATATGAAAAAATGTCTGTCATCGATTATATCGTAAACGACACCTTACTTACCCAGTCAAATTACAAACTGGCAGCATTCACATGCGACCGGTGACATATCTACTAATATATTTTCTAACAAAGAAAATGCAATATTAACTCGTACCCGAAGAGCAAATATCTGTCGTAGGAAATGGATGAATATAGGGATTTGATTAAATCCCAAAGGTATTTTATCAATTCACTTACTTTTTCAGGAAATCCACCCCAAAGACGTTTTATTTTACCATTTTCCGTGAATTCATCAAATTCCTTAGGGATTTGATCAAATCCTTGTTTCTACCATTTACCTGAGATATAACTGCATGTATAAGAATTATTTAATGGTCAATTACAGGACTTTAGTGATAATTTTTCATACTTAATAGACTTTAAGGGCCTCACTTAGTGACCACGTTTGCGTTAAAATAATAAACTATGTCAATGGATTGATTTTATATAAAGTACAGATACCAAACTGAGGGATTTATTTAAAATCGAGCTTGTAACGTAAAGCTAAACTTAAGAGCGGGCGCACACCTTTGACTAAACTATCGCACAACTGTTATGCAATTGTCGATTGTTTCGCAGCCATTCAACTTTTGAGTTGCACAACTAAAAATCGAGTAGTGTGCGCACCTCCATATAAGCTCATAGGAATCAAAGCGTGACGAAACAGTTGTGCGATAGTTACAGGAGTGCACAAGCTCTTTAACAGTAGTGTATGATTAGTTCGTGTTACTTTTTTTAAAGATTCTACCAAAAACTAAATTTATAGAATCTGTCTAGTTTACAATATTGACAAAGTAATACTAAGCCATCTATTCTCTTTCGAATGTCTTTAAACGTTTCCCCTTAACAAACAATTGCCTATAAAAGTTAATAGTTTTTCTTAGAAGTAATATAACTTTGTCGATGGAATCCTGAACGGCACTCTGAGCAAACATTTCAACTGACGATGCTAATGTATGTTATTCACATTTTATTTATTTGGAAAAGTGACGTCATTTCTTTATAATACGTTAACTATTGCTGTTGCCTGCCACAAAAGTAATGGCAAATAATAGCTTGTTAATCCTTGACATATTCAACCTCTTTTATAAGTAAGGAGTTTAAATACTTCGTATAAAACTGGCCACCAATAAAAAAGATTAGTGGAAAATTATGAATTCCATGATTCTAATGATTTGAAGAGTAATAAAAACGTATTTAAATTTGAAATATTTAACGGTCCTATGATTTTCACTGTTTTCTATTGCTATGTTTAAGTATTAGAAAGTTGATATAAGACTTTACGATCGATACCCTTGTACAATCAAGCTACAAATTGGGACGGTCGTAAATCGTCCCCACTTCCACTAGCTGGCTGCTACTCGCAGATCATATTTCTGTCAAGTCTCGTTACTCCCTCCGAGTTGATTACGTCACGACAATTTATGCAACCCTCTTAGTGTAGTTTAATGTTTTAATCAAAAATTCATCACGAAATATTCTAGCGTTTGATAGTATTTTCTTAAAGGGATCTTATAGTTTTTTTGTTACCATAAACAGCAATTGATAGTCTAAAAAAAGCTCTTTACAAGTACTATTTCAAAATGGAAAGCAAATTGATTATTATTGTACTGAATATTAACACAAAATTGTCAATTTTTCAAGCTGTATTGATATATAATTTATAACACGGCTAAACTCACGTGGCAACCTTCCGTGTAGGCACCTACATAGTATAATGTCTCACGAAAGTTTTAATAAGTATTGATATTATTGAATTTTGATTATCAAGTATTTATTATTTCGTTTGAGAATGTAGGTCACTGCTTTAGATGTATGTTTTCTCATGTTCTACATTTGTATACAAATTTTATGCGAAGGCGCGATACCTTGAACGCATTGTTATAAATATGTAATCAAGTTTCCGACATGTGCATCGTAAATATAATGCTATCGGCAGGTAAAGCTAATGTACGCCATTGTATGCGAATACAATGTATAAGGAATTTAAATCTTATTGCCTCACTTCTAAGTGTATTACTGAAAAATATTGAGTGTACGCTTCGCAGGGCTAGAGTAACTCGGGACCACATCATGCTTGTATCGCTTCTTTCTGGTATCACTGTGGGGCCATTAGGGCCCCTACCGTGATCGTCTACAACCCTAACATCTATGAGGCTATGGTGGCCCTATTGTTGTTGGGACACCAAAATTGATAGTCGGTCGCGTCTATAACTGACAAGGACGTCCGTGCCGATCCGCCTTTTCCAGCTCACGCTCTGCATTCTCCTTCTGGGCTTTAACAGGTGAGGAGTGGTTCAAAGGATCTATCAAATTATTTGCAACTTTTTAGCACAAAATATAGTTTTAATTTCAAATCTTCTTTGTAATCGTATATGTTTTATAGAAAATGATGTCTAAAACATTTTATTATACAAAGTGATAAATTCCGTAAAAGATGTATAGATGTCTACTCAACGATACATTTGATCGTCCCTTAATGGTACAAGATAAACAAACAGCGTCGTTACATCGACGAAGGGGAAGGGAAAACTTATTGATAAAGTATCGATTATCAACTCTCAGTACAGAAATGTTACAATTATATTTTCACTTCTGATTATTATTTCAGAAAAAGAGTTTCAGCAAGAAAAATATCCGGAGTATTCGAATGTAAGTTGGTAAATAAAAAAATGTATTAGATTAGTGCAGCGCCCCTATCAGTCGTAAAGTACACTAACAAATCTCATGCTAGTCCCCTAGCCATTACTATCCCAGCTGTCGTCGACACCGGACGTCTAAAATGTGTACCAAGTGAAGCGCTGCCGGCTATATAGGATATCCATATTATGGTATAACTGAATTATATATTTCCATTTATATTTTTAAGAAACCATTTATGTGTTCCTACGCGTTAATGTTTTGGAATAAAACCTCATACAGTTGAAATATGCGGTATATTATTGTCGCAAATAACGTGAAATCGGAGGAAAGCTTCATTAATTTAAATGTGAGGGTACTTTGTGATTGCGTACAGAAATCCACAGCCTGTTGATATTCCGGTGTTGTGGTTATAATTGAGATGGGCGCGCGGCCAAATTTCAATTTTCCAAACAAACTTTTGGTAGAAAATTTTTACATTTATCGTGTAAAATTGTGGGTTTTTGTTTTTAAGTAGGAAAATACACCTAGAAAATAAAATAGGTTAAATAAATGATCCATTGTGGATATAATTCTTAATTATTTTTTTATAAAAGAACTTAAAATACTATGATTTCGCTGAATATAGATATAAAGATAGACATACAAGGTTTCTTAGATTATATAAAGATTGATTTGCTTATACATAATGAATAAATACAAAATAATATAAGGAAATAAAGTAAATCGCATCAAAAGTCATGTCTTTATTCTTGACAAAGGAATTTATTTCATTTTATCGTCCGCTTCCTTTAACGTGATTACATGTTTTCCTTACAATTTGCGTATAATTTAACAAGCGCGTAATCAGCAAAAATGTTATGCTTTAAGGTAAAATAGAATTTATGTATTTATTAATATTAATATAATAATTTTCATATTATATGAGGAGACATCTTATTATTATCGATTGTTAAATGTTGTTTAATTTAGATAACCAAGTAATCAATTTAACATCTTTTTTTACCATGTGATATTATCGGCTTACTTTTTTAAAAAGAGAATGAAAGAAACAATAGGATTTATTTAATCAACATACATATTTATTATCGCGATTTTTTACTTTAATTAACATAGCGCCCATAGCCTAATGGTTTGGGGTACGGAGTACCGATCTTGCGGTCGAGGATTCGAACCCCGCTTTTCGACTATTGTCGTGAACCATATCCTAGTACAAGTCTAGAGCTTAGTTTTTTTTTTTTTTTTATATCAAAAGGGGGCAAACGAGCGGCGAGAACACCAAGGTGGTCAACGACGCCCATGGACATCCGCAACACCAGAGGAACTACAGATGCGTTGCCGGCCTTTGAGGAAATGATATGCTCGCTTCTTGAAGGACCCTAAGTCGTATTGGTTTTGGAAATACCGCCGAGGACAGACCGTTCCACAACGCGGCTGTGCGGGGCAGAAAGTTCCGCGAAAACCGCACGGTTGTGGAATGCCAGCCATCGAGATGGTGAGTATGGTACGTGGCGGTCTGTCGTGTCGTCCGATGACGGAACTCGGCGGCAGGAATCGTTCCAAACAACTCCTCGGAACACTCCCCGTGGTAATGCGGTAAAAAATGCAGAGGGAACTGACGTCCCTCCGCAAGGCCAGAGGATCTAGCCGATCGGTAAGAGCTCGGTCGTCGACGATTCGAGTCGATTTCGACTCTCCGTTGTATGCGGTCAAGTGGAAGAAGCTGGTATTGGGGTGCTCCCGCCCAGAGGTGCGAGCAGTACTCCATGTGGGGCCGAACTTGCGCCTTATAGAGTTGCAGGCGGTGGCCCGACTGGAAATACTGCTTCGCCCTACTGAGCACACCCAGCTTTTTGGAAGCCAGCTTAGCCTTGTCTTCCAAATGACCGCGAAACTGAACGTCACTCGATATGTCAACGCCGAGAATACCGATACTGGCTGAGGCAACCAGAGGAGTGTTCCGAAACCGGAGATTGACGACGAAGGGATCTTTTTTAGCGGTAAAGGCGCATACTTGTGTCTTTTTAGGATTGAAATCGACAAGATTTTGTCGACCCCAATCCGAGACTTCACCCAAGAGGGTCTCCAGCTCAGACACAAGTTTGTTCCGGTTCTCATCGGCAGTGGCCCGAGAAACATTAGCGCGGGCCGTGTACAGTGCATCACCGGTGCTATCGTCTGCATAACAATGGATGCTGCGTATTCGCAGCATGTCATTGATATGCAGAAGAAGAAACAGGGTGGGCGACAGTACACAGCCCTGTGGGACTCCAGCGTTGATTGGTTTCGGGTCAGAGCATGCACCGTCGACAACGTCGTAGTTGGAATGGTTAAAGAAAATGTTAGTAAGTTAAAAAAAACACTACATTCTTGTAGATAACTTCTACATTATTTACAATGTAACGACAGAAACAGCACTTACATATGTAAGACTAGCTTTCGCCGTCCGCGTGGAATTAAAAAAAAAACAAAAGTGAGTAGCCTATGTGTTATTTCAGACTATCTTCTACATCTATACCAAATTTCAACGAAATCTGTTCAGCCGTTTAGGCTACAAACTCTAACAAACATCCATCTATCCATCCATCTATATACCCATCCATCTAAACTTTAGCATTTATAATATTAGTATGATTAATTTCAGTATTCGGTCTTAAAGTATCAATTTATATTTAGTATTAATGTATTTTAATACAAGAGTTAAAAAATAAAGCTGAACATATTTACATTATATTGTACGTCGATATCCTCTCACGTTACCTAAATGTGAAATCAATTTTTATTACGCCTCATTACACTCGAACTTGGTAAAGTTTATAGACATATTCAGTTCGCTATCATGCAATAGCTACACTGTGCTCTACATATATGCAATCTCTACGATCACATTAACCTATACAATTCTAGTAAACGATTCCAGTGACTTCCAAACAAGTATATGATTTAAATCAGTTGATCTTACTTATATTATAAATGCGAAAGTTTGGATGGATAGATGTTTGTTAGAGTTTGCAGCCTAAACCACTGAATGGGTCTTATAATATTATAAATGCGAAAGTTTGGATGGATAGATGTTTGTTAGAGTTTGCAGCCTAAACCACTGAATGGGTCTTATAATATTATAAATGCGAAAGTTTGGATGGATAGATGTTTGTTAGAGTTTGCAGCCTAAACCACTGAATGGGTCTTATAATATTATAAATGCGAAAGTTTGGATGGATAGATGTTTGTTAGAGTTTGCAGCCTAAACCACTGAATGGGTCTTATAATATTATAAATGCGAAAGTTTGGATGGATAGATGTTTGTTAGAGTTTGCAGCCTAAACCACTGAATGGGTCTTATAATATTATAAATGCGAAAGTTTGGATGGATAGATGTTTGTTAGAGTTTGCAGCCTAAACCACTGAATGGGTCTTATAATATTATAAATGCGAAAGTTTGGATGGATAGATGTTTGTTAGAGTTTGCAGCCTAAACCACTGAATGGGTCTTATAATATTATAAATGCGAAAGTTTGGATGGATAGATGTTTGTTAGAGTTTGCAGCCTAAACCACTGAATGGGTCTTATAATATTATAAATGCGAAAGTTTGGATGGATAGATGTTTGTTAGAGTTTGCAGCCTAAACCACTGAATGGGTCTTATAATATTATAAATGCGAAAGTTTGGATGGATAGATGTTTGTTAGAGTTTGCAGCCTAAACCACTGAATGGGTCTTATAATATTATAAATGCGAAAGTTTGGATGGATAGATGTTTGTTAGAGTTTGCAGCCTAAACCACTGAATGGGTCTTATAATATTATAACTTTATGTCAAATTTAAATCGTGTATAAACTTTGTTTATAGACATATTGATCAAATTTTAAAGGGTCCTCCATCATAAAAATTTATCGGCAAGCGTGATCGGTGCTGTATCATTTTATGTCGTAAACTTTCCCTGCTTGTCAACATTAGGCTGCTTGGGTTATCTCGGGCATTACGAGGACATGAAAATATTGCCAACGCGAAATATTATATAATAAAGATTTATTTATAACCACAAAGAATTTTACTATACATAAAAGAGTTGTATCGTTTATGGCTCAAGGATTTTTAGTGGACATTTTATTAACAATTCTTTAGTCTTTATAAAAATGAACGAACATCGTAGCTTAATCTTATGATTGCTATCAAATAAAAAAAAACAAAAGCGAATAGCCTATGTGTTCTTCCAGACTATGTTCTACATCTTAGCCAAATTTCATCGAAATCCGTTCAGCCATTTAGGCTACAAACTCTAACAAACATCCATCCATCCATCTAAACTTTCACATCATATTTTACTAATATTATAAATGCGAA
The DNA here is from genome assembly GCA_029286645.1 of Papilio protenor. NCBI lineage: Eukaryota > Metazoa > Arthropoda > Insecta > Lepidoptera > Papilionidae > Papilio > Papilio protenor. Next base: position 7,524,261 of record JAGSMZ010000011.1, read on the forward strand.
AGTTTGGATGGATAGATGTTTGTTAGAGTTTGCAGCCTAAACCACTGAATGGGTCTTATAATATTATAAATGCGAAAGTTTGGATGGATAGATGTTTGTTAGAGTTTGCAGCCTAAACCACTGAATGGGTCTTATAATATTATAAATGCGAAAGTTTGGATGGATAGATGTTTGTTAGAGTTTGCAGCCTAAACCACTGAATGGGTCTTATAATATTATAAATGCGAAAGTTTGGATGGATAGATGTTTGTTAGAGTTTGCAGCCTAAACCACTGAATGGGTCTTATAATATTATAAATGCGAAAGTTTGGATGGATAGATGTTTGTTAGAGTTTGCAGCCTAAACCACTGAATGGGTCTTATAATATTATAAATGCGAAAGTTTGGATGGATAGATGTTTGTTAGAGTTTGCAGCCTAAACCACTGAATGGGTCTTATAATATTATAAATGCGAAAGTTTGGATGGATAGATGTTTGTTAGAGTTTGCAGCCTAAACCACTGAATGGGTCTTATAATATTATAACTTTATGTCAAATTAAAAAAAACAAAAGCGAATAGCCTATGTGTTCTTCCAGATTACTTTCTACATCTATGCCAAATTTCATCGAAATCCGTTCAGCTGTTTAGGCTACAAACTCTAACAAACATCCATCCATCCATCCATCTAAACTTTCACATCATATTTTACTAATATTATAAATGCGAAAGTTTGGATGGATAGATGTTTGTTAGAGTTTGCAGCCTAAACCACTGAATGGGTCTTATAATATTATAACTTTATGTCAAATTTAAATCGTGTATAAACTTTGTTTATAGACATATTGATCAAATTTTAAAGGGTCCTCCATCATAAAAATTTATCGGCAAGCGTGATCGGTGCTGTATCATTTTATGTCGTTAAACTTTCCCTGCTTGTCAACATTAGGCTGCTTGGGTTATCTCGGGCATTACGAGGACATGAAAATATTGCCAACGCGAAATATTGTATAATAAAGATTTATTTATAACCACAAAGGATTTTACTATACATAAAAGAGTTGTATCGTTTATGGATCAAGGATTTTTAGTGGACATTTTATTAACAATTCTTTAGTCTTTATAAAAATGAACGAACATCGTAGCTTAATCTTATGATTGCTATCAAATAAAAAAAACAAATGAGTGACAAAAGTAATTACGATTAGGGGAATGTAAAAGTGAACTCAAACACTCATACTTTAGAATAAACATATGAATGGATGAAGTTGTTTTAATATTTAAACAAAAATCCCATAACAAACAGCTAACTAAATCTTTTGATAAGATAAAACGAATGGAGATGAACACTAAAACTGTTCAATTTTCTCAATAGTTTTAAAATCATAAAAAACAGTTTACGCCCTTGAAATCTATCTCTCAACTTAAAGTCCATCTCGCGTTGTAGACAAGTGAAATCGTACTTCGTACTAATATTATAAATGAGAAAGTTTAGATGGATGGATAGATGGATGGATGTTTGTTAGAGTTTGTAGCCTAAACGGCTGAATAGATCTCCATGAAATTTGGTATAGACTTAGAAGGTAGTCTGGAAGGGCACATAGGCTACTCATTTTTGTTTTTTTTTAATTCCATGCGGACGGAGTCGCGGGCGAAAGCTAGTTCTCTATAAGTTGTATTCAATGGACTTGTAATATGTACCCCAAAAGTCCATTTTCTCTGCATCCAGCGTTCTTCTTTATTTCAATTGTTTATATATTTTATGACGTAGTGTTACCAAAAATTTATGTCGCAGCTTGCTCGTAAAAACTTACATCTTTGTTTTCTTTTCTTAGAGTTTTTCAAACTACCGACTTTGAATGTTATTGCTCGTAAAGAACTTGGTATACCAGCTCCAACCATTCTGAGTGATAATAAATCGGGTAATTTGATTGTGCTTGAGGTGAACAGCCTTAAACAGACTTATAACACTTAACAAACTAGACACGTCATTCCCATCAGAACTATGTCTATTCTATTTACGTAGTAGAAGAAAATACTGCTGCACGTGATGGGCACTTCTGAACTGTCGCAACGTGGCCCTCCGGGAAAGGCTGAAAACCAGCTCGGCATGGCTTACGTCATGCGGTCCACTCTGAGCCTGCAGCCTTTTGTTGTCGATTATTTTTTTTACTTAGCTCATAAGAAACTGTTTTTGTGACAACAATAAAAAACTTTTTTTTTGTTTTTTTAGAGACGAACTAGACCACTATAAAAATATGCACCATATATGAGAACATATTTGATTTTTCGTATTCATATGTCAGTAGTTAAGTATTATTTCATATGATTAATTCCATAGCTGTAGATCTAGCGTGCCTACTTTAAAATCATTTCGAATATCCTATTGTTTTTCACTTTTACTCAACAAGGTTTTTTTCAGTGGGATAGCGTCGTTGGCAGTAAACAGTATTATGCATCTGTTATTCTGCAAAGCTTTGCGGAGTAGGAAGGCTTTGTTGTGAAAATTGAAATTTGGCCGCGCGCCAATCTTAATTATAACCGCAACGAAAGATCAACAGGTCGTCTGTATGTACTGGGAATTATAGACAAAATGAATGACTTTAGAGTACATTTTTAAGGAAAATGCTAAATATTTCTCTAATATAGATCGTAGTTATTAATCAAGCGCCAATATCCTAATGGTTTAGGGTACGGACTACCGATCTTGCGATCGAGGGTTCGAATCCCGCCATTCGACTATTGTCGTTAACCTTATCCTAACACAAGCCTAGAGTTTAGTTGAAATGGTTAAAATTTTAGTAAATTAACAAAAATCTACTATTATTTAAAAAAAAAATATAAGCTGCTAATATTTAAACTAAAAAGCATGTTAAAGGCTTCTTGTGACAACTTTAACAAATCAGTTCCTAAACACTACTTAGATAGCTGTCTCTTTAATTTATCTTCTTAAATTTAAAGCAAAACTATGAAAAAACGAAATTCTTACTAAATGCTCCTTTATTACCACTAAACTTAAGGGATAGTTGGTAAAATGCTCATAATTTTTAATGTTAAATCTTACAAATAGTTGAGTTACTATTAAACAGTTTCGAGAAGTAATAAATTTAATATTGATAGAATAAATTAAATATTAACCTTTTAATTTATATTGAAACTGATATAGTTAATATGAAAATCCATTCAACAGTGCGTTAATTGAGAATGATTACGCAAACAGATTTTGAATTTCATTGTTGCAAATGTTCGATTGTCATTTATTATCATAATTATAATCGCATTGTGGTCTTCAAAGTTATTAGCGGAATATAATAATTTCGGGAATAATTTTAGCTATGAATTTAAATACCTTAAATGCGGTTAGAATAGTAAAATCGTTTTAACAGTATGTAAGTAATTTCATATGTACGTAATTTACCCGACGTTCTTACGGTGAAGGAAAACATCGTGATGCGACCTGCACATATCGGCGAAGAAATTCAAAGATATGTGTGTGAAGTCAACCAACCCGCACATGGCGAGCGTGGTTGACTATGACCTAGTCACCCCTTATTAGGCTCCGAACCCCTCGGTGGGGACGTATTGTGAGCTGGTGATGTTGATGATGAGTCCTCATCATCATCAACATCACTAGCTCACGCTATATAATTACTAGTGATGAAATAGAAGTGAAATACACTTAAACTATGTGTTTAGTTCAGTTAATAATCGTCACTTTCCTTGTCTCTCTCTCTCTCTCTCTGTTTCTCTGTTCACCTTTTCTCTTTCTTACTCTTCAACCATCAAATGCTAGAAGTCGCTAGTTTTCTCATTAGGATGCTACTAATGTTAACAATTTTCATAAATATTTCCGCACAAATGTCTACAGAATACCATAACACCCGGGAGACGGAGACTGTCAAGTCTGGGCACGTTCTCCCGATCGATACCGACGCTGACTTATAGTCTACACTTCGCTCTCAATCACTGTCTATGTACATTATTAAATAACATAAAAAAATTGCAAAAAAACAAAAACTTACTCAAACCTTGATGGTGCAGAAATTATGTATTTCTATATAGTATGATATTTAACCTTTTTACGCCATGACAAAGTTTCTTTCTATCCTTGTTTACCTGTTTAACACATATTTGGCTATAAGCCAAATGGGTTTTAACCTTTTAACGCTATTACAAACAATGTTTTAATCTTACCTCAAAGATCATCATATTAATTTATTTTCCAATATAATTTTGGATTTTATTAATAGGTTTTAAAATCTTCTTACGTAAGCTAATTATAACATAACTTGTGAAACTAAAGAAAATTATTTATTTAAAAATATCAGTACTCATTTAATTCGTCTAAATATAGCTATTGAAAAGGGGTCAAAGGTTAGGTCACGATCTAATTTGAGTTTGTTAATTGAGCCATAGATAGTATATCTATAAATAAACGATTTATGCTGGGTTGCTGAAGTTCTCATTTATTTTAACACTAGCTGTTGCTCGCGACTTCGCTCGCGTGAAATAAAAAAATAGTGAAAATATCACCTATGTTACTCAGTGATAACATAGCTTTTTAATGGTGCATTTTCGAATTCTCGGATTCGAAATCGGTCCAGTAGTTTTTGAGTTATTTCAATACATACAAAAATCCAGCAATACACATCTTTCCTTTTTATATTAGTATAATAGATTACCTAGTTATTCGTGAGGTTGTTTAATATCAAAAGAGTAAAACTCAAGTTATGTTCGGAAACGCATTTCATCGAACCAAAAATATTAACGAATGGTTAAGAGTAGCTGGGAAACCGGCTATTATATCGCTAATCTATTTTACACTTTGTTTTAACTGTCACTTGTTTTCTCAATCGAAAACTTATCATACTCGTATTAAGTAAACATATTAGGCTTTTGTTTTCTAATAACAACATAACAACATAATAGAAACGTTTTAATTACGCGCTACACCATCGTGATTGACATATTTAGGAAGTCAAGCAAGTCTATCACGTTGCGACACAGTGACTTTTTAATTTTGTTTTTAAAACAAAGAAACTAACCTTCATGTTACGGTGTTGTGTGTTCACATGTCTACAAGCGCAATGCTACTTTTAAATAAAATAAAAACCAACTCTATACCAATAAGGACATGGTCTACTTTCCTATAACTAATGTGCTAAATGTTACATGTCTAGTATTGGCAGGTAACCAAAATATTGCAATGAAAAGGAAACATCAACAAATTGGCTATAAAGGCGGAAAAATGATTTCTAAGCGGTATCAGGAAGCGATGAAATACAACATTGCCAAAAGATAATCGATCTGGTGCGCAATTCGGGACAGTTTGGCAATGATCCAACATTGCTGGTCTATGGACTAAAGATCAATGTAACTTAAATGCATACTATTTCAAGAATGTTACAATGTTGTTAATTGTTGTTTCAAGAATGTTACGAATGTTAAAAGATTTTTGTTGAAATCAAGACTCCTTTTGTATAAGGAAAGGATGAAGGAAAAGATGATGCCGTCACCGGAAGATAAATCGTGAGCCGTTTTTAATTCGCTTAAGATAAAGTCTCATGAAAGTTTAAACAATTTAAGGAATGGATGGTAAGGACACTTCCCCAGTAAATACACTGATCAGACGGGGGATGGAACACAGAAATAAGGGAAAAATTCTCTTCCTATGTATTCCCTCTTCTGTTGATTACAGGTAGGCAACAGTTGTGCAAATGCGGATGTCTATGGGGCCGTTTCGTTGTTTTGGTCTATTCAGTTAGCCGTGTTTTTGTCACATAATACTAAAAGATGTCTACTCTATTTTCCGTCGTATCAAATAAAATTCCGACTATGTATGCATTAACGCGAACATTATTTTCCTGTCAGTGAAGCGAAAATAGTACATTATATGAATAAATTCTGATATGGAATACATGAGCACTCGGCATAAACAAGATAAAACATCCTTAGGCGGTATTGAAACGTCGCGCGTAAAGTTTCTGAGAGCGTTGGTATTTTGAATAAACAATAGTATTTGATATTGCAGTATCAAATTTAAAAGGTTGTTTAAGCAATTTATCTATGGCGAAGAATACTGTTAGGATAAAAGTTTTAAAAGATACTAGCTAGCGTCCGCGACACCGTCCGCGTGGAATTAAAAAACAAAAGTAAGTAGCCTACGTATTCTTCCAGACTTTGCTCTACATCTTTAAATTTTATCGAGATGCGTTCATTCGTTTAGGCGGCAAACTTTAACAAACATCCATCCATTCAAACTTTCGCATTCATAATATTAGTGAGATTAAAGGAAATAATAGTGGTTAACACAGTTACATTGTGTTTTAAATAAAGTTAAAATTACGTCACGTATTCTATCATTAAAATGATATCCTAATTGTGAATTCTGTAGAAAAAGATTTTTTAAATAATCCAAAGCTCTTTAATATTGAAAGAATTATAATGACGTCATATTTGCATTATAATCAACAGGCGTAAAAGAAAAAGCAAGCTTTTATTCCTAAAACGACGAAGCCGAAGCATCTAAAGCGGAATAAACATAAATTACGGCGAGATTCCGTGAAATTATACTGTGGAATAAAATTTTCAGGAACCCCTTTTCATTTTGTCGTTCAAAATGTTTATACTTCTTAATATAAATCATAAAAATGAACAGGTTTCAATTGATTACATGTTGTTTTTCTTGAATTATATAATTTATTATATATATGAGGACAAACTTCAAATGATTCCAATCTCTCCTCTCCCCTGTCGTTGTACCTTCACTTCCAAATCTTATAAAAAACTATAGACGTTTATATCTGCAACGTTTACACAGAACAAAGAGTTTTACAGTCTTACAATAAAGAAGAAGTTTCAGGAAAACTCTAAGAAAGTTTGAGACAAGTTCTGTAGTTAGGTTGTTAGCTTTCAACAAACTCTTGGCTCGTAAACAAACTATTAGCACCTCACATCTCACCGCGATGTCGCTGTTTTTACTACGAACATTGTTCTTTGTAATGACTATTCTTTTATGTTTTTTTTAAAGTATTATAAGATTTAGTATATTACAGAATGATAACGATAATAATGACTTCTTATAAAAGTTTTAAAAGATCACTGATTTGTCAATCAATAAACAAAATACTTCTTAAAAAGTCGACTCTCTTTCTCTATGCTCTTATATAAAATCAGTTATTTTATAGCGCACCTTTGACTAAATTATCGCACAACTGTATAGTCGCGCTTTGATTTCTATGAGCTTATATAGAGGGGCGCACAATACTCGATTTTTAGCTGTGCAGCTAAACAGTTGAATTGGCTGCGAAACAATCGACAATCGCACAACAAAATTTAGACACTGCATAATCTCTTTCTAAGCGTGGCCGCCCTAAACAAACCTGGCGGCGTTCAGTGGCGGCCAACTTGAAGGCAATCGGGCTGTCATGGTCCGAGACCAAACACAGAGCACAGGACAGAGCGAGCTGGCGGCGTACTGTGGACGCCCTCTGCCCCACTTTGGGGACATAGGAAAAGAAGAGAGAGAGAGAGATAATCTCTTTCTAAATTGAATTTTCAAAGTTGTTTTCAATGCAATGGAATTAAAAAATCTAGGTCATAATTAGGGATGAGGTAAATTAGTATGACAATAGACCTTCGTAATCCTTAATCCGACAAGCGACAGCTTCCATAAATTATCCTTTCCATCCGGACGTCAATCATCCCTTTCATTTATGTTTTATTGCGTCCCTTTTGTTACTCGGATCAAAGCTATGATAGGATTATAATTCAATTTTGATTCTTTATCGAAGTGATTTGACTTAATCACTAAAGTTTCCTTGTTGTTAAATAAATAACATGATGTTCTTTGTAAATGAACATACAAACTTTAAAACGTAATATTTTATTAAGTGTTCACCAATCTTACTGTTTTAAGTAAGGTTTCGTTCGTCGCCTTTAATAGAAGAGTTTTTTACAATGATCTTAAGCAATTTAAGTATGTAGTCTTCAGTCATTAACAAAACATGTATAGTTTTTAAGAAAATTACGGATTCTTTATTTTTCTTTCGCCAAATAGTCACCTTTTCTTACATCAACGGGAAGGGTAATGGTATAACAGAAAAGACAGAGTATATTCTTTGCCAAGCACGAGAAGCTGGTTTGGATCGCTAGTAAAATAAAATTATTCAGAAGGTGACCGAAAAAGTATTTGCACATTTCTCTGAAAGCAGAATCGTGTACTGTACTTAGCGATTATGTTAATTTGTATGAAATATTAATATGTTGTGCCCGCATTCATTAAGACTTCATTTTAGAAAGTTAAAATAGGTAATTATACGTACATATATGTGTAGTCATCATCATCCCCCCTACCTCATCCTACTCCCGTAATGTCGGACAGTGAGTGAAAACGGAGGGACAATAACGAAAGAAACTAGCCGTGTAACTTACAACTTAAATACAATGTAAGTTAAGTTACATTAATGTGTATAGAATCATACTAATATTATAAATGCGAAAGTTTAGATGGATGGATGGATGTTTGTTAGAGTTTGTAGCCTAAACGGCTGAACGGATCTCGATGAAATTTGGCACAGATGTAGAGGATAGTCTGGAAGAACACATAGGCTACTCGCATTTGTTTTTTTTTATTCCGCGCGGACGAAGTCGCGGGCGAAAGCTAGTTGTATAATACATAAAACTAAAATATAATAAAACGTGGGACTTAAATTAAATACCGCAATGTGGAATGTGTTGTCAGCCAACCTTTTAATGAAACATTTCTCTCATGCTACTTTTAATGGTTTATTGTAGTGGTACGTCTACAATTAAACATTTTTAAACACTATGAAGTAACCCTTGCTTCGCTTGTAGTTGTACACAAATAGCAGAGATTTATCGATTCATTAACTTTTCAGTTTGGTCAATTTTTTTTCTCTTTTATAGTAATGTTCCATAAATGTTTTAACATTTTAATTATTCTTTTCGCTGTACAATATAAGGTTGTATAAGCCTATCTAATTTAATCATTTGTTTGAATTTAAAATAATAATAGCGTAAAACTTTGTTACAGTTGTTTTAGCTTATTTTAAATTATTTTAGCTTAAAATGCTATTTATTACACACTAGCTGTTTCTCGTGACTTCGCTCGCATGAAATTAAGAAAATATAGCCTATGTTACTCACAGATAAATTACCTTTCAAACGGTGACAGAATTTTTAACATCGGCCCAGTAGTTTGAGTTATTTCAATACATACAAATATACCAAAATACAAATCTTTCCTCTTTATAACATTAGTATAGATATAGATATAGATTAATATATTAGGTGTTATCATTTAACGTTTATACTTTAAGTTTCCCCAAGTTCAGCAGATTAGTTTGACGGTTACAACAAAACTTAATAGAAGTTAATGCATTGATTATTAAATAGTCTTGTTTATGAAATATTATTAAGCGTAACTCGGCTGAAGCGACGCAGGCGGAGTTTTCATTGGATTTAAAATTTCCCTGAGTCTTTGAGCTCATTAATTAACGACTTACTCAAACTTGCTTCGTTTAACTTCAAAGTGAAATCAGTTTTAAAGCATCCTATGATATAACCAACTAGAAACTGCTCCTTTTAAAATTACACGAAATTCGCTAGAAGTAGAGCCGTTTTATAGAACTTCTGTCAGATTATATTGTAAAAATTCCCTAATTTTACTCATTTATACAAAAAAGCAATAGATTTATTCTATTCTTCAGTTTTTATAGACTTTAGTGATTACTAGCTGTTACTTGCGACTTCATCCGCGTTAAAATTAAAAAGATAGCCTTTGTCACTCACTGATATCGTATCTTTTTAATGGTGTAAGAATTTTCGAGATCGGTCTAGTAGTTTTTGAGTTATTCCAATACATACAAAAATCCGATCCGAAATTACAAATATTTCCTGTATAAATTAGTATAGGTATAGATATAGATCGAGTACAATGTTAATAAAGTGATTATTTTGGTAAAGACTAGCTAAATTTTTATTTTTTAAATTTTAATTTTTCGAAAACTTACTTTTGCGTTATTTTCATTAGTCTATTGCTGTACTTGTATCGTCCTTAATTGGCATAAAAACATGTGAAAGCGTTGCCGCGTAGGAGTCTATCCTTACTCTGTGCGTGGGTGTAGAACTCGACGTGTAGGCGGCTGTGGTACGGTTTGTTTTTGCTACGTTTTTGCTTTGTTATTTTTGCAATTCCGAAGCGAACTTTGAGAGAAGTTTTATCATTGTTTGAGTAACAGTGTAATTATCTATTCAGTAAGTGTTTTGTGAGTGTGTGTGCTTTACTCAAATTCCTTTTGGGTTTATTAAATAGAGTATATGTAAAAAAATACTAAACTAAAGAAAAATGATGATGTTTTAAGAGAAAGGCTTTAACATAATTCTATCCTTCTTAATATAAACTCTGTCAGAGGCTTAGCTTAATTTGGACAAATTACATTAGAACCTCTCAACGGAGGTTTTACTTTCCTCCAGTTTTTATATCGCGAGCTTATGTGGCTTGAGTTATGTCAATTCTTATTTGATTAGGTATTTACGCAAGTAATTTTATGTGTTCAATTTTCAGTTTCTTACAAAACTTAAACTGGGACATAATTTATATTTCATTTTATATAATACTAGCTGTTCCCGAGCGACTTCATCCGCATGAAATTATGAAAATTTTATTTTATTGTTTACATTTGTCAAATTATCAATTACAAATGTCAAAATGACATGACATGATGACAACCTTGCTTCCTTGATGTTGGCAGCAACATTTGGTCTCTTTCCCAAATTATGGTTTTTATCCAAAATATTTACCCCCTAAGTTTAATGGCGTTAAAATATATATGCGTATGTAAATATATATGCGTTAATATAGCCTAAAGCGTGACGCAAGTGTAGGGCTTTTTATTAAAAAAAGAATTAATCAAAAATATGCTGTAATTGCTGACATTTTAGGCAACAAAGAAGTGTGTGTTTACGCTTTATTATAATAGATATAGAAATATAGATAGAAGCATAGATGAATAAAACAGATTATTAGTTAAAAAAGGAAACATTATTAAAGATTTAAATGTTAAAAGTTTGAGAAAACATTTACACATAACTGTTTCCTTTTAATATGTTTCAATACAATGTTTAATTGCGAATATTCATTCAATTCATTCGATAGTGAACGAGATTCCAATCAATTTTCATCCTCAGTAAATATGTCATCGTACGTCGAATACGATTGGAACAACACAGCTCGCCCGTCTGCTGGCTCGATGCACATTCAATTAATCCAATCGCAATACTCGCGAACCTGCGTATCGTACTTTTTGTAATTCTTTTCCAGTGATTGCTCAGCTTTAATAATTAAAACAATAAGAAAAATTGTTATAATCCAACCGATGAAGATTGCCGAAGGAATTCATCCAACTTCTAATTTTGTAATTCCACGCCTGAATTTTTTACGGCACATATGTGTCTGCTAAGAAATTCTATGATATCAAAGAACTGAGCCAGCATAGTACTAAATTTTGTTTGTTCAGATCAAAGACATTTAAGAAATATATAGACTAGACATAGTGAACACTTTCGGTAGGGACGCTTCAATCCATCGAAAAGAAATAAACTGTGGGGTTCCGCAAGGTTCAGTACTGGGTCCGCTTTTGTGGAACTTCGCATACGACGCTGTTTTACGAGTTGACCTTCCCGTCGGAGTGAGTATGGTCTGTTATGCCGACGATACCTTGGTCCTAGCCGACGGGAGTGGGTATGATATCACCACACAATTAGCTGAACGCGGGATTGATTGCGTCGTCAATAGAATCCACGAGCTGGGAATGCGGACAGCCCCACACAAATCGGAGGCACTTTGGTTCCACAAGCTGCCCCGAACTAGGGTACCACCTAACAGCTCAGTTCGCGTGGGTGACGTACGAGTTGAGGTTGGAGGGACGATGAGATATCTCGGACTCATTCTAGATAGTCGTTGGGGATTTGAAGCACACTTCAACTGTTTAATCCCCCGGATCGAGAAGGTTGTAGGTGCTATGCACAGACTGCTGCCTAATCTAGGGGGGCCTAGAGAAGGAGTTCGTCGCCTCTATGCCGGAGTCGTGCGATCGATGGCCCTCTATGGGGCGCCCGTATGGTCCCAAAGAATGGTGGGCGTTCGGCGCTGCAGAAAAATACTTAGTCTGCAGCGCAAGATGGCTATCAGGATCGCACGAGGATACAGGACAATATCCTTCGAGGCGGCAACAATCCTGGCTCGGTTCCCGCCCCTGGACATTCTCGCAGCAATGGACGAACGTGTATATGTCCGACTTCGTCTCCGCAGAGATGGAATCGAGCACCTGGACGCGGGAGAGGTGCGCCGGCAGGAGCGCAGACGAGCTTTAGAATTATGGCGCGAGCGGCTCCAGGAGCCGCGAAATGCGCGCCAACGAGTCGTCTGTGCGATTCTACCGCATTTAGACACCTGGCTAAGGTTGCAAGAAGACGCGCATGTCACATATCGGTTGACGCAAGTACTCACTGGACATGGTTGCTTCAGTGTGTACCTAAATCGGATCGGCCGCGAACCTACTACACAGTGTTATCATTGTGGCGGAGACAGGGACTGCGCACAGCACACGCTGGCCGAGTGTCCCGCGTGGGTGTCCGAACGACGGACTCTAATTGAAAAACTGGGAAACGACCTTTCCCTACCGGCAGTATTGGGAGCTGCTCTGGACGGAGAATCTAAATGGGGTGCGCTGATCTCCTTCTGCGAAGCTGTTATGCTCAAGAAAGAGACTGCAGAGCGGGAGCGAGAGAGGGCTGATCCCGCCCGACGTCGTAGGCGTCCAAACGCTTCAAGGAGGCATGCCGACTCAAACACCCCGTAATTCCGAAATAGGGTTACAGGTGCTTTCCCCTCCCTTTTCACGCGGTCGCGTTGTCACTTCGCGTAGAAAAGGGAGCATTAAGGGCTGGCCTCAGTTGGGTGGACATAGGGTGGTCCCAGCTTACAAAAAAAAAAAAAAGCAGCGTCGAAAGCAACACGGTGCAGAGGGTACCGGTGCCTTCCACTGGAGATCCCGGGACCCTCAATTCGCACCTGAGGGCGGCCACCGAGGGGGTTTTTAGTGAGTAGAAATCTCACATAACCCTGTCTTTTATAAAAGACAGCGTATCTTTCGAAGATTTCCCCCCCGTTATAAAAAAAAAAAAAAAAAAAGACATAGTGAACAACATTTTTTAATCAGTAACTTCTTTGAGAGGTACTATGTTAGTTGTCAAATTTAGTACGCTACCTCATATCCTTGTATTGACATGTTACAAAACATTTTACAAAATTATAAGCTCCATCTCTATCCCGGTGCGAACTAGGCATTAGTTCTACTTACTCCTACCCCTCAACGATAGGGAGCATGATGATAAATATTATTTTTCAAGCACAATCCTTTTAACTTAAGTACCATGAATCAAACACGTTTTGAAAATAATTTATTACCACGTCATATGCAACGAAAAGATCGTTCATTTCGGTCAACTTCAGGCAGCAAATGAAAAATGATAAATAGCGGTTTGTGCGGCGCTCCAAAGGCTTTTTTCTAAAAGTATGAACAGTAAATCACTTGCATAACCAACTTTGAATTAACCACCTGTATCACTATTATTCTACTGAGATTTTTGTTGTAAAATTTAGTAGCGCATGCCATCATGCATCTCCATTTGTTTTTTTTTTGTATTATAAGGTGGTAAACGAGCAAGCGGCCACCTGAATCCGCCGAAATGGCGAAGCGACTGCTGCCCATAGTAATCCGCAATTGCAGATGCCTTGCCTACCCTTAATCAATAGAAGAGACGCACATAAACAGGATATTCCCCCTTCCTATGCGTCTCCTCCACCGTCAAATCCTCTTTTCCTTCCCATCCCCTCTTAAGAAAAGGGTGGAAAGGGAAAGGGACTAAAATTAGGCCTATATACGAATAATATTAGGTAGGATTGTAGGTTTACCTACTAACTTTCGCCCGCGACTCAATCCGCGTGAAATTAAAAAATAAAAGCAGGTTGCATATGTTTTCTTCCATTGCTCTACATCTATGATAAACTTCATCGATATCTGTTCAGCTTTTTAGGCAATAAATTCTAACAAACATTCATCCATCCATCTAAACTTTCGCAATTATTGTATTAGTAAGAATAGAAGGATAATAAATCACAATAGTACTTTTAAATGTCATTTTCTAAATTTAAAAAGCATTGCTTCATGGAATTAAAAAAATAGAGAATGGTGTAGGTTTGAATACAAATAAATATTGCGTTGGAGAGAAACGGAAATGCCTAATGAATTCAATCTGCTAAGAATAAAGATGAGCACCCTTCCTTTAAAATGAATTCCATTTTTAAATTGTCTTCGGAAGAATATTTCCATTTAAAAAAATTAGAATAAAAAGCTCAAATGAAATCTTTTTACTTTCAATTAAAACTTGTTTATTCTTTTCAAAATTAAAGTCGACAATTACATTTTATAAATTGTTTTGAAATAAAAAAAACTCATAGTTCGTCTTTGTATTGTGATATACACACTATATTGTACTCGTATCTAGTGGACTATATCACTCCCGTAGATTGAAGACATAATCGATACATCTCCCCGCCCGCCGACATTAGACCCTGTTGCTTTATCTCTCGCCATTTCTGGTGTCGTTACGAACTTATCAATGATTTTCTCTGAGAGAAATCAAATGTATAAAAATTCTACTTATGTCAGATATCGCATTTTTGTATAACACAACTAGTCATATGAATAGAAGATTTGGGCCTGTCCCACCAAATTGTAAATTGTCTGATAACTATCCAACGTATAATATGTGGTGGAAACATCGGATTTTGTTTGACGTAATTTTTAAGTTATCTGAGCCTCTATCAGCCAGTGGTGGGACAGGCCCTAAATTAATAACAACTAACAAAATTTAAAAAACTAATATAATTTGACCATCAACAAAATAAATCCTTAACTTGATAAGTCTATATTGTTGATAAAAATCTCAAATTTGACTGTACAGATTTTAATAACCAAAGCAATACAAAGACAATATTGATCTGCGTCAAAAATAGGAATGACTAGTTCCGAGCACTGCTAAGTAATTTGAAATGTCAAAGAGCGAGAGACGGGTGATTGAAATTGACGTGACGTAATCACCTGAAAGTAACGAAGCCTGGCAGAAATATGGTGTGCGACGAACAGTAAAGGGAGGACGATTTACGACTGTCCTAGTTTATACCAAGATTGTATACATCGATCTTGATACAGCCTTTATAGTAAGCGTACAAACTCCCTAATGTTCTATAAACCCTGAACTAAGATCGGAAGTCACTGATTGGATCTTCCTTAATACATCTACCAGGATAATACTCAAAGTTTCTAACTTACGGAATAACTGTGAACTGTTAGTTTCCCTCAACTTTAATAGAATTAAAATTTTGAATACTCGGGCAAGGTTGGCAGTATGTACTACTCTTCCATACATCTCCATGAGACGTCATATCTACATAAGTTCACTTCTTACCCATCCTCTAATACAAAATCCATCCAAAATTTCTTCGTTCTTTCTCTACTTTTGTAGCTATCTACATTTTTACTGTTATTTCTAGTCTACATAAATTAAATTGCGAATATGTAAGTCTTAAGATACTTATAATGTGCCACCATTTGTCAGACAAAATGTAATCTCACGACATGCGGAGAGAACATCATAAAACATGAACGTCTAAAGTCAATCACAAATGTACACCTTCAATATCTTTTCACTTCAATAACCTGACTGAATTGGAACGTACCTATAACCAATAGTATTTCAGAGGTAGATATAGTCTTTTTCAATTTATCTATTGTACGGATGGTATCCGGTTATAATCTACGTTTTATTTTATTTTAATTAGGGTTAACGTTCTTCTTTGTTTGTGTCTTCTCTCTACAGAACTATCAAACTGTTTCACTCAAAATCATTGAGTGTCCATTAAAGGTATCCCTTAGTGTAGAATCAGTAAGTGAATTGGACTGTAAGTGATTTTAAGTAACTACTATTAATAGATTACGATAGATAAAGAACGAATTATGACGTCATGATCACTTCACATATAGAGTTATCGTTCAATCACTTACCTGTTGAACGTGCCGGTCGAACGTCAAGTGTTGGCAAGGGGCCAAGTTACACTGGCCATCAAATCTACTTAATTCTCGTTATTAACGAGCAGTCACAGACTTAGGTGTCGGATTGCGGTCATCAATGAACTTGGAGCTTAAAAGCTTTGAACATTAACATTTATTTAATGATCTTACATTTAATAGTATGAGATGATCCTAGTAGATACTAAGATATTTAATCGTACTTCATACTAATATTATAAATGCGAAAGTTTAGATGGATGGATGTTTGTTAGAGTTTGTAGCCTAAATGGCTTAACGGATTTCGATGAAATTTGGTACAGATGTAGAGGGTTGTCTGGAAGAACACATAGACTACTCACTTTTGTTTTTTTTAATACCACGCGGACGGAGTCGCGGGCGAAAGCTAATGAAAAATATTTAAAAATACGAAATGAACGTAAATTACAAAAAATTTTTTTATTAAAAACGCTTTAAATGTCGGCAAATCCGATTTGAAAAAGATGTCAAATTTATATTTAAGGAAATGAAATGAAAGATTGGAATGATTTATGAGGACGCTTTTATATCTAAATCAGCATATTCTAGAATTGGAAACATAATTTAATATAATATCTAGATGACATTACAATGTACTTGTATTTTTTAACCTCAGAGATCGAAATATTTACTTACTTGTTTGTTGTATAAATCATACTAATATTATAAATGCGAAAGTTTAGATGGATGGATGGATGGATGTTTGTTAGAGTTTATAGCCTAAACGGCTGAACGGATTTCGATGAAATTTGGCATAGATGTATAAGATAATCTGGAATAACACATAGGCTACTCACTTTTGTTTTTTTCGATAACACGCAGACGGAGTCGCGGGCGAAGCTAGTATAAATTAAAATAAACGCAAAGAAATAAACTTTTATAATAAAAGATAATTCGTATTACACTAATTAGCAAGGAAAATGGTCTAGTTAACAATATTAGACTTTAGACAGTCTATTTATTGCTTATTGTTAAATTAAATTAACAAGGTTTAATGAAAAGAATCCAAAGGTTAATAGATGAATAGTCGATATGTATTTTAATTAGTATTGTAATATTTTTATAATATAACTACAGCAATTTATAAAATCTAAATTAATATTGCTAACCTTATGTAACTCAGTAAAACGCTGTGTTCGGTTACTCTTAGTAAGCCATTTGTAGCAGGATAATATATCGCTTCTACGTGCTTAGTGGTTTGTTTCTTAGCATTTACGGAAGTCGACGCCTGTACTCGTAAATTTAATATGTTTACTATTTTCTTTAAATAAATATATGGTTTATGGTATATTTTATTTAGTATGCTTTTGTTTTTTTTATAAAAAAAAAAGAATAATCTTATGCTACGTAGTGTAAGTTTTGTTTTGTTAATATTCACTTTAATTCTGATATTTTCTTAATCAACCAGAACATTCACTATTCTGGTTTTTGTTTTAGTTTCTGGTTTATCTTAATTTAAATTGTTCATACGCAAAATCTAATTAAAACTCCTAATAATATATTTACAAAATTTCTTTTAACTTGTATAAAAATAATGTTGCCTGCAAAGAGTACAATGTTTCTGTAAGAGACAGAAAAAATAAAAACCTTTTATAAAAATTGTAGCAGTGTAGAGTTAAATTCCACTGAATATTTAGACAAGACTTATGAAATATAATAATAATATTTACAAAATATTAATAATAAAAAGTGTAATTTACGTAACAAAAAGAAAGGGATGTCTTTTGTAAAACGCCCGCCTGAATCCTTATTATATTATAAGGCCCTTCAATAGCATTCTCCGGCCCTAAACTTTGTAAAAGCTAAGGACTATAAAGAGAAACGAGTTTTAAGGGTCAACCTAATTAGTGTAATTTGATCTAAACGACAGTTTTTTCCCTCCCCTTTAGAGAATGCGAATTCTTCAATTACACAGCTTTGAACATCTCTGTAAAAAGAAAATGGTCTTTTATTATTTTAAATTGAAGTTTTCGGTGTTGCCATTTAAAAAACATTGCAATGTTTATGTGTCATTTATATTTTTTAATAATATGTATTATAATATTTACGTTATCAACATAAACATAAAGCAAGTAATTAGTGTCATTTTAGTTTCACAGAAAAATATGTTAAAAAGCGAGCAAATGATTCAAATTAAATTTTCCTCAATAAAATTCTATTCAGATGTAATTTTAATTCAGAAAGCAGCAATATAATGAACTTTATTTTATTTATTATTAACCCTTACAATATTCAATCCAAGTTGGATGTGACTTTTGTAAGTTAACAGGGAAGTTAACAAAGTTACTGGAACAAGGGTTATCTTGATACCCGCGAAGAATTCTTAACTTTAAGAGTTAAGAACTTAAGGGTCAGCGTTACTGGAAGACCGAATATTCTTGATGCTTGGAAAAATAACGATATACGGAACATTCTTGATACTCTTTATGAATAAGTAAACTATTCTAGTAACAATATTAACATAGAGTTAGAAGGACACAGAGCGAAACTAACTATAGACGCAGATGTACGTTTCCTCGTGCATCTTGAATTTACTGAACTGTTCAACTGTTAAACAAGATTATCTTGCATGCTTATCTAACTTTAGAGATAACAACAATTTTAAACTAAAATATTCTCTAACATTATATCAAAATAAAATACACAATTCACCGAATACAAACCTAACCTCACTTTCTTTCTAATTTTTAACAAATTAAATTACTTTTACATACTGTTTTTGCATACTGCTGCCCGGAGAATTTTTTGGATTCTTTCTTACTACTCTTCTTTCTTTTTTATAAACTTTTGATGTCTTGTTTTTACTTTCCTGCAAATGTATTTTATCTAATCTTATTTAGTCATATCATAACATATCAATCAGTGGTCCTTCGAGCCGGAAAAAACCTTTCTATAATAATATTGTAGAGTTATTTTCAAGATACAAAAAAATTACATACACATTACAACACTAATTTTAATTTCAGATACTAAAATGTAAAACATAAAAACAAGTTAAATCATTTTAATTAAAAACAACACCAGTAATCGCTCGTGCAACGAAATCTAGGCGACAGCTGCGCTTTTAAGTTAAGAACTAGTTTGTTCAGGAAATACTCTTTACGGAAAATTCACAATTTGTCAGAGAAACTGTCGCTAGATTTAAAATATACAGAAACTATCGCGTATTTCACATTCACTGCTTTAGTTTCTATTTAGAAATAAGAAAACTACTAACATATAAGTATAATCCTTGGATTTTTATAAATTTATGGATGGCTACAAAAGAAGAGGAAGACCTCAGAAAGTGTGGATGGATTGTGTGAAAGAGCATATGCGTAAGAAGGCAGAATTCAGATATTACGGCTGAAAACGGTGTATGGTAGAGAAGTATATAATGTCTGACCATTTGTATAGAAAAAGGTTTATGATATGTTTTGCGTGTAATACAAAAATGACTATAAGTTCTCATTGACAAAGTATTCAAAAACAGTTTTAATCGCTTTCATCTATGAGATAAAAAATGTTTCGAAAAATAACTTAGACGTAAGATCATTTAAATGTATTTATGTATTAAAATGGAATAAAACAGAAACATTTGGCACAGTAACGGTACAGTAAAAGCCGACGATGTTGTTTCACTGCAATCGGCACGTTTATTCAGCCATCCCGGCGATGAATTTGCATTTGACTAAAGTTGATTGAAATTTAATTACGTACTGAATGCAAAACGCACTAAAATCAACCATAGTATTTCAAAAGTAAAGCTTCTGAATGAATATTGTAATTCAAATAAACCTATTTGAATTACAATAACAACGTCATGCATTAACAGTGGTAGAACCGGCTTTATCATCGCACGAACGGGCTTGTCCATCTTACTATAATAATATCATACTAATACTCGTATTATAAATGCGAAAGTTTAGATGGATGGATGGATGTTTGTTAGAGTATGTAGCCTAAACGGGTCAACGAATCTCGATGAAATTTAGCATAGACGTAAAGGATAGTCTGGAAGAACACATAGGCTACTCACTTTTGTTTTTTTTAATTCCACGCGGACGGAGTCGCGGGCAGAAGCTAGTCTCCCATAAAAATCAAAAGTAACTTGATAACAATACAAAATGAAAAGCCAGAAGGCACAGGTTAATAAGAATTTACTTAAATCTAATTCCTCTTACATTTGTAATCGTTTTCTCAAAGTCTTCTTAATTTATTAGCGGCATTAAAGCTCTTAAGTAAGAGTCAACACGTAATTTAATTCGAAGATTAGAAGATTACATCTTAGGTTAATATTTTTGAAGACTTTCAAGATATCTTCCTGATTTAATATAACAATATACATTATGATTATATGTAGCTTATCAAAATTTCTGTGTGTTTAAGTAAGAAGCAGTTTTATTTTTGTAGATTTTTTGTTGTACAGAATTCAACTGTTTAGTCTCGCTTTGATTCCTATGACCTTATATGGAGGTGCGAACACTACTCGATTTTTAGTTGTGCAACTAAACAGTTGAATTGGCAGCGAAACAATCGACAATTGTACAATAGTTGTGCGATACTTTAGTCAAAGTTAGCCTGCTCTAATACTTCAATTTGCAATGAGAATAAAGCAGTATAAAATGTAAAGTAAGTAAACATACCATACTTTGGAACGTAACTTATTATAAAGTTTCACACTCATGTTCACGTAAAGGTAAACCTGTGTGTAACATGTAATAAATTAGGTACGGTCTGGGAACTTGAGAAATACAGTTTCCCTAACAAAATTAACGAGGCTTACGTCACCCGCGGCTTGCGACCATCGATTTTCCATTTAAAACCGCCCACCTCTTTGTGTTTAAGTAATTACAATTAATTGCGTTTTCACTTGTCGCTTCGCTTCGAGATTATCAAGTAGGCCAGACTTCGTAAGTCTTAAAGCTAATAAATGTAATGAGTTAAAGTAATTTATTTGGTTATAAAAGTTATGTTATTTGAGAGCATGTTTATAGTTGCAAGGGCAATGTATTTTCAGCCACAATAATGCAAAGAAATTTAGTTTCAATTTCAAGTTTTTAGAATACATCTTCGAAATGAGCAATTAGTTACTATAATATTGTTTTGCCCGGACCCTACCATCCTGACCGTACTCGAGTGGTGAGCTAAGGGGAAGCTCGCCACTCTGACAGAGTAGCAGAGGGCGCGTGGTTCTCCGCGCAAGAGTGGATTAACATCAGAGGAGGCGTAACAGCCAATCACCACCGGGGAGTGGAAGAATACTTCTTGTGTGCCCACACCCCGGTGCCCGGTGAAACGAAGGAGACAGTGGGGTTTTAGTTGGTAGGCTCCCGCTTATCGGGAGAGAGTCCAACATAACCTCCGCGCCTTTCCCCTCTTAGGGCGCGGCGGTATGCGTAACGCATTTCCACACTTAAAAAAAAAAAAAAAAAGTATTGTTCTTATGATACTTTACGGGTTTCTTACCACGATAGGGTAGTTTAGAATAATAAACCCATATCTCACAAACATGATTTGTGTAAAAACCACGACAGTCAAAGTTAAATAGTCACTATGTCCTGTTGTTAGATGAAAAAAACAACGAATTCAATTCTATACACAAATAAAGATAAATAAATGTTATAAATCCGTGCAATGTTTGTCTAACAACATGGCACTTGATCAAAGACGGGGGGAAAAGGAAATACACGCTCGACGCAACTCGACGCAGGTGCGGGCGGATATCTCATTCCGTCGGTCAACAACTGGATGAGCTCAGACAACTGGACCAGATTAAAATAACACACACTGAATAAGATTCTGTTTTCATAAATAATGGTGCATACTTACGAGTATATGTATTGTTAGGCTAATATGGAATTTACTAACATTAAAAGCGGGCGCCTTTGACTAAACTAACACTCGACCGATGTGCGATCGTCGATTGTTTCGCAGCCAATTCAACTGTTTAATTGCTCAACTAAAAATCGAGTAGTGTACCTTCATATAAACCTAAGGAATCAAAGCGAGACTAAACAGTTGTGCGAGAGGTTAGTTTCAGGTGTGCGCATGGTCTAAAGCTGGGGTTCTAAACATCTCTCTCAGAATATCGTGTGTACAAAAGAATATTGTAAAACATAAAGTTTGCGTTTAAGATACTAACTAGATGCATAACAGTAATGGTTTATTATAAATTCATACATCCAACCATCCATCCATTAAACCCGTGGCCGTTAACTGTTAGACTTAGGGTTCCCTTATTAATAGCTAGATCGGTCCCCAGGTATCATCCAACGCACTCCTACAACTTTGATTATCGGTCTATCTTGTCCACGCTAAACGACCATTACGTTACCATCATTAAAAATCTATACTAATACTATAAAAAGGAAAAATTTGTATTTTTGTATGTATTGAAATACCTCAAAAACTACAGGGTCGATATAAAAAAAATACCATTAATAAGCTACGTTATTAGTGAGTAACATAGGCTATATTTTTTTAATTCCACGAAGACAAAGTCGCGAGCAACAGCTAGTAATATTCTACACAGTAGTGTATCAGACATTTGAAGTGAGATTTATCGTGTCAAATGTCAAACTTATCTGACCCATTGGGCGTAATAAAAAAGTGTAGTTCCGGAGTTGAGTACACGTTTTATTCAATGGCGGCCGTTATATATCCTGACGGTCCATTTGTTTCACGAAGTATCCGGCCCTCTGGTTTATTGCGTCTGTTCGTATATCTTTATGAGTTATTTTATGATCAATAGTGGTATAAAATTTACGAGCATATTTTTGTTTTTCTATTCTCTTTGTTGTTTCATATTCTTTGAAAATTTTACATTTAGTACATTTGGCTTGTCTGTCTTTTTATAATCTTTGTTGTTCTTTTGTTTGTAGTTGGCTTTAAGAGGAGCATCTTATTAAAAAAGATATTGGTTAAAAGTAGTTACTTACTATAACAATTTACCTTTCGCTAAATGTTCCCGAAGCTATGGTGATTTTATTCATAATCGTCTTCGTGAAATTAAATCTGGTAACAGCCTATATTACTGGGGGATAACTTTCTAACGTGATTTTTTTTAATTGGTCCAGTATTTTAAAGTGAACCTAATACATACAAAAATCTTTCTTTATAATATCAATGTAGATAATGAGTTAGTCTATTTTCAAATATTTTGTCAAATTTTATTAATTGAAATATCCACAAATATTAACTATTCGTATTCTAATGAAATCTGAAAGAATCGCAAACATGATTTTTTTATTACCATATTTGTTGTAGGTTATTTTTTCCTGTTATAGTATATTTACTGAATATTTATTTGAATATCGTGTTATAATGACATGTTTTATGATTATTTTTATTATGAGACTAAAGCTGTGTACCAACTGTGTTAGATTTTTTTTTTCTGAAACACAACAAAATTAATGTAATCAAATCTAATTAAAGTGATTAAAATTGCATTTCTATTAACTCACCAATTTTAATTTTTTTTTTAATTTAGATTATACATGGCTTTAATGTTTTATATATTTTTAATAGTTGCCAGTGTGTCTCTACCTTTAAAATAAAGAAAACTATTAAACGAAAGTTATAAAAGACTTCGTACTCACGACGGCTTACACTTGCTGCCTGAAAGTGTAGAGATAGCTGGAAGGTAATTTATTTCCACCTAAATATTTACGTGTAAGAAAAAATGTTTACGTGATTTTTATAAATCATAATTTTCTTATTTATAGTCTTATATGTACTAAATAATGTTATTTGTTACATTATTTTAATAAAAATCTGATTTCTATCACGAATATTAATCTAATAGTTCAAATTCTAGTTATGAGTGTGGAGGTACACCGGTAGAGGTAGACCTAGAAAGAGATAGATTGGCTGAAAGGTGATATGATCAAGAAGGGAGTGATGACTGAGATGACGGATGATAGAGTTATTTGGAGGACGAAAACCCGGTGCGCTGACCCTAAGGGAGTTGAATTAGATAGATGTGTTGTGATGTTCAAAGATGCGTCGTAATTAATCTTATTAATAAGGTTTGTTTTGATAAATGTGTGTTTCAAACATACTATAGTTTACGTAGGAGCCAAACATAAGATTGTTTTTACAGCATGCGACGTGTTTTGTTGATACTATCGCTCGCAACAGCGTGCCTGGCGTACTGCCCGAACCCTGATACTACTGGCTTTAGGAACAGCGAGTGGCAACCAAATAATGTTCTCATAAAAATGTTGAACTTCTTTTACGACAGTATGTAAGTACGTTATTTACAAAAACATTTATTTAATATTTTCTAAACTATACGATTTATTTATGGTATACATTTTTGTATTATTTCTATTCAATAATAATTCTGCTGCAATCATTTTTAAACTAAATCCCTTCAAAATAGGCATCTGCTAAATTAGTGTGTAACTTTCGCCCACACCAACACTATCAGTTGTGATCGTGGTCAAGAAATAACACGGCAACAGTTCTATGTAATATTAGACAAAAGAACATCTAAAACATTTAATCACCACTTATATCCAAATATTTTCAACAGAGCTCTAACCACAGCCGACACGTGTTCACCACAGAAACGTTTCATATCGCTGTATGTGTTAGCTAAGACGTACTTCGTGTCATCCAATGACACGAACTACGAGCGAGCTATCGCCGACGGCAGACGTAAAGCAGAGAAACAGCTCAAGCAAACGGCAGCGGCGATCGCGGGGCCGTTCCGAGGGCTTGTGGATAGCGTACTCTCTGTTATTGATCAGGTAACTTCGAATTAGTAAGAGTGGTAGAGACGTAATACAAAATCTACTGTCGAGTCCACTTGAACTGTGCCTATTTTTCCCGTTTCTATATAGTTCCGAATACCAGATACTATTCCTTTTTACCTCCCCACTATTTTCTAAAGAGGTAACGAAAAAGAGGGAATCCTTTCCCTTGTTGGTAATAGGTAGACAATTACAATCTTCGCAATTATTCTGTATGTCTATGGGTAGAGGCTTCTTTGTTTTAGAGATTCAAATTTCCGAAAGAATAAATCATCATCATCCTTCTTATCCCCCGTAGGGTCGGCGCAACAGGTTTTTGTCCTCCAAATAACTCTATCATACGTCATCTCAGTCATCACTCCCTTTTTGAACATGTCACCTTTCACGCAATCCATCCATCTCTTTCTAGGTCTACCTCTACCGGTGTACCCTTCCACACTCATAACTGACGTTCTCCTTGTAACATGCGATTCATCCCTCCTCATAACATGCCCATTCCGAAAGAATAGTAATCTCACTAATATTATAAATGTGAAAGTTTGGATGGATGGATGGATGGATGGATGTTTGTTAGAGTTTGTAGCCTAAACGGCTGAACGGATTTCGATGAAATTTGGTATAAATATAGAGGATAGTCTGGAAGCACACATAGGCTACTCACTTTTGTTTTTTTTTTAATTCCACGCGGACGGAGTCGCGGGCGAAAGCTAGTAGTTTTATATTTATTGATAGAATATGAGTGTTTTGTGAGTATAATTAAATGTTGGGTTTGCGATAATGAAGCCCGTCATTAAATTCCATTGCTTCAATTAACTGGGTAACGTGTATAATTAACTTTGTATTGGAGTCAACCGCTGATTAAATCGGCCCCTTACGGCCCGCGAACGTTATGCCTTAATTATCTGTAATGAACCCATCGACGCTACGCAATAGTTCGGTATTAATACCAAATTAAACCATCGTTACATTACAATAGAATTTCGCATTCAATGCAGTGTCCATAACTTTAGTTAATATCCTTTTCCATTGCCAACAGAAAAAAATACGCCCATGTTTTTAATTTCACGGTTATAAAGCAATTAACAGTGGTAGTGCCCGCTTTAACATCTCAGCACGAATGTGCCGGCACGCCCGGTGTAATACCACGACCACACAGAAGACAGGCGTGAAATGGAAGCAATTCCGTGTTTCGTCTGATGAGTGTGGTGCCGGAGGCTTAATTTAAGTCCCTTTCTCTTACCACCCTTTTCTTATAAGGAGAGGATGGGAAGGGGAAGGGGATTTGACGGTGGAGGAGATGCATAGGAAGGGGAAATATCCTCTTTATATGCGTCTCCACCTCCGTCGAATAAGGGTGGGCAACGCATCTGCAATTGCCGATGTCTATGGGCAGCGGTCGCTTCGCCATTTTGGCGGATTCAGGTGACCGCTTGCTCGTTTGCCACCTTGTTATAAAAAAAAAAGCAATCAAATGAATATTGCGATTATCAGACAAAGTATGTGTGAACGTGAATTTTCAAAAATATATCGTTATATCACTCTTTTCGTACAGATGATATGTTATGACCGGGGATGAACTGCATGTTACAAGGAAAACGTTAGTTATGAGTGTGGAGGTACACTGGTAGAGGTAGACCTAGAAAGAGATGGATGGATTGCGTGAAAGGTGACATGATCAAAAAGGGAGTGATGACTGAGATGACGGATGAGTTATTTGGTGGACAAAAACGGGAGTAGGATAAGGAGGATGATGATGATGACTCTTTTCGTACAGAATGACACGGGAGACAGTATGTATTATGAAGGTGTAAGATCGCTACCCGATGATCCTAGACCCCCTGTTTCATACAGTTTAATTTTTTTGCATAATAAAGCAATATGAATAGACCGCAAACGTGTTGAAACATTATAGTGATAAAACTATACGGACCACGGGCCACGTCCTGACCGCAATAAGCCATATTTATAGCGGTAGAGTGATTATTAAATTAAACACAAACACGTTTATTTGGGTTTATATTATACAATTTATGTTCATAGTTGTTTGTGGTTAATCTTCATTACAGTGTAAACGTTAGAATTATTATAACGAATTAAATACTTTTGTTTATCAGTTAATGCTAGATGAAAGAAACATCATTCAACAATATCATCTTTGCTTTAAGCTCATTTCTTATTAAAGCGATTATTTTAGACGAATACTCTTTCTGTAATAGAGAAGGGGTGTCGTAAGCCGAATCAGCCAAAGAAAAACAACACAGGTGCAAAAACAGTCGTTTATTGGTTTTACATAACCAATGCGTTCGGTCTGCGCGCGGACCCCAGGTTGGGAACCACACGCAGTTACAAAAGATGTTAGAACTTAGAACATATCGGATAGCCGTCACATCAGCAAGCGGCTATCTGCCGGATTAGGCCGTCACTACCGCAAGCAACCTAATCAAGCTACACTACTGTGCAAGTTCTGAGTAAAATTAGTCACAGGACAGCAAGCTAATATACTCAGAATCGCGTCGTAGGAACTAACTTGAGAAGACAATATTTGTTATCCCCTTTTGGTTTTCTTCTCTTCTCCTTTTCTCCTCTTCTCTTTTGCGTAATGTCCATTAAACAGCTTAACCTAAGGCACATTCAATACAACATCGTGTTCCAAAATACAGGTGGCGCCATCTATTATGTACGTGAAACAACTAGTCTCCAGTGAATATTTGTTACAATCTCCCCCTCAGTTTCTGAAGTCGTCCCGACGATGAAACTGGAAGATTCATCTTTTTGTTCACGTAGTCGTCTTCATCCTCCGCCTGGATTGGAACAGCTCCTGTGTTGGTCGCCAGAGTTGTAGTGGAGCACTTTGACTGGCTACTCGTTGTTTTCGAAAATGTTATTATGGATAACCGTCACAATCCAGCAAGCGGTTATCTACTGAATTAGGTCGTCACTGTCCCGCAAGCAACCTAAGTTCAGTGTTACTACAAAAATGTGAATTATGGATAACCGTCACAATCCAGCAAGCAGTTATCTACTGAGTTAGGTCGTCACTGTCCCGCAAGCAACCTAAATTCAGTGTCACTATACAATTATGGATAACCGTCACAATCCAGCAAGCGGTTATCTACTGAATTAGGTCGTCACTGTCCCGCAAGCAACCTAAATTCAGTGTCACTATACAATTATGGATAACCGTCACAATCCAGCAAGCGGTTATCTACTGAATTAGGTCGTCACTGTCCCGCAAGCAACCTAAGTTCAGTGTTACTACAAAAATGTCAATTATGGATAACCGTCACAATCCAGCAAGCGGTTATCTACTGAATTAGGTCGTCACTGTCCCGCAAGCAACCTAAGTTCAGTGTTACTACAAAAATGTCAATTATGGATAACCGTCACAATCCAGCAAGCGGTTATCTACTGAATTAGGTCGTCACTATCCCGCAAGCAACCTAAGTTCAGAGTTACTACAAAAATGTCAATTATGGACAACCGTCACAATCCAGCAAGCGGTTATCTACTGAATTAGGTCGTCACTGTCCCGCAAGCAACCTAAATTCAGTGTCACTATACAATTATGGATAACCGTCACAATCCAGCAAGCGGTTATCTACTGAATTAGGTCGTCACTGTCCCGCAAGCAACCTAATCAAGCTACACTACTGTGCAAGTTCTGAGTAAAATTAGTCACAGGACAGCAAGCTAATATATTCAGAATCGCGTCGTAGGAACTAACTGAGAAGACAATATTTGTTATCTCCTTTTGGTTTCTTCTCTTCTTCTGTCCTCTCCTCTTGTCTTTTGCGTAATGTCCATTAAACAGCTTAACCTAAGGCACATTCAATACAACATCGTGTTCCAAAATACAGGTGGCGCCATCTATTATGTACGTGAAACAACTAGTCTCCAGTGAATATTTGTTACATTTCTAAATTATCTAAATGTACTATAAATCGACGTCTTATAGCAGACAACTTAAGTAGTGTAACAATATTTAAAAAAATTGTAATAGTCGTCACAAAATGATGAATAAAAAATTTTCTGTGCCACCGCTTCTACTGACTATCTTTTTCATACTACAATCTTAGTGACGTGAAGTCTTTAAATAAAATTTACTTTATATTTCACTAACTTAACGGAGCAAGTAATCCTCGGGTGATTTTACTGAGATTTCGCCAGAGCCGGACTCTGGTGGGAAGGCGCGGGCGGCGCGCGCGGGCGGTGGAAATCCGTACTGAAATCTCAAACCGTCTCTACGTGCTCGAGTGCAAATTCACATCGCTCTTGAGTCGAGCTCTTGAACATCACGATTATAGTCAACGCCCCACTAACATTCCCGCAGCTGCATTTCAACTTTATAAAATAGTTGCGATAACAGCTAGAAAATTTAACTGTTCGAATTAAATTAAACACAATCACGTTTATTTGGGTTTATATTATACAATTTATGTTCATAGCTGTTTGTGGTTAATCTTCATTGCAGTGTAAACGTTAGAATTATTATAACGAATTAAATACTTTTGTTTATCAGTTAATGCTAGATTAAAGAAACATCATTCAACAATATCATCTTTGCTTTAAGCTCATTTCTTATTAAAGCGATTATTTTAGACGAATACTCTTTCTGTAATAGAGAAGGGGTGTCGTAAGCCGAATCAGCCAAAGAAAAACAACACAGGTGCAAAAACAGTCGTTTATTGGTTTTACATAACCAATGTGTTCGGTCTGCGCGCGGACCCCAGGTTGGGAACCACACGCAGTTACAAAAGATGTTAGAACTTAGAACATATCGGATAGCCGTCACATCAGCAAGCGGCTATCTGCCGGATTAGGCCGTCACTACCGCAAGCAACCTAAGTTCAGTGTTACTACAAAAATGTCAATTATGGATAACCGTCACAATCCAGCAAGCGGTTATCTACTGAATTAGGTCGTCACTGTCCCGCAAGCAACCTAATCAAGCTACACTACTGTGCAAGTTCTGAGTAAAATTAGTCACAGGACAGCAAGCTAATATACTCAGAATCGCGTCGTAGGAACTAACTTGAGAAGACAATATTTGTTATCCCCTTTTGGTTTCTTCTCTTCTCCTTTTCTCCTCTTCTCTTTTGCGTAATGTCCATTAAACAGCTTAACCTAGGCACATTCAATACAACATCGTGTTCCAAAATACAGGTGGCGCCATCTATTATGTACGTGAAACAACTAGTCTCCAGTGAATATTTGTTACATTTCTAAATTATCTAAATGTACTATAAATCGACGTCTTATAGCAGACAACTTAAGTAGAGTAACAATATTTAAAAAAATTGTAATAGTCGTCACAAAATGATGAATAAAAAATTTTCTGTGCCACCGCTTCTACTGGCTATCTTTTTCATACTACAATCTTAGTGACGTGAAGTATTTAAATAAAATATACTTTATATTTCACTAACTTAACGGAGCAAGTAATCCTCGGGTGATTTTACTGAGATTTCGCCAGGGCCGGACTGTGGTGGGCAGGCGCGGGCGGCGCGCGCGGGCGGTGCAAATCCGTACTGAAATCTCAAACCGTCTCTACGTGCTCGAGTGCAAATTCACATCGCTCTTGAGCCGAGCTCTTGAACATCACGATTATAGTCAACGCCCCACTAACATTCCCGCAGCTGCATTTCAACTTTATAAAATAGTTGCGATAACAGCTAGAAAATTTAACTGTTCGAATTAAAACGAAGAGAATTTAATGTACCAGCTTCATTGAAGCCATTTAATGACCTTTCGTTCTTTAAGATCCTTATCTTCGGGAAGTTTTAAAATCCATTAAAACATTGAAGTATGACAGACTAGCTGTCGCACGCGATTCCGTCCGCGTAGAATTAACAAAACGAAAGTGAGTAGCCTATGTGTTCTTCCAGACTATCCTCTACTTTGCCAAATTTAATCGAGATCTGTTCAGCCGTTTAGGCTATATACTCTAACAAACATCCATCTATCCATCTAAACTTTCGCATTTATAATATTAGTAACAAAGTAACATCAGATTAATGAGATTTTAAGGCGTTTACTAAGTAAAGTGTTTAATATTCTATTTAATGTCTTACTTGACGCTTGATTTAAATTATCCACAGCCTATGAACGACGTGCTAGCTAGCTGTAAACCGGACACCTACCAAGACGATTGCAGAGCTAATCTGAATGACTACCGAGCGAGGTTCGAAAAGGAATGCAAAGGATATCATAATAACGTGGCAGTTCATGGTCGTCTTACCAGATGGGCAAATAGACAAGATGCTATCGACCTCACAGAAGACCTCGTACATGCGAGTAATACGATGAGAGGTGATAATGCTGTTTTAGACTACTTCCAGAAGACGTCAGCAGTGAAATACAAAGACGCGTTAAAAGAACTTCAAGGTATTGTACAGCAAGTGAAGCATGGAGTCTTCAATTGTAATGCTCTCTCGTTTGTAAACATACATTGCTTGTAGTAATTTTGTCATCGATAATTTTGTAATAAAAAATCATTTCGGTAAATTGATATAAAATAAGTGCGGTTATTTTGTGTAATTTTTTTTTTAATAAATTCTGGTTTGTTTATTTTATCCTTTCAAGATTACAAACAATTCCGATCAAAATTTAACTATTCATAATTTATAAAAGAAATAAAGTTAGACATGATATTTAGACGGGAATTAATTTCTGTAACTCTGCACTTAAAATCAAAATATTTTTGTAACGTGTAACGCCATCTATTATTCGGAATCTTAAGTTAACATACAGTTAAGGTAAAGCTACGTTAGTGTAGTTTCTACCTCATAGATGGCGCTATTCTTTTATTAATTTGTCAGATTTAGTTCTGCACATTTTAAGTTATCTTCAAAACAATATTTTAATAATTATTTTAAAGAATTCAAACAACTGATTGAAAAGGTTTATTGCAACATCAAAATAAATACCCAAAAAACACAAATTTTATTTACAAAAATATCCTTAGTAATTAAATATCTTTAAATCTAATATTGAAAAATATTTTAAATTCCTAACATTTCAATCAGAACATTATTATTAAATTACACAATTTACTAAGGCCTCTGCTGATACGTTTAGGATTTTGTACAATTTTCATTTATTAAAAAAATTCAAACAACACAATTATGCAATTTTATATAGAAGAATATGAAAAATAAGTTAAAGCGTAAATTAAAAAGAATCTTACATATACCGACTAGAAAATGACTAGAAATTACTTTTACAAATCCTAACATACAAAGCAGTCGCTTATTTAAATTTACAAATTACTAAAAACCATGCTAATTACAACACTTATAATTATTTGTACGTTACGACCATCGTTATTATTATACAAATTCGGTTTTACAAGAATTTAGAAATAAATCTTTTTCGATCAATTCCTCACATATGTTAAAACTTTTAACCCTTAAAAAGCATTTTTAAAAATACTTTGATGCCACCTTTAATACTGTTTAAGTTTTTTATGCAATAATAAAATTAAAGACAAATTATAAAAAAAAAATGCCATGACACTCAGGCTGCAAATATTGTAAATAAATTAAATCAATCAATTTTCGTAAGTTCCTCTACCGTTAAGGTAAAGAAACTATTTAATTTTTCGTAATTTTCTTTTTCAAATCCCATATCGTCCTAATTATCCGGTCAAGGCGGTGCGGCGGCTATATTATTGGGAACTATCTCTGATTCCTCGTCGGCAGTATCCGCTTCGCTGTCCTTAGAAACTGGTTCTTCAGGCTCATCCCTCATCAGAGCTCTGTACTTCTTGGCGATTATCTCCCAGTCAACAACATTCTCGATACGTGTCATATTGTTGAAGCTCAATTGTGATCCCAAAGGACTTAAATGCACCACAGATAGACGTGTGGAATCTAAAATCAAACAAGTTTGTGTCGTTTTAAAATCTCATTCTATCCGTAGTGTTACAGTTGCTGTTATTATTTCGTTAATTGTAGAATTAGCGCGCACACCTTTGACTAAACTATCGCAAAACTGTTTAGTCTCGCTTTGATTCCTATGAGCTTATATGGAGGTGCGAACACTACTAGATTTTTAGTTGTGCAACTAAACAGTTGAATTAGCTACGAAACAATAGACAATCGCATAACAGTTCTTAAAACAATGGCAGTAAAGTTTACAATTCTGTATATATAAAATGAATCTTACCTTTCGGCACAACCTGTCCTCGTTTGACTTTAGACAGCCATTTCGCCCCAGCCTTCGATCGAGCACTTAATTGATCTTGTCTTTGCATTCCGATCATGTGCACCAAGCTGGGTCGTTTCTTCTTTGTTAGTCGATTCTATAGTTATAAAAAATCATAGAATTTAAATGAAAACGAAAGTAGAAATAAGAAATCGAATAGCGAATATCTAATGCCAAAAGATCTCTGAATCAATTCATAGCTTAGAAATTTAAATATCTTACCTTACATCTGTGTATCAACCACATGAGCCAAGTTGTCACCAAATTAAGTGGCGATGGCGCTGTGTTCGTTCTATGCATGTTTCGAATCAGCTTCGATAGACCGTACTTCCACTCTATATCTGATTGTGCCTGTGAATTTAAATTCATTCAGAAATATTTGTAGTTAATAAACTTGTTAACGTGCTTTCATCTTCAATGATTACAAGATTAGAAGCTAAGGAGACTATGAATAATCCCTTTTTATGAAGCTTTCATTTGCTTGTAAATATCAGAAATTAAACAAAACTAACAAAGATGTTTAAAGTAATTTCAGTTTAATACAATTTATTAATTAATTCAGATTTATCAGATATTTTAATTTAAATAATATGAGGTGCTGAAACCAATGCGTAAGCTTGAAAAATTGTTTTGTTTTAAATGCAATATATTTTATAGTAATATTAAGAGTTTTTAGGAATATTGTAATGAGTTAGTTAGGTTTTAAACAATGTGGCCGGCGTAGCGTCATTTGTATTCTCTAAAAAGTACCTGGATTCTCTGATAAGTGTCTGACATCATAGCAATCAGTAGATTAATTAGAACCACCACCGACACCAGCATATAAATTCCGAATACAATTTTGAATAAGTAATTAGTCCACGCGGGTTGTGTGTTAGTATCATTCCGATGCACCCTCGTCTGCTCGGTCGTCGTCTGCCCGAACACAGCGAAGAATAGCAGCTCGAAGGAAAATAGCGGGTTCATCGTCACTGCGAACAAAACCCGAGCTCGAAGTGACCGTGACATTACCTGTATACGCTGGTAAGTGTCCGACATCATCGCAATCAGGAGCGTTATGAGCACCACGACAGATATCAGCAAGTAGCCCCCGAACACGAACTTGAAGATGTTCTGCGTCCAGGAAGGTCTCACGCTCGATATGTAGTTCAAGTCGGACAACGTAATCTGGCCGAAAAGGGCGAAGAACAATTTCTCGAAGGCCTCGATCGGTGATAAAGTCACTAGAAGACAACGCTCAAATGGACCAAATTCCAATTTGCTCAGAACTCAGCACGAAAGAGAGGTAGGGGTAGCTTAATGCATCTTGTCATTTAGGTTCATTAGTATTGATGAAGTCGTGTGTTCATGTTTTATATGGCATCAATATACCCCTACGACACAAACTAAAATGAATTCTTATTATTAGAACTTTTCGTAATAAATGGTTTAGGGTTCCTGAATTCATGTGAACATTTTAAAAACAAACCATTATTACGATAACTTCTAATAATGAATTCATTAGAACTTTTAAAAACATCAACTAATTTGACGTCAAATGTGCACACGGATGGGGTAGATTGACACGTGTAAATGTGATGAATTATGTTCAGTAACAGTGACTGTCTTTTGAGTAATCGGTAATTTTGTAAATAGTATCGTAGTCTTATGAGAATGTCGATTAGAGTTGTAAAGTGAGCCAATTCCACGATGCATCATTCCACCCCGATCCTCTCTATATAGCAATACATGAACGGTGTCGGCACACCAAACGTGCCACAACGACGACAACAAAAAACACATCCGTAGCAAAAAGTGATACCTCGAGACACAGGTGAACAAACGGGACATAAGGCAGCGACAGCCACGGCATGCGCAAAACATAATGCTCCATCGAATGCGGTGAGGTCGGCCACTCATTCCACTAAGACAGTGATTGTGACGAGCCATGCGTCTTCCGTGTCCCAAACGACACCTGGAAAACACATCACTCGTACATTACCACGTAGCGTGTTATGGCATAAATTGTGTACATATTATCACACTAATTGACGAATACATTATAAATTGACTTATACTAGTTGTGTTCGTTTGTTTGTACAGACCTATCACATTCCACATTCATTGTGTATTAGTAGCAAATTTCTAAAGAGTACTAACTTCAACAATAATATCAATAGACGATGGTTACATTCCCGATGTGACGGCGAACATTCAAGCCTGCAAGCGGATGGGTATCAAATGAAAAATGATGAAGCACACCGACTTGTTGAAATGAATTACTTTGTGAGCCACAAAAATATTAATATCGTTTTCTATCTCTAACACGGACTTACGCCCTGTCGGTCCCTGTTTCCTCCGATACGATTCTCCGGAATTATCAACCCATTGTGAATCAAATGTTTGTCTTTTCATCCGAAGGCTATTATCTATTTTATAATAATTAAAATTAAATCAATAATGTCAATATTTCCTAAGTACTATTCAAGGTTACTAAGCTTTGTACATTTTAGTTTGTTTTAGATAGACACTAAAATGTACAAATATTGTAAGTCTCATCAATTTTTAACAGTGTCATGTGACGATTTTAGTTTGGTTAGTGTAGTGTAATTTAAAATTTAAATATTTAGTTTTAGAAAGACACTTACCGTCTGAAAATATTTTCCTTCTTGCTTGCCTTGCATACTTATTGTCTTCAGGTTTATTCAAATTCCTAAACGGTTGATTCAAAGCTACAATATGCATTGAAAAACCGAATACAAATATTGCTAATACTGCAAGAAACCTTCCTAAATCTTTCATTAAATCGCCAATAATAATAGCCCAAGGACCAAAGAGATGATGAAATGACAAGAAGTCCAATATTTGAACACAAGCTAATAAAAAAGATAGCGCAAAACATTGGTTTCTGCAATACATTAGTGTTGGCCAGTACTTAGGCATGATGAATATCCAACCAACGACATGGGTCGCTACTCCAATCATTCCTAATAATAACACGGCTATTTTTATCCAACCTAAACCTGACTTATCACTAGGATTTGTTAATTCAAAAAGTAGAAGTCCACTCAATGAAATGAGGAGCATCCATTCATACCATCTCGGGACTAAACTTTCCCTAAAAATTGAATTATAAATTGGTGTAATCGCTACTAAAGCTAGTAATATCATTAGATAAATATGTGCCGTTAAATACGACATGAACTTAATAATTGGAATTTTATTATATCTATGTCCTAGTGGAAGAGAAAACACTATCCAAACTGGTGGACATATTATAAACGCGACAAAAAGGAACATAATTTTGATGCCACTCCATTTGAGGCTCCCTCTCCAGAGTTCCTGAAATAAATCAATCACTTTATGTTTCACAATGTATATCTAAATAAGAAGGATTTAAGTAGACGACAGAACTAAAAGGAAAACTAAAGTAGACGAAGTTACCTATTTTTTACCTGAAGATATCTTTGGACGACTGTGTGCGCTATAACTTCCTTTTGCTCATTTTCAATTAATACATCTAAAAATTCTATATTTCTATTATCAGTAGCAGTTAGTATATGACCAGCGGAATCGGCACCGGCAGCTAACGCCAATAACTCTGTAGCCATTGCTTCGCACTGTTTACCAGCTGCTATAAGATCTTTGGCACGCTCCTTTTCCTAAAAGGAAATTCATACAATATTATACAATTCAATTTTAAAACTAATAACTGAAAATTTTAATTTACTTTTATACCTTAGTAGATAAATTTATATAAAGATTTGACAACTTTGCAGCTGTATCCACTGGTGCTGGTGAAACCAAAACAAATTCTTCAATAGGAATATTATTATGGTTTTTAGAACAAACCATCAGATTATAAATAAATCTCTTATCGTCCATAAGAGATTGTGTGTCATGTTCTTTGTGTAATAAATATTCAAGCACATCGTTGTGATTTTCCGAAGCAGCAAACCAAATAGGTGCACAATTCAAATTCGTTTCACTTTTAGGTGAAGCTCCAGATTCACACAACAGCTTTACTACATTCAAATGACCCGCTTTTGCTGCACAATGTAAAGGAGTCCATCCATTTTTATCTGTGGCATTAATTTCTGCACCTTGTCCCAATAATACTTCCACCATTTGATAATGTCCATATGTTGAAGCTATGTGTAAACCTGTTTTACCGTGCCTATCTATGCTTTGTAGCAATTCTGCTGATCTACTTAATAACAAACCTACAATAGACATATGTCCACCAAAACAGGCAAGATGTAAAGGATTGTAACCCTGAAAATAAGAGCAAAATATAAATTTCAATGTAACAATATGGAAGCAATTATTAAACATACTAAGTTGGCTTAACTTACGTTTTCGTTTGACGCAGCATCCACTTGTACACCAGGAGAATTTAGAAGCAATCTTACAACATTTTCATTACCATTATATGCAGCAAGGTGAAGTGGAGTTAGTCCCGATTCAGCGCCTAGCACTGGCACTAAAGACATGCCTGTAGGAGGTTCAGACTTTACCGTTCCGGGAACAAATGAAAGAAGCTCCCGAACAGTTTCTGAAAAACAACGTTAATTTCTTATAAATAATTCAAGTTCGACTTAATTTTACACTGTCACATTTATTCATGTAGAAACTAACCGGCTTGTCCATAGTATGCTGCAATATGAAGAGGTGTCAGACCTAGCTTTTTACTTGAAATTCTCAACGTATTTGTTGATCTCATAACATCTAAAACATTCGTATGACCATGTTCAGCGGCTAAATGGACGGCTGTCAATCCTTCTCTGTTCTCATCGGTACATGAGGCACCAGCTCTCACTAGCACTCGCACAACATCTGCATGACCACCCTCAGCAGCTAATTGTAAAGGAGTTGAATCATTTAATTTATTTCTCGCTGATATAACACCAGTCCTATCAAATTTCATTAGTTCTTCGATGACTTTTACTGAACCCTGAATGGCGGCTATATGGGCACATGTGTTACCATCTTTTGTAGTCGCCATGACTAAATTGGGATGTTGTTGAAGAAATAACTGAACAACTTCTGAATAATTATTCTGTGCTGCAGCGTGTATTGGTTTTTGACCTAATTCATCTGTAGCATCAATGTTAGCTCCTAATTCAAGTAGCAATTTACAGACTTCTATTTGTCCACTGGCTGCAGCCAAATGCAACGGCGTTTGTTTCTTTAATGTTAGTACATCAATCATTGCATTATGATCTCTAATTAGAAATTTCACTAAATGGGCATAACCATTCATTGCAGCCAAATGTAGAGCGGTACGTCCATTTCTAGCTTTAGAGTTAATGAAAGCTTTGTTTGTTAGTAAAGCATCGCATACTTGCAAATAACCGTGTTCAGCGGCAAGATGTAATGCCGATCGACCTTCTACATCAAAGACGTCTACCCTGGCGTGATTAGTTAATAAATTATTTACAAGTTCCATATGACCTCGATGGCATGCTATTAAAAGAGGTGTCCAACCAATAGAATTTTGTTTGTTGAGAGCTTTACTGACGTCAGCGGTCGACATATCAGAAATCATTTCTGTCATCACATCATTGTTTCCAGCTATTGCACAGAAATGGAAAACTGTTTCATGATTGTGTTTAGTCACTAATGTTACGTCAGCACCATTTTGCATTAGACATTTAACAACTTCTCGATCAGCGGAAGGCATTTTAACCTCTTCTTTTGTAATTTTACATGCAAAATGTAATGCAGTTGCGCCGTCTTCGTCGACTGCATCTATGTATGTAGTAGCCACCGCTTCACCTTTGGTTTCTTTTACAAAGTCTATTAATTGCCGTACTATATCTGGCTGGCAACTTCTACACGCCATATGAAGAGGTGTTTCACCAGACTGAAAATATTTAAAAAAAAATGTGAATATTGTCGTATTCTTCATATAAAACCAAGTACTAAATTTATGCATGCTGTCATAGAAAAAAGTGATTCACCTTTGTTTTTCTTAAGGGATCACCACCGTCTTCAAGAAGAAGTAACAAAGTTGCCAGATTTCCATATTTAGCTGACACATGTACTGGCGTCATTCCATCCTCAGTAGCCTTGTTTGGACCAGCTCCAGATTTTAACAGCATAAGTGCGCATTTGTCACCTACAAATTACTTAAAGCTTGATCATGATACATAAAAAAACATTTCTATCATTAACCATTTTTGTGTAGTTGTATTTAGCGTATATTTCGATCGAGATATTACCATCTGGTATCCTAGCAGCTATATGTAAAGGTGTTTCTCGTTGCTTTCCTCCTCTTATATGAACATCAGCGCCATATCCAAGGAGAGTTTCGACCACCGCGGGCTTGCACGATTCTACTGCAACGTGAAGTGCTGTGTAGTTGTCCTGGATAAAAGTTATTATTAGTACATTAAATTAAAAAAAAACATTTAAAAATCATGTAGTTGTTTTACTAATAGGTAGTTCAACTTACGTTGGTCGTAACATCTACACTCTCGCCTTTCTGTAGCAAAGTGTTGATGATACCAACGTGGCCGTACCTCGCCGCTGTGTGTATGCTCCGCGCTCCATCCTGAAAACATTTAACAATAGGAAAAAGATAAAACAGTAGATAAAAGAGAAAGATACAAATGTGACGTCATGTTTTCAATTCACTCAACAATTTACACCCAGAGCTATACTCGATTTTTAGTGGTGCAATTAAACAAATGAATGACTGCGAAACAATCGACAATCGCAGAACAGTTGTGCGATGGTTTAGTCAAAGGTAGTTGTCAATTCTCAGTAAACTTTCTTTTAATTGTCAAATCTTTGTTCCCAATATACTTTGAGAACTAC
The DNA here is from genome assembly GCA_029286645.1 of Papilio protenor. Classification (NCBI taxonomy): domain Eukaryota; kingdom Metazoa; phylum Arthropoda; class Insecta; order Lepidoptera; family Papilionidae; genus Papilio; species Papilio protenor. The sequence goes on from JAGSMZ010000011.1 coordinate 7,564,176, forward strand.
GAGTATTGTAAAAAAAAAGTACTATTTCGTCCATGATTATCAATAACTAACGATCAAGCGAAATTTACATTTTTATACTGTACTGAAAGATTTGCCATACGAAGAGCTGGTTGAAGAAGGAATAAGTCAACGACATCAGTTATGTACGTCATGAGATTATTTACTCGTAACTGTCATTTTGTTCACCCATAACTTTGATTTTGAAAGATAAAGCCCTTCTAATACAAAGTAACAATTTCATTTTAAACACGCATCCAAGAACACGTGAAACAAGTTCGTTAACCTGAAAAACGCAACCTAAACAAAACATGGTTTTAGTTAATTTAGTCGACTTAATTTTAATTTCCTTCAAATAAAACGCACGCTCCATTTCACCTAAATTTCATGTATCTACAAATCTCGTTACAAAAAACATGAAATTTTCTTTTTAGATCTTATGATGACGGATTGTTAAAAGATTAGTAATGTTTGTATTAAATGAAATTATTCATGCTTGAGTTCATAGGATTTTTACCTCCTCACTCCTTGGTCTACTATGACTTAGGGACTCCCTATTTTTCATTTAAAGGACTGCATTAGTCCATCATACAATCCAAACTGCGGCAATTAATATCTAAAACTTTGGCGAGGCCTTGTCACATAACTATAACCTTATGAAATTAAGATTTACACTACTTACCTTATTTGGCATATGAAGATAGACTCCTTTCTTGAACAGCATCATAGCGCAGTCCGCGTGTCCATTGAGAGACGCGATGTGCATCAAAGTGCTGCCGTCTTTAGTTCTTTCGAAGATCGAAGCTTTGAACTTATCCGCTAAAAGTTCAATGATAGCTGCGTGGCCGTTTTCAGCTGCTAAATGCATTGGCGTCCGATCTGCGATTTAATAAAAGTTGTTATTATTATAAAATTAAATAAAAAGTTGCATTTTCTTTCAATACAGTACTAATATTATCTAAATTGGTTTTAAGTATCAATATAGATAAAAGTTTAAAACCCTAAGTAAATGAAAATCTGAAATTACAAACTTTGTCAAGGAGAATCGTGTTAGTGCAGTGAACTCCGAGAAAAGCAAACAAATAATTACATAACTACAAACCGTAACATCTACAAATTCTTTTGCTCCTACATAAACTTCTGTGTAAATTAGTAAAAGAGTAAATAGAAATCTTAAAGACAATTTGCTGTGGTAAGTGTTTGAGGTTCCTAATTTTTTTCGTAGTATTTTCTGATAGACGACCTATCATTAAAAAGGCAACGTTATAAAGAAACACCCTTACTTTACCTTCATTATCTGTAATGGATGCATTCACTCGAACTCCGTAGAAGTACTTGACTAGAGGCTCGTCCCCCTCAGCGGCGGCGATGTGCAGCGCGGTCTGTCCGGCGCCGTTGGTGGCGTCCACTGCTGCGCCGTAGTCGACCAGAATACGTGCCATGTCCACATCCCGCCGCCGAGCTGCTAGGTGTAGCGCCGTGTCTCCCGCAGGAGTTGAAGCCTGGATACATCAGCAAACAAAGTGTTGGAAACACAGCGCATGAGCGCGTTAATATTTAACGATGCCCTTTTCTAACAGATCCTTGTTAGAGCAACAGATTGAAGGAGAGGCAATGGTTGGTTCCCAATTAAATTCACGTGAACTTCTGTCTCCACAATAAAAAGTTTGTTATTACCTTTAACTGTTCTGCGGTCTGCGCGCTGAGCAGTTCGCGCACCATGCTCTGGTTGCCCGCCTCCACCGCCAGCAGCAGCGGAACCTTGCCTCTCTGCAACACCATTTCACGAATTAGCTTCTTCCATTCCTTCTGCCGCGCGCGCTCCTTGTTCAACTCGATGAAACTCAATTCGAGCTTTTGCAGATCCCTGGAAGGCAAAATAGGAGGAGGACTCCGCAACCCCGACCACATATTCATACTAGCACTTCTTGGCGCATTCCTCCTGTCGTCATTCATGGCACCCGTGCGACTGATACGCTCTAGCCCTGATTTGATTCACACCCGCACTGAAATTCATTCGATGCGGTGTCTATGCACAAACTACTCACGCCACTTGCGGCATACCACTGCACGGAGCTTCCCGACTGTCGCACAAAACAATACTTTCCAAACTTATATGTATCGCAATCTTCATAGGCGATTCAATAGAACGATAGAATTGATCGCTTCCCGCATGCAATATCTATATTGAATTCGATGCAACGCCAAAACATACGTACGTGATTCTCCATCAAGACTAGTCAACGACAAAGGCGGCGCGTGCGGACATCGTGGAGCTGCCTAGCTCGAGTCGTGCCGGGGGACCGACTGAAACGGCTTCCATTTAAATTACTAATTTTGAACTTCAGCGACGACGTTATAACTAATATTCCACGACTGATTTGCATTGTAAATTTAACGTCGTGACGTTTACTAGGCGGCTAAAGCTTGTCGGATAATTAGCTGCTTTCTATTCGTGTGGGTGGCGCGAACCCGCTGTGCCGGAATGTACCATACTACCGACAACCTTGCGGGTTGATTTCCTGAAGGCGCTACACACCTTTATAATTTTTGCGTGATAGGAGGCATAAAATTAGAGTCGCTCGATTCAGAAGTTTTCTCGAGTAATGTTTTACTAGATGCCCCGTAAACATTGTTATGTTTACAGGCGCCTTTTGGGGGTAATTCCTGAATATGCGGGGGATGGCGGTGCCAGGCGCGCGGGCGGGTCACGCGAACCTCGCCGTCGCGACCCTCGTTGCATCCCGCTAAATCTATTCTCTAATCAAAAACCTAATACAACATCGTAAACTTTTACTATCTAAATTTTAAACTGACATATCAATGGCTATCATTATGTTTATTGGCAACCTTTACATATATGGCAATAAATTATTTATTACGTATTAGATAATAGGTACTTATAAATAAAACCATATGGTAAATAATTTAATAATAAGCTATATTAATGTGTATTATGTACGCCATGTTATAACTTTCATTAGGTGACACATCACCATTTCCACTATTCTGTGTTTTATTTGTAAATCAAGTAATAAAAAAAAGTTTTTTTTCTAAGTAAAGGTATCTTAATAAAATGCAAAAACACATTCCGTAAATTAAGTCAAGGAAGGTCTATTCTAAATAGCTCTGTGGTTTGCTACATTACACGAGGCGACATGAATTCATTAAGTGGCCGGACCATGCGACGTAATTAATAACAATATTCATGCTGAGAACATATAAATAAAGCTTGCTCTATTTTCAAACGAAACCTTTGCCGCAGTCTAATTGGACATAGGAGATTGAAAGAAGCAATTAAAATTAACAGACTTGAATTACTCTTTAATGCGTTATAACTTTTTTTACAATTATCGCAACATGAAAGTATATCAGGACTGTGTTGCATATATTAATCATCCTGTATTCTTCGCTACAGAGATATATACAGTATGTTCTCTTCCATATATATCTACCAACTGCCATAGTTAAATTCATTCCCTTCTTACGCATATCTTTATTTTCTTTAGTTTTCTATACCTTCTAGATCAAACTAACTGTAGCATTAGTAAACATTGCCCAGTTATTTGAACAACAAATTAAATTATGCAATCTTACCCCATCAACACGTAGCCGTATATCTTTTCCCGCAGCGGTGAGCAATGCGCGCAGAATGCTGGTCGCGGTTCCAGTCTGTCGACTGGCGACCAGGTGAACTGCCGTTTGCTGGCGACTCTGGGTACAATAGCATCAGTTACTGACACACTCAGAGTGTGATCCTTAAGGGAAATACTTAATGACTAATTAACTACTCTTAAACTCATTCATGCACATTATCAAAAGTAGTATGTTGCTGTGCAGCACTGTTTTTGGCGCCAAAATACACGTATACATATTATACGTAAAGTTCCTAAAAACTATGTTTTTTTTCTATAAATATTTGGGAATATCAGAGGCGCTAAATGTATTGAGAAAAGCGAAATCTATTATCGAAAGTACAAATTAAGTAATTAGAAAATAACATTTCTTTGTAACAGCGACATCTAGTGTTGGTTTGTAAGTGTTCTTGCTTTTATCAATAGATGTCGCTGTTTACAATATATCATTACTTAAAGAAGAATGTTCTTCACATGATATATGTATAAAAATACAAAATGAAAATTTTAAAAATTCTACAATACAAATATAACTTACTCCACCCGTAGCAAATGGATCAACTCCACGTTTAGACAGCAGCAACTTGACAATGTCCTCTCTCGAGTACATGGCCGATATGTGCAGCACATTATAGTTGTCCTGTAACAAATAAATCACGTAAAGGACTCGTATATAGTTTTACACAAGAAGGTCCGTTAAAAAATTCTGTTTACATTTTTTATGGATGAGAGAAGTGACAAAATAAACAATAAACTGTATAACACAGAAACGCCAGGCACTAAAATCAGAGTTGAGTTACATTAAAATGTTGAATCCAAGATTCATGAGGATCAAGTAATTTGGGATTCATGACTTAACATATTTAAAATTGCTTAATACATTTTTTTATATCTATATCTATACTAATATTATAAAGAAAAGTGATTTGCATTTTTGTATTTTTCAATATATTAAATAACTCAAAAACTACTGGGCCGATTTTAAAAATTCTTACACCATTAAAAAGCTACGTTATCAGTGAGTAACAAAGGCTATACTTTTCTTTTTTTTTGTTTCACGTGGACGAATAAATTATAAGTTTAACACTGAATTTTTTTACAGAACATTGAGTGTCAAGAAATATTATAAAAACAAGCGTAATTGTATCCACCCTGATATAGGATAGAAAAGGGGGTCCGTGGGCGTTGCGTGCATTCCTTGACAGTATCAACTTCACCCCGACTGAGGTAATTTGTTTAAAATACAGAAAGTAACTGCACAAAAATGCAACCATATTTAGCTATTTCTTTGTATCTAGCATAAGTTAACGACGATTACAATATAAATGGATTTTCTACACTATCTCCTATAATAAAATCTAAATGCAAAAGTCATAGTACCGAAATTCGAAGATTATAGGAGTTTTAAATTGATAAATAATATGCCATATCATTATATTAAATAGATTAGCTATGTATTTAAAGATTGTTTATATGTAAATGGAGTTACGAACAACAAACAACACACATTTTCTGCAGAATAGTTTCTACGATATTTCGTATTAAAAGAACAATAAAACATAATTATGTTGTATGCAAATTATTTAAATTTGTATTGTAAGAATGAAAGTATCAAAATGGGTCAACATTTTACTGACTACATGAATGCCAAATCTTATTAAGAAACATTTTTAATTTATTTAAATTGAAATATTTTCATTTCATTGTCAGTCTTGTCTTTAAATAATGACAGAATATAATACAAAATCGTGTTTTAAATAAGTTACAATGTTTTAAAGTTTATATTTCACTTATATAAAAATAAATCACTACAACGATAGTCAGAACTGAATTACGGCAGTAGTTGAAAGCATATTACGACAAAAGCTCGATACTTTTTCAACAAATGGCACAGCGCGATCTAACGTCGCAGATAACGACCGAAAATTGCGGGCGAAACTTCTTATCGCTTTATCAAAGAATTTAAACTATAACGATATACAAACAAACAAAAGAAAGACGAAGAACTATAAATTTCCTATATCTTTTTGTAATATAATCCTCTAAGTTACAAGTTTTTTTTGCAAATAATGATTTGGCTTTTCAAAGAGAGAGTTTGAGCATGATATTTTACTAAATATATGTCTATGGATATACTCCTGTACTTTGAAAAGTTTAACTCGTAGCAATCTACGAACTTTTTAGACCAATTTCAAGTCGGTCTCACTCACTATTCTTAAGAGTTGTGTTGAGTCCAGTTAATCCTGATTCATAATGTAAAAATGTGATCAAATTTATCAACTTACATTATTCCTTGCTCCAACATCAGATCCGAGTTCTATGAGACGCTCTACGAAGGCTGTGCGGTTGTCCTTTACTGCATACATTAGGGGAGTCATTCCGGTTGCCTATAACAAAACCAAACACTTTACCAAGGTATTACGAAATTCAAACCTTATATAGCTCGTGGGTAATTTCGATTGCAAGTCTGCAAAAGCACGCATAAGGTGTATTTCTTGCAACTCACGCTCCATCGATACATTGTATTCTGTAACTGTCTCGTGTTTGGAGCCGCCATAAAGTTTGGATGTTATTATACTTAATTACACTGTCAAGGGATTATTTTAATTACTAAAACTAGTCGTTTTACATGTCGTAATCCATCAAGTTAATAAAATGTACTCCGTAATACGTTATACGTTGACTGCTAAATAAAAAAATGTAAGAACAGTTATTCTTTCGTCCCTTAGTTTAAAACCTCTGCAAATGTACAGTATGCAAAAAAGACATCAGGGTGAAACCACGACCAATGTGGAAAGATTGAAACGACGAAGAAATATACAATGGAGGATAAGTTAAGCTGATTGTCTGAATTTTTGACCATCATCAGCTTGCTCTTGGCCCTACGGAGAGTCGGCATATGGTAGGCTGCTTTCCATAAACATCTGAATTCATTCCCTTCTTAAGCATGTCCTCTTTCACACAACACATTCTTCGGAGTTCCTCTTTTGTAGCTTTATTCAATCTTAACACTTTCTTGTTTATGTCCTCATCCTCTCGCCGATTATGCGTTTGAATTCTTGACGTTTGGAGAAAATAAATGGTCGGTATATATGAAAAATGTTGTGAGAATTTTGTTTTATTTAATCTTTTGTTGAGACACAGTAACTTTACAATCTTATTAAAATAAATCATACTAGTTACTCGTAATACAAATGCAAATGTTTGTGAGGTTTCTGGACATGAATTGCATAATGGATCTCTATGAAATTAGGCATAGATATAGAACAAAATCTGGAAGGTCATAAAGGCTATCTGCTTTTTTATTTTCCACGAGTAGGTCTTGGGCAAAAGCAAATTGTTAATAAAATATTATAAAACTCGTTTCGCAAAATCGCCCTTAAGTATATGTTAATAGTGAATATATCCGCAAGCAGTTACTGGCTGACACACTAATGACTCTGCAAAGTTCTCAGTGTGATTATAAAGGGGGCGCAAGCATGACCGGGGGTAATTATTCATATTATTTGATTATATCACACCCTCTATGTTGATTACACCTCGCACGTTTAAAGTTCAAGGGGAGATTTTAAAACGACAACTTCTTGGTAACTTAGATTGATGTAAGTTACAAAAATATTACATTATAATCTATATCTATCTATACTAATATAATAAAGCGTAAACACAGGTGGGACAGGCCCTAACTGAATATTTATAAACGTTTATATGTTTATTTTTCACTTAATCTTGTGTAACATTTTTAGATTTCTAATATACACAGATGGTTTAAGTTTTCATATAACGATAGATTACATAACTTAAGGTCTACAAGGCGTAGGTCACGAAACTAAATAAGCTTCTTATTTTTATTCACTGAATCGTCTGACCTTCCTGTCATACATATATTGCGGCTAAATATTAAGATATCACTAAATCCAAAAAAATATTAGTACTTAAATATCGTATGTTTTCTAACTAGGAAAATATTTTTTACGACTTAAGGAGATTGCCTTTAAAAAATAGGTTTTATAAAGGCAAAAACTTATATACAGGAGATGGAAAATTTTCTTCCTATAATGAAAGTGTCAACCCTAATGGAAGCGCCAATAGTCTAATGGTTAGAGGTACGGATTTCGATCACGTGGTCGAATCCTGCCATTCGACTGTTGTATAAAATATCCTAGCAAAAACCTAGAGCTTAGTTGAAATGGTACAAGGAATATTATTAAATTTACAATAATCTACTAACATTTTTATAAAAAATAAAGAAATGTTAAGGGTTGTCACGCCTATTACGAAACATCGATAAATCAATGTAGGAAATATAAAGAGCTAATCTAATCGTTTGGCGTGAGCTATTTTTGTAACTGTGTTAATGTTCAGATTAATAAACAAGTTGAACTCGGCCCATGTTTCCTTCGGCCGGGCAATTTCTGACGTCGAGTGTAAGTGGCGCACCCAAATCTTGCACCGTAATAACAAAGGTAATTCAGGTCGCGACGTTAATCTACAATACTATATGCTGATTTTATTGCAGCGCTCATTTGTTGCTTAATGTATTTCTTTATAGTACTTATACAAGCAAACACACCTACCATCTTACTAATATTATAAATGTAAAAGTGTGGTTGGATTTTTGTTAGAGTTTGTAGCCTAAACTGCAGAACGGATCTTGATGAAATTTAGCATAAATGTAGATAGTCTGGAAGAACACATAGTCTACTTCTTACTTTTATATTCCACACGGACGGAGTCGTGGGCGAAAGCTAGTATTAAATAATTTCAAATACAAGATTAGTCAGATGCTCAAAACGAAAGCGACGTGCTTGTATGCATAGATGTAAGAATGTGGAAGACAGAGCGGAGAGCCAGGACCGTGTCATCTGGTATTATGTAGTCTCACTCTTTATTGTTTTTCTTCTTCCAAATAAATCAGAGAATTATACAAAACATCGGAGTAGAGTGTACAAAAACAATAGCGTGTAGTTTTCGTGTATAGCGTTATATTAACCCCTCATGCAGCAGAGAAGAACTGTTAAAAGGTGGTACGAGTAGTCATTTATTTTCATACGTTTAATTCTTTACAAATTGTTATCTTGCTGCAATAGGGTTAATGAACTTAATAACAAAGTCAAAGAAACAATCGCACATTGCCATGTTTTATCTAATTATTAAAATAGAAAAACCTTTTGATAACGACAATAACAGCAGTTCATTTACATTAACTTCCATTCTTGCAACATTTATTTAAAATAACGACATTTTAAACTTCTAATCTATGTCTATGTTCACGTAGAATTTTTATCATTATAAACGGCAAATCAATGAACTTTCGTTAGTACAATGATCACTATGAATTACTGACATTCAGGTCAATGACCTATCCAAAAAATTGCAACGAAAATTAACACCTATCAGCTCGTATAGACTTCATAATATAAAAGTTATCATCGTCTTTCTCCTTATCCTACTCCCGTAGGGTCGATGCAAAAGCTTTGTGACCTCCACATAGCTCTATCATACGTCATCTCAGTCATCACTCTCTTTTTGATCATGTCACCTTTCACGCAATACATCCATCTCTTTCTAGGTCTACCTCTACTGGTGTAAATAGTTATGTTACCAATAAATCCATTTCCAATTTCCTATTATACGTTTAATTCCAACACATCATCGTAATCAGGTATACCGGTAAATTGCAATATCCGATGAAATGCTTTTAGCCAAATTAATACGTCGGAAAGCTGACCCAGCAAGACTGCTTTGTCATATCCGTAAAAAATAACCCTTTGTCAATAAAATAGCTGTTTTTTTAACAGTTTTAATTCTACAAACCAAGGACAAGGAGTCATTGTTGCCCAAAAGTCATATGAATCATGAATTTCTAAGTAATTTCATTCTTTGATTTAATATTTTATTTGTTAGTAGAAGACGCCCGTTTGTTTTAGTTCTCTTTGATTTTTTCTCTTAATGTATTAATTAAAATTTAATGTTTCGATTTAGTTCGAGAAATAATTCTCGAAGTAGACACAAAGTTCAAAAATAATGTATTTTTCTTTCAACAGTCCCATAAGACACGAAATTGTTTTCACAGTGTGTAAATTTACGTTATTGTTAATATCTTTGAAGTTATCATTGTGGTAGAAGTATTAAAACCAACTAGAGTTTATTTCGTTGTGGATTTGATCAGCTAAACTCACTTAATTCTTACTCGATCGCCTTTTTTTCATAAATTTTAATACTAAATCCTTTCCCTTCCTTCAGTCGACATTATCAATGACATTATTGCAATTGGCTTCTTCAGAAGCTTCGTGACTAAGCGTGCGTGTTTGTTATTTCTTTCATTATTGTACCACCAATTTTTTATTACTCCCTAGAAATTTCTGCGAAAGCACACAATTGTGAAACTTCGTCCATCGAGATAATGATCAAGGTTTGAAGTTCGTTGACGGAAGACGATAATTGATCTATTAGGTGGATTGGAAGAGTTTCTTTAAGTAATTTCCTTAGTTCGTTCTTTATGTCTATAGTAATTTAAGCAAAGTGAAGATAGAGTGGAAAAAATTGACGTCTTTTTATAATAAAAGGAGACAAACGAGCGTCCACCGGAATTACAACTCAGGAATGGACGCACAGAAATTGGATATTTGGATTGGATATTGCGTCTCATCCCTCACCAAATCCACTTTTCTTTCCCATCATTTCCTCGTACGAAAAGGGAAAGAGGACCAAATTGAGGCTACTAGAACGCTTCATACTGCTTACTTTTTTACTAATTTTGCTGTTTTTTTTTTATGAGATCGAACTAGTTTCAATAGCAGAAGTTAATTTGATACTTTAGGTATCTCCCGCAACACATGGGGCGTATTCATAAGACGCTATAAAAAAGAATTATTGTATTTTCCACAATTAACCTTGTATGTTTTGGACGGGTCAGCAATACTCAAGGATGTGGGAGCGAAGGTTGAAAATCTCCCATCGATTAACAGTTTTTAACACGCAAAACTTTTGGGCCCTACCCTTGACACACAAATTGAAGTCCGAACGTTGAGCTTAGTAAGAATTATGTAGACGTAGAAATGTTTCCCAAACGGAAAGGTAACCAGCTTTCAAGGACACTGGTCCTTAAACCCTGCTTGTTAGCGATAACTGTTCAAGGGCAAGATACGGCTCGTTTTAACAGATAAAATAAGTATGCAAGGTTGTACGAACATAAGTTTTTGGAACTTAAATCTTGAAATTTAGCGTTTGTATTATTACAATTTGGTATACACAGTATGCTCGTGGAATAGTTATTTCCTGTAACTTGTTGATTTTATGGAACAATTTCAATTGTTAACGTTTTAGTATCGTTATAGTACTAGTATAGTGTTGCATTATCTGTAGTAGTTATTCATACTAATATTATAAAGAGGAAAGATTTGTATTTTTGGATTTTTGTATGTCTTGAGATAACTCAAAGACTACTGAGCCGATTTCCAAAATTCTTACACCATTAAATAGCTACGTTATCAGTGAGTAACACAGGCTATATTTTTTAAATTATTCTGTAATTTCACGCGGACGAAGTCGCAAACAATAGCTAGTAATCGATAATCGACAAGCCAACTTTTGTATGTAATTCAAAGGTTCAAATTCAGAGTCAATTTGCTAAACGTAAAATGTATGAAACAGATGAAAAAATATCGTTACTTTTATGCTCGTTTTAACAAAAAATTTCAACTACACGGCATATACCAAAAAGTTTAAATGACTCATTATAAAAACTTTAACGAAGTTTTAAGTTGAACTGGTAAGTTGAAGTATAAGTTGTCGGTGTTTAGTGCAATGACGTCTGGCACATTTACCTCACGCCATCCTCGCCGTGAGGAAGGGCACTTAAAAGATTATTGTTAAAACTCGTAAGGTAACTACCGGTGCTGTTTCCACATTTTTTGTATCAATTCCTAGTGAAAAAATGACGATAAGGTGACTCCATGTTTGATGATTTTGGATCAATAAAGAGTTTTTTTTTTTTTTTTTTATTTAAAATTATAAATATGAAGACAAGAACTTGCTTTGCCAATTGTTTTGTAAATTTTTATAGTAAATAATTAAATTGAAAAAACTAAGTAGACACCTATTATACGCTTATTTCCTTTTACTAGATAATAATTTAATTTACGAACTATAAACCTTGTCAATAGATGCTGGTGCTGAACCCACGGTAGGTTTTCAATGTTGAAAATCAACAAAAACATGAATTAAAAAATACATATTAAACAGTATGTTGTACTTGTATCAACAATGAAAACTGACATTAATTTATGTGTCTACATTTCCCACAAGCCCAAATTAATGGAATTTATGCAACTGATGTAACTTAGCCCTCTGATGTAAATTTATTCAAGTCGGTATGAAATGAAATATTTCTTAAAGAAAGTTTTTTAGCCTAGCACCGGCGACTTGCGATATCGTTTCAGAAACATGGAATTATCATAATTAATTTGGAAAGGGGGAAACGGGTCGTGCAAGTAGGTTGAATGACATTTTTTTTAATATTTCGTTCACATTTACTGGATTTATATTTATCGAATGTCAAAATCGAAAAGCAAAGAAAGCTTCTAATTATTTCAATATGTTTTTATTATAAATGTTTAAAAATAAAAGTGGTACTAGATTTTGCATTTGTGTTGATTTATTTGTCGGAGAGACGAGCGGTTTGTAGAATTCAATTCCGATGGTAGATTATGTACACGGTAACGATCTTCCATCGTGGGCGTGCGTATGTCGGAGATAATGAAATAACAATCGCGTAACATTAGAAACACTATTCTTAGTTGACCACCATCTTAATTGATAACTTCACAACACACTCTAATCGAATTGCAAACATCCACAGAGATTAACCAATAGATTCTATAATAACAAAACGCATCATTCCACCATTCAAAGACAACTGTCATCTGTCATTCGGTCGCCGCTTGACATCTACGAGTATATGCACGATGCACATTCAGCCAGTACTCCAAATTATTAGATACCAGTTACTTTAATCGTTCAAAAAGTATCAATAATTTCGCCCCGTTATATTGATAAATAAATTAGTTGTAACTAAGTTACGTAATATTTAATGTTTGACTTGAAAGCATAATATAACTAACGAAGAGGAATTTAAAGATTTTTATCATTTTGGTTCATCATTATCTCTACCAAGTTGATTTCTTTTCTTACTTCAATGTCTAGCGTAATCACTTTTTATCACAAAAAACTTTTTTCATTCATAATCCTTGACAATATAATATTGGTCTAAATACCGCTCGTGTAAATACGCAATAACATTTCCAAGGTTAGCCTTAGAAAAATTAGTGTTTACTAAAACTGACCTCTACTTAATCTGACGTATAACTTCTAAGTCTTTTTTCTTTTTATAACTAGTTTTAATTATAAAAACAGTTTTATCATCAAGAAGATGTAGCGTGGTATGGACATGTTATGCGTCGAGAGGATGGGGACATAAACCAGAAAGTGTTAAGATTGAATGTGGATGGGTAAAAAGGTAGAGGAAGACCGAAGAAAATATAGATGGATTGTGTGAAAGAGAATATGCTTAAGAAACCCTTCTCACCGAGTCAGATATGATAGCCTGATAGAAATGTATGGAAGAGCAGCATATACTGTGTCGACCCTCCGTAAAGACAAGTGCCAGTTGATGATGGTGATGGTGATGAGTTTTATCATTAAGAAATATTTAATATATAAATTACTAGCTTTCGCCCGCGACTCTGTCCGCGTGGAATTTAAAAAAACAAAAGTGAGTAGCCTATGTGTTCTTCCAGACTATCCTCTACATCTATACCAAATTTCATCGAAATTCGTTCATCCGTTTAGGCTACAAACTCTAACAAACATCCATCCATCCATCCATCTAAACTTTCGCATTTATAATATTAGTAAGATTTAACAGGCCAATAATATCTACAGATATTTGACAGACATGTATGTACTTTAATGTAAGAAATGGCTTACCACTGTAAACTACCACAAATTTACGTCTCAATGTAATTTAGACAAAATTTCTTTAAATGATTTATCTCATGTTATGATTATTCGTTATCGAAGTACTAAAAGTAAATGCAGGCCTCGTCTTGTACCATGTCGATACAACAAAACAAATCATATATGACAAACGTTTCCATCGATCTGTTGAGGCCGCATTAAGAGCAGTAAAAAGGCGAGATGTCTCGTGGCGGGCTGCACGCGATCCGTTGCCAAGATATCGAATAACAGCGGCTATGGGGAGACGCAACTGAACCTCACGACCACTCTATGCGGGTTTTTCCAATTCACAATCAAGATTGTTTTGACAGAAAATGTGATACAAAAAAGTACCACATAATGTGGAAGGTCTATGACCAGAAGTGGATAGATACTGAGGAATAATTATGGTTGTTTTAAACAATTTTAGCTTTTGCTTCGAATGTATGAAAGCTTATTTGTCTCCCTATCCAAGAAAACACTGTTACAAAATCTTGATAATGCATGAAACATTCCCTTCTAGATTCCAGATAATGTACTGAATCCATGTCTATTTATTATCACTTAGAGGATACTCGTATAGACAGACTTCAATCGGACGAACAGACAGTACCAAAAAATTTCCATTTAGCCGTAACAAAAGCTTAGATAAGAGCTTTTGTTATTATCTATATGATAGACACTCCTGTACTACATACATAAACTGCATCCATTACATTTTTTTGCACGTAACATTTGTTTTGACAAACTTGAACTGGCTTTTTCTACTTTTAGAGAAATATGAAGAAAAATAAAGTGGCTATTTAGAAAATCGAAACCGAAACTGATTGGACAAAAACCGCTCTTCAGGATTCTAAATTAGCCAGAGTAACAGGATTAGGATAATATGTTATGTTGGTAGTATTTTATGGAATGCTGAATAGAAAGATTGATAGAAGATACAAATAGAATTGCCGTACCAGGACAATTAAGTAAATAAAGTTTAAAATAAGATTAAATAAATAGATAACTATAAATATTTAATATTAAACTAGCAATAGCAATAAATAAACAAAAAGTTTAAAGCAAAGATTATCGGTTTCATGTAAATCTGAAACCTCGTGGCTGTTTCATGTTGTGGCCTTCTCGCAATCGTAAAAACAAAATAAATGAAAACGCTTTTCTTAATTCACGGCCATAAAAAATCAAATTATAACAGCACGTAACGTACAGTAACTTATCGGGATTTATGTAAATGTTAACTTAAATAGCTGCTAAGGTTAAATAGTTTTATAAAGAGTTCTTAGGAATGTACAATCGTTAATGGACATTTTTACAAATTCGTTCATTATTATCCTTTGATGAGTAGTATTCCTTCGATATAGGAAAAATGAAAACGGAATGGTCAAATAAACATTTGTCATATGGACAAAAACGTTACGTTCATTTGCATAATGTCGGAATTCTTTACTGTGTGTCTTTGTTTGTATTTCTTACATGTTCTTCGCAGAATTAGTACAATTATAAAATGGATCGAAATTAAAATTACTCTTAGTTTATTAGAATTACCGGATCAAGTATTCCAGCCATAGGCACAGTTATAGTATCCTCGCCGCCTGCAGCCACCAACTTCTCCAGCACCTTAAGGGTCTGTTCCACCGCTGACCATTCCCCTTTCTGCGCCAGCCCCAATATCTTAGTCGCCGCATCCCGCATGTTAACACCAGCGCTAGGCGGCTTCGGTACATCTCCGTTTGTCTCCTTAATCTCCTTTTTATCGCCATTGTTGGAAGATGTCTCTTCTTTTTCTTCTGTATTCTTAACTGCTGGTGTTTTATCATCATCTACGTTCTTCTTCGGTGGTCCTTTCCCACCTTTTTTGCCGCCTGGCGCTTGCGACATTGTCACTTCATTACCATAAAGCCAACACTATTTAGGAGCACTGCACTGAAGTTCGCGATCGGTCATGGTGGTTATTGTATAGGGATGTGTTGACCGGAGGACGGGCGGAGCATGACTGCGGCAGTTGCGTAGCTGAGTCGACTTCTTGCATGATTCGAGTGAATAAAGTCGACGGCGACGTAACTTGGATTTACAAACAAAACTTACAAAGCTAACGTCTAGGAATGTCTTATGCATTGACCTATTTATGTTACGACAGGGATATGGAAAGTCTTGGCAATAATGAATCAAATTTATTAGGAGCTTTGTAACTTTTTGTAGATTGGCAAAATTATTATTCGAGTTTTGTTCGTAAATAATTTGTAATGTAAGTTTTAACCTTTTCGTCCCCTTTTCCAAAGGGAGTTAAATTAAAACATTATGCGTATATAGAGTTCTTATGTACGAGTAGACTAGGATAAGGAAGAAACATTCGGCCCAAATCCTGCTAGTACTAGAAATTTGTAATTTTGCAAAGATAGTTAATTCTGTTTGATTGTACGTAGATGAACACTTTAGAAGCAATATCTTAAATTCAACCCATCAACGTTTAATCATAAGACGAATGTTCCCACCGAGAAAAGTCTTTCCTTCAACAGAATTACTTGGAAATTGTTTTTTTTTTCTCATCCTGCACATGATCGAAGTTGCGATTACCAGCAAGTGTTCTATTTAGATAATAAGCAAGCATTATAGAGGAAGACATTTGTACACGCATTTCACCCGGCGCGATACATATCGTTGTTCCAGGAGGTCGAAGAAATTTGCATGTTTCGTCACAAGAAAGAATAGGGGGGCCGTCGCGTGCCACGCGCCACTTCCGGAGGGGGATTGGGTGGAGTGGGGATAGGTGGATGGGGGCACGGCCTCGATTCCACCAACATCAGATACCATTAAAGACCGCTTGACCCTCAGGCAAAATCGCGGACCGTTTGTGGTCACTGCGATTAACCGGTTTTGTAATAATTATTGTACTTTTTTTATAATTAAACAATCAATCTTATATCATTTATACCTTGATACAAGATTATTCGGCAATCATAAGCCAATTTTTATATGCATAGATAAGTAATTGCAATTCATGAACTTAATCTTTACAACGTCATAAGTACGTTTGATTAACCTACACATTATTCGTTCATTATCAGTTCTATCACGTTTTACTAACAAACAGACCAGTCCGTCTGTGTCGCTCTGTTTGTTCGGTTGTGCGCTTGTCTGTGGAAACATGTTTACAAAACGCGCTGCAATACTCGCTAGGAGGATCACCCTGAGCCATACATATCGGTGAGTTACTAACCTGCGAAATACTGGCCATAATATTTCAATGAAAAAAAGATAACATTATCATTTGAATTTAGAACGCGTTGTCCGTCTGTTATTAATTGTTCTATCAATTTGCGCGCCATTTTATTTACAAAAAAAAATGTTTTAATAATATAGTCTTAATAAATTTAAAAGACGATTTTCCATTAGTATAGAAATATCACGATATTAAAATTGAACTCATGTATTTGCTTCAATACACTTAAACAGCTACAATAAAGGTACTAACTATTTATAATATATCACAAATCTTTCGTTTAAAGAAACTGATGACAATTCAAATAAATAACAGATTGATAATTACATAGATAAACTGCATGTACAAGTAGTTAAGCAATCAAACAAGTCAATTTTATAGGTATGAAGGAACATATTCTATCGATCTAACTCACGGAAGTGACGAGAAATAAATGTCAATTAGTAGTATATCTGATATGCGAATAAAATTGATTGAGGGTTTTATAAAGAAATGTGTTTTTTTTAAACTTTAGTTGAATCTATACTAACGTTATAAAGAAGATGATTATCTATACTATTATAATAAAGCGTAAACACACACTTCTTTGTTGCCTAAGATGTCAGCAATTACAGCATATTTTTAAATAATTCTTTTTTTATTAAAACGCCCTACACTTACGTCATGCTTTAGGCTATATATTTTCACGCCATTAAACTTAGGGGTAAATATTTTCGATAAAAACTCTAATGTGGGTAAGAGACCATAAGTTGCTGCCAACATCAAGAAAGAAAGATTGCTAAGGTTTGTCATGTCATGTCATTTTGATATTTGCTATTGATAATTTGACAAATGTAAACAATAAAATAAAGTTTTTATAATTTCACGCGGATGAATCCGCACGCGAACAGCTAGTTTGCTAATAAGTTCCGAAACTACCGAATATATTTGAAAAATTCCTTCTCTGTTAAGCTACATTATCCCCAGTTGACATAGGCTATGTTAATAGATTATTTTAATTCTTTAAAAGTTATCTTACTAACATTATAAATGTGAAAGTTTATAGTGATGGATGTTTGTTGGAATTATAACCTAAACTGCATGATATCGATGAGATTTGGCGTAGATGTAGAGGATAGTCTGGAAGAACACATAGGCTACTTACTATTTTGATTCCACGCGGACGGAGTCGCAGGTGATAGTTAGTTTTATTACAATTCTTTAGGAATACTGTTTTGTTTCGAGTTATATAAATCTGTAAAAATTATAAACAGTATTTTTTTTTATATCATAAGGTAGCAAACGAGCAAGCGGCTACCCAAATCCGCCAAAATGGCGAAGCGACCGCTGCCCATAGACATTCGCAATAGCGGATGCGTTGCCTACCTTGATCGACGGAGGAGCCGCACATAAAGGGGATATTTCCCCTTCCTATGCGTCTCCTGCACCATCAAATCCACGTTTCCCTTCCCATCCTTTTCTAATAAGAAAAAGGGTGGGAAGGAAAAGGGACTAAAGTTGGGCCTCCCCTAGTATCTAATAGTACAACAGTATCTAGTAGTAACAGTACAATAACTATAATTTAGCAAACGTCCATGAACTAAATAAACAGAAATGTGTTGTTTATTATCCACATATAGTACCTAAAGACCGGTTTCTGGGGTTTCGTACCCGAAATACACAAGTGACCCTTCAAGGTTCAGTGATCCCAAATTGGTCAACATTTTAAATTGATAATTCACTCTGTATTCTTTTCTACACAATTTT
Source organism: Papilio protenor (assembly GCA_029286645.1). Classification (NCBI taxonomy): domain Eukaryota; kingdom Metazoa; phylum Arthropoda; class Insecta; order Lepidoptera; family Papilionidae; genus Papilio; species Papilio protenor. The sequence goes on from JAGSMZ010000011.1 coordinate 7,582,776, forward strand.
AAGTAAAGTATAAATGTAAACTATATATAATCTATACTAATATTATAAAGAAGAAAGATTTGTATTTTTGTATGTATTGAAATAACTCAAAAACCACTTGACCGATTTAAAAAATTGCACCATAAAAAAGCTATGTTCTCACTGAGTAACATGGGCTTATTTATACTATTTTTTAATTTCACGCGGGCGAAGTCACGAACAACAGCTAGTAAATATACCATTAATCGATTATTTAATTGAAATATGAAAAACAATGCCGGATGTTTTGTAATCATTACGTAAAACTTTTATTACATTTGATAGCTGGAATTTAAAATTAAAATGAATTCATGATCATGTCTCGGTACTAATCAAACACAATGATAGCATATAATTATGGACAATCATTGAGAATACGTAACACTAGTTGTTGCCAGCGACTTCATCCGCGCAGTATTAAAAAATGATAAAAAAACAGAAAACTACGTATCCCTCGGGAACCTGACATTTTTCTGGGATGAACCATGTCCCATGTGTACTGTACCATACTCCAGACTTAGTTTAAACAAGAAAAGACGAAATTAATGCCCACCGGAACCGTAGTTATTTCCAGGATTACAAGTAGCCTAGATAGGCTACTTGTAATCCTAAGAATAGATATTCTTCCAGACTATCGACTAAAATTAACTATCTAATAACTAACTGAACGTAAATTAAACGTGATAATACTATCCTCTAAGCAAATAATAGATAAGCACATTGTAATCTTTAATGACCGTTAATAAAGGTCAATTTACAACGCAAATGTTTGTTAGAAGAATCCAAATATATTCGAGAATTATTGAAATTGCTACCGATAGTTTCCAAAACCTATCGTTGTCACCGTTTCTTTCTAATAGAATGAGAGGAATGACAATGTTTTACAAGTGTCAATTAGTATTAATTAATAATTTAACTGAGAACAATAACAATCTACGTTATAACAATTCATTTATTAACTTAATTTGAATTAATAATTCAATTTATTTTTTTTCTTCGTCTTTTGATACCAATGGGAAGAAACTGATAGTCATCTTCAGAGATTATTTTTTGTCCTGTTAAAATTTTAAACAATAGTGAAATTGAAACAACTACTTATTTCTGTAATCTTTTTTTACAACCGTACTGATCATTGACGTGTGACGTCATTAAGCCACCGGCGCTACACACCGAGTAATAAGGTCGAACATGATACACTAAAGTGTTATACTTTTGCTCTCTTGTATGCTGTGACAAGTTTCCGACCTGTTTGCATTACAACGGGTAGGGAATATACGTCCTCTACTACACACAACTAATTTGATTTTTTGTTTTTTTTTACTAGTCAAAGTCGTCTCCTGCAATCAGATACAAATGCGAGCTATCTCCACAATCCAGGATCTGAACCTTTAACTATCGCAACGCTTGGTGACGTACTAGCAGAGACCGCTAACAAATATCCGAATAGAATTGCCATTCGGTCCATACATGAAGATTTAACTTTAACATACGAAGAACTTTTAACTCAGGTATGCATTAATTGATTGAATAAACCCGGACGTTGCAAATATTGGAAACTTCCATTTAGTACAATCACAAAACTGATAAATGCACTCTAAGATAATGTAATTTAATTAAACTAATATTAAAACGTAGAAAATCGATTGATTTATATTGTTGTGTTTTGGACCGAATTTCATTTGTAATGTTAACATTTATTCATTTTCCCCAGGCTGACTCTTTAGGTTGTACACTAAGAGCTAATGGTTTCAACAAAGGGGACAGATTGGGAATATGGACTCACAACATGGCAGGCTGGATCCTATCAGTCTTGGCTGCGGCACGAGTTGGGTTAATATCGGTTAGTTATTAAAAAGATTTGTTTATTTCATTCAGGTGGCTTAACCACTAGGCCAGGGGTGGCGAACATTTTTGCATCACAATGCCATTTTTTAAAGAAATGTCTAATGCGGTCTTAGACGTGCCATCGAATAATTTGGACTGTCAGTATTACGTCAATTCCATGGTGGACCTACTTCATAATTTTTTCGTAGTGTTTTTATGAATTTCGACGTGCCCAAAATATTACGTCATGTGCCATTTAGGGCACGCGTGCCAGTGGTTCGGCTACCCTGCACTAGGCAATTGAGTGTTCAAATTTATCGTAAGCAATAGTAAAACATTTACATGGACAATTATATTTTGTATCCATTTATCGTTATATATATCTTAAATATTTAATGTATTTGGATACGATCCTACCAAAACATTATCCAATAACTTAACTATTCCCTTCCTGATTGGATTACCTTATTTTTAGATATTATTTCTGGAAGTAAATAAGTAGAGCAAGTGAGCAGATAAGCGAGCTCGTAAATTGATAACTTAAGATCCCAATTCACGTTTATTTATTTGATAACATTTATCCGATAAGCTACAGATAGTTTAAAATGTATTAAGTAATTGTCAGATAAGATAAAAAATGCGTGTTATGAGATAAAAAAAAATTATTTAGAGTTTATTTTTGAGATAAAATCTGTATAATGCTGTATTGTAAACAATTCTTCCAGGTGTTCATAAATCCGGTTTACGAGAAATCAGAGTTAAGTTTCTGCTTAAAGAAAACTGATATGAAAGGTCTCGTTATCGGCAATTCTATCCAAAACAGGGATTATTACAATGGCTTGAAACATCTTATACCAGAGTTAGATGGCTCCAAGCCTGGAGCACTGGTTTCTGAACAGTTTCCTGAATTGACCACTATCATCAGTCTGGAAAAGAGCAAATTAGAGTAAGTATTTAAGACTTTTAAGTGATTGGTTAGAGCAGTGATTTTCAACCACTGTGCCGTGGCACTTTTGTGTGCCGCCAAATTTCGAAATCGTTAAATATGTGCCGCAACAAAAAAAAGATTGAGAATCACTGACTTAGAGGTATTTCAACTAACTTTGCTTTTTTTTTACTGTCTGTGGTGTCCAAATTTAGATTAAGATTTTTCTTTAACATGGTGCGTTGTAAACAAAATAAATCTTTAGTTATATTATATTTCAGCGGTGTATTTACATTCAACTCGCTACTGGGAAATAAAACCAACCAAGTGTCAAAGTACGGAAGCGAAATCAAACCGGAAGATGGTAGCATCATACACTTCACTTCGGGGACCACGGGTGGGTTTTAGAGGTAAAAGAAATCAAGTCATCGCCATCAATCATTAATTACGAGCTCAGTTTGATTATTATTAGGACTGGAAACTACTTTCATCAAAACTAAATACAACCTTTTCCAAGATAATAATCTAATAAAATATAATTACAGGAGATCCAAAGGCAGCTCTAGACTCACATTTAGGGGTCGTTAATAATACCTATTTTATTGGAAGACGAAACGGTTATGATGAGGATAACCAGAAAATTTGTGTACAGGTTCGTATAAAAATTAACTCAACTCATTTGAAAAGATCAAACGAAGGAGGAAACGATGACGAAAATGTTTCGCCGACCTTAAGTAAGTAGGATAAGGACAGAGAGATTGGGAGATAAGACAGATAATTTTGGTATTAAGAATTATTTAATAATTTCATGTCCAAAACACGTACGAACGCGCACAACAGAAAGTCGTTGAGGAAGACGGAAAACGGCATTCTGTGGAAGGAATTGGAGAAGGCCTATACATTGTAACTTTCAGCTTTTATAAAAGAACGAAGGTCTGGCTGTTTCTGGCTCTGGGTTTATTAGCAAAATCGGGTAGTTATAATCTGATTGTATTCAGGTGCCGTTCTTCCACGCCCTAGGATCAGTGGTGACAACGCTGGCTGCTCTAAGACACGGCGCCACGCTGGTGCTAGCTGCGCCCATCTACAATATACCTGCAAACATCAATGCTCTGCTTGCTGAGAAGTAATTCAAACACAATGATTATGACAATCACATAACTTATTCATTTCGACTTTATTAAAAGTCATTAGTCTTATAACATTATAATTACATATTTAAAAATTTGAATAACAAAAAATCAATGGTTCAATTCGTATCTAAGTAGTTAGTTGTTCATTTTTTTCAGTGCTTTCAAAATAAATAAACAGATATGTATGTATCTATACGTCTGCATTATAAAACCAGTCGAATGTATGATTATTACAACACTTTTACATAGTTATCCGCGAATAAATTTATCCTCTGTTTACTCGGCACAAAAGGAAATATCACTCAACACCATATACAGTGACGTGATACTTTCGTACCACACTAGCAATTGCTATAGATTATTGAGTCCACTGTTGTACATTACAGATGTACAGCTGTGACGGGCACTCCCACGATGTACGTGGACATGATATCCCAGATCCGCAAGCGTGGCGACCTTCCACTGCGCCTACGCATGGCTCTCGCCGCCGGCGCGCCCTGCTCACCACAGCTCATCAGAGATATGAACAAATATCTAAAAGCAGATTCCGTGCTGGTAAACCATGAAGCCGTTTATTAAATAAACAAAATCCTTTCAAACTTTCGACTATAGAATCAACAGTGTCAAAGTATCAAATAGGCACACTTTATTCTTGTCAAAAAAGTTTTTTCTTAGTCTTGCCACTAGCTTTCGCCCGCGACTCCGTCCGCGTGGAATTAAAAAAACAAATGTGAATAACCTATGTGTTCTCTAGACTATCCTCTACATCTATGATAAATTTCAACGACGTCCGTTCAACTGCTTAGGCTACAAACTCTAACAAACATCTATCCATTCATCTGAACTACCGCATTTATGATATTAGTAAAATTAAGTGCTGTAAAGCTGTTCCTTTACATTGTCCTGAATTTTCGTTTCACAGGCACTGTACGGCTTGACGGAGACCACAGCCAGCGTGTTCCAGTCCAAATCCGGTGATGACATCGACATAGTCGCTGATACCGTTGGCTACATACAAGATCATGTGGAAGTTAAGGTGTTACATTGTTGTTCTAGTGAGAAGAATATTTTGGTGTAAAACTTAACTATTTTCTGGTGCCAATTATGGTCTGAGGCTTGCACAAAAAAATCATTCTATAAACGTTTAATAATTTTACAGGTAGTAGATGAAGATGGTGAAACAGTTCCCTTTGGCGGCGCTGGTGAGCTGCTCGTGCGAGGCTACAATACCATGATATGTTACTGGGACGAGCCGGAGAAGACGAAGAACTCTTTTACCGAGGACGGGTGGCTAAGTACTGGGTATGATAAGTATTAATTGTCAAGTTATTGCATTAGTAACCTTATACATTAGATTAGATTATTGTGGTACAATAATCTAATCAAACGTTTTAGAATCAGGAATAAAGCACCAGCAGCCTGTCTGTTTGAAAGTACATCCGAGTCGTAGATTAAATTTTGGCTACTCTCTTAAAAAATATTACTAATCTCCAACTCCAACGTTCTGCTAATATTTAACCAAAAAAATCAATACAAAATGTAAAGATATTTTCCAGGGATAAGTTCACAGTATCCCCGGACGGTTACGGGCGTGTGGTTGGCCGGCTGAAGGACATCATAGTGCGTGGTGGAGAGAACATCGCACCCAAAGAAATAGAAGATTTGCTAAACACGCATCCAGATGTTATTGAGAGCCAGGTTACAACTATACCGTTTCAAATACGTTTAGGAGACAAAATATTCCAATGAACTAAAAAACGTAGTAGTCACTGATTCTTTATGCGATCATAAATAACTACCTTTAATCTATATCTATACTTTAATATTATAAAGACGAAAGATTTGTATTTTTGTATGTATTGGAATAACTCAAAAACTACTAGACCGATTTTAAATATTCTCTCACCATTTCAAAGCTACATTATCAGTGAGTACCGTAGGCTATGTTTTTTTATTATTTCTTGAAATCACGCGGACGAAGTCGTGAGCAATAGCTAGTATTTCATAAAATGTCATTGAAGTGTATAGAATTGTAATTTTAAAGATATTCTTGAGATATTTGCGTTTATATTAAGGAATTCAAAGATATTAATGAAGATTTCCACAACTAAATTGCTTAAAAATGAATTAAAAAAAATAGGAATTCATTTAATTTCTTTCCAGGTTGTTGGAATTGCTGATGAGAGGTTGGGAGAAGAATTATGCGCTGTACTGAGAACACGAGATGGCGCTACTTTGACGCTTGATGACGTCAGAAAATTCTGCAGCGGACATATCGCGAGGTTCAAGATTCCGAGGGTCTTGAAAATAGCGGACGATTTCCCGAAGACCGCGTCCGGAAAGATCCAAAAGTTTAAGCTGAGAGATTTAATCGAATCCGGTAAATTATAGAACTGTATTGATAGAATAATTATTATGTTCCATATATTAAATAATGTAATGTATTATTAAATAAAGTACTTTGTTTAATCTTTTAATAATAAAATATGATGGTATTTTAAATGTTTATTTTATTTCATATCATAAAAAATAATAATACCGTAGTTGTTTTTAATTTAAAAGCAGGGAACTAATATAAAATTCAAGTTTTCTTTTGTTTTTGTTTACGTGAGATTTGGGGAAAAGTTGACAACCACAAAATTAATTTTAAAATTAGAATTTCAATTTTAATGCTATTAGATAGCCAGAAAAACGACAAACGTCATTTGAATTTTTGAAATCGGTCCAGTAGTTTTTGAGTTATTTCTATAGCTCCTCAAAAACACATTTTAATTGTATGTGTGAGTGTAATTAAATTATATCTAAATGTTTGTATTTAGTTTATTTTAGCAGAAGATGGAGCTCATTATAATTTTGTAAAAAAATTCATTACATGTCAACAAGGATACGAGGTGGCGTAATATAGTGTGTCTAAATAAGATAGATTAGTTTGATAAATGACGCATACGAAATATCGAATTCAATTTGTATGAAGACAAATTTCGTACTTAATGGACAGGTATCGTAGTGACGAAACAAACACGCATAGCGAACAATTATGAACTATCGATATATAGCTAACTAGCGCGCGCGGCGGCCCGGTAGTGCGGGTGGTCGGGGTTCTCCGTCCACGCGCGCCCGCTCTGCGCGCTGATGCGCATCTTGTTCGGCGAGCCGCGCTCCGCTCACTGACACATTGTTTATTATTTTTATATGTAATTTATTTATTTATTTGTTAATTGGTTGGTTGATTGGTTGATTGGTTAGTCGACTGGTTGCTCGACTGATTGGTCGACTGGTTGCTCGACTGGTTGGTCGACTGGTTGGTTTTAAACGATTTTTTCAACATCTTACTTCCTTACTTATATCATACTTGTACTGTATGCTTGGGACGTCCGCTCCCGTCGGTGGCTCGGATACGACTGACTTGCTGGCATGACACCATGACACAAATAAACAGTGTGGCCATACACTACATATCTCCCTTTTTTTCTATAAAAGAACAACTATAACATATTTTATAGTTTACCCGTTGTGAAACAATTTAGATATAAAGTATATATAAGTACTATTGGCATTTTCCCATTCATACTTATTAAAATATAACAGTCCTTTTCCTATAGTCACTAGGCGAATCACATTCCTTCGCCAGTCCCGGTTCCAATGGTTTTAAACCAGCATTTCAATAGTTTACCACGAATTATCCAAGTACATGTTTCCTGCCAACCAACAAAACTCTCCTTATTGAAGTTGTACGCAACACTAACAAAGTGTGCTCAGAGTCAAATTTAATTTAAATTTTATTTGAATTATTTTACGTTATATGTTGTGTCACAACACGCTTGACACATGTAGTGTACTCGTATATCGTACATACATGTACACGATACGCTTTAACTTGCTAAATGCTAACCAACAGTTTATAGGCTTCCATTACAACTTTTAAAAAAATCAGTTTTTATTTAGCTGTAACTTATTAAAAGCAAATTAACTTACATAGCTTTTGTGTGTACCGTACTCACGTACTATCGTCCATACTCCTGTCCATACTGCGGCCACTGAGGATCAGCTGGTACAGTGTAATCATAATGTACATCTTGTTTGTATGAGTGACTCTCGTCTGCCTACAACTATCCGTTGCTCTCAAGATTCATCACGCCGCTTGTACTGTGCCCAAATGTAACACTTAGAAATTCAAATGTTTAGATTTTGCTAATATTTCGGTCAACTTTTGACTTTTATTTTTAAACAAAGCAAAAACAGTATTTGCAAAGTAATTGCAATTTGCAAAGCATTTGCAAATAAATTGTAATCACAGGGAAATAGAGAATAATTTGTATAGATAACAAATTATTTTAATAAAAAACCTTAATAATTTACATTTTGAAATAAGCAGAATTAATCAAGAATGCTACAAATATCATGTGCATATTTTTAGTTATAAGACTAGAGTTTCATCATGACACACGTTTTTGTATAGTAATAAATCAAAACTCAAAAACTTAGCTGCTGTTTCCACAAATGCAAAAAGTGAAAATAAATCCTACTAATAATATTATATAAAAGCGAAAGTTTAGATGAATGGATGTTTGTTAAAGTTTGTAGCGTAAACGGCTCAACGGATTTCGATGAAATTTGGCATAGTTGTAGAGGATAGTCTGGAAGAACACATAGGCTACTTGCATTTTTTTTTAAAATCCGCGTGGACGTAGTCGCGGCCGAAAGTTAGTTTCTTTATACTTTATAATTTTAATTCAGTTAATTTCTAGGATTTTGGAGTTTTTGTTTTATGTATAATGATGGATCTAGCGGCAATTAAAGATAAAATTTGCGCTTAGTCCGTAACGCTTTGTAGAATCGCTCTTTGTTGTAAAATATGTTAATTAACAAAAACTAAATAATCGTGCTACTTTTTATTCAATTAAGGCGATGTAGTACTATAATAAAGTGAACATTATAACAAACTAGCTTTCGCCCGCGATTCCGCTAGCGTGGAATTAAAAAAAAACAAAAGTGCGTAGCCTATGTGTTCTTCCAGACTATCCTCTACGTCTATGCTAAATTTCATCGAGGACCGTTCAGCCGTTTAGGCTACAAACTCTAACAAACATCCATCCATCCATCCATCTAAACTTTCACATTTATAATAATAATAAAAAAAGTCAACAAGACATTGACAGCGTCAGATTGTAAATTTATTTAAAATTACAATAAAATGGTTTAAATCAAATTTTATGGTTGTTTTGGTGCAAAAAGTGAAAAAGAAAATGCAAAATTATCTGGAACATATGAAAAATTATCTGGAACATGAGTCGCCGTCAAAACCGATTAGAAAATGTCGTGTTGGCTATTACGAACACGCACACCTAACACCTCCGCGGCCCGCAATAATCTGCGCTACATCGGGGGACGAGGCACCAGCGGTGGCTGGTGATGTGCCCCCGCCCCTACTGACATCTAGTGACGCAGCCAACGAAGGTCGCCTTCGCCGTCCACCTCAGCAAGACCTACGGGGGGACGACGCCCACCACCGGCTCGCTTGGGGTCTGCGGGGATTAATCCCCCGTCGATGACTCCCGCAACCAGTGGTGTAGTGCGCCGCATGAGATGGAGCAGTTTAAATGAGAGTGTCATGCGGGCCTACTTCAGGGCGACAGAGGGGGGAACCAACCTCACGGCGTACCGTTCTAAAATGCTTGCCTTGTTTCAGACCCTTAACCCAACTGTGTCCGTGACTGCCCAACGTTTATCGGATCAGGTGCGAGTCATACAACGGAACCATCTGTTGGATGACTCTGTACTTGAGCAACTCCGTCACGAAGCGCGACTCCTTCACAATGATGTTGAAGTACGTAGTGTGGCACCTGTGGCCCCTGTGTCCGCAGACGTGCTAACGGAACAACCATGTGAAGAGGTATGTGATAGTGAAAAACCTTTTTTTCAGGGGGGGATTTTTTTTTTTTATTGAGCGTTTGAGGAGCACTTTGGAAGATATGATTTTGAAGTATATATCCTTATCAATCAGTGAACGTCCTCGCTTACCGCGATTGCCTGTTAACAAGCGGAATATTTGCATTGTAAATGCTATAGACCGCTTGTTATCACCATATGTGGATTCTAGTCTAGATTTATTAGATACCCATTCAATCCTGTACTGCGGGGCACTGACTGCATGTCGCGTGGCTGGAGTGGGGTTTTTAAATCCCAATCCAGGTCCTCGACGTGAAGTAACTAGCCCGGTCTGGCAGTGCAGGATTGAGCGGCGCATAAATGTAGCTAGAAGACTCATAGCGAAACTTCTTTGTTTCCGAGCGGGGAATACCCGACCAAAGGTCATGCGTTTCGTGACTCAGGCGTTTGCTGGAACTAGTATTAGACCCTGTGAATATATGTCGAGAGTCACGGAACGCATAGACTATTGGAAACAAAAAGTTTACGCATGGGCTAATCGCATAAGAAGGTACAGAGAAAGATCTGAGAGATTTCTTCAAAATCGTATGTTTCAAAGAGATCAGAGGTGTGTCTACCGTAGCTGGGAGCAACCACAAAGCCAGGTGATCGATTTGCACCGACCAGATTCTGCCGCCACTACTACGTTTTGGAGCAGTATTTGGTCGGTGCCAATTGAGCACAGTGAAGGTGAGTGGTTTAATGTTGTCAGATGCGCATGCGAATCGATCACTGAAATGGAACCTGTAATTATCACTGGCGCCGACATAAGTGGTGCAGTTCGTTCGGTCCCTAACTGGAAAAAGCCCAGGACCGGACGGACTGCAGAACTTTTGGCTTAAATGGTTCCGCAGTTCGCATGAGCGGCTGGCAGCCCAATTCCAAACTGCAATTGAATTGGGTACGCTCCCAGATTTCATGACATCAGGTATCACACACCTGATCTATAAATCTGGATGTACTACGGATCCTAAGAATTATCGACCAATTACTTGCTTGCCTACCATCTACAAGCTCCTAACATCCATTCTGAGAAGCAAAATTGAAGCACATGTTTGTACAAATAACATTTTGGCAACAACTCAGAATGGATGTAAGGCTGGGTCCCGTGGTACTAAAGATTGTCTCCTCATTGATATGGCTATTTGCCAGCAGGTCAGACGAAGTAAAAAGAACATTTCTATGGCCTGGATTGATTACAAGAAAGCTTATGATTCGGTGCCCCATGGGTGGTTAAGGAGGGTGTTAGAGTTGTATAAAATACATCCTACTCTACGCACTTTTCTTGACACATGCATGGGGCAGTGGAACACAGGCTTTCCCAATCTAGGTCGGGGAAGCCTTTCTGCCTCCTCTGACCGATTGGAATTCGGCGTGGCATCTTCCAAGGTGACAGCCTGAGTCCATTGTGGTTTTGCTTAGCTCTGAATCCTTTAAGCACATTGCTAAAGAGTTCAGAGCTAGGTTATCGTTTACGGAGAGGGGGCGAGGTCATATCGCACCTTTTGTACATGGATGATCTCAAATTGTACGCATCCAACAAGGCTGACTTAATGACTTTGCTTAAAATTACCGACGATTTTAGCAGAGCCATTGGGATGGCGTTTGGAGTTGACAAGTGTGCGGTCATCAATGTACAAAGGGGAGGGTTGTAAATTCAGAGAATTTACAGCTTACTCAGGATGTGTCTCTCGTGTCTCTCTCCGAGAATGAAAACTACAAATATCTCGGTATGTCGGAAGCATTAGGCATTAATGACAAAAGCATGAAACAGCTGCTAAAAGAACGGTTCTTTGGTCGCCTGAAAAAAGTACTGAAAAGCCTTTTATCAGGCGGCAACAAATGCCGTGCTTTTAACAGCTGGGTCATGCCAGTCTTAACCTATTCTTTCGGCATACTGAGATGGTCTCAAACAGAGCTGGATGCCTTGGATAGACAAGTCCGTCGATTGCTGACAGCATACCGGATGTCATCCACGTTCATCTGTAATGAGGTTGTACATCCCGCGGAAACATGGGGGCCGTGGCTACTTAAATGCCAAGACCCTCCATAACCGCGAGGTGTACAATCTTAGGGAATATTTCCTTAAGGTTAACGTGGAGATGTATCAGGATGTTGTAGCCATAGACAAAGGACTCACGCCGCTTTCCTTGGCTACCACGAACTGGCGGAGGTTGGAGGTTTAAGTGTCTCAGACCGCATAAGTGTATGGAAGAGTAAGGAGCTACACGGTAGGTTCCATCGGGCCTTAACTGGTCCTGATGTGGACCAATTATCCTCCGTGGCTTGGCTACGCTTCAGTAACCTCTTTGGGGAGACTGAAGGTTTTGTCTTTGCAATCATGGACGAAGTCATCGTAACGAATAACTACCGGAAACATATCCTAAAGGATGGTACGACTGACATTTGTCGGGCATGTCGTCGGCCCGGTGAGTCTATTAGACATATCGTTTCCGGTTGTTCTCGCCTTGCGGACGGTGCATACTTGCATAGACATAACCAAGTGGCCAAGATTATCCATCAGCAACTTGCCCTTAAATATGCTCTTGTGGAATCTGAGGTACCATATTACCAATATCAGCCTTCACCAGTTCTGGAAAATAGCCGTATCACGCTCTACTGGGATCGATCTATTATTACGGACAGGACTATTGTGCCAATAGACCTGATATAGTAATAATAGATCGGTCTGAGAGTTGTGTAATGTTAGTCGATATCACTATCCCACATGACGAGAATCTCGTGAAAGCCGAAAAAGAAAAATTATTAAAATATTTGGATCTGGCTCACGAGGTTACCGCCATGTGGCGTATGAAATCGACTACCATTATTCCGATGGTCGTTTCGGTGCACGGGCTAATAGCGAAGAGCTTCGACCAACATCTCAAGAAGCTCTCGCTAGACAGTTGGATTAAGGGCCCGATACAAAAGGCGGTTATTTTGGAAACCGCACGTATTGTGAGGAGGTTCCTGTCTCTGCAGCCCTGACCACTGGTTGTTTGAGTCATCGGATTCCGCAGCCGGTGGAGTTCTATTATTTTTTTATATAATATGTTTTATTTTTTTATAACAAATCATGTAAAATATATTATATATAAAATAAGAAATTAAAGATATACGAAATAAGAAAAATAAGATAAGAAAGATAAGAAGTAAGATAATCTAAACTGAAATCGCTGAATTATGCTAAATCTGATAAAACTGGAAGGATACAGGGGCGCACTGGCTTCGCCTTGGCAACGACTAAATCGCTAAATAGTTATAATAAAAAAAAATCTGAAAGGCCTGGCCCGATTTTGCTTATTGGAAAAGTAGACTAGATAAAAAAAGTTCCGAACGTAACAACCACAGCCAAAAATCCTCGACTCTATAATAATTTTTCGTTAAGTGAAATAAAATTGCTTTGTATATGAAAAAAACATTAACACTATATGTTTAAGAGTATTTACCAAATTAATACGGTTTATTGTTAAGTAATATTTGCTTTGAAATCATCGGTTTCTTATTTTTTTATTTATACAAAAAAATAATATTATAATCTATATCTATACTTCTATATCTATACTAATATTATAAAGAGGAAAACTTTGTATTTTTGTATTTTTGTATTTTTGTATGTATTGAAATAACTCAAAAACTACTGAGCCGATTTAAAAAAATCTTTCACCATCAGATAGGTAATTTATCTGTGAGTAACATAGGCTATGTTTTATTATTACTAATGTTTAGGAACTATTAATAAACAGCGTGTTTCTGGACGCCGGCGTTAAAAAATCACAAAACTTTAACTTTTCTCGGCTTACGCTGCCTAAAACCGTTAGAGGTATATAAAAATGATGTATGAAAGAATTGTAGATCTCAAAAAGTTCTACAGAAATGTCCGCGATAGCATATATCTATCTTAAACGGTTTTCTTACAATAACCACTTTTTTGTTTACAAAATGAATTAAAAAACTTACGCTATTTGCAGCGTTCTTTTATTGGTTTCAATATTAATCCTTATCCAAATAAATGCGTTTGTTATCAGGAGAATTTAATGTAGAATAAAATTGTTCTTTACAGTATTTAAATTGGACTAATAGTTTAGAAGATATCGCGAACACAAACAATAAGGGTAACCGAAAAATCAGCTTTCAAGCTACCGGGCTTAGAAATTTGGAATCTTGCATCGGTAGATTTCTGTTATTACGTACATAGATTACTACTAAGTTAATACTTTTGGTAATAGGTTGAAAAAAAGGGCGAACGTAATAGGTTATATTTGTAATTAGTTATATTTAGATTAAAAGGATAGGAGATTAGTGATTTAAAGGTGACATGATCAAGAAGGGAGTGATGACTGAGATGACGGATGATAGAATTATTTGGAGGACGAAAACCCGGTGCGCTGACCCTACGGGAGTAGGATAAGGTAGGGGAGATGATGATGATGAGTTATATTTAGATTGCCGGCAAATACATTTATTATTTATTTATTTAATACTTCGCACAAATAATACATCAGAAAGCTTAAATTAACTAATTACTAGGTTTGCGCAAGGGCGGCCTTATCGCTACAATACATGTGATGAAAAAAGTAAATTAGTTATTAGATAACCTTAAACTTAAATCATATATCTCACAAACTATTCATAGTTATGGAAACGTTTTTTAAAAGCCTATTTGTACGTAATTTAAGATAAAAAGAAAACAATTAAACCGACTGATCCTAATCAAATTGCTGGTTTTTTGCGTCGATGTAGATACTAAGAAATACAAAAATAAATTAATCTCGTTTCAGCGTTGCATCAAATATGTTTTGCTATTTGTTAATGCTAATTTTAATTTTAATTCTTATACATGTTTATTTCCGATATAATCGTGAAGGCAGACTTATGGCGCAGATTCCTGGACCCCAGGGGCTATCTTGTTTTGGAAATACCTTCGATGTTTTGATGTCTCTTGGTATGTTAATTTTAAAGACAAGGTTTCAGTCCATTTTTTTTTTTTTTTAGCTAGACATAGGTTCTATTGCCATGTTCTATAACCACGCTGGCCAAGTGCGGGTGGTTGTTTTCACACATGTCTTTGAATTTCGTTGATATGTGCAGGCATCACGATGTTTTCCTTCACCTTAAGAATGTCGGGTAAATTATGTACATATAAAATTCGAAAATCACATTGGTACATGGCGAGATTCGAACCCAAGAACTGTAGATTACAAGTCAAGTGCTGACCACTGAGCAACCGACGCTCATAAAGCTATGGTTTTGATAAAATAAATAGCAACTGTATATAACTAATGTTTGTTTATTTCATACAGAGGAATTTTTCCAATATCTACGCAAGATAACTAAAGAGTACGGAGATTTCAACAAGTTACAATTTTTTAGTATAAAAGTGATTAACGTTTACAATCCAGATGACATTGAGGTATTTTCTTTATGCACATTAAACTAAATATAAAAATTTGTACCACTTTTTGGTAACTTAGTCGAGGTATAAGAATTCTTTCTTCCTTCTATTTAAAGATTTTTCAGAGTTGCAGGCAATAGCCTAATAGTTTGGGGTACGGACTACGGATCTCGCGCTCGAGGGTTCGAATCCCGCCATTCGACTTTTGTCGTGAACCATATTCTAGCACAAGCCTAGAGCTTAGTTGGATTCGTTAAAGGAAATGTTAGTAAATCAACAAAAATCCATTAAAGTTTTCATATAAAAAAGCTGGTCTTAATATACATAAGTATGTCCAATCCTCTAAATTATGCAATTTAACTAACCATTATGTAACATTCGTAATAATTTCTATGTCATACAAGGTTTATATTCTTACAGATAATACTTTCCTCAAATAGTTTTATTGGTAAAAATTACACCTTGTTGGCTCCCTGGCTTTCTGAAGGATTAGTTACGAGCAATGGTAAGTTTTTTTGCGCTTAAAGACCAACAATATTTTGGCGTATTTTAGTTACAACTAAGAGCGCGAGAGGTTATATGGAGGTGCGCAGACTACTCGATTTTTAGTTGTGCAAAATGCAAAAATTGTCTGCGAAACAATCGACAATCGCACAACAGTTGTGCGATAGCTTAGTCGAAGGCGTGCGCCCGCTCTTAATATTCAATTAACATTCCTTAAAACTTTAAATTGCAAATATCAAAAATTAAAATGACCACGAATGGCCTTGCTGGATAATCAAGTAACGAAGCAAAGAATTGTATTTAATACGATTTATTACACTAGTAAGTTAAAGATTCCAACTGTGTCGGTTGGTTTGATTAAAAGAAATGAATAAATCAATTTTTACAGGAGAGAAATGGCGACAACGTAGAAAATTACTTGCAAATGCCTTTCATTTTAATATTCTTAAAAATTTTGTACAAACCTTTGTTCACGAATCGGAATCCTTCGTTGACCAGTTAGAAGAAGAAAAGTGTAAAGAAAAGACGCACGTGCAACCACTGATATCGTGGGCGTTGCAAAAGGTTATGTGTGGTGAGTAAAGAAAAATAAATAGAAAAAATATAACAGAAAACCTTCAGATATCTTAAATATTATAAATGCGAAAGTTTGGATGGATGATGAATGTTTGTCAGAGTTTGTACCATAAACGACTGAACGGAGCTCGATGAAATTTGGCACAGACTTAGAGGATAGTCTGGAAGAACACATACTCGCTTTTGTTTTTTTTTAATACCACGTGGTCAATTTCGCGGGCGAAAGTTAATGTCAGAATAAAACCATCATCTGCTCCCCCTCCTTATCCTACTCCCGTAAGATCGATGACCCCCAGGTTAACTTTTTTTTCCGCCATCTCTTTTGTCTCTCCCTTCTTGGTATACGTCCAGAATAAAATGTTACATTAAAAAAACTGCCTAAATGGGGTATTTTTCGAAAATGATAAAATTAAAAAGCTTAAGCCGAGACTCAAAACCTTGTCAATAAATGTTTCTTTGTTTTCAGCAACTGCATTTGGTATAACAATACATGATGGATTGAATTCCGTGACCGATAAATATTTCGATTCGGTGTTATCATTTTGTGACACCGCAACTTATCGATTAACCAGACTTCTATTGCACATCGATTTAATCTTCAATTTAACTAAAATAGGAAAACAACAAAAGCATGATGTCCAAAACTTACACGACCTTACTCATAGGATAATAAATGAAAGAAAAGATCATTTACGAGAGAGTAACAAAGTAAAAAATAATGATTGTGAAATTAAGGGAAAGAAAACTAAATTAGCACTGTTAGATTTGTTACTCAAAAAGGAACAAGAAGGGGAAATAGACTATGAAGGAATTAGAGAGGAGGTGGATACATTCATGTTTGGGGTATGTTCAATAGTCATCTTACTAATATTATAAATGTGAAAGTTTAGATGGATGGATGGATGGATGGATGGATGTTTGTTAGAGTTTGTAGCCTAAACGGCTGAAGGGATCTCGATGAAATTTGGCATAGACGTAGAGGATAGTCTGGAAGAACACATAGGCTACTTGCTTTTGTTTTTTTTTTATTCCGCGCGGACAGAGTCGCGTGCGAAAGGTAGTGTATCAATAAATAAACAACAAATAACACAATGGTAAACTCAACAGCACAACTACAATGGTTACAACGGTTTTAACATTACCTGTCTTTTTCATTTGTCGTCGCGTCGTCTTAACGTCTGATAAACGCTTTGGTGCGACAGTTTTAAAAATGCACTATAACCTTTAAATGTAAGACGGTTTGACGTTTATTATTTTTCAGGGCCATGACACCTGTGCCATTGCGCATTGCTTTTTAATGATGAGCATCGCAAACGAGCCTAGAGTACAGGTAAATAACCTTAATCATACTAATATTATAAATGCGAAAGTTTAGATGGATGGATGGATGTTTGTTAGAGTTTGTAGCCTAAACGGCTGAACGGATCTCGATGAAATTTGGCATAGACGTAGAGGATAGTCTGGAAGAACACATAGGCTACTCACATTTGTTTTTTTTTTATTCCGCGCGGACAGAATCGCGTGCGAAAGGTAGTGTATCAATAAATAAAAAAACCTTAATCATACTTCATACTTCAACATACTAATATTATAAATGCGAAAGTTTAGATGGATAGATGGATGGATGTTTGTTAGAGTTTGTAGCCTAAACGGCTGAACGGATTTCGATGAAAATTTGTATAGATGTAGAGGACAATCTGGAAAAACACATAGGCTACTCACATTTGGTTTTTTTTTAGTCCACGTGGACGGAGTCGCGGGCAAAAGGTAGTCTAATAATATAATCTAATAATTGGTACAGGAGTTAATTTACGAAGAACAACAAAGAATATTCGGGGACTCTCGCCGATCGTGTACTATAGAAGATTTGAGCGAGATGAAGTATCTGGAGTGCTGCATAAAGGAATCGTTGAGACTGTACCCGAGCGTGCCTGTCATTGTCAGGCGCATTACACAAGACGTCATCCTCAGTGAGTCGTTTTCCTTCAGTTTTTAATCTAACAATACTAAGAAAGCTCTTGGATGAAAAGGTACAATAGAATGAAACATAGTTGTTAGTTCTAATAGCTATTTTAAAAGGTTTATATTAATATTATAAATTCGAAAGTTTGGATGGATTCTGCTCAAATCTCGATGAAATTTGGCTTAGATGTAAAGGACAGTCTGGAAGAACACATCTAGTTACATTTATTTTGTTAATTTTACGCGGAGTAAGCTAGTAATGCATGAAATTCTCTATTCTTCTCTTTATCGGGTGTGTCATATTTAATCGCTTTAGCCTTTAATTCATTATTTTAGGTGGACGCACCGTACCTAAAAACAGTAATATCTTCATCCACATTTACGATCTGCACAGACGACCGGATATATTCCCTGAACCAGAGAAGTATATACCGGAACGCTTCCTACCGGAGAACTCAACCAATCGACATCCTTACGCCTATATACCATTCAGTGCCGGACCAAGAAATTGTATAGGTTTGTTTTAAAAGTAATTTTAGTCCATTTTCCCTTCACAGTTCTTCTTCTTCTTCTTCTTATTATTAGAAAGAAAGTTTTTTTTTCTTAAAATGTCAGGACAGGATTGGAAGGAGAACGGATCCACTTTAACAGTCGGGTCTTCCTAAACTAAACTCATTTCCACAGGACAAAAGTTTGCTATGCTCGAAATGAAGACCTTCATGTCTGCACTGATGCGTCGCTTCCGACTTGAGCCCGTCACTAAACCAGAAGAACTTACATACAAGCTGGACATCTTGCTTCGTTCAACAGAACCTATTTACGTGAGACTGTGCTCAAGAAAATAACCCCTAAAATACCATTTATATTTTTATAAATCATAAAATAATTTTACAGCTGAATCTAAACCCAGTAATAATTCAAAATAAATCTATGTAAAGGTTTTAATGCGTCTTATTTCGACGAAATCTGAATTTTATTTAAAAGTGAGTGAATGCCATATATCTATACTTACAGTTAATAAAAATGAACTGTCTGTATGTGAAATCAAATAAAAAAATCACATTTCGTGACCATGATGTGTTTGCGATACGAACGAAAACCAACTTTTATTTCTGTTTGTCTGTCCGCTTTTGTTTCGGGTAATCTTCGAAAGAACTGTACTGCTTTTGACATGTCTTTTAATAGAAGTTAACTGATGTACACAGAAGTAACTTAGGCTATTTTTAATTCTACGCTGAAGAAGTCACGAGCAATAACTAGTCTGCGACAATCGCTAAATATTTATTCTTCGCATAAAATACGCTTTTCCTTGAACGAATTTATAAAACAAAAGTTATATTGTTCGCAGTTTTCCCGCACCTGTGTCATATTTGATGGCTACATATTTAATTTGTATCAGAAGGCCATTGTTGTTTTCTTAACATTTCATATTTTTTTATTTTGTATCTTCATTCCCTGCGAAGCTTTTCCATTGGTGTGTTGTTTGATATTAAATGTAAAAAATTGACGAAAAACAATTTCTATACAAAATTTAAGTCAAGAGATATCAATAAGTTGATTAATGTAAGTTTTCTCAGAAGTCTTATTAGATTTCTCAGTGGTTTTTTTTTACGTAAAGCGCATGAGAGAGATAAAGAGATTTCTTATTCATCCAGTTCTCGCTTATATATTTGACTGTATAACAGAGTAAACGCTAAACTTTTTTTTTCATATAAAAATACATACTTTTTTTTAAATATTAGTAGATTTTTTGTTAATTTACTAATATTTCCTTTAACCATTCTTTCTAAGCTCTAGACTTGTGCTAGGATATGGTTTACGACAATAGTCGAATGGCAAGATTCGAACCCTCGACCTTAAGATCGGTAGTCCGTACCCCAAACCATTAGGCTATTGGCGCTTTATACTTATTTGACTGTTTGTGATGTTTTTATATCAACAAGCTGTCGTTACTAAAAGATACCTTTGTACGATGTTCCTTAGTCGATTGCAATCACTTTTTATTTTCTATTCCTCTATGGGCGAAGGTATACTTTTTTGTTACTATTAATGCTTCTCCATATATGTAATTAGATTAATAGAAATATATGTATGTTTATGTCTTCGTTTTTCTAAGCCACCTAAGAGGTTTGTTTTGTTAGATGGACCATACCGACATCCACTCGCCTCTACCGCGAAGAGTCGAAATGTGAATAATTAATTCTTTAATTAATTGAATTGGTTAGAATTTTCCGTCCGTATTTCGCTGTTTTCATTTACACAAATAAAATAATTTAGTTATTTGACAATTTTTTGTACAAAATATCCTATAAATATACGACATTAATTGTCAATTTTATCTATTTTATGGTATAATTTGTAAACATTTATTACTAGGTTATCTAATTTCAATTACAAACCGATCGAATATTACGTACTTAAAGCAATTTGCAATTGAATATGGGAACAATTATGTGCTTTATAAAAATGTTGTTTTTTTTTTTTTATTGAACATTACATTTTAAGTTATCATTTATGTTGCCGTTTCTACAGAATTGACAGACAGCACTTCAAGAGAATGTACGACTTGATGTCCAGAATAATATGGACACTTTTACTTTTAGGTAAGTGAATTATAGACAATATTTTTACTTTCTATTTATTTAAAACTTATTTAAAACTTTTAAAACCTCTATTAAAAATAAATTTTCAGGTTATACATACGTGGATGCCGCCTCTTTACGCTGTTACAATGGGTAAGAACATTTACAAGGATATTTAAAACAATTATTTATTACTAGCTTTCGCCCGCGACACCGTCCGCGTGGAATTAAAAAAAAAACAAAATTAAGTAGCCTATGTGTTCTTCCAGACTATGCTCTATATCTATACCAAATTTCATTGAAATCCGTTCAGCTGTTTAGGCTACAAACTCTAACAAACATCCATTCATCCATCTATCCATCCAAACTTTCGCATTTATAATATTAGTATGATTTATTTAACATTGTTGTGACTTTATTTATTAGAAAATAAAGCAACCGAAATACTATCCTTTTCCACAATAATTTCGTCTTGCAAGCGGTCAATCGCTTGATGAAAAAAGGGCTTTTATAATTTACTTAAATTAAACTCATTTATCTTTTAGATCTTTGGATAACCCTTTGATAGTTCCACTGGATTTCCCGCGACCACTCATTGACAAGTCATGTATTAATACAAGTAGAGTTACGAAATTTTTTATATCTGGTTTCAACCGGAACGTAACCTCGGAAGAATCTGTCGCTGTACTATCCGCGTACATTAAAAGAGGCGATGTTAATGTTGTGTACCTGGACTGGGCTGAAGAAGCGAAAATAGGAGGTCTACAAGTTGTTATTGGTTATATAAAAGCGGCATCGAACACACAAGAAGTAAGTTGAAGTTACAGAACAATGAAATAAACAGACACACCACACTTTGCTAGACTAAGTGTCAGTTCCAATAAATTGTAAATTGTCTGATACCAATCGAACTTGTAAAATATGTGATGGAAATATCGAATTTTGTTCCCTTATCTGACAGTGACGTCATTTTTAAGCTATCTGAGCCTCTAGCCAGTGGTGGGACAGGCCCTAAATGTTTTGGATTATTTCAACTTATAATCATTTAACTACCGAGCTAGAAGTTAAGTTCCCTTAGTGTAGATTTAGTATATTATGTACTAAGGGACTCTCTTAGTGTCTCATTATTTAAAGTCTGGTTCGCGGTGGTTCTTGAATTATCCGATTGCTGCTGTAATTTTTGAAATACGACTATGTATATTCGCAGATTGGATTTAGATTTGCAGCGGCTCTATTGAATTTACGCGACGGAGGCTTGAAGTTCACTCAGGTGCATATCGTTGGTCATTCCCTAGGTGCTCAGGTAGCTGGTATCACTGGAAATATGCTACGGAACCAGGGATATATCATACAACGGTGGGTTTCCTATAAATTGAAATTATCGAAATAAATAAGCGTGTTTAGAGATACAATCGCGGGAATCCGCGGTGTTTCACTTAAGGAAAAATTGTGTTGTTCATTGCACCGAAACCAACTTCGCCTCTGCAACTCTCCTCTAAGAAATAATTAATTAGATAGCAGTGAGTGCAAACTAAGGGATAATGATAAAAAGAAACTAGCCGTATATCACTAACCCACTTTTTGTTGTTAGAGATACATTTATAAGCTGCGTTGTATTGGTTTTTGCTCCGTATCTCGTTTCATAATATTCAAATCTACAATTTTAAGGTGGAACATCGCCAGTTACCCGGACTGTACAGTAAACAGGGTTTTTGTCACGTTTTTCGTATTAGTTTTGTGTATTTATTTGAATACTAGCTTTCGCCCGCGACTCCGTTCACGTGGAATTAAAAAAAACAAAAGTGAGTAGCCTATATGTTCTTCCAGGCTATCCTCTACATCTATACCAAATTTCATCGGAATCTGTTCAGCCGTTTAAGCTACAAACTCTAACAAACATCCATCCACCTAAACTTTCGCATTTATAATATTAGTATGATTATTTATATTATGTAAAACTGATGCCAAAATAATAAAACAGATTTTGATTAGTGACGCGTCAATAGAGTCGTGTTTTCCCCTTGTTTTTTTTGTCCTTTAACAAACGGTTTTATTTAATTTTAGAGCAACATGTTTGGATCCAGCCAGACCTTTGTATACAGGATTAATAAGTTTCAAAAATGGCGTGGGTCCCGAGTGTGCTAAGCAAGTGGACGTCATACACACGGACCCTGGGGGCTATGGGCTTGCTGAGCGCGTGGGAACCGCTGACTTCTGGCCTAACTACGAAGGCGGGAAAACTGTCCAACCCGGCTGTTCCAGGGGGGAGTTTGCTTTGCTAAGTCAAGATGGTGAGATCAACGACTCATGTCACGCTATAATCAATTTTCTAGCAACAATAATCTGCCCGTAACTCAAAGGGACAGGCAGACTACGTTTATCCACCTGGCGCGGTTCTCGCTCAATATTGGAATATTTTTATTTGTTTTTTATGTGCTATCAAAATGACATGTATGTCGACGTGTTGTAACCGAACCTAGTGTTGTAACGAATGACGTTTGTAAACGTTTTTCTCTGTCTTTATCTATAGGTTTATGTAGCCATATATTAGCGTGGAAGTTCTTCGTGGAGACAATAAACGAATGTAACTGTTTCCCTGCGGCCAGCTCTCCAGACTACGCCACCTGGACGAAGACTAACGGCACTACCAATTCTACTATTTATATGGGGGAATATGTCTCACCTGAGTAAGAATTAAGATCTTTTTTCGACAAGTTTCCGAACGAACTTAAACTAAAACTATTTTTGCTTGTTTTAGATATTTTTGGCCAAATTTCGTAGTTTAATTTTATAAACCGCAATCGCAAATAAATGTATTGTTTAGAGAGCGATCAATTTTGTACTTTCTCTTATTCAAAAAAAAATTAGGATGATCTTTGGATTGGTTTTGAATTTCTTATTTTTTTGTATTGCAATTAATATCGTTTCTTAAACATTGTTTCAGGGCCAGAGGTAATTATTATTTAGTGACCAACGACCGACCTCTGTACGGCAAAGGAGATGATGGCACTAACCCTAATAACCGGATCCAAAACTAATTTTAAAAACGGTATACGAGCATTAAAAATAATAAAAAAAATCTATCGAAATACTACGAAAACGTACCCATTTGTTGGTAAAGAAACCAAATAAATGAATATATTAATAAATGTATAAGAAAGTTGTTAAACCATATTTAATCAAAAGTTAATTTAACGTTTTATTTTTGTTTGTAATTTTTTTTATCTATTATAATAAAGTTTGTTTCATTTTATTTATTTTATAAACCTGTAAGAAAGCGCCTACTATAATATGCGAGCAAGAAACTAATAGAATGTGTTGTAAAAGTACTGGAAAATGCACATTTCGTATTATTACAAAAAGACGTGCAAAGAATTTACAAACGAATTTGTTGGAATTTATCAAGTCCTAACTTGGATAGGACTCCAAAAATGTATTCCAATTACGTCATAAGCGATACAATTCAATGGAGATTATGATAAAACATTACATCAATATGCAAAAGGCATTGTTATACTATAATGGAACAAGCGCGGCAAAGAACTAGACGATTGAAAAACTTTTGGTGTGTTTGTAGAATTTGAAACATCTGTTCACATAAATTATGTTGTCGGACTTAATTTTGACATTAAGGTAAATAGACAGGTTTTAAAATGGAATTCTAATTTCTTTAACTTATTGCAATATTCACGAAATAATACTAATACCGGGTTTAGGCTAGTTGATGGTGTGAAGTGATGTTTTTTTATAAATCATAAGGTGGCAAACGAGCAAGCGGCCACCGGAATTCACCAAACTGGCGAAGCGACCGCTGGTCATAGACATTGACAATTGCAGATGCGTTGCCTACCCTTATCAACGAAAGAGGCACATAAACAGAATATTTTTCTTTCTTATGCGTCTTCTCTACCGTCAAATCCACTTTCCCTTCCCATCCTTTCCTTATAAGAAAAGGGTTGAAATGGAAAGGGAGTAAAATTAGGCCTCCGACACCACACTTATCAGACGAAACGTGGAATTACTCCCACTTCACGCTTGTCTTTTGTGTGGTCGTAGTATTTCACCGGACGAACCGACCCATTCGTGCGAAGATGTTAAAGCGGGCTCTACCACTGTACACAGTTATCTGCTACAACATTTTGTACTGCACCTTGCAGGTTACTTTTTTGTCTGTCGACTCCACTACACCTTCGCATGGATATCGCCAAGGGGAACGTAAGGTTGGCAACCCCTTCCCTTCCTTATAGAATCGAATAATGTTAAATAGTTAGACAGACCTTATTAATGTTAGCTGCTACAAGACTTACTTAGATTATCAGCAACGTCTATGCTCTTTTACATTCTTTTATTATTACAACATGGTTACTTATCTATATCTATACTAATATTATAAAAAGGAAAGATTTGTATTTTTGGATTTTTGTATGTATTGAAATAACTCAAAAACTACTGGGCCGATTTTTAAAATTCTTTCACCGTTAGAAAGGTAATTTATCTGTGAGTAACATAGGCTATATTTTTTAATTTTAAGCGGGCGAAGTTGCGAGCAACAGCTAGTAAACTATATACTTATTTAAAGTGTACTTGTACAATCTAAAATATTCTCTGTACAAAAACATTTGCCCTTACATCTCAAAGCAACAAAATTTTATCAAGTTCGCCCGTATAACCATCAAGGATGCTCTTGACACGAATGTGTACGTCTTATCTGCCTTTAATAAAGTCTTCATATCTATTTGTATTTCATCGCACTTCCAAATTAACAACCAAGGACGAGATGGGCCGAACTAATAACCTACTTTCAATCGGTTTTAAAGGATCTTTTCGAGTTAAACTGACTGACCAACATACAAGAGCACAGCCTAAAATGCTATATGTACTCGTAGTACACAGACTTCTGTAAATAAGTTAGCGAGCATTAAGGATTATCCAATTTCATCTCCCAAAGATTAAAAGTAGGGGATTAATTGATGCTCAAATTATAACATCGTTATAGCAAAAAGCCTATAGTGGTACAGGCATTGGGGAAGACGTGAAAGTGAGCAGACAAAGGTTGATGATGATGATGATGATGATGATGATGATGATGATGATGATGATGATTAAGAAAAATGGCATTTTACAAAAGTTTGAAGCAACTGTATAAAACCATACCCACAATTTTTTTTAGAGAATCTTTTGCTCGAGATTTCTTCAGCGTGGAGTTAAAATAATCTATTAACAAATGTTATACATAGAAATGACAATTGGTTTTTTTCAAGATTTTTAACCATAATTCCCAGAAACCCATGGTTATTGTTCGCGTTGTTTGCCAGCTGTTGTAATTTTTAACATATTCCACTTCAAATTTTTTAGATAATCAGTTAAAGGACAGACTTAATTGCATATTGTTAGCTTTAAGTTATTTCTATTTTGCACGTTTCTGAAGCAATTTTATCTTTGCATAATGAGAGCATATACCAAAAGGCTTAATTTCAAAACAACATACTATTGTCTTGGTCGAAGACCTTGTAGGAACAATAATTAGTGTCAAGAGTGGTCTAAATAAAATTAAATGTTTGCATATAGTCCTATGCGTTCAAAAACAACTGAACATTTTTTTTAAAGACGTTCCGAATTCATGAGGTTAGAGCAATAAAAAAAATTAAAGTAAATTCTATCAAACTTCAAAAAGGAGAAGGTAACTTTTAACTTACACTAAGATTAGACATCTGTAGGCATATAAATTATCTTCTTTCGTGACTTATAGAGCAACGTTTCCCTTATACCATCTCTTAGAACTGATAAAAGTACAAAGTGGCAAAGACCTCCAAAATGTGCGTAGACAAATTATGTATTTAATTGTTGCGTGCCTAACGTATTGTTAACTGACTTTTATTAGTCACCTTGTTATCAAAATTAATTAAAGTTTTCACGAAACACTTCAATCGCTATAGTTATATAACTTGTTAGTAGGTTAAGGTTTCATAGAAATAGGCTAAGTAACCCACGGGATTTCCTCACTTTAACTCTGTTCAACACCTTAACTGCTACAACTGTCAAATATTTTTAATGGAACTTTGTTTTTACTTTACTTTATTTAACCTCGTTCTTTTTTATAAGAGCAATAAATTTCATTATGCAGGTCCTGACACTAAAGACGATTGCGGAAGCAAGATTAACATACAATTGCATCCAATCCAAGGGATATATGTATTCCCGCAGCATTTCGTTTTACAACTGTTGCGTTGCTTTTGTTTTGTCCGCATCAGTCAAATGCCAGTGCCCGGAACGCACGAATGTGCGCCAAAAAAAATAAAGTGCCATAGATACGAAAGTGTAAAATGAATAAAATGTGTGATTTACAGATTAAAAAATTATGGATCATTTTCATGCTTTTAGGTAAGTTATGAGGGTTTATTTTTTTTAATTAGTGTTCAATGTTATCTTAAAAATACGCGTTTTAAGTATAAAATTATTTCGCCTCGAAATAGCCGCTTTATAATTTTTCGAGACCATTTGAACATTGAAACGAAGTAAGATTTTAGATTACTTTTTTATAAAGTTAAATTGTATTTTTTTAATTAAGAATAAATTGCGTAACCAAATTTATCAGAAACAGAGACAGACAGAAATTCATATTTAATCAGAGACAACTTTCAAATTACTTCGGTCTGATCGTAGTTCTTCCGCAAATAATTACAGCGTTTTAAATTTAATAAAATATAAACTGCATGTAATGCACAATTTCCTACAATTTTAAACTATATGTAGTTCTGCTAGAGTTCAGTTAATACATATTCGAATTTCGATGCTAAATACGGAAAAACTGCAACCAGCGATACATGTAACTTTAATTTCAGGCACTTTCCAAAGAACACAAGCAGCGTGGTTAAGGTGTTATAAAGAGTAAGTTGCTATACTTTTTTATATTTTGCATGATATCGGTTAATAAAAGTTAGGGTTACTACCAAAACAACATAGATCATCGAAACACCCATCCAGTTTTTATTTATTTTAGTAAACATTTCCAATCCAATTGTTTTAAAATTTACCATTCAAATGATCTCAATACAATTTGGATCTACAGAATCGATTACTGAGTTTGGTCGATGAACCTGTGAAGGGAAATAATAATATTCCAATATAAAATTACATACGTTTATCATAGTCACAAATTCCAAAGCAGTCTTTTACAACAGCATAAAGAAAACATTAAATTTTATCTAATCACCTTGTAATAAAATGCATGTTCCTAAGAGCGGGTTATCGGAAAATATATGTTACCCATTATCCATTAGACTCAACCTATTTACAATTCAGATTTCATAATATTGCTATCGAATACATAATGATTCATTAATAGCATTTGTTTTCTTGTACGACGATCTTTACTTCTACAACGTAATCTTATTTATTTAATAGGAAATAATAAAATATCATCATTAATATTGTATGAATGGGTTTTTAGACAAGCCTATACGATTGATTGTAAATGTAAATTGTCTTTTTTAAATCCCGGTATTACTGATAGTTTCAACTGATGAACTTAAAGAGTCGAATTGTTCAGTTAAAGCTTGTGTAAATAAAAAATTAACTGTTCAGTTAGACTCTTTAGTTACCTATAATAACCTGTTTATATCTGGTTACCAGGGTGCCATGAATGGTGATAGTATGCAAGACTATCAAAGCATATTTATTGTGTTAAAAATTACAATCAGTTGTCGAGTGTACTAGGACATCATATGCGATTAAGATTACCAAACAACAGACGTGCAACCTTCACAAGGTGTCGCTAAGTGGAGTACCAGGGCGGCATAGTTGCGTAAGGAGTGAATCGCACATAATCGTTCCGCCGCTTTCTTCTGGCTGACGATCACCTCGCTATAACTCGTTCTTCATTTGTTGTGCGCCGAATCCAGTTTTCTAATGATCTAACAAGTTCATCGCGTAATAGATGCTTAGTATCGCAATTATTATAATTTAATGACTACTTAGATAGCATTCCTAGTCTTGTGTTTGTCCATTTTGAGACCTACTAACCCGGTTGCTATGTATTACTATGAGTGCACAATAACATGATACCGGAGTCAAATGACGTATCATCCCCACTTGGTGCGTTGGGATTAGACTAGGAAATTTACTTTGTTTACACTAAAAGACGTACTTGTATCACTAAACAAAAGGCTTCGATTAGGTCACCCCGTGCAACCACAGTACGTGATTGTTTTATTTAAAATAAACTTGGCAAGTTCCCAAATGATTACTTTCACACGCGCAATTATATTGTTTAAGTAGTTAACTTATGTACCACTAGCTTTCGCCCACAACTCCGTCTGAATAAAAAAAAATAAAAATGAGTAGCCTATGTATGTGTTCTTCCAGACTATCCTCTACATCTATACCAAATTTCATCCAAATCCAAACAAACTCTAACAAACATTCATCCATCCATCCATCTAAAATTTCGCATTTATTATATTAGTATAACATATAAGTTTTAACAGTGGCAGAGCACGCTTTAACATCTTCGCACGAATGGGTCGGCTCGCCCGGTGCAATACCACGACCACACAGAAAACAGGCGTGAAGTGGAAGCAATTCCGCGTTTCGTCTGATGAGTGTGGTGCCGGAGGCCTAATTTTAGTCCCTTTCCCTTTCCACCCTTTTCTTAAGTGGAAAGGATGAGAAGGAAAAGTGGACGGTAGAGGAGACGAGAGAAATGTCCTCTTTATGTGCGTCTCCTCCTCCGTCAACTAATGGTAGGCAACGCATCTGCAATTGCGGATGTTTATGGGCAGCGGTCGCATTCCATTTCGGTGGATTCAGGTGGCCGCTTGCTCGTTTGCCACCTTATATTATATAAAAAAAACTAGTATGATATGATTTCTCATTTCCAGTTCTCTAACAGAGTATATGGTTACTCCGTTAGATTATCCCTTACCGATAGCCCATTCCTCATGCCTGGACCGCAGTCAACCGACCGTTATTTACACCTTCGGTTACCAAGGCAAGGTTGCCGGCCCAGCTACCACCGCGGTCCTAACAGCTTATATAGCAAAGAGGAAGAGGAATGTTATCCTTCTGGATTGGGAAGAAGAGGCTAAAAGTGGTCTACTAGGCTTGCAGCTTGGGTATGCAACATCGGCAGCGCCTAACGCTAAAAAGGTATATTTTTAGATCTTTTCCTTGGACTACGTAATCCGTTCTTGATGACAAGAAATGTGGGTAGACACCAACAGCAGTAGCCACTGCATAAAGAGTTCAACTTGAATAGTATTATGTTATGTTCTCATAGACTACTAGTCAGAAGTAGAAGTAACTTTTACCGAAGTTAGTTTTGTGACTTACTAGCTATCGCTCGCGACTACGCGTGGAATGAAAAAAAAAACAAAGTACGTAGCCTATATGTTCTTCCAGAATGTGCTCTACATCTGTGCTAAATTTCATCGAGATCCGTTCAGCAGTTTAGGGTACAAACTCTAACAAACATCTATCCATCTAAACTTTCGCATTTATGATATTTGTAAGAAGTAAGATATTTGTATAGATCCACTAAAATGGTGAATAAATAAAATATGGTCAAGAAACAATAACTTCACTCATATAATAAAGAAATCCAAATGAGTGGATGCTTTGTTTGTCACAAAATCCAACCATAAATGTATTCAGGGTCAAACAGATAAAACACAGCATAAAGATAGTATGCAACAACTTTCAGTAAATATTTAATTTCCATTAAAAACATTCACTCACATTCACCTGACAGCATCCACAGTACGTAACGTACGTACGTAAATTCGAAAAGTATTAACTCATGGTCAAGAAGTGTTATACACGGTAATAAAATCTCGAAATGAAATTTAAACAATATTACCTTCTTATGTTTAATAGGGAATTCCCTTTAAAAAAAAATCATTTTTCTTTTCTTAACTAAGAGCGGGCGCACATCTTTGACTAAACTATCGCTAAACTATTATGCGATTGTCGATTGTTTTGCAGCCAAATCAACTGTTTAGTTGCACAACTAAAAATCGAGTAGTGTGCGCACCTCACACACTTCTAATATAAATTAATTTACAGATAGGATATGCGCTCGGTAGAGCACTTCACACACTATCAGGCGCTGGAGTAGATTTGAATAGCATACATTTAATGGGACATTCCCTTGGGGCGCATGTGATGGGCTACGCTGGACGTTGGTTGAGGGAAAGGGGAAAAATCGTCAGCAGGTATTTAAATTTAAGTAATAAAACAAATGATAGATGGCATCTTTTCCAATTGTAATTTCTTTTGGTAAAAAATATTGTAACTAGATGGCGCTGTCCTCAATTAAATTATTATTTTTTAAATTTGCAGGATAACAGGACTGGATCCCGCTCGTGCGTTGTTCGAGGGTACCTTCGGTTTCTTCAAGCAATTGGACAGAACGTGCGCGTTATTTGTTGATATTATACACACGGACGCCGGGAACTACGGCACTAGCAAGTCAACTGGTACTGTGGACATATGGCCTAATTACTACGGCCCTAAGTCACAGCAGCCCGGCTGTCCACGGAAACCACAGGAGACGTTTAGTCGTGCAGGTATCACAATGATTATCACAAAAATGTTAAGAATTGTTTTTTTTATAAGGGTAAACGAACAGCCGATCGCCTAATACTATACATATATTCAATCGCCCATAGATATCCGCAACACCAGAGAAACTGATGGGTGGCGTAGGAAAAATGTTTTTTTACCTGAAAATCGACAAATCGAAGCATCCTAATAATATCAAGATACTGACTTGTAAAATATTTTTCTGCTCTCAGACGTGTTTCTTATATCCACTGGCTGACTGAGTCCTATTTTAAACCTTTGTCATGTAATTATTATTATTTTTTTAAATTTGCAGGATAACAGGACTGGATCCCGCTCGTGCGTTGTTCGAGGGTACCTTCGGTTTCTTCAAGCAATTGGACAGAACGTGCGCGTTATTTGTTGATATTATACACACGGACGCCGGGAACTACGGCACTAGCAAGTCAACTGGTACTGTGGACATATGGCCTAATTACTATACATATATTCAATCGCCCATAGATATCCGCAACACCAGAGAAACTGATGGGTGGCGTAGGAAAAATGTTTTTTTACCTGAAAATCGACAAATCGAAGCATCCTAATAATATCAAGATACTGACTTGTAAAATATTTTTCTGCTCTCAGACGTGTTTCTTATATCCACTGGCTGACTGAGTCCTATTTTAAACCTTTGTCATGTAATTATTATTATTTTTATATCATAAAGTGGCAAACGAGCAAGCGGCCACCTAAATCCGCCAATATGGCGAAGCGACCGCTGCCCATAGACATCCGCAATTGCAGACGCGTTGCCTACCCTAAATCGACGGAGGAGGAGACGCACATAAAGAGGACCTTTCCCCTTCCAATGCTTCTCCTCCACCGTCAAATCCACTTCCCCATCCAATCCCTTCCTTATAAGAAGAGGGTGGAACGGAAAAGGGACTAATATTGGGCCTCCGGCACCACACTCATCAGACGAAACGCGGAATTGCTCCCACTTCACGCCTGTCTTCTGTGTGGTCGTGGTATTTCACCGGGCGAGCCGACTCATTGGTGCGAAGATGTTAAAGCGAGCTCTACCACTGTTAAATTTTTTAACAGTGGTAGAGCTCGCTGTTGAATTAGACCATTCTTGCTTTGTTACCAGACCTTTGTGATCACGACCGTTCCTGGCAGTACTTTATAGAAGCCATGCTGTCCGGTACCAACATATCTGCTGTTTACGCAGACAATTATCGTGACTGGATGCACGATTATTCTAGAAGCAATGTCACCATCTACATGGGAGATCTGATTAACACCAGGTTTGGAGAGATTGATAATAATTGTTAATTAATTTTGATGGACATGTCAAATGGTTATTAAACATTCCTGTCCAAATTGTATTTGGCTCTACGAACTTGGCAGTTTGTGCCAATTTGATATCCGCAATTTTTAAGAAAAATAAATTGAAACAATTCGATTGGTGTGAATTTTAATAAAGACTACCTGTTGCTTGCGACTTTGCCCGCGTGATATTAAAAAATATAGCCTATGTTACTCACTTATAACATAGCTTTAAATGGTAAAAGAATTTTTGAATTCAGCCCAGTAGTTTTTGAGTTATTTCAATACGAACAAAAATACAAATCTTTCCACTTTATGATATTGGTGAAGATTTAACATAAATCGCCTTTTTTATTAGAAACCAGACGTAAAATGAAACATTCTTTTCTATAATATGTAATTGTGTAAACTATGAAATGTCTATTCCAGAGCTCGTGGCAACTTCTTCTGTTCGACAAACGCTCAACCACCATTCGGGAAAGGTAGTGAAGGATTGAAACCAGACTATGTAATTATTAGCTAACAGTAATCAACCACCGAGTTTCTCAGATTGTAGACAATTTGTTCGCTAGATAATTTTAGAAATAAAAAGTGCTGGTAAATATTTTAGAACTATTAACGCTAAATACGACTCGAAGGACCAACTTTTTTTTCACCTGAACGAAGACTGTAATATGTTTGTACTATGTAATACTAAACATATCTTAATTACATACCAAAGTTATAGTAATTATCTGTATTAAAATGTTATCGCAGTATGGAAATAAAACCAATATACGCATCTTTTTCTATAAAGTTGCGTTAGCATTGAATTGTCAAATTTATGACGAAATGAAGAAAATAACATTCGTTAGGTTAGGTTAGTAGTAGGTAAAAAGTATAGTTAAAGTTTAGAGTAAGTAGTTTATAGAAAACATAAAAATGTTAATTAAAACCTATTATCAATTCGAAGGTAACTTTTTTTTTTTTGATAATACAACTTTTTATTAAATCCTTTTCTTTGATTTTAATTTCAACCCATGATACCTAATTTTTGACCGACTTCCCAAAAGAAGGAGGTACACAAGTCGTCTGTATATTTTTTTTAGTGTGTCATGTTAAGATAAGCTCTTAGTATTTTAACTAACAAATGTAAAAAAAAAACAACAACAATTTAAATAATACATTTAATACTTTCACAGATTATGTACAAATATTTACATTTTAACTTAAAAATAAATAATACTAACATCACAATTGTTTATACATAACATTATGTCTGGTTTACACTTGACCAGTATCGCTGGCCAAAAATTATATGAACTCAGTGGCGCAAGTTAGTGTTCTATGCCAGTTATTGATTGCTACTGACCAACTGTACTGCCCAGGTGTAAACCGCTCATTACATAAATTTACACCAGACTGGAACCCATTAAAAATGGCAAGATGAGCTAAAATTAAGTTACAAATCTAATTTAACTATTAATAATTTTCAATATTTTATTTAATAAATTAATTGATTCATAATCATTAATTATTAATTGTGTACATTCGAGATGAATATTAAGTTTTTTTTTAGTTTTTTTGTGATGGTAACCCCGAGGCGAGTGTTGCCAGGTTTAATGTACTAAGCGGGCGCGCTGCCGTACAGCCGCTTTAAAGTACAGTCGATGTCCACCATCGCGTTACGCACGTCGTGTGTGGACGCACCGATTGATTCAAACGACGTCGCTAACCTCTCTACTGCACGAGCCTTGACGAAAAAAATCAATTAAATGGCTAGATAAAAGCACATAATTTAAAAAAGGCCTTGACGAAAAAAAATCAATTAAATGGCTAGATAAAAGCACATAATTTAAAAAAGAACTAAGCCCTATGTTACAAATACCCTAATTACGGTCAATCTACCCATAATTTTGTTTAAAACAGTCAAGTTGACGAAAAAAGTGTTCTAAAATTCCTAAATGGTAGACACGGGCGTCGCCATCCTAGGTCTAAGGAGGGTAGCTATCATTATTATGATCTTATTCGAAGTAATTTTTATGCTTGTTATAAAAATAGTATTTTTTCATAAAATGTAAATTGTTAAATGTTATTAATTAATAGTATAGTTTACCTGTATCTGCGAGGCTTCCGCCAACCTCTCCATGGCTTGTGAATTAACATGTGATGCGTGTGCTAATTGGGACAACGCGTTCGCTTGATCTCCCATTATTTTGACCTGAAATGAAGTTCAATAACTAAGTTATTTCAGTCAAACGCCAAAATTAAGTAAACGGAAGAACTTTAAAATCTGTACATTGGAGGTATTACTATTTTTCAATTATTTTGTAAAAATTGTAACATAAATTCAAGTGAAATTGCTTAATAAGAGTAGTCATGAAATATCGTTTTGTTAAACAACTATTTTACCAGAAAAAAAAAAAAAAAAAAAAACAGAAAAAAATACGAGGGTTAGCGTAATATGATATTTGTCTTTTGTTAAGGGTTTAATTCGAAATAATAAGGTTGTACCAGTTTCTCCATGACAAGCATTTGTCGCTCTTCCAAGTCCACCATGGGTTCCTCAAAGGCAACCACGGGTTCGCTCTCTATCTGATGCTCGCCGCTGTCTTCATTGTAAAATGATTCGTCCATGTACTGAGACTCTTGTTTTACAGAACTTCGATCCTCTGTGATATTTTTACCAAATTAATACTTATTACGCATATTTTTCATTACCTAACTGTTAAGTAAGAAAAGGAAGCAAGTTTTATAGAATTTCGATCCGGCTCAAAGGACCAATTGTTCGGATTTTTTTTTTAATTAATTAAGTCAACATAGTGCGCATAAGCATCAAAAGTCGGTAAACTTTACTCCTGCTACCAAACCTCCGACCAGTGAAGACCCCTGAAAAGCCCATCTTGGTAATGCACAATGCAGGAATATATTATTAATTTGGGCAGTAGTGAAAAAAGGTTGAATTTTCTACAATTATTTCCAACTTACTTGAGGAATCATTAGCCAAGAACAGATCCCATATTTTCTTTTCAATATTTGAACTTAAAGTGTTAGGATCACCATTACTGGATTGGACTTTAGACCGTATTGTTGATTTCTTATCTGCCCAATACTGAAAAAAAAATAGCAGGGTTGGAAATAGTCTATGTATAATAGTCACGAATCATGCTGGTTTATTTTTTTTATAAAATGAACAAAAGAAGTAAATTAACAAATTAATTTTATGAAAGGTAAAGTAAATTTGGATAAAAAATTTAATTTTTACCTACTTTAACCCAAGATTTCATAGGTCTATTAGGTCCACCAAGACTGTTGATAATCTTTGTTAATTTGAACCAAAGCTTTTTGCATTCATCCCTCTTCTCCAGACCTCTCATTTGGCCCAACCCTAAAGCAGGATGTTTCTCCATGAAGTCCACTATTGCAATTACTTGCTCCAGACTGGGCCTTGACTGAAAATACACAAAATAAGTAAATTTAATAAAGGAGTTGGTATATAATTTAAAACAAATTGTATTTCTATAGTGACATAAAATAACATCAATAATTAACATGAACTTAAACAGCAATAAGCAAATAATAGCAATCTTAGAAATAAAGTCAGAAATTAAAAATAATATTTTTTAAACACCATTACTAATTTATTTCAAATGCCAATAGTAGTGGATCCACTCCCGCTCCCGCCTACCTAGCATCCTTCGAGATGAGAACTAGAAGTAATTTTACTCGAATTAAAATATTAACATGTTTTGTTTTAACTTATAAAGCGTCACTCACCGCAATGGAACGATCCGTCATTTTCTGAATATACTTCGAGGGCGTGTATTAAAAATAGTAGACTTTTTTGTATAAGTTTAGTGTATAAGTTCTTTGAAATGTTTAAATTCACTTCATTTCGAATCGAATTCACATACTTTGTTACTATTATCGTAACAAAATTTCGCTCGATAACGATAGTTTACGACAACCATTGGTTGGGGTAAAAATGTACACAGATAAACGATAATAAAAAAAATTAAAAACACGACAAAATAATCATGTGAAATAATGCTCAATTTATATTTTCTTGTTAAGAAAGGCAAAAAAATATTCTACATTGACAAATAAAATAAAAAAAATCGGTACCATCATTAATTCGTTGTTTAAAAATGGATTATGGAAGCCGATAACCATTTCCTTTCTTAGCATTTATGTGGACATCATGATTCAGGTGAACATTATTTTATTTAAATTAAAACTTGATATTATGTGAGTTTGAAGAACTAAAAATCACAAACCAAAACTTGACTCCTATGTGACTTTGTATTTAATGCCGGAGTTGTTTTATATAAAACATTTTATCTGTATTTCAAGTTTCAAGTCTGCTTGTCAGTTGTCATTGACTGGTACTTGTCAAATGCAATTTGTTGTATTATAGGACGTGGAGATTTTTAAGTTATTAATGTTTGTATCAAATTCTTCCAATTAAAAGTGATAGCTTAAACATAAAAAATACTCCTTCACCATAATTTCTATCAAATTGTAGTAGTGGGAAAAAGCTACATTTAAATAAAGCAAACGGCCTATTCCAAACGGAGCGAATATGCACAAAATTTTTTGAATTACACAAAAATGGCTAATTCTGTAAACATATCCATTGAGGCTCCTATTGAAAATCAAATACAAGAAATAACTTACGATGGCCAAGAAATATATCAGGCGTAAGTACATACAAATTCAAAAAATCTATTTAGCTCGTTATTTTCTTTTACAATGTTAACATTTTGCAGACCACTGTCTATGTCAGAAAACCTAGCTAGACTAGCACAGAAGATTGATTTTTCGAAAACTGATGACGAGTTTTGCAATATTAAGAAGGAAGGTGAGAATAGTTTGGAGTTAAAATCAGAGGATGATAACAAGGAACCGGGGTATCAATCGAGCCTGTGGCCGTGGGATTCTGTGAGAAACAAATTGAGGAATGCCCTCACTGAAGTCAGTGTACTTGCCGATGTTTTGAGTATTGCCAAAGAGAAGAGATATATGGTAAGATTATTGTTGTAAAAGTCAATGTTTGATTAAAAGCAATAATGGTTAAATTTATCATCAACAACTAGATATTTTGACTGTATATCTAAAGTTTTGTTAGATATGTAATCTATTAAAATTTGTGTTTCTACATTTTTCTGTATTCACTTAATAAGATGATACAATCTGTTAATTTAGGCAAAGAAAATTTTCTTTGTTCCTCATAAAGATAGTTTTTTTTAATAGTAAAAGGGGCAAACAAGCGGTGAGAACACCGAGGTGGTCAACAACACCCATGGACATTAGCAACACCAGAGGAACTACAGATGCGTTGTTGGCCTTTGTTGTTTTATGTGTACAAAAGTTAAGCGAGGCAAAAACCTTAATTTCAGGTCTTAGATCCTATCCAAGCAGATCAAGTTGACAGCCGACCCATGGTGCAAGTGTACGGTCGGAAAAAGGCATTAAGTGCTGCAGGCGCTGTTCTCCTCGCAGGAGTAGAACGACTGCGTGCCAGCGAGACTATGAGGATGACTCGGAATATGCCTGACTTTCATATTGATTTGTTACGACTCCGACAGAATTGGAGATTGAAGAAAGTATCCAACACTATAGTAGGAGACTTAAGTTATAGAACTGCAGGCTCCAAATTCAGTCAGACGGGAGTTTTTGAAGTACTTTTCCTTGTTGTTCTATCAGTTTTATAAGTAACTAGCTGTTACTCGCAACTTCGCCTTCGTTAATTTAATAAAAAATATCCTATGTTACTTACTGATAACATAGCTTTTTAATGGTGAAAGAATTTTTGAAATCGGCCCAGAAGTTTTTGAGTTATTCCTATACATTCAAAAATTTGAAAATCCAAATAATACAAATCATTCCTCTTTATAATATCATCTATACTAATATTATAAAGAGGAAAGATTTGTATTTTTGTATGTATTGAAATAACTCAAAAACTACTGAGCCGATTTTAATAATTCTTTCACCATTACAAAGCTACATTGTCAGTGAGTAACATAGGCTGTTTTATATTGATTTTTTAATTTAACGCGTTCGAAGTCGCAAGCAACAGCTAGTTATAAATATAGTAAATCTACTAAGCTAACAAACTTTATTTAATAATGGTCATATGTCCAATTTTTTGCACACTTATTTGCTTTTAAAAAAAATAGAAATTTGGTTAGATAAAATACCTACTTTTTTCTAGGTAACTAAAGCTCCCGAAGAACAGATAGCTCAAGCAATGAGTATGAATGCGTCCGGGCCTGCGCCTTCCGCGTTGAGGGTCACCGTTCCTCCGGAGTTACAAGGAGTGGCATTCATCTCTGTACTATGCCAGAAAGGTACATTTTTGACCAATTTATTAGTAAAATGTATTTTATTTGAATGCAGTTTCTTTCAATGATTTACTATTTAGTAAATTAACATTTTTCTTTGATTTTAATTTTGAGGTATAGCTTTTTATAAGTTTAATTAAAAGCATTCTTACAATTAAGTTTTGATAAAGAGATACATAAATAGTTTAAATAAAATAAATAATACCAGTCTATTGGTTAGGAAAACGAATTTCGTCTT
The DNA here is from genome assembly GCA_029286645.1 of Papilio protenor. Taxonomy (NCBI): domain Eukaryota; kingdom Metazoa; phylum Arthropoda; class Insecta; order Lepidoptera; family Papilionidae; genus Papilio; species Papilio protenor. The sequence goes on from JAGSMZ010000011.1 coordinate 7,622,061, forward strand.
TTACCATTCCAACTATTAGTAAATTAAGAAAAATCTATTTGTATTTATTAAAAAAACATTACAGTAAGTTTATAAAAGGATATGAAGTTTTTCAATTCCTACTAGAATTACTAAATTACCACACACTTTAAATCCATTTCAGAGCAAGAAGATGTAGTAACAGCTACTCTCAGTTCGTCCGCACTGAACTGTCCTAGCACACTCCTCGGAGACGGAGCAGATTTGCATTGGCAACAGAAGTTGGAGGCTGCACAGAATGTGTTGTTCTGTAAGGAACTGTTTGCTAGACTCGCGGCGGAGGCGGTACAACTAGACGCTTCTATACCGCACATGGTTGTTGGCAACCAGATTATGGCTACGGTAAGATAGATTAAGAAATATAATTGACTTCCGTGTCAAATTAAAAAATATAGCCTATGTTACTCAGCGATAACGTAGCTTGTAATAGGTGAAAGAATTTTTGTTATTGATCTAGTAGTTTTTAAATTATTTCAATATATACAAAAATACAAATCTTTCCACTTTATAATTTTTTTTTCTCTAGGTTCTTCCTGGAATTCAATTGTTGATTGGTCTCTGTCACAATAATGGTCAAAATAACAACAACAATCCGGACGGTATAAAGGTAATTTTAAGCAAATGACATAATTAGTTTAATAAGATGAAACAAAAACCCTACAGACTAAATTTAATATATGATAATACTCAAAAACTTTGAAAATAAAATGAAATTAAAGAATTTACAATGAGTGAGATTCAAACATTGTTTAATCACTATTTTTTTCAAGTTTCAGTTCTCACATCCACTGTAGGTCTTTTGTAATGTACCTTAAAAGACAAATCGACATCTCATTCATCACAATAAATACATACATAAAAAAAAACTTATATACTCGTTATAAATCTCTTTGTCAGTGTCAACTCAACTTAGCTATAACCCAAAAAAGTTATATCCTCTACTAGCTGGTACCCGCGACTTCGGTCTGTCCCCACGTGAAAATAAAAAGTTTCATCCGTCGCTATCACCAATATGAAATAATAAGTTCCAACCGTCCCCTCGTCACAAATGGTGGGACGGATGAAACTTTTTATTCTCACGTGGGGACAGCGGTGTGACAATTGGGAATAATCCCAGTTTCATTATATGTATAGATTAGTTATTAAAAAATCTTACGTTAACTTGAGCAGAGTGAGGGTTCCAGCGGGAAGTCTGAGCACGACCACGTGCTGGAGCACTCCCTGCACCAGCTGCTGCGCGCTGTGCACCACAACAACACGCACCACCCCTTCCCGCACCCTGCCACTGGACCCCTCGGACCCTCCAAGAGGCGCTCCCTCGCTGGTAACGTACCAACAAACAAACTCAATGGTGGTAAAGCCCGCTTTTACTCGCACTAGGGCTCGCCCACACCAATATAACCACACAGTGAAAGCAATTCCGCGTACAGTCTGATGAGTGTGCCCGAGGCCTAATTTTAGTCCCTATCCCTCTCCATCATTTTATAAGGGAAGGTTAGGTGGATTTGATGGTGGAGGAGACGCATAGGAAGGGGAAATGTCCTCTTTATGTGCGTCTCCTCCTCCGTCAATTAAGGGTAGGCAACGCATCTGCAATTGCGGATGTTTATGGGCAGCGGTCGCTTTCCATTTCGGTGGATTCAGGTGGCCGCTTGCTCGTTTGCCACCTTATATTATAAAAAAAAACGAATGTTTTTAAAATAATCTGCCAGCCAATTTAAAGATCGATTTTTTGTTTTTAAATAATATCAGTGGATAATGGTGATTGATAATAATCTCAAAAAATATTAAAGTGAAATCTTTCTTTAGATCGCATTTTTTAATTCGGGCAGATAATTGATATTTTTCACACCTATCACCGAACGCGCTTCAAATTACCTGTAAATACAGGGTGTATTGTCACTTTTCTCTAGGACCAATGGCTGCGGATAGATATGAACTGTTGGACATGACCAAAGAACAATCGCTATTGGAGCAGATAATACAACAAGCGCAGCACTTCTTCATGCGCAGGCGCAGCGAATATGTCCTGGATACTATTGCTAAAGAGGTTTGTACTGTTCTTAATAATTAGTAAACCTTTTTGTAGTAAATTCTGTCATTCATCATGTTATATGTGATTTTATATTAAAATTTATGGTGTAGCATTTGCCCGCAACTCCCTCAGCGGAATTCAAAAAAAATTATTAAGTAGCCCATGTATTCTTCCAGACTATTCTATCATCATCATCATCAACAGCCTTTATCTGCCCACTGCTGGACATAGGACTATATTATGTTCTATATATTTGTCAAATTTTATCAAGATCCATTGAGATGTTCCAGAGAGGCTTTGTTTTTTTCTAATTCCTAATTGTGTTGTAGTGTTGATAAGATTAAATGTTATTTTATTTTATTTAGATACATTCTAGCAAATATCTATTTGAATTTTAGCACTTAGATTAGTAAGATTAAATTAAATTATTGATGAATTTGTTAATTTGACCAGGTAAAAGACCCCTTGATAGTGTCACATTGGAACGCACTGAACAGCCCAACGCAATCCTGTGTTAAAATAAACATCATAGCTTTCGGGTGAGTGGATCTTTATAACTCTGCACTAAGTCTTACATCGCCAACTCACTATACGTGCTAAGGGGCACTGAGCCTACCCTTAGGTGTAACTAGGCCATAGTCAACCATGCTGGCCCACTGCGGGTTAACTTCACACATATCTTTTAAATGTTTTCCTTCACCGTAAGAATGTTGGGTAAATTATGTACATATGAAATTCGATTATCACATTGGTACTACAGGATTCGAACCCAAGACCTGTAGATTACAAGTCAAGTGCTTAAAACCCTGAGCCACCGATGCTCTCAGTTGAGTGTTGGTTGTCTTACTCCAGGTCAAATTGTTCCTCATTGCGTGTATTTTATACTGTTCGAGTGTAAGGATATTATTGTGGTAGTTATGACGCGGTGTGCCGCACCTCGCTGGTGGTGCACGTGGGGGAGAAGACGCTGAAGTGCATCTGCCGCGATGGCCGCGTCAGACATCTCTCATACGAGCTGCAGGAACTTAGAGACCTCATCTACTGCCAGGTACACATGGTCTACTCACTGGTATTCTGTTGATATTCTAAGATTTCAGGTATGTGACAAGCAGAGAGTAAGCCTTGACAAATTTCGTAACTTAACTTTTTTTTAAACTAACTCCTGCTAGAGATTTTATTATAGGATTCTTAGGATTTTGAATTTTCTAGGCCTTCCAAAAGACATGCAGATCTAAGGTTTGTCAATTTTCGTCCAAATTATTGACTTTTTTGAAGACTAACTCCAACTGAAGATTGTCTTGTCAGATACTTATGATTTTGAATCCTTTACGCTGTTCAAGATCCATCACATTACATCCCATGATAGACCTTTTTTTATTAAACCCACTAGTTGCTCAGTATCGACAGTTTTAACTGAACATCCACCCTGTTCTGTTAAATCTGTGCATGTAAAATAATATTCTTAACTGTCAATTGAACCATTCAGTTAAAGTATTGATTACACTCGCAGTTTTAATGGTGAAGTTCGCAAGTTCACTTAAAAATAATTATTTTTATTGTATAAAACTATATGTGAGGGTGTTTATTGCAGATCTACCAGCACCAGATGATGGCGGTGCAGGCGGTGGGGCGCTGCATGGGCTGGCAGCTGTTGGCCTCCAGCGCGCACCTCGGCTCCGGGCCCGTGGAGCCGCTCGGCAACGCCTCCTCCTGTCTCCTCGCATCGCCTAATGGTACACTTCTTTACACCATTTGCATGTTTTAAATTAATTTCGCATGGTCAGTGGCACTTTTACTCAGTCCACTTGACCAGTGTTCACATTATGCCAGTCATCAACTTAAAATTTCTTATACAATTGCTTTCAATTAAAAAAACTGTCAAGATTTTCATTTTCCAATTTTAACCCTTAAAATATTTGGCACTTATTTCATATGATATTACCGTAACATTCTTTTTCGATCTCAGAAAAAGATCCCCCCCTCTTTAATAATCTACTTACCTAAAAACTGTCACCAGATTACAATGACCTAAAAAACTCTCTTGTTTTAAGTATTGTTAAAAAACTTTTAAAATATTGTTTCAGGGGATAGGATGATTGCGATAAGATGTGAGCCTTCAGTTGGGATCCAAGCGTTCATAGCACAATCTCCCAGAAAAGATTTCTTTGCAAGTGAATTGGTACAAGACAAAAAATGGGAGAACCTCGGAGGTGCATTCAAAGAGATCAAATTAGAAAAAATGGAGGGTAAAAACTTTCTCAACAAAATGGAACTATTAATGGCCTGCCTCAGCAGTCCTTCATAATTTATTATTATCTGTAATTTTAAGAATAAAACCATTTCAAGCATATCATATGTTTCATTTATTACATGTAAAAGTCTTAATGTGTAAGTGCTTAGGTAAATTGTATTTTATTATTTATTGATGATTGTTCTTGCTTAATTATTCTCATGTCAGTGTTGACTCGAGACCAGAATCCAAGGAACTGAAAATGAGAATTAAAATGTTATTAACCATGAAGTAGCAAACAAAATGAACAAAGACCATATAAGTGTAGTCTAGATAGCTATGTAGTTATGGGCAAGTCACCTAAATGATCTATAAATCAGCTCAGTACACATGTGTGAATCTGATCAGTAAACTGGCTCTCAACTCTGCTCCATTTGTACACACAGAGTTATGATTTTTGTTCTGAACTGTGATTCATAAGATAGCTTCACAACTTGTCGGCTCACATAGTTTTTACCACTGAGTTGCCAATTTAGTTGAGCCACAGCTCATCTGTTAAAACTAGGTGACTTGAGTTTTAAACTGGTTCAGACCTGATTTACACACAACTAGAGCTAGTTTCACACCAATAACTACAATGATATGACTTAAGTTAATAAGATTTTTAAATTAAAGAAGTAACATCCTTTTTATTTACTTATCAAATGAATACAGGAATAAGGAAAATGGTACATGTCCAAATCAATTTTAACTTCTCAAAGAGTAGATTTTAAAAAAAACTAGTTTTGAATTAACATAATTTTCATTTACTTATCAAATGAATATAGGATTAAGGAAAATGGTACATGTCCAAATCAAATTTAACTTTTCAAAGAGTAGCATAAAAAAAACTAGTTTTGAATTAACATAATTTTCATTTACTTATCAAATGAATACAGGAATAAGGAAAATGGTACATGTCCAAATCAAATTTAACTTTTCAAAGAGTAGCATAAAAAAAACTAGTTTTAAATTAAAGAAGTAACATCCTTTTTATTTACTTATCAAATGAATATAAGAATAAGGAAAATGGTACATGTCCAAATCAAATTTAACTTCTCAAAGAGTAGCATAAAAAAAAACTAGTTTTGAATTAACATAATTTTCATTTACTTATCAAATGATTATAGGATTAAGGAAAATGGTACATGTCTAAATCAATTTTAACCTCAAAGAGAAACGTAAAAATAGGTTTATGTAATAAAAATATGAATAAATTGACAAAGATAACATCAAAATATGAGATTATACCAAAAGAACGATAATCTTGTAGGTTGTGTAAATTCATATTAGTATGGGAAAAAACTAAATGGAATTTTTACTAGACATGAGCACAAATTGTGGTTCCCATAAAAGAATAAGCAATTTAAGGATTAATGTTTTGATTGTGAGTTTTTAGAATTGGTGTATATTTGAATTGTATAGTACAAAGTCTGTCGGTCAAAAATGACTGTACTTTGAGCACTAGGCTCAGAAGAGCTCAGCTCAGGCAGTATCAGAACGCCTCATCTTTTTCATCTTTGTAATCAAAAACATTGAAATACTAGAAATATAAATATAGTAAACAATAAGTAAATTCATAAATTTAGCAATATCAAGACTAAAAGTTGGTGCTGCCACCAGAAAAATGGATAATTAGTTGCTATCTCAATGTTTATGAGACTTAGTTGAAATTTGGTATCCAATATATAGAATATATAATATTAGTATGGATTGAGGCTTTCACTTGAATAAAAAAATACATCATGTATTACGTAAGGTAATATTTTATTTGAACATTGTCAACTTTATAAGACTACAAGGAACAACTATAACGTGTATAAGAGTCAATATTAATGTGATAGTATAAAAATAGATTCATGATAAGTACTGTGGTCATAACATGTTGTTAACAAGAGAGGAGTATTGTAATCTCAAAATGTCACATAAATTACATTGATTAATACAATTTATTTATACATACAATATAAGCTCAAACGATATAAACAACTTTCAGTACATGTATCCATCATAAATATCTGCTCATACTGTATAATTCACATTATTAAAAACATAACATATTTGCAATTATTAAACTCAAAATCATACATTACCTCTAATTCCTCAGGTCATTGTTGTTGTTGATAGAACTCTTCCCAGCATTTAAACCCTCCCGTAAGAACAGACATTGAATTTTAACACTTGGAAGGCTTCAGATAATGTTAACACTAAACCTAATTAAAAGCTAAGATTAAATTAAAGACGCTCTAGTGGTGACCTGGACCTCATATTACTTCCTGAAGAAGGATACTTGCTATAAGACTGGCCTCCGTTGCGGTTGAACGGCCTGCCGCCACCACCACCACCACCGTTGCCTCCGAAGTTATTGAAAGATCTGTTGCCACTAGGAGGACCCCCGAACGAGCGGCCCCGGAAGTTGCCACCTCGCCCTCCTCTAAAGTTACCACCGCCGCGACGCGGTCCGTCACGTTTCCTCGATAACTCTACTTTCAATGTCGCGCCTAACATTTCAAAGCCATTCATCGCGCTACACGCATCTTCTGCCTCCTGCATGTTTTCAAATTCTATGAATGCAAATCCGGGGGGATTGAGTGCTACCCAAACGGAGTTCAATTTGCCATATTTGTCAAACTCCCTTTCAAGATCCTCTTTCTTTATGCCCTCGACAAGTCCACCGACGTACACACGTGTTCCACCCGAGCTCATGGTACTTTTTTATATCTAAAAATTGTAACAACAATTTGAGTGCCTAAAATTATAAATATATTGAACAAACAAAATGTCGCCGTCGCCGACATTGCGGCGGTGCCACGCCAACACCACACTCTAACCCAAACAAAGAAAACATGAACTTACATGAATTCAATTGAAGATGAATATCCTTACGTTGAAAGTGAATCCTATACTACTATATTTTTTATAAATATAACGTAATAAATATGAATTTATTTATTAAAATATGAAACAAAACGAAAAACGGATTGATCGAATTGAAGAGTGAATGAATAAGAGGCGGAACATGGTTAACATGAGCTGAATTGAACGAAGAAAAACATTAGTAAATGTTGCTACATTTTAAAATTTTTACGAAGCTTTTCTTTCTTAATTTTTAAAATAACTTGCTTAAAACACTTACAACAAGATAAGTTTACTTTTACGTAAATATTGTAATAATTTAGAATATACGATTTATAAAAGGAATGATTGTGTAAAATATAATGAACGAATGAATGAATGACATATTCTTTGTTACAAAGTGAAAGGAGCGGAAAGATGAATGTACGACGTTTATTTCGTGAGGAGGAGGAGGGAGAAGGCTTTTGATTTGAAACGCACGAATACGAAGCCGAAGCAGGTGGGAGGGCAGGGAGGAGGAAACTACAAAGTAAACGTACAAAACCGGCCAAACGACTTTGTTCAACGGTCGCGCCTTAGCGCGCCTTTTCGCTTATTTTCTGTTATTCCACCCCACCTTTGTTAAATTGTTTTTATTTAGAGTGTGTATCAAATAAATTATCCTTTTAAATTTTCACCTTTATTCATAAAAATGGTGTGTAAGTTAAGTACGTGTCGATGTACATATTTGGTGTTTCCCTAGGTGTTGTCGCAAGGAGTCTTAGCAAAAGTGAAATGAATATTTTTGTGTTGAGTTAGTTGATAATGGAATGTTGTAAAGACATGGGTTTACAGAAGAGACACAGTCAGTTTAGTGATACAAAGTATAAATGGAGGACTGTATTGGTGTTTGTTATGTGTTGTGTTTACGTTTGTAACGGACAAGCCGTACGGAGTGAAACGGATCCTTATTTACTAAACAAGTCTTTAGGATTGACTGAGTTACCTGGAGGTGTGTTAGCTGGAGGTCGCACGCATTGGAAACTAAGCGGAAGCCCATATCTGCTTAGAGATGATCTTCTGGTGGAAAGAGAAGCCGAGTTGGTGATAGAACCTGGGGTGGAGTTGAAATTCTCACCCATGGTTGGAATTACCGTTCGAGGGAAACTGGTTGCTGTGGTAAGTTAGTTGTTACTTATAAAAGCTATAAGTAGTTGATTCAGTGGCAATACCAGCCCGTAGCCATTGGGGTCATCGGTTCGATTCGGCGTGTTTAAAAAAAAATAGTTTATAGCATGTATTTTACAACTGGTGAGACGTAAATAAGCTATAAATAATACCTACATAGAACCGTTGACAAATTAAAAAATGCAATCATAAAGCCTTAAAAGTTTTGAATCATTTAATCGCGATTCTGAGACAATCGGATCACATCTGTTAATGATAACTTTGAAAAATAAATCATGTAAATGTATTTGTAAAAGTTTATGAGATACATTCATACTTTCGTTTTCTATATTCCTTGCAATCGTGTTACGATTCGTTAGCAAGTCCTCAATATGTGATATTTCCTTGATAACGGCGTAACTGATAATGTTATCAGAGCTCGATATTGATTTATTCACCTGTTACTCGTGCCAAATATAGGACACGATAATATTAAAATCAGCGACAAACGTTTTCCCGATTTAACACTGTTGCGGCAACACCGGCCCCAGGTATGGTAAGCTAGGCAGTTAGATGCCTAGAGACATCTAGATATTTTTGACCCTTATCCTCTTACTACAAACATATTTATATTACTCAGTTATACCTTAAATATGTACACTGCATGTTATTCAGTTCTAAATATATCTTAAACATGCCAGCTTTCGAAGAAACAGTGGTCCATCGAGCCGGATAGGTATTTGCCCTATTTATGTTTGACATATTTTTATGTTTTGTTAAACGGCTTGTGCAATCGTGGCAATTATTCACGTAGTACGTATTCATACAAACTTATAAGTAACAATAAGAATAATCAATTGAAAATATTATCTCAACAAACCTGCTTACTTAGCGCAAACAGTTTCATACACCTTGCGATGAGTCATTCGGAATTAATAATCGAAGGACGACTTCAATACGAAGTTACTAATTAATATATACTAATACTACATTAATAGTAAGTCTGTTGGGGGATATTCTAATGAGTATATTATTCTAATAAGATATCTATAATAACAACAATTTGAACTCTATTTTTTTTAATCTCACTCTCACGTCTACTATATGTGTTTTGTGGCTATGTAATATGAGGAAAATGTCGATTGGAATGATTCCTCACTCATCAAAACCTTTTATTCTCTACTAGGCAGTCTCATTGGAATTTACATACATACAAACCAGCATATAAAAATACCCGCGAAAAACATTGCCATCTTTGTCAGTCGGGTAAAAATATGTCAAATTATGCTGTAAGATATTTCACAACTTCAGATAACTTTATTTCACCATATTTCTTGTAATTAATTGTGTAATATTCATATGTACGAAAAAGTGAAGTTAATCGTGTGACCTGTTTTTTTTAACCACTGGATCTTCACGCGTGATTCATTTACATCAAATGACCCGATGAACATCTGCCTGACCTGTGACCTCGACATCTCGTTCCGTTCATTCAATCAGCCGTAAATCTCTGGTGACCCCTCATAGATCTACCGACGGAAGACCTATTGTTTATTCCAATGTTTTAATCGCAATTTTATCTAATAAATTATCATTTTAAAAATAATTTAGTAAACTTAATGATTAAAAATTTTAAAAAAACTTCGTTGTGTTTATAACATAATGACTGCGTTTCATAAGACAAATAAAACTTTATTTTCCGAGACAAAAAGTCGTGTCGAGAATTTCCCACGGGTCTTAGTAGAGATGCAATTTATATACACTGCGTTTATAGTTAACATAAGCATTTAAAATTATGTGTATTCAAAACTTTATTGATAATCTGTCATCTATACTAATATTATAAAGAGGAAAGATTTGTATTTTAGGATTTTTGTATGTATTCGATTCGCGTAAAAACTACTGGGCTGATTTTAAAAATTCTTTCACTGTTAGAAAGATAATTAGTCTATGAGTAACATAGGTTTTTTTTAATTTCACGCGGACTAAATCGCGAGCAACAGCTAGTAAATTATAAAAGTATAGACGCAATGTACAGAATTATGTTTACATTGAATTTTATAATTATTCTGCAATACCACGACATTCATGTAAGTTCGCGTAATAGAAAGCTTTCTCTCTCAACAACATGATAAAATAAATTGCCTATAGCAAGAAATTCTTGAGGCTAATATACTTTCACTGTCACTGCAACATTAGTTTTTTCTGTCAACGAAACCTGTTAGCACGAGCTATAAAAAAGTCGATCCTTTCGTTGAAAAACCACACCCTAATGCATAAGGGTGTTGCTATTTATCGTGTGTTACTCAAGCTGTTTTGATATATTTTTACAAGGTTTTAACGACTTAAGTATTATAAATGGATATAGATTTTATTAATTTCAAACAATAAATGTAAATCATCACTAACATCAAAATTAATCGATATTCGTTGAAAACTGTGTTTTAATCATGTTTTTACCTACAAGTAATGATTTTAAAACAATCTACGGAATTATAATACAAAACACAGTTACGACAAAAAAAGCAGTTACTCGAACTAGTAACTAGCCATAGAAAAGATAATTCATATATTTTTTATCTATTGATGTAGGTGACTTAAGTTTGAGAAGCGTTGACATGTATAGTGAAGACAAACAACCTGTCCCGAGGGGAGATAATGCCAGGTGGAAGTCATTCAACAAACGCTCTCGACTCTGGTGACGCGAAGTTCCGTCTATTGTGAACATGAAAGTCTACTTTAGAAGCGACCTCAAATTTTTTTTAATAATCCACAAAAAGAATCATACTAACGTACAAGGCTATATAAATATTTTAGAAATATCATCATAAGGGGACCAGAAATTTATTTTGTAACAATTTTAGAGATCATTCGCTTTAGTATAGTGTTACGTCCATTTTATGTATAATAATATCCGTAGTAATCGTGTGTTTGAAAATGTCCATCCAATATTGTATTCAAATTTACTGTTGAATAGTATCATAGATGTTGAAATACTCTTTGGAATTTCTGCGTTTTTAATCAAAAATATTCTGTCATAATGTTTTTGTCGAGAATGACTTGTTTTTTGTTTTTTTACAAATAAATCTTTATCAATTGGAGTAACATCATTTTTCCTTCTAAAACATAATTATCTCAACAATAGAAAAAAAAAATAAATCGTCTTATCGCCGTCTCAATTCAAAGGATGTTTAATTAGGACTCCGTATCAGAATCGTGTCAAGATCTGTAAACAAGATAAGTGTGAAATTCAAGACGGTTACTATATTATCTACGTGTTCAACGACTGTATTTCCAAGTGTATTCCAATTTGACAGTAGTAGCTGGCTCTAACATTTAACATCTTCACACGAATGAGTCGGCTCGCCCGATGCAATACCACGACCACACAGACCAAGACAGGCGTGAAGTGGAAGCAATTCCGCGTTTCGTCTGATGAGTGTATACTTTCCTTTCCATCCCTTTTCATGACAGGAAAGGAAGGAAATTTGACGGTGGAGGAGACGCATAGGAAGCAGAAATATCCTCTTTATGTGCGTCTCCTCCTTCGTCGCTTAGTGGGTAGGCAACGTATCTGAAATTGCGGATGTCTATGGGCAGCGGTCGCTTCGCCATTTCGGCGGATTCAGGTGGCCGCTTGCTCGTTTGCCACCTTATAATATAAAAAAATCCATTGAAGCCATTTTGACCTTTGAATAATTTTTTTTCCGATGATCACCGATCAAAGATATATTATTAATGGTTTCCAATTTTGAAATAATTGTAAAAACAATAAGAAAAGATCTACTATTTTAAAGCGATTGCACCGCTCCATTAATTTAACTGTTGTGGGAAAAAATTATTCAACTCTCAGTCGATTTCACGCACTGATTCCCATAATGCCGTAATTTGAATGGATGATGTTTAAACACCAAGAACTCCTTTTGTTCCAACCATTAATGAAATCGAAAGAATTAAATGTTTGCTTATAACAGCCATTTTATCAGAACAAGGCAAATAGCACAAATAAATTAATTAGAGGTAAAGATAAGAATTCAATTTGTCCCGTTCCTGTCAACACTAAACTCCACCCACACCATCTTGATACTTGATATTCAAATGATCTCTCAAAATTGTTTGGTCATAAACATCCTGCTTGTATAAAAAATCTTGTTATTTAAACATTCAATTTAAATTAAACGGTTATTTCCATGTAACAGTTATCCGTTCTGGTTCAATAGTCCTAGAGCTTGACTGAAATTCTTGTGTAATAGTGTGACAGAAAATAGGGCTTTTTGTGGACAGTCTAAACTTTTGATAGAAGTTGTTAGAATAGTGACACTATCATCCAATTATGTAAAACCTTGTCTACTTTCGAGATACTCATGTACTTGTTAATAAAATTTTATTAATCATTTACTACTTCTTCTATCCCATTGATGTTACGTTTTTTTTCCGCATTTAGTTTTTTATGTAGACTAATAGAAATAACACCAGCTGTACCTTATATTTATAAATCTAATTAGTTGGTAATTTACGTAAATAATAGAGGCAAGAGTCGTTTCCGCAATCGAAGTTGGTCACCCTATTGGCAACTATTCAATTCAAACGACCTTGAAATTGGATATCGAGCGTAAATAGTGACAGATCAACAAATTATTGGTTGCTCCAGTTTAACAGCTGACTAGAGTTTATAGATCACTAGCTTTCGCTCGCGACTCCGTCCGCGTGGAATTGAAAAAAACAAAAGTGAATAGCCTATGTGTTCTTCCAGACTATCTTCTACATCTATGCCAAATTTGATCAAAATCCGTTCTTCCCTTTAGGCTACAAACTCTAACAAACATCCATCTAAACTTTCACATTTATAATATTAGTAAGATTAGTAAGATAAGGCAGATCTTAACTATTTTACTAAATTTACTTCTCCTACCTTTTCTAGACATAAAAGTGTGTAATTACTTTACTTATCTTATTTAGATGTTTCGTCGTCATACAAATACTTTTTATCATTGTTATTACAATAACAATTGTTAATTGTTACTTTTTGTGGGTCATACAAATATTTTTATCGAGTTAAATAACAGTTGAAAAACAAGCACAATATTTAAATTAATGACCGAAATTTTCCTAAAACACAAATTACTAGCTCACACTTTGTAAACATTTTTTTTAAAACTCTCAACAATTGTGAAATTAACGGAATAAATGCCTAGTAAATTTATCTACAAATCGAATTAATTAGGTTATTCGCTTTATGTAGGTCTTAAAATAAGAGACCGGTTTTCAAAGTTGTCCAAATCCTAAAAAATACATCGCACAAAGTGATTTCGGTTAGGAATCGAACCCGGTGCCTGATACGGAGTTACAACTACAAAGTTATAAGTGTGAATACTTTCAACACGTACGAAACGCAACGAACTTCAAATCGGTCAGTCACCGCAACTTAAAAAACTAATAGATTTACTACAAAATCACTCTAGTATGACGTTTGATAACAAAAAATCATAGATTTATGAATGAACATATTGCAGTAGCATAATGAAGTTTATCATACATTCTTTGTGATTCACGAGATGGAGAATGACTCATACGTTATCAGTGTCACTCGATGACTAATGTTAGGTGTAAGTGTAACATCCTCTATGTTTACATTAGTATCGCCTTTAGTTTAATAAGAAACTTAGCTAATTAGCAATACTAAGAATCATACTTGTTATCAAATTGGATGAGCTGTGTAATATTGTAATGCTATTTAGTTGCGTGGTTGAATAAGCCGCTACATTACAGCAAACGTTGTTCAGGTCTCAGAACAATTTATAGTAATACTAGCTTTCGCCAGCGACTCCGTCGGCATGGAATTTAAAAAAAAAACGAAAGTATGTCTATGTGTTCTTCCAGACTATCCTCTACATCTATGCCAAATTTCATCGAGATCCGTTGAGCAGTTTATCCATTCATCCATCTAAACATTCGTATTTATAATATTAGTAGGATAAGAGGCATTTGACGCTTGTTAGCTAGTAATCCTCTGAATATTATAATAATTAAAACGTAGGACAGAGGTAATCTTTCTATAACTTATTTCTTGAGACGAAATAAAGATTTCCTGTTAGTTTTGGGACTTGAGAAGCAAATGCTCTGATTGTGTCGGTCTTTACTTGGAACAACTGCTGCTACATGACGTACAAAAATATTCTTGTCTTTTTTTGTTAGAAGCGAAGGAGAGAGACCACATATATTTTCCGCAGTGGAAAATCAGAAACAGTTTCAAGTAATCAATCTATATTGACTATTCTCTCGTGTTTTATTTAGTTGTTGTCAAGTATAGTAGTTTATAAATGTTTATATAATTCGATACGGCCATTGTTATGGTGTTTTAAGGTCAGACTGTAACTGAACGGCTCGAGTACAGTAAGTCGAGTATCTGGGTTGCGCCGTGTGCCGCAGACCTTGCGTAATGGCGATAGCTCACGTCATGCCTTGCGGCGCTATGAAGGCGATATTGACTAAAATTTTACTTTCTTACAACCAATTATAAAGACATTTCACCATTTCTACGGCTCACTAAGAGTAGTTTAACACTTTAGCAGTGCCTTAGACTAGACTTTTCAAACAGGACTAGACTTACATCCTCATTCTCCTGTTTACCATTTAACTCTACAAATTCTATTATCACGTGTTTATCTTAACATTCTACTGATTTTGTGTCTTAGGGCCTGTCCCACCACTGGCTGATAGAGGCTCAGATAGCTTAAAAATGACGTCACTGTCAGATAAGGTAACAAAATCCGATATTTCCATATTTTACACATTGGATTGATATCAGACAATTTACAATTTGGTGAGACAGGCCCTTAAACTAAAATTCATTAGTTCTCACTTTTAGTTCCTTGTTTCGGTTGTTACTCATAAATTGTTTATAATAGTAATGCTACAACGTAAAGATAAGACTGAATCAAATGATAAGATAGTTGAGATTAAATTCCAAAAACCTAATCTTATAACAAGAATACTCGACAGTTATTAAGAAATTATGAATGTACCAATGTTTGTATTATTTTATTTATACTCTAAGTAAACTTGCTTTGTGCTCGTGTTCTAATAATATGGTTGATAGAATTAACTTAATAAAATATTCGGAAGACGTTATACTATTATTAAGAATATAATAATTAAGAATCTTACGAATGGATAAGACACGAAATGAGTATATTAGAAGAAGTTTGAGAGTAGCCCCTGTGGTAGAGAAGGTAAGGAGTAAAAGGTTAGCATGGTATGGGCATGTTATGAGGAGGGATGAATCGCATGTTACAAGGAGAACGTTAGTTATGAGTGTGGAAGGGTACACCAGTAGAGGTAGACCTAGAAAGAGATGGATGGATCGCGTAAAAGGATGATCAAAAATGGAGTGATGACTGAGATGACGTATGAGAGAGTTATTTGGAGGACAAAAACCTGTTGCGCCACTACGGGAGTAGGATAAGGAGGATGATGATGATGATGATATTATATTAATTATAAAATTTGTCTTAACTCACGTAAAGAAATCGGCATAGGCACCGACCAGACAAACCCGATGAGGGTCCTTCAAGGTTATGAAGCGAATTTCTTCGCTTCAGTATACGCGATTTTCACGTGAGTTAAGCCGTGTTTTATAATTAATATGGTTGATAGAATGTAATACTAAAACAATTCGTTAACCGCATGCGGTTACATGGAACAAGGATCGGATTCGTTCCGGCAAAGTATCGTTTCTCGGTTATTACATTTTAGTTATATACACATGTATATAAGGAAGAAAGGAGATAAATCGCATCATGTTAGACCCAATTTGAGTTGATCTTATTAGAACCTAAAGTAGCCGAAGGCTTAGAAGTTCAATAAACTTCTTTACTATATTTTCAGCTTAATTATTGTTGTGTTCTTTTGTGCTCATAACAGTAAGTCTATAACAGAACAATTTCGCCAATTCTCTTTGAAAATAACACAAAAGCAGCAATGGTATTCATTTGAAATTTCGCGTGGATTAAAACTAGATTTTTGGAATATCAGATATTACCTAAACAAGGGCCTGTCCCACAACTGGCTGATAGAACCTCAGATAGCTTAAAAATGACGTCACTGTCAGATAAGGGTACAAAATCCGATATTTCCATCACATATTTTACACGTTCGATTGTTAGCAGACAATTTAGTAGGACTGACAGTAAATTAAAACCGGTCTAATATAGCGTTCGCACTTGATCGATAGAACCTTGCTTTAAATTCCCCACAGACGCCGCGCTCATCTAGATTCTTATCAGGAACATTGTATGAAGGTTCACTGTCGGCTATTTAGTTTGACTCTACTTTTGTTATCGGTTTGTTTTTGATATGAATTAGACAATTTTAACGTACTTTAAAACAAAGGTCCTAATTCATTTGAGGTTTTATGCTTTTGTCTGATTTTGTTGATTCTTTTGTTTAAAAGCAGTAAAAAAAGTTAGGAAGTTTCTTCCTACGTTATTTCTATATTTGTAGAAGTTATTCTTTGTTTCCTCAATTCCTTAATGTCGTTTAATTTCACGGTTTCTAAGATTGCCATGTGGACCGTAAGAGTAATTTGTCATAGGAAATTACGTCGCCATATTGTTGCACGAATAGAAAGTACTATAGTTAATGTGATTTTGCTATTTTTACTTTAATGATAGAATTCCTAGTTTACACTTTTGTACAATAATAAGGGTTTTTGTATCTTCATTGTGTTCTTGTTCTTGCAGTGTTAATAGACAATGAGATTGCAATCGATTTTCTACTCGATCATTTCTAAAATCGTGCAGCTCTTCACGATTGGATAGATCACGTTTATTTAAAAAACTATTTCTATGTAAGCCTCAATAATGGTGGTAAGCACAGCAACGATGAAAATTAATTATTTACATAGGAATCTGAAAATACTCGTAGAAATCTAATAATTTCAAAAATAATTTCGATTTGTTTGCTACTATTAGGTTGGTTGACTAGGCCATAGCCAACCAACCCGCACTTGGCCAGCGTGGTTGACTATGGCCTAGTCACCCTAACTTTAGGGTAGGCTCCGAGCCCCTCGGTGGGGACGTATAGTGAGCTGGTGATGATGATGATGATGACGATGATGATGATGATGATGATGATGATGATGATGATGATGATGCTACTCTTACTAGAATAGTATTCTTTAAACTATTTAATCAGGAAGGACATCGAGAATAGACATTCACTGTTAACAATCTCATGAACACTATAGTGCAGACGTATGTATCTTGCGCAAGATTCTCGCACGATAAGTGCCTTTTGAGTAAAGGTTACACCGGCATATAACTTGGAATCGTTCTTCATTTCTATAGACAGTACATTTAAGCTATTCACATTATATGTTGTCTAGATCAGACGTATTTTAAACCCGAAATGACGTTTACAGTCGATCAATTATGCAAACGTTTTAATTGACTAACTGTCGCTACTTCGGCCGCGTGGAATTAAAAAATGATAAAAAACATAGCCTATGTTACTCACTGATAACGTAGCTTTTTAATGGTGAAAGTATTTTTGAAATCGGCCCAGAACTTTTTGAGTTATTTCAATACATCTTACTAATATTATAAATGCGAAAGTTTAGATTTAGATGGATGGATGGATGTTTGTTAGATATTGTAGCCTAAACTGTCGAAAGTATCTTGATGAAATTTCGCATAGATGTAGAGGATAGTCTGGAAGACATAGGCTATTTACTTTTGTTTTTATTTTTGATTTCACGCGGACGAAGTCGCGGGCGAAAGCTAGTACAAAAATACAAATCTTTCCTCTTTATAATATTAGTATAGATAAACCTGTGGTGGTTAACATTATAATTGACAGCGAATAAAATCTAAAAGTCAATTAATTGATATTCCCATCGGAATCCCGGCATTGGATCATCCTTTGGAGATAAAGGACGTAAGTAATACCAGTTTAATTACCCATGGGGCATACATCGACATGAAAAGGATGAACAAAGACGGCATTGTGATTCCAGACAATGTGTGCAGCCGCGTGTGACCATCGAAAATGTTAATCCAGCGCCTTAATGTCAAAAGCTAATTAATAGAACCTCAAGACCTAAACTATGTATTTTAAAGAATATTTATCGATTTAAAAACATTTACAAGCCTAGTATAAGACGGTATAATGGTACATTTGCAATTTAAATATAGTTAAACATACATCTCTATTCATGCCACTGCGTATTTGCACGCCACGCTACAACTGGTCCTACTGCTTAATTATAAATATGGCGACTGTGACGTCATTTGGCATTGTCAAGTTGTAAAAAATGCGTGTTTTTAAGCAAAATCCTTCGCATAGTTTAACTTGTTGGTATTTATTGTCATATACTGGTAGGACTATTTAAAGATGCATAATGTTGAATCCAATAGTTCAAATTGGACCAAATGATAGCGACAAGAACGTATCTAGGATCACAACGGAATAGATTTGCTTACGTCACACAACTAATTCGTCGTTAAAACTGCTCATTCTCCTATTTCGGTGAAATAACTCTCTGCCTAAATTAAAAAATCTTACATTAAAATACAAGCATATCGGTTATTAATTTGATCAATAACATGTCACATATGACGGTAAGTTTCGTGCTGAAAATGTCACACACTTATTAATAGAGGGAGGACAACAAAGCCATAACAGCATCCGCAACCTGCGGGCCCACAAACCACAACAATGCATTTCGTGATCACTCGTACCAGTGTGACAGATAAAATCGTTGCGCTCTGCTTACAACATGCAATGATTCAAAAATAAACGTATCTAGTGCTAAATATGACGTTATCTGTGGCCGAAATAATTCAAACAAGTTGCAATACCTCCCTAGATGCGTGTTGTAATTGTAACTCATTCCCAAATATTTGACGCTTTAGAAGATTGTTTTCATTCAACTTATCGTTTAATTTATTGTTGACTAGCTTTCGCCCGCGACTCCGTCCGCGTGGAATTAAAAAAAAAACAAAAGTGAGTAACCTAAGTGTTCTTCCAGACTATCCTCTACATCTATACCAAATTTCATCGAAATCCGTTCAGCCGTTTAGGCTACAAACTCTAACAAACATCCATCCATCCACCCATCCATCTAAACTTTCGCATTTATAATATTAGTATGATTATTCTGTGAAAACGTGTTAAAGTTACGTTGAGAAATTCCCAATAACGATTCGCTGGGCAAACGGGTCGGGCATCCGCCGATTTCTCCGAGTAACAGACAGAGCAAATAAATGTCATTTTACATTTTATTTACATTATAATATTTGGTCCTTGAATTAGGATATTTTGGAATTTACCTGTTTATTCATAAGAAGAGTGTCTTTGCTATTATGTAGTCTTTTTTTTATAAGAGAAGGGGGCAAATGAGCGGCGAGAACACCGAGGTGATCAACGACGCCCATAGACATCCGCAACACCAGAGGAACTACAGATGCGTTGCCGGCCTTTGAGGAAATTGTAGGCTCGCTTCTTGAAGGACCCTGAGTCGTATTGGTTAAGTCGGATGATAAATAGAAATATTTCCGTATATGGACTACATTTTCTACAAATACACAGATTTGAATTTAGGATTTTAACAGAGTTTGACACTGCGTTTAAAAAAATAGGAATTATCTAGGTTTTATAATCAAATAAAAAGTGTATCTTTCGAAAATACAATAGAATCGACAGAAACAATGCTAAAATGTGAAATAATCATGTTAGTGTAACGGAAATCCTTTAACGTCATCCTGTGCGATTGTATGGGTAAAAACAGTTGGTTATTTATTGCAATTCTGTATTAGACGTAATGTTGTAGGAATAATAATAATTTTAAGATTTTAATTAATCAATGAATTAAAGTAAGTGTAAGTGTGTGTGTGTGTAAGTAAGTGACTACTTAAACTGGGGGCACACCGTTGTCGCGTTTGTCGATTGTTTCGCAGCCAATTCAACTGTTTAGTTGCACAACTAAAAATCGAGTAGTGTGTGCACCTCCATATAGGCTCATAGGAATCAATGCGAGATTTAACAGTTGTGCGATAGTTTAGTTTCAGGTGTGCTCACGCTGTTAATTGAATGATTGAGATCTAGAGGATGAAGTCTGTAGTGCCAACTTTATCAATAGTGGAATAAGGAAAGGGAGATGATGATTTTTTTCCTGATTGATGCAACATAAAGATAGATGATGGCTCATCTTTTTCTACAAATATCTTTGCATTATTAAACCAGTAGCAGCAGTTTGCGTTTAGTCGCGGCTTGCGAGGCTCATTTGTGATTCCACGCTCGACTCGGCCAGCACCACCCGCCTTGTACGCCGGAAGTCATCGCCCCACAACTGACAACGCCAACCGTCACCTGTGGAATTTATTGTCAAACTGCACACATATTCTCCTTGTTTAGGCTTTATTGGCACTGTAATTTCTTTTTAAATTACTTTAAATTGTTCTTTGCTTTTGTAAATCTCAGTTTCACTTTAGGTTTGCAATTTTTTTTCTGAGGAAAAGGCGATTTTAATATAATTACTACCATAAAAGTTGTTAAAAGTGTAATCTTTAATTTTGAACGTAAAATAAACTTACAATAGACGTGCTTTTAAATGTATCTGCAACCTCGAACTTTAGTCTATTTAATCGATGTTGTCGATAAATGTCATCTTTGCATTTATTCTTAGTTGAATCGTATTTTATTTTGCGAATCTCGGCAATTTTTTTTTCTTGACATTGTTTAATAACCTTGATATTTCATTCGCGTCCTACTCACACTGAGAATGATTAAACTTATACGTTAGGAAATCCTTTTTAGTAAGGTGATTCATGTTTATTTATTTATTTTATTTCTTTATTTAAAATCCACTCAGCACATGTGCTGATCTTCCGTGGTAATTGAAAATAGATGATCATATATATTGTTGTTACATATTTATTCGATTGGACTTTTCCTATTTTCGATATATATACGTACATACTAGCTGTTGCAAGTGATTTCGTCCGCGTGAAATTAAAAATTAATAAAATAGTCTATGTTTCTCACTGATAACGTAGCTTTTTAATGGTGAAAGAATTTTTTAAATCGGCCCAGTAGTTTTTGACTTATTTCAATACATACGAAAATACAAATCTTCCCTCTTTATAATATTAGTATAGATTCGATTCGAAAAATATGGACTTCAGTAAAATCCCACGCCTAAAAATCTTATTTTTGCTGTACTGACAGCTGTCAAAACTACAGTACTGTCAGACAACAGTTCCGCTCGGTTAGCTGACGAACAAAAAGGACGACATGCTAACACCGTTGCAGGACGCAAGGACGTGGACGGTGACTCAACGTGTGGGTTGATTGAACTGGATTTTATTAAATACTAAAGTATTATAATTATCATTTATTTAATATTTTAGATACTAAAATTATAGTCAAACTGCGACAGTAATCAGCAGTCGTTTAGTTATCAAGAGAATATACTGTACTGTATAAACCTAGTAGAAGGTTAGAATATAATTTTAATCTAAAGTGATTTGTACAGAATTTACTTTATCTATATCAACACATTATCAAAAAGTAAACACGCGCTTGAAACTATGCTCACCTATAAGTACTTTACAAATTGTTTTTTATATTTTTTTAAATCGGCCCAATAGTTTTGAGATATTTCAATACATACGAAAATACAAATCTTCCCTCTTTATAATATTAGTATAGATTCGATTCGAAAAATATGGACTTCAGTAAAATCCCACGCCTAAAAATCTTATTTTTGCTGTACTGACAGCTGTCAAAACTACAGTTCTGTCAGACAACAGTTCCGCTCGGTTAGCTGACGAACAAAAAGGACGACATGCTAACACCGTTGCAGGACGCAAGGACGTGGACGGTGACTCAACGTGTGGGTTGATTGAACTGGATTTTATTAAATACTAAATATATTTGAATAATAATATTGTTATAAAACAATCCATGTAAATATAGTTGGGTTATATTAATATTTGAGAAGGAACATATCCGTCCATTTGCATTTGAAGCCTGCACTAATTCTGTTAAAGTTTAAGGTTATTTTTAATCTAATCAATATTCATTCGTCCGTGTAGGCAGTCGTAACCTACGGCTGCCATAATCGGAACTTATGACGTCACATGTTAATGACCTTCATGATTAGCATCGACTATTGGTACAAGCTAACCTCACATGAAAGAGAAAGCTTAAATTGTCTAAACCAGCATATTTATTGATTTTAAATCTATTTTATAAGATCTCATTTCAAATAACCTGTGCCATATGAAAATTACATTTATAGAAAAGGTCTTCTAAAACAATAATTACTTAACAAAATGTCATTAAAAGTATAAATATCAATGGTTGAACAAAACAATGGGTATTACCAAAACCGGAATCTGAACATCCGATCATTCTTAGCACTTGCGTCCGTAAACTTTCCAAATCAAATCTTGTGCAACACTTGGAGTAAACGGTTATCGTAACAAATCAGTTAAATCGTAACTGCATTGTGATTCGACTTTCCCATTTTTTTGCCTTTCTTTAAGTTTGTTTTACCTAAATCTTTTACTACTTTTTATACGACAAGTAAACGAATACATAACTGTGATTATGATCTTACTTTATTCCTTTACATCTCCAGTATCCAATAAATCAGTTTTTTAGAGTATTGTGCATTTTATATCTAATTTTATTCTTTCTGCTCTTTTTCAGGGTAATCATGATAGTAAGATAACATTTACGAGTACAGAAGACCAGTGAAGTCATCACAATTACCTGCCATCAGACTGGTTGATGGTCCCTTCTAAAACAATAATTACTTAACAAAATGTCATTAAAAGTATAACTATCAATGGTTGAACAAAACAATGGGTATTACCAAAACCGGAATCTGAACATCCGATCATTCTTAGCACTTGCGTCCGTAAACTTTCCAAATCAAATCTTGTGCAACACTTGGAGTAAACGGTTATCGTAACAAATCAGTTAAATCGTAACTGCATTGTGATTCGACTTTCCCATTTTTTTGCCTTTCTTTAAGTTTGTTTTACCTAAATCTTTTACTACTTTTTATACGACAAGTAAACGAATACATAACTGTGATTGTGATCGTACTTATTCCTTTACATCTCCAGTATCCAATAAATCAGTTTTTTTAGAGTATTGTGCATTTTATATCTTATTTTATTCTTTATTAAAAACCACTCAGCACATGGTCTTCCGTGGTAATTGAAAATAGATGATCATATATATTGATTTTTAATCTATTTTATAAGATCTCATTTCAAATAACCTGTGCCATATGAAAATTACATTTATAGAAAAGGTCTTCTAAAACAATAATTACTTAACAAAATGTCATTAAAAGTATAACTATCAATGGTTGAACAAAGCACATCAAAACAATGGGTATTAACAAAACCGGAATCTGAACATCCGATCATTCTTAGCACTTGCGTCCGTAAACTTTCCAAATCAAATCTTGTGCAACACTTGGAGTAAACGGTTATCGTAACAAATCAGTTAAATCGTAACTGCATTGTGATTCAACTTTCCCATTTTTTTGCCTTTCTTTAAGTTTGTTTTACTTACATCTTTTACTACTTTTTATACGACAAGTAAACGAATACATAACTGTGATTATGATCTTACTTTATTCCTTTACATCTCCAGTATCCAATAAATCAGTTTTTTTAGAGTATTGTGCATTTTATATCTAATTTTATTCTTTCTGCTTTGTTTCAGGGTAATCATGATAGTAAGATAACATTTACGAGTACAGAAGAACCAGTGAAGTCATCACAATTACCTGCAATCAGACTGGTTGATGGTCCTTCTATCCTCGCTGGCAGGGTGCAGATACTGCACAAGGGCCTGTGGAGATCAGTATGCACGAATTCTAGAAAGTATGTATCGAATGTTCAATATTTCTCCAGTACATGAATTCTATACAAAAACAAATGCTTTTATTTAAATATACAATTACTATTGTTTTAAAATCGCTGAATACATTTACACTGATGTACTTACAACGATTAAAATACCGTTATTTTGTTCCAGTTGGACTATCAACGACATGGAGACTGCGTGCAGGCAATTAGGTTTCATGGGCGGAACGTTCTACAACTGGATGGACAGGCAGCCGGGTCGGCGTGCCCGCCTCTTATACGAGGAGCCCAAGTGTAAAGGAACCGAGTACGATATATTCCAATGCGACTGGAATTCGAGACAGCTAGGCTCCGGCGTCTGTGATTATCACCCGGACCTCGGCATTCAATGTTTACCCCACCACGATGATAATGAAATAAGAAACTTCGGACAGCATTGGAGAGGATTGAGATTTGAAAATGCAGTGTTTGAAAGGATACTGACCGCTGCGAATACACTATACATCCCTACCTCTATGTCTATACTGAAACATGTAGTTGTAAGAAATGCTGGATTAGGTCGAGATAATAATGCTACTAGTGCCTTAGATGTAATAGGTGTACCTCCTGTCATGGATGACATTAAAATAACGAATTCCGCCTTCAATGCTATTAACGTAACATCTTCAAACGCTCCTATAGTCATAAACAATTGTACTATACAAAACAATAGAGGATATGGTGTGTACGTTAATTCCACATATGGAATGGCCAGAATTGAAAACTGTTTGATTTCTGAGAATGGCGGTGATGGTGTCAAATACGTTGTTCATGAACTTGCTATTAATGAAAAGTTCGATCGCAGTGAAATATTTGACCTTTGTACTCTAGCGTCAACACCTAGTCAAACATTTCCGATACAAATGTCAATAGAACAATCTAGATACTCGAATATGGAAAGAGATTGCCATCAAAAATTCTATACGAGACCAGATCACGTGCTAACATTGAGTTTCTTGAAGCTTTTAACGAACACTAATAATACAGGAGAAATATTCATTTACGATGGGTTAACCTCAGACGACAAACTACTATTATCATTCGGTATACGAAACCATACACGCCCTCAAAGTGTTACATCTACTAGAAATCGAATGTATGTGAGATTTCATGCTAACACAAGAACAGATATAATTGGTTTCTTACGATTAACATCTGGATTAAGTAAAACGTACGACTTGAACGTTACGGATACAATTATATCAGATAATAATGGCAGAGGCGTTGTTATTGAAAACTTAAGATCTCAAATTCATATTCATCGAACATCAATATCGAATAACAATCACGTTGCGGGACTTCACGTTTTAAACGGTGCAGGAGATGTTAACATAACAGAGAGCAGAATATCTTTCAATCAAGGCGATGGCGTAAACATTACTGTCACTGGAGGAAACAGAAATATATCTAGAAGTACTGTGAGTTCAAATAGTGGATATGGCATTGCTGTATGGATAAATAATACCAGAGAAACAGAATATATACCTGTAAATCAAACGACTGTCGTAGAATATTCAGAAGTATTTAAAAACTTAGATGTAGGAATATTGCATGGAAACTTTTGTGGTGACAGTTGGGTTAATTTAACTGGAAATTGGTTCAATTCAAGTGTCGAAAGCACCGTTGATATAGCATCCTGTTGGAGATTTAACGATCCTCCTAAACTGCTCAATTTGCAAATAGGTCACAATAAATTTTATCAAAATCGTCGGGTGCCAATAAGATTACAGCCAGCTTTAAATGTTCTGGGAAAAATTGAATACAATTATTTTGAACATGGTGATTATGGTGCTATTGTAATAATGAATCGCATAGAGGGAAAATATTTGGAAGAATTTGAAATACTTCCTTCAAGGTTTCATATTCAGCATAACTATTTTTATGGCAATAGAGGTCCCTTTGTTGTCAACCTAGGTTTGTCACCATATAGTGATTTACAATACATTCTCTTCTCGAGAAACTATCTAAGAGATAACAAAATAAGAGAACCTTTTGAGCCTTTGGAAGGAATACCATCCCGTCTAACTCCTAGAAGTAGAGTAGCAGCAACAATTGTTTTGGCATCAAGCAATATAGACGTATTTAGAAATATAATTAATAACCCGGAAGCACAATATGAAATCGGATCACACGTCGAAGACCAAAGTAAAATCCTAAACTGTACATACAACTGGCTTGGTTTTGGTGAAGAAGAAAAGGTTTACAATAGATTGTTTCATAGAAAAGATCGGTACAATTTGGCAAGAATAATTTATATGCCTTATCTCCTCCATAGTAGTAATCCTGGCGCTACACAAATTAATTACAACTCATTATTCGTTCCACAATTTAATATACCAGGCTCTTTTATTGTAGGAGGTGAAGTAGAAGGCATAGAGATTTTACGACAAGGCGAATATGATGTTGACAAGGATATAAACATTCGGCCTGGGGGTAAACTAGTGTTACAGTCAGGTGTTACTTTAAAATTTCCACCATCCATAGGAATGATGATCGCAGGCAAACTTGACGCGAGAGGAAAACGTCCTAATGATATCACTTTTACGTTAAAAGAGGATGTTATCATGAGTAACGATAGTATTTACGAAACAGATACTGAAATAGAGCCAACTACTCCAGGTTATGTGGAACCAGTTATACCAATTAGACTCCTAGGAGGACGAACTCAATATGAAGGAAGATTACAAGTAAGACTTGATGGCAAATGGGGAACAGTTTGTAACTACGGTTGGAATATTATAAATGCTGCTTTAGTTTGCAATCAACTAGGATTAGCTCTAAATCCAAGTGATTGGTTTTTAGAGCCTAATGAAATTCCGAGTGCTGGGACAACTGAAGACATTATTCTATCTAACGTTGAATGCACAGAATTCGATAACGACATAACTAAATGTAAAGCGGAGACTGTTGAACATTTTGAAAATTCTTGCACACATGAAAATGACGTTGGGCTGCGATGCTATGAAACAAGCTGGGCTGGTCTAAGATTCAGTGTTCTCGCCGAGCGTTCTGATATGCAATACTTAAACATTGAAAAAGCTGGTCTTTTAGATTATTCTTCAAATATTTTCAAACCCGCACTACAAATTGATTTTTCTCGACATGGATTAGAAAGTGTAAAAGTATCAAATAATTACCACGATGGTTTGGGCATTTTATACTCTGATTTATATGGAGCTGATGCTATAAATACTATAAGAAACTCAGAATTTAGTAACAATAAAGGAAGCGGTATAAGTTTTAAGCAATTAGGACTCAAAATACACAGTACAATAATAGAAAACAACGATATAGCGGGAATTTCACATAATCCACACCTTACGGGACTTCAGCAGAGAGAATTAGCAGGATGGTTTAATTTAGACCCAGGTTTGAATGTTGATGAACTTAATTATAGACCAATAATGATCCCGGATTATGAAACAGATATAAGTTTAGTTAATGGTGAAACGCGGCATTTAGTATTCAACAAACACTATGGCGAAAATATTATCAAAACCTACAATATCCGATGCAACCCAGGTTATGTTCTTGGATTACAACTTTTAAATCCCATTCACAACTTTTCAACGGAGAGTATTTGTATCTACGATTCACAGAATATTAACGAAGGAAGTGCTAAATGGTGTCTAGATCGAGATTTATCAACTTTCCCCACTACGAGTAGTAGTTTTGGAATCGTCTTAAATTATGAAAGTGGACGAACTGCTTTAGGAGGTGTTGTTTTAGTTGTAAGCACAATCACTGCCCCAGTACAAAATATAAGAAATCGGATCGTCAAAGGCCCAGTGCCGACACTGCAAATAGTTAATTCTAAAATCAAAGGGAATACAAAAGGTATCAAAGCACTTTACTATAACCGCTACTTAAACGAATTAGGAGATCACTTTTTACGAAAAGCTAATGAGACAATAAAACTATTTAACTGTGAAATAGCTCACAACAAAGAAGAAGCTATTTTCGTTAATACTCCATACTGGGATATCCATGACAGCAATATTACTGAAATTACTATAATGGTAAACAATAGTTTAATCACAGACAATGGCAAAGGAATATATCATTTTGCTAGAGATTTAAGAAGCTCAAATAATCTTTACCATTACGTACTCCAAGATAATACAATTGAAAGAAATAAATATGGAGGCTTTGATGTTGCTCTACCTTATGTATGGCAATACAACGAAAATTTTACCCATTCTATTTTTATGTACAACAACACATGGAGGAATAATCAAAACTTTGGATTGGTAATTGACGGTCATTTTGCTGAAGTTAACATTACTAAAAATGTTTTTACGGACAACATTTGTAAAAACGGCTTAATAACCGTAAGAGGCATGGAAAAGAAAATGAAGATCGATGGCAATTCTGTCCAAAGAAATAATGGCCAGTACATGGTCCAGTTTTACATGGACAGCCAGAGTGAAATAATGGGATTTGTATATGCTGTGTTTGTTTACAATCAAATCAAAAATAATTATTATTCGTCTACCGTCAGCAGAGGCGCATTATATGAAACTCTAAACCCAACATACGTAATAGGCTTTAAAGGAATACAGAAAGTAAAAGTTAGTAGAAATCTGTTTGGGAATAACGCCCTACAATATACTTTGGTAGCGGGCATCAAAACTGCTAAAATCGACAATTTACTCGATGTAACTGAGAATTGGTGGGGAAGCGCTGATGAGAAAGAGATTAAAAAACAGATTTTCGATTTTGATGATTGGAATAATCATGCGATTGCTACCTATCTTCCATATTTACTTGAGGATAGCCTCGATGCAAGCGTGTCTATAACTTTTACTACAGAAAATTCGATCGATTTACTCGGTGGGAGACTAAATGCTGATCTAACATTGAATCCACGACCCAAACCTTACATAGTAAAATCTGATATCACAGTAATGCCAGAAGTGACATTCACCATAAACCCAGGGGTAACTTTAGAATTCGCACCGAATGTAGGTATACTAGTAATGGGCACCTTACGGGCCATTGGCCTTGCGAGACACCCCATTTTAATGAGACCAATTTCATTAAATCAAAACAGCGAAGTAAGCAACATTGAGAAGAGAGAAGTCGGACAATATTCTTCAAATCATCACAAGCATAGAAGGCAGTTGGAGAATTTGATGGTACAAAAATCTATTAGATTGTGCACAGGAAGAAATTGCTCTATAAATGATATTAGTACCGGAAACACAAACGAAGGTTTCTTAGAGTACTACAACAAAACTACATTGCAATGGGTACCGATGTGTGACAACCGTTTTACAGAAAGAAACGCACAAGTCGTTTGTCGAGAGTTAGGATTCGATCCAATTAACGTTTTCTTTGCTCACGATCGCAGAGTAGAATATCACAGCAGCTCTTTATCCAGAATTTGGTCTTGGCCTGAGCCTTTACAATGCGTCGGAACTGAATATCGGTACGAGGATTGTCCTATTAGATTAAATGGTCAGTTATATGGACATAGACACGAATGCAAATGGGATTCAGATTTCGTCTTCATACACTGCGGTGAAAGAAATTTAGAAGAAGGTCTCGATTACTGGGGTGGTATACGTTTTACTTACCCAGAATTTGAGTACTCGCTCTACGAACATAGAATTCACGACCATCATACTCACGAAACTCTGAAAAAAGTGGAGAGTGTCTTAGAAAATGTGCATATAATGGGTGCTGGTATTTTACACAATGAAAAGTCTCCAGCTGTGCAAAGTATAACAAAAAATCCAAGCATCCAAAATATAAATATTACCCGATGTGCACATCATGGAATCAACATCATATCGCCTACGGACACTATAAACTTGATGTCTAATTCGATTAACGATATTCTTGGTGAAGGAATAAGTGCCATATCATTAACTGGCGAAGGTAGAGAATCGGAAGAATCTAGTTTTACACCTTTAAAGGACTTGAATCTTCCTTACCATCTGTTTTCTGTCATCGACATTTGCGACAGCAGTAAAGTAATAACGGTGGAAGAACGCGTTCTTCTTTACTACAAATACGATAACAATCCAGTAAATTGTGTCAAGATCTTCAAGAGCATGTTTAGAGTGAAACCATTTGGTTTTCGTTTGCTCCAGTTTAATTTGTTCAATCATACATTAAACTATGGGAAACGTGATTCACTCAGTTTATACGATGGTGATATTTACAATATCACAGCTCCTCTCATTGGATACTTGGAAAATGGATCTCCCGAGGAAAAGAAGCTTTTTAGAACAGAAGGGGCGAGTTTGAGTGTGAAATTGTTTGCAAATGGTGCTTCATCAGTACATGGATTTATTGCAGAAGTTGTAACTCTACCTATATCAGCTATAGGACTTAGTAAGTACAACTTTAACTGTTTACGTTTTTACCTTCCTTGTTTGTTGTACCTCTAACCATATTATTTTGCCTGTTAATTGTTTATGTCGTGCTAAGAATTTATTTACGTGCTTTCGTATTTCCCCAAGAATTTATATCAAAGACATAGTCATCCTTTTTAAAACTATTATAATATTATGCAGAAACGTTTAAGATTTCATATTTAAAAATCTTCAATTAACTTCCAGACCGTGACGTCCAACACAACATATCGAACAGTGAGTTTATAAAGAATAGAGATGGCGCAATCACGTACCAATCAGTCGGCGAAGTCAATCCGTTAGTAGCGATGACAAGGAACGAGATAACTGACAACTGCCTCAAGTTGTATGGTAACTTCACCACCTGCCCCGCTGCTGTCACAGTTGATGTACAGAATACACAGACGTTGGTATTTAGAGTAAGTTTTCAATGTTATTTAACATACCTTAGTACCCTCGATATGTGTACTCCTGTGGCTGTCAACTATTAATTTGTAACGACTGAGAATTATGCAGATTACTAAATTTTATTCAAATCACTTACACTTTGACAAATTTCCGAATCCCCTAGTTTTTCTATGGTTTACGATAATATTGGCAAGTTTCTTGTCAAGGTAGATGTGATTATTAATGTGTTAATGAAATATAATTTCAGAACAACTTGGTGAGGAAGAACGTGGGAGGTCTGTTAGTACGCGCGGATTCCCGAGGCTCCGCGACATCTCTACGCGGTTGGATACATAACAACTTGTTCTATGAGAACCACGATCTTTCTTGTCTTAGAGTTGAAGGTAGGCATTATTAAACATTTGCTTACCGTTACACTCAAGATCATCTAAAGACTAATAATGGACACAATGGTTTAGCATCGCAATTAATGAAGATACTCTTGCAAAAAAATTATGGACATTGATACTTTACTATTAAACTTTTGTGAGTTACAATTGCTCATTCTATAATAGCGTCGGTGGCTCAGTGGTTTAAGCACTTTACTTGTAATCTACAGGTCTTGGGTTCGAATCCCGCCATGTACCAATGTGATTTTTCGATTTTTTCGAATTTTCATATATACATATAATAATTTACCCGACGTTCTTACGGTGAAGGAAAACATCGTAATGCAACTGCACATTACGGCGAAGAAATTCAAAGATATGTGTAAAGTCAACCAACCCGCAATTGGCCAGCGTGGTTGACTATGGCCTAGTCACCCAATCTTAGAGTAGGCTCCGAGCCCCTCGGTGGTGACGTTTAGTGAGCTGGTGATGATGATGATGATGATGATGATTCTATAATCCATACTGGGTTTCTTTTTATTTTTAGGCTTACGGGGATTCACTTTGTTCAATCTGGCCTCTGGTATACTAATACAATAATCTGTTTCAAATTCCAGGACGTCAATCCTCCCCCTACCAAGAGGTGACCATCTACCGTAACTATTTCACTCGTAATCGCGCTCAGTACAAAGACGTGATAGTGCTACATCAGGTTGTCTCCAATTTCACTCATAACTACGTGCATGAGAACACGGGACAGAGGATCTTAGACGTGTCCGGCTTCGATAAAGTTCGTTTGCCGATCTACCAGACTACTTCGCATAATGGATTTTACAAGTAAGAAACATCTTAAGGAGATAAATTAGTACTGTTTAGATATCTATTGTACCGTTTAATCCACAGCTTCCTAAACTTTGATAGACCCCTTTTTTCTTTGGTGAGCTAGGCTGGTTGGAATAATCAATTTCTTGTCCTAATGCAAAATACGTGCTAGCTGTGAAGTTGCTGAAACCGTAGCCCCCCTTCCTATTAGACCCCTTTCAAAATTTTATTGGTTTTGTAAACATCTTGCTGCTAGATTTATTCTTCACCTTGTATATTATTAAAGGCCAGTCCCACCACTGGCTGATAGAGGCTCAGATAGCTTAAAAATTTCCATCACATATTTTACACGTTGGATTGTTATCAGACAATTTTCAATTTGGTGGGACCGGCCCTAAATGTATTTCTTGCCACAGTACATCCATTTCCATTCCGTGGGCAGATGGGGCATGGGTCCATCTAGGCTAAACTACTAATCACAAGAGGTCTTTTACATTTAAATCATAAGTAATTGTTATTTTCAGAAATTACGCACTCGACCGCCAAGGACGCGCTACCGTGGTCGCCGGCACTGCAGGACAACATTACGTAGATAATGTCTTCTTCAATCCCGACAATGATTATGAAATGATCACTGTTAACCGTTCTATGTAAGTTTAATAACTAATTAAGGCTTATTGTTAATTATTAATAGTAGTAATTAAGAGTAAATAACTTAGCATCAAAGTGGTAGAAGCTTTAAAGATTTGAAATGAAAACTCCAATAAAATATTACATTAATTTTTAATTCCATGTTTAAAGAACTAACAGTAAATATTTAATGATTTTCCAAGTCAGTAAGTAGTGCACTTTTACTGTAAAAAGTAGTCTAAATTGAATATTTAGGGCCTGTCCCAATAAATTGTAAATTATCTGATGTGAATCCAACGTGTAAAATATGTGGTGGAAATATCGGATTTTGTTACCTTATCTGACAGTGACGTCAATTTTAAACTATCTGAGCCTCTATCAGCGAGTGGTGGGACAGGCCCTTAGTAAATAATCAAAACTTTATACAAACATCAATTAAGGAGGTGAGATTTCATACTATTGTCATACAATTTGAATGACTTGCATGTTTCATGTTGCATGGCTGCCGGCGTATAGCTTTGTTGACTATAATCCCAATGCTATGAGGTGAGTTCTTACATAAAAATTATTTATTATTATTATTGTATGGTATTTTTGTATTTAGTTCTATTAATAATACTGACTTGCATCTTTCGCTTTTTTGTCTATTATTTTATGCTTCCTATTATGCACGTAATTAATCGCATATTTTTATTTATATTTATTATTATTTGTTAATAATTGAATATTATTACTAACAGTAATAAGAATGCATGATGTAAATGGTATAACATAACTGCAATATTATTTTATTGTATGAAATTTCGAAGTATCTATTTTTTTATTAAAGACTAGTTTTCGCTCCCGTATCCGTTCGCGTGGAATTAAAAAAACAAAAGTCAGGAACCTATGTGTTCTTCCCAACGGCGGATCCAGGTTGGTCAAGAGCTTGACAAAATATATTTACATATTTTGTCAAGCCCTTGACTTGACCACGACTATGTGACCCCCCCCTGGCGCCAAAGCTGGATCCGCCCTTGGTTCTTCCAGACTATCCTCTACATCTAACTATACCAAATTTCATCGAAATCTGTTCAGAAGTTTAGGCTACAAACTCTAACATCCATCTAAACTTTCGCATTGATAATATTAGTATGATTATAGTCACTGACGATATTTTTATAATAAATTACAGCGCACTAGAGCTATGGAGGACTCGTATCGACGCGAAGCATAACTACTGGAGTTACAACGAGAGCTTGGCTGTCGCTGGCCGTATACGAGATCGATCCGACGATCCACTATTACTTGAGGTAAGTACATTTGATACCTAGACGCACTAAATGAGAATATTTCCCTTTCCTTTGTATCCCCGCTTCCGTCAAATCTACTTTCCTTTCCCGTCCTTTTCTTATCAGACTTTTCTGGGCCCTTTGGTGGGAAGAGGAGCACATTTATCAGACGAAATGCCGAATTGCTTTCACTTTACTCCTGTCTAGTTGTGACGGTGTTATAGTACATTTTTACAACTAGCTGTTTCTCATGACTTCGTCTATTTTAAATGAAAAAATAGGAGAAAATACGCCTTTTGTTACTCAGTGATAACTTAGCTTTTTATTGGTAAGAGAATTTTTGAAATAGGCCCAATGGTTTTTAAGTTATTTCAATGCATACAAAAATTCCAAAAATACAAACATTCTTTCCTCTTTATAATATTAGTATAGATGTAGAATACGTGTTTCTGATAGAATCGATGCGTCTTCCGATTCCCTAACGAGTGTCATCAAAATAGGTAAAAAGTGACTTACGTGAATCTAACTTCAACGACATCGAACTGTGTGCAGGTGGACTACCAGCCGTACCACATGAACAACTTGTCAGTGCTGGGCGGCGGCAAGTGCCCGCCCGGCTGGGACGCGGTCGCCGGCACCTGCTACATGTACGTCGGCGCGCCCATGACTTACCAGGAGGCCAGGCTATTCTGCTCCGTGAGTTTTAATTATTCAGATTTATTGTAGAACGGATATTTCTCAAAAAATAGTAAAATCAGTAGAGGCATAGAAAGAGTTGGATGGATTGCGTGAAAGGTGACATGATCAAGAAGGGAGTGGTGATTAAGATGACGGATGATAGAGTTATTTGGAGGACAAAAACCCTAGGATATATGTAGGATAAGATAGGGAGATGATAACCCGAGTGAAAGTGTATTTGATGGTAGATAACCTCTTTATGAGTGTCTCTTCCTCTGTCGATTAGGGTGGGTGACGCATCTATAATGTCCATGGGCAGCGGTCCCTTCGCCATTTTGTTGAATTACACTGTCGCATACTCTATTACGTTTAAAAAAACTTGATGTTCGGGCGGGTCAAACCATACTTTTTACGTAATGGTGACTAATCATGGTTAATTTTGGTTTGTGTTTTCCTTATTGATAATTTTGCATACTTACATATGTTGAATCGTTTATTCTCAGAATTTAAAAATAAAAAAACTAAGATTAATAAATTCTGAATATTAATAATTGTTTAAAAAATCAACATCTGATAACCGCTTTTGTTGATAAAATCGATTTTTTTATTGAACAAGTATTTATTTTCGATAAGTGCTAACATCGACTCCGTGGCGCAACGGTAGCGCGTCTGACTCCAGATCAGAAGGTTGCGTGTTCAAATCACGTCGGGGTCAAAGTAATTCTTTTTTCTTTTTTTTTCTAATTTTTTTTTATTTTTAAATAAAATAATTATAAACATTAGTTTTAGTTTAATTCACGATATTAAAATTATCAACAAGAATAAATTGACATGCGATTTAGTAAAATTTATATAGAAATTTTCCAACAGTATATCTTACTTCTTAATGTTATAAATGCGAAAGATTAGATGAATGGATGTTTGATAGAGTTTGTAAACTGCTGAATAGATCTCTATGAAAGTCAAAGATGTAGAGGAGAGTCTGGAAGAACACATAGGCTACTTACATACTTTTGTTTTTTACGTACAGACGTAGCGTAGGAGTCGCGAGCGAAAGGTAGTAAAAACTAAATTACAGTACGTACATATTTTAGTATTTAATATATTGTTTTTGTTATCCCAAGTCTGACAACGCGTCAATGCCATACGTGGGCGATAACTACGATGCATTGTACGAGTTCATCCGACGTCAAAGCCAGTGGTTCCAGTACGGGGACCGCGTGTGGATCAACCATTACGACTACTTCACGCAATGCACCTCCTTCGCATTCTCCACCGTCGATATCACTGATTGCAACAGAAAGAATGCATTTGTATGTGAAATTGGTAAGTAAACCCATCTATTTAAAACATTTTTTTCAACAAAACAAGCGGATTTTGAGGATTCAGATATTTGTTCGATAGTGTTTTGTTTTAATATCTCATGACATGTTAAAAACGAATTTAGAACGATTTAAGTGTGATCATGACGTCATCGGAGTTAAGCCGTTCTTTTGTTTGTAACGTCACACGAAAGTTTGAACAATTTAATTAAATAAAGTGCAAAGAATTTAAAAAATACTTATTAGACAAAATTCATATAAAATTATTGTTTCTTTTTCTTGTACTAGTAACTCGCAATGAAATAATTTTGACAGCCAATTTTGAAGTGAAACTTGTTTAGACCGCTTGTACACCCACCAACATCTCCATAAGCAGAGTTTTGTTGCCAGTTTCTCTCAAATTAGATTAAAACCATAAGCACTTGACACTGGCCCAATCCGATGAGGGAGAGCCATAACCAAGAAATAGAAATAGAATTTTTAAGTGCGGTATATCATAACATATTTATTTTTACACAATTAATATAATTGTAACAACGTAATTAACGTAAACACTGAGGCCTCTGTCTCCCGCAAGAAAGGCGCGCTATTCTAATACGTCTATATGACATTGACAGCTGTCAGATAGGGACGGGACGTATATGCCAATAATCTAGTGTTGCGCCAATCCTCCAGCGCAGTGCTGATTTTCTTTTTAACATTATACATTTTAGTTTTTAAATTGATTGTATTCGTTGTTTTCATATATGTTTATTTTCGACAGATCCAAAGATATCAATCGACCCCCTGTCGTGGCAGGGAGACACGCTGGCGGTGGCGTTCATCGGCGTGCTGGTGGCGGCGGTCGTGCTGGTCGGCGCCGCCCTCATCTGCTGGTACTCCAAGTCTAAACATAGGTCAGATATATATTGATCTCGGTTTATCCGCGGATAATACAGAGAGTTATACCATAAAAAGTGTCTCAAGTACATTTTAGCTTAAATGTTAACCATTTAAGACTATCGAAAAGCGATCTTGATCAATTTTACTCATATTATAAATGCGAAAGTTTAGATATGATGTTGGTTAGAGTTATTGAACTGAGGATCTCAATTAAATTTGGCATAGATGTAGAGGATAGTCTGGAGGATCACATAGTCTACTTGTTGACCGACTTCCCAAAAGGAGGAAGTACTCAATTCGTCTGTATATTTTTTTTATTAATTCGACACGGATGTAATCGCGGGCGAAAACTCGTATATTACAATTGTC
Organism: Papilio protenor; assembly: GCA_029286645.1. Classification (NCBI taxonomy): domain Eukaryota; kingdom Metazoa; phylum Arthropoda; class Insecta; order Lepidoptera; family Papilionidae; genus Papilio; species Papilio protenor. The sequence continues at coordinate 7,659,426 of JAGSMZ010000011.1, forward strand.
ATAGATTATTTATATTTTATGTGAATTATTAAATTGCAGACATGTGCAACGCCTAGAGCGCCGGAACTCTATACGTCAGTCGTTGCACTCGGTGCGCTCCATCGGCAGCATTAACGGAGGCTTCCCTGATAACTCATACAGACGGAAACTCGCACAAATGGTAAAAACATTCTTATACTCATCATTTTTTTTAACGTAAATAAACCAGCGCTTGACCACGACTCCACCTAAGTTAAGTGAAGACGCGGCGGTGATAATATTGTAGTCGTAAAATTTCATAAGCTATGATCCCGTAAAAGTCCAGTCGGTTCATATAGTACAGAAACAAACGTGAACAGACTAACAAGACATATATTTTTAAAATCGTATTTTCGGCATACCATGTTTTTTATTGATTTTTTAAAGACACACCGATTTTATAAACTGTTTAGATTAACTTTCGTTTCGTTATTAATTTGTGCTTTAATTTCAAAATCCCTTATCAAAGATGACTTAAAAACGATTTAAGCTTTATCCGTTGATGGCAATTAATTAATTTCTTCAACTTATACTAAAATAAAATACTTAATTTTGTTACAATATAAACTAAAAAATAGTGCACTAAATATAAAGATTTAATTACAGAGTACCCGATCAACTGACACATTAACAAAGGGCTCTGACTACCGCAAGATACTCGCGTCCACCACCTCCATGGAGTCTATGGAGAAGAGCCAATTTAATTCCTCCATAGAAGACAACCAAAGCTTCGATATCTACGAGGCGCACAACCCTAGCAACATCATACAACTCAAACACAGCACATTCAATAAAAAACCAACACCAGAGTACTCCGTACCAGAAACCAGACCTTATAACTTGGGGTACAGAAACGAAGGGTACAAAGAAAATCCCGGTATCATAGAAACTCCTATTGGTACAACAGAAGAATTACCCATAATCCATCATCCAGGGGCCTTACATCACCTGATGATGAAACTCTGTCACCGGATACTCAATATTTCACATCAGATACGTTACCATTAAGGCCGTTAAACTCAGATCCTTTAGCGTTGAAACGGGAGTTAGATAAGGAAGGGAAGATATACGGTCCGTATGGGACACCTGACTACGGTGCACAGCCAAAGCTATCTTTTCTCATGGAGTTAAGGTCTAAAATGCCGGAGCAACCTCAGCCCGGTGCTGTGCCGACTACTACGTTTGGACAGAGAACTGACACGCCAGGTAATATTGATTAATCTAATTTATGAAATAAGCAACAAAGTTGTTATTTAAGAAACCTTTTTAAGCCCGATACACACGCTAAGTATTATCTGGACGATATCAGATAATTCGTGTGTAAATATAAGAACTGAACAGTTCCCAGTTTTGTAGATTTATCTGAACGATCTGACTGTTCAGATAAATCTGTCAGATAAAGCAGCGTGTGTAGCGGGCTTTAGATTTTTCAAACTAAACGTTCTCTTTTAACCGCCAATCGTAAAAACATTTATAGCTGTGAATAAATGAGAGTATGGTTTTTATATGCCTATCAAATTATAAGCTTAATTTTTTCTCAATATTTTTGTGTTATTGATAAGTCCATTCCTATGTCACATGTCACAGGTATTTTATACTTAAAAGGATGCTCCAACAACTGTTTAAAACTTTTGTAAATGTATTTTTCAAATAAACGAATTTATTTATTTATTTATTTATCATACAGATCAACAGCAGTTCTTCGACGAAACAATCACATCTACGCCGCAACCACAATACTACGACTCGCAGTCAGAAGCCCTCGCGAGTTACGACTCGAGCCCGAACTCATCCAACACGTACCCAGAGTTACATTCCCGTTCAAAATCAGAAGCATTACTCGAAACGAACTTCGACTTCGACGAAACGACGCCGACGATCACCGAAGATAGCCGATCTTACAGTCAACCATTGGAAACTGCCATGTAGACTTTTTTATAGTAATATTAGGTTAACTATAAAAACGTTAAATATAATGCATGATCTAAATTCTATATTATATGGATTTCGATCTTAAAAGAATGCAAAAATAATTGCAACATAAACTAAAATAATACAAACGATAAAGTGCAATTAACGTCACCAAGCTGCCTTACTCAAATTAATGTGGAATTTATATAATTTATTTCGTTAAAATAATTGTATGAAAAATCATTTCTTATCAAAATTGGTTTCGTACGTCAATTGTCAAGTTTGCCGCGAAAACTTCTGTGATGATCAATGTTGCTATAAATTATTTTCTCCAACAATTGTGGGAAAATATGAATATGAAATTGACAACAATTAGATAATGTTTATTAGCATTTTGAGTGAATGTAAAAGTGTTCTTAAATATTCTTCGTTTATTAATACTGGTTATTAATTAAGTATCTTGAATGGCTTAGTTGTTGGGGTGGTAGAAATCAACGTTTAAGAAGCAAAGAAAAGACTGACAATATTTTTCACGTAAATGTTCTATTGCATTTATATGTTTAGCGTCATTTAATATCCCTTAATTCCACGCTTTCGTTTTATTATAATGTATTTAATAAATCTAACTAAATGAATACAAATAAGTTGCCTCTGTAAATTTAAATATTGCCTGCTTCAAATATCGTTAATATTCTTTTCAAATCTTGCTTCTGCAAACAATTGCAACACAGTAAAATTAAACTATGTATTTTATATAAAAATTAAGCAAGATCTCATTTAAGTAAAATAATAAATCTTTAAGAAATGCAATTATTCATTGAAAAATGGTTTTGTTTTCCAAAATTGGAATATACCATATTTGCTTGTTAATAAACAAGTTAATAACGTATCAATAACATTTAGGTGGATATTTAATTAGATACGCAGATTAAGCTAAATAATTTTTATAACTTTTAGAAATATAGTACTAAGTCCATGTAATGTGTCCGTCCCTAGGTTAAATTAAAATAAACAAAGAAATATTTTAATATACATTATTTTCTCATGTATAGTTTTCTTTTATATTTGGGTTTAATGCCACTTTTATTTTTAAATAAATCACATCACATGCATTTTAGCATTTATAAAAGGTCTATTTATAAATATTATGAAAAGTTTGTTTAATGCTTTAATTGTTACATTGTACAAACGTAGGAAACAAAATAATTTTAATCAAGAAGTTTAATAAAAATTTAATATTTTATTATTCATTGTTGTTTCATTGACCGACTTCCCAAAATTCTATTCTATTACATATTTCATTACATATAGTTCTGTTTAGAATACAAAAAAAAGCTTCATATACCGATGAATTGTTATATCAAAATGTGCACATTTAGACTGTGTCCATTTTTGAATGCTAAAGACCAAAACCTGCGTATTAAATTAACTTTTACTCAAAATCGTAAATACGAAATTACATACCTATGTAACATTGGGGTAAACGAAACATATACAGGTAACATTACTAATATTGTAGTGTTGGCAATTGGAAATGAAGGACCCGTGTGTGATCGAGATCGCAGTATAGAAAATCTACTGTGAATAAAAAAGATGGCTATACAATTTTTTCCCTTATCTCTTTCCTGTGTTGGTACTCCTTCGATGAATATTTTATTGACAGCAGTTGACAAGTTGACATAAAGGCAAAGGCAGTGTTATGTTAAAAATTAAATATAAAAATATTTGAATAAGTTACGTATTCAGATTGAGGTGCACAGAATGGAGCAAAATATATTAGCCTCAAGTTAAATGGTGTCTTTAAATTGGCGTATTTAATATCGCGATACAGCAAATAACAAGTTGCTTTCCTTTGTAACTTGAATTAATTTTTGTTGCGAGTCGAAAGTGGAAAAAATCACCATGGATGCTACAGGCTCGATAAACAATGACGAGATTGAGACTATGGAGAACGAAGAAGAGGTAATTGATGATTCAGAAGAAAGGGAACTTGTGACGGACTCTTGCTCTACAAAAGTACTAAATAGTGACGAACAACCAACCGATAGATATCGACTCGTTTACATACTTTTCTACCTCTTTGGCATCACATCGCTTGTACCATGGAATTTCCTAATAACTGCAAACGACGTAAGTAATTATTAATTATTGTAAAAATACACTAAGTAATACTTAAATACAATAAAAATCTATTTGGGATCTGAAACATTTATTACAACATTTATATCATAAAGAGAAATGTGATACATACATTCTTGTAAACATTGTGAGTCATTACACAATATCATAGTGCTTGTTATTTAATTCTCAGTATTGAAATAATCATGAAAGTAAATTTTCTAAGTAAATACAATGTCAAATGTCGCCCCGAATGTCAGTATCTTTATCTAATCCCATTTACTTTGTGTAAGTCCATTTTTAAATCAGCAATGAAGATCCAAATCTCAAACTAAAAGGTTTGTTTGTTTAACCATATTAATTAAAAAACAAACATCCTAAAATAAGTTTGTGAACAAAACATATTAAATTCAAGTCCATAATGTTTGTTTTCTTATGAAAAAACAATCAAACACACATGTTAAACAGGTTTAAAGGATTAAGGTAGATGACAAAGTAAATGTCAAATACCAATTCAGTTATTGACATTCAAAAGGTCTGATATGAATATGATATAAAAAGGAATACAAGAATAATCTAGTTTTTGCCCATGACTTTGTCCATGTGGAATTTAAAAAAAACATAATTAGTAGTCTAGGTGTTATTCCAGACTATTTTTACATCTGTGACATATTTCATCAAGATCTGTTTAGTTGTCTTGGAGATACATTGTAATATCCATCCATCCATCCAAATGATCACATTTGTAAGGGATCAGTGTAGATCAATTTGACCTAGATGAAAATTAAATCTAAGATTCCATTAATATTTTAATTACTATAGGTTTCTGTTAACATAATATTTCTAACAAATCTAATGTAAGTAGGTCATATCTATTATTTGATGTCAAGGTGAATTTGCATTTCCATTATAACATTACTATTATTATAACAGTATCTTTCATCAAGGTTTGATTTAATTAAGTATATAAATAAACAGCATTATTTAATAAAGATACTGATTTTGAATGGACGGAAAATGGCAATGAGAATAAATGCAATGGGATTTTTACATATTTTATTCTGAATAGCTGTGGATGGGTGGATTTTTTTTGTATAATATAAGATGGCAAACGAGCAAGCGATCACCTGAATCCGCCCAAAATGGCAAAGCGACTGCTGCCCATAGACATCCGCAATTACAGTTGCGTTGCCTACCCTTAATCGACGGAAGAGGAGACGCACATAAGGATATTTCCCCTTCTTATGCGTCACCTCCGCCGTCAAATCCACTTTCCCTTCCCATCCTTTCTCAAAAGAAAAAGGGTGGGAAGGAAAAAAGACCAAAGATGGATATTAGTTACTTCATATCTCCAATAATTTACAGATCTCAATAAAATTTGTCACAGATGTAGAACTTAGTTTGGAAGACACATTGGCTACTTACTAAGTTATATTTAATTCTGCACAAAGTTGTGGGCAAAAGCTAGTATTTTATATTATATGATCTCAATGTCACAAAGCACCAATAGGCTAAGGTTAGAAGTACGGATTTCCGATCTAGTGGTCGAGGGTTCTAATCCCGTCATTCGACTATTATTGTAAACAATATCCTAGCACAAGCCTAGAGTTTAGTTTACATGGTAAAAGGAATATTAGTGAATTACCAAAAATCTACTAAAATGTCATACTTTTCAATATGTTTTCAGTACTGGATGTACAAGTTTCGAGATGTGACGCCCAACAATGTGACGATGTTTGTGCGCAAGACGCAGTTCCAAGCGGAGTTTACATCCTACCTTAATGTAGCAACTGCAATACCCAACTTGATCTTCCTTGTTCTTAACTCCTTGTATGGACATTTGTAAGTATAATTCAATATCAAACAACTAAATTAAGTAAACATTTTATAACAGATATTTCGCATCTAAGATATTTCTGATATATAATATTGTTAATGAAATTAGATTGGCTGTGTAATATATCGAAAAAAAATTAAAGAATATGCAAAGATTGATTTGAATTGTTGATAACGAAATACTATTTGTCTGTCTGTTTTGACTTATTAATTTTTATTAAGATTTTGTTTGGCGAAATCATTTTTCTTTCAATATAAAGTCATAGTTACAAGTTTAGGTTATTATATATTTTGTTAATTTCAGGGTACCATTGAAGACTAGACTGCAAGGATCTCTTGTGGTGGTGATGTTGACCTTCCTGTTCACTACCGCACTGGTGCAAGTAGACTCCGATGAATGGCAGAGCACATTCTTTATCATTACCATTGTGACGGTGGTTATTATGACCGGTAAGTCTTACATTGTATAATAATATATCTATACTAATATTATAAAGAGGAAAGATTTGTAATTTTGGATTTTTTTTGTATTGAAATAACTCAAAAACTACTGAGCCAATTTAAAAAAATCCTTCACAATTGGAAAGCTACATTTTCAGTTAGTAATATGGGCAATATTTTTTATTATATTATAATCATACTTCATACTTTCATACTTATATTATAAATGAGAAAGTTTAGATGGATGGATGGATGGATGAATGGATGTTTGTTTGAGTTTGTAGCCTAAACGGTTGAACAGATCTTGATGAAATTTGGTATAGATGTAGAGGATAGTCTGGAAGAACACATAGGCTACTCTTTTGATTTTTTTTTAATTTCACGCGGACGGAGTCGCGGGCGAAAGCTAGTTTAATATAATACAAAATATAGCCCATGGACGAAGTCGCGTTCAATAGATAGTATTGTATAATTTTAAAGTATAGAAGTAACTGTTAACTGTCTTTAAGAGGGGATGCAATTGGTGATATTTCCCCTATCTATATTATCCCTTCCCTGTCCAACTTCCCCTTCTTCCTTTAAGTTGATGCATTATTGCATTGATTTGAAAAGACAAGTGGAGAGAATGTATAGAAAATGATAGTTAATTTTAAGTTACATCTTTATAATGTCTTTAAGATATGAAAAAGATAGTATTGTGTAGTTTTTAATTAAAATAGTGATGTAAAATGACAAACTATAATAAACACCAAAAGCGATATAAAAGGAAATTGCGTTCGATGCTTACTTATCGGAGTAAACAAATAACAGTGAATTTGTAGAGATAAGAGCATTACTCAAGTGACCTGTTCATGCAAATATCTGGGTCGTGTCTATGCGTAATTTACACTATGTACTCTTAACTAGTTATCGCTCCCTTATATATTTTATGTACTAGTCTATACTTCTATACTAATATTATAAAGAGGAAAGATTTGTATTTTTGTATGTATTGATATAACTCAAAAACTACTGGGTCGATTTCAAAAATTCTTTCACCGTTAAAAAGCTACGTTATCACTAAGTACCATGACTATGTTTTTTAATATTACTTTTTTAATTCCACGCGTTCTGAAACGCTGGCAACAGCTATATATTTTAGGTTTATAAAATTGAATTTTTTTTTCTGGATTTTCCCATTTTATTAGTTCCCGGAAGGAAAAATTTGTTGAATAATATTTGTATAATAAAGTCGGTATAAACGTATTTGTTTTTGCTTCCTAATTTAAATCACAATGATTTTATTACTATTGTAAATTCAAAAATTTGACTGGATGGATGTTTGTTTGAACAGATCTCGATGAGATTAAGCATAGACAATAGTCTGAAAGAACAAGTACACTATACTTTATTTTATTTTTATTTTAAATCCAATAACTAATAATTAATTATTATAAACTAATTGTTGCTCGCGTCTTCGTCCACAAGAAAATAAAATTTGTATATAAATATAGCCTATATTTATCAGTGATAACGTATTTATTAGTGAAATATTTTTTGAAATCGGCCCCGTAGTTTTTTTTGAGTTATATACATACAAAAATACAAATCTTTTCTCTTTATAATACTAGTATAGATAGGTATTTGCCATTCATTTTAAACTAGCTTTCGCCCGCGACTCCGTCCGCGTGGAATAAAAAAAACAAAACTGGGTAGCCTATGTGTTCTTCCAGACTATCCTCTACGTTTATGCCAAATTTCATCGAAATCCGTTCAGCCGTTTAGGCTACAAACTCTAACAAACATCCATCCATCCATCCATCCATCTAAACTTTCGCATTTATAATATTAGTATGATTAACATTTTACTAAAAAAATCATGTTTCTTTCCAGCTGCAAGCGCAGTATTTACTGGCGGTCTAGTAGGTATCGCTAGTAAATTCTCCAAGGAATATATGGCGGCTGTCGTCGCCGGACAATCTTTAGGCGGAATTATCGCAGCCATTGCTCAAATAATATCACTAGCTTTCAAAATATCCCCCTTACATAGTGCGTTGATTTATTTCATAATCGCAGATATAGTGGTTATAACTTCACTAGTTTCTTACGCTATGTTGTATAAGATAGATTTTTTTACGCATCATATATTGCGAGGGAGTGGATTGGGTCCGAATAGACATAGAGATGTGTCGATGGTGATAATAATGAAGAAAATTTGGGTGTACGCGTTCAGTATATTTGCTGTGTTCGCAATCAGTATGGCGGTGTACCCGGCCGTTACTGTGCTTGTTGAATCTCATCCTGATACTAAAGGAACTGATTGGAATAGTAAGTATATTTTTTTTTATCAGTACCTCAACTGTATAAGGAGTTAAGGTCGGATATAGGATGAATACATCTTACTAATAATATAAATGTGAAATTATGGACAGATGTTTGTAAGAGATTATAAACAGCTAAATGGATTTCGATGAAATTTGTCATAGATATAGAATATAGACAGCAAGAATACTAAGGCTACTTTATTTTTTAATTTCACATTGTCGGAGTTCTGGGCGAAAGCTAGTGCATATATATATTTTGATCGAATATACAAGTTTCTAAAGTTTTGTAAATATGTACTTATGCAGCTGACTGTACAAGAGTTGTTTTTTATTTTTTTCTTGTTACAAATAGATAATCATTTTTTTTTCAGATATATTCTTCGTTCCTGTGGTGAATTATCTGATATTCAACTGTGGTGATTATTCTGGTCGTCTGGCTGCTGGGTTTCTGCTAAGGGTAAGTAATCTATATCAATATCACCAAAGAGTAGGTTATCACACTCAGAGTTGATAATCGTTAGTGCGTATTGCGTATATAATTGACAATTTTACAATTTCGATTATTATATATTAGCTGTTCTCGTCCGGCTTCATCCGCATGGAATTATAAAAAAAAAATATTTTATCATACTAATATTATAAAGAGGAAAACTTTGTTTGATTGTAATGACTCATAAACTACTTGGCCGGTTTGATAAATTCTTTCACCATTAAAAAGCTATGTTGTCAGTGAGTAACATAGGCTATGTTTTATATTATTTTTTAATTTCACGCGGACGAAGTCGCAGGCGAAAGTTCGTTGTTTATATTTGTAGAATTCTCAATTCAAATACACAAATGACAACGAAGGTCTTTGACATGGGATAACAATCACCGTGACAATCTTGTTTCCTTAATGTTGTCAGCTTGTATTTGCTCTTTCCCGAATGACCGTTTTTTCCAATTTATTTAGCCCCTAAGTTTAATAGCGTGAAAATATATAGACTGTCGTAAGTGTAAGGCTTTTTATTGAAAAAAAAATTATTTAAAAACATACTGTGATAGCTGATGTCCTACATAACTAAGTAGTGTGTTTATGCTTTATTATTTTAGTATAGATAGATATAGATTTCTTGTTGATATTTGATAGATTGTTTTTAATTTCGCGTAGCCTACCAAGCAGTGGGTGATAGGTTTGTGCAGCGTGTTGCGTGTGGTGGGGGTGCCGCTGCTGATGGTGTGCAACGCGCAGCCGCGCCGCCGCCTGCCCGTGCTCTTCCCCAGCGACTACCAGTACATCCTCATCATGATACTGTTCTCCTTCTCCAACGGATACCTCACCAACATCGTCATGATCAACGCTACAAGGTAACTATATACATACGCCATATATTTTTTTGATTTTTCTTCCAGGAAAATCTTCGTCAAAGATATTAACTAGATTTTCGCTTTATACTAACTTTGGCTGCGACTCCGTCTGTTTGGAATTAAAATAAAATAAAAATAGCCTATGTGTTCTTCCAGACTATCTACATCTATGTCAAATTTCATCGAGATTAGTTTAGCAGTTTAGGCTACAAACTAACTGTTAGATAGGGGTGTAAATGAAAGGACGGTATGAATGCGACTGATTTATTTTACGAATAATGTACCGCAGTTGGCGGCTACAGGTGCGAGTTATAATTCTCGGTTGCGGGTACATAACACCTTTCCCTCTTAAAATTTAACAATATTAATATAATTAAATATCAAGTAACTTAAAAAGACATTAACAATTGGAACAACCTACGACTACTGATTATCACTATAATTATATAAATTTCAATTTCCTCACTATTAACCCTAAAACTATATTACAATAACTTACATTACTTAATACTTTATAACTTAACTTATAAACTTATACTAACATTATCTTTGTCATATATATTACTAATATAAAAATCATCAATTTAAGCTTACTTATACTTATTGCTTAAACTTCTCCCGTGCACGTAATGCAGCTTGCCTGTGCGGGCGACTATCATCCGAGGCCCATGCGGGCGACGCGGGCGGGGAGGCCGCGCGCGTCCCCGCCTCCTCCCCTGCCTCACCTACAGCCGTCTCAGCGTCCCCCGCGGTTGGGGCCGACGGGCCCTCTGCGCTCGCGACGTTCGCCCCGCGATCTACCGCCTGGCTAAGCGAATACCGCGACTTTCTCGACACTATTTGATCGACGTGTCGCTTGTGACTGCTCCCGTCGCTAGTTCTCACGGCATATGACACGGGCCCTACTCGCTCACTCACCACTCCGTCCGTCCATTTCCCCCCTGACTTTGCGTAATTCCGTATCATGACCGGTTCGTCTCGTGAATAAACTCTGAGAGGCGCAGCGCGACGGTCCTCCTCCCGCAATTGGCGTGCCCGTATTCGCTCCGCAGCATCGGGCCATAGCAGGTCGAGACGGCCACGAAGTCGCCGCCCAAACATAGCTACCGCGGGTTCGCGTCCGGTCGTGCTCTGTTTCATTTTGACGATACCCGGATGACCGTCGTGTAATTCTCTAAGAATTGCAGCCCTTAAGGCACTCGGTACGATTATACGATAACCCCAAATTAAGCAACCTTGATCTATATGCAAACTATCCCTTTTACTATAATATTTCTTTTCTACGTCATTATAATTATAATTGTTCGGCCAACCGTGCAACACGAAACCGTATATCTTGCTTATAACGCGTCTCTCAATGTTTCGTCTTTAATATCTTTAAACTAATGGGAAAATCTTCCTGTATATAGTTTAGGTAGCTACCAGTATTATTGCCCTTTATAAAATTCGATGGCTTATCTGAATACTTTAATGTTTTACCGCAGCGTACGTTAACTACAATATACCCGATAGTCTCGATGACGTCACCCGTGTACGACTTCAAACATAATTGTTTTTGTTGTAACGGAATCTTTGAAAAATATTTATCGTAATCACATTTTGAAATTACAGACAATTTACTTCCCGTATCGATCTCAAATTTACATGAAATATTCTCAATTTTTAACATTGCAAAATAAGGCCCATCACCCTCGCTACTGATAACTAAATTATAAAAATTACAACTTCCTTCGTCACTATCTGACTTATTTAAAAAAAAATGATTTTTACTTGACTTTTTTTCGACGCTTTTGCCCGTTCTACTTTTTGTACAAACTGACTTAATATGACCTCTCTCGCCACAAGAATCACAATTATAAAATTTAAAACGACACTTGCCTTCCCAATGTCCTGATTTGCCACATCGAAAGCATGCGCCACGTTGCGCCTGCGCCTGCGCCGTCCGGAAGCGTGGTGGCGCGCCCGCTGCGCCCGCCGCGCCGGTCGCGCCCATCGCGCCGAGCCGATGCAAGCCGTCGCCGTCCCCGTCGCCGTGCGCGTGGCGGCCCGGTCGCGCCGCGGCGGCGCCCCCCGCGCCCGCCGCGCACGCCGTTGCCGCGTGCCTGTCCGCCGCTTCCAGAGCGAGCGCCAGCTCCACCGCACGCTTATAGTCGACGTGCCTCTCCGTGAAGATCCTAGATCTCATGTCCTCATTGCACAACCCCGAGACGAATTGGTCGCGTAAATTTTCTTCTAATTTGTCGCCGAAGTTACAAGTTTTTGCTAAATGTTTCAGGGCCTGTAGGTATTCGCGGACACTTTCACTTGAACGCTGTGTTCTCTGTCGAAATATGTGTCTCTCGGCGATCTCTGACCTGTCCGGTTCCAGGTGTTCTTTCACTAGATTGACCAATTCAGAGAAAGTCTTAGATTCTGGTGTAGCGGGCGAACAAAGGTCACACATCAGTTCATAACATTCCGCGCCTACTACGGTCACTAATGTCGCCACTTGAAGTTCTGTAGATATATTATTCAACGCCACAAACTGTTGAACACGGCGCACATAAGCGTCCCAATTATTGTTTGCAAAACTGTACGGCTCAATATGCCCGATAGGCATTTTTAATAAATATGTACACACGCGGAGTTAACCAAAAAAATCTCGTCGCCACTGTTAGATAGGGGTGTAAATGAAAGGACGGTATGAATGCGACTGATTTATTTTACGAATAATGTACCGCAGTTGGCGGCTACAGGTGCGAGTTATAATTCTCGGTTGCGGGTACATAACACTAACAAACATCCATCCATCCATATAAACTTTCGCATTTATATTAGTAAGATATCTTACTATTGTAAATACGAAAGTTTGTAGCCTAAACTGATGTATTTCAATGAAAGTCATAGATGTAGATAGTCTGGAAGAACACATAGGCTACTTACATTTGCTTTAATTTGCGGACGGAGTCCAGGGCGAAAGCTAGTATTTTATAACAATAAATATGTTCTATTTCTCAGGAATAATGTATTATACTTTTAAAGTTTATTTGTCACAATTTACAAACATTTCCTCTACACATAAAAAATTTAGATTTATTCTCCCAATACATTTCAAATTTTCCCTGTTTAATGTTTTTTTTCCGTAATTGTAGATTATAAAAGCCGAGAAATTCTATTCTATTTAACTTTGCGATAAGACTTGATTCCTTCTCAAACACGTGTTTAAGCAATAAACATTAATAGCAGAGATAACTTTGTTCCTAGTTTATACGCAATTAACCAATTAAAGATAATATTATTGCACAAACAACTTCGTACATGTTTATATAATTACTAGCTTTTACCCGCGATTCCATCTGCGTGGAATTAAAAAACAAAAAAAGCCAATGTGTTCTTCCAGACTATCCTCTATATCTATGACAAATTTCTTTGAGATATGTCCAGCAGTTTAGGCTACAAACTCTAAGAAACATCAATCCATCCAATCCTTTCCGTCTTACTAATATTATAAATGCGAAAGTCTAGATGGATGGATGTTTATTAGATAGGTGTAGAGAATAGTATGGAAGAACACACAGGCTATTTGCTTTTGTTTTTTTTTATTCCGCGCGGACGGAGTCGCCGGCGAATGCTTGTTTATAATATTAGTAAGATTGCGGTTTTTTCCTCCTTTAATTTTTTTAAGTTAGATTGTTTACTAATATTTACTATTATTAGTATTGCTTATTTACTTTTTAGTTCTTTATCTTTTACCTTTACTGTTATTATTTTTTTTATTTTTTGATAATAATGGAGCAAAAAAAATGTGTTTTTGTAGGGTGGTAGATATCCATGAACGGGAGAAAGCATCTTCAGTGATAGCGACGATGTTATGCGTCGGCCTCACCGCGGGCGCAGCGCTCGGCATGCTGCTTGTACGTCTATTGTAAGTCGTGATTATATGTACCAATATATTGGTAAACTTAACACATATATGAACATTACAATTTAAAAAAAAGAAAAAATCGGACGAAATATACTTGATTTTTATTATGCAAAAAAAATCTACAGTTAAAAAAATATTTATTAATGCGAACAATATGCTTCATCTTGGAAATGTTGAGTAAAATCTGCACTTAGCCAATCCACTGCACTATACTAATTACTCATTACATAAACTAAATTACTGTAAAGGTAACAAACACATGCATGTAATTTATAAAAAAAATTGTTATCATAGTTTAAAAATGATTTAAAAGATATCATGAAATTAGATATACAATTATGTACTTACTCTTTGACGTCAAAGATTAGACGGAAGTTGTCGTTACTTATTTTGTCTATGGTCTATATCATCTATGATTACAGAATGTTACAGAATAAAAACTCTATGATTAAAATATACCATGACCTTTCATGTATTAGATTTTTAAACATGACAATGTTAATATGCAGCAATTAAACATTACTGTTAAATATACAATATGCGTAGTTAAATACATTATTTGATGTTAATAATTTCTATTTCTAAGCGTTTAAACAGAATTTAAAAAATCATGATTGTAAGACTCAGTATCATTATGATGTGAATGCTTCACCAGAATTACTGGTAAATATCAAATTAAATTGATTTCTATGTTATTTTTGCAGTAAAGTTGTAGAAAAAATACTCAATAAATAACTGCAGTAGCATTTTAAAAGTATGACTAAGAAAATTAAAACTATTATACTTTATTATTTTTCTTTATCATAATAGTAGTTAAAAATTAACCTAATTTTACGTCATTAATTTATAATGTAAAAATATATCCCTGTATTTTGGTAACGTAGTATTTATGGGAGTGATTGACATAAAAATTATTAATAGTAAATTTGTCATTAATATTGTAACATTGCTTCCGATTATTAGTAACTAAAACATATCTATACTATTAAATATAAAATAATAACGGACATAATAATAAGAAAATAGTATTTTTGTTTTCATTTTTCAATTGATTTTTACCAATTTTTCATTACAATTAGTGCATTTTAATGCAAAGTATTGATTTAAAATTATTTTAGTGTAAAATGTGTTATGAAATATTAAATTGTCCCTTTTATTCTCTATGAAAAAGTGAGATAAAGGTGTGTTTTATACATTTTTTTTGGCAATTGACATTCAAATTGTTTATTTGCCAAACACTACGTAGATCTCAAGTTGGTCGCTACAAATATAGATTATATTTTTTCCTCAAATAAAGCTCAAAATGATATACATTCCAATATTTTTCATATGAAATATGTCAATTATACCAAATATTTTTTACTTGCCATAAAAATATTTTTTAGCTTCAATATTTTATATCGATTTTTTTGTTTTCTTATGTGATGCTTAACAATTAAATATTAATAAAATAGATCTCAATTAAGAAATAATAGATCAAATATACATATATGTAAATGTTAATTTAAATGTAATTAGGATTAAATATCTAATTTTCGTGTAAAAAAATAAATAGTGTAGTTTTTATTTTGCTATTTATGTATGACTATTTGAAATAAACTGACATCCTAGCGTTTTTTTAATACTTGATATATATTTTACGGGTAATTTCGACATTTTTTAAATATCGATCGTAAGTTAACTGAATCTATTGGTGTATAAAATATGTATTTATTTTTGTATTTTTAAGCATAATATTTTTTTACTTAGACGTTATTTTAAACAGACTAAAATGTAGACGAAGTAAATATTTTTTTAACGTATCACTTGTAATATTGCTCGGTTTAGTTAAAAAATTTTTTTTACAAAAACTAATGAAAAAAGTAACAGTTTTCTTACTATTGGATGGTTTTAATTAATCTTATCTAACTAGTTTATCTATTTTGATGCGTGTTTGGATTACATTGTCTACGTTTTAGTCTATAAATTGTGATATTCTATGTGTAAGCTTTTTTTACTTTAATTTTAGGTTATATTGAAACATGAATTTGTTTTCATAGTTTAATTAGGCTTGATTTTGTATTATTTGTTTTTTTTTATTTTCACAATTGATTTTAACAAAAAAAATTACCAGGAATTCAAAATGTAATAAACCTTAATGTATAATAAAAATTATATCTCGCAACATGTTTTTTCTTTTATTGACTCTTCTCTTCTTTTGATTTATAAAACTTAATGTGATAAATGTTTTTTTTACTATTCGATAGTGTCCAGTGTGACGAACAAATTTAAAAAATCTAATGAATTAGTAAGAATACGTAAAATTTTGATTTTAACGCGTTAGTAACATATTTTTTGCTACAAAAAAAAATCCATCGAAGAACAAGAAAACAAAATAAAACGATATATATAATCAGTCATTTTTTATTAAATAAATTATGTCATGTAAAATTATTTCATCACAATTTCCGACGAATGCGCGACGTACACGTAAAATACGTTCGCTTCGGTTTCCACTGAAACCTATATAAAAACAGTATAATCCTACGGTTAAGAAGACCATTATCCGTATCATAAAATTGTCCAAGTTAATAGAAATCATATGAAAAACCTCCAATAAAAAAATTACATACAGTGATATGGTCCTTCGAGTCGGATCCAAACTGGTATCTTTTTGTTCAATTACATTACCTTGGACACTATGATTATATAATTTATTACATCAAGCAATATTCAGGCACCGTTTTAATATAATAAATACATTATATAAAGGAAATAGTGCCATATGTTTACAAAACTAACCATTTAGATAGAAAGTCCCTGTAAATCAGCACTTAAAAATATATCACCCAAATAAAACATCTGTACTATTTATTGCGATAATGAATAAAAAAAACTACTTTTCTATGTACTCGAAATTTACTTTTCTAATTTAAAATTTGCATTAAAACAACCATTAGTATCAAAGACGCCATTTTTTTAATATTTGCATCTATTTTGAACTTATACAGAGATCATTGTAACATAAAAGATCAAGGAATTACTTTTTTTTTATTTAAAGTGTACCTAATTTTACATTTTTTTTAATTAAATTTAGTGTCATTTTTGTCCGCTCTAGTGGCTTTTACAGTCCAATAATTTTGTTACTAAAATCGACTTTTAATCATTACAGCACAATTTTACATACAATTTTGTATAATCTTTCATACTGAGATATAACCTTATATAACAGGCTTATATTGTTACAAAGCTACCGTATTGACACATTTCACACTCAGAGACGTTTAATCGCACTCCCTAAGCGTCAATTTCATACATTAAATTTACACCAATCCCTTAAAAAATCGGTACTAAGAGGTGTTAATTGAACAACCGATTGTGATTTAATTAGTTTTTTAGTTACTAAGGGCACTACGTGGTAACTATTAGTTACTAAGGGCACTACTTGGTAACTATTAGTTACTAAGGGCACTACTTGGTAACTATTAGTTACTAAGGGCACTACTTGGTAACTATTAGTTACTAAGGGCACTACTTAGTAACTATTAGTTACTTAGGGAACTACTTAGTAACTATTAGTTACTAAGGGCGCTACTTGGTAACTATTAGTTACTAAGGGCGCTACTTGGTAACTATTAGTTACTAAGGGCGCTACTTGGTAACTATTAGTTACTAAGGGCACTACTTGGTAACTATTAGTTACTAAGGGCACTACTTGGTAACTATTAGTTACTAAGGGCGCTACTTGGTAACTATTAGTTACTAAGGGCGCTACTTGGTAACTATTAGTTACTAAGGGCACTACTTGGTAACTATTAGTTACTAAGGGCGCTACTTGGTAACTATTAGTTACTAAGGGCGCTACTTGGTAACTATTAGTTACTAAGGGCACTACTTGGTAACTATTAGTTACTAAGGGCACTACTTGGTAACTATTAGTTACTAAGGGCACTACTTGGTAACTATTAGTTACTAAGGGCACTACTTGGTAACTATTAGTTACTAAGGGCACTACTTGGTAACTATTAGTTACTAAGGGCGCTACTTGGTAACTATTAGTTACTAAGGGCACTACTTGGTAACTATTAGTTACTAAGGGCACTACTTGGTAACTATTAGTTACTAAGGGCGCTACTTGGTAACTATTAGTTACTAAGGGCGCTACTTGGTAACTATTAGTTACTAAGGGCACTACTTGGTAACTATTAGTTACTAAGGGCACTACTTGGTAACTATTAGTTACTAAGGGCACTACTTGGTAACTATTAGTTACTAAGGGCACTACTTGGTAACTATTAGTTACTAAGGGCGCTACTTGGTAACTATTAGTTACTAAGGGCACTACTTGGTAACTATTAGTTACTAAGGGCGCTACTTGGTAACTATTAGTTACTAAGGGCACTACTTGGTAACTATTAGTTACTAAGGGCACTACTTGGTAACTATTAGTTACTAAGGGCACTACTTGGTAACTATTAGTTACTAAGGGCGCTACTTGGTAACTATTAGTTACTAAGGGCACTACTTGGTAACTATTAGTTACTAAGGGCGCTACTTGGTAACTATTAGTTACTAAGGGCACTACTTGGTAACTATTAGTTACTAAGGGCGCTACTTGGTAACTATTAGTTACTAAGGGCACTACTTGGTAACTATTAGTTACTAAGGGCACTACTTGGTAACTATTAGTTACTAAGGGCGCTACTTGGTAACTATTAGTTACTAAGGGCACTACTTGGTAACTATTAGTTACTAAGGGCACTACTTGGTAACTATTAGTTACTAAGGGCACTACTTGGTAACTATTAGTTACTAAGGGCACTACTTGGTAACTATTAGTTACTAAGGGCGCTACTTGGTAACTATTAGTTACTAAGGGCACTACTTGGTAACTATTAGTTACTAAGGGCACTACTTGGTAACTATTAGTTACTAAGGGCACTACTTGGTAACTATTAGTTACTAAGGGCGCTACTTGGTAACTATTAGTTACTAAGGGCGCTACTTGGTAACTATTAGTTACTAAGGGCACTACTTGGTAACTATTAGTTACTAAGGGCACTACTTGGTAACTATTAGTTACTAAGGGCACTACTTGGTAACTATTAGTTACTAAGGGCACTACTTGGTAACTATTAGTTACTAAGGGCACTACTTGGTAACTATTAGTTACTAAGGGCGCTACTTGGTAACTATTAGTTACTAAGGGCGCTACTTGGTAACTATTAGTTACTAAGGGCGCTACTTGGTAACTATTAGTTACTAAGGGCGCTACTTGGTAACTATTAGTTACTAAGGGCACTACTTGGTAATTTATAAGTCTGATAATTTTCTTTTAATATTAAAAAAATATGAAAAAAAAAATTTCGACTCACCTTCCTATGACGGGTGTAGCTTCATTCCCGCTCAAAATGAACACGGGAAAGAATATTGAGAAAACACAACCACTGGAAAAAATTATCTACATTTAGTAATTAAATTGTACATAAAATTGGTTAGTATCTAACCTCAAAAAAGAAAAATCTTGTAAAACCTGGAAATTGACACCTTACATGAATTAGCGCCATCTATTGGCTGTGTTTCAAAACGAAGATTTTGAAATTCTTAATTAAACATCTTAACAATTGTATTTACTAATAATTTTAGATAAAATTGCCCATAAATGTTTATTCAAATGTAAGTTATAGATAAGATAGAACAAAGTACAGTTGTCAGAATTAAACAACCTTGGCCATTGATTCATCTTTGATTACACAATGTGTATTATGCAAATAATTATGTTTTATTCATGTCACGGCCACATAGCTAAACATTAGTATATGTATTTTAATTTAAAAACATTTTTCAGAGATGACATTGTAACCAAAATGTGCAGTTAGTAGTAGTTAGGTCTTGTCCGTTTGTTGATTTAAACACCTAATTTGAAATGTCTAAAGCAAATACCAAAATAAACCCATAACCATAGACAAACTATAATTTATGGTATTTGTAAATTCTAGAATATTTATGGTAAAACACTTATTTTACCATATCATTTCATTTTATTATATAATTTTGACAAAATAACTGAAATTGTAATAAAATTTAATAGCTGCAAATTGAATTTGTAATTCCTGTATATTTAAAATAATTTAGACATTCAATCATATAACATGAGGTGTAACATTATTCCAACTTCTATAACAAAGTGTTTCCTGTTGGACCGAAGTGTTGGTTCTATAGATTCACCCAACAAAAATCTATACTAAATAGGAAAAACTTTTTTTGTATGTATTGAGATAACTCAAAAACTACTGGGCCGATTTCAAAAATTCTTTCACCATTGAAAAGCTACATTACCCAGTAACATAGGCTATTTTTTAAACCACTTACCTAATAATATACGAGTGGGGGATCTGCGTGAGCACAGCTAATGGCAATCCGAACCCTAAGAAGTACGGCCAGTTTGTCTCTATGAAGGTGAGACGTTTGTGCAACTCCCAGCCCATGTTGAACCATTTATATTCAAACGAGTACAGTGAATATAACAGACACATGTGAACTAAGCAGAGAAGTTCACCGATGTATGTGATCGGGAGCATACTGACTAGCATACTCTGAAATATTACATTAAACAATTAGAAATGAACATAAATAAAAAACAATGATCTGCAAGAGATACTTTTGTTTACTTTAAGTTAATTCTTTAATTCAATCACTTTAGGGCC
Organism: Papilio protenor; assembly: GCA_029286645.1. Classification (NCBI taxonomy): domain Eukaryota; kingdom Metazoa; phylum Arthropoda; class Insecta; order Lepidoptera; family Papilionidae; genus Papilio; species Papilio protenor. The sequence continues at coordinate 7,679,990 of JAGSMZ010000011.1, forward strand.
CGTCCCACCACTGGCTGATAGAGGCTCAGATAGCTTAAAAATGACGTCACTGTCAGATAAGGGAACAAAATCCGATATTTCCATCACATATTTTACAGATTCGATTGTTATCAGACAATTACCAATTTGGTGGGATAGGCCCTTAATCTTTAATAATAACTAGAAAAAGTTGTGTTACTTTTAAATAGAAAAAGTCAAATTAAAATTTATTTCCTATAAATTAGGTTTTTTTTAATATTCAAATAGTATTGTGTGATAATCATTATCAAGTATATACCTGTACTAGAAACAGAGCTTGTACAAGCAGACTGAACAGTGAGTCAGCAATAATCTTGCTAACACTGGACATGAACTGCGGTCGCCCGCGACGATGTCTGTACGCTGAGTCCGCAATATCCTACAAATGAATTCACAATTGTCACGAATTAATGTGTACAGTGCCTAAATATATCTCCCATAATATGAACTTGTTAAATAAGTTGGTATTTTGATGTTGAAGAAATTAAGACAAACTTATGAGAAAGGTTATTCAGTTAAAAATGTCAGTGGATGTTTATTTCAATAAATATTGGATTTCCAAAGATAATTGATAGATTATCTATCTTTAGTGTCATCTGAGTAAATGATTTCTTATAAATTAATTGCTGTAATTTTAGTTTCTTAAAAAAAAAGACATGAATTAAAGCTAACTCACTTGAAACCACAGCGCATTTACTAGCTTGCTCAACAGAAACAGCGGTAGCACCCATATCATCCTAAAGGTCATGGAGAGGAAGGGCTGCATCCAGCCCCAGACATTATGTGCCACTCCAGGGTCATGTCCAAATACTGCTAACACTAAGTACCTCACCGCGGGCAACAGAGCATACTCAAACACAAGTATACTCAGTAAAAATATAAAACCATTGAGAATACATGACTGTAATACCCTTGTAAGTACTTTCGATTCCCTGGAACAAAGTTACAAGATATTGTATAACCTTCAACACTAGCACACTGCTAAGGGACTGCCATAAACAAGAAACAGAACTTGTGTTGCTTATTGTTTTATCAATAAACAAGGTAATTTACTATAGTTGTTGTCATCTATACTAATATTATAAAGAGGAAAGATTTGGATTTTTGTATGTATTGAAATAACTCAAAAACTACTTTCAAAAATTCTTTACCCAATAGATAGGTAATTCATCAATGAGTAGTAGTATGTTTTTCTATTATTTTTTAATGTCACTCCGACAAAGTCGGAAGCAACAGCTAGTATCATATATGTCCCTACTGAGAGACTTACTGGAAACTATTGAAACAGCATTTAAATATGTAACTTCTTAAATGATAGCCCCAATTAAATTCAATAAAAAAATTAATGTATAGGAGATTGTAAGTGGCACATACAAGGCAAAGTGTTTGAGATTCATATGTAAATTTGGCCATCAGAGTCTACTTAAATTACACTAGGCCTTAGTTCACCAAGTCTTCATATTGTATGAAGTAAAAAAATTGGCATGTATATACATTAGTTTATGTAAAAACCTAGCCTGACTTTATTATTACAATTTCTTTTGTTTTATGTAAACTTAATAACAAAGTTTGACCTTATTGAGTTAGTACAATAACAATAATGTAATTTCAATACATACTACACTGGCTGTAAATTGATTGAAAAATATTTTCTTTCTAGAAAAAAAATGCAACAAAACTGCATAATATTGAATATAAACTTATATTGAAAAATAAATACGTACAAAAGCTAGTTAACTGATAAAGATTAAGAAATCATAAATGGCAATGTACACATATAATAAATGTACACGAAAAAAATTAACACATGATTTTTGAACAGACCTTAGCACGTTTTATCTTTAAATATGTCAAGGGAAGCAACTTACTGTTTAATTTTTGTTTGTTTTAGTTTGTTTTTGCTGTTTTCGGAGTCTATTTGTGGTGATCTGCTTAAGGCTCGCTCATTTATTTCTTTATCAAGGTATAAAAGCACAGTCACACCACGCAAGCTGTCTATGAATCCTTTTATAAGCGATACAGAAAAATTCTGAAAGAATGAAAACATTGTTATTACAGCTGTAAAAATATACACGACTAACAAAGACACGGCCAAAGTTTGATTACTGTAACGCTCTCCATTTTATAACTGCTCGTTATCTATTGCTTCATTATACCAAGTGATAATGCGATAATGGACTTCGACACCAAATCATTACGGATTGAAATTAAAACATTTTTTTACGTAAATACGTAATACGGTGTTGTACTTTTGTTTGATTGAAATTTGACAATTTTATTGACCAAACTTTGACGTATAATTGACGTTGACGTTTTTAACAAACCAAAGATTAAGTAGCGAGTGTAATGCAAGAGATGTCATTTTGAATTTCCTCATTTTGTATTTTTTGACCTAACAATGTATTTTGTAATGTTATTCATGTTAACCATTTTAATGGTTGTTTAAGGAGAATCTCATACTTAGAAGAAAATGAACATATCTGTTGCAAACCTGTTTGAGAAAAAGAAAAATTCAGAAATAAAACTGGCAATTCTTGTGCATGTCTATGAATCGACTAAACCACAAAGCAAACCTTTCCATATTTGCTCTTTGATCCTTATTCACAATATTTGACATTTGACACCTATTTGACATACAAAAACCAATTTGTACATAAACATTGTCTCCACAATTTTTTTTTATACATTTCATTCTAATATTGATTTGTATTTAATTTCTTTGGTGCACTTATGGTTCAGAAGAATTTGCCATGGACAACGTGTATATTTTAAATAATTTAAGGTAAACCATATTCATTTAATAAACAAGTACGTAATTCTTAGCTGACATCTCCATTGACCTCTTTTTAAGATAAATAAACTTCCCCTTATCGTTTTCTGCTACCCTGGTCATTTACCTGCTTGTAACATAAATTTTGTCTATTATTACTTTTCGTCTAATTTATTGGTATTGTCATTGTTTTTCAAGTTTAGAAGTCTGTATGTGTATTAGAAAGTTTCACAGTCCTCCCCACTACTTGAAATGAGTTACAATGTTTATTATAGTTACTAACATGTATTTCGTCATTTATTAACCGACTGAATGAAGAAGGGTGGAGTTTTTTGGATTTGAATGACAAATTTCTAATGATCACTGACTATTGAGGATGCAGAACTTAAATGGCTGAACATATGTCGATGAGTGAGATCTCATTTGACTCCTATTCATTTTTATATTGTGTTTTTTTTTAAATTCACATTAATACTCCGTAATATTTTCATATACCTACCCTTTATAATGTACACATACATGTAAGAGAGTATGTTTTAGTTCAACTTTTTTGTCACCTTAACTGATTTATAAGTCAGATATCTGTGTTTGAATGTTTGCAGTAATAATCTTAATATTTTTTTAAATTTGTATTACCATAGTATAAACCACTTAATAATACCATGAGTTACGGGGCAACCAAGACCATAGATCTCGGTTAAACACAATAAAATTTACAATCCTTATAAAATATTGAAATTGGTCATAAAGTTAATTGGATCTCATTTTTTTTTTGATTAACATATATCACCAGTTTCTTTGATGTTGTAAAAGCAAGTTTTGTTTATAGCTACACAAGATGGTGTATTTAATTTCCTTTTTTCAATGCTGTCTGATGCATGCTATACTGCAGTTTGCTTTACAATTTTAGAAAAAGATTAAAACTGCGGTTTTTTAATTAATAATAATGACTTGTTTATATTGATTTTATTGATTATTTTTGATATCTTTTTTACTTTTTTCACATCAATCAAAAAACTGGTTCTGACATTAAAAGACATTTATCTAAAACCAAAGAAAAAAATACCAGAGTTCAAAAACATTGTAGGTATCCAGTTTTGTTACTTGAATAAATGACAGGGCCGGCGCAAAGTTCAACAGCAAGTTGACAACGAGTCTCTTCCTTGCGTCAGGTTATACCAGAGGTTCCCAACCTCCTGTCGGCGGGTACCAAGGCGCCCGCGAAACGATTCGTGTGTGACGATTTTTTCTTAAACATTAATTAAAAACGTGAATTATTTTTATTTATTCGTTGATTTTAATTTTTTTGAAGTGGTTAGCTAGGTTTATTCAATATTTTCGTATGTGTGCGATATTTTATGTATGAGTGGTTTACGTTTTGTAAATACATTTCTCTGGTTGTATGCAATTTGAATAATAATTTTATTATTTTGTAACAATATAATTTATTATTTATTAATAAATTATGAATATAAGAAAATAAGTAATGGGAAATGCTATGGAAGGAGTTGGTCGATTAAAAATAATTGGTGCCCGCCACTGACCGATGTTTTAGAATGTGCTCTAGAGTATAAAAAAGTTGGGAACCCCTGGGTTACACCAAACGAGAGCTGCGCGCGCGCACTTCGTTCGCATGTATGTCAGTCGGTGCGCGAATGTGCGTTGAGTCAGACGTCGAACGCGCCGTAATCGTAAACTCCTTTGTGACGTAGGGCATGCTCGTTTAGTTTGTCGCCCATTGTGTAGATACAATCATGAAAGTGGACAAAGATAGCAGCCTGGCTGGGCCAGTGGATACTAAACCCATTCTCTCCGACAGGAAGGGGAGTCTCAAGGTGACCATTACCCCAGCACAGCATAAGACCCTCACGCATTTGCCGAAACGACCACCAGTTGATTTGGCTTTCACAGACCTTACGTACAGGGTGCACGAAGGAAGAAAAAGCAGTAAGTATCAAGAACATTTTAGGCATATTTGTAATTATAACTCACCCTGTTTGAGCACAGTTTGATATTATTGCCTTTGTGTAAATCTCGAAAAACATTAGTGATCATTGTTAACGATGTCTTAATTATTTCGCTGTATAATGTGATATTTGAATTCCAGTTCCATCGGAATGATTGTTGTTTTTTCCGATAAAACGTATGTAAATTATAGTAGTGCATACTAATCAACATTATTTGTAAACTTTATTTAGAACGTAAATGAATTTTAAATACGAGCATTGACTGATAGTTCAGTGACATATAAGTACGTCTTACGATTTGTAGGCCGTAGATTCGTTTTCAACGATTTGTAAAAAAAAAACATTTGTCAGATTCTTTACATAAAAATGTTCAGTATTTCGTTCTTTTTGGATAAATGAATAAATATCTAGTTTTATTATATTTTTAGATGTAGGATATTATTTAATCTATATTTGTTCACGTAAAATAAACCCTTTTCATTCGGGTGAATTTAAAAAAAAATCTGTAAGATTTCTATTCCTGTCTATCCTGTTTAAGTAAAAAGTAAGTTTATGCAATAATATTTTATTTTTAATCCATTTATCAACTGTCGCTAAGCCGATAAACAAAGATAAAAACAATCAGATTATCTTTGTCTGTTTGTTTGGTAATTACAATTTTTATTTTAAATGTGTCATAATAATCATTATATTAAACAAATAGTTTAACACAATATGTATTTGGTTCTTCGTATTTAGTTAAACACTGCTATACAAAATGTTATCCATGTAGTATTAAATTTCTGCGTGTTTCCGCAGTGTAAACTCAAATTTATAGCAAACAATATTTCTTGTAAGGACAACACGTAACAAACATTTTAGTTTTTGTTGTATTTTTTTCTTTAAAAGATCTTAAACCTTTTCCATTACGACGGAATTTTTATAAACATCTTTACCGACGTTGAATACTAATAAATAACAAATTTATTTTTATATGCCATCCCTAATATCTTTAAAAGTAATAGAGAAAACAATATTTTTATAGAGGTGAAACTCCAGGATTTTATTACAACGTGCACACACTTTGACTAAACTATCGCACAACTGTTTAGTCTCGCTTTGATTCCTAAGAGCTTATGGAGAGCACACTACTCGATTTTTAGTTGTGCGACTAAACCGTTGAATTGGCTGCGAAACAATCGACAATCGCCCAACTGTTGTCCGATTGTCGATTGTTTCACATACTACGTAGCATCGTAAATGAAAAGGTCGCGTTTAAACTCTATTCTATTCTATTTCTTGTTTATGGCTCTCCCTCAGCGTTTAAACTCCAAAATCCATTAGATAATTTGACATCTGATCTGAAGCGAAATATTCGTTTCAGAATTCGACCGTTGGTATGTTTAAATGTTTTTAATGTACTATCAGTTAAACATTTGTTGGGTCAAGAACGTTATTAATTATCTATGTAACCGTGAAGTTGAAATTCCTCATCGCCATAGATGTTAAAAATGAGCATATGATACATATGCGATAGGAGTAATGGTAACTTGATCCCACGAATATGTTGGTATAGTTTGTAGCCGTTTTTTTCCTATACTACATAATGTTACTAATGTTATAAATGCGAAAGTTTAGATGGATAGATGTTTGTTAGAGTTTGTAGCCTAGGGGCTGAACGGATCTCGATGTTTGGTATAGACGTAGAGGAAAGTCTGGAAGAACACAAAAGCTACTCACTTTTGTTTTTTTTCACGCGGGCGGAGTCGCGGGCGAAAGCTAGTACTAATATATTTTCATACTAATTTGTAGCCAAGTTAGTGTTATTACAAAGTATTTCTGCAGTTTCGACACACATATAAAAGTTTTCGCAACAGTTGGTTGTTTAAATGTCGTGTTGTGTGTTATTTTTACGTAAACAAACAACAAACTCAATTGAAATCTGAAGTTTGTAAAAATATCTGCTTAATGAATATTATAAATAAAGTTTGGATGGTTATTTTATACACAGATGTAGAACATAGTCTGGAAAAACACATAGGCTACTTACTAAGTTTTTTAATTCCATGCGGAGTCGCGAGCGACAACTAGTCTATACTAATATTATAGAGGAAGTTTTAATTGTTAGCTTGTATTGAATAGGCTTCGAAACAACTATTTACTAATTTGTTTTATCTTAATTTACACAAAATAAGAACAATTCCGATGAGAATATGAAAAAACGTGTCAAACTTGTATGAAAGAAATAAACGGTGAGAAGTACATTATTTATTACAATCGTGTTTTATAGAACTTAACATCCTTGGTAGGACTGTCAAGGCGGTGTTTATATTATCTGTGCTCAGTTTATCTCTGGTTTTACCTCGAACGCATACGTGTATCACTGTTTTTAATTGAAAGTCTATTTATGTAATCATTCCATTTAATGGTTTGAATGTAAATTGTAGAGGAACAGAAAATAGTGTGACATCTATCATACTTTATGTTATTAATGTAAGGATGTATGGATGTTTGTTACTGCATATCTCCAAAACGGCGTAAGATGTATCGAGAAAATTAAACACAGATGTTAAACATAATTAGAAAGAACACGTAGGCTACTAATATTATAGAATAGATAATGGAATAAAGGGAACACTAATTAATGCATATAAATAGATCAAATCTGCAATATGATTAATAATTAATAATTGTTAGAGTAAAATCATACTTCATACTAATATTATAAATGCGAAAGTTCAGATGGATGCATGTTTGTTAGAGTTTGTAGCATAAACGGCTGAATTTCGATGAAATTTGGTATAGATGTAGAGGATAGTCTACAAGAACACATAGGCTCACTTTTGTTTTTTAATTCCACGCAGATGGAGTCGCGTGCGAAACCCAGTAACAATATAATCATTCCCAAGATAATATTTTGATGATTAAAAATAATAATGCTAGTTATTACTGCAATGAAGACATAATTATAATATTTAAATTAAATAAGTTTTTGTTACCAGTAAAAACGTCTAACTACACGTGTTGAGGCAGTGTTCCGCCCTTTGCTTTTCAGTTAATTGCCCGTAGCTCTAATAACAAGACATGGCTGAGTGCGATTGCATGTTGTTTGCAATCTTTTGCAATTATATTGCAAAACGTTTTGTCTACGTTGTAAACGTATTTTAATTGTTAACTGATGTTCTAATAAGTAGTCAATTAAAAGATTTCCGCTTAATTAAATGTCGCTCGATCTTTTATTAGTACTTTAAATAATCGAGCCCGTATATAGTAGAAACTCGATTATCCGGATTAGTTATATTTACTAGCTTTCGCCCGCGATTCCTTCTGCGTGGAATTAAAAATATTAAACGCAGGTAGCCTATTTGTCCTTCCAGACTATACTCTTCATTTACGCCAAATTTCATTGAGATCCGTTCAGCAGTACAGGCTACAAAGTCTAACAAACATCCATCCATCTAAATTCGCATTTATAATATTAGTAACAAGTAAGATGATTAATGTTTTTTATCTTTTGATGCGTAATTTTTTTGGATCTCTATCAATCAATCGTCTGATAATAAACGACGACCTTATGACCACCATAATAGTAGAAAAAATAGAAAGGAAAGGAAATTAGACAAGACCAAGATAAAGATATCTGCAACAGGTAAAAGTAGCTGTCGTGTCGTATCAGGTAAAAGGATGACACAAGAGACTGTACTGGAGATGGTTTCACCGAAGATAATTTATTCCTTTAAAAAAAAGAAGAGGCAATTGATATGTAAGATGACAGTCCTTTATTGCATGGAATTTTAGTTTGTGTGCTCATCGCAAATATTTTGTTGATTACGAAAGGATGTTGACCGCTTATCGTTATTTGCAATACACCTGCAACTCCGTATACAAGTTTGTCTCGAAATTAATAGCGTTGTAATAATATTACAGTGGTAGAGCCCGCTTTAACATCTTCGCACGAATGGGTCGGCTCGCCCGGTGTAATACCACGACCACACAGAAGACAGGCGTGAAGTGGGAGCAATTCCGCGTTTCGTCTGATGAGTGTGGTGCCGGAGGCCCAATTTTATTCCCTTTTCCGTTCCACCCTCTTCTTATTAGGAAAGGATTGGATGGGAGAGTGGATTTGACGGTGGAGGAGACGTATGGGAAGGGGAAATATCCTCATTATGTGCGTCTCCTCCTCCGTCGATTTAGGGTGGGCAACGCGTCTGCAATTGCGGATGTCTATGGGCAGCGGTCGCTTCGCCATATTGGCGGATTTAGGTGGCCGCTTGCTCGTTTGCCACTTTATGATATAAAAAAAAAAAAGATATTTCACACGTTTTTCTCAACATAACTCGCTTAGAAACACTCATATGTACATCTACTTAAATGAATTGATTAATTCGATAATTGCGTTGATAAAATTACTAAGCTTATTTTTTAAAGAGTAGGTACGATTATTTTAGTTTGTTAAAATGCAATTAATAAATTTAGCTTTATATTGTTTGTACGTATTTCTCGTTCTTAGATTAAAAGCCTTTCCTTCATATAACATCTGCGAATATCTTTTTGACCGACTTCCCAAAAGAAGGAGGTACTCAATTCGTCTGTATTTTTCTTATTTTTTTATGTGTGTTACGGCATAACTCCGCCGCTAGTGGACCGATTTTGATAATTCTTTTTTTATCCGAAAGGTAATGCTTGCAGGTGGGTCCCATTTTTTTGTTTAATTTTTGGAGTCAAGGACTACGACGTAGTTAAATAGTTTTATCTAATTGTATTCATATGCAGAAATTTTATTATATTTGAATTACTTTCTTTCATGCTCATACCTTAGATAACGGCTACCGTTTCTTATCAATTGATAAAAGATAATAATTAAGACACACTGTTGCCTTGAAAATCAATTTAATTCTGATTAGTATAGGAACTAAACTGATTTATATGGCATGGGATTATGTGAAACTAAAACTGAATTTCCACTAAAAAATAATTGTTTAAATCATATCGCTATCTGTGTTATCAAAGACTAGATTTAGCGGACCACTTCGTCCACAAAAAAAAATATAGCCTATGTTACTGATAATGTAGCTTTTTAATGGAATAAGATGTTTTGAAATTTACATACAAATATATTAATCTTTAACATGTTAATATCGATGATAAGAAGGAAACAAAGTTTTTATATGTGTTTTCTTAGTTTCCCGTTCTCAACTGAAGAGGATGATATCTATGGCTTTATGATCGTATAAAAATATTCATAACTGAATGTAAAGTAACATGTGTAAATTAATGATAGTATTAACCGTTATCAGTGCAATTATCAAGCAGGGCTTACGAGGCGGAACATATCGTAGATAATGTAAGGTCGCGACCGGCTGTAATCAACATTGCTTGTGGGTGACGGCTGATGAAACGCAAACCCAATCCTTGAGGATTACTTTGACAATTCTTTTAAAAAATAGTAGATAAATTAAATACCTTTAAAAGGGCCTAGGGGTTAGTTATGAATACTGGGTACACCGAGGTACACCTTTAAAGACATGGATTGATAGCGTGATAGGTGACATGATCAAGAAGGGAGTGATGACAGATGACGGATGATAGAGTTATTTGGAGGACGAAAACCCTATGTGCCGACCCTACGGGAGTAGGATAAGATAGGGGAGATGATGACGATGAGGCATTAAGAACTCCCTAGTAAGGATTTTCAAACATTTTTTTTAACTTAAACTATTGTTTCTATTTTATCTCTGTTCTATTAATAAACTATCGATAAAACTGGTTGAAATAATGATAATTTTCCTCTAGAATAAATAAGCAGAGATATAAATGCCTTAATACAAATTGCCGTAATAAGAGTCGTTAAGTATAGGGCAGTTAACTCTGAGTACGGCTGTTAATTATGGATATTCCTTTTAATATGTGAAAAACTTAACTTCGCGGTGATTTCCGTACTTACAAGGGTAAAGGTCTTTAAACAACCTTTCAACTGTTTTTGTGGTTAAACTTTACATAAAGTTAATGTTAACCGGAAATTTTATAGACCTTAATTGTATCCTATTATAAGGCACTTAGCAACAAGGATATAAAATAGTTCATGGTTTAAAGTCACCTTTATATAAACACTAGCTGTTCCCATGCGACTTCATCCGCACAAAATTATAAAAAAATCATTTTATTGTTTACATTTGTCAAATTGTCAGTTGCAAATGTCAAAATGACATGACATGATGTCAGACCATGGCAACCTTGATTCCTTGATGTTGGCAGCAACTTATGGTCTCTTTCCCACATTTGAGTTTTTATCCAAAATATTTACCCCTAAGTTTAATGGCGTGAAAATATACAGCCTAAAGCGTAAGGTAAGTGTAGGGCTTTTTATTAAAAAAAGAGTTATTCAAAAATAAGCTGTAATTGCTGACATCTTAGGCAACAAAGAAGTGTGTGTTTACGCTTTAGTATATTATAGTATAGATTATATTAGTATAGATATAGATATGGGGGGGGGAGTTTGTGCAGCTGCCCCCCCTCCAGATTCTCCTGGCGTAGCCTATAGTTGATAGTGTGAATATATTTACAGTTTTTGGTTATTTTGTTTACCATTGTTCACGCAGAATCCGTCGCTTCCTATCTTATCGCGTCTGTCGTCACAACAGCTGAAGGCAAGGACGACTGCGTAATTCATTGTGAATATCTTATTGTTTTATCGTTTTCCTCTCCTCTCCATTGTTGGATTATGTTAATGTCTGATGGATTTAGTTGTTAATGGTCGTTTAAAGTTAGAGGCGCCCTCTACTGTAATGTAACAATTTTTTTATTGACCAGCTTATTATTTTTAATTACATTTGTTCATTTTAAAACTAGACTAAATTATCTCAAAACTGTTTAGGCTTGCTTTAATTCCTATGAGTTTATATGGAGGTGCGACTATTTGATTTTTAGTTGCATCTAAACAGTTGAATTGACTGCGAAATCGACAATCGTACAACTGTTGTGCGGTTGTTTAGTCAAAGTGGATCCGCTCTAAATGAGAATACAAACGTCCGGTGCGAGGTGTATCGGTGGGTTTACACCAGCGGTCGAATTTAGCCTGTATTTCTTCAAGTTCTACCAATTTTAAATGTACCCATACCTCTTTGAAATTTTACACAAAATACTTTCAATCACTACTAGCTGTTGCCCACGACTTCGTTCACGCACTATTAAGATAAACAAGTAGCCTATAATCAGTGAAAGTTCGGTCAAAATGCCAACAGACAGCCAGATAGAAAGACAGACAACATATACATCATCTTCCCGAAATCTGGAATTTTTCTTTTGATATTACAAGCAGTCACCCTAACTTAGGGTAGGCTCCGAGCCCCTCGGTGGGGACGTATAGTGAGCTGGTGATGATTACAAACAGACACTCCAATTTTATTATACGTATAGAAAACATGTCTCTCTTTATCCAATAAGAATGACAGAGATATTTTTTTACACAAGTCCTAACAGTATTAAACAACAGTTCGTGTTAGCGTTAGAGCAGCGCATTGTATATTATCGTTGCACGCACAACGGGAAGTGGAATTTGACCTATGAACCAACAGTCAGCGACGATAGCACGAACCTCTGTACATTTTGATTCATTGCCACATTTATACATCCATCATGTTTTAATTAACTATTGTTAACTTTAATATGTAATACATATAGTTTATGATAGAATAAGCGTAAATGTAACAAAAGCGAAGTAAATGACATTAAATTGAAACACATTGATGGAGAAATAGTTGTCGTATGTCTTGATCTATGTCCCAAGTTTACAGTGACATATTTAAATATACATTCCATGTGACTGGTGGAAAATCGTAAACACTTGTACATATATGCCACGAAAAAAATTAAATCGGTTTGACATAGTTTCTTGATGTAGGTACAGTCCGGGAATTTGGTGGTGTTTCACTTCGAACGTTTTGTACGCATTGTGAGCACCACAAAGAAGAAAAACCAATTGGACGCAGGTTTTAAATGTGTCTCTACGGAATAAAGTCTGCTAATTGCTTTTTATTGTGCCGTCATATGCGCAACTCCATGCTACCGACTTATTTGTATGAAGCCGAGTTTGTCTCGTTGCAAGGAACAAGCCATTTTGGCTGTAAATCGAAATCCACGGATTTCCGCGATTGTACTAATTTGTTTTTGCGTCGGAGAATACTAGAATGAGTTGCTTAAGGGTTTTCCCGCTGGATTATTATTGTAACAGAAATATGAACGCACAACATTTTATAAATATATGCCCATTTCAATATAAGCACACCACACAAGATAAAGTCAACTTTATTAATAAGATGTGATGGGCGATTATTGATTACGCTGTTTTAGAGTCACTTCATATTTGTTTTCTTTTGGTACAGAAGTAGTCTTAAGTCCTTGAGTAATCGTACTTATATGCGCAATTCATTAACGCAATGTACCTGACAAATAGGGTAGTGAGACCATGACCTTTTTTAGTCGAGTGTTTACATACAAGTAACTTGTTACTAGAATGACTGTTCTTTTTTAAAACACTTGTTAAAATCATGTTATCTCTATTTTTTCAAAGCGTATGACAGGGAGGATATAATTGGAAGTAAATATCAAAAATGTTTACAGATGAGAAAATAATCCTGAAGTCGGTGTCGGGCCGGCTGCGGTCCGGCGAGCTGACGGCCATCATGGGCCCGTCCGGCGCCGGCAAGTCGACGCTCCTCAATATACTCACTGGATACAAGTTAGTACATCCTTAGCATTTATGATTGCCTGGTACTTGATCAGCGATCGTTTTTTACACTATAACTTCGAAACTCTAGTAAACTATTCATAATTGTTGTTTATTTCATCGTTAGTAAATTAATAGTGTTTTTTTGTCCGTCAGCTTTATTTCCGCTTTAATCATGAAATACAGCATTACATTTTTTTACATTATCATGCATTTCGTTATATCGTTATTCCTTAATTTAAGCCGAATATTTATCGTTTAAAATTATAAAAAGCGACAATTCCCTACCAAGTGAATATAACCGCGAAGAAATATATTTTAACAATATTTTTTAATCACCTTCAAAATCTACAAAAACGAATAAGGTTTGCAACTCACATTTGAAGGATGTTTTATTAGAATACACCTCTCGCGTTCTTACAGTGACTACCGTATTTTTAAACTTTCTCTAAACGTGAAGATGAGGCCATCAGAAAGTGGGTTATTTTGTCATTTTTTTACCTTGATTGCTTTACGGTTACATTCGTAACTATATTGTACTTCTGTTCGGATTATTTTTTTATAGAAACGATTTGTAACACTTCCACAATTCTGCATAGTGACCTTCAAAATTTTTGTGTATCGTTTTTCTAGATTTCATAAGAGGTTTATCAGACTTCTTTATTAGTTGCTACTTATGTGTTTTTGCAGACTGGACTTTACCATATTTTGCATTTAAAGATAATGATGGTTACTTAAATTGGTTATTGTTATATAACATTCATGATTGATAACTACACGTCTAATTACCGTATATATGTTGTGCAATATTGTTTACGTTGTACAGCTAGACCTACTTTCCGTGCGCCTCTATACGGTTTGCATATAGTTTATCGATGATTCTAAACGTATTTGTATGTCCGTCATGTTTTAGTGTAGTTTTATCTCTTATTCAATATAACCATAAGTTTCCACTGTTACTAATACAATACTAGCTGTCGCTCGCGACTTCGTCCGCGTGAAATTAAAAAAAATAGCCTATGTTACTCACAGATAGACTACCGTGCGTCCTTTCTAACGGTTAATCAACTTTTAAAATTGACCCAGTAGTTTTTGAGTTATTAATACATATAAAAATACAAATCTTTCCTCTTTATAATATTAGTACAAAGTAAAATATTAACGCCATCCCACACATTCTCTTTGATAAACTTGAGACAGCAATATGTTCTTTCTGATATACAGGGCTATGTTTACATTTATCTAATTATTACTAAGACACCTCTATGGTAAACATTTATCACACATGGTTTACAATTATTATGTGAATTATTCCAGGAGGCCATTGTTTGCAAGCAGTTTCCTTTACAGCTCTCAAACCGACAGAGCGAGGAATTTGCAAACAATGGATTCCTCCGTCCTGTTACGCTAATAATTGCGTATACGCCGTCTTTTCGTATGTATTTAAAATAAAAACGATAAGACGTTGGCATTAGTTGTTCGCGATTTATTTGCTGAATTGGGAAATGTACTCGTATGTTGTATCTAAGCATGTTGGTTTTGCAAAACAGTTGCGAAATGCCTGTAGTTAGCAATCCACTGCTTATATTTGTAGGAGTAATTAAATTTGTTTTAGTTCGTTATAACTTTTTAATTTCATATAAATAAACTAGCTTTCGTCCGTCTCCGTCCGCGTGGTACTAAAACAAAAGTAAGTAGTCTATGTATTCTTCCAGACGCTCTACATCTATACCAAATTTCATGGATACCCGTTTCATGTTTGTTAGCCTAAACGGTTACAAAGTCTAACAAATATCTATCCATCCAAACTTTCGCATTTATAATATTAGTTAGATTCACTCGTGATAAAGATGCCGTTTTAAAAGCCTTGTCTATGATGGACACCTTTTTGTAAGGTTTCAATAAATATAAGTGGTCCTACCATGTAATGCAATGCACAGGTCTGTCGATACGTCAAAGGCGCTCCACGACCTCGTGACCTACTATGTCTTCTGATAAGGCTAGGATCCGGTTTGATTGCACGTTATTGCTCACTACCTAGCTGTCTAGTTGATGTAAACATATAACGTAGTCAATCATTTAAACACACTATATGAAAGTAAGTATTATGGACAATACTGCTTATTAAGTGTTAGCGAATGTTTAGATGGATGGATAGACCAGGAATAGTGCTTAAACTATTATTTTTTAATACCACATGATCGTTGTCCCGGACAATACTTCAAATCGGTATACTAGTGTTATAATTCTTTTATACTTGCTGTTGTGGTTTGGTTGATAAAATTATGGTTTTAGAGAACGAGTTTTGTATATTAAAATTCCCAGCATCAGGTGAATGTCCTTTCTTTTGATACACAGAGTAAATTTAATTTGGAATCTAAAGCCAGTAATACTATTAGCGTCATATTTTGACCTATATGACTTGTAGGATGGAGTCCAATGGTCTTTATCAAGTATAAAAGATCAAAGTTAACCGAGCATAGTTATATAGCATCGTGTTAGACAGGAAAGACCTCTTTAATCAAATACGATTTGCTCACACGTACGAGCGCGTGCGCAGATCGCTTACGTACAGTTTATAGTCAGATTTGCATACGGCACTTGCGAAACCGCACGTCGGCATCTTAGCATGCTTTGCAACATGACTTGTGTAGGTAACATCAAATGAGCTTTTGTTTTTGTTAGTATTAGTGCGAGGTATGTGATGGACCGGCTCGATTTTAAAAGTACATTGACCTCACAGTGTTGCAAGTTATAAAGGACTTTTTTAAACACACATAAATATATAGAGAACTGGCAGTTACACGATAGGACGAATTACGGACCTCATTTGGCACGATTCTGGCACATCTCTCTTTGACATTTATATGGCAACTTATACATCTTCTTTCGGTTAAGGATTTTCTTATATCCTATCATCTATACTAATATTATAAAGAGGAAAGATTTGTATATTTGCATGTATTGAAATAACTCAAAAACTACTGGGACGATTTCAAAAATTCTTGCACTAAAAAAGCTATGTTATTACTGAGTAACAGGTTATATTTTTTAATTTCACGTAAACGAAATCGCGAGCGACGGCTAGTATTCAAATAAACAAAGAATCAGTATGTACGTTTGTATACTGTATTTTGTACTTGTGTAAGTGGTGTACAAACTTGCGCTTTGACGTGTATCGTGTGTTGATGACTAATAAGTAACAAAGACCATTGTCTAAGAAAGTTCATTTATTATATTGTAATTTTTACCTTTATTTTGTTTTTCTGAGTATTTCTAAACTATGATAGACGATACTAGTTGATCTCCTCAATAGCAGTTGTTGCGTGTAGACGATCGTAGAAATCTCCCAGCCTCGACCAATTCTGGCGTCACGTAGTTCTTTGATAGGTACAGTCGCGGAAATCCGCGGTTTCCACTTACAGAAATATTAAGGTGAAACATCGTCAGATTACCCGAATGCATTACACGAGAGGAGTTTTTGTCTCTCTTGAGTCATACAGAAGGTTAGTGTAGAAAGTTTCTTTGGAGATCCTGGGATACTCTAATCGCAATCGAGAATTTTAGAGAGTCAATTCTCAGATAACCCTATCTTTCTCCCAAAGCACGTTATCTTTTAAAGATTTCGCGATATAAAAAAAAATTCACAGTCGAATTTCCGTTCGTGCAACCGACTCATCTGTTAAACTGAAACCGCTTTTTATATATTTTACTTGATATAGTTTTAATGGCGATGAATCAACACATTATAATAAATAACATAAATATATTAATTAGGCAACCCGGTAGTCTGACGTAGTTGTCGAACTGGTTTAAATGTTTGGGCAATAGTACCAAGGAAGTATTGTAATATTTCTCGTGATTACCTTACCTTTTCTGTCATAATAGATGAAAAACAAAATTACAATGTTTTTTTTAATTGATACTTTTTACTTGCACTAGGACTTTATTGGTAATTTTTAACTATATTTAAACTTTTAACATTATTGTTGGACTTGTGACGTACGATGAGTTCAGAGGGCTATCACAAATAATTTGCATGACAATTACAAAAAACTTTTTTGTAATGTCATGGACAAAATGGGTAACAGATTTGTTGGTATAATTTACGTTCAGTCACATTTTGTTATTTTTAAATTATGTTAGCATTCTAGACTTTTCCTACACCCAAGTCATAAATGGAAGTGGAAAATATTATTAACGAAATCTTTTATTTATCTGTGAATTTAAATCATGAATATTCACGAGAAATATTAAAGACAACGAAGTTTACGTGTATCTTTTATTTCCTTGCTTAATGTTGGCATACTTGTTATATTTTTCCATATAAGAGCAGGACATTAAGATTGCCGGTTGCTTACCTGTTCCGCGACCTTGGTACAGAATTATAATTAACATATAAAGACAAGATATAAATTTGCGAACGTCTCATGTGAGTAATGAGCTATGTGATCGCTATAATTTTAATGATAGTTTGGTTTTAAGATTAAAGCCTTAGGTAATACTTAGAACGGCTCAACACATAGATATACATATATGTAGAACAACGACAGCAAGGGCAATTGTGCTACTTACTTTTTTTTCATTTCGGACGAACGCCGTGGGCAAAATACAGTTTTTAAGAATGATTTTTAGATCTTATAGGTGATATTTATGCACTATTACTTGATGATTAATTGGGTCATTTTTATAGTAGATACAATAAATGGTACCTAATTAGGCTCCCTTCCTGTCAGATAATAACGCAATTTTATTAAAAAAAAAAGAATTGCTTTCCGCTTCTCTGAATACAGTAACAGCATAATGCCAAAATTAATTGAAGTAATCGTTTCGTATGTACAGTCAGCTGTATAAATATTCACAAACTTAACCTAATAATACCTAGAGTATTGGTTTTCAGTGTCATAAATATGTATGCTTTTGTCTGTTAATAATATGTATTCATGGTCAGAAGCATACGTACGGATACTCGTACAGAGATTTTTGAAATCCAAAGCGTATATATTTCTTAAGTTTTGTTACTATATACATATTTATGACGCTGACTGTACTATCGAATATGAACACGTAATTTGAATCCTTACTGCAGGTTTCCACTACCGACACACTTGTAAAATAATAATTTGTTATATTACGGTTGACTCCCTATTATTTTAAAATATGACAGAGATGGCAATATTCTTTTGTACAGCTTGAAGAAGAAACAGTCCGCAGTAGAAACCCACGTTTACTTATTATTGTTATTATTTCTGTATTATTATCATAAAGTAGTACTGTAATGTAGGAATTCCATTTTGTGGTATTCGGTTTTTAAGTTAATTCTGCTTAATGGATTAATTTCCCTCAGCTTACCTCGGCATTTCGTTGAATATAATTGTTTTCACCTCGCCGGCCATTTCCGTCTTCTCAATTCGACAACAAGAAATTGATAGTTTACCTTATAAAAGTTTATCCTAAAACGACCTTTGGGTTTTGACCACATACTACCTGGAGTTAAATGACCTTTGGTCGGGCTAATGGCAGCATGTTTTATCATTGAATGCCACCAATTACTTCATTATATTGTGCTTATGCTTTGAAGTATGAATTATAAATAAATCACATTTTTTTGGCTTAAACAAGAGTCAAACAGTAAGGTCGAATTCTTACTTTGACCTGAAATTAAAACCATTGCCCTTGCAGTTTTTTGTTATGGTAAAAACTAATATTTTGTAAGTATCTTATGTTTCATATTATTCTACCAGGACATCAGGAATGGAGGGCAGTATCACTGTGAACGGTATGGAGCGCAATCTATCCAGCTTTCGTAAGCTGTCTTGCTACATCATGCAGGACAACCAGTTACACGGCAATCTGACAGTGGAGGAGGCTATGTCGGTGGCTACCGCTCTCAAGCTGCCTAGTGCCACTACCAGGACTGATAAGGATGAAGTGGTAAGTACCAGGATACCAGAAACGACCTAGTAAAAGAAACAATAGATTTTAACTCTAATGTTATGTTCTAGATCCGAGAAATCCTGGAGACGCTCGGTCTCTCGGAGCATCACAAGACTATGACGTCAAATCTCTCCGGAGGTCAGAAGAAACGTTTGTCAATAGCCCTGGAGTTAGTTAACAACCCTCCTATTATGTTCTTCGACGAGCCCACCTCTGGGCTGGACAGTTCCTCCTGCTTCCAATGTATCTCGTTACTGAAGACATTAGCGAGAGGAGGACGGACGATCATCTGTACTATTCATCAGCCCTCGGCTCGTCTTTTTGAAATGTTTGATCATTTGTACACGTTAGCCGATGGACAATGTGTCTACCAGGGCAGTACGGGGAGACTGGGTGAGTTATCACAATTATAAAATATCATAAATATCAAGTATTCGTTTGTTTTTGTAAATCTTATTTTCTATGTCGTGGTCCCATACAACGATGTTTTCTTACTTTGACTACAGAATCTTGAGTATCGTTAAAGAATTAGTAAAGGAGTTAGACATTTATAGTTAAAAATACCTATATTATGATTCTATTTAATTATGATAATTTAGGTTTTATAGTTTTTGGTATATTATTGTGTAGTGGAGTGGCTGGGCAGTCTCGGTCTGCAGTGTCCATCGTACCATAACCCGGCGTCGTTCATCATCGAGGTGTCGTGCGGCGAGTACGGCGACCACACCGGCAAGCTGGTGCGAGCTATAAACAACGGAAATCATGATATTAGGTACGCAAGACACACACACTGACTCAGACCTTAGGTGACCACCTCACTAATTTTCTGACGCACTCGAACTTGTTTATTGACTTACGGCCAAATACTGAAACGAATCTATACTTCTGTGATACATTTAAGATTCGGACTGAATCCCCCTTAGTACAGTTTCTCAGATTTAGGGCCTGTCCCACCACTGGCTGATAGAGGCTCAGATAGCTTAAAAATGACGTCACTGTCAGATAAGGTAACAAAATCCGATATTTCCACCACATATTTTACACGTTGGATTATTATCAGACATTTACAATATGATGGGACAGGCCCTTAGTATCCATATAAAAAGAGAATAAATAATAATAACACGTATACGTTTTTAAAGATGTGTCCATTTTTTACTTAGTTTAGATACTTTAGTATTAATAAAAACCTTGGCAACGTCAAGAAAAAAGTAAGGAATTATTTGAGTTTTTAAATTAAAATATTTGTTGTATTAATTAATTAAGACGAATTATAACTAATTTAAAATATATTATTATAATATTTATCTTTGCAGTTTTTATAACAATAATAACTATCTAAAAAGTTTTTACTATACAATTCTTACTGTGTGACGTCACATCCTAAAAAATAAAGATTTTATGACTGTATTTGTATAATTTCCACATTAAAAATGTATTTATAGAAACGGCGTGCCCTTCCCCGATGCTAAGTTACCCGACTTCAATAACAAGAAAGATATGGAATCATCTCTGAAGGCCGCGGGGCAATGGAATAAGAACGACCTCTCCCAAGTCCAGGAGAAGTTCAGCGACGAACATAAGGAGGTGAACGGCACCAATAATCTGCAGAATGGATTATTGCAGTATGCTGCTAATGAAATCGCTAAGGGGAAAGGTGAGAACACTAATTCACGGCATATTAAAACGACTTAAATAGCGTGTTATAACAATGTTTAATTGCACTCGAAAAATCAAAAATTGACATCTCTAACTAAAAATTATCATAATAAAATTATATTAAAAAAAAGACTGGTTTTCGATTTAAATATGTATTTTATAAAAATACTAGCTTTCGCCCGCGACTCCGTCCGCGTGGAATTAAAAAAAAACAAAAGTGAGTAGCCTATGTGTTCTTCCAGACTATCCTCTACATCTTTACCAAATTTCATCGAAACCCGTTCAGCCGTTTAGGCTACAAACTCTAACAAACATCTATCCATCCATCCATCCATCTAAACTTTCGCATTTATAATATTAGTATGATACTACAAAATTAATAAATAGAATAATATATTTGAACGGTAAAATATTTTTCTGTATAAGTTAACAAAGAAAATTCTTTCATATTTTGACAATACATTGTTTTAAATATTTCTGCATCCATCAAATAAGAAATGTCAACTTTGTTGTACAAACAATAAGGGTCAATATGCCTTAAGGTTATTGCTCTCAGTAATGCTAAAATAAATTTAATTTTGTACCTATTTTTTATAATGATTTTGTTTAACTAAAATGTGACTTATTGGCTGTGATTTATAGTTTAAAATTGCTTATCTGCATATTGAATATTATAAAATATTTTATTTGTGACAATTTTTCTATTAATAGATTTACAATGTTTCTTAAAATGATTTTGGATGCTATTTTAATTTATTTAATGGATTTTTGTGTCTTTTCTTAGTTTAGTTTCACATCTGATTATAATTTAGAAATATTTTTTTAAATAATATTACAAATTATGTTAACGTAAAAAACGTTATGATCCATAACCTTTGGCTTATTTTGATCTATTTTATATCTTCTTAGGGTCCGTACACATAGACCAAAGCATAGAGTAGATCATATTTTCATATAAAATTTTTATCTGATAGAAAAAAGGGTTAAACTTAATATGCAACGCTTGCTTACAAAAAGACTTCTAATGTAAAATTAAACCTTATGTCAATGCAATAAAATTCAATTTCATTTGCTATAAAAATCTGTATTGCGCTTCGATCTGTGAACTGATCCTAAGTTACATTTCTTACCATCTAACTAAGCCCTTGGGTTGTGCCTAGGTTTACGACAATAATCGAATGGCGGGATTCGAATTCGACTACGTGATTGGTATACCTCTAACTATTAGGCCATTGGCTTTTAATATTGTTTTTCTATTTTAGTCCTGTAAGCAGTTTTAAATGAATTCCAGCGGCAGAGCCTACCGTGGTGCAGATGGAGACGGAGAAGGTGGACAACGCGGAGGAGGCGCTGCTGGGCGCGGCGGCGAGCTGCCCGCGGCGCTACGCCACCTCCGAGCTCACGCAGTTCTGGGTCGTCTTGAAGCGGACGCTGCTCTTCAGCAGGAGGGATTGGGTGAGATTTACAGATTGTTTCTTATATAAAATATATATCATTGGTGGAGCTAGCCATGGACTGAGAATGGGACAGCAACCTTACTATCTCACTAATATTATAAATGTGATTGATGTATGTATGTTTTTCAGATTTGTAGCCTTACCGACTAAACCGATCTCGATGAAATTTGGCATAGATGTAGAACATAATCTGTAAGAACATTTAACAGTGGTAGAGCCCGCTTTAACAACTTCGCACGAATGGGTCGGCTCGCCCGGTGTAATACCACGACCACACAGAAAACAGGCGTGAAGTGGAGGCAATTCCGCGTTTCGTCTGACGAGTGGTGGTGCCGGAGGCCTAATTTTAGTCCCTTTCCCATTCCACCCTTTTCTTAAGAGGAATGTATGGGAAGGAAAAGTGGATTTGACGGTGGAGGAGACGCATAGGAAGGGGACATGTCCTCTTTATGTGCGCCTCCTCCTTCTTTGATTAAGGGTAGGCAACGCATCTGCAATTGCGGATGTCTATGGGCAACGGTCGCTTTCCACTTCGACAGATTCAGGTAGCCGCTTGCTTGTTTGCCACCTTTTATTATAAAAAAAATAAAAAATAGGCCTTTTTTTTATAACATAAGGTGGTAAACGAGCAAGCGGCTACCTGAATCCGCCGAAATGGCGAAGCGACAGCTGCCCATAGACATTCGCAATAGCGGATGCGTTGCCTACCCTATTGACATATAGGCTACTTACTTTTGTCGGAAACTAGTGTAAATTAATAATTAACCAACAAATTATACCTGCGGTTTTACGTAAACTATTCTTTAAATCATTAATTCCAATTTGGCGTAGGTAAACGTAAAAAAATCCTCTTTTAAGTGAGATATTTGTGCGGCAGACGCTGATGTACCTGCGGCTGTTCGCGCACATCTTGGTGGGCTTCCTGATCGGCGCGCTGTACTACGACATCGGCGACGACGGCTCCAAGGTGCTCTCCAACCTCGGCTTCCTCTTCTTCAACATGCTCTTCCTCATGTACACCTCCATGACCATCACCATCCTCAGCTGTAAGTTGACCCATTGCTGTTGGTCACTTTATATAGCCATAATACTTGTAGAAGGAATTCTTCAATTTGTGTAATGTTATTTGTTTGCAGTTCCTCTGGAGATGCCGGTGCTGGTGAAGGAGCACTTCAACCGCTGGTACTCGCTGCGCTCCTACTACCTCGCCATCACCGTCTCTGATATACCATTCCAGGTACACTTTTAATGCCATTGGTATAACACTCGTTGAAATCAAACTAGTAAATGAAACTATCTAAAGTTACTATGCATCGTTTTTTGAAAATGTATGTTAATAGTTTGTTAATTCAAAAAGTTTGAAATATGTTTTTTAAATGTGCTTACAAATACCCATTAGTACTGTATTTAGTGATCATAGGGTAATTTTAAATTTTGAATTTATTATAAACATTTATTTTCATATTTAAAATTATATAATGGTCACAGGGGTACTAGATATTAAATTGAATCTAGAAATTTAAAGCGGAGTTTCGTTATCTGCAATGCAAATATGGATATCCTTCAATACAGACACTCCAACTGTTTGTTATATGATAAGGTGGCAAACGAGCGACTCCCTAAATTCGCCGAAATAGCGAAGACACCTTGCGTTGCCTACCCTTAATCGATGGAAGTCGCATGTCAATCCACTTTCCCTTCTAAGGAAAGGATGAGAAGGGAAAGTTACCAAAATTAAGCCTCCAGCATGCAAAAATATAGATAAATATTAATAACAGTGTTAATATAGATTGATCTATGCTAATATTATAATGAAGAAAGGTTTTTATTTTTGTATGTATTGAAACAACTCAAAACCCACTGGGCCGTTTTCAAAAAACCTTACACCATTAAAAAAACTATTTTATCGCTGAGTAACATCTTACTAATATTATAAATGCGAAAGTTTAGATGGATGTTAGAGTTTGTAGCCTAAACGGCTGAACGGATTTCGATGAAATCTGGTATAGAAGTAGGTTGTATGTATAGGATAGTAACTTACAAAGGTACAAAACCCCCGTATCGGGTAAAAGCCTCCTTTATTAAAAAAAAGATTGTTTTCAATAAAACTACGCGGGCGGTTTAGTAGATTTAATTGGCGTGGACAAAGTCGCGGTTAATAGCTATATTATGTTTTTTAGGCGATATTCTGCGTGATCTACGTGGTGATCGTGTACCTGCTGACGTCACAGCCGCTGGAGTGGTCGCGGTTCGCGCTCTTCCTCGCCTCCTGTCTGCTCATCTCCTTTGTAGCGCAGAGCGTCGGCCTCGTCGTCGGCGCCGCCATGAACGTGCAGGTACTGGCTTACTGTCTTACTGTCTTACTATCCGTCATCATTATTTCACGTCTACATTTTCTTTTGATAAAGTATTTAAACAATTAAAGACATCAATGTTTTAAAGCGTCATCTAAAGCCAGTAGGTAATCTTATTACCTTTGTATATTAATAGCGGGCGCACACCTTTGACGAAACAATCGTACAACTGTTGTGTGATTGTCGATTATTTCGCTGCTAATTCAACTGTTTAGTTGCACAACTAAATATCGAGTAGTGTAAGCTCATAGAATTCAAAGCACGACTAAACAGTCGTGCGATAGTTTAATCAAATTTGTGCGTGTTCTAAATAGATTATTATTCTGTTTCCAGAACGGCGTGTTCCTCGCGCCAGTGATGTCGGTGCCGTTCCTGTTGTTCAGCGGCTTCTTCGTGTCGTTCAACGCCATTCCAGTGTACCTGCGCTGGATCACTTACCTCTCCTACATACGGTACGGCTTCGAGGGCACCGCGCTCGCCACCTACTCCTTCAACCGCACCAAGCTGCAGTGCCATCAGGTAACTATGCCATGCCACACCACGCTACGCCACACCATACTACGCCACACCACACCACACTATGCCACACCGCACTATGCCACACCACACTACGCCACACCGCACTACGCCACACCACACTACGCCACACCACACTACGCCACACCACACTACGCCACACCACACTACGCCACACCACACTACGCCACACCACACTACGCCACACCACACTACGCCACACCACACTACGCCACACCACACTACGCCACACCACACTACGCCACACCACACTACGCCACACCACACTACGCCACACCACACTACGCCACACCACACTACGCCACACCACACTACGCCACACCACACTACGCCACACCACACTACGCCACACCACACTACGCCACACCACACTACGCCACACCACACTACGCCACACCACACTACGCCACACCACACTACGCCACACCACACTACGCCACACCACACTACGCCACACCACACTACGCCACACCACACTACGCCACACCACACTACGCCACACCACACTACGCCACACCACACTACGCCACACCACACTACGCCACACCACACTACGCCACACCACACTACGCCACACCACACTACGCCACACCACACTACGCCACACCACACTACGCCACACCACACTACGCCACACCACACTACGCCACACCACACTACGCCACACCACACTACGCCACACCACACTACGCCACACCACACTACGCCACACCACACTACGCCACACCACACTACGCCACACCACACTACGCCACACCACACTACGCCACACCACACTACGCCACACCACACTACGCCACACCACACTACGCCACACCACACTACGCCACACCACACTACGCCACACCACACTACGCCACACCACACTACGCCACACCACACTACGCCACACCACACTACGCCACACCACACTACGCCACACCACACTACGCCACACCACACTACGCCACACCACACTACGCCACACCACACTACGCCACACCACACTACGCCACACCACACTACGCCACACCACACTACGCCACACCACACTACGCCACACCACACTACGCCACACCACACTACGCCACACCACACTACGCCACACCACACTACGCCACACCACACTACGCCACACCACACTACGCCACACCACACTACGCCACACCACACTACGCCACACCACACTACGCCACACCACACTACGCCACACCACACTACGCCACACCACACTACGCCACACCACACTACGCCACACCACACTACGCCACACCACACTACGCCACACCACACTACGCCACACCACACTACGCCACACCACACTACGCCACACCACACTACGCCACACCACACTACGCCACACCACACTACGCCACACCACACTACGCCACACCACACTACGCCACACCACACTACGCCACACCACACTACGCCACACCACACTACGCCACACCACACTACGCCACACCACACTACGCCACACCACACTACGCCACACCACACTACGCCACACCACACTACGCCACACCACACTACGCCACACCACACTACGCCACACCACACTACGCCACACCACACTACGCCACACCACACTACGCCACACCACACTACATTACACTACATCACGCCACACTACATTACACTACATCACGCCACACTACATTACACTACATCACGCCACACTAAATTACACTACATCACGCCACACTAAATTACACTACATCACGCCACACTACATTACACTACATCACGCCACACTAAATTACACTACATCACGCCACACTAAATTACACTACATCACGCCACACTAAATTACACTACATCATGCCACACAACATTACACCACATTACGCCATATCACATCACACTACATTATACCACAACACGCCACACTAAATTACACTACATCACGCCACACTACATTACACTACATCACGCCACACTACATTACACTACATCACGCCACACTAAATTACACTACATCACGCCACACTAAATTACACTACATCACGCCACACTACATTACACTACATCACGCCACACTAAATTACACTACATCACGCCACACTACATTACACTACATCACGCCACACTAAATTACACTACATCACGCCACACTACATTACACTACATCACGCCACACTAAATTACACTACATCACGCCACACTAAATTACACTACATCACGCCACACTAAATTACACTACATCACGCCACACTAAATTACACTACATCACGCCACACTAAATTACACTACATCACGCCACACTACATTACACTACATCACGCCACACTAAATTACACTACATCACGCCACACTAAATTACACTACATCACGCCACACTACATTACACTACATCACGCCACACTAAATTACACTACATCACGCCACACTAAATTACACTACATCACGCCACACTAAATTACACTACATCACGCCACACTACATTACACTACATCACGCCACACTAAATTACACTACATCACGCCACACTAAATTACACTACATCACGCCACACTAAATTACACTACATCACGCCACACTACATTACACTACATCACGCCACACTACATTACACGACATCACGCTGGACATCGCGGCGCTGTGCCTCATCTTCGTGGTGCTGCGCGTCTCCGCCTTCCTCTTCCTGCGCTGGAAGCTCCGCTCCACCAGATAAGATGCATCTCACTATGATTACAATATTTAAATGTTAAATCCTAATTGGTTAGTACTGGCTTTGAGATCCATACATCTTTATACTGGACAGGATTATCGACATTTTAACGCTTCGTAGAATTATTTGACTGTAATTTCATGTGACGCTTTTATATACATACACGGATTTTATGGCAATTTTATCTATACTTAATATTATAAAGAGGAAAGATTTGTATTTTTGGATTTTTTATGTATTTAAATAACTCAAATACTTCTGAACCGATTTCAAATTTGTTTGCACCATTAAAAAGCTATGTTGTCACTGAGTAACATAGGCTATATTTTTACATTTTGATTTATTTCACGCGGACGAAGTCGGGGGCAACAGCTAGTAGTTTATAAAGTTCCTAGTAAGAAATACCTAATTTCTATCGAAATTACACCATATAAGAAAAATCTCAACTATATATGCTTATTTTTTGTAAGTTACGAGTGCCCATAGTAATCATACTAATATTATAAATGCGAAAGTTTAGATGGATGGATGTTTGTTAGAGTTTGTAGCCTAAACGGCTGAACATATTTCGATGAAATTTCGTATAGATGTAGAGGATAGTCTGGAAGAACACATAAGCGGACACAACACGCGGACGGGGCCGTGGGCGAAAGCTAGTTGTTTATAATATAAATGATTACAATTTTTTTCTGGAAATTCGATATTATAAAAATGTCAACATTCCGTGCAGTTGGTTCTCTTAGTGGTCAAAATATGACGCTTTCAATATGAAATTGTTAATTCACTTTGTCAACTGCCATAAGATCCTTGTAAGTATAATTCGAAAGCAATTATTGTCATTTCTAAGTATCTGTCCAGTGTAGAGGTAAATGGAAATATCCAATTGATATTTAGATGGTAACCGCAGTTATTGTGATAGTGGGATATCTTCGAATATAAGAATTATTTAAGATTTTAAATGTTAAAACTCTTTATTAACCAAATATAAGAATCAATACGTCACATTGACAATCGAAATGTCAACCGCCATTTTGTATTACATTTTTGATATTTTATGGTGAGTTTTTAGACAACTGTAAAATATTGGCAAAGGCTTATGACATCAGTTAAAAAAAATAGTGGTTATTGAAAAACCGTTAAATAAAACCGAAGGCCAAATAAAATTTATCAAATACTTATAAAGATTATTATTAATTTAATCTTATTGTTTACATTTGTCGCTATTTTGACTGTAACATTATTTTCTCCTAATCTATTTCTATACTTAATATAATAAAGCGTACACACACTACTTCGTGGCGTAGGATGTCAGCAATCACAGCATATTTTTAAATAATTCTTTCTTTCATAAAAAGTCCTACACTTACGACACGCTTTAAGCTATATATTTTAAAGCTATTAAATTTAGGGAGTAAATAAATTGGAGAAAAACCTACACGTGGGAAAGGGACCATAAACTACAAGGTGCCAACATTATAGTAGCAAAGTTATTATTGTAATGGTAATTTTGACATTCACAATTGAGAATTTGACAAATGTAAACAGTAAAATGAAGTTTTTATAGGGAAGAACTAGTAAAAGGGCGTAATTTCATAAGTCGAAAATTGGACAAATTGAATTTGAATTAATTTAATGTAAATTTTTGTATTCTTTAGGTGATTGGTAGAGTAAATATAATATATTTGAGAGACTGCTCTGTGATATATGTCTTTACACAAAGCGTATTAAATATAAAAAACCCAATGTTTGTGTTACCTTTGTGTTAGGACATCTATACGAAAAATAGTTTATAAAAAAATATATTTTTCTTGTTGTCATGACAATTTATAAAAAATGTTACTAACAAGTGCCTTTTTAAACGAGTGCTCAAATAAAAGTAATTTTAAGAATGGCTATTCTAGATTAAAGACAAATATTACTGAATTAAAACATTTATACTGAATATTTTGTTTTAAAAAAAATTGCCTTGCAATTAGAACTGGCAATGTAGATTAAAAATGTCAGTTCTTGATC
Source organism: Papilio protenor (assembly GCA_029286645.1). Taxonomy (NCBI): domain Eukaryota; kingdom Metazoa; phylum Arthropoda; class Insecta; order Lepidoptera; family Papilionidae; genus Papilio; species Papilio protenor. The sequence continues at coordinate 7,710,059 of JAGSMZ010000011.1, forward strand.
AAAATCTGGATAAAACGCTTGTTTGATTTTTTCTTAAAATCCTAATTCGAGTTTGAATGAATTATACAAAAAAATGTTGGCGATATCTCACTTTGGCGATTTTTAAATGAATTTAATATGTTAGTTTCCAATTTGAATATTGGCATTTTATATTAGTGTTGCCATAAGTTGCCTTAAAAATTATATTCCAGAGGTGCTTCTAATTTATCTTGCCGTATCGGCTTGCCGTTCAAGTAAATAATGCAAATAATAATTTGAAATATTGGAAAAATACTTTATTTGTGACATTTTTAAATGTAATTATCAATTTTGTCAATGTTTAAGAATAATTGTAGAGTTTATGAAGAAATGTATGTATTTGTACTTAGTTGTAAAATCGTTTAGAACAATTTAATGGTCCAATAAATGTATGGTTAGTACTGGTGATATATATAAATGATTGTTTTCTATATTTTATAAATAAATGGTCAATAAATATTGATATGTATTTTATTTCGTAGATAAGACAAATAAATAATGTACCTTACTGTAACTAACATAAAAATTCAATTAATTAGATTTAAGCGAAGCTGGTAAATGCGTAAAAAATGAATTTAAAAAATATGCTTGTATGCTAAATACCAATAATAAAAAATAATCTCGAGTAAAAAACACCCACCCGAAAAACAATAACCAAACGCGAGAATATGCCAAGGAAATGAAATATTACTTAACTTTCTCGAATTAAGGATATACTTTTTATTTTGTTCGTAATAGAAATTATTTAAATATTTATCAATTAAACCGCTTTCTTTTAATCTCAATGTATGCAGATGTAATCTATCCAAAAATGGGAATCCTTTGGCAAAATAAATTGCATATAGGATTTTAGTATAAGGCTGGTTAAAAGGATATAGAAGATCGATCCCGTTATCGCAAAACTTCCATTTACTCTGCTGATATAAAGAATTTAACGCTATTGTGTACGATTCGTAAGATTTACTAACATCTTGCAAACATTTTATCTGCACATCACATTCTTGCATAGAATCTTTATTAGAATTATCTATATTTCTAGAAGAATCTATAAAAAAAGAACTAAAGTATGCCTTTATTTTATATTCAATTAAATCATTTTCGTTAGATATCTGATAATTGTGACTAGGGTTTGTTAAAAGTCCTGTCAAATGTGTTTGATAATAAGTGCTTATAAGGTAGGTGAAGGCAACCCAATGTACAAATAACCATCGAGTTGTTTTCTTGCTTCCCAATTTACTACCGTGCTGAAATAAATTATCTATCATCAGTAATACTAAAGCACCTTTATCGATATGATAAAATAAATAAACTATAATAAAAAATATGAAAAACGTCGATAAAAATAAAACCCAAACATCACTATCGAATGTTAGATACACCATTCTCCAGAATGCTACAATATCTGCCTTCTTGACTATTATTTTTAATTCGTCAACAAATGTCACATGTCCCCATAAATAGCTGAAGGCTTTTGCTCTTTGTTCTAACAACATTATAGCACCAAATAACATATCCACTTTGTGTTGGTGAACGAATTTCATTGGTCCAGTAACCATCATATCGCTAACCATAGAGAATTCTTCCGTATTATCATACTTCACATAAATGACTTCGAATTCTTCCAATTCACTTATAATTTCAATCACATATTGTTCAACTCCTAAATTTTTCACATTTCTCGTATCTTGTTCTTCGAACGACGAGAAAGGTGGTGAATCAGTGATTAATGCTTGAAATGAACAATTCTTTAATTTTTTCGATTCAATCGGATATAACTCTGATAAATTAGTTTTGAAACATCCACCAAGAGGTATTCTGTCAAACTTTTTCCCACAAGAATTATTTTCATATGGATTAAAAGTATACAAATTAATATCTTTTGAATCGTTGATAATAACAACATTATTTATACGATATTTGATTAATTCTTGGAACAATTCAATCAGTAAATTTTCAGCATTCGCTATTATAAGAAATTTCACATCTGGTTTCCAGTTGATATCGTATTGTATGGTTTCTAGTACTTCAGTTATATTGTCTTTAACAGTAGTAATGTATGCATCATTAGAAACTTGCACTTTGGATTTCATTGTTCGTATCACAATTGTCACAAAGTTCAAATTGTTGATTGTTTTAATTATTTCTTTGTCATCGTATCCTATATAGGTAACTTTCGAACCTTTATTCAAACTGTGCGTTGCTATTTTATTTACGCAAAGAGCAACGTTTTTATTATCTTCGGAACTTTGTGTTATGCAATAAATTAATTTAAAAATAATTATAAAACCAAATAGACGTATGAGCTTCATTGTCGGTGTATTATTAATGCAGTTTTTCATTGCTATGAACGTTTTTGTACTAAATTACTTAATTTTGTATAGCATCAATTAAAATAATTGCGATCGTTCGATTAAACGATTTTAGTTTTTTTTTCATTTAATTTTTTAGATGCTATTTTGTTTATTTACAAGAATGGAAATATCCATTTCAAGGCCGCGACCCATTACCATAGACTAAGGAATCGAATTACATAGAGAGGGAGGAGAAAGGAATATAGTAAGCAATACAATTAGATTTGCTATCTCCATTAATCTATAAAGAATGAGAAGGAAGGCTATATAACGTAACTAACGGTAATATTTCATTCTGATTCGTAAGCTGATAATATTCGGTTGACATTGTTTTTCAAGATTAATATCGTAAACCAATGAAGGAATTCATTTCATTAATTGTTACAAATTTCGTTCAGTAATTTGAATTGTTTTTTTAAAATGCTAATATAAAAAAATTAAACAACAGTTCCAAAACGACGAAAAAAAACTTTTTGACCATTGTAAAATATTACCTATCTATACCAAAATTAAGTATTTGTTGATAAAAGAATATTTTTTAATGAAAAAATTATTAAAAAAAAGGAACACCTATATGCACTCGGGCGATAACAGAAAGCCGGTACTACACTATTGGCGCAAAAAATGTATACGGCGAGCGCACGGCATCATACATTGTACCTAGATTAGTTAATGAACTACCCTCACATTTAATAAAATGTATAACACAAAAAAACATTATGCATAAGCTGAAACAATATTTATGTACGCAAGCCACTGAAACGCTAGTGAAAAACCATTGAGGTTTATTTAGCGTTTTTTTATATTAAACTAGATTAAATTGTTTTGTATTATTAAAATAAAATAAAAAAAAAATAGATATGAATTCTATAGAACGATGTTTATCTTTAAATTATACAGAACAGATTAAACTATTGTCCTTTAATCATATTAAATATAACCTTATTGCTAATAACTATTATGATGTTAATTTTTAACATCTAACTTCAATTAATATGTACTCTGTGATAAAAATAATCGAAAGAATTTATTGTACAATTTAATAAATATTATAAAAAGCTCGTACTATCTTATTATTATTTTATTTTATTTGAAGTGTCTAAAGCAAGTCCAACGAATACCGGTAGGTATCAAAGTGCAGGGGTACGTATTTTATTTATTTATTTATTTATTTAGCTTTATATATATTCCATACAATTACATTTTTTTTTTAATTATAGGCTTTTAAGGGGTACGTAACTCTTTTGAATTATACTGTACTAGCTGTGTACTACGTTTTATTGATTTTTATTATTTGCATTCTGAATTTGAATAACAATAAAAATAATAGGAATAGACATGCAAGGAGCTGGCACCCACCACCCTAATGAAAACAAAAAAATAACAAAACTGTATTATTCTTGGGTCAATATGTCCGATTATTTTTATTTGCAAATTTTAAATTTAAATTTACGTAAAAGTAAAAATAATTTTTACAACACAAATGTACCTTACCAAATGTTCAGATTATTTTAAAATATGACGCACGAGAACAGCCTTATCGTTATAAGAAATCAAAGGAACAACATCATTTAGTAAATGTTTTTATTTTTTTTAAGATAAAAACTTCAGTAAAAATTATAAGTTGCATTTCGCTCCGCTTTGCGTTTCGCAATGGTGTGTAGCAACTAAGGCGAGACTTGCTTTAGATTATTTCAAATGATATACGAGTATAAGTAATGTCTATAACACGAGTACAAATGTAATTTAAGACCAAATATGCCTGTGAATATATGTAAGATTACCTTCACAATGCTGAAACCTAAGTATAATCACGGTCTTTCGCAGTGTTGCAAACTCCATATCTACTGACAAATAATCAATTAGGTAGTAGAGTGTTGCGCAATGGAATAATAATAAAAAACAATTAGAAGTACTAAACGAAGACGTACATAATGTTGAAACTATTGCAGCTTTTAAGGTACATTTCCTCTTATTATCTTTGAAACACATGGTAATACAGATAACAATGTACACAAGTATATCGCTAATCATACTTCATACTTTCATATTCATACTAATACTAATATTATAAATGCGAAAATTTAGATGGATGGATGGATGTTTGTTAGAGTTTGTAGCCTAAACGGCTGAACGGATTTCGATAAAATTAGGCATAGATATAGAGGATAGTCTGGAAGAACACATGGGCTACTTACATTTGTTTTTTTTAGTTCCGTGCGGGCGGAGTCGCGGGCGAAAGCTAATTAAGAAGAAATTTAACTGAACATAAATTTTATAACTGCAGTTGTTTACCGGCGTTTTTGTTCGCGAAATTAGATCTTTTATAAACTAGCTGTAATCGTTACGTCATATGGGTTGTGTTGTGCACCGCGCAACTCGTTGCACTTCCTCTGTGAGTAACAAAACAATAGAAAACCAAACACTGTTCCGCCGAACTCAGCGCTACTCAAACTTTCCTTCAGCTAGGTGTAGAATATTCAAAGTGCTATAGTTTAAATTCTTTAAATAACTATAAACTTGTAAATTACAATTGATCCAGTATTTTTTTGAAGCATAGCAAGATTGGGTCAGTAATGTATTACATACTGGCTGTTGCTAAACACTTCGTCCGCGTGAAATTGAAAAATATTAAAAAATGTAGCCTATGTTATTTATTGATAATTTCGGTTTTTAATGGTGTAAAAAATGAAATCGCCCAGTAGATTTTGAGTTATTTCAATACATACAAAAATACAAATCTTTCCTCTTTATAATATTAGTATAGTATACATCGATTACTTGCGACGTAAAAACTTTGTCGATGCATGACGTCACTCGTTAACTGGCGGTACTGAGGAGACGAGTGCAGATGCATTGTTAATCGTCAAACCTTTTACGCTTTGCTAATAATAGTTTTAGTGCAACAAACTTGCCCTTTAGGCGTAGAGCTTGACAATAAAGATTGCTCTGGCAAGGATTTTGACACTTTTTGACATTTATAGAGTCACCTCTTTTATTTGAATTACTTTTCTCACTGGACTAGATAAATACTGTACATACCTTTTTGAAGTTTGAGATTCACTGTTTTTAATTGCGCTGTGAATGAACTGTGGGCTACTACAATATGCATCTAACTTAGTCGTAACTTGTCAGCGGCGTGGAGTAGACGTGACGTGGAGTGTATGAAATAGTGTTTTAAGTGAATGGTCACAGATCGCATGACATATTTATGTTACGAATTAAGGTAAGAATACTTTCAATTTGTGGTGTCCAAAAGTTTATGGATAACACGGAAAATTATTTTTTAACATGGCTTTTTTCCGGCATTTTTTGTAATAAGTGATGGATATTTTAAAAGCTTATTACTTACCCTAAAATAATAATCACAACTATTAAATATTATACTAAAGACGCTACCAGTTTTTTTTATAAATGGTTGTTTACTTTTTTATATAGTCTGTGAAATGATAATATAGGCAATATAATCTTCAGGTATTTTCTAATATTATTTTGATTATATTTGGAATTCCAAAAACAGTCTTTGTAGTGTAAAGAAAAGGCATATTTTACTTGGACACAATTGCAAATTAAAATACAATGAGACATTGTTTTTAATTAGGTTGATAGATTTTCTAATTCAATTAAAAAAATAAACGAGCAACAAGCTATTAGCCCAGAGGTGTAGACAGAATCAAGTAATGTCAAGGCTGGGATGGAAGAATACCTAATCTTACTAAAATTATTGATGCGAAAGATTAGATGGATAGATGTTTGTTAGAGTTTGCCGCCTAAACTGCTGAACGGATGTCGATGTTTGACGTAGATCACAGTCTAGAAGTCATAAGTTTTTTTTTAGTTTCGGGGGGAAATCTGAAGATTTATTAATTTGACGCAGACGGAGTCGCGGGCAGAAACCTATTATTTTAAATAAAAGTAGGCACAAACCATCGAATGTCGTCTCTTTAGTATTATTAACAATTGATACCTTCCGGCGTTTACAATAAAAATTGCCATCATCCAATTTGGCATGCGTCATCCAATTTGCTACTGAATATTTCCCAAGATGAATTGCGAATCTACTTATGATTCTATTAATAAATTTGTGATCTACAAAATAGGCAAATATTGATCAATGTGCAATGTTTAGGATTCGCTCACAGACCGGAGCGTAAAGAAAAGCAGATGTTTATCGCAAATAAAATTGAGCTTTAAGCGATTGAAATAAGGTTAATTTTACTTTGTCTTTTTTACGCTTGCTCTTGTTAAGAAAATCCAAATAAAGGTGAAGGGAGTAACTGTAAGGTTCCATTGCAGAAGAACCATCATGAGAACTGATCGTCATCACTCTTACTCCTATACAAATAGAGAGAGCAAAAATAGATTTCACTACTGATGTAGAAATTCACTATAAGTCAATAATTCTTGTATCTGAAACCAACTAAGAGTTGGCAGAAAGCCAAATGTTTCGTCAGTACCGCGTGACCTTCAAACTGTAGGCGTTTCAATCATCGTTTCTCAGTTTTGATCTTGCAAAATTTATCTGATCATGATTACACACTAAAGTGAATGTAAAAAAAAATTTAGGGACAACCCTTTACATATAGATTTTTTACCGATATAACCTTAATTTATTATAATATTGAATTTTAAATTAGTGTAATGTCGACGAAGAACATTTTTTCGCTAGTTATTTTAATTAATTTAGTGGCTTTTATTCGCTTAATTAACCAACCTATTACATACGATTGGATATGTTAGATTTTTTATCCTAGATAAGTTTTCGTAATTTTTACAAGATCTTGCAACGTCACTTTAGTGTGTAAACACCTTTAGAGCGACCTCTAAAATTTTGTGGCTTGTTTTGATAAAAGTCGTTACTAAATACATTTAAGAAAGTGTAGTAAGCAAGTATCGTTATAACTGGTTTGGTTGCAGTTTAAAAATGATTTCAATGGTTGCAAATATTACTGTAGTGTTTTGTTTTTAGTTTTTTGTTTATGTTTTTTACTATAATATTACGACCATATGTTTTGATAAGTATTGACATAAATGCTCTATTTTTCCGGTTCAAATGTCGATATAATCATTTGTTTAGTTTTATCAAGTTTGACATACTTTTGTGAATTGATACTGCTCACGCGGTTTTCCGTTGCGAATAAAATTGACGTTTGCGTGAGTCTGGTGTCATAACATTAGGTTCTTATGTGTTAGATACAAATTAAACGTTAGATTTAAAGGTCATATCATTAATTGATTTCGTTTTTCATTATTGTATGATTAGTAAAAGTAGTGAAAAAAACGTTCTCATGAATATTCGATACCCTTTGATGTTTTAAGGAGAAAGGGAGTAGATTTACTGAGGACAGAAAAGGAGATGTACACAAAAAGGATTTCCCTCTTCCTATACATCTCGCAAAACCACTTCAGCTGATACCTTTTATTTATTAGATCAGGGGAAGAGGACTAAAATTTGGTCTCCAAACACTCCCATATGTTGAATACAGCGTTTTGCTAAACATTTCTCTTATTTCAATATTTATTAAAGTTCAAACGTTTCCGCAACATCGTTTCCTAACTGCTTGCAATATGCACGTAAACGCTGCGTAAGTCTGCTTTAGAAATATTGACTCTCCTATGCGTATAGCAAATCATAAGGCGTGAATGCACTAAGGCAGGGGTGGCGAACATTTATGTATCAAAGTGCATTTTTTTTAAATATTCAATGCTGTCTTAGACGTGCCGTCGAATAATTTTGACTGCGATTATTACGTCGATTCCATGGTGCACCTACTTTATAATTTTTTCGTAGTGTTGTTATAAATTTCCACGTGCTCTCTTATTTCGTGTGCCATTTATGCCATGCGTGCCAGTGATTCGCCACCCCTGCATTAAGGTTTTAATCTACAGTATTCATTATTCATAATAATAGTTATTGGTAATCTAACTATACGTACTTTAAATTGTTATATTAATTTTTTCGATGTCATGGCATATTATAAATAATTTGTGTAATGGTCTACGACCATTGTCTAAACATTGTTATATTTTATCTATACTTCTATACTATTATAATAAATCGGAAACACAAACATCTTTGTTGCCTAAGATGTCAGCAATTACAGCATATTTTTGAATAATTCTTTCTTTAATAAAAAGCCCCACATTTACGTCACGCTTTAGGCTATATATTTTCATGACATTAAACTTAGGGGGTAAATATTTTGAATAAAAACCCTAATGTGGGAAAGAGACCATAAGTTGCTGCCAACATCAAGAAAGCAAGATTGCTAAGGTTTGTCATATCATGTCATTTTGACATTTGCTATTGATAATTTGACAAATGTAAATAAGAAAATAAAATTTTCATAATTTCATGCGGATGAAGCTGCACGGGAACAGCTAGTAGTTTAATAGTATCCGCTTGCATTTGGCAACGGTTTGCGATACTATCGCAACCACTGAAATGTTTTTGAAATACCATGATATAAATCTTCATAAAATCGTTAATTAGCTATACGGAATGTCGGAATGTAGTAATCTGTGTTAATTAATAAAGATTGATTTATAAGACTTTATTGTTGCAGTATTTGTTAGCAATTTAATAAAGATGTATTTAATTTTATATGATAAAAAATCATATATCCCTTTTAATGTAAGGTACAAGAATAAAGTAACGAACTTGACTTTAATTGGTTTTATTGGTTGGTTTGCATAGAAGCGTTTATTTGGTAATGACGCGGATTGAAATAAACCTCTTGAAATTAATCTTTCTTGGATTTATCTTCGAGTGTAAATTCGTCAGGGGGGTAAGGAAAGGGTAATAACAAATGTAATGTGTACTCCCCCTTGATCATTGGTCTGCTCCCCCCTAGAACATCGGCCGGCTTTTTATTGCAAATTTCCGTGGTAGGAATTGAAATCAATTTAACTGAACAAAACAAAAGCCGAATGTGGTTTACGACATTTTCGTGCCGATAAAACCAAGTTATTGTTGTGTACACAGATATAAAAAAATGAAGAGTAGGTAATTGTTTAAAACATTTTTGTTACAGAATAATATTGCGCGACATTTAGTACATGACGAAAATACATCCTTGTGTTTTATACCTTGATGTCGGAGTGAAAGTGAGAGTAGCAAAGAGTGGGAAATAATGGAAGCGGCTGCAAGTGCACCCACGCCGCTTGGTCCAGCGCTGGGCCGAGCGCACTTGTCGCATCTCCCACAGCGACCGCCTGTCAACTTAAGCTTTCAAGATCTAACTTACACAGTCAAAAATGGTAAAGGTAAGTATCGTTAAAAACGGTATGTAATTAATTTAAAAACAAGTACGACTGTTTCTTTAACTATTGAATTGGATAATGCGTTTATTCTACAATGGGTCAATAGATCAGATATAATTTTGTAGAACACGACCTATAATATAATGTAAAGAATGTTCAACACATAAACATAAGTGATAGAGAAAGAGATACACTTTTCTCCTCAAAGTAAATAAGTAATGATTATTTACAAGGTTTTTTTTACTCTGTTGCCTAAGATTAAGGGTAGGCAACGCATCTGCAATTGCGGATGTTTATGGGCATCGGTCGCTTTCCATTTCGGTGGATTCAGGTGGCCGCTTGCTCGTTTGCCACCTTATATTATAAAAAAAAATGTCAGCAATTACAGCACATTTTTGAATAATTATTTTCTTAATAACAAGCCCTACACTTACGTCACGCTTTAGGCTATACATATATTTTCACGCCATTGTACTTAGGGGGTAAATATATTGGATAAAAACACTAATGTGGGAAAGAGACCATAAGTTGCTGCCAACATCAAGGAAGCAAGGTTGCCATGCTTTGTCATCATGTCATGTCATTTTGACATTTGAAATTTATTATTTGACACATGGAAGCAATAAAATAAAATTTTCATAATTGTATGCGGATGAAGTCGCACGGGAACAGCTAGTCTATTTATATTACATGAAATTATATGTAATTTAATGTCATATAAGGCATTGTGTATAGAACAATTATAAAGTAAACACTTACAGTAAAATAGTATTCAAATGTTATATAAATATAGGTAACTTTGTTGGCTAATTGGTATGTTATCATAAATCAAGATTTAGTTTCCTGTTATTACTACGTAGTTATTTGAAGATAAATTTCCTGTCTGTGGATTTAAAAATATGGAACTTCTTAAAAACACATTCTTTATATTTATTCTCTTTGATAAAAGAGATAAAATTACATATTTATATAGGATTCCCACAAGTACGTACGCGCGAAATTAAAAGAAGAAATGTATTAAGGTGGCTATGTAGTTCTTCCAGAATATGTTTTACATCTATGGCTTTCATTTTGATCTGTATGTTTTGGAGATACGCAGTAACAAATATCCATCCATAGAAACTTTCGCATTTATAAGTATGAAGTATGATTACGTAATTCTAAACGAACAGAATTGTTTCAAACAAAGTACACACGTAAAAGTAGAAGCTTTATTAAGGTACGAAATATCTTAAAAACTTAGTTATATTGCAGTAAAGCAATATTCTAACCTTAATGGTGATAAATAGTGCATTGAGCTCAAGGTCTTACCATAGAACTGGTTTTGTGTACTATGACTATCATTTTGTTATTAAGTAGACAGTTTACTTACGTTAAATAGTAACTGCCGTACTCAGAATGATTTGATCTCTAACTTAGTGTAATTTAATGAGATAAATCTACATTAAACCAATATTACACGAACTAACAAGTTGCTGGCCTCAGTGTTCCCGTCCAGTTATGGGTGCCTTCAAGAGCTGGGTGAATCGGTACTTATTGAGCTAGCGTATCTATCCTTCGACCGCGTCTTCACTTAGCTTAGGTGGAATCGTGGTCAAGCGCTAGTTTATTTATGTTAAAAAAAACAGTCGAGCTGTAATTAAATGCCTATATAGACCGACAAGTTGTTTGCGAAACTAAATTATGAAAGCTCGCTAGTGCCTATTATGTTATTTTCTATTTATATGTAGGTTTTATATATTTTCTGATAGAACCAACAGATGAATCAACAAGAATATGAATTAAATCAGCTCGGTGCAAAGTCAAGCTATTGAAGCTACAGCAAGTTACCAACAAACAAAACTTTAACGTAAAATATGAGTATTCCTTACTAAATTAGCAATAAAGTTAAAACGAAATTGAATACAATGCAAGGAAATTCATAATTCATGACATTAACAATAAAAACATTGGTTTTAGTCTAAAACTATTCTAAACATTTTTGTCAGTTTTACATTATGTCAGAATATATTAATTTATTTTATTTAGACGCTTCAAGGTCGGTTAATAACGACTTTATGGTAACCCGAGTCGTGTGCAACTGCAGTAAGAAAATTGGCCAAGTATTTAGAAAGCCTCCCACGTGACGTGTTTTTAGTGATGTTCCAATCATATATCGATAAATTAATTAAAACCAATAATATTATATCATACTGAGTTTAACAGAGACCTTTAATTTTACAAATGCCCTCGTATATTACAAACCATCAGCCGATAAAAAGTCTGCAATATGCAGGCGATCTTATAAACATTTTTTATTTTAATTTCTGTTTGGTAGATGGCATCATTCAGAATTAAATTATTAATATTATTGCATATTTCTGTTTTCTAGTGATGTTTAAGCTGTTTCGTTATTAGTTTTATTGTATATCGATGTACATGTCCCATCACTAGGACCCGCACGTGACTAGCTATGTCCTAAATAGGTCGTGGCGTGCCACGTGAGTAATGCAGTAAAACAGCCTCCGAGATATGTACACCATGTTGCGCACTAATGTCAGCTACGGTTACATTTGCACCAGATTTTAAACCGATTTCGATCATGTTTATAGTTAATTTTTTTTGTAACCTAAAGGAATGATTTGCTTTTCTTTTCAGGTTTCATGTACATCGATACTATAGGTTTTTTTTGAACAAATTTAGTGAAAGCATGATGAAGTTGCTATCGAATTTATCGTCCTAATATTATACATAGCATAATTTGACATACTGCAGAACATTATAATAGTAATAGAAACTTACTGTTAATTCGAATTACCTTTGTGGTAATTAATTTATAGTGTATTATAGTTCAATTGCATTCACGAAGGTTGGGTCATTGACCTGTCGCTATTCAATTGCGTTTGAAGCCAACAATGCAGCCGGCGCATTTTCTCATAGTTCAGACAATTGTAAATCTTATCGTGTTCGAATTATGATTTAATATTGAATAGATTTTGCCTGATATCTAAAAAAATATTGGACTTATGCACAAAATTATGTGAAAAATCGAATAGAAATATACATAAATAAATCTAAAACGTAGTATTAATTAAGTCTTGTAGTAACATGATCATTTAACTATATAATTGAAGAAATCGTTCACAAATCTACAGAAATAACGTACTATTAATACTGAAATTAATGTAATTACTCGTATATGTAATATTTATAGACTTGAAGACATTGTATTATTTAATAAGAATATTAGAAGTATACATTTCTGTAGGAGTTATAAGTGTTCTAGACTTACTTTGCACTTTAAAAGTACGTATACAAATCAATAAGCTGTCGGTGTCAACAGTCGCATTCATAGTTCAACGAACTATGAATTATTGCCACATACTACTAACATCAGAAAAAATATCGTAAAGTGACTAAACATTTAACAAATATCATACTCATACTAATAATATAAATGCGAAAGTTTAGATGGATGGATGGATGGAGGGATGTTTGTTAGAGTTTGTAGCCTAAAGGGCTAAACGGATTTCGATGAAATTTGGTATAGATGTAGAGGATAGTCTGGAAGAACACATAGGCTACTCACTTTGTTTTTTTTTTAATTCCACGCGGACGGAGTCGCGGGAGAAAGCTAGTATGCCATATTATAAGGGACTGTTTTAAAGCATCCTACACACCTTCAGTTTTAAATGTACAATTCAACTGTGCAGTTAAGACTAAAGGTCTGTAGTGGCTTTTGTTGTACATTAAGAAAAACCATTAAACACGAGTGTGTAGTATAGAGTGATGTTGCAAAGTTGCTGTTATGTCGATGAAGAAAATTTAATATTGATTTATTATTGTTTTAGTTTCAAAGATAATACTTCGAGGTATCAATGGAGAGTTCAAATCGGGCCAGCTGACCGCCATCTTGGGTCCCTCGGGCGCAGGCAAGAGCACGCTACTCAATGTACTGGCTGGTTACAGGTAAGTTTGACAAAATATTGGTCAAAGTCATTTAAGAAAACAGACTAGACACAGGGAACAACATTTTCACCGGTAACTTCTTTGTCCGGTAATATCTCAATATCAAATTTGACACGACGAGACGTTTCTCAGTGAATTATTTGTTTGTGATTTTCTATCGGATACCAGTATCGCTACTGAGATTATAAAAATGTTTCAAATCTCTTTGGTATTGGTGAATTTCGCCTTTTGTTTTACTTTAGAATGACTCCAGTGGTTTTTCCAAACGGATACTACTTGTGGCCAATGAAAAATATTTTTAAGGTCATTACAAGACAACTTCTTGGTCGATAAGATCTATATATGAAGTTGTTAATGAACAACTCCTTATATTGAGTCGAAGTAAATTGTCATATTTGTACTGTAGATATCGTCTAATAATCGACAAATTGTTGTTGGACAACTTTTTACTTCGCACAGCAGTGTTTTAAAATACTCTGTCCTCAGTGGCATTTTCAAACAGTTACGATTTAGGGCCCTTCAAGAAGAAACATTTCCTGGCGTAGAGGATGTCCATGGACGTTCTATGAGTTAAATAATTCTATGCAATCCGCAGCTTATTCCCCTTCTTCTATAAAAATTACGTAAAATGTAAGTAATAGTATCAATTCATGACATAATGCAATGCCCCATCATTACACTGAGTGTGATTTCCTAGTGTCCATTGGTTATGTCTTAAATGATAAGTTGGATGACGTTATAGCAGTGTTTTAAAGAATAAAGGCGCGTTGCCACGCTTCTTAATTCTAAGAACGGAAGTGAACAATGCTTGTAAAATCACGCAGCGTGGAAACACGCACATTGTCTGGATGTTATTTCCACATTTGATGACGTTGCAGGGTGAATGGTGCCAGCGGTATAATATCGACGAACGGTGAACAGCGCGATTTGCGGCAGTTCAGAAAGCTGTCCCGTTACATCATGCAGGAGGATCTTCTGCAGCCCCTAATTACGGTACGCGAGGCGATGGCTATGGCCGCGGATCTCAAGCTGGGCAGCGATATGGCCGCGCATAGGAAGGCTGTCATTGTAAGTAACTTTTATACTACGGTTCACTAGCCCTTAGTCGGCGTTGCCTTGGTAGTGCAATTTAGTCTTTTCGTTCTGTTTGATTAATAGCATTTACAATGACGTCGGTTAATTTCAAAAGAAAATCAGCTAATTGCAAAAAAAGGCCTTTTAAAAGATTCTTTGTCGATTTCACAAATGAACGACGGATGTCGATTATTATTAGGCCGAATTTGAGATGTATAAATCTTATTTGAAAACCAAAAAGCTGATTTTGATTAAGAAAAAGTAAATTAAAAACGCTAGTTATTATGTACAGCACGGTGTTTAAGTTGTTGTTGTTGTTATGAATGACAAGAAATAAATGTGATGTTTTTCGAAAATGTTAAACTCGTGTTTATCCATTTATGACTTAGTAGAGCCAATTGTTTTCTATATCCTTTCCGTTCTTAGAATACCTTGATTGCCATAAATAGACGCTAGAATATATCTATATCTATACTAATATTATAAAGAGGAAAGATTTGTATTTTTGTATGTATTATAACTCAAAAACTACTGGGCCGATTTTAAAAATTCTTTCACCGTTAGAAGGGTAATTTATCTGTGAGTAACTATATTTTTTTAATTTCACACGGGCGAAGTCGCGAGCAACAGCTAGTTGTTAATATGTTAGTATTTATTAAAAATGTATTTTAATATTACTTATTTAAATTAAATTTAGATAATTTGGCAAAAAATATGTAGATTATATCTCACCTTGGAACGTCTGATTCATGGTTTCGTTTGAGGAACAACCTCGAGATGATATTTAACATAAGTTATTATTACTATTACATATAACATTTGAAATAATAATAGTATGATAACAATAGCTTAATTATCCGATATACATATTAATCTATACTAATATTATAAAGATTTGTAATTTTGTATCTTTGTTTGTATTCAAATAACTCAAAAACTACTGGACCGATTTCAAAAATTATTTCACCAATAAAAAGCTACGTTATCATTGAGTAACCTAGGCTATATTTTTTATTATTTTTTAATTTCACGCAGACGAAGTCGCGAGCAACATTCATAATAACTTAACAAATTATATGATATTTAATTCTGTCCGTAAACTAAATCGTTAGCTCTTAAAATGCACAAGATCAAAGGTAATTCTGTATGTAGCACAACTATGGGACAGAATATAGATAGATGTATTAAACTTATATAAGGAAAGAGGGAGCTTTAAGCAAGTTAAACTACATTTAATTACGTGGTCTTACTTTCAATTAGAGGTTAATACATCTGGAAGTTTCCACTCCAAATATTTGTAATAAACAAATACCTGTCATCTCTTTGTATCTTTTTAAATTAATCGAGCCACCAATATGTTTTGTAGGTGGAAGAGATCTTGCATTTACTGAGATTAGACAAAGCAACAGACACGTCAAGCGAGCGGCTCTCAGGAGGCGAGAGGAAGCGTCTTTCAATAGCCTTGGAACTGCTAAACAACCCACCAGTTATCTTCTTAGATGAACCAACAACGTAAGTTTATATTCATCAAGTAAAATTTCATAAAACAACAGAATCCCTGCATATACCATACTATCGAACTAAAGTTATTTCCAAGAAAAATGTTTTGTCCTGTCTATTAATGGATTCGTTGAATATCTCTGGTATTTTAGAAGTTTGCAAATTACAATGCTGGAGTTTAACCTTCACTTTAAATATTCTCAAAAATATCTCCGTGAACTTCTTGACTTTATTTAACTTTTCTTGTTTTCCTTCTTACTGTTGATTCTCAGTCCTATTTCAGTTAATTTACAAAGACAAAAATTATCGCTTCAGATATGTCCTTACAACATTACAATATTTTAAGTCGTTATCGTTTTTGTGAATTTAATTGTGAGAGAATTCATTGAAATCTAATCTTGAGAAACATTTTGTCTCAAAATACAATTCGAAAGATTTTTTTTTATGTTTGTTAAGCTTGACCACGAACCCAAATGAAGAAAGTGATGACGCAGTCGAAAGATGGTATGCGCTAACTTGATAGGTAGCTGTTTACTCTTCTTTTGAAGGGCCCGACATCACATTTGGACGGAAAAACTGACGCCGGCAACTTGTTCCAATCCCTTGTAGAACGCACAAGGAACGATGATTCAAACTTTTCGTTCGAACGCAATCATACTAATATTATACGAGTAAATGCGAAATTTTAGATGGATGGATGGATGGATGTTTGTTAGAGTTTGTAGCCTAAACGGCTGAACGGATCTCGATGAAATTTGGCATAGACGTAGAGGATAGTCTGGAAGAACACATAGGCTACTAACTTTTGTTTTTTAGAACTCCGCGCGGACGGCGTCGCGGGCGAAAGCTAGTAAGATATAAGAAAGAAAGATATAATAAAATTCGAAAGATATAAGGCTATATTAAAATTGTTCGTGTAATTATTTGTGCATGCATGTTCATAACATCATGACAAACATCTGTCGGAATCAGTGCTTAGAATGAACGATATATGTACTTGACCCACTGTAACTCTGCGTTTAAAACAACAATCTTAAGAGGTAATGGTTAAATAAACAGCCTATTAGAACACAATAACTAAACAACAATTATTTAGGTGCAAAATTATATCGAATTTAAAAGTTTCTTTTAAATTAGATTACAGACATAGATTACAAATTACCTAACCTTGTAATTTGTACTATTTACAATATATCTTTCAAGTGCAAGCCTACTCTTTATTTACAAACCAGAATATACAGTCCACCACTTTACAGCGTGTATTAATCACGTAATTAAAGCAACTCTTTGATTCTCAACCCTCTGTTGGTTTGTGGTGAGGTTTATACTACCTCTCTCCCCATAAATTATACTTGATAATCAATATTCTATTAATTAATTAATTAATCGAAACGTCATTAATCATAATATGATATTCTTCATTTCAGGTGAAATAGTAATCAGAATAAACAATATATAAAGCCCGCTTCAAACGTTCAGTTGTAAATTACATTTTTATTTTTTAACTCTCAGTTGAACCGTACAGTGCTTAAATGTTTAATTGCGTAATATACACAATATACACAAAACAGTTATACGGGACTGATCTGTCTAAACAATTATGGAGATGGTTTTATTACTTTTTAGTATAGTTTTGAGAATATTTTGTTTTTAGTGAACGAAACGAACGAATTATAGTGGGGGAAAATTTTGATTAAATAGTTTGACTGTTTCAACTAGAATTAATCAATTCTAGTTAAACAGTCTGCAGCAGGCTTTATCTATAAAGTAGGATTAAAATTGTAAAGCTCTAGGTTTCTAGTTTTAATATTACTGAGTTTCAAAATAAGTTTTTGTCTAGTCATCGCGTGGGTTTGTTTGCCAATTAGAATGTGGGTTTCAGTTGTTCACCGTGACATAGTAAAATATATCTAAGGCCATCTATGTTCTCAAATTCGCGAGAATAACTATGCAATGTCTGAACATACGAAAACAAGAGGAAAAACATCAGTTGTATTATTTTCAATACTGTTTAATGGTATTGAATGCTATAAAAGATATTTTTTTGTGATCCCATAAAAAATCTATGTCGATTATTATCATACTAAATATACTATATAATATTATAAATGCGAAAGTTTAGATGAATGAATGGATGGATGTTTGTGAGTTTGTAGCCTAAACGGCTGAAAGGATTTCGATGAAATTTGGTATAGATGTAGAGGATAGTCTGGAAGAACACATATGCTACTCACTTTTGTTTTTTTTTAACTAAACGCAATTTTCTCTCTAATGCTTATCAAAGGATTGATGCTTCAATGAAACACCTTAAATTAACCGATTTTAGTTATTATTTATTTCATCTTATTATCTAGTCACTAGCTGTTACCAACAACTTCGTCTGCGCGTGATTTCAAAAAAAAAAAAAATAGCCTATGTATTCTTCTAAACTATGACTATGTCAAATTTCACCGAGATCTATTCAGGAAATACCTTCTAACATTCATGTACGAGTATAATATAAGCAAGATGTCTATATTATTTTTACACGGTCTGTCAAGGAAAACTAGCGAGATTATAATAATTTGTGTGAATTGTTTGTTTTATTTAAATATAAATCCATGTTAATCTTTCGTTTTCAAGTGGTTTAGACGACGTCGCATCATCAACCTGCGTATCCTTACTAAAACGGGTAGCCAGAGGCGGTCGTACGGTCGTGTGTTCTTTGCACACTCCATCAGCGAGGTTGTTCTCCGTGTTCGACCACGTGTACGTGGTTGCTGATGGCCGCTGCGCCTACCAGGGTACGGCTGCGGGCGTCGTGCCTTTCCTTAAGGAACTCCAACTACCTTGCCCCAAGACTTACAACCCAGCTGATTTTGGTAAGTTGTTAAAGTTAAGGATAGTCACAAATATTGTCAGTATCACTACAGAATATAAACCATCATTAATTTTTAGTTGTACCACATTTCAATTTGCGTGAATTTATTTAATTGATAGCTGTTGCTCGCGACTTCGCCGGTGTGAAATTAATAAAAATAATAAAAAAACATAGCCCATGTTACTCACAGATAAATTACCTATCTAATGGTGAAAGAATTTTTGAAATCGGCCCAATAGTTATTACGTGAATCGAATACATACAAAAATCCAAAAATACAAATCTTTCCTATTTATAATATTAGTAGAGTAAAGATTAATATAGATAACGTTTAAATCAGAATTTCAAGTATTCCATTTTCCAATTTCTTTTTTTACAGTGATAGAAGTATCGAGTGGAGAATATGGTTGTCACGTAGAGAGGATGGTGACAGCAGTAGATAATGGAAAATGCCAGCGCTGGAGGGAGCATCAGGTTGAAGACCAGTACGAGGAGATGGAGATCGAGCAGTTGAACGCTGGTGGTGTCCAGGATCATACGTACAGATATGAGAGCACTCCCTCTACGCAGTTTGTTGTTTTGTTGAAGAGAATGCTGCTACAGTCGGTTAGGAATAGAGTAAGGAATTCATTGACTTCAAGGAATTTTAGATAAAAAAAATTAAAGAAAAAATTAGATGATAATAATAGTATGAATTCAGAGAAAATAAAGTTAAGAAGAAACAAAAGGTGCTCTAATAATTTTTTATCTATAAATTTTGCAATTGCAACGTTTTTTGTGTTTCTCATTTTTAGTTTATTTGTCCTAATAAATTAGTGCAACCATTCGCATCTTTCAGTTTAAATTACATTTGTTGTTTATAATAATTATAATACCTTGAATTTATTTTTTATTTTTTCCAGGATTATTTATGGCTTCGTGTCGGAATGCATTTGTTCCTCGGCTTCATTATTGGAATGCTGTTCTGTCAGATCGGCTACGACGCTTCCAAAACTATATTCAACTTCGGCTTCTGCTACGCTTGTATCATCGCAATGTTATACGTACCGATGATGCCAATATTGTTAGCATGTGAGTAGAACTATATAAATCTTACTATTGCTGTCTACATTCTATCCTTTTTACTGGTAAGATAAATCCAAGCAAACTGTCTGTTTAAGCATTGTTTCATTTTTCAGTTAAGTTATTTTAAAAACAAACAGTAATTTTATTTAAATCTTAGAGCCAAACAAGTTTTGTTTGAACTCTCAGAAGATCGTAGATCATCTTACTAACATTGTAAATGCGATAGTTTAAATGGATGGATGCTTGTTAGAGTTCATAACCTAAACTGCTGAACGGATCTCGATGAAATTTGGCATAGTCTGGAAGAACACATATGTCACTTTTCTTTTTTTTAATTTCAACGCTAAGTCGCGGGCTAAAGCTAGTTTAAGAATTAACTAACTAATAATATTTATATTGAGGTATAAATTTCATCAAAGATGTCATGAGTACAAAAGAGATGACAGCTGGAGTGTGTAGTAGAGGTGGGCGATACAAATCATATATAGTTTCAAAACTATATATTGAATTAATATCTCAAAATCGTATACGGGCTTGTTCGATAACTATGTATTTTCAATAACTGTAAAATATCGTGTTTTAATTTTTTTTTATTTCAACGCAAAGTCGCGGGCTAAAGCTAGTTTAAGAATTAACTAACTAATAATATTTATATTGAGGAATAAATTTCATCAAAGATGTCATGAGTACAAAAGAGATGACAGCTGGAGTGTGTAGTAGAGGTGGGCGATACAAATCATATATAGTTTCAAAACTATATATTGAATTAATATCTCAAAATCGTATACGGGCTTGTTCGATAACTATGTATTTTCAATAACTATACATTTCTACCTACGCGGTACGACACGCATCGGCATCGTCTGTACGACAGCGTCAAATCGCAAGAGACAGACATATATTGCATTAGAGCGGTACGGTACCGTATATCCGTCGCAATTCAAAAAATCATATATTTTAGTAGAAGATTTAAACACGGTATTTTTGTTATGGACTATTTTAAAGTCTATTGCTATACGAATAAAGCTTAGTTTCAAATAAATGTAGAATATCGTATAAACACGATATTTCTGTCATCGACTATTTTAAATGCTATTGCTATACGAATAAAGCTTAGTTTCAAATAACTGTAAAATATCGTGTTTTAGTTTTCTGGCATCTTACTAGCAGATTTAAACACGGTATTTTTGTTATGGACTATTTTAAATTCTATTGTTATACAGATAAGGTTTAATTTGAAATAAATGTAGAATATCGTATAAACACGATATTTCTGTCATCGACTATTTTAAATGCTATTGCTATACGAATAAAGCTTAGTTTCAAATAACTGTAAAATATCGTGTTTTAGTTTTCTGGCATCTTACTAGCAGATTTAAACACGGTATTTTTGTTATGGACTATTATAAATTCTATTGTTATGCAGATAAGGCTTAATTTCAAATAAATGTAGAATATCGTATAAACACGATATTTTTGTCATGGACTATTTTAAAGTCTATTGCTATACGAATAAAGCTTAGTTTCAAATAACTCTAAAATATCGTATATTATTAGTATAGTTTTCTGATATCTTACTAGGAGATTTAAACACGGTATTTTTGTCATGGACTATTTTAAAGTCTATTGCTATACGAATAAAGCTTAGTTTCAAATAAATGTAGAATATCGTATAAACACGATATTTTTGTCATGGACTATTTTAAAGTCTATTGCTATACGAATAAAGCTTAGTTTCAAATAAATGTAGAATATCGTATAAACACGATATTTTTGTCATGGACTATTTTAAAGTCTATTGCTATACGAATAAAGCTTAGTTTCAAATAAATGTAGAATATCGTATAAACACGATATTTCTGTCATCGACTATTTTAAATGCTATTGCTATACGAATAAAGCTTAGTTTCAAATAAATGTAGAATATCGTATAAACACGATATTTCTGTCATCGACTATTTTAAATGCTATTGCTATACGAATAAAGCTTAGTTTCAAATAAATGTAGAATATCGTATAAACACGATATTTCTGTCATCGACTATTTTAAATGCTATTGCTATACGAATAAAGCTTAGTTTCAAATAAATGTAGAATATCGTATAAACACGATATTTCTGTCATCGACTATTTTAAATGCTATTGCTATACGAATAAAGCTTAGTTTCAAATAAATGTAGAATATCGTATAAACACGATATTTTTGTCATGGACTATTTTAAATGCTATTGCTATACGAATAAAGCTTAGTTTCAAATAAATGTAGAATATCGTATAAACACGATATTTCTGTCATCGACTATTGTAAATGCTATTGCTATACGAATAAAGCTTAGTTTCAAATAAATGTAGAATATCGTATAAACACGATATTTCTGTCATCGACTATTTTAAAGTCTATTGCTATACGAATAAAGCTTAGTTTCAAATAAATGTAGAATATCGTATAAACACGATATTTCTGTCATCGACTATTTTAAATACTATTTCTGTACGAATAAAAAAAAAAAAACAGATATGACACATCTCTAGTGTGTAGTACTGCTGTAGAGCGAGTAGGAAAATGAAAATATGCTATGCTGAAATATCAAGTGGGAATGGGATAGCTATAATGTGTTACATCTTCTTAATTTCCAGTTCCAAAGGAGGTGCAATTGATAAAGCGGGAATATTTCAATCGATGGTATGGTTTGAAGCCGTATTACGCGGCGTTAGTGGTGTCGCGCACGCCCGCGACTATCTTCTTCTCGCTCATCTACCTGGCGATTGTATACCCTCTGACGTCACAGCCGATGGAAGCTACCAGAATAGTGATGTTCATATCAGTGTGCATTCTCGTCGCTTTGATATCCGAGAGCATGGGCACCGTGATATCGTCCAGTTTGAGTGTTGTTGTAAGTCTGAAATTAATTATGATTTTTGGTACAAATTGATATTATGATTAAACTCTGTTGTACCAGCTTTAATAGTATCTTGCATAGATGTTCTATAACTTTTACGGACAATTTACATCGTAAACTATTATATTGTATTTATATTAATACAAAAGATTGAATGAATGGATGTTTGTTACTAATCGAAACGGCTTAACGGATCTCTATGATTGGGCATTGATCGTAATCTGGAAGAACACATAGGTTACTTACTAAGGCCTGTCCCACCAAAATTGTAAATTGTCTGATAACAATCCAACGTGTATAATATGTTATGCAAATAACAGATTTTTTTATTAAGTTTTTAAGCTATCTGAGCCTCTATCAGCCAGTGGTGAGACAGGCCCTAATTCTTATTTATTTCGCGCAAACTCGCTGTCAAAAGCTAGTACTTATTAGTTTATTAGAGTGAAGTGTTAGAAGAAGTCAAGCTTTTAGATGACTTTAGATTCTATAGGTTTTTAACTATTTTTTTTAGAATTCAGTATTCATGGGTCCAGTACTAAGTGTGCCATTAATGCTGCTCGCGGTGTACGGCATCGGTAGCGGCGACCGGCCGCTGCCGCTGCTGTGGAAGATGGCCCGCGCATGCTCCTTCATGCGCTACGGACTTGAAGGCCTCATTGTAGCTATATACGGACCTCCGAGAGACGACCTTATTTGTCCCGACCATGTTGTTTATTGTGAATACAAGAATCCGAAGTAAGTAACCTGATTAACTAGACATAGTAATTAAGACTAAAACATAGCAGAATTGGTTGTAAATCTATACTAATATTATAAAGAGAAAAGATTTGTATTTTTGTATGTATTGAAATAACTCAAAACCTACTGGGCAGATTTAAAAAAAATCACCATTAAAAAGCTACGTTATCAGTAAGTAACATAGGCTATATTTTAATTAATTACTCTCGGGCGAAGTCGCGAGCAACAGCTAGTAATAATAATAATCATACCTTCCCGCTGAGGGGCTCGGAGCCTACCCTAAGTTAGATGTGAGCAGGCCACAGTCTACCCCTCTGGCTCACTTGGTTGACGTCACACATATCTTTAAAATCTTTAACAGATGTGTGCACGTTGCATCACAATGTTTTCTTTCACCGTAGGAACGTCTTGCAAATTAATATGAAATACACAAAACACATTGGTTAATGACGGAATTCGAACCCAAGATCTATCAATCTACAGTAGATTAATTGATATTGAATTTTAAAAAATCTGCTCAAGGCTTTTATTACATTGGAAAATTAACAATACTGCTTTTCATTCCAAGTTTTAACACTCGCAATGCCACCAGCTTGATGGCACCAACTATCTTGAGTCTTCAGTCTTGAAGCATAACACGTCTTAAGCTCTACTTCTTTTTTATAGTTACTTCGTGAAACTGATGGGCATGACGGGTGTGTCATTCTGGATGGACATCGGCATGCTGGTGGTGATGCTGGTCGCGATGCACGCGGTAGGATATTATCTGCTGAGACAGAGACTGTCGCCGAATTACGCATTCCGCGCTATTAAAGTCATTGGTCGATTTGTTAAGACCAAAATTAGTGTGTCTCACTAAATTGATGCAATGAATGTACATGGGCGTCGCCATGAGTCTGTTATCCCCCCTCAATAGAGAAATGTATGGATGTAATACGTAATCAATGTATGTATGACGTCTACAATTCCTATCGACCCACATTGATAATTATTAGTCGCAAAACATAAACAAACTTAGACGACATGCTTATAAATATTCTCTTTTAAAATTAATAAATATTTTGAATGCTAGCCCCCTCGATCGTTGCCCACTTTACCAATGGCTGGAGACGCCTATAACACCCCTAAATAGAAATTAAGTATTATTGAACTAAAGTTTGTAACTACTGTGTAAAAAATCCCTTGTTTATAATTATCTTGAATTATGAATATTTCACTATATTCCAAGAAAATTTGTAAAAGTATTACTGGATATCTATTTATTTCATATATTTTTACTCAAATTAAATAAATTTAATTTTTTAGTTTAAATTTTTAAATAAGTTTAATATTGTAGTTTTTTTTAGAACAATGCATCTTGATTTTACATTGACTGCTTAAAATATTTATAAAAAAATCCTTAAAAATAAAATATTATTGTGTAATTGTTTATAAGAATAAGTTAAGATTGTCAAAATGACTATACATTACTGTCTTTAAGTTAAATACTTATTATTACGATCTATTTTTTAGCCTTTTAAGGGCATTCTCTCAAAAATGTGATAAAACCAGGAATTATTGGTTGATTAAAGTTTAACATATTGTATATGATAAAATGATCAAGTAAATTGCCTATCAGAAATGTAGACATTAGTTTAAATTATAATTAAAAGGCTATATTTAAAAGGACACAAGTCTGTGATGTTACTATTTGTAAGTTATCCAGTGTATAAAACATTTAGTTATTAATAGTAAGTTTAACATAGAAATAGGTTTTGGGAATTCTATCTTATGATTCTTACAAAGGACAGTGTTTTATTAAATAAAACTTCATAAATGCATTCGTTTTCATTTATTCACCAACCAAAAATGTCTCACTAAAATAAATCACCATTTGTTAAACTTAGGAACACAAATATGATATGAAAATTTCCTTGTTCACTTTATTTTTAAACTAAATTGCACCTGTAAGAAAAAAATAGCAAAAACCTTAACATGACTTTACCAATTATTAAAATGCTAGGTGCTTATTAAATTATCAATAAAGAACTTCATATACGCTCCATAAGTTTAACGTTTGCAACTTTCAAAGAAATCTGACTAGGAAAGTCACGCTTAGCACTTAAATAGTTTTAGTGTTGCCAATTTTTACCATTTGTTTCCACTGAGAAGATGTACAAATATTATCTAGGCTTTTTAAATGGAATGAGAGGTTATGTTTTTGTACAGGTTTTAAGCAGTGGAAACGAACAGTTAATCAATCAAAAAGGTGTTCTACATCTAGATTCTAATACAGTGCTCTCGGTGCTTTTATTTTTTTAATCGATTGCAATTTCATTTTTTTTAATTTCTGTTACAAAACATAAACAATTAATTTGAGATTTCCATTTGTTTAGTTTTAAATCCTCTTAATATACTTTCTTGGCAATGTAATAGGTATTCCACAAAACAGCTTATGTATTAGACACTACAATTGCACTATATACAAACTAGAAATAATGGAATGCGGCCCTATTCTTATTCTTACATAATATATGATATGATAACCTAAAAGAAGTACAGAAATCTACAAGAAATAACTCCAAGTAAATAGAGTATTTAACACATAAATATATGTTTATAAATATTCACACTATATTTAATAGCTGCTCTATATTACTACAAATATATGAAATGATAAGGCCAATAAAATTATCATCGAAATAAAAACAAAGAAATAATATAAAAGAATATTCTAAAATATAAAAACATAATTCGTAAAACAAATATAAAAATCTAAACATTCATCCAAATGTACAAAAATAACGATAACATAAATTTGTACAAAACTAAAATTATACATAAAATATAATAATAATACTTTACGTTTTCAATATAACATATGTAAATATTATCTTAATATAAAGAATAAAAATTAACTGTAAACTAAACTCAATACAAAAAAAATATTTAAAAATTATGGTGTAAAATAGTCAAAGATTCAATGTTGAGTTTCTAAAGGAGCCTAAATAATTTAAAAAGATATTTCTTTAGAATATTATCTACATGTTGAGAATATTGAACAAACTTGTTATTTGTACTATCAATCGATATTAAAACTGCCGAAAAAAAACGCAACGGAAGACAAGTCATTTTTTTAACATGGTAAATCCACTAGAAAATTTTACAATTCGATAAATTGCATATTGTTAACTAATAATTGCGTGTTATTTTTATTTTACATACAAATAAGCTATTACTATCCAAAAGAAACTTCTAGAAGTTTCTAATCTAAATTATAAATAATTTTGTTCCTCAATAACTTATTTTATTTGAACCAAAAATCTCCTTAATATATGTCTTTTATTTCTACAAACTTTTATTTAACTAAATTCATCTCCATTCCACTTTCCCGGCACTTACAATTTTTAACCTAAATATATTTACACTCTATGGTAACCATAATTATTTTTCTATTGTGTTTTTTTATCCATTATAGACCGACAAGATATCTGACCCGGTGAGCATTATTAAAACTACGTTCTGTTAGCACACTAGCGCCCTCCTATTATATTTTCTATGGCATTTTTTGACATTGAAAGGGGGCCCCTAGTTTTTGATTGCTAGTAAGTAAAAAAATCCTGACTTCTTTCATGTGGAAACCAAAACTGTATGCAATTTTTTTTCGAAATTATGAAAATGGCGAAATTCACCCGTGCAGTTGCCGCTCCTTTATTGGTCAAAATATGAGGCTTTTAAGATGACATTGTTAGTTCACAAAATTGTCAACTGCCGTAAGATCCTTGTAGGTCTATACATATTTTCGACAGAAACGAGAGATAGCAGCGCTCCTTACCGGGCAAGACATGCTTGTTTGACTATACTTGTTAATTTTCAATTAATATGTACACTTAACTGACACAATTGCTCTATATTTTAAGTATTTTAGTGTCTGTATCTTTTTAAAATACTAATACTTGATGTAATTTGTTGAATATTTTTATTCCTCTATCATGCTTAAATAGTTGTTTAAGCAGTATCTTAGTGGGATATTTCGCATTAAATCTATGCTTGTTATTTAATGGTCACTAAGGTACGCCCTTAGTGGACATTAATCCCTAAGTTCGACATTACAAAGTGAATTTCTAGAATATAATTGTTTTACACCCACACCTAATACATTTCAATTATTTTCCATAATTTTGTATTTGTCAGTTTAAATAAATCGTAAATCAAATCAAATAAGAATCAATATTTATGTTATTTTTCAATAGGACTATCTTAAAGTGATTTCCAAATAAAATTCAGACTTTAAATTAATTATTTTTTGATGAATAAAGCAAATTTTAAATCGAAATCGTTTACTTACATGCCAATATGGAAACGTATTAAATTGAATATTATAAATTTGTGAATTTTGGCAATATCTAAACTGGAATTGTTATTTTTACATGAACGCAGTAAGTTATAAGGAAAATAGTTCACATAATATTCACAATAAGCTCGAGCATTTAAATGTCTTTTCATAGTTTAATTAAAGAATAAATCTGAAACTGTCCTTGATATCGCACTTTTTCAATTACACAAAAGAGATTCAGTTATTAATATATTGTCTGAATTTCTATTAATTCCCAAATTGCATTATGAAAATTCCTGTTATTAGTGACGCTGCACTAAAGATGGATGATTTTTAAAACCGACTTATTCGATTTGAGATGCATATAACGGCCTTTATCTAGATTGTTAAAGTAGCCAAATGCTTAAGCTTTGATGTTTAGTACATCAAAATGACGAAGGACTGAATTTCTTCTAGCTGCATAATATGGACACTAATGGCCAAATACTGAAACGAATTTCATACAACAAAACTCCGTTTCATAAACGTCGTTTTTAATCTGACAGACATCAATTCGAATGAAATTTGCAATTTAAGCGTGTCATTTATAACGCTGTTACATCGGCCGTAAGTCGCATCTTGATTAAGTACAATTTTTAGTGTAGAAATATGTTTTTTAACACTTAAAACATTGCAAATTAATCTGTTAAAATGAAAAAAAAAATACCCTGTTACAAAACTCGCATCAGAGTTATTAAGCGTCAGCAAAAGTCACAAACATAATTAAAAGGAAAACTGTTGGCTGACTTTATATTGGTCACACTGGTCTATGTAGAGCGCGGGTCTGCTTGCATCGAGACAGGCGTCGAGTTTGGCGTGACGGATGATTTCTCCTTGGCGTCGCCACATTTGGGCGTCATCTGTGGCGTCGCAGGCGGCAAGTACTGCCGTCACACGGTCCTCGGCCGACAGCGAGATACACAGACTATGGTGGCGTATCAGACCGTTATCGAAACGCCATTCCTGATTACCGCCAGAGTTATGGCAGGGGTACATACCTAGGGAATGATTATGGAATTATTAATGCTTCGGGTAAGAGCGTGCACATCTTTGACTGAAATCGCACAACTGTTTAGTCTCGCTTTGATTCCTATGAGCTTATATGGAGGTTGCACTCGATTTTTAATTGTGCAACTAAACAGTTAAATTGGCTGCGAAACAATTGACAATCGCACAACAGTTGCGCGATAGTTTAGTCAAAGATGTGTAAGATCAATGAAAGGACGACGAAATCAACGACGGAGATTTTTGTAACAAAAAAAAATGTTATCAACACATCATCATCAGCTCACTATACGTCCCCACCGAGGGGCTCGGAGCCTACCCTAAAGTTAGGGTGACTAGGCCATAGTCAACCACGCTGGCCAAGTGCGGGTTGGTTGACTTTACACATATCTTTGAATTTCTTTGCCGATATGTGCAGGTTGCATCACGATGTTTTCCTTCACCGTAAGAACGTCGGTTAAATTTTGTTTCAACACATCATCACCAGCTCACTATACGTCCCCACCGAGGGGCTCGGAGCCTACCCTAAAGTTAGGGTGACTAGGCCATAGTCAACCACGCTGGCCAAGTGCGGGTTGGTTGACTTTACACATATCTTTGAATTTCTTTGCCGATATGTGCAGGTTGCATCACGATGTTCTCCTTCACCGTAAGAACGTCGGTTAAATTATGTTATCAACACATCATCACCAGCTCACTATGCGTCCCCACCGAGGGGCTCGGAGCCTACCCTAAAGTTAGGGTGACTAGGCCATAGTCAACCACGCTGGCCAAGTGCGGGTTGGTTGACTTTACACATATCTTTGAATTTCTTTGCCGATATGTGCAGGTTGCATCACGATGTTTTCCTTAACCGTAAGAACGTCGGTTAAATTATGTTATCAACACATCATCACCAGCTCACTATACGTCCCCACCGAGGGGCTCGGAGCCTACCCTAAAGTTAGGGTGACTAGGCCATAGTCAACCACGCTGGCCAAGTGCGGGTTGGTTGACTTTACACATATCTTTGAATTTCTTTGCCGATATGTGCAGGTTGCATCACGATGTTTTCCTTAACCGTAAGAACGTCGGTTAAATTATGTTATCAACACATCATCACCAGCTCACTATGCGTCCCCACCGAGGGGCTCGGAGCCTACCCTAAAGTTAGGGTGACTAGGCCATAGTCAACCACGCTGGCCAAGTGCGGGTTGGTTGACTTTACACATATCTTTGAATTTCTTTGCCGATATGTGCAGGTTGCATCACGATGTTTTCCTTAACCGTAAGAACGTCGGTTAAATTATGTTATCAACACATCATCACCAGCTCACTATGCGTCCCCACCGAGGGGCTCGGAGCCTACCCTAAAGTTAGGGTGACTAGGCCATAGTCAACCACGCTGGCCAAGTGCGGGTTGGTTGACTTTACACATATCTTTGAATTTCTTTGCCGATATGTGCAGGTTGCATCACGATGTTTTCCTTAACCGTAAGAACGTCGGTTAAATTATGTTATCAACACATCATCACCAGCTCACTATGCGTCCCCACCGAGGGGCTCGGAGCCTACCCTAAAGTTAGGGTGACTAGGCCATAGTCAACCACGCTGGCCAAGTGCGGGTTGGTTGACTTTACACATATCTTTGAATTTCTTTGCCGATATGTGCAGGTTGCATCACGATGTTTTCCTTAACCGTAAGAACGTCAGTCCGTACCCCAAACCATTAGGTTATTGGCGCTTAATACTTAGACTTGTAGAGTTTACTACCTTTGGAACTATTGAAAGTCTTAGATCTTGTTTCTTTCTTCTTTGTTTTCCGATCCGATAAATATGTTTTCACACTGTACAAAATTTAATGTTTTATCTATATTTTTAATCTACCATTTGTACCTTTTGTTTATGGCAACACTGACTTACTCTTTGATCAAAATTAACGTGCTTATTTGGCTGCACACTTCAAGACAATTTGTACAAAGAAAGTAACTAAAATATATGCAGCTTCAAGAAATTATTTAAACCATTTTCATATGGAACACATCTTATTGACCTTTTAACCATATTCAGAAGAAACACAAGATTATGCCAAGAATTCAAAAATTTTGTTTTTAAATTAAAAAATTACAGTATACCAGAAGTTTAACATGACTTTGAAGCTTTGGACTGTTGATTAGTAAAACCTACCTGAAGGATATTTCGAGGTTCTCGCCGCCCCAGACGTCCATCTTCATGTCGTACTTGCCGAGCTTATTGAAGTACTGCCTGTCCATACTGAAGAGGCCGCCGGCGATCATGGGCGTGCGGATCACTTGCGTGGGATCGCTCAAGCGGGCGCTGCGCTCCGCATGTGATAGATATTCCCACTACACATTAAATTAAAAAAAAAAAAATTATTTAAAAAAATTAAAAAAAAAAATTTTTTTTAATAAATTGCTTCAGTTGTTTAGGTTACGAGATCATAAAGGGTATACAGTCCGAGGTCTCTCTTGAATAAGTCAGGTAATAATATCAGATAGCTTCAAATTAGTTTAACCAAGCAAAAATTAATATTGTAATGAATTAAAAAACAAGTGAACTATCTATCTATACATATAATAAAATTGGAGTGTCTGTTTGTATTATCAAAAGAAAAAAAACAGATTTCGGGAAGATGATGTATTTGCGTTGCTGATAACGAAAATCACATTTTAAATTTTTTGTCTGTCTGTCTTCCCGCAAGCCGCGTTTGTTCCAGGTAATCTCGGAAACGGCTGGGCCGATTTCGACCGGACTTTCACTGAAGGGTAGCTGACATAGACGGGCATATCACACCTACTAATATTGCGTGGACGAAGTCGCGGGCAACGGCTAGTGTAAAATAATATGATCTGAATCGAGAACGCTGACAAAATAAAAATATCACCGTTGCTAAGGTGACGAATAGTAATTAGTGTAATAAAACTTCTGGACGAGTCGAATGGCAGTTGTATAAAGGTCAGTGGTTCACCTTGAAGACCAGGTTCCAGTCGAAGCCGCCGCGAAGGTCGGCAGACGCGCCGATGTACTGGAACGTGTCCATGCTGATGACGTCAATCACTGGACACACCACCCTACTTGGATCCTAGAAAGTAAAGTAAAGAATAGATCTGGGTCCAATCCAACATTACTGTTTGGTGGGATTTATTGTTACCATGGTTAAGGAAATAGATATGAGAATACAGCCCACGGTAAATATTACAAAAATCGTACGTATCTTTATTTAAGTTTCTTATACTGTATATCTGGAATATTCCATTGATTTCAAAGTTTTAACACAAAAAGGAAACATACAACAATAAAAACATAAATGTCAATTAATTAACAATGTCGTCGAATTTTCGATTTATCTCGAATTAATTTATATCTTAAGTGAATTGTTAAAGGTCAGTGTCTTCTTGAATTATTACTGAATGTAAAAACAATGAGGAAAAAAGAAATAATGATATGGCAATAAACAGAAAAAGAATAATAAAAATTAACAAAGAATAAAGAGATAAATAGAAAGGAGACTAGGTATAATCTAAATAACCCGGTAATAAACGAAGGATGGAATGAAGGAGGTTACTTCTGGGATCATAAGGTCATATCTGCCCTCAGTGGTTAGATGGGAATAGAAATACTAACATTACGTAACGTATCCTTACATAAATGTTGTCCGGATTATCGTTCTAACTAACGTAGTTTTCGTTGAACACTTGATGTTTATGCTAAGATTTATGATGAAAGGTTGAGTTGTTAAATCTTATACCTTCAGTATTACCGATTCGATTGGTATGGCGAGTTTATTTACAAGAAAATCATGCGTGTCTAGCACTGAAATAATTATTAAAAATTATGAGTTTCCGATAATTCAGTTCATAATGAAGCTCAATTTAAGGCGAAGTAGGTTACGCAACCTTAAACAATATCCGGCTAATATCGCCTTAGTACATTGTTGAATTGTAATTGTTTGATTAGCATTGATTTAGCAGTTGCGCCCAAATTAATGTAATTTTAAACAATACTAGTGAGTAGATTCTTTAATTTGATACACATAGGAATTCGTCCGTTTTTTACGTGTACTGATTACTAATAGAAACCTCCATATGGCCTGGGATTGGCATTCGAAACTTTAGAGTGCGGACACCTTTGACTAAAATATTGCATAACTGTTTAGTCTCGCTTTGATTCCTATAAGCTTATATGGATGTTACACTACTCGAGTTTTAGTTGTGCAAATAAACAGTTGAATTGACTGCGAAACAATGGACAATCGCACAACAGTTGTATGATAGTTTAGTCAAAGACCCGCTCTTAGAATTTAGTTATTGTAATTCTATTATTTTATGTAACTAATAATTATGATATCCGATAACATCCCTTCACTCGTCTCATATTTCGAACAATCACAAAATAGTCAAAGTCAAATAAGATCTACGTGACCTTACATTCGAATACCTTTCGATCTCAAATTGGCATATTTAGATGCAAGTAATAGTTGGTCAAGGTTCGAAAAAAAATACTATGTCAAAATCGACATATGTATACCAATTAATCTACCCAGTCTTCATAGATTAATTAATTTGTAACAATATTTTTAACAACCAAATTGTCACAATCTAGTGAACAGATTAACATTATAATATATCCAGAAATACGACACGTCAGTCAAAGCGAGCTGTTTATTTTGATGTTAACGTTTTCCTTAAGCGTCAGGGTCGAGGTCAACTAGTAAAATATAACGCATATGGACTGAGCTATTTGGTTAAATACAAGTGAGAAGGGAATGAATTCAGATATAATGGTTGAGAGAGATGTATTTAACAAGGGTGTACAGTCGAATGATAATAGATCTATTAGCAAAAACAGTGTTTGGCACAACCCTAATAACAGACAGGCAACCACCGTAACTGGCAATGAATCGACATGGCACAAAGTGACCATGACCAAGGCCGAACATGACAAGGCTAATTTCTACCTAGTTACGACCATATTTGATTTGATTAACCTGCTAATATATAGCAATTCGAAATAAAAAGATAGAATTTTTGGATATCCTCAAATTTGTTTCTACTGAAACAGCCAATTGTCTTTAGTAATATTCTAAGTATGGCAGTATGGAACATTCACTTTGGTACGAACATTTAACTTTTAAAATAATTATGACACAATCAAAGAGCATAACAACGTGAGAAAGAAGGTAAAACAAACAGATTATAGTTAGGTAACGGTTACCTAAGATCGCAACAAGTGACCGATATAAATTATTATTATATAGGCGTTCTTGTCTGCAATAAAGTTAATGTTGGTTGTGTAAAGCACCGGCCGAGGGTACAGCATCGATGATCCGATTTGCGCAATATCGTATCTTCCGTTCACTTTGACCACGTAACGATTTAAGTTACAAGCGACAGCGGATAGACGCGTTTAGATGTTATGGTTCTCGGTATTTAATGGTTTAACGTAGTTACAGTTACAGTTACGAACATACTGTTAAAGACTACGTGCCATGTTGAATACTTTTATTATATGTAAATAAGTAAGTTAGTTATTTCATTTTTTTTAATTAGTTACATACAATACTAAAAGACATATGTATTCCTTAAATCAGTATGTTGTTTTGAAAAATATACAAAATATACATTATTTAGCTCTGACACTTTGGATTGAAATTTCTTGTAATTCTGTTAGAGATGAATATTTAATTGTGATTAAAATATAAAGCATAAATTGAATTTGAAATACGCTTGTCGCTTATATTTTGTACGTTTCTATCGAATGCATCTCGGTATCTGTTGCCACTATGTGAGGCAAGTTACTTTCAAAGTAAATCGCTTTTGCAATTTACCTTGGTCGAGGTGCGCATCGCATCGCAACAGACTGTAGCGAGGAAAAATTGCAACTAACCATTTCTATTAGGTTTTTCATAAATAAAAAACGCATATATTAGAGACAATTAGAAATTAATTAATTTTCAATTATGGGTTTAAGATTGCTATAAAAATGTAGGGCCCTTTATAGAGTGTTGTAAAGTTCTCGAAACTTCCATTATTAAAAGTTTTTTTTATTAAAATTCAATATTGCTGTATAATTTTTATTTCCAAATAAATTCTTCAAGTCCATTTGAAAGTCGACGGTCGATGAACATTTGTCCTTAAAAACTATCATTATCAAAAATAATTTACAATTTTAAAATTTTACATTGGTTTATGGAACTGTGTATCTACACTTGAATATGTTACGAACGAAAGTGGTCGATATCTTTTAAAAAAATTACAATGTACAGATAATGCAAAATAGCAAATTGCAACCCCTTTTATTCTTAAGCATTTCCTATAATTGTAGGATTTCCCGATTCTCTTCTTAGGGCTTATCTATTTCAACGACCACATTTGTATTGAGCAAACGCTTCGAATCTTCCCTCTTGGACCATCCATACATTCCATCTAAAAATGGACCCTCTATTTTATTAAACCAGTTTATATTATTACACATTACTCACATTTAATAAGAACAAAAACAAATTATTATTTCATAAATCTGTTTCTAAGCTATTAAAAAAAAACTTCATCGACGTTAGTAAATGTCACTTATAAATACAAATTAAAGATGTAATAAAATCATTTTAGGATTAGACTATCAAATGCACATTAAATCTAATGAAATTTGACCTTTATTGTTTTGTAATTTAGCTTAGATTTCGTCAAATACCAAAAGGTAAAGCTAGAGTTGATTTGATTCCAATTTAATGGTACATTTGCATTCCATCTTAATGGGGATATTCCATTAAAGTTTATGATGTAAAATTGATTATAAAAGACGAATTTAACTTTATGTCTGTGCAGTATCTTTAGTCTTTGGAAACAAAGGACCTCGTAAAAATCTTTTAAAATATACTTTCAGGTCTGACAATAGAGACAGAATATTTACAGTCCATTAAAATATATGTTCACATAGATTTTAATGGTATTCATAAATATGAATATGAACAACGCTATCTTAACCTATTTGTCAATACGTTCAAATATTGTCATTAAAAATATCCGAAATATTAGTTGAGACAATACATTTTTGTAATGGAACGGTGAACGTGATAGAGCGTCACGTCGCTCAGTCCTTGACATTAGCGTGATAACGTCCCGTCACCGACTAGCACGCTCACATTGCTTAGGGTTGAGACACGGACTGTTCACGAAGAGCTTTAACATTGGCGTGAACGTTGAAAAGAAAAAACATTTCTGATATCACTTTAGGGGTGCTTCTGACTAGCAAAATATTTTCATTTTTCGATACTTTCTTTTGATTTCATAATACTATGCAAAGAAATTAAATCTAAGCAATGATTTATAAATAATTGGTTCAATCTTTAACATAGAAAGCAGAGAATCTTAATAATATTATTATAATTTTATTGAACAGAAACATTGATGTCGCTAGTTTAGACGGGCCCTTATTATTAGCGCATCGCTAGACATAATGCGGTGACATTTTAAAACCACAATGTTGCAACTATCGGATGCTTGCGGTTCAAAACCGCAGATGTAAGTGAACGAATCGAAAATTATATGTAAATGTCAAAAGAACTTTAGCATAGCTTTTTCTATAGTGCCTGTTTTACATTATTTAGTTATTAAATCTTGTTGGAAATCTTCCAAGTGTGTTTGAATTTGGAAGACAATGGACAGGAAAATGCCGCCTGGCACATATAATTCAGTTACCTTTTATTAGGAATAGTAACACGAGATATAGTAGTTGCGAAATGCCTACACTACCCGAGACGGTACAACTGTAAACGAGGGAACAATGTAGTACAACCAAGCCATAAAGAACACGACTCAATGTCCCAATTAAAAGTCAATTAATTTGCCTGCCCTAGACTCTGCATCCTTTGCCGCGGCCGCTCTCAATTATCTTTCCAATTAAAATGGTAATCGTACTTGTTAATTGATTAATTACTGAAAATGTAAAAATATCTACAATGAAATTACTTCTCTTGGTAATTTTACTTTCAGCAGTGAGTACTCACGAACGCGTTAACGCATACATTACCTATTGTTACAAAAGTCAAAGCACCGTGTATGATTTAAGATAATAGGAACCATTATATTCCACTCTATCTTTATCTGAGATTTGTAGCCGCGATGCATGCAGTATTAAATTAGCTAACATTTGTCATCATACGTGACAGCCGTGTGACAAATACCGTATTTGTGAATTTTATTTCGTTTACTCATACCTTCAAGTTCATGACAATAAATACGTTTGCTTTCGTTTAAAGGATGAGGGAACACTTTTGTGATTTTTGTGTGCCTTTCTATGTTAAATCATATTTATTTACAAAACGCATTCAAGTAAGTCTTCTAATAAAACTGCTTTTATACTTATGAGTTTTATGAGCGTCGGTGGATCGGTGGTTTAGGCACTTGACTTGTAATCTACAGGTCTTAAGTTCAAATCCCGCCATGTACATGTGACCTGCACATATCGTCGAAGAAATTCAAAGATGTGTGAAGTCAACCAACCCGCACTTGGCTAGCGTGGTTGACTATGGCCTAGTCACCCTAACTTAGGCTCCAAACCTCTCGGTGCGGACATATAGTGGTGATGATGGTTATACTAAACTGAGTCCCCGCACAACGTTTGCTTAACATCAACCGATCGTTTTCATTAGTCGTTAGCCCGTATGCGGGGACTAGTTTCGACTAATGGTTTGCGTCCTTATGTACGTTTATAACAAGAATCTCTTAAGTAATAATCACGAAATTGTAACGAATATGGATTATGTTAGACTTAGTAGATGTATACGTTATCTCTTGCAAATGTTTGCTAAGATTGCGAGATCTCGAGCGAGTTTCAACATTATAATGACGTGCGTTGATTATATTTGAATTTATTAACTCTTAAGAATTTAGGGCAGATGAGATCATATTTTGGAAGTGTTTTCAATTTATTACGTCGACTCTATAGATAGTTACAATACGGTTATAACTAGTTAAAATTCTGATAAATCAAGCAAAAATAGGCGTTTCGAGGAAAAAACATTCGCCAAGCATTTGTTGTATATTATTGTATTGGCGATGTTAATCATAATAAGAGCAATTTACAATTTGGTGGGACAGACCGTAAGATTCTTTAATCTACACTTAATTATTGCGGCGACAATATCGCCAGCAATGCCGCCCTTTAATGAAAACGTTTGTCAATTGTTAGAAGCAGTGGTTACTTTGCCTTTTACCATAAACAACTTTGTTTATGATTTCCTAAGCAATAATGTGATAAATTGATGGCAAATTATCCGTCAAGAAATGCATAATGATGATGATGCAAGCCAACAATGCAACTATCCGTCTAGGACAGCATTCACGGAAACCATTACCAAATCGATTGGTACATAGCGTGTTGGTGTTTATATCGACTTTCAGACATTAGTTGTTCAACAAGTTGCATATAACTGTAGTCACTAATCTATACTAATATAATAAAGCGTAAACACATACTTCTTTGTTGCCTAAGATGTCAGCAATTACAGCATATTTTTGAATAATTCTTTTTATGATAAAAAGCCCTACACTTACGTCACGCTTTAGGCTAAATATTTCCACGCCATTAAACTTAGGGGATAAATATTTTGGATAAAAACCTCAATGTGGAAAAGAGACCATAAGTTGCTGCCAACATCAAGGAAGCAAGGTTGTCATCGTGTCATGTCATTTTGACATTTCTAATTGATAATTTGACAAATGTAAACAATAAAATAAAATTTTCATAATTTCTTGCGGATGAAGTCGCACGGGTACAGCTAGTTTGGCTATAATTTTGTCCATTTATGGACAAATGACAAAAGCCAATAGTAGGGGATATCCTCTACTATTGTTAAAGTTTTGTTTAAGGATTTTTTTCTTTTACTAGAACTGTATTTTTATATATTAAGTGTGAATGGAATTCACGCACACATTATCACAATGTAATGCATATAAATGAAACATCGTTTATATGCATTAAAGAATTATATCATTTTTATGTATATACAGTCATAAATAATCAATGTGTCGATGTTGATATCGAGGTTATAGGTCAAAGTAGATTGTTAAGTTATATTTAACGATTTTTCCTTTTAGCGTTAGTCATGCGATGTAATAATACACTATTATGATAAATAAATAAATAATAAATAAATAAATCCTTTATTATTTCTCTTTAAAAATACATACATTTCATGAGAGCCTTGGCTCCTGCACTAGGTTCCCCTGTGCTGCAGGAGCCAATCCCTTTCC
Organism: Papilio protenor; assembly: GCA_029286645.1. Classification (NCBI taxonomy): domain Eukaryota; kingdom Metazoa; phylum Arthropoda; class Insecta; order Lepidoptera; family Papilionidae; genus Papilio; species Papilio protenor. The sequence continues at coordinate 7,749,388 of JAGSMZ010000011.1, forward strand.
CCATTCGTTAAGAGCAATAAATATTCATTAGTGTCTAAACATAAAATACAAAGAAAAACATTAAACATTAAATTTACTTATTATAAAATATGATAATACATGAATTTATAAACAGACATACATTCATTTAAGCCCGATGAAAACGATTTTATTCGAACAGTCCGATCGGTCAGATAAATCTAACAAAATTGGGAACTGTTTTCAGATTTGCCTACACACTTTAGATTTATCTGAACGATCCTACTGTTTAGATAAAACTGAGTGTGTGTAACCGGCTTTAGCCTTCATTTATTTTTGTTCTATTGGCGCTTTTGCGCTCGGGAAATCAAATTGTGAAAAGAAAGTTCTTTTTCAAATTTGAGTAATTTGAAATAGTAGTTTGAAATATTGAAAATTTACTACTAGATTGTTTTTTTCTCTGTTTTTGTGACAGTTTCATAAACGTAATTTTACTGTTTTACTAATATTATAAATACGAAAGTTTGGATGAATGGATGTTTGTTAGAGTATGTAGCCTATACAGCTTAACGGATCCCAATGAAATTTGGCATAGATGTAGGAGATAGTCTGGAGGAACACTAAGGCTACTTACTTTTGTATTCCAATTCCGCGCGGTCGGAATCGCGGGCGAAAGCTAGTAAAGATTATTATTTTAACATTTAGTTTTTACGTACCTCTTTAATCCTCTGCAGCAGTGGTTCCAGCCAGTGTACGTTGCACTCCACGTGTGAGTCTAAGAAAGTGAGTACAGGCGCGGTGGCGGCGTCCGCGCCCCGCACTCGAGACCGCATCAGACCCTCGCGCGCTGAGTTCCTGATCACGCGAACTTTGCGAATAGCTCGAAGCGAGGCGCCATCCTCAGCTGGGGTATCATAATTTTAGCGTTACGTAACAGTCTACAGGGTGATACATTTCCCTAAACATACTCGTATTTCAAAAAATCATTTTGTACTAAGGCGTTTGGGGTATTTCTACTTTTAAATTATTTAGACGTTTTATAAACTAGATATTGTATTTTGTAAGATTATGTAAATGCAGCTCAAAATATAAATATATAAGGTCACGTTTTAAAAACGCCATATTTCTTTAAATAGTAAAATTAGTATGGTGTTGATTAAAATCAATATCCGTCTATAGACGGCGTACAAATTCCAGGAGTTACAATGTATATAATGTACAATGCGTTGGATCACATTACTATGAGACCTATAATCCGTATAATAGTGTGTCTGTGAGCTCACTCACTTTCATACCTCGCATCAAATTCTCCAATTAGCTTTGTGTAGCGAAATGTACTCTTGCTATTGTTCATCAAACAATGCTTGAAATTTAATAACCGCCTTTATTGTTTTCTTTTTCTTAACATGTGTGTTGTTAATTAAATATCACAGTATTGATTACATGTATTGAAGTGAAGTAGACTAATTAAGTATTGTAGACCTACAAGGATCTTATGGCATTTTTTTGACATTGACAGGGGGCAGCTAGTTTTTAGTGTTACTAGTAAGCAAAAAATTCCCAACTTCTTTTGAAATACTCCCATTAAAAAAAAAAAAAACAATATGATAATTTTTATCAAATTTCGAAAATAAAAATGTCGACATTCAAACGTACAGTTTCCGATCCCTCATTGGTCAAAAAATGACGATTTAAAGTTGACATTGTTAGTTCACAAAATTGCCAACTGCATTTGATCCTTGTAGGTCTATACCTACTCTACAACTTAGGATATACTTAAGCTCATAAATAAGGAAATAACTTACGGTTATCACTGAAGTCGTCTACAAGTATGATCTCCTTAATTAAATGTTCTGGACTTCTGTTCAGGACACTGAAAAAAAAACATACAATTTGTTCCTTACAAGCGTCTATCAAGGGTCAATGAACTTTCAGCGAATCTATCGTCGATTTAAGCAATCGTTCTAGTATATTAGGCACAGTACAGAGATAATGTATGAGTAGTATTAAATCTTTTTTGGCTTTAAGCGTATCTCGGAATACCGATTGGCCGCCGACCCCTCGGCCGGCCCAGATACCGCTGGCGAGACGAGACACCGTAGAGCTGGACCTGTGCGAGCTAGAGTCGATCGGCTGGTAGGCGACGACGCAGGACAGACGACGCTAGCGCTCTCTCGTGTTGGAGGCCAAGACCCGCTTTGGGTCGCTGCGCCAACGCAAGTCAAGTCAAGTATTAAATCTTACCTGACAACAGTACGCAGTAGCGTCGATCGAGCTTCATTATGGAATGTGATAATAACACTGGTCTCAGGTAGGTCTTGGTCGTATTTTTTTAAACGGCACCTGTTGATAATAATCATTTATCACTTTTGAATTAAATAGATCACATAACAGAGAGGGATTATCACGAATATTCGTAAAATATTCGTAACGCCCCGACCGGACGAGAAGTACACCAACAAATATCACATGTCGACAATGTTACTAATACGTTCTCACAACTACAACGAAAACATTCTAAATGAACCCTCAGGTCGTAAACTTATTAAGTAGTTAGTCGTATTATTAAATTTCACTGAATGACCTGAATGGTTCATACGAAATGATTTTTTTATTCTCATTTTGTTAAAGGTAAATGCACAAGTCCTCATATATCAGTTCCATAGAAGTCAATCGGTATTCGGAATGCGATCTGTCCCTTCCAGATTTGGTAATCGATGGCCAAAGCACGCGACGTATGTCCCAATCTGGTTCTAAATTAGTTTTAATGCATTCACAGTTCAGATACGCTTTTAAAACTTGACGTAGTCTAGAAACTGAGTAGATGACCAGTACTCGTACTTTTAAAGGAAGAAGACAGTAAGATTTTAAAGGACCTATTTATTAACATTAATAATGCGATGTATAAATTCTAATCGAAATGTAACTTAAATGGAATAATTCACTAATTAATCGGACTTATTTATTTTTATTTATTTAAAAACAAGGTCAAACATGATATGAGAAAAGACCTTGAAAACTAGCTTGGTTTAAAAGTCATATCACCTGTGCCCAATAAATTTTAATTATATACTGGTTTTATAATAAATATTAAATTAATGAATATAAATATTAAAAAAAATAACCGTCATTTTATTTTGTAACATAATTTTTACATCTATAAATACGCAAATATTTTTAACGCAACTGTAATAAAAAAACCAAATTATCTAGAGCCAGTTAAATTTAATTTGCACATCAAGGGTCGGATCCAGGTCGAGGTTGGTTCAGCCCTATTAAAATTGACGCATCTTATTGCATCAACATACATAAGTATTACAGGTTTAGACCGCGTGATTAAAAAAATAATAATATGTGAATAATAATAATAAAAACATATAGCCTATATTAATCACAGAAAAATTACCTTTCTAATGGTGAAAGCATTTTTGATAGCGGCCGAGTAGTTTTGGAGTTATTTCAATACATACAAAAATACGAAAATACAAATCTTTCCTCTTTATAATCATATCATACTAATATTATAAATGCGAAAGTTTAGATGGATGGATGGATGGATGGATGTTTGTTAGAGTTTGTAGCCTAAACGTTTTTGTAGCTGAACAGTACTATAGTTTGTAGCCTAAACGAGTTTGTAGCTGAACGGATCTCGATGAAATTTTGGCATAGACGTAGAGGATAGTCTGGAAGACCACATAGGCTACTAACTTTTGTTTTTTAGAACTCGGCGCGGACGGAGTCGCGGGCAAAAGCTAGTTGTTGAATATAAAACTTACATCGCGTTTCTAGTATCAGGAACAGCTCTGTTACTAGGTAGGTTATCCGATGCGGCTTGGTTGAAGCGATTCCGTACGTAAGGGTCTTTGTCCCTCTTATCTCCGGAGACGTAGCCACCTTCATCAAAGTACGTCTTGCCTGTACTACCCGTACCATAGTTGTCTTCAGGGGACGCAGGACTGCTTTCTGTTTCTTCTACATCCGCGTGTTGTTTGATAAGACGGAGCGCGATGTTTTCTTCCTAAAACAAAAGAAAATACTATGTTGTAGTTACTGGTTTTTTATTTTAAGGTCATTTTAAGGTTCGGGATTCCGAGATTGTTGCGATTATCTTATCTCTAATGACTTTAAAGTCATTGAAACATTAACAAAAACCCTCATTTTAGGACTACCGTGTCCCCCAGTGGGTCTATTTAACAATGAAATCATACTAATATTATAAATGCGAAAGTATAGATGGATGGATGTTTGTTAGAGTTTGTAGCCCAAACGACTGAATGGATCTGTATGAAACTTGGCATAGATGTAGAACATATTCTGGACGAACACTTAGGCTACTTACTTTTGTTTTTTTTTTAATTCCAAGGAGTCGCGAGCAAAAACTAGAGTTATATTTAAGAACATTTTCGCCTGGAAAATGCAACAAAATCCTCAAGAGTGTACATAAAACATTTCCACGTGCATTTAAATATATTTTGTTGTTCCGAAGTTAGTGTAGTGCCCCGTAGTGCAACTTCATAAAGGCAGTTACACACGCGCTAACTGGGGCGTGCGGCAAACGTGTCACATGCATCTGTAGGGGACATGTTTATGTCACTCAAACGACCGCAACGATGTCTGTCTACATTATGTTGTACTAGTTTTCGCCCGCGGCTCCGTCAGCGTGGAATTAATAAATAAAAATAAGTAGCCTATGTATTCTACCCGCCTATCTTTTACATCTGTGCCAAATTTCATCGGGATCCGTTCAGCAGTTTAGGCTACAAACTCTAACAAACATTCGCATCATACTAATATTATAAATGCGAAAGTTATGATGGATGGATGGATGTTTATTAGAGTTTGTAGCCTAAACGGCTAAAAGGATTAAGATGAAATTTGCTGTAGATGCAACGGATAGTCTGAAAGAACACATAAGCTACTCACTTTTGTTTTTTATTATTACATGCAGACGGAGTCGCGGGCGCTAGGTAGTTTATAATATTAGTAAGATTACAATTAACCCTGTTCTTGTACTGCCAAAATGTCGGTGTAGGACTATATTGTTATCTCACATTTTTCAATGGCAATGAGTGAGATAAAGATATTTCTGAACGACTGTTTCTTTACTAGGAAGGTCTGGAAACATACAACTAAAAAACTTCAACTATGAAATGTGTTCATATGTGATGAAATATGATATATCGTAGTTATACATTTAAGAATTTACATTAACATTTTTCATATATTTGTACTGTAACATACAAAGGAACAAATTACATAAGCCTGTAAATATTTAAGAATCCATACGCATTTTAGTCGTAAAATATTTAACTAAGCCCGCGTTCTGAGAGATTATCCTTTCGTGAAAATCTTTTCGGATTAGACAGGAATTCGCCCCTTCCGACCGGCGCTCGAATAAGTAATCCAACTAAGTGTAGGTTTCCTTTGTACATTTATGTTTTCATTATGAGTTGGTATTTTGTGTTTACTCAAAATTGTTTGCTGTTAGTAAAAATTTAATTTAACATATAAAATGACAATAACTTTGGTGGTCGCTTGTTCTTTTGCAGCAGTATAACCAATAAAAATAATTAAAAACTCTGGAAAATGTGCTTTATTGTTTAGCTATTTCACACAAAGCTCTTTGAGCAAATTGTACTGCAATTTCTAATTATATTCACAATTCCATTTATTCTACTTGGCATTTTCTCTGTTGTGACTGTTTCATATGATTATTATGTAAATTTAATTTAATTCACAAACCTTGACATACAAAATCTGATTTATGTAATAGCCAGTACCCATACTGGTTCTAGAATCATCGGAAACGTGTATCGCAAAGAAAATATACTTTTATGAACATTGGTTTGCACTTAAATCACCACTTAGTCAGCAAATTCTTCCTTAAGAGATGGATAAAGAAAACACTAAACAACTGTGTTGTTCAAAAAAAAAGTATTGACAAGACACTATTAAATAGATTTTATGAAAAGTAAAAGTTTTTCTTAAAATCAAAACTCGAAATGAAATCGTTTAAATAAAGTAAATCTAGTTACGTATTAATCAAAACAAGCAACAGAAAAAGGAAATTATTTGGATGCAATGTTCTACTGTAAGGTTCATCATCATCATCATCATCATCGCCATCATATCATCATAATCACATCATCATCCTCTTTTATCTGTTAACTGTAAGGTAACTACGAAATTAAAAATGCTTAAAACTTTACCGTGTCAGAAACCCAACAACGAGAAGTTCCCGAAAAGTTTTAATTAAAGCATATTCACTTCACAGGTTTGTTTATTATTCGACTTTGAAAGAAAATGTCAGATGTGAAGTTTAAGTCACTTGACATTTCATGGAGCTTGTTCATAAACTTGAAAGTGTCAAAAAGATTCTAGATTAAAGCGAAATAAAGATCTTATATGTTGATATTAATCTCCTATTCTTTTTAATATGAACATTTATAGCTACAATTATTTTGCCAACTGTCGTACAATTTGATTAAAATCTTTTGAAACTACCCGACTAGCTGTTGCTCGCGACTTCGTCTTCGTGGAAATAAAAAATAATAAAACATAGCCTATGTTACTCACTGATAATGTAACTTTTTAAGGGAGAAAGAATTTTTGAAATCGGTACACTAAAAACTACTGAGTTTTCCAATACATCCAAAAATACAAATCTTTAATCTTTATAATATTAGTTAGATAGACATTGGAGATCCTTTCTCATCTTTGAAAAATATCCCAAGGGAAGTGAATTTTTTACTAGCAATAAAAATATATTCAATTTGCAGCTGTCGCATTGAATCGACTCCACTGCGCCTTCCATTTATCCATTGTTGTATAATCCAGTTGCAGACTTTGATATCAGGGCAGCGTGTATATATTAGTCTGAATATTAAAATTAAAAACTGTCGAATGTTATTCTAAGGCCGTATATTTATGTTAGGAAGTTTTTTTTAATTAACTATGAGAATTGTAGAAATTGTCGTGACTAGATTAAGATTCTTTGAAGTTGATAAAAAAAGGTTTGGTCTTTCAAGTTATATTAGAAGTCATTTTTCACTTAATTATTTTTATTTCTTGCATCCCATACATATTTTCTTCTGGGAAAATGTATTTTGGACAACCCTAATAACTTCAAAACAATTGGCAAATATCCACTAGAGGCGCTGCCAATGTCTCGTTAGTTACAAGTTGGTTACGCTTTGTTGGCCTTAGCTCGACTCTCAAGTGTTGGGTATTTAGTCTGCTCGAACTAAACGAGTTCATCTTCAGTTAGTGACGTTGAATTGTTAATATTTGGTATTTTTAACCGGAAATATAAATTGTTGCCAGAAAACTAAAAAGTGTTTTAAAAAGATACAATAATTGTTTATTAAGTATTTTAGTTTAGGTTAAAGTTAAGCGTTTATATTTTTTAAATAAAAATCTTTGGATCTCACATACGGAACTATTGTTGATTTCTAATGAGTAAAAAAGAATTCTTATTTAAAAAACTCACAAAGATATTTAAATAAATCAAAGATTTAAATAACCTCATTCAAATATTAACCTAAATAGCAAAGAAAATCCAAGTTCCTTTCAGGAGTCTACTGCGGAATTGAACGAATGAAAATTTAAAAGAGCTAAAATGCAAGCGATATAGCTAAATGTACTTTTAAATTCAGACATCTTGAATATGTATGTTTTATTGCATAATGCCTTGCTTAAATATTCATGAGATCGATTTACATTGTTACGAATGTAAAAATACCAGTTTTTGTATAAAACAGAAATGTGCACTTTAAATCTTAAGGCAAGCGCTTGAGAAGAATTTTTACAAGGACTTCAGATCTTGTAATCAAATGGAATGGGGAGGGGACGTTTATTTGACAGGGGAGGGGATTAAAAGGAAGGGGAAATATACACTTTTTGTGCATCCTCACCTCTATTAAAGATATACAACGCATATGCAATTGTCGATGTTTATAAGCAGCGGTCACATACTGCAGGCCACTAACTAATTGTTCACCTTATAATATAAAAAAAAACTGTAGAATTTCAATAGAATTAAAGCATTGACTACAGCCTAGTTTTAGTCCCTAGAGACGTGGATTTGACGGTTGTGGAGATGCATAGGAAGGGGAAATATCCTGTTTATGTGTATCTCCTCCTCCGCCTATCAATGGTAGGACACGCATCTGCAATTGCGGATGTCTATGGGCAGCGGTCGCTTCGCAATTTCGGCAGATTCAGGTGGTCGCTTGCTCGTTTGCTACCTTATAATATAAAAAATATGTTTTCCTACAAGTTTATCAGCAGGGTTATAGTAGTTCACAAGGAAATTCTAAATTTTAAGTTAGAAAGTAATTCCTATAGAAGCAATTCTAACATCGTCTGTATTTTAAGGCGATGTTAAACATTTAATACAAATTATGCTTAAAGAAATTTCCTGTGAAATTGTTTCACTTAAACAAAAGATAATTCGTCTTTAATATCTTGTGGGAAAACTCGAGAGAAACGTCTGCCGCGAGAGTAATTACCAACTTTTTGATCATTCAAAAACGAGAAGTAATTGTCTCGCAGATTTTCACGTTGTACTCGGTATTTGAGCTTTGGAAGACATAATTTAAACCAGTAAAATAAAATTGTCCATAGCTGAGATATTTTTATTTAGTACTAGCTTTCACCCGCGACTCCGTCGGGCGTCGAATAAAAAAAAATAAAAGTGAGTAGCATATGTGGTCTTCCAAACTATATTTTACATCTATATCAATTTTCATTGAAATCCGTTGAGACGTTTTGGCTACAAACTCTAACAATCATCCATCTAAATTTTCACTCGATATATTTTATTCGATTTTGTTATTTTTATCTTTCTGCCAAGAGGGTAATGTTTTTCAAATGCATGTATGCTTTTATGTACATGAAGATCCTGTGTCAATTGTTTAATTTGCTTTTTATTCGTTTTCAAATATACGTAACTTAAATATTTATCGTGATCATAAAAATGATATAAAATAGTTATAATTATTTGATGAATTTTCGACTAAACTCTTTAAATGGTTGATTAAGTTAATAACATTTTAAGGCTTAAAAACACTTTAAAAGTCAAATATTAAGTATTTGTTACCTGACTGAAATGCAACTACGAATAGCTAATAAAATTTATACACTTTCAAAGAACCCGTTTTGTCACTTTATTCCTATCATAAAGTGTTTCTAAAACATTCTGTATCCTGCCTAACATCAAAACAAGTTTCTCGAAGCTTTCAATAGATAAATGCAATTTAATGACCATTTAATCAATTATTGCCTTTATATGTATGTGAAATACAACTTATTTTATTTTAATTGCATATTATAATTTAGTAATATTTTATTAAATAAGATATGGTTGTGGGAAAACCGTTTTAACTTTCTTAACATTTGTGTGAAAGTTACTGCGATGGATGCTAGTCTTTTACTTGGAAAATAATAATCAACATAATTTAATCTAGAATACTTTAAAATGATTTATTTTACAAATCATGTAAAATGTCAACATGTAAAATAACCAGGCAGGAATAAATTATATTTATGCAACCTAATAATGCATATGTAAGCCATTATTGCCTAATAACAAATAATTAATATTATATACGAGCTTTCGCCCGCGACTCCGTCCGCGTGGAATTTAAAAAAAAAACAAAAGTGAGTAGCCTATGTGTTCTTCCAGACTATCCTCTACATCTATACAAAATTTCATCGAAATCCGTTCAGCCGTTTAAGCTACAAACTCTAACAAACATCCATCCATCCATCTAAACTTTCGCAATTATAATATAAATATTAGTAACATTTACAAAGCGCGTTTATAATATCAAGAACTTTCAATATTTAAAATAACAGTATAATACAATTTAGGTTTTAAGGTTTAATATTTTTAAAACCATTCGAATTTTCCTGTATAAGATATTTAAAAGTAAACTTAGCTGCTATGTAGACAAAGTGTTGAAGGTTTTGGTCTTACATCGTGTATCTGAAAGTAAAGAAAAACATTCATTAATAATACAATCTAAAAATAATAATTACACTCTAGGGTTGTTTATTTAAATTTAGATTTCTTATAAAGGAAATAAAATGAACGCAAGGATTTTTGTAAATCGCCAACCCTGATTATTATGAATGGATCTGTCAAGTGAATCATTCGAGTTCAGAACGAATGAATGAATGATGCTTACGAGCACGGTACACTGGTGAGTCTTTGAAAGTGTTATTGCATTGTAAACACTGAGGCAAGTAATTGTAATGGCCAAGGAAATATTACTGACACGTTAATTTGTTAATTAATGAATATGTAAGCTTTATGCTTAGAGTGATTTATTGTTTCTAATTAGCTTACTTTATTGCTCGTTTTACTTTAGATTAACATTTTAATCTATACGTTTACTTGATTGAATCTTTTTCTTCATTTAAAATACATTTATTTATTTGTGTTATCGCCTTATATTTTAAGTTACGTTACATGCGGATATGTTTATATATATCTATAGTAATATGAAGAGAAAAGATTTGCATTTTTTTATGTTTGTATGTATTGAAATAACTCAAAAACTACTGGGCTGTTTTTTAATTTTTTTTCATCGTTAAAAAGCTACGTTATCGCTGAATAACATAGGCTATATTTGTTTACTATTTTTTTGATTTCACGTGGACGGACTTAACAGTGGTAGAGCCCGCTTTAACATCTTCGCACGAATGGGCCGGCTTGCCCGGTGAAATACCACGACCACACAGAAAACAAGCGTGAAGTGGAAGCAATTCCGCGTTTCGTCTGATGAGTGTGGTGCCGGAGGCCTAATTTTAGTCCCTTTCCCTTTCCACCCTTTTCTTAAGAGGAAAGGATGAGAAGGAAAAGTGGATTTGACGGTGGAGGAGACGCATAGGAAGGGGAAATGTCCTCTTTATGTGCGTCTCCTCCTCCGTCAATTAAGGGTAGGCAACGGCATCTGCAATTGCGGATGTTTATGGGCAGCGGTCGCTTTCCATTTCGGTGGATTCAGGTGGCCGCTTGCTCGTTTGCCACCTTATAGTATATAAAAAAAAAAAACGGAGTCGCGAGAAACAGCTATAGTTTATATGCGTATAGTTTAAATATAAGTATGTAATTAAAAGCACACATCGTATCAATTTCCGGAACGAAAATGAGCTAGGAAGTAAGGAAAGTGGTAACTACAGCTGACAATCGGCGTGCTAACGTCACGCTTGGGCGGCGTGACGCGTGACAGCGTAAATGTGAGATAGTTTAAATAGCCTTGCGCGGGAAATTCCCTACATTGTTTTTGATTTTCACATAAACAATGGTGATTAGAGTAGAGTTTTGAGATACTGGGTTTTTATTTACGTTTTATATTACGAATACTAAACGGGATCAAAAAATAAAAACTCTTTATTGGACACAAACATTTCGTCAAAATTCATTGGGACTCTGTCTCTCGAACTAATTATAAGAACTGTGTTTCAGGAGGCAGGACCTTTTCTTATCTATTATCATATTTAATTAAGAGTAAATTGCTACATTGCAAAGAAAGTTATAATTTCAAAGACTATATGTATAAACTTAGATGTAAACAGGCGTATTATCAGTTGTTAAGTATGTATATTTTGACATAAAATGTTTTTCATAATGCCAGGCCTACAGTTTTTAATCAAAGCCTTTTGAGTCGTTGTTAGCCATTGCCCTAACGAGAACCCTTGACAACCCCTACAGTTTTTAATCGACCGGCAGGCTGTCTGCTTTGCATTCCACTTGTGTCTTGAGAATACGTTGCCAAGACCTTTTCCTGTACGTGTTGTTTCAGTTCAAAAATGTTTGTTTCTTTAATTGTAATACGTCCAAATATGGTGCGATTGATTTTAAGAAAAAATAATATGATATTAAGATCATCTCGGCTATTAAATATTAATGCATGTGTTTTGATTGGAAGATGCTTCCTGACGAAACCTATAAAATATTTGAAGAAGTAGGTATAAAATTTTAGTAAAAATCAAAGGGATGAAAGGAAACATTTACTACTATGATACATCTTACTAATAATTATAAATGCGAAGGTATAGATGGAGGGATGGTTGTTAGAGTTCAAAGCCTAAACTGCTGAACGGTTCTTGGCATAGACGTAGTGCAAAGTATGGAATAATGTATAGCATACTTTCTTTTGTTTTTATAATTCACCGCGGAAGGATTCGCGATCGAAAGCTAGTATGATAATAGTTCTTTAACTTGACCATACTTCTTACGGTTACGTACGGATTGCTCCCACGTATCCCGCTTTTGCAATCTACATCTCGTTAGAACCGAATCAGCTGCTTCCGTGACGCAATGCCGGTCACAAGATTACGTCAATGAGATCTGCGGCGACTCGCGACTAATGTAATAAGAAATAAGAACCGGATCTGACGTGGCCGCAACGTCAAGGACACTTACTTTCACAAATACGGACGTTCCAAATGTTATATAAGTCAAATATTTTAAGCTATTGCTCGTGTTCGTCCGTGTGAAATTTAAAAAGTAAAAAAATCACTGATAACGTAGCTTTTTAATGGTAAAATATTTTTTGGAATTGTCCCAGTAGTTTTAGAGTTATTTCAATAACAAAAATATAAATCTTTCCTCTTTACAATATTAGTATTTTATATGAAAAAAAACTTAACAAATGATCTCGCAAAGTTAGGAAAAGTAACGTTAATAAGTTTAAAAGTAAGAATGACTTAAAAGTATTGCCAATCTTAAGTATTACAGTGGCCCATTCGACCGATGTAATAGAGATGGGAATTTAGGTCCTTTAATGTCAAACAATTATAGGCAAATTAACTCTATGTTAATCCGCTTCCGCGTCCGCTCCCGCGCATATGTGGTCTGACCTTTACCTACGCGTCATCAAGTTGACATTTCACTAGAAGCCCGTGAGAAGGTTACGTTCGCGATCCATGACGATTTTTGACACACATTGTCATGTCATGGTCACTGTAACCTGCGCCACAAAATTCATTAAATTGAACATTTTCGTTCAATTATTAACTTGAGCTTCACTTATCTATGTGAGTTTTAAGTTAATTATGTATTTTGCAAAGATGTTATCTTTAATGGTATTTTTTTAATTAATGACCCAAACAACCTTGTGCTTGAAAGCTTGGTCTAGACTAGAATGTTCTATGTATGATTTTTTTAGAATTAAATTATCAATGTATCTACATCTCTACACATAAATACACAGTGTAACCTCATTAATTTCATTGCGTCGTAATTAAGACAGAATAATTAAGAAAGAGTTACAAAATCGATAAATTATTGGCAATCATTTACTCAAAATGTTTTAATGCAAATGAAAGTGTGGCAAAGTTCAATTTAAATAAATTATTTAGTAACTTTCAAAACCTACTTAAGTGTAACATAAAAAGTCTAGTCTAAGTTACATCTTATTTATAAATCAGAAACCTTTAGAGAATATAAATGTCCAGCTAATATTAGAAAAATTGCTACAAAAATCCTCCCAAGTAGTTTCAAGTTGCTCTAAGTAACATGGAAGGTCAACTTGAGTGCCATTCGACGCCAACTATGAAGTCAGTCGTAAATCTATCTCGTCCACAGCCTTTACGACTGAGGCTATTTTAAGAGGGATTTATTTACTGAGAGTTTTAAATTTAGAATATTAACTTTTTTATAAGTATTTTAGAGACTCATATTATTAACTGATTTATTTATCCTCCTTAGCTCCTTTTCTAATTTTCTTCTTCGTCTGTAAGTTATTAGATTGAATTACGGAGTTTTACATTTTTTTTTCATGAAATAATAAATTAATAAATTAGGATTTTGTGAAGCTGTTGTCGCTGTGTTCACTGTTTTTTGTTTTAATTATTATCATCATTAATTGTTGATAACACAAAGTAACTAACATGTATTCGGAACTTGTTTCCGCACAAGATACGGCGTTAGAACAGGTTGGAAAGCATTGGACTCGCTGTATAGATTTCTAGTCACGATCGAGACTATCTAGATTCATTAAATCTTATACTTTGTAAGCAAACTGTCGCCAGAGACTTCATCAACTGTCCTCGAGGAAGCGAAAAAAGTTATTAAGCTTAGGCGCTATTGCAGATTCTATCTCGATGCCAAATTTTCTACATTCCTTCAGCTATTATGGAGTTCCATGGTAAAACATCCATCTAGACAAAGTTTTGTAATTATAATATTACGAAGAGTAATTAGAGAGTTGTTTGCACTTGAAATTGGAACCAGAAATATAACACTGAATTAGACTACCACAAGTTTCATCTTGCTAACATCTTATTAATATTATAAATGCGAAAGTTTAGATTGATGGATTTCGGTTAGAGTTCGTAGCCTAAATTGATTAACTAATCTCGTTGGAATTTGGCATAGATATAGAGTTTAGTCTGGTAGCAAACATAGGCTAATTTTGTTTTTAATCCCACGCGGACGAAGTCGCCGGCGAAAGCTAGTATTTAATAATATTTAAAAGTAAAAGTTATTATAACAATAAATTATCTCTCAGAAACACGGTCAAATATTATATCAAGTAATACAGAAGTGGCCCACATTTGCGACCGGACGAGCACTCAGTTATGTCAGTAATCTCTGTCATGACGCTGTGAAACAAAAGTAAAATGTTACGAGCAGCGAACAATTAGACAGCTTTTATAACTCGACGATACGACAACGACACGATAAATGAAGATTTAGAGCTCGCGCACACCTTTGACTAAACTATCGCACAACTGTTTAGTCTCGCTTTGATTTTTTACTAGATTTTTAGTTGTGCAACCGTTGAATAGGCTGCGAAACAATAGACGATCGCACTACAGTTGTGTGATAGTTGAGTCAAAGGTGTGCGCCAGCTCGTACTTTCTAAATATATGTATGTTGTAAATGGTGTTGGTTGGTTTTCGACTCAGTCCGCGTGATATTTAAAAAAAAAAACAAAAGTCAGTAGCCTATGTGTTCTTCCAGACTATCGTCTACATCTATACCAAAATTAATCGAAATCCGTTCAGCCGTTTAGGCTACAAACTCTAACAAACATCCATCCATCCATCCATCCATCTAAACTTTCGCATTTATAATATTAGTATGAAGTATGATAGTATATAGTAAGATGTTATTAATCTTGTTATAATGTATTTAACCATTTTCTTGATAAGATTAGAAACAATTAAACATTTATCGAACACTAAACGATTTCAATTCCTATTTACATTAATAACAGCGTAACTGTAAATGCAATTTTTATTTTGTTAAGAGAATAGATTCTTTGATTCCTCGAGGTACAATGCAAGTCACAATTGATTTCACAACACAGTTGTGACAGAAAGTTACACAAAACATGCTAACTGTGAGAAAAAAGGAAATTTGTTGATATAATAATTCACGAGTGATTCATTTCGTTATCACAGACACTTCATTTTAGTCACTATCAGTAGCATTAAAATGGACAGAATTATTAATAGTCTACTCCTCTTTCGTGTCGTAAGGTGTTAATGACCTTTACAGACCGCCCAAGATATTTACATCGGAGCTTATGAATCAATTTTGTTGACTCGTATTCAACACTTGACACGTGCTATTGTTGTTCATGTCAGCATGAGAAATCATATTTATCTCTTCATGTTATGCTAGTAGAGACTAAACAATTCATGTTAAGTCTTTTCTATTTATGTTTTTATTCCTGTTTATCTTACTTATTATAATATTATAAATGCGGAAGTTTGGATGGATGGATGGATGTTAGAGTTTGTAGTCTAAACGGCTGAACGGATCTCGATGAAATTTGGCATAGACGTAGATGATAGTCTGGAAGAACACATATAGGCTACTCACTTTTTTTTTTTAATTTCCACGCTGACGGAGTCGCGGGCGAATGTTAGTTACTTATACATATATCGTATTTCCGTTCAGTAGATCGCATTTATTAAAGTGTAATAAAAGTATATAAAAAAGAAATCGCAAATAATTTTGAAATGTTTTTTTAAAGTCTTTGTTATTACTAAATGTAAGGAAGGAAGCTCATTACTCCCATTACGTTTGCTTGGAGACTAATGACTTTTCACAAATACTCTAGTCTATATAAAAGTGACCTAAATATAACACGAAACTCAATGCTCTTAGCGCTTGTGTATTTATGAGCGTGACTCAGCGCATTGTTAGCGCGACAATGTGAGCACATGTTTATTTAATTACTGTTATGCATTCAGTGTTACACCGAAGTTTATCACCGGGATGTTATGATAACATTTGGTACACAAATATTTTGATTTTTTTATCCAGACTTTTGCTTCCTTTACATCATCTTCCTGATCCTACTTCCGTAGGTTTTTGTCCTCCACATAACTCTATCATACGTCGGTCATCACTCCCTTTTTGATCGTCACCTTTTACGCAATCCATCCATCTCTTTTTAGGTTTTTGCTTCTTTTACGATGACATAATAGTTTTATACTTTACGTATTGTTAAAACATTAGTAGAGTTTTGTAAGCTTTAAGAAGGTTTCTGTTGTCGAAGTAATCGTGTAAAAGTATATTGTTATCTCAATTTTTAGAGAGATGCAATGTTTCAACAATGGAAACGCGGTAATGAGCAATGTTATATAACAACTGGTAAGTACAGTTTGAATAAAAGAGTAACTTTGTCAAATCAAGTCGTTGAGCCTGCACAAATAGCCTTAGATTAAGCGCAGCCAATGAAAGTGAAAGTGTTGTTTGAAAGTGAATTTATACGTGTCATTAAGTAGTTCGGTTTATCATTCTGACATTCTGACAATGTGTAGTCAAATATATCTGACTTTGTAAGCGATACACCTAGTTTTAACGGTCAGAAAGAGATTGTGTTCGTGTAGGAATGTGTCTTGCGTAACGTTACTATGGTTTGAATAATGAAGGCCGTATTATGGTGCGGGAAAAATAGAAACATTTTTCTTAAGCCACTCCATCAGATCAGATTAAGAGCGAGCGCATACCATTGACTAAACTATCGCACAACTGATGTGCGATTGTCGATTGTTTCGCAGTCACTTCAACTGTTTAGTTGCACAACTAAAAATCGAATAGTTTGTGCACCTCCAAATAAGCTCATAGGAATCAAAGCGAGACTAAACAGTCGTGCGATAGTTTAGACAAAGGTGTGCGCAAGTTCCAAATCTGATATTGAATGAAGAACCCACATCGACGGATAAAACTGATGTAAAATTCAGTTACAACGTAAGGTTCCTGTATAAAATAAGTCTGGAAAAGTAAATATTAGCATTGAATGACGGCCACGGATAGGAAGGCGCATCGTGGGTAGACATCCTGCAAGATAGACCGATAGTAAAGGTTGCTGGAGTATCCTGAATATGAGAGGTATGTCACCGATTATTATGGCGACATTTGAAGGAGGTCAATGCCCAGTGAACGTCATATGACTGAGAAATAAAGATATGTACTTCTTAATTCAAAACCAAATTCCAAACCTCTCTAGATGGTGCAATGTTGATCAATATTAACGTTTAAAATGGTTTTGCTTTTTTATTTATGATCATTTTATGAAAATTCCTATTTACTAAAGGTTGTAGAGCGTGACATTTTAATAAAGGACATGGGTGATAAAACTAGATGAGATAAAGATAATAAATAGCATTGGCGTGTTGCGAAATCAAACTGAAATGAACGCAACAATGGGCTTGCGACATAGGGTAGCGCGGGCCAACTTGATCTACTTGACTGTACCATTGTCTAAGACATTTTACAATTAAAATGATGTTGAACCGTAACATAGATAAGACAACTTGCAGATACACGGGAATGTGAATATGTAGAACAATGCATATTAAATGTTTTGCAAGAAATTTTGCTAAATAATAATCATTTGTATTTATTTCTCTCTATTCATCTTAATAATCTTACTAATATTATAAATGCGAAAGTTTAGATGGATGGATGGATGTTTGTTACAGTTTGTAGACTAATACTGAACGGATGTCGACGAAATTTGTCATAAATGTAGAACATAGTCTGAAAGAACACATAGACTACTTGCTTTTTTTTTTTTAATTCCATGTGGACGGAGTCGCGGGCGAAAGCTAGTATTATTATATTTGTTTAAGTTTAAGTAGTTTTTCTCAGCATTAATATAAGTTTTCAAATACTACGTATATATTTGATGATTTAGATTCAGTACAGAATGTTCCGGGTTCAGGTTCTCACTGGTTGTATAATGTCGTGACTGTTCGAGTATTATGAAACTGCTACCAATATCGGATCCTGGTATAAACCGATCCAATATTAAGTCTGATAATCTGAATAAAAGTTAGTAACAAAAAAACAAAATCAGTCAATAATAAAAAAAATAGTATTTAGAGTTAGTTAGACATAAAATTCTATAAATTAATATTTTTATTTTTTAATTAATGAACTAGGTAACAAGTATATTACTAGTTAAAACCGATTGATTACTTTTAAATCTATTTACAAGGCGTTAGGCCTCATCTTATGTCCGAGGATTCTTATTGAATTTCCCTCTTGTCAATTCTATTAGTTAATCCGTAGACTAAGCTAATGTAAATATTATTGGTTATACGTTATTACGTAGGAAAGCAATGAGTGTACTTGACATTTTGACCTTGTAATATTTCACACTAGCGTCTAACATTTGCTAAGATTATTTAAAATAAATGTTAAATGATTGTAATATTTGAAATCGTAAGTTACTTGCTTTTGTTTTTTTTTAATTCGTCGCGGACGGAGTCGCGGGCGAAAGCTAGTCACTTTATATAATTACATTTCAAGTCAATGAAAAGTTTGGGTTTTTTGTTTATTACATATCTGTAAATTTTAACTGACTACGATTTTTTTAAAATCCACCCGGACGTAGTCGCGGGAGAATTCTAGTTTGTATCAAAAAGTTTGTATACAATTGTACAATTCTTCATTCTAACATAACTTTCAATTTTATACAGAAATAGGTTATCAAGTTAATTGAAAAAAAAATTAAAACAAGGTGTAAATATCAAATTTGTGACTTACGGTAGTCTACGTAGGAGTTTCCGATTTCATCTTTCTCACGATTAATACTTGCTTTCGTTTACAATATACATAATTATTACGTTATATTATCGAATAATAAACAACTTTCGCGGCTTTCTCGCTCATATTAATCTAAGGATGCGGTAAAAAGTAAATTAGTGTTGGCGCCGTGCGTTGTGTAAGATGCAGAATGCTTTTACTTAAATTCAGGTCAAATGTTTTGGTTAGATATTAAGAATTCTCGACGCACTGCGTGACCTGAAATTGTAGACGATATATAGTCAAGATTGTAATTCTAATTATATGTTAATTTAAATGTTATTTATATATATGTGTTTATCTAAAATTTAGTTGAGATTCGAAAAATGTGTTGTAATGTAACACAATTCTCTATTTTAAAGTAATCTCCGGGAACCAAAAACATTTTAAGGTGAATTTTCATTAAGTCCAAATCATACTTCATACTAATATTATAAATGCGAAAGTTTAGATGGATGGATGTTTGTTAGTTTGTAGCCTAAACGGCTGAACGGATCTCGATGGAATTTGGCATAGATGTAGAGGATAGTCTGGAAGAACACATAGGCTACTCACTTTTGTTTTTTTAAATTCCACGCGGACGGAGTCGCGGGCGAAAGCTAATGAATACATAAAGTTATGTATGAATTCATATCCGTATTATTGTTGTTTTAATAAAGAAACACCTTATTAAATGAACAGGACGCTCGCTCGTATCCGAGTCGTAATTAAATAATACTCCAATATGTTTTATTAAATAATGTTCTATATTTACAAGTTTCCTTTAGAGAAATCTTTTACGCTTATAGAATACGAAATAACATTGCTATCTCAATGCTACACAGATCGCAACCCTTTGCAACGCTAAACTAGAAAGTACGTAACTATCTCACTAAACAGAGAAAGCCTAGGAGGCCCAAATAAGTCGCTTTCCAAAGTACAAGCGTTATTCGCCTTTTAAACATTATTTCCTACGTGACTGGAGTCCCTCGTATAGAGAAATGTCGAGTTATTCGGCCAAACGGGCAATTTACCGCGAGTTTGGAAGACTGTACTAAATACCACATAAGCTTTTTAATTTGTTATTTTAGGTGACTGAATTGTTCATCGGGTTTGTGGTGGCCGAGCGCAGATGTTGCTTAGCCTAAACCTCATTTAGGAGTAACTAAGCTAGAGGGCTCTCTCCGGAGCCGCAGGCCGGACTGTTACTTTGTTAGTACAAGATTGGAATGCTTGTATCGCCGTAAATAGTTTCAATAGTCGCTTGACTAGAATTAGTGGACGTTTTTATATATCTCTCTCTCCCTAGCTATTCCATATTATAGAGTCAGCTTTCCTTGTTATTTTCTTCCACTTCACACTGACCTTAACAATGCCTTTAATATAAAAATTTTCCTTTACATCCCCTGGATTTTTATAGATGTTTTTTTCTCAGTCAGTAAAATAGAAATATAACTTTGAACGTATGTGATAAATGAGTTATGGGTATAGTTAGAACATCTTAACGTCAGATCTTAGAGGGATGTTGTTACAAAGGTCACTAACAAAAGGCACAAGACAAGGTGAACACGTGTTTTACGCTTGTATTTTTTACTTAAGTATAGTGAATCGTAAACTCGTTGGTATATTTTTTAAATATAGAATCATCGGTTACAATTCTTTCGTTGCTTGTAATTAATTTAATTACATGCAAACTGCTGCCTTTATTTTGGTTATATTGATCTAAGATGTACTAAAAGGGTAGGTTAGCTTTTTAAATAAATGCTAACCTAGAACCACGGCCTTTATTTTTGGTATCGGGGGGAAATCTTCAAAAAGATACCCTTCCTTCTGGGGGGAAGACAGGGTTATGTGAGGTTTGTACCCACTAAAACTCCCTCGGTGGCCAGCCTCTAGTGCAATAAAAGTGGGTTCCGGGATCTCCGTGGAACTCATCGGAACCTAGAACCATGGCCACACACTAACTTAGGGTAGACCCCGAGCCCATCGGTGGGGACGTATAGTGAGTTGGTGATGATGATGATGAACCTAGAGGAGCCAAAACGATATTGATGTTGCCATAATTGAGTTTACAATATATAATCTTGATTATTTCCTTATTTTCTTTGACTTTCGTGATAAATTATTCATTTAATTAAAGAAAAATAAATACTATAATTGTTATCCAGAGTTCCTTAGCCTTGGTTTGAGGAATCCATGCGATTATAAAATACAGTTACTATAATAACGTAACGATTAAATGAATAACGGTATAGTAACTGACCTTGTTTCCATGTCGATGAGCTTTCACTTGCAATGTTGTGAGGAAAACTAGCGCGGGAATACCATGTTACGAAATTGCCAATTAAACCGACGATTGGTTTGTGTAACAATGTTAGTATATTTAGAATATCTCTAAAGAAGTAAATAATATTTGAACATTTTTAGCAATTCATTGGAAATTTAGGTAATTGGCTACTTCAGTTCTAAATGACAGTTTGAATGTTCAGTTACAACTGAACGTATTAGCTTGCTCTTAATATCTTTCGGTAGAAATGTTTATTTTGTTAAAATTAAGAATAAGATTAGAATATTACTAGAGAGTTTTTCAACTCCTATTTTATCGAATTGTGTTATTGTGTTGTTATAATTTGAAAACTTTCACAAAACTATGCAGTGTTAATTTACCTAATTTAAAAATTTGCAATTTATGTCCATTGAACCATACGTAATAATTTAAATGGTCATAGAATTTACGTGCGTTGAAATTATGGTTACTATACCATACATATTAAAGTTGAAATTCCTATAAGGCTCAATCTTTTTTTTAATATCCTTAATTTACCAAAACACAATTCTTCACGTTAATTTTACGGTTTGTTTTAGAAATTATTCAACAAGAGAGTCTGACTGCAAAGACAAAATTGCTTACAGTATGTCGAACTAATCTTTAATAGCCGTTAAGGAATCTGTTAAAAGAATTTTCTTTTTGTTAAATTTCAATGCCAAAGACTACGTTGGCATTGAAATTGATGGTAGGTTTTTGTTGTCTATCGTATATTGGTTGCATCGTAATTATACGTATAAAATTTTTGTCTTGCTTAATTTGCGATTCAAACATGCGATAATTACATCTCCTATCATCAATGAAATGTTAATTAGAGAGGTATAGTACGTTTTCCATAACAATTATTTCATGAAAATTAGTAACAAAACGCATAACCTATAAATCAACCATTTGACATTGTGACCTTTTAATTTCTTGGCTGTCCATAGCTAGCAGTCATTTAATTTGTGCTCACTTATGTGGCAAGTCTGCCTTATACTATTAAAAAAACAATAAAAAGTCACAATTACTATAACGTTAGGCACGAGATCGGATTAACACTGCGCATTCCTAGCTCAGTGTTAACTCGTTCTCGCGACAATGAAATTGTTCGCCTATGAATGTCGCAAAGTCGTGGAAATGGGAACCCAGATCAATGGATAAGAAGGTAAATTAATCCATTGTGTTAGCTAAGTATAATAAAATATATATTGTTCATACGTGTTTATA
Organism: Papilio protenor; assembly: GCA_029286645.1. Lineage (NCBI taxonomy): Eukaryota > Metazoa > Arthropoda > Insecta > Lepidoptera > Papilionidae > Papilio > Papilio protenor. The sequence continues at coordinate 7,771,923 of JAGSMZ010000011.1, forward strand.
TTTCACATATAGATACGTTGTTCAATAACATTGATGACCGCATAGTTGAGTTTGTAATGTATGGCTGACTAACAAAGTGCATACAACTATAATTGTTATGTGAAGAACTAACATACAATTTACGATTAATCGAGACGTAGCACGAAAATTGGCGAGAAAGTATTGGTAACGTTCCACTTTGTATGTGATTTGTTAGTGTATTTATGCAGGATATGGTCGCTAGACAAATCTAATACAAATTTTGTCAATGATGTAACGAATACTTTCTCGCAAATTTTCGTGCTAGGCCCCGATCAATCCTAACAAATCTAGTCTAAGTGACGGTTTAAGTAACTATTACATGGCAATAAAATGATGTCTTAAGAGCTCTTCAAATAAATATTAAAAAATCTTTTCATAAACGCTTCTCATATGCCAATCAATGTCCGATCATAATCTATTAATATTGAATAATTGTTGTTTATTATACAATGAACCGATGCTTTCTTGTGTTATATAACAGTCGGTCTGTCATGTCGTCTGTTAGTATTGTTATGATAATTATATGAGGAAGACGCTACTTCGAAACGTTGTCATCTATTTCAACAAATAAACAGCTCTTTGTTACGACTTTGACAACTAATATACCAACTTTCTTACTATCATTATACATGCAAAAGTTTAGATGGATGGATGTTTGTTAATAATTATCTCCAAAAGGGATTAACAGATCTCGATAAAATTTGACACAGATGTAGAACATAGTCTGCAAGAACACATAGACTAGTTAAGTTTTTTTAATTTCGCGCACACGAAATCGTGGGCAAAAGTTAATCAATATTTTTTATTTTACTATTGAAAAGTCAACAAAAAATTGAAAATCTGTGATTTCTTAAATAGGATGTTTTAAATAAAAAAGCATACTCAATAGTATCAAGAGTAATAAAATGAAAAACAATCTACAATCATGATTCAACAAAAAGTAATGGGAAAGTAGAGACTGGTAGTTTCCGCAAATCAAGTGAAACGCTTACGATACGAGTTTTCCACACTTTTCCCATTGAACTTGCTTTTACTGACGTGTTATTGATAACGATCAAGCCACGCTATATAAAATGTAACTACATTATACTACCTAAGTGATCATTTATTTGAAAGCACTATTTATACTCTCGTGGCTTTTTAGGTCTCCTACATTCACTACTATATGTTTATTATTTTAATTTTTAAAGCAATAGTATAAACATCTAAAAAATCCAGAGCATTAGAAAATTTGAATTAGAGCTTAATAGACCATATTATTTTTCCTTGCAAACAAATTATGGGATCACAAACCAACATAAATTTAATACCAGAGGGCTTATCGCGAATATTGGTGACAACGTTTTCGTGACGTCATCGACAACACTGTATTAAATTGTTGCAGCGCTCCTACCGGGCGTAAAGTACACTATGAAATATCATACTTTGTCGACATGTTATGTAAATGTTCTCGCAACTATCATGCGAATATTCCTAATATACCCCTAAGTAAATAGTCGTATTTCTTAAGTAAACTAAAAAACTATTTGCGATAGAGTTTTATTACTCATATAAAATGTAGCGATATTTGTGAATACATTTTTATTGAAACAAGTTGTGCAATAAATTTGTCACAATCAGCGACGCGAACTGAAAAATGTCCCGACATCGAGCTCGGAGTGTGAAAATAAAAGTTTAAATTAGATTTTCTTTATAAAGTACGACGAAAGGTTTTATTTTTAAACATCGTGAACTGTTGACTTGACTTTAAAGAAAACAAAGTTTAAATTTAAATAATCTCTTCATTTTTGTGCGGAATAAATGTAACCTTCTTGTTAATATAATGTTTTTTTACTAATTGATAATAACACTTTAATTTCAGTTATTGGAAATCCTGTACTTATGTATAATTATCTTTATGTTAAGTAGTTTTATAGTCAGGTTTTTTGTTAATACGAGTAGTAGCACAAAATAACTAGTTACAACGGTTAGTTTTAAAATTATAGTTAAATTCGTTTATGGTTTAAAAAGTTATAAACTAAAAAATAGGCTTTTAACTGAATCTTAGTATATCTCACTAATGTTATAAATGCGATAGTTTAGATGGATTGATGCATGGATGAATGTTTGTTAGAGTTTGTATCCTAAACGGCAGAACGAATCTCGATAAAATTTAGATGCATAGATGTAGAGGATAGTCTTGAAGAACATAAAGGCTCGCTTTTGTTTTTTTTTTAATTCCACACGGACGGAGTCGCGTGCGAAAGCTAGTGCTCAAATAAAAAACAATCCATATCGTTATATTTAAAAATCGTGTATTTACGCATATTAGGAATAAAACATATGTGAAAATAACATCCAAGTCTATTCTCGTTCATGTTCCATATTCCCTCACTTTGTTCTCGATCGTGTGAATGTTAACTCGTGCGTTTATAAATCGGTAACGTGAAGAAATTGGCCGCGCGTGAAACATTTTTATGTTGATTGATGTAGGTTTTACTACAAACACACGTAAAACTAGCTTGTAACTAGCGAATTGGTTTTTGAATTTTAACCGTAGAATTCCACTGATAAACAAAATAGAGACCACATATTTATTTTGCGGTAGATGATTTTAATAGTAATAGCATCAACTACATCTTACTTTACTTATTCTATACTAATATTATAAATGCGATAGTTTAGATGGATGGATGGATGTTTGTTAGAGTTTGTAGCCTAAATGGCTGAACGGATCTCGATGAAATTAGGCATAAATGTAGAGGATAGTCTGGAAGAACACCTAGGCTACTCACTTTTGTATTTTAATTCAAAATTTAATTCAAAGCTAGTTATTACTAAATAGAAATAAAATATCAACTAACTTATAATTGTGGGAAGGACATGCATAAGAACGGGAATCATCTTTCTGTGCGTCCCCTCCTTCGTTATAACTACAACTGTAATTGCAAATGTCTATAAGCAGCTATCGCTTCGCTATTTCGGCTTATCCAAGAGTTGGCTTGCTCGTTTGCAACCTCATAATAAAAAAAATCTATCGCTTTTTCTCTGGGTTTAATGACGTCACTAATTTTAAGCCGTTACTATTAATTAAATAAAAGCCAATTTGTTTAAAGATAGAGGCAAATGGACCACAGCATTGTGTATAAACATTTATGAAACGTTTAGCAACGGTGTGCACAGAGCAATAAACTCAATTGACCAGTTGTTACCGCGCGACTAATGTCCGTTAAATTGCTAACTTCACTAGAAAAATAATTGTTTATACCTTTACGGTTGAAGTAAAACATTCTGATAACATTAGTATGTGTATGATCGTGTTTTGTCTATATTCATTGTCTTTAGTGCGGGCGCACACCTTTGACTAAACTATCGCACAACTGTTGTGCGATTGTCGATTGTTTCGCAGTCCATTCAAATGTTTATTTGCATAACTAAAAATCGAGTATAGGAAACAAAGCGACACTAAACAGTTGTGCGATAGTTTGGTCAAAGGCGCACGCTCTTAAAATATTAGGTTAATCATTTTTGACTATATAGTGAAAGCCCACGCTTATAGATATATTTGTGTTTGTCTCTGCATTTAGAAATAAAGAATCTTGTCTATTAAAAATGTTTTTTTTTCAGCTGACACTCAGCATTTAGCAGCGATTAAACAATTATATAAAAATGTATCTTCCATCTTCTCCATTTCTTTACCTGGAACAAAAACAAAATTGTTTTAGTAACAGTTCTATACTATTAACACAATCATAACAATGTAAAAGAAAATGTTTTAATAGTAACATTCGAAAGCAAAATTTTTCTATTTAGCAAAGCGAGTTCTTAACACTTTTTTCTTTTTAAAATTATTCAATATTATTATTATAAATTGCCGTGTGGTTGCGGTAAATCAACATTAAAAGAGAGTAACTAATACAGTAATATTAATACAATTTTCTTTTTAAAAATGATCGTAAACATCATTACGATAAAATCTAGAAAATAAAATTTTTATTTCAACCAACAATCCGTAACTTAACTTACTTAATTTAGGTATTGCTGATTTTAACCCGAAATTGCACATTTCGAAGTTACTTTAAACCGCAAAAAATTAAAGTTTTGTAATAAATGGTTCGATGAACCTTTCGTTAAAGTCAAATCTATTTATTTAGATCCAGGCGTTACATAATAACTTTTTGTCTGTCACGGTCTGTTTGCGGTGTCAAAGCGAACAAGCGATTTGATAATACCGTTTTATAGATTGAGAAGTTGATCCAGTGGGTATGTCTAACTTAATTATGGTACCTCACTATACCCTTTTGTCAATGTTAAAAAACAAGATAGTATAGACCTACAAGGATATGACGGTTGCTCATTTTGTGAACTAACAATATCATATTTCAATTACAATAACTAACGTTAGAAAAATAGTTGCTTTAAATTGTTTTAGATAAAGAATATTCACTCTTTATATTTTTCATTAAATATGGGTCTTAATACTCAAAGCCATTTTATACGAAACATTTGTTCTTTTGTTTGTCGTAGTCTATGAAACTTGCTTTTGGTTTATGAAGAATAGATTTTGAACGGTCTCTACCTGTTCAGGCAAAGAAGCAACTTTTTAATCTTTTTTAATTTCAAATTTGGAATAATTTCGAATTTCGAAGTGTTTTGAATTTGGAACATTTAAATATGACCGTTATATAAACAAATTAAACGATATCGCACATCGACAATTCTTTGAAAGTTATTTGAACCGTTATCTCATTTAAACTTCAGAAGCATACCGTCCTCGTTAAATTAGCTGTTTTATATGTAAATTATTTATATCAATGGAACAACGTATTTGAAATTAAATTCACGTGTTAAACCGGAACGTATTTGATAGTCAATACACTTTTTTCGCTAAAATAGAGCAATAATTACATAAATAATTTGCTGCCATTTAACTGAAATTCTAGCGATATTCCATTTTACATTGCATATATCAACAAAAAATCTCTGATAAATCTAATATCTAGATATAAATCTCCTTGTTTTTGGTTTATGCTTTTTAGAACTATACAGGGTCAATGACCGCGTCAAACAGAATGAAAAACCTACAGTATCTGTTACTGTAGAGTTAAAAAGTAACAATCAAAAAACACCGTTCACCATATTTTTTCGTCTGATTAAAAAAATGGATGATATCCGGCCATTAAGAATAAGATTAACGCTTCATCTTTAAATTATACTTAAATATGACATTACAGGATATGTATTTTTTTGCAATTAAATACAGTAAAGCAATTTATGTAGCAATAAATATGTCATACTTAAGACATTTAAATTAAAATAGTAATTGCTTCTTTTAATAAGTTAGTAAATAAGAATTAACTTGCAACTTAGCTTAGAGCCAGGAGACGGACATAGGCTACTATTTATTCCGTTTATGAATGGATGTTTCTGACTCGATGAAATTTGGCATAGATGTAGAGGATAGTCTGGAAGAACACATAGGCTATATACTTTTTTTTTTTAATTCCATGCGGACGAAGTCGCGGGCGAAAGGTAGTTTATAATATTAGTATGATAATTGTAACAAAGTAGAGTACGGTTTTGCCAATACGTGTACGTGTCGAATTAGTATTCATCCGTTGATCGCATGCAGTCATTCTCAGTTTTCACTTTTGCCGTCGCCTGCGCAACAAAAACGAAGGATAAAGTGCAATCTTATTTACATATTCCGTATGTTTATTTGTCACGAATGTTCATATTCAAGTTTGTAATAAATATGCCCCAGATTATTATCGAATGTTAAAAGTATGCAAATACTTTGCGACTGAAACAATTTTATGATGGCTCTAACACTTAATAAGAAGAAAGAACAGATCATTAGCAAAAGTTTAGAATGGTATTCAGCGAGATTTTGAAGTTATAAACAAGAAATATTGAATGTTGATGGCTATAAAAGATTGGACCGAAGAAAGTATGGATGGATTGTGTGAAAGAGGATATGCTTGAGAAGGGAGTGAATTGAGATATGACGGCTGATTGAAATGTATCGAAGCACATACTGTGCCGACCCTCCGTAGGGACAAGGGCAAGTTGATAATGTAGTATAAATCATTAAAAATAATAACACGATTATCGTTTTTAGATAACAATACTATGTTTTGAAACTCTTTTAAATTTTATAACCATCGTTACTGGTATATGAGATCAGATATCGACTTTGTAAATTTAAACCACCAGTAAAAGTATATCCGCCTTCATCCAAAACGTGAACGCACCAAATTTTTAACGTGACTTGGTTTTAACGTGCCTGATACCTGTTAAGTGGACAAGTACTTTCTTATCCGTGAAAGGAATAATAGGTCGCTAATCCCAGCTTACGTCCTCATCAGTATTCTATCGCTGAACAGGGGATTGTTCTTTTCTTCATAATTATGTTAACAGCGTCTGTTTATTGTTTAATTCTCGGACGATGGAACGTTTCTCAAGATAGTTATATTAGTTCTGTTATAACTCCGTTATAAACCTATTCGGGAATTTCATTCATTTCACTCATTAATTTATATTATTGTCAAAATTGATCGTTTTAACATGATTTTAAGTGACGAAATTAGATAAAAATAGAATATTTTAGCATGTGAAAATTTATCTATTTTCTATCTATGTTTAAACGAATGTCTATAAATTATTATTTTAGTTTTATGATTGATTATTGACGTTTGTTGGAGCTTAATATTTTTTGTAACCGACTAACATGTCTTGTTAAATCGCATACTCAAGTAATATCTTCTTCACTGTGTATTTGAATGCTTATGTTATTATACAGATGTTTATATGTGTAGACTCCGTCAACAAAATAAAGAGTTTGTAACAGTCATACATAAATATTATAGTTTATTGTAATTGTTATTCCTAGCGTGTATAATAAGAGACATAACTTCCTCTACTTTGTCTCATTATTATCTATTATTATCTTAGTTCTTATACCATGCTATAGTACTCGTTTAGTTATTTTTTGTATCTATTATTAAAAAATCGCTTACAATGCTTTTAAATCTATACTAATATTAATAATTAGAAAATAGACCTTCGTTAACCAAGGAAGAATATCTAATCGGGAATGACCTGAAAATTATATAGGGTCAATGAACTAACCTTAATATGGGTAAAGTTTGACAGCTCATTTATGTTTCATTTTATCAGTCAGAGGTCTTCAAAATGTTCGTTTAACTGGACATTGATAAAAAGCAAAAGTTGTATGAACCAGTTTTCGGTTACGCGCGAGATCTAATATCTATAAATGTTTATGTAACTTTAAATACGCACTTCTTTTTTTGTAACTTATTTACTTTTTTTTTTTTCGTGACTGAATGGCCACTGTTTGTCTTGAAGAGGCATTTACAGATTCACCGGGCTTGAGGTGGCCGAGCGCAGATGGCGCTTAGCCTAAACCTCGTTTATGAATTATTTACGTACTTATAAGAAATCCCACATACACTAATGGGTGTTTTACAAATTTGTATAATTCAGATGTCGATGGTTTTTAATACAAAATACTATAGTAAAAATACGCGATGACAATTATCAAAACGAATTAAGTTTTTTAATATTTCTAAATGTCATATTGCCCTAATCTTGCAAGAATTTGTACAAACTGTATGTATTTATTAAACAAAAGACAACGTAATACCTAGTATAGTTCCACTCAAATCTTGGCAGCCCAGATTCATCGGGGCGCTTCGCAGTTACTTCTTACATTTACTTTACGAAAACCTAAATTAGAAGAATAGAAGATTAGAAGAAAAGAAAAGAACCTAGAGTAGCATCATAATCAAATGACATTCTGAACAATAACACTATAAAAAGTATAATGTAGATTTTATTCTTACATACTAGTGTATTTATAACGTAATATAGACCAGGTAAATTTGATTTAAGATTAGACTCAACTTGTGAACACTACCGCCCTTATCAGGATGTTGACAATAACAGCCAAGATACGTACCGTCAGATTAATTTATACATGTAACAACATTTTTATCTTAATTAAAAAACAGTAGAAGTCTACTACGTCTTTAAATTATTTGTGTCATCTAAACCATTTGTGGAGATTAATAAAGATATGAAGTAAACCTTTAAAATAACTGCTAATACTTGCGCACTAAAACTTGGATATATGAAGCACCTTCTTTCATATCTACTTTATGTATTCTTCTACACAATATTTACATTAAAATTACGAGCACACAATTACGATGTCGCTCGTTTTGTCATCTTTCGCTTTTTTTTAAAATCCTTTTCGCTTTTTTTTAAAATCCTTTTCGCTTATTTATTATGTTTTTAATTTGTTGTATTGTCGATGGCCAAGTGTTAACATAGAAATGACTACCTAAATAATTGTAGCAATTGTAACAATTGTAGAAATCTCGCTCTTATACATTACGTTACTATTTGAAATTAATTTGTGTGTTTTAAATAATGTAATTACTACATAAATGCTGCGCCTATTTTATTAACGCCATCTAGTAACCGATATTAATTGAACACTACTAACGGATTTTCATCTTTTAGTTTTAATTTAATTGTATTACCTTAAATAAATTACACATATCTCACATATCTTAGGCTTCAAGATATCACAATGAACCTTAGCCTATGTACATTGTGTAGATTTATATAGTACTTTACAGTTGTAAGCTTACATAATCTACACATATATTATAATAAAATTGGAGTGTCTGTAATATCAAAAGAAAAAATCCAGATTTCGGAAAGATGATGCATTTGCGTTGCTGTTAACGAAAACAGCATTTACAAAATTTTTGTCTGTCTGTCTGTCTGTCCGTACGTCGCGTTTGTTCCGGGTAATCTCTGAAATGACTGGGCCGATTTCGACCGGAATTTCTCTGAAGGGTAGCTAACATAGACGAGCATATTATAGGCTACTTTATATCATCTTAATATTGCGTGGACGAAGTCGCGAGGTACAGCTAGTAAATGTATATAATTGAACCGCATGACATAACACAGTCTGTATTTGACAGCGGTGGATGTAACCCGTTGCGGCCTTGGCCAGGAATAAACTTAAATAATCTACCGCGTCAGTAGCTCACCCTAGACAAACAGCCCCTGTATATCGATCCGCCCTGCCCCCAGGGTTGACCTGACTATTCATCCCTGTCTAACAAATGCTTTCTTTTTCTTTCATAATTGGGGTTTGATAAGAATGGTGACTTGTGTTTTTCCTCGTGCGTTATAACAGTATTTACTTAATAAAATTGAACTTTGTTATTTGCTTTCCTCTGTATTGTTTTTTTTTCGCTGCTTGTTGTTAAAAAAAAATCTTGAACTATTGCCATTGCAATAATAATAATTTTAGTATCTTATATCTGCAAATAAACAGTAAAACAACACTATTATTCTATACGATTTTATGGATAAGTGAAAATAAAAAATTGTACTCGATGCTTACAAAATTAGTTGCTTCTAAGTGAGGGGCTTCACTGAAATATTAAAGAACGCCGAGGGTCGACACCCTCGTTCGTGTCTGCTTTTTCTCGATTCCAATATGAATTCTATCACGTTCTCGCAGCTAAGTAATGTGTATGTACCAGGCAGTCATAAACAGGAAGGTAATGAAGAAATTCTTAAGAGACAATACAATATGTAACTAGGCGATCAGAACTAAGTAACCTTAACCGTAAGTAACCTTAGCTTCTTTCGAAACAAGGCAATCTAGTAAAGAAGGGCACTATATAACATACAGATAATTAGTAAGAGCGGCACAGCTTTGGCTCGCACAACTGTTTGTCGATTGTCGATTGTTTCGCAGCCAATTCAACTGTTTAGTTGCACAACTAAAAATCGAGTACTATGCGCATCTTTTTATAAGTTCATAGGAATCAAAGCGAGACTAAACAGTTGTGCGATAGTTTAGTCAAAGGTGTGCGCGCGTTCTATGAGTCAATGAAAAGAAACAAGACGATTACAGCTGACATAGTATACTTCCTATCATACAGTGAAAGTAACAGATATTTCTTTACAAATTTCAGTAGGCTGTGCGTACTTACATAATGGTTTAGAAACTCACACCAATGTCAATGTAAATTGGTACTAAATTAGCACTAACCAAAACGAAAATTTGTCTGCTGAATTACACAAGAGAAATTTCTATTTATTAACTAAATAATTTTACTGTATTTGTATTTGTGTTCCAATATTGTATGACTACAATATGATATGTAGATTATGTTTATAATACTAATATTCCAAATGCGAAAGTTTTGATGTATGGATATTGTAACTATGTATGTCCAGAACGGCTCGAAATTGGACATAGACGTAGTACATACTCTGGAAGAACAGGCTACTAATTGTTTTTTTTTTAATACTTGCGGATAGTGTTTTTATAGAACATTATGTTGAGGAAATGATTATTAAAACTTACCTAGTATTCTCAATATTTTACCTTTACAAACAATAAGTTCCTTTTACAATGTCATGGAAATATTATTGTTTTGAACAATAATTTCTTTTCCTCATACAATCGCAAACAGTAAATTATTTTACTTCTATATACTACAAAGTATGTAAGATAATTTGTGAAGAAATAGATATATTTAGATACATAATTAATAGTTTATTATATAACTATACATACAGGTCTAATGTACAGAAGTAAATTGAGCCGACTTGGAACATTTAATGATACCAGAGTCGCAAAAAGTGTTCCAAAAATGGTTCAAAGTGCATCTAATTTGAAACTAACGGTCGACTCCACTGAGGCAGTGCCGTGAGAATTTCCAACAGTGATAAAAAACAAACTGTTCCGTGCGTGAAAATGAACAAATTGCTTGAAGTCGACACGTTGGTATTAATTTTTTAAATTAAATAAAAAAGAGTAAAACACGAATAAAACGCATGCCAACAATGTTTTTTTAATCAAGCGTAGTATTATAAAATGTGTTGAATTCTATCTGCAAATTGTTTTTAAATTAAAAATAATTTATTGCAAAATTCTTCCAATATTGGAGTCGAATCTCGTGGTAAAAAAAAACTTAGTTAACAACAAAAAACTCTTTTGATATCTTTTTTTTATCTTTATTATTACGTTTATTTTGTTAGAACTTGTCGAATAATATTGACGCAGTCAACTTTCTCGTGATAAAATATCAATATTAATACTAAAATATGATTTACTAATACTTAATTAGAAGTGTTTTTTTTTATATTTCATATTGAACAATTTTTTTGTAACTTGTGGGGTCTCTAGTACTAAATAAAATTTACGCATACGATAAGAAGAAAACAAAATATAACGGAAAGTGAATGTGCGTTACGTGATCGCACTTATCGTTAACAAAACATGCAATAACAGCTCTAATGCGATTAGATATAAAGGCGAAAGTCGCACACTAAGTATACGCGTAACTTAATTATGCGTCGTTGCCTATAAGTATCAAGTTCGTAGACATTTCGTACGGGAATTTAAATCTGATGGAAGTGGCTCTACATACTTGTTGAGAATTATTTATAAAAACCATTAAGATAAATAAAAATAATGCCAATTATCATTTAAGGTAAAAAAAAATATGTAGACTTTCGAATATAATTAAATGTGTTATTTAAGGTGGTTAAATAATACACTAAGAGCAGTGAAAATTACATACAAAGAGACATAAAAATGTGTTGGTGTTTATAAGGTGAATGAGATAGGTTGCAAAATGTTCCTAAACATGTTAAAATCAATTGTATAATAAGTAAAACTAATATGTTTATATATTCTAAAGGGGTTACTTCGGTCGATTATTAAAAGAACCCTTTTGTAAATAATAAAGCAACGTAGCTTTGTTCGAAGAATGAACAAGGTTATTGAGATGGCGAAATTGTACGTAAACAAAGATAAAGTTAATTTAGATATCAGACGTTTATTTTCAGATATCTTAGATATTTTTACAACTAGATTGAACATACCGTCTTTTATTGGCCGTATACGTCATGCTCGTTTATACATTTTCAACAAAAAAGGTTCACAGTGGAAGTAAGTGAAAGCGGAGAACAATACGACAATGTTTTCTTATTAATTATCACAAAGATGTACTGCACTACGTACGAGATTCTTTGGTTTGTACAAACAAAAGACAGGAGAGGTGTTAAATGTGATTCACTTTATAATTTTAAACACTTGTCAAAGTAATTTACAAAATGTCGCGGAACGACGCGCTCTGCTGACCTCATATTACTAATTAATCCTTGTGTTTATTAACGGAAATAAGAGCAACTTAATATAAACGATAATGTGACATGTACGTTTGTGTATAATTTCATCATTAAAAAACTTGATGAAATTACAGTTCAACCAAATTTTAATGTATTTTTATATTGTCTTACATCAATCAGCGTTCATCTAATTTTCAAATCGAATACAAAAGTTTAATAAATATCTAATCTAACATCATCTAGGGAACGTTGATCTGTGTACTACGGACATTAATATGTGTTCGGCATGCGAACACTAGATGCGGCGAGTTGCGGATGAATTATGGCTACTTAGACCATTCATGGTTTGCACGAGACGTACATCAAGTTAAATAGATATAGAATGATCGAATAACTAAGATACATTTAGATTTAATGTACAGATGAAGTATCACTACACAGTCTATACTAATATAATAAATCGTAAACACACACTACTTTGTGGCATAGGATGTCAGCAATCACAGCATATTTTTGAACAATTCTTTATTTAATAAAAAGCCCTACACTTTCGACACACTTTAGGCTATATATTTTCACGCTATTAAACTTAGGGGGTAAATAAATTAGAAAAAACCTTCATGTGGGAAAGGGACCATAAACTACAAGCTGCCAACATTAAAGAAGCAATGTTATTATGGTAACCGTAACTTTGACATTTGCAATTGAGAATTTGATAAATGTAAACAATAAAATAAAGTTTTTATAATTTCCTGCGGATGAAGACGCATGGGAACAGCTAGTATGAAATAAAGTCACTTCCTGCTGTCTGTCCCTGTGAGGAGATCTTTAAGACTTCGCAATAATTTTTTATGCAGTTTTTATAATAGAGTGCTTCAAGAGGAAGGTTAATGTGTATAATACATGTATAGTGAAGTAGAGAAGTAATGATAATTTTAGAGGTTTCTAAAGTAATGTCGTTAATAAACACATTTTCGTATCAGCAAAGGACCCGTGCGAAGCCTTGGCGGATTGACAGTGTTTTTTTAATAATGATATTTTTTTGTCGATGTTTCAATATGTTAAGAAAATATCGCCTATATTAAATGTTTAAAGATTTTCCTTATCAAATTTATAAAAACTGGAAGCGAAGTTGAATCTATATCGAAAATTTGTTATTCGAGGATTAGTTATAATATTATGTGAGCAAAGCACATTTCTGTTTTAATTTTTTATTATGATGATACATGTGTGTCTGTTCGTATGTAAATGACTTAATTTGTATATCCTGTTGCAAACGTCACGTGATAGTAAAACTTAAAAACTTAGATAACATTTTAATGGACGTGCAGTTGTATGTTTTTTTTATATTTTAGAGAGTACACATTAACTAGTCGAGTTTGTGGAGATTATGTAACAACGTTTCTAAACAAAAGTCGACTTGCAACTTCTATATATGCTACTAATTCGATATGAATTAAGTTTGATTTATCTAAATACAATTGGAATCGAAAGTGTTTATGAATTTCATGGCCCAATACTAAATGACATTAAAATATGTAAAAGCGTCATAATAAACTCCAAATCCCATTAAAATTTGAGGTCCGTCAGATTGTAAACGGCGCTTACGAATCGAAATATGTACTTGCGTCAAACGAATATCCGTTGCACTATTCGGCCGTTATTAAATGTATTTAACCAAATAATAGATACGAGATTCTAAATATGAAAATGCCGTACAGAGATTTCTTTTTAGTAATGGAATTATACAAAATCATCTTAACACTAAATGTCTAAAATGTTAACGTTTGTATAGTTTAAATTCGTCAAAATAACATGAGAAATGATGTAAATATTTAATAGTTTTAATAATTCAGGACCAAGTTGGGGGTTTTAATATTTATTTTCCACGCGAACAAAGTCGAGGGTGCCACAGTAAACAAAGGTTGTAAGTAAGTTAGTGCCTTTACAAATACTCGTTACTCATGTCCGAAAGCATTGTCGTAGTAAGGAAGAAATAATTAGCAAACTGTATGAGTGGAAATACCACCGCAGACAAATATTACAAAACAACTGTTTTGTTGATGTTTACGAACTATGTATGTTTGGAAAAATTGCCAAACATCTTTACGTAGATCAACACTTTAAGTTACTATTAGAATACTGACGGCTAATGATTGCTAGGTTAATCTATCTATACTTAATATAATAAATCGTAAACACACACTACTTCGTGGCGTAGGATGTCAGCAATCACAGCATATTTTTTTTTTAATAAAAAGCAGTACACTGACGATGCGCTATATATTTCCACGCTATTAAACTTAGGGGTAAATAAATTGGTAAAAAAAACCTTCATGTGGGAAAGGGATCATAAACTACAAGTTGCCAACATTAAGGAAGCAATTTTATTATGGTAACGGTAATTTTGACATTTGCAATTAAGAATTTGACAAATGTAAACAATAAAATTTTTATAATTTCATGCCGATGAAGCCGCACGGGAACAGCTAGTATTAAAATACGGCGAGTTGACATATATAGATATCACCAGCTAAATGATCTAGCTAGTTGTAGCGGGACAATAACGTTCATATGGGTTTATTCGTTCTGATCGCCTCCCCCTCTGTCGACGCCGATGTTAAATTATGTCCTCAAAAGGTAGATTCTATTTAAATTAAACAATGATTTAATTCGTATCAATTTTTCCTTTCAGTTTTATTTTATTTTCCTGTATTGTTTTCTGTCGTTTTCAACATATACAATATTTACAATATAATTGTCCCGTCATTAAATTATTAGTTGAAACTTAATTATATTATTATACATTGCATTGCACTTATAAAGACAATGTAGGTTATATTAATATCCTAATCACGTATACCATAAGAAATTTATATAGAACCTGATGCCTCTAGTAGCATACCGCGGGTATTCTTGTGTAAGTCACCGCGACGGTAGCCGACTGTAATGATTGTTGATTGCTCTCAAATTGACAACCAGGTCAAGGTGAACGTGAAACGAAAAATAACTTTCATAGGTTATATTTCATTTGTTATATTGCAGTATCCTTCAGCGGCATTCAAAAGTGGCAACAGCTGCACTCTATCAATATTTACTGTGAGAAAATGTACCAAAAATACATATCTATACTAATATTATAAAAAGGAAGGATCTGTATTGATGTATGTTAGGTACCTTTATGCATAGTCTAATAATAAATAAAACTTGAGTTCAAGTTTAACAGTCAATTAAAAAATATTCACGTAATTAACATAAGATAAAATTCCTACTTTGTTATAAGACATTGTTACAAAAATCAGACAACCAACAGTTTTTTTAATCTATAACAAATTGTACTTTCATCGGAACTAAGAGTATACGTTTGATCTATTTAAAAGACTAGCTTTCACACAAATAAACAGAGCAAGTTAAATAAAACTGTTTAAAAAGTGACCCATTACTGTAATACTCTTATCATACAGCGTGGGTGCCGCAGTCACAGGTCATGCGCACTGCAGCCGAGATTGCAGGTCCATAACCCATCAGCTGATAGACGATAAACAAAACGGCAGTCGGCACCCACCTTGCTCTGCGTCGACTCCGTCTGCATGAAGTAAAACAGCGCGAAAAACCACGCCACAGCAATCAAAAACAATATCTTGATATTCCGCCTCATTTTTGAAAACATACGGGTTTTTGTTTCACTCAAAAAAAATCACGTTCACTTGTATTTGAACACGTTTGTTTTTATATCGGATATTTTCGCGGCGCGCGGCCGCGCTGCGTACGGACTGAGCCACACTGAACCTATTCGCTACACGGTATCCACTGCTCATGCGCGTATCCATTATCTAGACCTCGAGATCGAGCTAGGGTTGCGAACATCATTTTCGCGCCTGTTACGCTTTAATTATATCACGGTTGCGTAAACTAAACGTTCATATTTAAAGTATAATTAAATAATTATCGCTCGTTATGCGTTACATTTTTTTTTTTTATATCATCGTCATCTCTATAGTAGAAAAGTTTTTTGTCTGTACAAATTATAACATGTATAGATAGAGGAAACATTTATATTTTATGTAACGAATAAGCTAAAAAAATACCTTACCGATTTGAAAAATTCTTTATCACTATTAAGCTACGTTATCATTGAATAACATAGGATATATGTATCTTTTTTTAAATTCCACGCGGACGAAGTCGCGGGCAAAAGGTGTATATGCAAATGATAAGTTAACAGACCATTTAATAAGTATTACGCACTTTTGCGTAATAGTTGTTGTTTTTTGTTGAAAAAAAAGTGAAACTTTTATATAAAAATGTATATTTAGTAAAGAAGCACATCACTAGCCAACGATGGAAATAGAACAAGAGAATTTGTATGAACACACTGCGCCTTAAATAATGTGATATCGACGCATTGTCTCCGTCTGTGATTATCATAAGAAATTAGAGCTTAATAAATCGAACTCAATAGCTTCGTAGATCTCATATCAAAGGATCATAGTTCGATTTCAAAACGACTACAATCAAAAACTGTTCCTTTTTTTAATTTACTAAGCGTATTATGTATAGCTTTCGCCCGCGACTCCGTCCGCGCGGAATTAGAAAAACTTGGTAAGTAGCCTATGTGTTCTTCCAAACTATGGTCTACATATATGCTAAATTTCATCGAGATCCGTTCAACCGCTTAGGCTACAAACTCTAACAAACATCTATCCATCCAAACTTACGCATTTATAACATTAGTAAGAATAGGATAAGAACGAAGATTTAGTAGTTATATGTACTTGATGTATTATATAATTTGATGTCTTTATTAGAGGCCTAATTTTAGTCCCTTTCCCTTTCCACCCTTTTTTTAAGACGAAAGGATGGAAAGGAAAAGTGGATTTGACGGTGGAGGAGACGCATAGGAAGGGGAAATGTCCTCTTTATGTGCGTCTCCTCCTTCGTCAATTTAGGGTAGGCAACGCATCTGCAATTGCGGATGTTTATGGGCAGCGGTCGCTTTCCATTTCGGTGGATTCAGGTGGCCGCTTGCTCGTTTGCCACCTTATATTATAAAAAAAATTTAAACTTTAATCGCAGTTGACCACAGATTAGAGTATTCGAAGTCTTGACGGGATGCTAGAAAAACATTGGCTTTTCTCTTTGTAAAAAACAGACGAATAATGATGTTCAGATGTTTCGGGTTGATGTTGAAAACAACTGAATGCGAATGGATGACGTCATAATTATGTCTAAACGGACCAGGAAGTTTTATACGACGAAAGTATTTTAACCATTCCGAGATTTTTTAAAGAATGATATTTTCTTGTATACTTCAGTATACAGTTATTTATTTCTTGCTTAGCTCATTGTCTTAGACCCTACGGAAGTAGGATAGGGAGATGATGATGAAGATGATTTCTTGCTTAGCTCAATGTATTCGTATTCGCGTCTCCATAACAATATAACAACTAATTATAGGAATACTAGCTCAAAACCCCACAAGTGCTTGCTTAATTAATTCCTATCCTGTCATTTAAAATTGAACTCTATGCTCTACGTCATGTGGTATAATATTGTATATGCTTATTCTAACAAACCCTTACGTTGTTCTAACATTCTTGACCGAGGTCGCTTCGGAATTCGCGATATAGCGGGCTGCTGTAGTTTTACATTAAAAAAATGTGCGCACTTTTGGTTATGTGGTTGTGTGGTATATCAACATCCAAGACTTCTAAATTAAGACCATTGATTACAAATCTTTTTTATACATCTCTACCTATACATATAATAAGTTACATGATAATAATGTTCAAATATCTCTAATAATAATTGACGAAATGCTTGAAGCAATAAAAAAGCTCAAAATCAGTATTGTTAATTGACAGTGACTTGTTTTCAAAAGCAAGGTTTTGTTCGTTAATTAAGACGTCTTCTGACGTCACGAGTACGTTTTTCAACTCTTTTAAAACTCTCCTAAAAATTATTCATGTTCAATGAGTTGAAAACAAATGAATGTGAATCGATGACGTCATAATTATGTCTACTCTGATCAGGAAGTTATTTATATGACCAAAGTATTTTTAACCGTTCAGTGAGTTTTTAAAGAATGTACAGTTAATAATTTTAATTTCCCTTGACCTTATCATTTACTTATTTAAAAGAGGTAAGCTATGGCAGTAAAGAATTACGGAGTGAGTATCAGTATTAACTCAAAGAGCGATTTCTGTAAAATATTGTTCAAATAAAATGCGTTAAGTACTGGTAATTTTGAACAAATCTTTTTGGAATCTAAAATTTAAAAAACACCACATAACTGTTCTGTTTTGTCATATATTTTTAAGTTGATAGCGCCATCTGAAAGAGTGTCTATGTAACAAAGTATTTCCTCCGACGCTAACCAGTATTCATTTTTAATAGTTTAGATTTTCGTCGCTAGATGGCGTGATTACATTTTAAACAACTTAAAATTATGAAAAAGGTAACATTTGTTTATTTGAATAAATTAAAATAGTGATACCTAGGAGTTTGATTTTAATTTACCAATTTAGAGATTTTTTAAACTGAACGTTGACTTTTCAGTTAAAGATTAGCTAGATACCACAAGTTTCAGGCCAGCATCTTTCTCGATGATTAAGGTCGTCACACATCACGTAATAATTTAATTTTAGTTTTATATAAAAAAAACGATACATGTAATAATTTGAATTCTGAGCATTTATTTTCTGTTACAAAGACCACCAATAATTCAATCCTATGATCAAACAGGACTGAAGATTGAACACAAATGTTAATTAGTAAACAAAATCATACTAATATTGTAAATGCGAAAGTTTAGATGGATGGATATTTGTTTGTTAGAGTTTGTAGCCAAAACGGCTGAACGGAGTTCGATGAAATTTAGTATAGATGTAGAGGATAGTCTGGAAGAACACATAGGCTACTCACTTTTATTTTTTGTTTTAATTCTACGCAGACGGAGACGCGGGCGAAAGTTAGTGTAAAATTAATTAGATTTTTTGCAATGTAGAAATGCATTCTAAAGTTTGGGTATATTTTCCCTCCATTATCCCAGCACCCTGTTGGCCAGAGAGCTCGCGACAGTCGCCGGGAGCGAGCGTGTCTGGGTTCCGCGTTTTCCCGCGCTTTCGAACTTTACCGATGTTTCGTTAACATTATCGAAATCGACAACGACTTTATTAGTGTTTTAGTATTTAGTGATGTTTAGTTTGCTTCTGGGTAGTTGTTAAAATAGGTGAGTCGCTTTTATTCCGAGTTAAATAGGCAAAGTTATGCATAATTTGATGATTTCTTACTTCATTAAGAAGTAATGTTGATAGGATAAATGTTTTATACCGTATTTTCTTGAAGATGTTAAATCTTCTTAGAAAGGATAAGATATGCCCACAAGCGTTGCTATGCGTTGACAGAACGCCTTAAGAAAAAAATCGTGACTCTGAATAAAACGGAATACTTAAAAAAAGATAACATTCATAATTATAGAGGATGTTACAATATTTAACTTGTACATATTTCTTATCTGTATTTTAATTGAGTTTGGATCATTTTATACAAAACATTGGTTAAACAATTCAATTCTGTTATTAAATCAACTTAACAATCAACACATTTTCACCCTTATTGAATATTTCGTCTGCGAATTCATCTACGCCAATAAAAAAGCTACTCTCCACAGAACAACAACTCAATTCGGCAGAGAAAACGTTTTTTTTGTCTTGTCTGAGATCCTAGCGGTCTCTTGACTCGACAGTCTGTCACCGACACAACAATGTTGTGAATGGTTTCGTTGTCTGTATTTTTGACCAGTATTTTTGTGCACTTTTTCGTTGGTTAGAAAAAATATAAAGAAGTTTTCTGACTGGCCAGTATTTCTTCATAGTTGAGGATTTGTTTTTAAATAACGGTCGTCCCTGAATTTAACAGCACAGAATTAAATAAAAAAGTGACTTCCCTAAAAGGACCAAGCCGTTCCAGAGATTATCTGAAACAAAAATGGCCTTGCAGACATACAATTAAAGAATCAGCTTCCGCTATCAGCCACTTTAATTCATGCTGATAAAATATTAATTTTACTATATGTAGGTATAGATAATGTTCCGTGCACTTTTAAATATTTTCTGATATTTTCTATACGAATTAAACAGAAATTTCACTAAAACCTATAATGAACACTATCTTAACTACCCACCCTTTTTGGAAAAGTGCTTAAGTTACGAGTTCGTACTTAAAGTTATACGCCCTGTTACATTCCTCGTGTAAGTGTTCAGACAGACACGCGAGAGCTGTAAAGTTAACGTTTTACTTCCGCTGGATATTTTATTTTCTAACCACCATGTTATTTTGATTGTCTTCAACAAAATTAACAGTAAATTACCATGCATTGGTTATATTCGAAAATCGAGATCTCTACATAGAATTCGTTTGTAAAAAGCTGTCAAAAAGCTCAACTGTACACTCCGACATTACTTATCTGACTTCTTGCTATCATACTTGTTACTAATATTATAAATACTAGAGTATGGATGGATGTTTATTTCTACACCTCCAAAATGGTTCAACTGATCTCTCTGAAAGGCATAGATGTATTATTTGTCTGGAAGAACACATATGTTACTAATTAAGTTTTTTTTTAATTCCGCGCGACTGATTCGCGGTCAATAGTTAGTTTAAAATAATCTACGAAATTGCTTATTATGACCGTTTAATTTGTATTTGCCTCGGAGAGGGTTTGGTAATAAGGGAATTGAGTCAAAAGTCACGATCCTGGATATACGAGATTGTTTCTCTAGGATAATATAATTAAACTGTATATAGGTGCTTTATTATTACTATTTAAAAGGCCCTGTTAGTTGTATTTTTCGTATTCAAGGCACTTTAGTAAATAAGAGGGTACAGGAAAACAGGGGTTTAATCCGACCTCCGTCAATCGCATCTTAGGTCGGATTATCTGCTTCGCCCCCCCCCCTGGCCTATTAGAAACTACAAAACTATGAAAAGACGTAAATTCGCATTTAATGGGTAATGCGTTTGCAAAATAGCAGGTCTCTTGTGTATCTTTGTATTTAATTAAAACGATATAACGTATAGACGCCTCGGTAGCTCGAGGTCCAAGCACTGATTTGTATTCTGTGATAGCTTCGAATCCCGCCATCTACCAATGTGATTTTCCATTTTCGAATTTCTTATCTACATTATCCGATATTCTTACAGTGAAAATATCGTGATGCAATCAGTACATATTGGCGAAGAAACTCAAAAATTTGTGTGAAGTCAGTACCGGGCCAGTGTGATTGACTATGTCTTAGTCCCTTAGGGCAGGTTTCGAGCCCCTTAATGTTGACGTATGATGCTGAATATTAGGACTGAATACGATAATCCCAAGAAGAATACGAATGTTATTTCAATGATCAAAATTGTCCAGATACAATATACTCGCGATTTTTTTTTCCTTTAGGTATAAATATAAAATTGGACCGTGTATAAAAAATAAACATAATTTTTGTAATAAATGGGAATTACTGCTCCACTGACCGCTCTCAACATTTCCGTTCTTTTAAAATTTTTGAAAACAATACATTTTTCAATTTGAAAAGTTTGTTTACATTTTTCGACACAAAATTCTAGTTGGTCTACTTTTTGCAGAGACGTGAAAGTAAAACTTTTCATTTCTATTTGGGTTATGTTTTCAAAATTATGAGGCTAAAATTTTACATCAATTCTGATGAATGCGTTGAAAATAAAAACAGCCGTTCATTTATTTCTCATTAAAATTTTCGAGAAAGTGGTTGGTATTTCATTCATAGAAACATTTCATCTTTATTAAGGTACTAGCTGTTTCCGTGCGACTTATGAATTTTATTTTATTGTTTACATTTGTCAAATTATCAACAGCAAATGTCAAAATGAAATTACATACAAACCTTGGCAATCTTGCTTCCTTGATGTTGGTAGCAACTTATGGTCTCTTTCCCACATTAGGGTTTTTATCCATAATATTTACCCCCTAAGTTTAATGGCGTTAAAATATATAGCCTAAAGCGTGACGCAAGTGTAAGGCTTTTTGTTAAAAAAAGAATTATTCAAAAATATGCTGTAATTGCTGACATCTTAGGCAACAAAGAGGTGTTTGTTTACGCTTTATTATAATATATAGTAAGTATAGATAGATAAAAATGTATAATTTATTTTTACAGACTGACAAAAGACGTACTGATATAATTTCTTTGTCACTTTTCGCCTAAATACTAAAAAATGTAATTACCCTTACTATAAAATGCGATGAATTGTTTCGCAAACGTTACCACCGTTGTACCGTTCGCTCTATGTTAAACTTACTCTGTGGTCACCCCAGCGCACCCTTGCGGCCGTCATGTGCACTCACCCCCGCGGATATAAAACCTAAACAACTCCGCCGACTGCATGTTACGCACAGATAACTTATGTAGAGATTAATCACACAAATTATTCCTCTTGCTTTTAGCACGGCTATTCATACCTCATTCAAGAATGTCCCTTATGTAGTCAGTAAGTGGAAAACTATGTTTATGACTAACCCCTGCTTTAGTAGAGCATAAATGTATGTCAATTTATCTATAGATTCTTTTACTTTACCTACAATAATAGCTATACTAGATTTCGCCCGCGTGGAATTAAGAAAAAAACAAAAGCGTATAGCCTATGAATTCTTCCAGACTATCCTCTACATCTATGCCAAATTATCGGAATCCGTTCATCCGTTTGGGCTACAAACTCTAACAAAAATCCATTAATCTAAACTTTCGCATTTATAATATAAGTAATATAAGATTTGTACATAACTTTCAAGAGAGAGTATAAAACGCACTGCTTTAGCCCTTAGTCTTTTCGTCTGTGGCTTATAATGATTAAATGATCGATAAAATGTTTCTAAGTTTTCTAATAGCCTTTTTAGTTTTCCTGCAATCATTTAAAGCAGTCGTGGCCGAGTGGTTAAGGCGTCTGACTCGAAATCAGATTCCCTCTGGGAGCGTAGGTTCGAATCCTACCGGCTGCGAATTTTTGATATCATCTATACTAGTCTATACCAATATTATAAAGAGTAAAGATTTGTATTTTTTTTTGTATGTATTGGAATAACCCAAACCTACTGGGCCGGTTTAAAAAATTCTGTTCTGTATAATACTGGTCAGTTTTTTATATTGATACTTATGCAACATTTAAGAGCCCCGTAGACTTTTTATCGACCGATAGCGCGCTGATTGATTTGTATGAACATGTATGGAAGAGTTATATTACACGTATTTGGTCAATTGATTTAACATTCCAACCTGATTAAGTACCGGCCAAGAAAAGATTTGAATAGTAATAGTAATATTTCGGTAGATTGAGAAAAAGCGCTAGCACACCTTTGACTAAACTATCGCACGACTGTTTAGTCTCGCTTTGATTCCTATGCATATACTCGTATGGTGCGCACACTACTCGATTTTTAGTTGTGCAAACTACAGCTGAATGAGCTGCGAAACAATCGACAAGCGTACAACAGTTGTGTGATAGTTTAGTCAAAGGTGCGCGCCTGCTCTAAGTTTGACAGTCATTTTTTATGGACCTGATGCCATTTAAGAGAAAAGTGAATAGGTTGCATTACTAACTTCGACTCATTCTCTTTACAATGTGTGGCGTAAAGCCATGTGGTATTGGAGTTTTAATTGCAACAATAAACACATAGAGACGCAAAGACAAATTGAAATTGTCACGCCACTTTAATTTTGCCAACTAATTAACGACCATGACTTCAGACTCTGTATTGAAGATAATTGTAATATTATGAGTAAACCAATATTAATTTTAATCAAATTAAAATGAATATTAAACCTCTTTGGTTAATGTACCATATAATAAGCAAGGAGGTCCAATATTTCTTTATTTTCGCATAAAAAACAAGGGTTCCTTCTTTAAAAAAGGTTAGAAAAGTATAAGTATTTAAAAGAATAGTGTTTATCTCTTTTGCCTAATATTTGAAATTTGGAAATTTTTTTTTAGAAAATCTCTGCGGTTAAACCGGGCCAGTAGCCAAAACTCATTAGTGGAGCTTTACGTACAAAACTAATGCCATCTAGCGGTTAATATAATTCTCCGTGTTTATATTTTAACCAATTCACGTAACAGCAAGCGGGAAAACTATAACGCGGTTTGTGGTCACGTATTTTATTGTTTACAATCGCTTATCTAGAAATGAAAATATTTGAGGTTAATATTTAATGAAAATAAAATGTTAAAGCTAAAACAAAATCTTGACTTGCATTTGTCTGAAAAACAATCGAACAACAGCAAACGCATGGAATATTACTATTATTATTATTAACTAAAATATTCATAGTTATTCTCAATGAATAAGAGAACATGATCAACAAAGCTTGCCTAAGGTTTATGGCCTTAACTTACAAATCTTACTAAGCATATAATACTTAATATTATAAATGCGAAAGTTTGGATGGATGGATGTTTGTTAGAGGTTGTAGCCAAAACGACTGAACGGATTTCAATTAAATTTAGTATAGATGTAGAGCATAGTCTGGAAGAACACATAGGCTACTTACTTTTGTTTTTTTTTTCAATTCCTCGAGGACGGAGTCGCGAGCGAAAGCTAGTATTAGTTATACATGCGAAAATTTCGATAGATGGATGTTTGTTCGCGTTTACAGCCTAAACAGCTGAACTGATCTCGATGAAATTTGGCATAGATGTAGAGTCTGGAAGAACACGAAAGACGGATTCGCGGGCATAAGCTAGTACGTATAATATAACAACTTTTAAAAACATATTGAGAAATAGTAAAAGATCCAGTCTAATCTAAAGCCATCCCTCACGTTGTGCGGCAGACTTAAAACTGTTGGGAAATGCTCGGAACGTTAACTGTTAGCGCTAAGTTTGGAAACTTCACGCCGAGTTACTTTTGACCACAGAGCATTAAATAGGTAGACCTTTTTACGCAATATATGTTGATAATTACAAAATTAAAACAAAGCGCTTAATATATGAACACTGTACGATATAATCCAAGTTTATTCTTAATTTATAAGAACCGTAGTGCAATTTATATTTTGTGGTACGAATAGCGAATAGCGAAAGAAACGTCTTAATATGATAAGTATAATATTAATATCAGTCAATAAAAAGGTAGATTATATGTATATAATATATAAAGAAAATATATTAGTTCAAAACACAATTTATACTTTTAATAAATATTAGATGTCAACACAGAAAAATAACCAAATCTAAAAAAAAACATGTATGTGCTTAAGGGAAAGCTTATATTTTGTTTTCTCTGTTAATAAAATAGTCTGCGCATGAACTTTTAAGCTTTTCCACAGAGCTGTCGAAACAAGGCCTTGTGAGTCGAATCGCTCGCCTCTGTAACGAATCATTTTTATACTCTGTGCTCTGTTGCTCGAGGGAATAGTAAAATTTAGCTTCGCTGTAACTTTAAGTACGACACGTGTGGTCTGTGTCTTTCAAGTTAGAATTGTCTAAAACTATTGTGTGCATATCTTAATAGGTTATGGTTTCTTGTTCATAAGCATATATGATGTCTAAGCGACATAAATATTAAAATTATTAAAACACTCGTGGGCCATTATTGTATATTAATTAAAAACAACTTAGCTCCCGTATACCGTCCCTGGACTAACAAGTTGAACCGTTTTTAATTAGTTAACTTAAGTATTTAAGCAAAGCGATGTTGCTGTGTTGATTATTGAGAATTTTGACTACATATTCTTTATCTGTTCTAGTTCATTAATCTTTATAAGGTTTCAAAATTAGAAAATAAGTGTAGGGCATAACTCGTTTATCTATGTTCTTTAAAACTTTAATGTGTGGTTGAATATTTCTATTTTATACCTCTGTTTAAGTTAGAACAATCTAAAAGATTCTCGTATTGCCTGTGTCCCCACACATCCCTCGCCAGTTTGCACCATTAGTTCTTCACAACGCACTCGCTGACAATGGCTCTATTGAAAACCGTGAACAATAGTTAGGCAGTGTTTACACTGCGGAAATTTTTCGTGCGACAGCTTGCGCCCGGATGACGTGTCAATAGCGTGTAAGTGGCCTGTTCTACGTTACGCGACTTCTTTTGCAGTCAGTACCTCGACCATTGAGGTACGTTTCTTTTTTATTAGCTACCAGGCTTTTATTGTGATACAGAACAAAATACCATAGCTTTTTTCATCCATTAAACAATACTGATATATCTTTACATTTTCATAGTTAAGACTGCGACAGCTTTTATTGGGACTTTAACAAAGCAGAAATGAAAATTGTAAAACTGAAGTATCTGTAAGAAGTATTTATCTATACTAATGTTATAAAGTGGAAATATTTTATTGTTTGTTTACAATAGGCTCCGAAACTACTAAACCGATATCAAAAATTCTTTCACACTTAGAAAGCTATATTAGCGCTGAGTAACATAGGCTATATAATAAAGAGCATATCAACGGGAAAGTTACGGATATGACAGAAAATATTTGAGACGGATATTCTTTGCCGCTTAGTTGAAGCTGGGACAGATCGCTATAATTAATAGAACTACTTAACTAAAATATATGTGCAACTTGCCGTAACTTAAATCGTAAATCATCTTTATAAAGTATTGATAGAGAGAATATGATAATAAATATTATATTATTAATTGTCTTGAAAGAACCCGTGTGTACTATGCTTAACATGCGCACGCGACCGCACTAACACGTCAATCATCGAGTAGGGTCCAAGAGCTTCATTGACAAAAGCACCAGCCCCCAAAGCACCGGCTTTGGGAGTCCCCCGCGACTCTCTATAAACAAGAGACCTTCAAATTGGATCCCCGTAGTACAATCGATATTTGAATTTTTTATTGGCAACTTCAAATCCCTCTTTTGTGTTTTGAAAATAAATTAAATTGTTGTAAAGGATTAGTGTTAAATAACATAATGAGATTTGGTAATAGATTTTTTTGTACTTATTAATGTTCCTTAGTTCACAATACTGTAACGAAAACAACTTTTAATTGGATTTTTCGTATAAAAACATGATTTACAATGTTTGTTTTCCAAGTAGTATTTTATTTTTATGTATACGAAGTCTCTCTTTTAAAGAAATCAAACAAAAGCATAGTTCATATTAATACGATTAGTTAATTGTCTTTGTTGCGCTTAGTTTGGGACTTAACTTTTTTTTACAGCTGTACAGCTAAAACAAATGCCAGTTATTTGCTACGCCCGCATGCAAATGTGTCCTTAGTAATGCAGTGTACAGTCTGAGTGTCGGTTTTGAACTTGCTCTGTGCAAAAAGTGCAATGTTTGCTGTTACATTCGTTCATGTCCGGACCCTCGTTACTGCTCTATTGTTTTGCTAACTCTGTTTAGATCTCGCAAAACTCCTAAGGTTCAAATAAATTACGTTTTAACTTTGTTAGGTGAGTTTTTTGTGTGATGTTATTTTCTGTTCTAGTGGTTGATTCTACTTCTAGTGGTTAATCTATATGATAATTAGACGATTATGTTATTTAAAACTAGTTGTTGTTCATGACTCCGTCGACGTGGACATAAAATACTTTTACTTTTGTAAATACGAGTATATAGCCTACGTTACTTACTGATAACGTAGCTTTTTAGTGGCGAAAGTATTTTTAAATCGACCTAGAAGTTTTTGAGTTATTTCAATACATACAAAAATACAAATCTTTCCTCTTTATGATATTAGAATAGATTCAATCTTTTTTAAATGCTAGAGTTCTGAAAAAACCGATTTCCAAAAATGAGGAGTTTCTCAGTTGGTCTATATGTTTTTATAATAATTTAATGCAAAATTTCACTATAAGCGCTATAAATCTACTTAATAATATACAATATCCCCTAGAGATAAAAATATGTATGTACAAATGTTTTAGTACTCGAATTTAAAAATTTGCTAGCGTGTTGCAGATATTACATTTTTCAAACTAGACAACTAGCTCACGCTATTTGGAAATTGAAAAACATAGATTTCAAATATTAGTGCTTACACGCCGGATGGTACGCACTAAAACTTTAAAATGTCGAATTTGAAACGCTTTGATGTTTAAACAGAAACTGCATAGGTCCGGACGCTCCATAGTTTTTTTTTTATTCTATTCATTTTTGTGTAAATATGCAAATCGCACGACTACGCCCGTATTTCAGCTGATACATGAATGAAATTTTAAATGAAAAGTCCGTACGCTGAATTGTCAATTGCTATCAGTTTTAGTTTTATTTGACGCTTTTTTTAGATACTTCTATTTATTATGTATGGCTTTTGCTTTGAAATAGGCGTATTTTTTGTGAACTGCGGAAACATATAATTAAATGGAACTGCCAATGAAATTAACATATTGTTGGTGTCGTATTTCTATAATATAAAAAATAGAAATTATGATATGATGATAAGATATGTATTTTTGTACAAGCGTTGCAACAGTGTAAACTGACGCTTATTTGTATGTTTACTCATTGTACTTGTAAAAAAACGAAACTGTCTACTCGCAGGTAAATAGGGGAGTGTATGAAGCTACTGATATCTCCATAAATTAAAAGGGAAGCCAAAAAAGCGTCTAGTCAGCAAACTGAAAGGGTGTACCGTTGCTGAATGGAACAACCCTTATTTCGGTTCCACTAATAAGCTTAAAAAACGCTACAATAAAAATGATAACATCACTTTTATAGTTGATGATATATGATGATGATGACATGATCAAAAAGGGAGTGATGACTGAGATGACGTATGATAGAGTTATGTGGTGGACAAAAACCTGTTGCGCCAACCCTACGGGAGTAGGATAAGGGGAAAGATGATGATGATGATGATAACTTTTATAGTTAAACAAGCAGAAAAAACGTTATATAATCGCATTATAAACTAACTTAAAACTCAATGTCATTAAATATAACATAATTTGTTTTATTTTTCAATTTCATTTACATTTTTATTTCTTCCTAAACAGTATCGAAAACAATATAAAAACGCCATTCTGATTTTTAAATAATTCACTACATGTACATAAAATGACATTGTTTATCATCTTTCTGACCGATTAAATTGAAAATGAAAATGAATAGCACCTCTTGACACTCAATAGTTAGGTCAATGGGTAATTTCATTCATGATTGTCGTTCATCATTCACTTGATATTAAATGCAATCACACAATTGCCTTAAATAACTGATATACAAATTAGTTCATAGCTTTCTTTGTACCCACCGCTTTGTGTCACGCCAACACTTATTGCCGTACTCAGAGTTAATGGCAAACTAAACACTTTCTTAGTGTAGATTTCACTAATAATGCACAAGGGTCACATTTAGTAAACAATCATAGATTTTAACTGTGGTAGAGCTCGCTTTAAAATCTTCGCACGAATGGGTCGACTCGGTGCAATACCACACAGAAGACAGGCGAGAAGTGGGAGAAATTCCGCCTTTCGTCTGATGAGTTTGGTGGCGGAGGCCAAACTATAGTCCCTTTTCCTTCCCACCCTCTTTCTTATAAGAAGAGGATGGGAAGGGAACGTGGATTTGACGCTGGAGGAGACACATAGGATATATTTCATGTGCGTCTCCTCCGTTGATCAAGGGTAGGTAACGCATCCGCTATTGCGAATGTCTATAGGCAGCGGTCGCTTCGTCGTTTTGGCGGATTCAGGTGGCCGCTTGCTCGTTTGCCTCCTTACGATATAAAAAAAATAGCAATCAAAGATTCTGAGTGTCGTGGCGAGAGTCAGAGAGTTTTATGACTAAATCTTTTCTCTGGGTGCCCTTAATGACTAATTAAAAGTGTGTGTGTGAATTAAGTACTTAACGTTTCTCGCGTTTTTATATCGCCTAAGCCTCAAGCTCGCAGCAATGACATCCAATTAGGTAACAATAACGCCGAGCTGACTCAATTCCTCTTTGATACGTATTGAAGGTAACTAACCTAGTTTTTAATTTGCAACATCCTGTATTGCAGTACAAATAAACTTGCTTTCTGTTTATGTTACTTAGAGATTTTTATCGTCAATTCTATAAGTTTGAACTTTTTTATATTGCTTTAAATTACTTGTACGTAAGCTGTCAAATTATTCACACGAAATAAAAATAATATGTCTACATTTATGAAAATGTAGACATCAAAGGATATGCGCGAATACTTTTCAATATTTAAAAATGACTTAGGATCTTTTCAGATGCCGTTGCTTTATGAGTATTGCAAAAATATCTTTGGTCGTTTAGTTCAATGCTGGATGCATAGAAAAGCGTTGCAACTCGGATGCGTCAGTATTTTGTTAGGCCAAGAGTCCATTCATGTAACGGCTGTTTCTATCAGGTGCGAGTGTAGACTAAAATATAGGTAGAGTTTAGTATCTAGTAGAAGAATTAATTTTTTCATAACATGTTTTAGTCTAGGCGTTTCTGTTAAATTTTAATAGTTATGTTTTATAATCAGAAAGATATAGTACTAGCTGTTCCCGTGCGGATTCATCCGCGTGAAATTATAAAAACTTTATTTTATTGTTTACATTTGTCAAATCCTCAATTGCAAATGTAAAAATGACATGACATGACAAAACTTGGCAATCTTGCTTCCTTGATGTTGGCAGCAACTTATGGTCTCTTTCCCACATTAGGGTTTTTATCCAAAATATTTACCCCCTAAGTTTAATGGCGTGAAAATATATAGCCTAAAGCGTGACGTAAGTGTAGGGCTTTTTATTAAAAAAAGAATTATTCAAAAATATGCTGTAATTGCTGACATCTTAGGCAACAAAGAAGTGTTTGTTTACGCTTTATTATAGAAGTATAGAGTATAGATAAAGATTATTTTACATTCATTACTATTGCACATCGTAATATAGTTTTGAATGTCGTAATGTCATCTATACTAATATGAAACGAAAAGATTTTTGTGTTTGTATGTATGGATATAACTAAACAATGACTGGGCCGATTTCAAAACTTCTTTCACTATTAAAAAGCTACGTTATCGCTGAGTAACATAGACCATATTTCTAAAGTTGACGTGGACGAAGTCGCAAGCAACAGCTAGTATGTTATATTCGTCTTGTCATTTTAATTCACTCACCTGAAATGTCTCACCTGATATACGTCCTTGTTTGAATAATTGTGCGCGTGTGTATCAAACATTTTGTTTATTAAAAGAGTTATATGGCCCTTAACATACAACTTTATTAACTTTGTTTTCCTTCGTTCGCAATATTACCTTAAAAACATACAGACGAATTGAGTACCTCCTTCTTTTGGGAAGTCGGTCAAAAATAGATACAAAGTTTTCTCTTTACGTACCAATTTAATAACTAATGATATGACTATATTAATAGACTAGCTGTTGCCCGCGACTTCGTCCACGCAATATTAAGATAAAAAATTAGCCCGTCTATGTCATCTACCCTTCAGGGAAAGTCCGGTCGAAGCGACCCAGCCGTTTTAGAGGTTACCCGGAACAAACGCGGCTTGCAGACAGAAAGATAGACAGACAGACAAAAAAAATTTTGAAAGCGATTTTCGTTATCAGCAACGCAAATACATCATCTTCCCGAAATCTGGAATTTTTCTTTTGATATTACAAACAGACACTCAATTTTATTATATGTACATATAGAATTTCATTTGGCGTGGTTCGTGCTATATGTATAATAGCTGTTCCACGCGACTTCGTCAGCGCAGCATTAAAATAAAAAAGACACGAAGTACATAATTAAATTGGCAAAATTTGAATAAAAAGATAACCGCCTGCTTCACCGGTTGCCAACAGTCTTCAGTTGTAAATTATCCAAAACCACCAAAAACTAACTTAAGCGAGCAACAGCGGTAGAGCCCGCTTTAACAGCTTCCTACGAATGGGTCGGCTCGCCCTTTGCAATACCACGACCACTCAAAAGACAGGCGTGAAGTGGGAGCAATTCCGCGTTTCGTCAGATGAGTGTCGTGCCGGAGGCCCAACTTTAGTCCTTTTTCCTTCTCACCCTTTTTCTTATAAGAAAAGGATGGAAGGGAAAGTGGATTTGACGGTCGTGGAGACGCATAGGAAAGGGATATATTCTGTTTATACCTGCTTCCACTTGTATTCATTTGCAAATCAGATACAATTACCAGAAACCACCTTAATTGAAAAGGATCTCCTTGCAATCTTTTATATCCACCTGTACTTAACCTACAACTTCCTGAACCTGAGGTGAACCACCTGTTACTACCTTCAAGCACCTACTAACATTTGCAACTCCCTTAATCCACCAGAATCTAACTGCAAACGCCTGACACCATCTGCAGTCTCTTGTAGTGACATGTAACCTTTTTTTTCTGCAACCCCTCGCAACATAGTCCATGTGTTACTCCAGACTTTATTTTATTACTATTCAAAATCTCAATTAGATAAGTCAAGGCATTGCGGAATTATCGAGTAAATACGTAAATAACAAATAACTACACATCCCTCCGGAACCCAACATTTTTCGCCGATGAAAAGTATCACACATGTTATTACAGACTATGTTCTATCTGTACTAAATTTCAGTAAAATATTTTTAGCCGCTGTGGGGTTAACATGTAAATAAGAAAACAACACATATCCTCGGAAACCTAACATTTTCGGGGTAGAAAAGGATTCCACGTGTTATACCATACTATGGTCTGTATCTATACAAAATCACAATAAGTTGTTTAGCCACTACGGACTAATCGTGTAAATATGTAAATAACAAAAAAACTACATATCCCTCGGGAACCTGACATTTTTCGGGGATGAACCTTTCCCACTGTGGTCCAGACTTTGTTAAATATATGTGCCAAATTTCAATAACATAAGTTGAACCGTTGCAGAATTATCGAGTAAACATTAAAAACAAAATTAATGTATCCCACGGGAACCGTAACTATTTCCAGGATAAAAAGTAGTAGTAGTGTGTTCTTCCAGACTATGCTCTACATCCGTGCCGAATTTCATGGAGATCCGTTCAGCCGTTTAGGCTACAAACTCTAACAAACGTCCATCCATAGATCTAAACATTTAAAAAAAGTTTAAAATTTATAGTATTTAAATATGAATTATGATTGCCCACGACCCACGACTTCGTCCGCGTGGAGTTTAAAGTTCAAAACTTACGTTCGCCCTTTTTTTCATCCTATTACCTAAAGTATTATCTTAGTAGTAAGCTACGTAATGAACTACTACGGTGAAGTAAAACATCGTGATGCAACCTGCACATATCGGAGAAGAAATTCAAAGATACAAATGTGTGAAGTCAACCAACCCGCAGTGGTCCAGCGTGGTTGACTATGTCCAAGTCACCCTAACTTAGGGTAGGCTCCGAGCCCCTCAGTGGGGACGTATAGTGAGCTGGTGATGATGATGATGATGATGAATCTACGTAATAACAGAAATCTATTGTTGAAAGATTCCAAATTTCTAAGCCCGGTAGTTTGTGAGCTGATTTTTCGGTTACCCTTATTGTTTGTGTTCGCGATATCTTCTAAACTATTTGTCCAATTTAAATACTGTAAAGGACAATTTTGTTCTACATTAAATTCTCCTGGCAACGAAGGCATTTATTTGGATAAGGATTAATACTGAAACCAATAAAACAACGACGCAAATAGCATGCGATATTTAATTCATTTTGTAAACAAAAAAGTGGTTATTGTAAGAAAACCGTTAAAGATAGATATATGCTATCGCGAACTTTTCTGTAGAACTTTTTGAGATCTACATTTCTTTCATACATCATTTTTATACACCTCTAACGGTTTAGGTAGCGTAAGCCGAGAAAAGTTAAAGTTTAGTAATTTTTTAACGCCGGCCTCCAGAAACACACTGTTTATTAATAGTTCCTAAACATTAATAAGAATAAAATATAGCCTATGTTACTCACAGATAAATTACCTTTCTGATGGTGAAAGAATTTTTAAAATCGGCCCAGTGGTTTTTGAGTTATTTCAATACATACAAAAATACAAAAATACAAAGTTTTCCTCTTTATAATATTAGTATAGAAGAGCGGGCGCACACCTTTGACTAAAATATCGCACAACTGTTTAGTCGTTTTTTTAATTCCTATGGAGGTGCGCACACCACTCGATTCGTTGTGCAGCTAAACAGTTGAATGGGCTGCGAAACAATCGCACAACTGCTGTGCGATAGTTTAGTCAAAGGTGTGCACACGTTCTTAGGATACAAAATATTTGCTTGAGATGTGTTGACACAGAATTTAGTACAAGTAAAAAAGACAACTTTTGAAATATTTATTTCTAGAAATACAACTAAACACTGTCTTATGAAAATCAAAAAGCTTATTAACATGTAAAAAGCAGTCACTACCAACTAATAAGTTTTAATAAAAGTTGTTAAACTTCCTTTGTTAAATATAATACTTGGCAGTTCAAATAGCATTTTTCTCCGCTGGTTAAACTTTAAACGGCAACATAAAACAGCGGTGTTTAACAGGAACTTTTATAGCTTTTTTCCGTCTTTCAAAAGGAACTAGTTAAATTGTCTTTTTTAACTCTACTCTATTTCACGGTAAGTCAAAAATATTTCCTAGTACAGTTACATTTAGTGAGATAATTAAAATGTAGACTTTATATTTTACTCTATAATAAGTAATTATAGAATTAGATACGTTACGTGATAGGCTTCAGAGTCTTGCATTATACTCTCATAGTTTTAGTATGAGAAATATAAATTAAGGTACCCCTTAGTGATCAATTAATGTCTCCGAGTGCAGCGAACAAAGCGTGGAAAAATCTGAAAAAAAAAATTCAATTGTAAATCAGTATTTAAACATTAATATATTTCGCTAAATGTGAATAAATAATTAAACAGATTTTCATTAAGTGTACTCATTAATCATTCAAAGTGTGACGTCAGAGTGGTGATGTGTGACGTCAGTACGCAAAGCCTGTGTCAATTAATATGTTTGTGCTGGCGGTTGTTAAGTGGCGTCTGCGGAAAGTGCGCACGTATCGCTTATGTATGAAATATGTATGGATTATGCGTAAAGGCAATGACCGTGAACAATATTATAGATGATTTTTTTACCCTAGTTTTAATGTAATGAAACGTTTTAGTTCTACCGAAATTGATGGCAGAGTTAGCGTGCACACCTTTGACTAAACTATCGCACAACTGTTTATTCTCGCTTTAATTCATTTGAGCTTATATGTGAGCGCACACTACTCGATTTCTAGTTGTGCAACTAAACAGTTGAATGGGCTGCGAAACAATCGACAATTGCACAGCTGTTGTGCGATAGTTGCACAAGGTTTGCACCTGCTCTTACTAATATTACGTTAAAAAAGTTGCTATATAATACTTTGCACTAGTTCTAGACTTATTATTGTTATAGCGAAATCAGAATTTAAATGGATAGATAGTGACGTCTTTATCTCGAACTATCAGCAAACATGCGTGGGATTAAGCGTGGGTTTCTATTGTAAAAAATAGATGATATGTTTTTCCCATGTTTCGTTAATGAAAACTCATGTGTAGTATTTATGTTTAAAAATCAAAAGCTATATACGGTCATAATTTATTTTTTTAATTATCACGCTTTACCGATTTTCCGACGTGTTGAAAATAACATCAATTTTTAAAAATCCGCTCGTTCATTAATATGCAACAACGTTCAGGACCAAAATTATAAGGCACTTTAAAAACCCCCAACGTGTTACCTTTGTTTTTACGCGCATAGTTTTACGCGCGTAATTTTTAACGCACGAATCGCGTTAACAAATACGCATTAATGCGTCGCTAAGCAAAGGTTCACACTTCTCTCATTGACTTTTTTAGTTACACCCTTTTTTTCTCTGTGGCGCACGCCTTACAGCTCAGGGGTTTTAACCATCAAAGATTTATTGTTGAATAGCTTTGTAAAGTCACTAATTCGTTCTATTTGACTGTATAATTATTCCCCTTTTAACTAATACAGGATAACATACTTGTTTAGTAACCAGGATTGACTTCACATAGTACAAGAGTTGTTGAAACAAAGGTACAATTTGACAAAATATAAAAAAAATATTGTGCAATTTCCGGCAATGAAGCTTTAAATATCTCATTTAATTAATTAACAAAAACCACAGCGTACGTCAATACGTCAACTCTAAAGCTACGCTTTGATGAGCGGAGTTTAAAGATTATATCGTTACCCGATTTTCGAGCGTCTGTTTCACTAATAAACGACATATTTGAGTTCATCAGTTAAAATATTCAAAGCGTAGCGTGTATATAAAATGAATATGACATTAATAATTAGACTGGCAACGTGCATTCGTGTTTCTATTGACGCAAATATGAGGGTATTTGCATATTCGTCTGTGACACGCGCGATCCGATCCTCTATACGCCGGGGTTACGTATGCTCTTTTTAATTAATTGACATTCGGTGCGGAAAATTGAAAAGACCGTCTATGACTGAGTGTTATCAGTGAAGCTGGCGTATTGGAGTTGTTAAATGATGTTTTTAAAGCAGTGCTTTGACGCGTTTTGATTTGAAATGCGAACTCGTTATACCTCTCTGTATGTTTTATATGAAGTCTATACTAATATTATAAACAGGAAAGATTTGTATTTTTGTATATATTTGATTCAAGCAAATGTTAGTTAGTTATGTATGTATGTGGAGGGGTACACCGGTAGAGGTAGACCTAGAAATGGATGGATGGATTGCATGAAAGGAGACATGATCAAGAAGGGAGTGATGACTGAGATGACGGATGATAGAGTTATTTGGAGGAGGAAAACCCAGTGCGCCGACCCTACGGGAGTAGGATAAGGCAGGGGAGATGATGATTTGATTCAAGCAAAAACTACTAGGCCGATTTATCTTTCACCATCAGAAAGGTAATTTAGTAACATATGTTGTATTTTGTATTTTATTTAATTTCACGCGAGCGAATACGCAACAGGTAGTCTTCCCATAAAATATAACGATTTTATTACTACGAAGACTTAACAATGTATGCGTCTTCCCGTGTATTATCATTAGTTCTTATCAATGGGTAACTATAGTATACATTACATCCGTTGTTTATAGTTCGTTAAACACAAATATTTGTCCTTTCCGCTCACAAGAACGAGCCCTTCAATAATTAACTATTAAAGCTTAATAGATAGTCCGGAATCGAATCACATAATATATGTATTGATTTTTTACTATAACACGATTGATTTGTTTTAGGGAACCTTTGCAGTTGTTTTGTAGTTTTATGACGATACTAGCTTTCACCCGCGACTACGTCCGCGTGGTATTAAAAAAACAAAAATGAGTAGTCTATGTGTTCTTCCAGACTATACTCTACATTTGTGCCAAATTTCAACGAGATCCCTTCAGCCGTTTTGGCTACAAACTCTAACAAACATCCATCCATCCATCCATCTAAACTTTCGCAATTATAATATTAGTAAGATTTTACTACCCCTTTAGGTTACGTAGCTTTAACTTTTACTGTGTATATTTTTACATCAAATAATTTTGTAAAAGCTTTCTTGTTAACTATACGCTTTAACAAACCCCTGTTAATGGACCACCGAGTACAGTCAAGTCAAAGATCAAACAAACAGGCCATTGACAAAATTTCAATGCCGCCCTCACATTTGTAATGCCGACAATCTCAAACATGGTAGGGAATATAGTTATAAATAAAATTGTTCAGTGCTATTTGTATTGGACTAAATTACTGTACTGCTAAATGTAGGTATATTGACTAATATTATACATACTGGTTGAATTTTTCATAATTGTGAAGTTATTTTTCTGTTTTTCATTACTCTATGATTGTTATAGAAGAGAAAAGGTCGCAGGTAACCAAGGAGGAAGTCCCATACCTATCCCTACAGTTGTCCAATTTAG